>JAGSMP010000010.1:14365000-15697500 GCA_029286625.1 Parnassius orleans
CGTGGTAGAGCCATGCTGCAGCTATATTAGTAGTATAGTTGTAGCACGAATGGGTCGGCTCGACCGGGGAAGGACCACGCTCTCACAGAATACCAACGTAAAATAGCAGCTTAATGCTGCTGTGTTTCGTATGGTGAGTGTAGAGAACCGGAGACCCTTTTTACTGGAAAAGAGGCATTCTATCTTAGTCCTCACGGCTGACAACGCATCTGCATATAAATTCGCTAACGAAGATAGATGTAGATGTCTATGGGCAATAGCAACCACTTACCATCAGGTGGACTGTGTGCTCGTTTGTCACCCTTATTCTATAAAAAAAAATTGGTCTGTGCGGGATTCGAAACCTCGGCCCTAGCGCTGCAACTCACTGCTAAGCCACTGCGGCACGGAGCCGTCATTTTTTTTGTATTTAATTTATGATTTGTAGCCTATTTTATAATTCTTTTAAAATTCTTTGCACGAAATTAGTTGCAGGTGTCCATGGGCTACAGTAGCCATTTACCATCAGGTAGACTGAAAGTCCGTTTGTCAGTTCAATTTCATAAAAAAAAATATTGTTCTAATCCTATAATCTTATAATTTAAGTGAGCAATTCTCTCTCTCTATCTCGAAAACAGTTCTAACGACTTGGATAAAGTTTCGTACTTAGATTAATTTGGATAATATTTAACTTTCCAAATTAAAAAAAAAAAGTTTACATCCGTAAGAAAATTATAATTTTTTTAAACACCAAGCAAAGCTCGATATAAGTAAGTAGTATAATATAATTAAGATGTAGATGTATGCCATACCCTTAAAATCTATACCAGATATAAGAGCTTAAGACGTGTAAACTCATTTTTCTGAAATAATTATAAAACATTTGTTTAACGAATATGACCCGTAATGTGATCAAACGACCTTTACTAAAGTAACATCTTGCGATGTACTGTGCGTACGTACTTACTTTAGTAATCTAATTATTAGAAACAGTTTTTACGTTTATGCTTCATCTTTTCAGAAAGTTAACGATTGAAGTTAATCGTGATTTTGATGTTTGCGTGTCTGAGTATTCATCTAAGAGTTAGTAAGAGTTACGAACAGTTACACAGTACACCTCATGATAAGTAGAACCTGTGGCCCATAAGCACTTATATCTATTCTCGATTAAGAATCAAAATACAAATGCGTTGTCACCCCTCAAAACTAGAACGGCAAGCCTTTTTACCTTTAAATAGTCTCCAATTCTTGTTGATTATTATAAAAAAAGCTGAATTATGCTGCTATTTTACACTGTGTGATCCTTCTCCGAATAAATCTACTAATTAATGCTGTAGTCACAATACTGCATCGTATGGCTGGCTCTTCCACGTAAAATTCTACATTTTTATAAATAAATTCGTTTAACTTGTTGTTTTTAGTAAATCAGTTACTTCTTCAATGATAGCCTGTAGTCAGAATAGTTTTTGTTAGTATTCCAATATTGTTACACTTCCAGGTTTCGATTCCCAATGGGAGCGAATATTTGTGAACAACACAAATTGATTGATTTTGTTATGATGTAACACAACACAAACAAAAATATTATAAGTATATTTTCAAAATTTGTTAACCCTACAAAAAATTGGAAAATGCCTCCACATTGTTAATACTGTATGTTCATAGGTAATATATGTAAAAATAATGAAAGTCTTATTCGTGTTCGTGCGAGATATAATAGCTGGACTGTCGTTATATCGCCGGGACAACTCATTACTTACGGTCGATCTTAGATAAATTACACTTCTCCCTTTACTACTTAACTCCTGAATGGAGCTAACTTACCCACATCACACCCTAAACCTTTGTTATTGCTGTTCCCATTTCTTAGATAAATTTTGTCGGTATTCTTATGTAATATAATGCTTTACGTATGATTCCAAAAACAAAATGCAATTTCTTTTTTTTTTGTGTAATAAAGTCTGCTTCTGAAGCGAAAGTAGCTTAATGGTAGGGTGCAGACCGTGAAATCTAAAAGTCGGTGGTGAGACTACTGTCGTGAACCACTTCTAACACAAGCATTTTAAGCTTACTTGGAGTGATTAAGGCCAAGAATGCACTAGCGGCATGCCGCAGTATATACGGTTTGCCGCAACGGCACGCCGTATTCCGGCTAACCGCATCGTCTCGGTTCTATTGCGGTCCGCCGCAATCGTCAGTACTTAGAGAAATATTGGACATAATGGACATCGAAGAAGTTGCTGCAGTTATATATTTATATCGATTCTAGTATGTTCGATTTGAATCTAATCGGAGATCGATTTTTCTTTAAGCGAATCAACATGCCTGGCTTACGGCTAACCGCGCCGAGTGCGTGGGGGCGCAACATCACATCAACCGGTGCGGTTGACAGCTAGCCGCAAGTGAGTGCATCGATATCATGCCAGCTATGCCACTGCCAGCCGCTAGTGCGTTCCTACGCTAACTGTGATATCTATATTTTTTATAAATTAAATTGAAGCGTCTGTCTGTAATATTCAAATAACTGCCTTTTATTGAGCTGAGCTATATGCATGCAATTAATACATGCATAAACATTTTTAAATTTTTTGTCTGTAAGTCTGTCTGTCTGTCCGGGCTAATCTTCGGAATGGCTGAACCAATTTTAATTAACTTTAACGAACAGATATAGGGCAAAGCCTAAAAAATCTTTTGTATATATTATCCGAAAACCTTAGAGATTTTCTAATAAAAAAAAATAGAAAATTTATAAAATAAATGATTTTTGATGATTATCTTAAATGTAAATAACGCCACATTAATTGATCCTATACAGGCGAACCGGGGAGGTTAGAAAAATATAAGTACATCTCCCTTTCTGTCTAGGCCTTTTCACTCACTTCAAGTTCAAGTGGTAGGACCACACTACAGCTTTATTATGGTTGTAGCACGAATGGGTCGGCTCGACCGGGAAGGGGCCACGCTCTCACAGAATACTGGCGTAAAATAGCAGCTTGTTGCTGCTGTGTTTGGTTTGGTGAGTGTAGAGAATCGAAGACCCTTTTTACTGGAAACGAAGCATTCCATCGTAGTCCTCAGGGGTGACAACACCTCTCCATTTTGATTATTAATCGAAGAGAAATGTAGATGTCTAGGGCCACAGCATCCGCTTACCATCAGGTGGACTGTGTGCTCGTTCGTCACACACATTCTATAAAAAGAAAAAAAAATTGGTACTATTCTCTTCCCTGTTACTGCAACCAAGCAATAATACTCTCATCGCTGTTTTCTTTGTTTGAAGCGTAAGAGACCACGATAATTACAGGTTGTATGACATTTAATTTTAATCCTCAGAGGCGACAACGCATTACATACGATTGCAGGTGTCCACAGGTTGTTAAAGTCACATACCCTCATCGGCTGTTAGTATGCTTTTCACACTAATACTTTTTATTTCTTAATCGGTCCATATAAGTCCGTAGCTGAACATAGGCCCTCTCCCTTTGGAGGGAGGTTTGCCTTGACGACGATCGGCAGACCAGATGTCTTGCACCTTTGACGCTGCTGCTCTTCGCCGCTCGGGGTATTTTACGTCTGATGTCGAGGTGGTTATGTAACCATCAATCAGAAACCTCTCATAGGTTGTTATATATTAACCTCGACTGCTTCGTTGGTCTAGTGATCGTAAACGCACTTGATAATCATGGTCACGGGTTCAAATCCCGGACCGGGCCAAAAAAAAATAGTTATTGAGTTCTGTCAAGAAATTCTTAGTAGCAGCTCGGAGACAGGAAATAGGCGGTGTTTCACCTCCGAGCCTCGGAAAGCACGTAAAGCCGTGTCGGTTTGCCGTCCCATTGGACTATGAAAGTGAGGGAATAGAGAGTACACCTGTGCTTGTGCATACACTCGGGCACTATAATCGGGATTATGAGCAGATGACTAGTCTCCGTTGAAACTTGCCGTCGAAACCGAAATTCGGTCTGGAAGACATAATTATTATCAGCCTCTTACGACACCAACGGGAGGAAATAGGGTGTAATGGATTCTGTAACGCCGCCACCGCCACCACTCGGTACACCTTTAGAGATTCTAAATTTAAATCAATTTAGAATAAAGTTTTAATAAATTTTCGAAAATAATTTAAATTTACGAGCGATCAATTCCGTGGAACAATTGACGAAAGTGTTTGCGTTCTGGATTTCTTTATCAATATATAATGTATTAAATGACTAATTGACCTGTCATTATGTTTTTCTATTAGCGTCTAGTCTTGTCGGTAACACGTTTTATTGACGTTATTGATGTTATTGTGTTGTTTTAAAATTTTTGTCATCATATTTCATTTTTATGTCATTAAATTTCCATTTAATGAAAGGGATACATCACCACATCTCACCCACTGACTGTCGTAAGACGTGACTATGGAACGTCAGAAAGATATCGTGGCCTAATCTCGTATATGCCAAAAGCATTTTCCGGACCACGAACTGGAAGCAATGTGAAAAATATTAGAGGTCTGCAATTTGCGATAGCCAGTATGGTGATTACAGCAAATCCGCCTTTTTGAGAGAGACCCATGTCCACCAGTGGACTGTTACACGAGCAACCGGGTTCGAACCCCGCCAGTACCAATAAAATTTTTAGAAATGATTTTATCACGTGCTCGGCAGTGAAGAAAAAATTTTTGAGGAAACCTGCATGTCTGTAGAAGAGGAATAAAATATTTATAAGACATTTTCCGTCCGCAAACACGCACAAACAGAAATGAGAGGAGGACTGTGCCCCACAATGGGACGTATAAGGTAAGTCATCAGTCGGATGCTTAGATCTTTCTACAAGATTAATCCAACTTCTACGTATGAGATGCAGGTTTTAATTTTTTTTTGTTTTAAAATAGATGTATGAAAACACAAATTTAAATAACAAACATCGTTTTTTATTTAATAGTTATGTACTGGACATTGATAATGAAATACATAATATATATTCGTCGTACAATAACTATGTCACAAATAATGTCTTATAATAATTTGTACATTTAAAACACTTTGTCGATTCTAAGTTTGCCTTATCATCAAAGGACACCTGTATTCCGAATAATGAGGTAGATGGTGCGAGCTGGGATTACAAGTCAGAATGACATAAGACTATCTTGTAAGAATCCACAGTCTCGTAGTTAACAATGCTGTTTTACATTGACTAACTATAGAATATAAACAAAAAATATGAGAAGAAACAATAAAATTTTAAAAAATATCAATAAAATAGGAACTCAAGTTGATTGCAAATCTTACATACGAAATAGATTTGCGTCTTCTCGCAAGTAAAAAGTTCAAGTAATTTCATTTTGCGGCAATGAAATAAAAAATCTGTTAAATTAATAATTAATGGTTAAAATTATGCAATAAAATCAGTCTTAAGTTGTATAATTGGTAAACTATGTTGTAACGCCTCTTTCGGTTGTATATTTATTACTTTTTGTTTATTACAATTGCATATTTTAAGATTTAATATTAAATGAACTTTGGCTCTTTACCCTGACACAGTACCTATGTACCTTATACAATACGAATGAGGTAGATAATGGCACTGTCGCTAACATTACACTAACTACTGTAATATTGTAACATTCCAACATGAAATTACAACTCCTAATCAAGTATTAATTATTTGTACACATTTAATTTTGTACCAATCATTTCTTTGGAAAAAATATTTCGTAAGTAGAATTTTTACTTCATTAATCTACGAAAATCTACAGCCCTCGAAAACTTACGGCTAAAAATAAAATAATAATAATCAACAATCAATACTGCTTAAATAGATTCGTTACCTCGTGTGCGCAAAACATTCAGAACAATGCTTCTGTTACCAAATCACATCGAAAACGAACAAAATAAACACGCTACAACTAGTAGGAGACTAATACCCGTAGAACAAATTGCAATAATGCTCAAACCCCCTTACACACGGAGTCTAAAACCGCATTATGTTATAATTTACATCATCGTATCAAATAAAACATAACAAGATCCATGTGCACTAAGAATTGAATCGTATTTTAGTACTAAATATATACATTTTCCACATTAAATACTTTGACTGTACCTTATAACTATTAAGATATAATTATCTAACAAGAACAATTCATAGTGTACATGAACTCGCATTACACATCGACAAACCATTATCGTGACACCAATTTACTTATACACACAGCTTCTGCTGGGTGCTATAATTGTATCAATTCTAAACATATAATTTTTACTTATATAAATACCCATCTTTTAGCAACCTACGTATATAACTAACAAAATATGTACATACAGTGTTCAAGTGACCGCATAACAGTCATAAGTGTTATAGTTTGCCTACAACTAATTGATAAATAATAAATAATTTTATAAGAAGAAGATAGCAGTATGTACAGAAGCACATTGCGCTCGGTCGCTTCGTCCTAAGCCGTGTCCTGCTCGCCCGGGGGCGCCTCGTTTTGTCGGTAATTACCTACCGGTAAGGCTCCATTGATTCCAAATAAGCATCCCCTATAATTTTACTATTGAAATGTATCAGTTACGCATTACGCGATACTTGAGAAATTGAAATGAATGTGTTCATAATAGTAAACAAGTAAAATTTGAAAAGATTTATAAAAATCTGGGAATCGGGTGAGAAAGGGCCACATCATGAACCGGTTATCGCGAGCCAAAACGAATAAGGGCGCGCACAATGGTGCGGAACTTCGAATCGAATCAATACCTAATAATCACCGATTGTTAACCATTCTTTGTAACTGAAGTAATAAGCAATGTCGTGGCCTTCTCCCGATCGGCCGTATTCCGGTTACCGTTCGGCGATCGCGAGGGACGAAGTCGAAAGGAGATCGATGATCGTCGAGCATAACGAACGTGTTTTTCTATCGCGAGGCGAACAAAGACGCAATAAATCAAAAAATATCTTTTGTACAAAGTGTTCTATGTTCCATGAGTTACAAAACAAAAGAATAAAAATGGACTCGTTTTTGCAGCGTCTCGCCTTGCGATTATGCAAATGGCACAACAATAAAGTTCTAAACTGTAACACGATGAAAAAGTGTTCTTTTTATGACATTGCAAATGCGAAATTGTAAAAAGTCAATGGGTGACTACCTAACGCGACTATATCGGTAGTCTTGGCTAGGAATTAAGGAGAATTGCAATAAAAATTGTTAAAAATATTTGTGTGGAGCAAATGTTACCAGTAAGTAGTACCCCGAAATAACGGTTCAACAAAAAAAATAGTTTGGGCGAGTTGGATTCACCGGCGTTGGCGATTTGGCAACTTTGCGGAATCTACACAAAAGGAACTCATATACCGGCTCAGCGGCGCGTGGCGCGGGACAACTACGCGGAGTGCACGCGCAGGTCGGTGGGAGAATCCGGCGTTGCCGGCCTCCGAGGCAGCGATAGATCCTCGGGCTCTGTCTGTTCAGGCCACTCATCCCAACGCCAGTCAGCCGCAGCGGCCGCCGGCGGGCTTGGCGCGTCGGGTTCACAGCCAGTTCCGGCGCAGCGGTGCAATGCAGCTGCCTGTCGTCGCCTGAATCTCGCTCCACAGCGGCACGCGAATGGAGCATCACCCTCGTGAACTAATGCGTGCGCTTTCAGTTGATTTGAATCTGAGAAGCGAGCTGGACAACGGGCGCATGCGTACGGACGTTCCCCGGTGTGGACACGAAGATGCCGCCGCAAATTCGCGACTTGCACGAAGTGGCGGGGGCAGTGAGGACAACTGTACGGCTTCTCGCCCGTATGGAGGCGTAGGTGGGTTTTAAGGTGGTGATCACGAGTAAAACGTTTGTGGCATTCCCCGCACTCGAAAGGTTTTTCACCTGTGTGCGTACGTTCGTGATTTTGTAGAACGTGTTTATAGCCAAATGAACGTGAACACACTTTGCAGGTAAACAGTTTATCACGAGGGGGGTCGGTAGCTCCGGGAGAGGAACCGGATGATGGTGGTGAAGGAGGTGCGGTTGTAGAGGTATCATCTAATTTGGGCGTGCGGCGGCGTTTTCGTGCGCGTTCCAGTTCCGGAGGCGGTAACAGTGGCGCTGGCGGCGACGGCGGCCATGCGGCCAGAAGAGCACCGGAGTATAGCTCAGCTGGAAGACCAGCGACCAACGCGGCCGCGCGGCTGGCCAGCAACCGCTCGGCTAACATCGGCAACGATTCTTGACGCATACTCGACAACGGTCTTACCGACACCCCTAGAACAAAACATATATTTATTAATTTCGTCTTTTAGTACACGTGTTCTAAAGCTTTATAAAAATAATGATTTCATTATGGTAAAAAAATTACAGCTTTAAAGGTTAAACGTTTGTACGAGTTTTTCCGAAATACGTTTGCCTATTTACTTATATTGACTATTAGTTTTATTATAAGATATAATTTTATTAATTATAAGATACTATTTTATAATTAGTATGTTTAGATCATAATGAAATCACCTAAGAGTATCGTTGAATATACATGAAAAAGTTTGTCAGAATCACTTCCGTGATGGGTTAGTTTTGGCCTAAATAAACACGCAGTCGAACCTATCGATAGCATACTTATCAGCAAAAGAGAACAAAAAACCCAGCAAAAACTGTGAGCCAGACGTTGTGGAGGAAACATTTGGTCGCAATCACACCACTGCAGGTCGCTTCCGCCCCGACCTGTTGCGCAAATTACTAATGGGCAGAGCTATTCCAACCCGTGCTTTATGTCTTCGCATGTAAAAGTTATTATCATTTAATTTGAAAATAGGATATGAGTTCGCAGTCGGTATGCAATTTGGTTATGCTTCCGAAGTTTCGAAAAGCTAGCTCAAATTAACCATAATACTGAAAGTATAGGGAGAGAAAGCGGTGCGGTGTCGGGAGCGACCGGACCACTTACCTACATAATAGAATTAATTATTCCTCCGGCGGCAGTCTCCGACCGCCCGCTCCACCCAAATTATATTCAAATATTAATTTCAACGAAGAAAAGCCTTTTTGAGAGCACTTAATTAAAAATTAGACAAAATCATAATTGAAAGTTCTCCTCGAGGCGTGAAGAACTCGGTGGAGGGAGCTCCTTCCTCATATTATCTACTTAGCCACGGAATTAATTTGGAGCGGGGCTTTGGGCGGTGGCCGCGCTTAATTAAACGTTGAAAGATATTTTGTCGTTTGTGACGATTTAATCTATAGCTATGTATAGAAACCAAAATTATATTCGTATTATAAATTGGAATATTATGTATGTATTTTATTAAATAAATTCGTAAATTGGGTGACAGAATACAATCATAAGCTGTAAATAATGACAACGGATAACTTCAGTGTATTCAAGGTGGTCGTATTTAAGTTTGTGATTGGGCGAAGGCGTCGCGAAGCACGTAGCGCGGGCTTATCCCATAACTTTTTAATAACATTCCTCGTTGTTTCGAGGACGCACAGTGAACCGCACTCGTGATGTGCGTGGAATTATATTAGACCTAAGCCGAAACTTTTAATGTCTCACCTAGTAGTCAAGTCTAACCTTACATCAAAGAAAAAATATAAATTTAAGGCATTAAATTATTACGTTAGTGTATTCAAAGTACGCTTTGGGAGATTTCAAATGTAATTTTATTGGCAAACTAGCTGTTCCCGCGACTTCGCCTACGTGGATTTTTTTGCGCGGAACCCTAAATATTTTCCTAAAATAAAAGAAGCCTAAGTTACTCTTTATGAAATCAGATATCTGCCAGTGAAAGTCCCATCCAAATCGGTTCGCAGGTTTTTGCGTGATGCGTGTTCAGACAGACGTCGTGTTAGAGTTTTATTATAGTAATAGAAAAGATAGATGAATAAACAAATATCACATCAGCAAACTCAGTTCTAAAACAAATTAAAAACCACTTCAACAAATCGAAATTTAAAACTTATATTTTGAAAATGGAAACTTTTACAACATTTCATAAAATTATTAGAGCAGCTTTCAAAAACTAATTACTCATATTTAAAAAAATATTAGGTGTTATAAGTTAAATATTTTCCTTAATGCATTTTTATTTTGTAATTATCTATATATTTTTTAATATGTATATTTGTAAACATTGTTGAATATTTGATTTAAAGACGTCTCCTTTGTGGACTTAGTATTGGAAAAAAAATCACATTGCTATGTATAAATTTTCGCATCATTAGTTAGTACGTTGTATTTATGTGCAAGGCATACTTGAATAATTAGTTTTTATAATTTTACAAATGCTGGCTCTATCAGAATACGAATCTAACCATGTTTATTTTACGACTTTAATTGAGCACAATTCACATTTTCAATTGACATTTGGCTCTGTATGCATAATTTTAAATAACCTATTAGGTACTTCAAATATTTTAAGAAAAAAAAAACACCAGTGGCAGAGGGATTTAATTTACATATGTTCCGTTGTGCGAATTTTGGCAAGAAACACATATAAGTACATTTTTATTTTATTAAGTGGCATAACCGTGTAGTGGCGGTGTATGAATATCCACTACCCCATATCGTGACGTGGGTGTCGTAAGAGGCGGCAGAGGGAAACTGAAACAGCAGTATCTTCCTGACAACTCATAATTATAAAAACTGCGGTTACCAACCCGCGTGGCAAACATGGCAAAATCTATGAGGCTATCTATGTTCAGCAGTGGACTTTTGTAGGCTGTGTTTAATGGATAATGGAAGTAGCATACAATTTTTTTTATTTAGTTTTCAATTATGTTATTTTTATTATTAATAACTCGTAAAAGAATACTTTAAATGGTTTTAGTTAAGCTGATATCATAATTAATAAATTAAATTAAGCGTATTGCATTATCATCATAAAACAATATACTTAAAAGTAAATAAATGGCGTTACTTTTCAAAAAATGTAAGGTTAATAAAGGGAATGAACTAAACGACATAATATATTGGTTTATTGTTGAGACGGGGCCCGTCGGCTGCCAGCGTTGGTGATAAATTTTTACAGTGGCGCTCTCCGATACGTCGCACCCTACTCCGCGCCATTTTTTACGTGTTAAAGAGTTGTAATTATCCCCTGTTTATACGCCATAAATATTTGTCAATAACCCATACTCAATACTTTTATGGACCTACCCGCGGCCGCCACTCCATAACTCATTATTGCGCAAGGGTTTATTGACTAACCCGTGCAGTTTGTGTGAGCTTTTTCTTAAAGTTTATTGAAAATTAATCTAGTGTTAGAAATAGTTTGATGGATTTTTTCTCACATATAAAGGGCAACAATAAAATTATATGTCTCATTAATATTTTTAGTGTAAAAGGAATAAATTCGCTATTATTTTTGATTTTATTGAACCATGTTTTTATATTGGTAATTAGTAGGTTTTTATATTGGTTCCTTCCGCTATTTTAGAATTTTAAATTGACAATTTTTTTCTCGTTACTTATTCGTTGCATTAAAATGTAAGGAGATAACATAGATTCCAGTTTTAAGAATATTATTACAACTTTAAACAAATTAACTTAATTTATTTATTGAGTATACCCTTGCGTTGGTCTAATGGGTTTTCTTTGGGTTATAGACATTAACATGAAGAGGTGACCTAATTCGGCTTGTTTAATAGGATTAAAGGAGCGCCTATAGTACTAACGCGTGGTCAAACCGACCGCGCGCCGCTCAGATTACCGAGCTGCTACGGTTTCGGTATTTTAGGGTTAAGAGTTGCACGTAGGTATACACGCGCCGAATTTTATGGGGCTTCTCTTTACCTCGCTTACTGTCTCTGTCATTACTTATTACGTAATTTATATTCATTTAAGAATTGTAATGTTGTTATTTGGTACTTTGGAGATTATAATAACATTTTAGGCCTAGATTATATAATAATATGCCAAATATTTCGCTAATTATTATTCCTCTGATAACGTACTTTAATTTGTTTATCAGCTTACATTCATTCCACTTTTGTGCACAGGTTTATTCCAAGTTGAAATATCCTAGCGCATTAGTCTCTACGCTAAGCAGGCTGATCGCCAACTTTAGCCTTAGATACGGACACGCGGCACATCTATTGAAGCCTGGTATTGTTAAAATATTAGTTTATATTAAATGCCATTATGTTTTCGGACACCTATATTTTAATCGGAAACCCATCAGGTAAGATGCGATTATGAATAGTTGCATTTGAATTTCGTAATATTTTATAAATCAATAAAGTGTTAAAATTATATGTCATACGTTAATACTTATAAGTTGTACCTACTTCATTATATATTGTTGAGCTAGCAATTCGTAAAGGATAAAAAAAGATGTTCACAGCAAACCGAAATGTATTTACCGGCACAAGAAGTATTATTAATAATTAATTTATTCATTCATTAATTACAGACTATCAAAAGCTCCCTGCTGGACATATGCCTCCCCCAGAGTTGCCACCTAAGGGGGATATTTGACATAATTGCTACGCTTGGCAAGCGGATAGTAGCGTAGTTTTTTTTGAAACATTTGAACTCATAACAGGATATTTTTATATAAGAGGAGGCTAACGAGCACGCGGACCACCTGATTTTAGTGACCACCACCGAATAAAAACAACTTCAACACAAGGGTAATAGCAAGAGCGTTGCTGACCGTTTTAAAAAGGAGGTCATAAGACATATCGGTCCGGGACAATCGCTTTTGGTAACCGATTCTACAAAGTCGAGCGAGAAAGAAAACTTCCAGATAATATGCTGCTGCCCGAGATGGTAATACCGTCACCTATCGCAAGTCATAAGATCCTTCAGAAATATACCACATTCGTTTCTTTCGACACCTACGTAACAGATTCACCGCGTTGTGGTGGTATAAAAGGATATTATAATTATTATGTATTATGAAAATCGCCGCATAATGGCAATATAGGTTATAAACCCCTCACCGCTCCGTGGGTTTCAGTAGAGTTAACTAATACTTGGGGAAGTAACCATATCGCATGTTATATGCCCGATTTAATATACCTACAGGAACGATCAGTCAAAAATTTGTGACGTCTGATACTGCAATCGTCAATCTGCCATTAAAGCGTGAATATTATAATAAATCTTCCCTATTATGGGAGAAGCCTATCCCCAGTAGGGGACTGTGTACGAGCTGATGAGATAAAATATTACCAATGACATTCATAAATAAGTTATTACAACTGTTGTAATTAAAAGTATGTACATAGTTATATGCTTGGATATTCTATCTTTGGGTTATATTTCTAAATATATTATTATTACACATCAAATAAAACACTTGCAATCAATCATTATATTTTATACATAATAGTGTGTACCAGAAACGAGTCACGGGATAATTACTAATGTTTCAATTTACAATTTGATTAGTTAACGTAATTTGTTAAACACTTTTAACTAATATCTTTAAAAAGTAATATATTCTTTAATTACAACACAGGACTGGAACCATCTCATTTATTGTTAATACCTATATACTAATTAAAATTTATTGAAATAGATCAGTTTTATAGTACAATTAAATAACCATTATGGGAAGCACCAAAAGTCATATAAAAGGCCGGCATATATCGGCCTAATTTATGGGATAACAGTGTTCAAACAACTAAAACTAAAACTATTTTAGCTAATAAATAAAGTAAAATCACATTAAAGAATATTAATAATAGTTGATTACTGAAAATTTGTAATTATTAATTATAAAAAAAAATATCGCTTAAACTTTTAACCGAAATGCTACGCGACGTAGACAATCGTAGCACATTGCTACGCGTTCGCTGCCGGCTACGGTTCACTGAATGTGCAAAAGCTCTAGTCAAATGCAAATAAAGCATATGTGTAACTCGCGGCGGCGCCGGCCAATCCCCGCCGTCTTTACACGCATGTCGTTGGCGCTCACTTTTAAAAGTTTCAGATTCGAAACATGCACTATCTGAGTCAGTTAACCATGGTAGGAGTTAGCAAAAACACAAACCTCTGGTGTTCTGGGTCGACTGCAGCGATAAGGCCATCTCACCTACAATTTCACGGGAAATTCATTGATTGTCACCACTTCGATTGTCTTTTAATGATACTCTTCAATTATACAGTTAAGAATAATTCGCCTTTACAATTAACGTATGAGACCGATAACGTGTTCCGTCGGCACGGAGTCGCGAATGCGAATGGTTATTACTCGGTACGAGCGCGTTCTGTGGGACCTACCACAACACTGGCGGTGAGCGAGCAGGCCGCCCTCCGCGCGGTAAACACACCCCCACGCCCCTCCCTGCACGACTAGCCCCCCCTCGCCCTTCGTCTCAACCCTCATCGCCCCCCGATGCACTCCACGTGCACGCAATGCATTCACTTTTTATGGTCGCTACTACATTATGTTTCTTTCCTACTACACTTTTTTAGCCCCGTAACGAGCGCCACATAAGCACTTTTATGTTTACGATCGGCTTCTGTAGGAAGCGGGTGGTACTTTATTCTACTAATTTGCGAAAGTTACTAAAATTTGTGCATTGTTGAAAATTATATTTCAGGTTTCACACAAAACAATATTTCTGTTTTTATTTTTTAGGTTACAGACATGCAGTAGGAATGGGAAATGTGAAAAAAATAAGAAGAAATGGACTGATATCTTAATATATAAAATTTTATATTTGTTTGTTCGTATTTTATACGCTGCCATACCGTTCATCAGATTGCGGTAATACTTTGTCACCTTATTGCTTGCAATTCCGCGAAGGTTATAGGCATAGTACAATTAACTTACAGTAGGTGGCGCGCGTATTGTACCGACAAATTTATTTGAAAGTAATATATCACTCAACTTCAATAAATGTATTATCATTCCTAATTAAATAATATAAGTCTTCCCAATTTGAAACGATATTTCCACATTTAATTTTTCTGCGGCAGCAACGCGCATGTGGTACAATTTTTTTTATACCAGCTAGAATTTTATAAAATATATAATTTACTTATTACGCAGTATTGCATTAAATAAACTTTTGAAAAATAAAAAACCGATTTTAAAGAACTAGAAAGAATTTAATCATCGAAATCGGTTGACGTAGTACAAAATAATTAACCCATATGTCGTGTCGATGCCTCTACAAATTAAAGTTTGATGATTTCTCTCACAGAACTCATAAACACCCCTGAGGCACTCCCACTCTGAAAAAATACTATAACAATAAGAATAATTTAAATCAGCCAACATGGTAAAGAATTATTGCTGAACAAAAATTAAAAAATATACCGACGAATTGAAAACCTCCTCTTTTTTTTGAAGTTGGTTGAGAAGCAAAATATTGAAAGTATTATACATTATTGGTGATTTTTATTGTGTCTTAATAAATTAAGGAGAGAAGTATATTTTGTAAGGAAACCAAGATTTTCGTAAATAATTTTGTGAGAATAATATATTTTTGGTTTCCTTTCAAGATCTGTAATTCAAAAGATTACCCACAAATTATTACTCCATACAGATTCGTAACCCCATACAGAATGTCTTGATAATTGTAAATTTTAAATAGCTATGAAAATTCTGGTAATGATAATACGGATAATGATAGTACGGATTGTACGTATAGTTGCTATCGTTATGAAAACTCACACAAAAGTACGCATAATTTGCAGTGCAATAAAATTGTTTACAGTGACTTAGATGTGACCTATTTATGCATCAAATTGCTATTACATACGCTGCATGTTTTTGGTTCTATATTTTAGAAGTATTTTCCTAGCTTTAAAAATTCCCAATCACACATATTTTCAGGACAAAATGTATATAGGGAAAGGAATCCTTATGGGTTTATATCTGCAAGGAGCTAGGAGAAATAATTTTATACTTTTTAGTCTGTTTTAAAAATGTGCTTTACTATTTTTTTTATTAAAATAATTATTTAAATTTACAGATTAAATAAACCTAAATTTATATCGATTTCTGATTTTTTGAACCATAAACACATATTGCAAAATAGATTGAGAGTTTCTCCGTTCGCTTTAGACGAATTAAAAAAGTTACCTTCACAGTAGGAATTTCTACGGTATCTTAGAGGAGTTTTAGTTCCATAAATAGCCAAGTACTTAGACACTTGCTTTCGAACCGTCCAATTTTAAATAATTATTGGATTTGTAAATTACCTGATCGATATTACTCCTTAATTTATGTATACTGTACACGTTTAACTAGATAATTATCATTATTAGTCGATCAAATGACAGTTAGTCATAGGTAATTAAATAAAAGGCGTTTGTTAACTTAGCATTTAAAACTTATTGTAAAGGATCCGATATTTAAGAGTCCTTTCACCATAACTCTACGTTTTGAGGCCCAAAGAGTTCGATTCTGCTGTTTTAAAAGGATGTCATTCGTACATTTGTGAACTTTTTTCGCCTTGCATATCTCGAGTAAAAATGATGACATCTCCAAACCAATTTTTTTGTCGACATACCACGCATTCGAACCTAACGATTTGCTTTAAAGCTCATGGTAAAATTAAAAATTTTGTACAACCTACTTCAAGATAAATAAAATGAGAACATCATCAATGTAGTCGAAGTCCATTAAATACGTATTATTAAAGATAACTGAAAAACTACTGGTCAGATCTTGATCAATTTATATGGGACCACATGAGAAGCACCAGCTTTCAAATAAAAAAAATCATCAAAATCGGTTCACCTGGAAAAAGGTTGTGAAGTAACACATAAAAAAACAGTCGAATTGAGAAAACTCCTCCTTTTTTGAAGTCGGTTGAAAAAGAAATAGAATTTAAAGTTAGAGAAATTTAAAGAGAAATTAAATCGCACTCTCGTCCATATTTCTTTCAATAATCTGTATGAAATCGCTTTTAAAAACTGTTTATGGAAAATAATAACATAGTTTTACTACGTTGGAAAGTGACAGCCCGAAACAATAAAAAAACAAGGAATAATCACAGGCTTTTTTATTGTTTTTCGATTTATTCAATAAAAAATTATATTCCATTAATTGAATACAGATTGAAAGAGAAATGAACACCAATGATTTATCTTGCCGTTTGGTGGTGACGTACATAAAAACAACATCTCATTTAAGCCCGTGCGTATCATATTAAAAGGGGACTATAGTAAAACCAAAAAGGCTTCGTAGACTCTAACAACTGCGAAATATTATTTCGTATATACCATAATATGTAAAATCAGACGGGAAACTATGATCACTAACCCGCCTGCCAAGCGTTGCAATTACGGCAAATCTTTCCTACAATCAGAGTTGCAAATTTGAGGAGAATTTTCTGGACTAAGACAGAAAAAGACCAAAATTCGATTTATAAGCTTCGAACCTTACTACTAACTACACTTATACTTAATGCTTATTATTTAAGTCTGTTCAAAAGGTGATCTCGCATTAGCTAAACGTGTATAAATCTTGCAGTGCAAAATTACTGAAAAAGGAGTTAGGATATTAATGAAAAAATTCCACCCCGAAAAGGTGGCAAAATAGGGAATGAAGCTTTAAATTTTTTTATATAGGATAGGGCGACAATCGAGCACGCAGTCCATCTGATGGTAAGTGGTTGCTGCGACCCATGACATCTACATCTATCCTCAATAAAGAATCAAAATGCAGATGCGTTGTCACCCGTGAGGACTAAGATGGAATGCCTCTTTTCCAGTAAAAAGGGTCTCCAGTTCTTTATACTCACGATACGAAACACAACAGTGTTAAGCTGCTATTTTACGCTGGTATTCTGTGAGAGCGTGGACCTTCCCCGGTCGAGCCGAACCATTCGTGCTACAACTACTAATATAGCTGCAGCATGGCTCTACCGCGTAAAAAAATGGAGTGTATATACAAACAGTGTGCGCTTCCAGTGTAGATATATGGACCTGGCACGTGGTTCTTTACTTCTCGCCGTATGAGGAGGCCTAAACTCGTTCAGTGGACTATCGAGAGGGCTATACTTGAAGTTTCTCTGCTTGATAGAATTCGTAATAAAGATATCTGCAGTAGAAATAAACAGAGTAACCGATGAAGCCTAATGGATCGGCCAGCTGAAGTAACAATGGGCTGTCATATACATATAGTTCGAAGAACCGACGACCGATGAGGAAGAAATGTTCTCAAGTGACATCCTCGTACCGGTAATCGAAGGTAGGGTGGCCCCACATTAAATGGAGTGACGACCTGGTAAGATCACGCTATCAAATAACGACATATCTCTATTTAACAGACCGTTTAGAAATAAAGTTCCTCTGACCGGAGAAGAAACGCCAAAAAATGTCTACAGGTATCCTGTATTTTTTAATTTACGGGCAATTAACGATTAAAATTATGATTATCAAATCGTGACGTAATTATTTTAACAACTACATGTTCATTTATGTACCAATCCACCAGTTGTGCAACGAACTTTACTCATAATTAATAATATTAAATTATTATTTCATTAAATCTGAAATTCCGATATGTAAATAGAGCACTTCTATATAATTCTAGAGTGGCCTGATATACATATTATGTATACAATACACATCTTAACTCGTCACATCAAATCTAAATTATAAAACACACATTTTGAGTAAATTTTCCCTCACAAAAAAGTTGAATAAAGTCATTCACTGAATTGTATTTCAGTGAATGACTTGGATCACGCTCTAATTACTGAAACTAAGCTTTTACAGACTTTGCCCTTCGATAAGTCTCGAGGCATGTATTGACTCAAAGACAACAGGCATAAAAAGCATAAGTGTCGGGCAACGGTGGCATATCGCGTAAATTAAGCGGTTTTATCGCGCCCGCGGCAGACGCTATTTTTACCGTTTTTACTATTTTTACCGTTTTAGTGCGCACGCGCCGCACCGCCCCATCTCCGCTCGCTTTTTATCCCTCCGTAAGATAGCAACACCGGTAAGGTTATTATTAGTAATTGTATTTTTAATTGTCGGATGTTACTAATACATAATTCATTCAATAATTCAATTCTAATTTTAAAATTCAAGCGAACTTTACAAACTGATTAATTCATATTATGCAACAATTAGTTGTTATATGCTATCTCTTTAAATAAAAATCAATTGCTGTCCGTTAGTGTCGCAAAACTCGGAAATGGATGGATTTTGATGAAATTTTTTGTGTGTGTTTGTGTGGGTGCCTGGATAGTTTAGATTCACAATTGAACCCGGTAGGTGGCACTGTTGTCGAGATCCAGTAAATCACCCGTGGGAAGCCGGGGCAGATCGCTAGTAATATATATTAAACGTTCTAATAGTATTCGTATATACACAATTTATTTAAGTGCATTAACATAAGTTCTAAATATGAATCTATTTTTCTAATTCGAGTATGTCTTTAATAACATACTAAATAAAGAAAAGTTTATTTTAGATAACGCGACACTGTTTCTCCACAATGCATGGCGAAAAAGATTGTTAGTTTTTTAAGAACTACTTCCCACCTGCTGCAGTCGCGTGCCTTCGATTTTCTAAGAATTTTATACTGTATTCCTATAGCTTAATGTCTAAATTTGTGTAAGTTCAAATTAGTGGGGAGGTTTTTTACGTAAAAAAGTTTTTAACCTTCTCTCGCTATTTCGGTGCATCATCATTGTTTAGCAGGATGTTTGGGTTTGTTATCTCACACACGCCGTCGCACCTTGCCTTGGTTTCGGAAGCAGGCTTCTGCAAGATATCTATAAATTAGGCAACAACAAGATCTTTGTCCCGCTTGTATTCGCAGATAAACATTTGCCATTGACGCAGGTGTTCGCTTCAGATTATTATCTTGAGTCAATATACAGTATTATTTTGCTATTAATTAGTGCGACTTTGGCATACCGGCCTATTCTCATTTATAGATAATATCACCGTGTTTTCTAAAATATTTCGGTTCCAACATCTCTTATTAATTGTTCGTAATAGCTACGATCAGATCATTAATTATTGGGCTTTTACATAATTTATAAAATCGTCTAAAATGTTAACGACTGCTGCTAATTTGGGCCGTCAAACTATTTATAACTAGGACGTCATTTTAGATTCTGATCTTTCGGGACGAAAATAAATTCAAATTAATAACCGGAATCATATTAATATGAACGATCAGGTAATTGCCATGAGTTCAACTTGAGACTATATGTATTATTAAAACAAACTTAAATTGTCAACTACAAGCAAGAAATGTGTATATTTTTATATTAATAACACAAAAGTTCAGTGCCTATTTTATCAATACACCAAATCTTTGAGAGTGAAAGTGAAAAAGACTCCTTTGTTTTGTAGATAACCCTGTTGTAGGCGACACCGTACTTTACACCGACTTTCTTCAAAGGAACCAACTCTTTGAAGACGCGAAACCGCAATTAAGCCTTGCCCATGCAAAATTCAAGGACGAGTCACTTTGCAAGCAAATGAAAGGAGTTCTTCAAAGTCATCTGAGACTTTTACTTTTCTTTTATTCGCTGGCATGTTTCAAACGATTGTATTTTGATAGACTTTCTATTTTTAGCGTTAACCTCTCTGAAAATATTTGGGTATTTTAAATTATCAATAATGCTTTGTATTAATTTAATAAATAATACGTTACTTATTTAAAAGAAGTTTTGTAGTTAATGTAATAATTTGTTACCTTAATACTTCTTTACACTGATTTATCATTTGAAAATAATATCTAGTGTTAAAAAATTACGTAATCGCGGCATTTTTATTATTTTCCTTATTTATTTTTTTATTTACCTAAAGGGCTTCCCTGGCTTTTGATTATTAATATATGTCTTTATATTAACCCTTTATCGAATATATATTTATAATTTTAAAACCGCAGATATTTGAAATAAGCACTTTGCTTTCTCTTGGGGGAGGCCTATGGTCAGCATTGGACTTTGATAGGCTGTAATGGCCGGATACAGAGTAATTACTAACATGAATTTCTACTAATACATATTATCTAACAAATTTTCCATTTCATAATTAAGTTTAAAATAATTTAAAAAATCTTTTAGGATGTCGAAGAAGATACTATTTAAATCTGCAGTGTAAGATGCTACATATTGCATGTATTATAGAAGAGACAACTTGCCATAATCACCACGATTTGATGGTGCTCGCCGTGGCCAGTTTGTATGTGTCGGTCATCTGGCATAAACAAGATGGTCGCTATTGAAGGCCATAAGATTTCTCTGGCTTTTCCCATAAACCTCTTACAACACAAACGGGGCGATATAGAATTAATTCTCTTACGCTCCACCCAGTAAACATATACACTAACCAAATATCACATTAAATGTAATTTGAATGAACATATTTTTTAATTGCAGTTCATAAAAGCCGTTTTGCACTTCATCATTACAGCCTATCAAAGTACATCGCTGAACATAGGCCACCCCTTAGTTTGTCTTATAAAGGGGATATTTGCCATAGTCACCATGCTTGGCAGTCGGGTTGTAAGTAGCTTTTTATTCTAGTTGTGATTAGGAAGTAGGCAGCTGCTGCCCATCTCCAGGCTTGTTTTCCTTTGTCCCCTCTTACGACACCCACGGGACGATATGGGTTAGTGGATATTCTTAGATCGCCACTTCATGATAACCTCACAAACTTTTACACTTAATTGAACAAAACTATCTAGACTTAGGTAGCAAAATAAACATGAAAAGCGAAAGCTTACAAAAGCGTTTGAAACAAAGCATACCGACATGCGCAAGGCATTTGTCCTATTGCGTTATTACTTCAAACAAAGGCAACTTACACTAGTTTCGTAAATTGGAGCAACCCGATTTTATGACGGCACGGATTTTATGTACGTACGGACTGTATGCTCGTTTGTCACCCATATTCTATAAAAATATGTAAATAATTATTATTTATTTTCTCAGACAAGCAGGTTTACATAATATGATGACCTCTGCGCACATCGGTTCCTAAAATTTTATTAAGCGAGTTTGGAGGTACCGACGGGAATCAACCTCAGTTTGCTCGCGTGCAATTAAATTTTTAGGCGTGCGCTTATTCCCTGAGCTACATTTATGGCTACCGAGCCGACATCATACAACTAAAGTTGAAATGATTACGTGTATTAGTAGTGACTATATGTTCGATTTGAAATATAAGGGTGTTTGGAATTCACATTGGTTGTGTACCTTCCAACTGCATTGGCATGTAGATGGAGGACTGAGCTGACTCAGGCTGGCTCGGCAGCTAGAAAAAAACATTTCTCAGGGAAAACATTTCTATATAATCTAAACTTGGAAAGTGAAACATTATTCACCTATTTCAATCTACCCTCTGTCGCTTCTTGCGATATCCATGGTGTAGTGGATGCTCATACGCCGCCACTTCAAGGCATCCGCCTAAACGAGTATGTTGCTTGCTTAAAGTATAGGATATAATAATATTTTATTCTAACATTTTCCAACAAGCTCGATAGGCGCAAACGGAAAGTTTTTTTTAACCAGTTTAGTTTAATTGCACGCCTTATAACGCGCGAGCGTGTGGGAGTGCTCTACTCTCGACATGCCGCTATGTAACGATTTTGCAATATAAAATTGTTAGTATGTCTCAATTTAGACACTAAATCAATTAAAAATGGGATGTATTGAAAACTAGATATATTAAATTATAAAGTCAGCGTATTTTTTTATTCATTTGTTTAGTTATATTTACAAAAAATGTAGTAAAAAATTTATTAGTAGGTACGGCTGTCAGTTAGTCTGTCCACTTGTTTGTCTTCACGTTTCAGAAAAATATAGGTACGCAACGAAATGAAATAAATCTTTCTAAATAAGTTTCCATTTATCTTCAGGATGATCCCTATTGCTTGTTGTTATCAGACTCAATAGACGTTTAAAAGATATTTATATTTTTCATGAAATTTTGATGAAAAAAATAAAACCCTCATGAGGCGTGCACTTTTGGATTTTCTAAAATATTTTTAAATCCTTATTGTCTTATTACAATACACGGTATATTTACCAACCTCGAGCTTAGAAAATAGTCTTCGCGAAATTTGACATTTGTTTTCGAATGTATGGACTTTACATTTTAATTTGCATATTTCCACGTAAGTTCTTTATTGTAACAGACTCTTGTTTAAGCCTGAGATAGTTTTAACCTAATTATAAACTACATTTTTTTAATCATAGTTTGGGTCTGGACACTACAATTCTTCTTCAAGTAAAATTTAAAGACACGAGAGCGATGTGAGAATAAAAGTTTTAGATTCTTAAATTGAATAGTAGTCTTAGTTATACAAAACTTTAAAAATAAGTACTATAAGACTTGACTGTATTTATTTTTATCTCTTTATTTGGTACCCAAAATCATTTAACAAACTTAACTATAAAATATAAAATGCAATAAAGGAGACATTTGTGACCCGAAGCTACGTCTAAAATTAGATAATGATGCGAGATGATCAGAGATCAATAATATTTTCTTATATCAAGTCCATTATTTAATATTGAAAGATACTAAATATGTTATTGAAGATATTTAATATCTGAAAATATATCGTAAATATTTCGTATAAATTTGAGTAAGTTTTGTGATCTAAGCGTAAAACCTATCTCCATATAATGTTTTGATGTAATGAAAATAATATTTTAAATACTATATCTTGTCTCGTGAATTATTATGTATTCGTAAATTGCCACGCAGTATTGCATAAAATCGAAAAAGATTGGGAAAGATGAAGATATTGTAAGTGAGAAAGTATCCCATCTGAATAGCAATGAAGAATAGCATTGCTAGTGTGGGTATGTTGACAACCCAGGGTTGGTAACTCGCCAAGAGTCTGGTTGTTCTATGGTGGAAGGAAGAGAGGAGAAGTAAATCATATATCTCCTTTTTTACATTGCTAGTGTGGGGAATGTTGACAACCCAAGGTTGGTAACTCGCCAAGAGTCTGGTTGTTCGATGGTGGAAGGAAGAGAGGAGAATTGAATCATATATCTCCTTTTTTACAGAAGTGAGGGTGAGAAATATGCACACATGCCACTCGCTGCCAAGTGGATTCTGTGGCGCATAAACACCAACATCATACCTTAATTGAAAATCAAAATGCAGATGTATTATCACCCCTGAGGACTAAGATGGTAGGTACCTCGTTACTAGTAAAAAGAGTCTCCAGTTTTCGTCACTCAAATATATTGCTGTTTTTATCATGTATTAATATTATATTAAGGTGATAAATCACTTAAAATTGCGATTAAAATTTTCACAGGTGTTGGTGCTAGGGCTTTTTGGCCATGTTCTCCATAGTTCAATAATTATACAAGTGCGAAAACAAAACGATCACCAACTTGTACGTCACTTAGCATCCTATTGTTGATCAATGCTACTGATCGAAGCTGCCATGTATTCGAGATGGAAAAATATTTAGATAGAGGTTTTATAACTTTTTATATCAATCATTATTATTCCAAGTAAAGCATTTTCACTTACGTAAGCACGAACCTCTAAGTTTGTTTCTGATGTTTTCAATGAGACATTATATAGGAGAATATAAAGTCAAGACCATTTTATATAGACATAGAATTTCTACCTATTTTTACATATATTATATGCTTGGACGTTAGTTAAGTTTTAAGTTTAACTAACCTTCAAACATTTTTGGAAATGTTTGAAGGTTAGTTATAATTGTTAAACTATAATGATGTGGCCGTTGCTTTCACGCTGTCGTTGTAAAATATATCATCTCATTTCATCTCGTGGGTATTGTAAGAGGTGACTATGGAAAATACCAGAAAGACCTCATGGCTTTCGATAGATGGAGGTATAACCACCTCATTAACGCCGAACGTAAAATACCCGTCCGTCGTACCGTCGACGGGAAGCCGCGTGAATACGAGACGTCTGGTCCTGTGTTAACCAATCGTACCGATTATAATAAATCGTCCCGACAATGGAAGACACCCATACACAGCAGTGGACTTTAATTATATGAAGAAGAAGCTGATGAGAAGAATAATCGTGAAAATTTTGAGCGGTTGGCTTTTGTCAATATTCAGTAAAACTCGCGCATCGTAATTGTTTTTGCACAATAATATCCGTTACCTTCCGTGTGAACGACAGCTGTGCGCTATCGCCAGCGAACTTATAAAAATTTGTGAATATCTGACTAGCATTATTACGCGGTCGGCCGTTACGAATCTATACAACATATTACCCTCGGAATTTAGTCAGTTTTTTTTCTATTTGTTGGTGATTTTAATGTAAATTTTAGGTAAACTCGCTACTATCCGGTTTTGCTACTCTTATTATAAAAGGGCGATTGATCAAGAGTCGATATAAAGTTATAACAAACTTATGATTGATTGGAAACTTGTTTGCTTAGATTGACATGTCTATAGTTTGTTCGTTATATCATAAATGTTCGTTAATTACGCAGTTTTTACGTAAAAGTTCTCTAAAATTTTGTAATTAAAACAAGTTTTTGTAATTGTTATAACAATACGAGTCACGGCAATACTGATTGTAAAAATAACATGGCAATTTTATATAGTGAATAGATCTTTATTAAGTTTTTTCCTTAAAAGGTAAAACCATTATTACTAGAACGTGGGAAAATTTGTATAAATATCAAGATTACTTTCGTATTTTCAAAATACGATTTCGATCTCATTACAAAAATAAAGTGTTCCTTACCTTAGAAATATGTTAGCCTTTTATGCGAGTATCGTTCCGGTACATCGTGCAGGTGAGAGTCGGAGACAATGGTACTAGAATATCGTATAAAATATCGCCTCCAAAGGATTCGCATTGAATATTTATTCCGGGCCGCGTAGCCTTGTCCGAACAGCCTTTGTTATGGACGACCGTTTAAACTTTTGATTCTGCAACGGCAACAGTCAACTGGACCCTCGATTTATGCTAAAATTTTGTAAGTAACTCTTGCCATAGCTTAAACAAAACTTTATTGCAACTAAATACAGTTTAAAATTCCGTTTTACCTATAGCAGTAGATACGACGCTTCGAAAAAAGCAGGTGGCTATTTCTCCGCTTGCGTCACGGACTCTCCCCTTCCGGGTGTGATGAATAATTCCTTTTTTCTGTTGGAGAGAATTGTCCTTGTGAACTGTCCCGGCGACTCGATACGCACCGTCGGACGCTCGCATAAATGTGAGTTATATCCCACACTGTTCTACTAAAAGAACTCTTCTTTTTATTTCAACCCTAAACCGGGATTTACGTTTGCTCCCAACTGAACATTAAGGTCGTTTTTACCCTTAGATGTACATATAAGTACACTAAAAACAAAGAATTTAGGTAACCTGAGTAGACACCGTAAGCCCGCTTAGATTAAAATTAATCGTGAAAATTTGTTTTGGTCTATTTTTTTTTTGTTTTATGTAAATATTTCACCCAGTTGTATTGTTTTATTTAATTAATAAATATAAGAAAATCGTTAATGTATTCGTGCGTAATAAATGCTCTATTATTTCATGCAAATTTTGATTATTCATTTTCATTATAAAAAGTAAACGCACACTTTTAGACACAACAATGCAGGAGGAAAACATAATTCACAGCTCATTATATATTAAATATGAGAAAGTTATACAATACCAAATATTGTTTCGTTAAATTTTGTTTTTAATGTTACCGTTACCGTTACAGCCTATTAAATTTCACTGCTAAACATAGCCCTTCCCCATAGACTCCCTGATAGGGGGATATTTGCCATAGTTGCCACGCTTGGCAAGCGGGTTGTTAACCACAGCTTTTTAATATTAATCGTTATTAGGAAGACGCTGCTGCTCATTTCCTGATTTGTTCCCCTCTGTCGCCCCTTACGACACCTACGGGATGATATGGGGTAGTGGATATTCTTACACCGCCACTACACGACACCAATTTTGTTTTTACATGCATATAATGTACTTTAGATTCATTATAAAACTACTTAGATTCATTCATTTATGTCCACTGTCGCTGAACATAGGTCTCCCAATAAATTTCTTAATATTCGTAGGATTATTTAATTAGGTAGGATATTTCCATTGTTACCACCAATGGCAGGCGGGCTTGCAACTGCAGTTTTTTTATTATTTTTAGTTGTTAAATCAGTTGAAGGATGCTGCTGCCCATCTCCCATTGCATTTCTCTCTTACGATATCCACGAGGCAGTGAGTCTCGTTGGTCTAGTGGTCGTAATCGCGACTGCTGATCATGGGGTTCTGGGTTCGAATCCCGGGTCGGACCAAAAATCTGTTATTCAGATAACTAGCCTCCGTTTAGACTCGCCGCCGTGTAAACTTTCGATCTGGAGGATATTTAAAAAAAATTATTGTGTCTGTTCCGACTAATCTTCGAAATGGCTGAACCGATTGTGACGAAACTTCACTAACAGATAGAGTACATAGCAGGAGTGATCTCAGCTGTTGATTCTTGGTAGGCGGTCAAAACTAGTGCTGAGGCTGGTCTATTGCGAGGCTGGTCTCTGTGGCTGAAACACAACCTCCTGACGCTAAATACTTTTAAAACAAACTATATCTGTTTTAGTATTAACAACAACTCGCAACCTCAGGCCGACTTCAGTTTTAAAATCCATGAATGTACAATGGGCACTAATAAAAAAACCTGTAACTGCCCTAGGAACGATAAGGTAGCTCAGACAAAATATCTGGGGGTAATTTTAGACCAAAGACTGTCATGGTACCCACACCTTGATCACCATCAATAGAACGAGGAAACTAACAAGGATCTTCAAATTCCTCAGACATGTAATGCTGGGCAAATCGAATGGGGACTCACCAAATTATCTCCTCAACCAAATCTACATTGCTCTTGCCCAATCCGTTTTGGCCTACTGTTTTCCTGTCTGGGGTGGTACAGCAAAAACTCAATTTCTGGAATTAGAGAGAGCGCAGCGTTCTCTTATTTAAGTTATGTACTTTAAGAAGAGACGCTTTTCTACTGATCTTCTATATTGTATCAGTGGTTTACTCTCTGTCAGGAAGTTGTATATATTCTGGACAACCCCCAAAACTCACAAATCATTATCTTACGATCCATGCCATTTAAATAAACGATGTAGAAACATGGTTGCCCAGACGTACAGAACTAAAACCACATTTGCAAGCAGACAATTCATATCGCGTTCCGCCTTATTTATAATAAAATAAACAAAGATATATATATGACAAAACATATCACAACTGTAAAAAACTTTTGTTAAAATGGATTCATCATAAGACATATGACGAAACTGAGAAGCTACTGGATCGGACTCTTAAAGTTTTATTTCAAAATCGATTTTTTAATTTTTTTTACTTAACATCTAACTATGAGTGTTCTAGCATAAGGTAAAAGTAATAGCAAATAAAGCATAAGGTATGAGTGTTAAAGCAAATTTCCCCCACTACGAGACAGGCTTATATAATGAATGAATGAACTAATTTCTTAATCCTGGTTACAAAATCTTATTGCAAACTACTCTTTTCTCTTTCATTCAGAGTTACACCTAACATACTTCTTGATGACCTTATATCATCCAGCAGTTATTTTACTCTCATGCATCTTCTGCTAAGCCCAACGTTCACTACTATAAATTAAAATGGGGATCATCACACCAAATATTGCCATACTTGCGTTTTTTTATACATTCTGACTTACCACAATGTAGAGTCTCATTCTCTTTGTGTTGTGCATTCACTCCTCGTTGTGTCGACAAGGATTTAGAACGAGGAGTGAGAAGGAGGAGGAGTGAGGAACGAGATGTGTGTGTACCATCCCTGCTACACTACTGCCTTAATACACAAACTCATACAATTGCTCAACCAATTCCCCTTCTATTCTTATTTCACATTTCAAAAACCATCGCTATCGTCATTTCACCATATTTGCAATGTTTGGCCAACATCCAACTTATGGCGCAAATTTACTAATTAGCTAATCACCCATTCCTAACCCATATTATTTATTTTTAAAATTGTCAAACATCTTTCCATAAACAGATAGAACGGCTACGGAGAGGGTTGTCTGATACCTTAATAGATGTCAAACCGGTCCGCGTTGATCTGGACACAAGCACTAACGTCCCTATAAAAAGATTTTAAGAAAATGAATGCATAAAATTTAATTTTATTGAAGCATATAGCTCAGATGGTTAGCGCTCGCTGTAAATTCACAGTACGCGAGCAATCCGGGTTCGACCCCGCTGGCACCAATGAAATTGTTAATTGCAATTTTAAGTGCTGATTTACCACGTGCTCGGCGGTGAAGAAAAACATCGTGAGGAAACCTGCATGTCTGAGAAATAAGAAAAAAAAATTCGAAGACATGTGAAGTTCGCCAACACGTATTAGGGCAGCGCGGCGGACAATTCCTTGCCCTAAAACCCTCTCAGAAATGAGGGGAGGCCTGTGCTCAGCAGTGGGACGTATATAGGCTGTAACTTTAACTTTTATATAGCTTTATCAAAAAATCCGTTCTCAGATTATAAACTTTACTTAATTTCATCTTATCATACCATTTGCTGCTATCTAAACATTATATCTGCAAAACGTCTATGAAGAGATATTAAAATTATATTTAAAAAGGACCCAAAGTACTGAATGTCCATTCGTGTCCCTTCTTAGGTATAAAAGGATTAATACGATATCAAGGATGAACGAATATCGAACGCAGCAATGGCCGACGCTCTTGAAACGGGGTGGACAGCGCCGGCCGCTCGATCACTCCTTCCAAGCCCCATTCATGACGTCTTTCAAACGTCTCGCTCGCTGTCTTTGTGTCGGCCGCACTCCTTCCCATCCGGAGCTGTCACCTTTTGTATCACATACGCGACACACGGATAAGCAATCCTACGTCAAATGTCTTGCACAAATTCAAAAATAACATTGAAATACGTTTTTTTCATCATCCCTATGCAAACTTTAGATAAGTTTAGCGTTTGGACTCTTTGTCCGAGGCAAACAAGGGACGTGTCCTGTTGCTTATCTGTTTCTATTGATCGTATGAATGGAATCAAATAGATAACCGTGGAAGGTGAGATTATTATGGTGTTTCAATCCTTCAATCATATATATATTATGCGATTTTGATTTCATTTTTTATATGCTCCACGTTGTAAAGTTACAGCCTATATATCTTCCCCTGCTGGGCACATACCCCTTATTTCTGAGAGCCTTTCTCAATGTTAGTTAAATTCTATATGTCAGATTAATTTAAAATAGATAATGCATATTTAAAGTAACTACAAGTTCTGTAGTAGTCGTACGCAATGAAAACACCTATCGTAAACTTCATGTATAGACGTTAGAAATATAGTTGAAAAATGGGAGAGAACAAACAATTAACGCTGTGACCGATATTAATGTCATCAGAATATGAGTAGATAAAATTGACACTCCGTATAAATTTATAGCAACTTCTTACACCAGAGTTTACATTAGATTGCACGAATCTCAATCTCAAGGACATTCCTAATGTTCGATGTGGCGATAAAATGCCGCATGACACAATGCCCTTCGCTTGACATAAATTCACAATTTTTAAAAAATACAATACCTATGCACTCGTGCCGCCACGCTGTGCCGCCGCCATCGACACGCGCCATTGTGATGCGCCGAGATGCATAATTCGAGCACATGTCGAGTTTTTATCTTAAAAAACTTGATAAAAAGTGACCTACAGAGTACGGAGTAACGGCAATCAATGAAAAAATATATCTATTGAACATTTTTGACCATGGACATCAAATAACGAATAAAATGTCCAGGTGCAAGTTTTATGAAAAGTAGAAATATTTAAATACAATATGTTTTGTTAATACAGCAAGAAGTCTTTTGGATGAGCACGTGTTGAATAAGGGGATTTTTTTTACTTTAATATAAAAGTGAACCTAATTATATACACAATAGATCATCGTAGTACTTCGTAAAATTAGTTAAAGAATTTTGCAAATCACACCTTATTATATATCTCATTAGAAGCTGAGGAAATATACAATTATACTAAACAAATATTATGTTTATTTATATTTAAATTTATAATACAGTTGTATCCGGCAGAGTAACGGAACTAGTAAGTTAAAATGATAGGCCCAAAATAATTTCCTAGGCCGGAATCGCAAGGCAACCTTCATGTCTAAAAAATAAAATATTTAAAAGTCATTTGAAATCGGCCATCACGTCATGGGTGACCTGTGGTCTGTGTTTAGAAGTGATAATATATCCAAAAAGAAGGCTATACATTTATTTATAGGAACTCATACATTAATATATCGATATTTTGAATTACAAATGATGCCAGTTGTGTATGCCATTTTTTCCCCAACATAAGACTCTAATACCGGTGTTTTAACACAGCGCGTTGACGCAATTTACACCCCGTAGTGCTTAGGACGCTTACACAATGGTGTACAAAACTAAAGCAATATCATGATACCAGTTTTAAAAAGTATTACTTACTTACTTTTTAAGAAAGGATATCAGCAGTGTTACAAATTAAACCGAGTTTCTTTTCTTGAAAGGTTTGATTAACACGTGGTCATTTGATTTTTAGTATACTTAGGTATTTTTCGACCCAATGTATGAAATTTTTTAATCATAGTTTATGGCTAAATCCGCCGAATTGTGACGATGGGACGATGATATATTATAGCAGCTAACCATATTCTTGGGAAGTGTTATTATTGTCAAGTAGTACATTATTTCATCATCATCATCATCATTGCAGCCTTTCAAAGTCCACTGCTGAACATTGGCACATAAGGGGGATACTTGCCATAGTTGCCACGCTTGGCAGGCGGGTTGGCAATTTTGTTTTTCTCAAAGTTGGTTTTTTCATTTTCTAGTTGTTATTAGGAAGACGCTGCTGTCCATCTCCTGGTTTGTTTCCCTCTGTCACCTCTTACGACACCCTCGGGACGATATGGGTAATGGATATTCTTACACCGCCACTTTACGGTAAAGTACACTGCTTGTCAATGTCAATAAGTAAAGCGATAGTGACAGTAAGTTCGGTTAATTTTCTATTATACATGCTTATAAAAATTTACACCAGAAACGAACCTTAAAATAATATAAACAATCATAGCTCTTTAGCCACTGTTTGTAATTTCTAAAAACACTATAATTAATAAATATAAAGTGTCTCCCGATTTGAATACAATTTTGCTTAAGATATAGACGCCGTTAATTTTACCAAACAATATTTAATAATGCTAGGTGGTAGTACTCATTTTTGTCTAAGAGTCCGTCTGGGTAATTATTTTTATAGGATAAAGGTGACAGACGATCACACAGTCCACCTGATGGTATGTGGTTGCTGTGGCCCATAGATAATTACCACCTACGTACCATACCTATTTCTGCCATAAAATAGCAGTGCTCGCACTACTGTGTTATATTCCAGGTATAGAGAGCCAGAATAATTACAGTTTGTGAGGTATTCTATCTTAGTCCTCTCCTTAGAGGTGACCTCTAAAAATTAAGATGCAAACCTTTTGAAGAAAAACCATCTTTAGAATCGTTGTGATTTAAAACTCGATGAAACGAAAAAGCGACACTAAAAAGAGAAGTATATACATCTATAGGATTTAGAATGAGGTAGAATACAGTATACAGTTTTTATCATAAATTTATTTATATTTTAATTACATAAACCTTACAATTATCTTACTCCTGATACTCTGCATTCGTCTCACTCTCTCTAAATTGAGTTTTCTGAAGGTTGTACTTCTACCGTGTGTGAACTTTTTTTGTTTGAAGTTGGTCGCATGTGTTTATGGCCTGCAGTAGGCACTTACCATCAGATGGACTTTATGTTCGTTTTTCACTTCAGTTTTATACAAAAAAAAACACTCGTATTTTTATAAAATCATTTATTTTTGATAGTAAGTGTGTAGACATCTTAATATTTTTAATTACTTGTTAATTGTTTTACTATAATAAATAAAGTACGTAACACGAATATTTTATTCCCTGTGAAACACAGCTAAGTCGCGGACACAGCAAATCCTTTCCAATACGTTGACGCGACGTGAGTAGCGGACAGCCGACCTTTGTAGCCCTCGTCTCTGTCTTTGACAACTCCAAAACAGCTCTCGTAACCTCTTACGACAAACAATCTTGCTTTGACGTTATATTACGTACACAGTTTCAGAAACTAAAATTGTGAGATATAAAATCAAGTAACCGTCTAACGGCTACGACATATTTAAATAGCCGTAACGATAAGTAGGTACCTACTTTTCTTTTCTAGCTATACAAACATTTTATTATATATTGGGACTTACATAATATTTAATGTAATTTACCTACCATAAGTTTATCCTATTTTTGTAGTTTCGGATCGATTAATGTTTTTTTTTTAGTTTTTTTAATATATTACTACTTTGAAATTTTTTATCACAAATTTAAAACGAGTGCACATTCCACCTGATGATAAGTGGATGCTGTGGCCCATAGACACCTACACATTTATGCTCGATTTAAAGTCTAAAAGCTGATGATTTGTCACCCCTGAGGACTAAGATGGAATGCCTCGTTTTCAATAAAAATTGTTTCCGATTCTCTACACTCACCATTCGAAACACAGCAGCTTTATGCTGCTATTTAAACGCTGGAATTCTGTGAGAGCGTGAGCCTTCCTCGTAGACTTTCCCTAGCTGCAGCGTGGTTCTACCACGTTCATTTATTCGATTAATATTTTACGATTGTAATATATTACACCTACATATTATAAGTATCCAAAGTAATGGTAACGAGCAGGTTATTTAACAAATAGTAGTATGGTTATAAAACAAAGGTTATGGTTTCAAATTATATTTTTTTTAACATAACTTTCAAAAGATGGATTTATTTATTCCATCTTTTTCTAAACCCTTACAAAGAAATCTTTATCTTGTTCTTCTCGATATGCCTATGCGGACATTACCTCGCGATAGCGAATTTGAAGATGATAATCTTCAAATTTCTTGCCCTGGAGCTGTTTCTTGAACTACGGAAAAATGTAGAAATCCGAGGGTGAGTGTTCGAAGTGTATGAAACCGGCTTCTCGGATGGCAGACATCGCAACTTCAGCTTTATGTGTAATGCAACCACATTGTCTGTAATAGGACTTTTACTCGCAGTTTGCCTCGACATTGTTAGGGTTCCATACCTCAAAAGTAAAATCCAGAACCCATATAGGATCACTTCCTTGTTCGTCCGTCCGGCCGTCCGTCCATCTGTACGTCTGTCAAGATCCTTTTTCTCAAGAACAGTTAGATGTATGAAGTAGAAATCATTAATTATATTAAATACTAAGGTCTATGGTCTCTTAATGGTGTGAAAAATTCAAGCTTCGAAATCAACAAAACTTTACGGCCATTTTAATCACTTATAAACTTATGATAGTTGCAAACTCACTAATAAAAATCTATAGGGAAATTTGTCAAGCAGAGTACCACAGCATAAGTAAAGGAAAAAGTCCAAAAATTATTCATTTGTAATATTTTTTGAAATTACAAACTTGCATTTGCAGTTAGAGCAATGACCGTAATGTAATCTACATTACTACAATGTAAATGTAATGTAATTACATTGTAATGTGATGTATGGAAGAACGTTTTATTCCCCTACAAAAGTTAAGTTAAGTTTATCCTTCAGTCCGACCTTTTTTTTACCTTTTTTGTTAGAGCTATGTTCGGTGCCTATCTTACTTAAAATTCCCGGGACAGATGAACTATCTATATACATAATTAAGTTAATACGGAGCTCTCAGGAAACGAGCCCGACTCGCACTTAGTTTATTCTTTGATGGTCACACACAACCTTATTAGTTGTGCATTTTAAGAGCTTGTAAGCCGGGCTATGTTATATTCAGTGAGAGACGTCATTGAGCGGCCTTCACGATGTCTATCTTCGGTGGATATTCTGATCAGCTTAAACTCCTTGGATCAGCATTCGTTCATTCATTCATTAAAGTTACAGCCTATATACGTCCCACTCCTGGGCACAGGCCTCCCCTCGTCTCTGAGAGGGTTTTAGGGCAAGGAAATGTCCGCCGCGCTGTCCCAATGCGTGTTGGCGAACTTCACATGTCTTCGAATTTTTTTTCTTATTTCTCAGACGTGCAGGTTTCCTCACAATGTTTTCGTTGCGAGCACGTGGTAAATTCATTCATTACAGCCTATTAATTTTTTTTATAGAAGAGATATTTTTATTCAAACAAGTATGCGGCTCACCTGATAGTAAGTAACCAGGGGGTTTACAATTTTTTTAAATTTATACTGGTGAACATTGGCTTAACCTATACATCGCCTCATAGGAGGAATATTTGTTATAGTTAGCAGTCGGGTTAAGTTTGATATTACAGTTTTTATTATTATTAAGTTTTGACAAGGAAGATGTTGCTACCTATATCCTGTTTAGATTTTCTCTCAGTCACCTCATACGACACCCAATGGATGATATGTACACACACACACACATACACAAAACCAGCCTAAAATAGCAGCATAATTTTGCTACTTCATATAGAACAAAGAGTGATGAGAACCGGAGAGTGACGAGCACAGAAGAGTGATATTTAACGAGACATTTCATGTGAGTCTTCATGAATAACATCGCATCTGCATTTTGATTCTTAATTGGGGATAGATGCAGGCAGCTATAATGGCTATAGGCCACAGCACCTATTCAGAATATATTGATTCAACACTATTATTTATATGCCTTTGTATACTTTGTTTAATTTAATTAACTATATTATTTACTGATAAGAGTAGATGTCACTGTCAAGTTTCTTCTATCGCAATAAGCTATCAATTTAGTGGGTTTTATAGGCACATTATTTTGACAATGTTGACTGAAATGATTATAAACGAATGACTAAAACCAATTATAATTTGGAAATATTTTACTAAGGTATTTGTTAAATTCAATCCGTGTAGTGGTGGTGTAAGAATATCCACTACCTCATATCGTCCCGTGGGTGTCGTAAGAGGCTACAGAGGGAGGTGATGGGGAACAGCATCTTCCTGATAACTCAAAATAATAAAAAACTACGGTTGACTCGCTCAGGAAGCGCGTCAACTATGGCAACCCCCCTTCCCCATGAGACAATATATGGGGGAGTCCTGAATGAATGAACGAATGTTTTGCATATTATATAATTGTTCTGTCAAATTATAGATATTTGTAAAAAAAACATTTGAATTAAAAAAGTACATGTCACGACTGGTAAGAGTAATACGATTGGCGGGCTACAATTGCAAACACTAAAAAATTCAATGCACAAAAAATTGATCGGATTACCTTCTACCGTCCATCAACGTGGGACAGCTGCGGGACAGTTTGCAAACGCATCATTTTTTCTTAATCTCTCGCAAATAAAACCATCGCAAATTGCATTATTCAACGCTCGCCATACTTCCGATCTGCGATGTCCAATTTCAATTCTATTCGATATTATTGTAAATTCATTAATCTTGCGTCGTCACAGTGAACCTCTTCAGATACACCCACTTGTGCGTGGTCAGTTGCTGACAGGAAATTGATTGTGTTTTTTTAAAGCTTTTATTTAGCTCTTATACCTGTTGTTTTCAAAGTTTATGGGAATCATGGATTCGTATATCGTGTTATTCCTAGACGTATTTAGGATAGGATGGTTCCAATTTTTTTATGAGATAATCTACCTATATAATATGTAACTTTATGTATATAATTAAATATTTTCTTGGAGTTAATATATCTTTCTTAATTTTAATTCGATAAAAGGCATTGTATTTTATATATTATATACACATATGGCAAATTATTATTCACTTCCCACTAACTACTTTTTAACTACATTTATTATATGAGACACTTATAAATAACTAAATAATAAACGCCATGCCCTATTTAAGTTGACATTTAATCCGAGAATTTACACAATACAATGGCTGTAAAAGAGCATTTAAAAACGATTTATCATTGTATACACACACCTACGTCAATCAATTCTCAAAGCGAATATCAATTGAAATTTTGCTCACATACATGGCATTTACCTGAGTACATTTTTTTAAATTAAATATATACTTGGAACAAAATGTTTGGTACGGAAATTAAAATTCTTCTACGATCGCCTCCACGTTTATATCTATTAAGTTTAGGAATGGAAACTGAGTAAAGTTTTCATTGAGCAAATTTCTGCAGCCGTACTTATCGGTTTCCAATTTTATTTCAGCAACTTTTACTAGGTAGGTATTTTTTGTACCCAGAAGACAGTATGCGTTAATACTAACCTCTTACAACTTATTTCTACAGCAAGTAGTACATTAAGTACACTCATTATGGTCTTCTAGTTTAAAGGGGGAGGGTCACTATAGGTAATTACGAGTACAGGCGATAAGGCATTTCATCTTATTCCTCAGAGGTAAATGTGACTGTGGTCTTCATTGTTTTGAGTTGGTTTCACGTGTATATGAGCTACAGCAGCTTCTTGAAATCCGGCAGACTGTTACTTAGCTCATTTATTACTGTAATATTATCATCATGACAGCCCATCACAACTCTTTTGCCGAATATAGGCCACAAGAAAATGCCACAAAGTACGGTCCTGACCTATATGCATCCACCGACTTCCTTCATGCGACTTCACATGTGTCGCGGAGGCGTAGTTCATACATAAATTGAAAATAGAATTACATTCAGACATTTATTTGTGAGCCCATACAAACACTTGCTCAGTGCGGGACGTAACCCCGCGGTCAAGCAGGATTGCACCCAAACGCTAAATCACCGCGCTACCAAGTGGTCAATTTTAAGCCTTTTATTTACCCATAGGTTGACTGGAAGAGAACGCCATAAGGTATAAAGTTCATATTGCACTTTTTGTACAACAAAGCCTGTACAAATAAATGTTAGCATTAAAACACTCTAACAACACGCTTTGATCATGAGAATTCTAGGTCATGGGCATAAAGTTATTATATTGTCATCGGTTCATACATACATACATACATACTCTTAGTCAGGCTAATAAAAGCTTGGTAATGAATAACATAAATAGTGGCAATACCATATAAGTGTGATTGTACAATTATTATTTGGTGGAAACTTTTTGCGGCCGGTCAACATAATGCTTGAATATTATATTTCTCGAAAGAAAATATCCTATTTCCGCATCTTCCCACAACAATGGCTGCGCCATCTAACTATTCAAATATTACAGCGGTGTGGGTAGGTCGAGGCATTTTTTGCACTATACGAATTAATGGATAACCAAAATCTATGCTTAATAAAAAACGCATTTATTAAATGTTGGTTCCACGTAATAACACGTTGGTGGTTTCTTTCATTGTTTCCATCGTCCTCCAAGATATCCGGTTACGGCCGTTAAATATTTTGCCTGTGGATGAAAGCGAAATTCGGTAGTTTTTATTAGAGATTTACTTTTTGCTCTTCAAACGCGGAAGTCGTGTACTTATGCAAAAGCTGAAGGTTCAAAAATTTCGCTTTTATGTTTACCAACCGTCAGCCGCAAATAACATACAATTACATAATATTCCTTTTAACAATAAGAAACGAACGTTGCAATAATTGCTCCCTCGATATTTTTAAGCGTTCTTTGTACCTTCTCGTAAATTAAAGTATTAATTGGAATATCTACATTTCGCCGAGCTCAAAGAACATTCGCCGGGAACATTTATCAATTCCACAAAGAGAGTGAAACCTCTCTCAAAAGAAGCCTGCGCCGGACAGATTTAATTTGTTGCGAAGGCCTTTATAATTGGAACATAAAGATTGCGAGTAATTAATTTTAGCAGCGAGTCAGAAGCAAAGAGCCTGTGCATTGAGTCAGGACCGCACCGCGCCTAATTAATATTAATGACTTCCATAGGCGCCTCCGCAACGCTGCCGCGCTCCACCTTATAAAGTATCTTCTTTATCCAGCACCTACCAATAACTTTCGTTTTCGGTCACTCAATTCAAATATAAAATTGACCTGATATTATATAAGGCAGTATAATTAGATCTTCTAACGATTAAGCTCTTAGAAAATCGTTTTGCTCTTCTGGCATGTTTTTTTTTTTGAAATATAAAACTGAAGTTACAAACAAACACACTGTCAAGCTGATGGTAAGTGGCTACTGCAATCTATGAACATCCACAGTCAACTTCAAATGAAGAAAGCTACAGGTGCGTTATCGTTTCTGACGACTAAGATGGAATGCCTCACATACAGTAATCATACTGGCTTTTTATTCCCTTCAGACCCTTCAAATAGGTAAGAGGATGGAACTTACCCAGAACTTACCTAGGTAGAAAACTGATAGACTAAGTAGGCACACCTTGTTCGTAAAATATATTCACTCTATTCGAAAATTGTTCATATAAAATAAGTTCTTTTTTTTATAGAATAAGTGTGACAAAGGAGCACTCAGTCCACCTGATGGTAAGTAGATGCTGTGGCCCATAGACATCTACATTTATCCTCAATTACGAATCAAAATGCAGATGAGTTTTCACCACTGAGGACTGTGATGGAATGCCTCGTTTCCAGTAAAAAGGGTCTCCGGTTCTCTACACTCACCATACGAAACACAGCAGTATTAAGCTGCTATTATGCGCTGGTATTCTGTGAGAGCGTGGTCCTTCCCCGGTCGAGCCGACCTATTCGTGCTACAACCATAAGATAGCTGCAGCTTGGCTTTACCACGTTTAAAAACAGTGAAAGTGAACGCAAATGTTTTATTTCCGTTCACTGTATGAAACTTATTCAACAATATGACTTTTAATGGATATCTCTAGTCTCTTATTTCAATTTACAGTAATGAACTCATTATTGTAAATTAAAATAATTGCAAAGGAATTTCAATTATTAAACAGTTTCCCCGGAAGTCTCGTTAAACATACTTCTTGTCAAACATAGTACCTATTAAATACAAATATAATGTGAAAAATTTGTACACTAGAGAGCGTTTTTTCGGAATACTTACGAGTGTGAATGGTTGTGATTTTAGGTGTGAACATGATATGTATTGAGGCTGCGGGGAAGGTTGTCGGCTGAGAGGGTAGGTGGGACGCGGTGACCGATGAGACGCGGCGCTAAAAGCCGGACGGAAGCCGCGGACGAAGGCTCACGTTACGACCGTGGGATCCGTGCCCAATACTCGTAGGGGTGCACCGTATCACGTATTACATACGAATTATAAATTTCATGTACTTTCAAATAACAATTTTCACCTAATATAATATAGTACAAAGAGAGTTGTTAAATTTTGGCATAAAATGAAGTCTTCCGACTACTGCTGTGACATACACCGACAATGCTACAAGTGGTCATCTGTATTTATGTATGCAAAGACTTTTTTACATAAATTGTACTATTGTCCAAGTTAATACCATTGGGTGTTCTCTACCAGTCAAATACATCACTCATCCAGAGAGTCAAATAAAAATCAAAGCAGAGTTAATTAACCAATTTTGTAAAAGTATTAACATTTGCGTATTGCGTCAAAAATATGATTTCTCACAGTACGTATTTCGATTTCGATTATAGACGCCTCGTAGCTGTTACGCTTTTCCCTTCGCTGGTCTATATACAGGGTTATTTTTCAAAGAGTAGGTAGCCAAATTTTAAACTTAAGTTCAAATATATAAATAACGATAAACCGTTATTGCAGTTTTTGAAAATACGAGTAAATAAGGCTTCTACTTTTATTTGAAATTATCCCAAATTGAATGTGATTTATGGGCAACAACGTTTTTGCCTACCGATGGACCCTTACGAACTTACGACCCGTGTGCTTGCGCAGTAAAATCTGTTAAAACAATGCATTACCAGGCAATTTGAATTTAAACGATAAAAAGGATAGAATGTTTGAGAGTTTTTTTTATTATTTTTTCTTAACCATTTGCCTATATAACTTATTCTGAAACTTCTCTGCAAATTTGACTGGTTATTGCAAAATAACCCTGTATATTTGATATAAACACGACATAGTTATAACATCATTTATCGGACGCCTCAAGATCGTCCGGACATTTCCCTTAGTTGATTTACGTAACACCCACACGGGTTATGATAATGGAAATTTACGCCGCAACCACACAAAACACTACCTTACATAGATCCACCTGCCGAATATGGTGATTAGGACTAGACTAGGAGCAAGACCCGAAGAATTATAATGTTGATTACCAGATGTTGATGAATATAAGAAAATATGTAACTTTCTTAAATTAAATACGGAAGTGCATTTCATAAAACAATTAAACGTAATAAGTTTATTTATTCATTGTATTATCAGTTTTTTATTTTAGTTTAATTTAAGTTATAAATTATAATTATTATAATAATTATTATATAATTAAATGCAACTTATGTAATGACTAAGTTTTCAATCAGAATGTGGTAGCCCTGTTATTGTTGCACAAAACTGAGAATATTTTTCCGCGAGGTCTCCTAGGCGACCATATGCGAACCGTCAGTTCAACAGAATGTGTAATGTGTAATGTAAACAAAAACTATACACCCGAGTAAATTTTTTTGTCTGTTCTTGATTCCGCTCTGTCTGGTTTTACCCGCTCAGGAAGGACTTCGCAACGGTGACATTTCGAAAGGACTTGCTTTTTCTGCTCTATTTGTGTTGTTTTAGTAACGCCGTAGCTTTTACTTAGTGAACATTAGCACTTAGCAGTACTAATGTACACGAATGTCTTAACATTTACATTTTTTTTTAAATTACCTTTCCTTTAGAACAAGTTTCATCTTACTTATAAATTGTAAATAATTATTGTTAATAAATAAATTTGCAGCCAACATACGTCCCACCGCTGGGCGCGGACTCCTGTGCCAGTTAATTAATTTGAATTTACTAATCATTTAGTCAATTATAAAATTTTAATGTTACTGCAAATCTCTTTTTTAAAATATATTTTTTTAATAGAATAAGGGTGACAGACGGGCACCCAGTTCACCTGATGGTAAGTGGATGCTGTGACCCATAGACATCTTCATTCATCCTCAATTAAGAATCAAAATGCTCTCGCCATACGAAACACAACAACATTAAGCTGCTATTTCACGCTGGTATTCTGTGAGAGCGTGGTCCTACCCCGGTCGAGTCGACCCATTCATGCCACAACCATGCTGCAGCGTGTCTCTACCAAGTATAATATATTTATTACGTTATTCAAATCTCAATATCAACTCAGAATATGCAAACAACTTATCTTAGTCTTAGCCGTTTATCGGAACTTGCTTCAAAAGAAACTTTTATGATGATTAAACAACCACAGATGAAAAAACTAGAGATATAACATGTAACATTTTTGCCGACTTGAGATGCACAATAAACCGTTGCAAATGTAGGTAAGAAGGTTATAATCGAGGCTAAAGTGGGTTAAGCAAAAAGCGGCACATGTTTTGTTGTAAAAAATCCTTTGAGAAGCGTAATCTGCACGTGTGCACGCTCTTCAGTGCAGGCGAGCGAAAGTCTTTTCGCGCGATACGTTTGTTAAACATTGACATAACCTCAGAGTTAACATTGCACCTAAAACTATTTCGAACATTTATAAACTTACAGTTTTAGCACTTCAAACATCAGAATCAGCAATTTATACATGAATATAGAAATATCTGTATAATATGAATCTATTGGGGTATGTTCAAATACTAGAAAATATTTAATGCTTGTGAGACAAATTTAAAAACATATTGCTCTAGTTAAAGTTCGAAGAAGTTATGTATCTCCTTCTTCTCTATCAGCACTTAAAAGTGCACTCATGGATATGAGCATCTCCTCATCTAAGGAGGTATTTTCCATACTCGTTTTTCACCATTTGTTTCCCATACACGCTAAGGTATTGGTGAAGAAACGAAAACCTTCTAGGATCAATTTGTTGTCTGATCTATTTCTCAGGAACTTGTAAAGGAATCAAGTTGAAATAAATATCAAATACTGAGAGTTAGGTCTAAGGTCCCTTGGTGGTGTAAAATTCAAGCTTCTAAGTTAACGTTATCAAAAGATACGGCCAAATATGTCGTATATTTTAATATTCGCAATCTCGCTCATCAAAATCTTCCCATTCTTTCCTTTGACTTAAAATTATATAATTTGGCAAGCAAGAAGAAGCAAACTCTCACAGCGCAAGTAACAGGAAATATCCAAAAATCGTTAATTATTTTTGCGTTTACGAACTTACATTTGCAGTTGGAGCGTTATAATTTTTTCCACTGCAACGTTAGGTTTGTTTTTCAACACAGCAGCATTAAGCTGCTATTTTACGCTGGTATTCTGTGAGAGCGTAGTCCTCCCCGGTCGAGCCGGCCCATTCGTGCTACAACTATACGGTTTATACAGCTGCAGCATGGCTCTACCACGTATAAATATAATATACTCAAACATTTTGACTTATTTATCTCTTTATTTTTGCAATCGCAATGTTTTAAAAACTCATTAAATAATTATGTATGATGAGACAAAGGCGAAGAACTAAACATAATTGAGCACCGTTCTGTGTTTTCATCATCAATTTCAACCGACATTGTTTCTTAGAATATGCTACCAATTATTTTAAAAAAACGATCATCTAATTTTTAGATTTTTTTTCAAATAAAATAAAATACAGCAATCCCTTTCAAAAGCTGTTAATGTGATACCACTAACTTTAGGCTAGTTGTCAATACTACGAGTAATCACCAATGTTATCGAAAATTTAATTTTATCTCATTTTTTCTTAGGAAATTATTTCATGACTGTTACGGTTTCGCTAACTAAGCCATTATGGTATCGCATAACTCTTTATTCATATTAAATACATTTTATCCTTTGTTTTAACAGGACTATGTTTTGGGGTGATTGCTCTTTTTAATATACACAAAAGATATTCTTTTTAACACTAAGAAGTTACGTGACATATGGATCTGAGATGTGGTCCTTCACTGCTGGCCGTATAGGAAGCTCAAGGTCGCTCAGAAAGCTATGCTCGGAGTTTATCATCACTAAGCCCAACGGATCAGTAAACTGAAGTGGTAATGGGCCGGCCATATACTCGTAGCTCGAAATACCAACAACCAATGGGGAAGAAAGGTTCAGGTCAAGTTGCAGCCTCGTACTGGTAAGCAAAGTGCGGGGCGGCCCCCGACTAGATGTAGTGACGATCTGGTTAGAGATGCAGTTAGTCGATGGATGCAGATGGCTCAGGACAGTTCTTTGTAGTTCCTTGGGTGAGGCCTATATTTAGCACTAGCCTTCTGAAAGGATGTAACGTACTATATCTTTTACGATGAAAAAACGCTATATCTCAAATATGGCATTGGCTTATAACAAACAACCTACAACATACCAAAATGCCCTAAATGTTCTTTTCCAAATGAACGGCAGGTATCTTTGCATATTAAGATGAATGAACAAAGACTTATTAAGACTTATGTGTAATGAGTCTTAGTGCCGCTGTGTATGTTAGATTTTTTTAAATTAAACGTTACCTCCACACTAGGATTTTCTCCTGTATCGTGCTTTACATACATAAATTTCACAAGGATAAACATCCAGACCCGGAACAATTATTTGTAGGCTATACAAATACTTGTTCGGTTCCCTTAGCGCTTCAACTCATTGCTAAGCCACTGCGCCACGGTACCGAGATATCGTTTATGTACTTATTATAAAGTGAAGTTTCTAAGTTTTATTATAAGGATACGGAAATTGGATTACATAAAGTGCGCAGATTAAAAAAATATAGTCAAGGATTGACCAACTCGTTTTATTTACTGTTTTTCTGAATACCATGCAATTTTCTGTGGTCTAGTTGTTCAGTGGAGCGGCAGCCTACACGGCACTTCAGCCCACTAGAGTGTGAAATCATCCGTCTACCGACTATTCAATTCACATACCGACAAACGTCCGTGGATACTTTGTAATAATCAAAAATTTTTCGGGTCGGGTGCTTTGCTTCATTCAAATATTACAAGTTTTGGTTGTTGATTTTCAATATTTATCTTGTATAAATTCTTCTACATAATGTATTTATTTATTTTATAGAATAAGGGAGCACACAGTCAACCTCTTGGTGAGTGGACGCTGTGGTCCATAGACACCCACATCTATCCTCGATTAAGAATCAAAATGCAGGTGTGCGTTGTCAGCCCTGAGGTCTAAGAGAGAATAACTCGTTACCAGTAAAAAATGTTTCCGGTTCTCTATGCTGACCCTATATGCATCACAACTACTGTGACGACCCATTCGTGCTGCAACCATAATAACGCTTCAACATGGCTCTACCGTTAAACAATATAATTCTGATACTCCGGCTGTACATAAAAAAATATTATATGAATTTCTATAAAGTAACTGTCAGAGATATCTAAATAATTAAATTTCATTATAAATAATAGCATTTCTAACCGATTTGTTTTTAAAATTACCGTCTTGATTTTCCGTAGTCTCACCACCTACTTACTACATTTGAAATTAAAACAAATATTGTATATAACAATTGTTGTATTATTAAACCATATTCAGATCAAAATTAGTTGGTAAAATTTTGAGAATAAGTAATTTAATAAGAATCACACGTGTAAATAAATCTATAAAGGACTCTATTCAGGTTTGGATTAAAGAAAGTGCAAGTGTTGCAATAACGCTCCGTTTCACCTCTTCGTTGCACATTCCATGAGTTTTTTTTCAGAGCGTTTTGTTTGCCTGTCGAATGCAAGTTATAAATGATCGAAGCTGCGATATCGATTTACATTTAAAAAAATTAAACGTGAACGCCTCTTGTATTTAAAAATTTCAACCTTGTCGCACAGAACTTAAAATCTACAATACATAAAATCTTTATTATAAAAACACTTACCTGGAAATAGAAATAAAATTTTACGTAAATGTAAGTATTATTTTAAATGCATAAAAGTACTCGTATTTATTTAGGACATTATAACATATCATAAGTTAAAGCACCACATACATACTATTTCAACATTATTTCATTTCTTTAACTTGCATTTAATTAAGTAATTAAAATAAAAAATGCGTTGAAAGTTTTTTTTGTTGTTATTATTAATTTCATCATCATTATATTCGCAAGTGTCATTTATAATTTAAAAAGATGCTGATCCTTTCATGGAAAGAGCCGAAGCCGAGTAATTAACCCGCTTTTTGTGACTGTTCCATATACATTTGATTTATTCTTGGATCTTTTCCGAAAGAAGAATTTGCAAAACATTGTTGCCCATTGCTGCAATGGCCAACATTTCTCAAACTTCGCCTTCCCAGTGTTTTTAATTATATTATCTATACAAATAAATAAAATTGAAGTGTCTGTTTGTAATTTTAAAATAACAGCTTTTTACTAAGTGCATATGAAAATATATACGGTACTAATTACTGAAATCGTAGTAAATACCACGCGGGCGAAGTTGCGGGGAACAGCTAGTTATTAATAAAACAGTACTTATTAAACATCCTATAAAAGTTCAATATTCAAATACAGTACAATTGACAAGTATTGTACAGCCACGGCATGACAGTATTGTGGCAGAAGTTTGTTTCAATTAAATGATCGCAAGTTTGGTTCTTGTATCGAGTTGTGAAACTACATAATATATATTATAATATAATTGTATTAAACCTATCAATTTGACATAGATTTCCAATCAAAAATCAAAAGCCAAAGAAAACAATATATTTTATTCAGTATAGATTATAAATAATACTTATTATAAATAATTTTTACTTTTACTGCTGTTTCGGAAAAACTCAAAAACTGTACCACTAACCTTTGAAGTTTGAGAAGCTGGCCAATCGATACCAGCTCGAATGATTCCGGGAACATAGTAAAAAGCGCAGGTATAAGACGAGAGTGAAAGGGTCGATGCAATTCGAGAACTAGCCCAGTTTCACTTCGGGCCCGTCCGCTGACCTTTCTTGCTGTTTTTGTGGCCATCAGGATCAAATGAGCCATTGACTGGCGGACGCGATCGCGAACTAAGTACAAACACGTGGGCAAAGCTCCTTTCATCTTGGAGATGCTACACCATTGTAAGCACTGATATGTTTCTGAGAATCTCTTGTAATTGTAGATGCATTGCGTTACATTTTCTTATCAATTCTCACATTTATATGGGAGGATATGTAAAAATGTGGGAAAGTAATTTGAGCAGTTATAAAACTAAGGAATTATCTTAATAATATCCTTCTAATTTTACTAAAAATTACAGTATCATCACCATCATCAGCTTATAAGTTGTTATAAGGACGTGAACTCTTCCTAAGTCAGGAGAATTAATTAATTTATATTTTATCGGAAGACACTTAAATCTAATGGGTTTAATAGTTTGTGTCATTCTCTACGTCACTCCAGATAAAGTACAGAAATAATCTTTTGAGAATTTACTGTAAACTTTTTAACAGATTTTTATTATTATAAAGTAATTCAGGAAGATGCTGCTGCCCATCTACTGTTTTGGTTTTTCTCTGTTGCATCTTACAACACCTATGAGATAATTTGGGTTGTCTATTCTCTTACGCTGCAACTACACAATCTACTTATCTATAACAAATAAAACATGTATTTTGTCGATAAATAAATCTGTTATTAATATCTATTTTATTGCATGCCGATGCGACTGGGTTCCAAAGTTAATATTTTCCAAAGCCGATTACAAATATTTGGCTCAGTCCTAAAAGTAGATATAGTCTCGGGCTGGAACTGCCTCACACCTCAGACGCCGCTCGTCGTCACGGGTATTAATACGTGTGTGATTACAATGGCAATCTTTAAAATTAGTATGCATTAACCCATTCATCTATTACAGCCTATGAAAAGATCATTACATTTGCCATAGTTGCCACGCTTAGCAAGGAAGTCGGCAGACGCAGTTCATTATTTGATAATGATTTCTTTTGTTTACGCGAACACTACACATTTAAATAAAACTAGTTTTCACGGAGTTTATCGCGTATATTAATTTATTTTATTATCCCGACGTTTCAAACACTTTACAGTACCCATGGTCATGGGGGGACTGAGGTATTCGACGTCCCAATGTCAAAGTTGACCACGGCTACCTCCAGATTAAAATGTAAGGAAGATGCTGCTACCATCTCCTGTTTTATTTCCCTCTGTCGCATCTTACAACACCCACGGAACGACATACGGCAGTGGATTGTCCTAGGCCGCCACTACACATAGATAATCCATCACATTAGCATATTTTATACACATATTTATATGTTAGTATTAGTTATCCCCAACATATTTTTATAAAGGCCCACAATGTTCGGATATAGATATACGTATCCGTGACTCCGTGACCTAGATATACGGATATATATACCTAGGTCACGGAGACATACTAAATACATCAAAAACTGAAAATCACTGTGTTTTTACACAAAAACAAACTACGTCTTAGATTTACTCTTAGAACTTAAGATTCAGATGTCAAGTACACTGTCATTAAATTACGTGGTTTGTTTTGAAATGAGAAGTACGATCTCTGAACAGCTCCGATGTTTTTACATAATAAATTAGTTTTCTGCCGTTATGCTCAACTATGAATTTAAATCTTTAAGTGGTGAAAAATCTTGTGGCTTTTACATAAGACTAGAATTTATACTTGATCGATATTGCTGTCTGATTTCTCCACTAACATGCAAGTGAACAAAAACACGTTTATTATACATGTTTCAATAATTTCTCTTTCCCACGCAACAATAAAAAAATTTCATTGAATGCAAACACGGACCCTTTTGGATCAAAATTTAAATGTTTGACTGCAAACTTTATTTGCGCAAACTTTTTTCAGTGCGTCCAATGCACGGTTGCACTTTCTACGTAATCGGCATCGTGGGAATGCAGGTGGGGAAGGGTTCTACCTACGCGTTGCATATTCTTTGTGCCATCTCCGACCGCACCGAAGTTGTACAAAGTCAGAATTATTAGCCCTTTGTGCGGACGTCAAGTGATGTTCCTCTAATAGATAATTTATGGAGCCGCCGCGAGATAACATGTCAGCTACGGATCTGAAAGGACGTTAAATTATTAGGGTTGTTTGGGGCGACTACTACAAAATATTTTATATTTCGAGATTTGGCAAGATAAATTCTTTCGGCTTGTTTATTTTACTGCGTCTACCTCTACCGCCTTAAATCATTAATGATTTTGCAAAATAATTTTCAAATTATAAAAAAAAAAATTTAGTGTCTTATGCCATTACGACACGGCACGGCTTGGGTCAATAATTTTAATCCCAACTTTTACGATATGTGATGGAAATCGACGGGAGAAAAGGAAAGTGGGTCTGGAAATGAATAGTGAAGACTCGTACAGTGTACTCGAACTAAGTACTCGTACAGAATACTATGCGAATAGGATAGAGAATGGTTTTGATAGGATACTTTCACTCCAAAGGGAACGCAGCATGTCCGTGTAAAAAGTGCATTGCGCTAGCAACCTATATCTATACAGGGTTATTTTGCAATAACCGGCCAAATATGCAGAGAAGTTTCAGAATAAGTCAAATGGTTAAGAAAAATTAATTTAAAAAAATCTCAAACATTGTCCTTTTTATCTTTTAAATTAAAAATGCGTGGTAATGCATTATTTTAACTGATTTTACTGCGCACGCACACATTCGTAAGGGTCGATCGCAGATAAGAAAAAATTATACATAGTTTTTTTTTTTTTCGAAGATAATATCATCATTATAATGTAGAATTTAATTTGAACTTAATAAAAAATCAACCATTCTATGTTCTAAAAAGTAATTAGCAAAATTGAAGAATGTCCTCCAAATTTGACAATAAATAAATTTGTAACAATATGCGGAGGTATTTTGTTAGTCAATCGGGCAGTAACGACATTTGAAAGGATTTGGATAAAATTGGACACACAGTCGATGTCCAAACACATGGTAAACTTTAAACTTCAGAAAAATAAAAGTCACGTAGGCAGAACTGCGGGCAGAAAATAGTATAGAGTTGAATAAAAATCGGTGTAGAAAAACTAAATAATCATAAAAATAAGAAATCGCTATAAAATAATTAGGTACTTTTGAACTCAATTTCACCTATTTATTAGCATTTCATATCTTTATGATACTGCACATACATATTATACATACAATGATAAATATATAATATTAAACTATCCAACTCCATTTGTAATAACTCGGCTCATTAAGGCGTTTTTATCACATATTAAATAACCCAACCCTTTCACTGCCAAGCACCGCCTATTTAACCGTCAGCCGATGATACATCAGATTTATTTATGTCGTAACCCTTTCATCCAATCAAAACGCGGATCGTGCGAGTAAAAAATATAATGGCTGGTTAAAAAACGTAAAAGACGAGCTCCGGCGCAAAGCGGTGAGCGCGCGCGCATCTGAAGGGGTCTAATAATAACCCTTTATTTTGGAAGGTTAAACAGCCAATCGTAAACAAGGCGGGGCAAGACAAGTAGAATATTTTTATATGTACACTTATGTAACATACATTTTGTATAATTTAAACAATACTTAACCATACTTTTTGGATGTTATTTGCGACATATTTTCAAAAGATTTAAGTTTGCAATAAAACACTTTTACTCATAATGGACTTGGAATATAAGTTTAAAAATTTTCAATACGATGATTTAATTATAATATATATTTATAATATATATAATATATCGACTCCTGTCTAACATGGTCACCACAAATTAATGAAGTCAGTAGGAAAATGTTTGCAGCGCTAAGCTCTCTGCGGAGACTTAGAAATTTTCTCCCTACTGCCACTAAAGTTGCGCTTGCTCAATCCCTACTTCTGCCTATTTTTGACTATACTGTTTGCTATTTGGACGTTACCGAAGCGCAGTTAAATAAACTTGAGCGTATTCAAAATGTATGCTTACGATTCATATTTGGACTCCGTAAATATGATCACATTTCAGAATTTCGTAAACGTCTCAAGTGGCTGCCGATTCGCCTTCGCAGGAATACTCACATCCTTTCTGCTTTATACAACATACTGTTCAATCCCTCTACTCCACGTTACCTGAAAGACCGTTTTGAATTCGTTTCCTCCTCTCACGATCGTCATCTACGTTTCACTAACAATTTTTTGCTTCGTATTCCAGCACATTCATCCTCCTTCTTCAATAAATCTTTTTCGGTTACAGCTGTACGCTCCTTGCCTTTATATATTCGACGTGCTCAGTCCCTTTTTTCCTTCAAAAATCTACTCAAAACTTATTACTTGGAACTCTAATATTTTCCATCATAATTCCCGTCCTTAATTGTATCTATCCTACCTATCCTCAACCGTCATCATCTTGTGTGTATTTATATACTTGTAATTTTTTTTAACTTGATTATCAAATTTATGTACACCTTCCCTATTTGCAATTCGCTGTAAATAACAGTTCTTTGCTAAATAAGGGTTGTCTGGAAGAAATCGCTTCCAGAGCGATAAGACCGCCTATTGTACTTTGTATATATTTATTTCATTTTGTCTCGTTCTAATGTGTATTGGTGTACAATAAAGAATATATTGATTATTGATTGAGTGATTGATTTACTTTGGTGGTTGATTACTTCAAAACGTTAAACTTCTTCTGTACACGACTTTCCTACAAACGTTTAAATTTTTTATAAAAAGAGATTATAGTCAAACAGATAAATATTATAAATTGTATAACCAACAAAATTTTACGCAAGACGGAGAGCAATTCTAGCTACTTCCGTAATTCCGTCAGCTCTACTGGACGGTGGGTTGCCATAAAATGATCCCGCATGCAACGCATCAGCCATAAATGAATTAAGTGCATTCACCCTCTATAGGCAATTGAAGACAACTAGCATTTCTACAATTGGTAATATCAGGAGTAAAATGTTTATATTTTATTTTATAACGAGCTGTTTAAGGCTAGCTCCTGGCTGTCAAGCCACTATACCATGGTTGATTAACCGGAAAAAGCAAGAGAATTATTTAATGTTGCTAGAAGTAATTGTTTTTTTTTAATTTAGTATTCCAATGCCAATAATTGTCTTTATATATATCAAAATCAAATTCGTCAATCATCATCATTAATTATCATTATAGCCCGTCATATTAAGTCCACTGATAAAACAGGCATTTCCCAAGGAATGCCACAAAGCACGGTCCTCTGAGCCACCTATATCCATCAACTTCCTAAACGACACATCAGGTCATCACTCCATCTAGTGAGGGACCGCCCTACACTTTGTTTGTTACCAACTTCCATTGAGGTTTTCTAAGCTGAACTAATTAAAAGATAGTTGTTTTTTCTTAATAATTAAGTATTTCCATTTACAATATGATTAATGATGATCTAGACTGATGAATTTTCATTTTATTTTTATTTCTTCTTTACAAAGGTATAAAATTACAAATCGCTACTTAAACTGGCGATCTAAATGAATCCATTACCTCATTACGTCCCATGGGTGTCGTACCAGGCGACTATGGCGATACATACACAAAAACTCTTACAGCCTCCGATAAATGGCAACATAAACATCTCGTTTACACATACCCAGACCGGCGACGGAAGGCAACGTCATGATGGCAACCAAGCATGATGATTAGCAAGCCCTCACTACAATGCTAGAGGCCCTTGTCCTCACTGCAATGCTAGATGCACCCGCTATAGGAATTGAAGCCATGAACAAGCCCTCACTACAATGCTAGAGGCCCTTGTCCTCACTGCAATGCTAGATGCACCCGCTATAGGAATTGAAGCCATGAACAAGCCCTCACTACAATGCTAGAGGTCCTTATCCTCACTGCAATGCTAGATGCACCCTCTATAGGAATTGAAGCCATGAACAAGCCCTCACTACAATGCTAGAGGCCCTTGTCCTCACTGCAATGCTAGATGCACCCCCTATAGGAATTGAAGCTATGAGCAAGCCCTCACTATAATGCTAGAGGCCCTTGTTCTCAATACAATGCCAGATGCACCCTCAATAGGAATTGAAGCCATGAGCAGGCCCTCACTACAATGCTAGAGGTCCATGTCTAGCAGCCGACATTTACAGGCTAATGAAAAAGACGTGGAAGAGTAATTAGTTAGAGAAAAGATCTAGTGGCTTCAAATAGATGCTGATATAATCATCTCGAATATGTCAGACAAAATACCCCGACGGGTGACGGGAGAAAGCGTCACAGATTCGAGACAATCCGTCATCGCCAAACCACCTGCTAAGCATGGCAGCGAATCCTCCCTACTGTAAGAGAAGATCAAATGGAACTTTTACTTACCAAATATCAAAAACAAATATTAAAAGTAAAAGTTCTTTAACATCGTGCAGAATTGTACTAACAATAACTGGTAATCTAGCGTTTACAAATTATCGCTGTTTTTATAATGAAGGTAATTTTATAAAAATCATATTTATGTAAATGGCATTATCATCATTATCATTATAGCCTATCAAAAGACCACTGCCAAACATAGGCATTCCCCATAGAGTGGATATTTGCTATAGTTGCCACGCTTTTTTTATCTATACTTATAATATAATAAAGCGGAAGAGGATTTTTTTGTTTTTTTGTTTGTTTGTTTAAACGCGCTAAACTCTGGAACTACCAGTCTGATTTGAAAAATTCTTTATGAATATTATAGCCAAATTAATTTGAAATAGTATAGGCTATCTAGCATTAGGCTATACTTCTCATCTAGCCTTAAATATTGATTTTTGTTAAGCAAGTCAGAAGAAAAAGCGAATTAAAATGATTTATCCGCGTGCTCTGGTGATACGTAAATATAATGTTCTACAAAAATATAGATCTTTACTTCATCTAAAACAAAACTCGGGATACTATATGTCTATTTCTTATACATAAGCCACAATTAGAGGCATGGCATATTAATCCTTACGAACGAAAGCTACTTCATCATCAAGACAATTTTACGAAGATAAACTTTTCTCTTTATACCATGTCATTTGGGCGCATAAATTAAGAGATAATGTAAAATTAAAATAATTCAACACTTGGCTTGGCGCGCGAACGATGCATAAACCCTAGCCGCCCGATGAAAACCGAGAGAAACCAGTAGTGAAAGCTTCTATGACCGAGGTTAGGCTAAAAAAACAAAATTTATGGAGTACTTTTATCTATTTCCCGGGTGAACGTAACAAAGATTAGTTACATCTTTATTTCTGAACTCTTTCATTTCACGTTGCTATGGTATTTTGAAAATTTAATTGATTAATAAGTATATAAAAGGTTGATAACAAATTTATCAAGAATCATTTCATACCTGTACACTTTTCATGTATCGTGTACGGTTATCTTTAAAACTGGAAAAACCGCGCTTCGAGACACTTTCTGGGACGTGGGGGACGATCAACTGGGAGGAGAGGAGAGTGGATAACATTTAACTTCGCTCTATAACCTACCTCCATTAATTTTGCCAATTTTTCCATACATTGCTATTATTGATATAAATGCTTGAACTAGAAGTCATGTCATGTCACGCGCCTCAGACACGTGATGACGCGGGTGAAACCGCGGGGCACAGCTAGTATAGAATAAGAGTGGCAAACGAGCACACAGTCCATCTGATGGTAAATGGATGCTACGCCCCAAAAACATTTATCCTCGATTAAGAATCAAAATGCAGATGCGTTGTCACCCGTGAGGACTAAGATGGAACGCCTCATTTCTAGTAAAAAGGGTCTCCGGTTCTCTACACTCACCATACGAAACACAGCAGCCATCAGCTGCTATTTTACGCTGGTATTCTGTGAGAGCGTGGTCATTTCCCGGTCGAGCCTACTTGACAGGCGGGTTGGCAAATGCAGTTTTTTATTATTTCAGAATTTATATCCGCATAGGAGAATCCCCTACCCCATATCCTCCAGTGGGTGGTGTAAGAAGCAACAGAGGGGGAATTGAAACAGATGGGCAGCGTTTCCCTGAAAATAACTCAAATTTTAAAATATTATTCTTACTGTAATGTTAACGTTAGTCTAACACTAACATCTATTTAGACAAAGGGTGATAAGACTAGAAAGCTATATTATAATAATGACAAAAGAAATCGTACACTGTATGAATATTTTAGACTAGCTGATACCCGCGACTTCGTCCGCGTTGCTTGATATATTAACAAAGTTTTCGTATGTGAGAAAGAAAACACATCAAAAACACAAAATTTCTTTGTAAACAATGTTATTCGTTGCTCCATTTGTAGCTAAAATATATAAACTATCTGGGTTAGTAACGCGAGAGCAAGCGACGCACAGTTGACCGTGTGAAAAACCTCGTATAAAAATCGTTGTTTCTTAAAACTTTAATAACTTTATATTAAATTAAGATATCGCATTTTTTTAGATAAGGGCCAAGTGTCTAAGAAATAAAACTTAATTGAAATAAAACCTAATTGAAATCTATCCAGTAGTTTTTCCGTGATACGCGCACAACTGCAAATCTCTATCATTTTATTTAAATAGATTAAGATTAATTAAAGAACGTCAAGGTTAGACATCAAATAACATAGAGTTCTGTGTATCCTGATTACATTTACAGCTATTATGGAAATAACAATAAAAGGGATATCCATTTAAATTGCTTTAATTTATATACGTAGCGGTAAAAAAAATAACGACCACCCAAACGCTTGTTAATTTCCACTAAACCAAATAACATACGAGTACGTAGGACGAACACGTCATGGAGCTCCCAAAACAACAATAACATGGGAAACATAAAATTGTCCCCTATACATTCGAATTACGAATTTTCGGACGATATTTTCTCCTTTTTTTTTTGTTGTAATACAAAAATGACTAATGAGCCTTTTAAAATATCATTGTGTTATAAAGCGGTGTACAAAAAGCACTAGTTTCATTAGATAGGGGCGTATTCAGAGAGTAGTCGCTATGAGGGCGATTGTTTCACTTCTAATTGGTTAAGTAGCACGACCTAATTGCCACCCGACACGACACCTAGTCTGTCTGATTTTACGATTAATATGAAGTTCATTTCTTTATCGCTGTCCTAGTCCTACATAACTTGAGGTGATGATAAATTATTTAAGGTAAATTTATTGCGTACGAATATTGCATTTTGCTTTTAAAAATAATGTAATAATTACCACAGTAGTGAAAAATCTTTTACTATCAAACTTAAGCGTTTACCACAACCTAAACTGCAATTTAAAACTAACTTTGATCATCATCATCATCATCATCATTACAGCCACAAGTCCAGTGATTAACAAAAGCCTATCCCAAAGGCAGCCACAAGACACGGTCTTTACCTGTATCGAAGCATGTCGAAGGATCAGGAAATAGAACTCTGCAGTGTGTGATCATATCCTAGCCTCCGCCATTACATCAGTTTTGATAGACTACAAGTCCTCACGAAAAAACATCGATTCCTACCAAAGATGATTCGTGAGGCTATTAAAATAAAACAAGTGGTAGAATTAAACTAGCCCCCATCCGCCAAATTCGTACCGTCCGATAAGAACTTCGTTCCAAAATTTTGTACAACCGACTTCAATATAAATTATTAAGAATAACTCAAAAATTACTGGTCAGACCTTGATAAATTTATATGGGACCGCATGAGAAGCACCAGCTTTCAAATAAAAAAAGAATCATCGAAATCGGTTCTCTAAGAAAGAAGTTATGAGGTAACACATAAAAAAAACATACAGTCGAATTGAATACCTCATCCTTTTTGAAGTCGGTTGAAAAAAACATCCTAATTTCCATAGAGTAGGCGACTGGATACTAGCACCTGCTTGGATCCTGTAATTATTAAATAAATCTAAATTTAAGCATACCACTGCAAGACTTCAAGACACAGTACCTAAGCTCATTCTGCGTAGATCCGACCAAAAAACTACGACATCAGGACGTCAAACACCCTAGTCGGGAGTAAATTTAAGTTAAATTAAACGTGATTATCATTAAGTCAATAGGTAGTTTTTTTAATCATATATTTTGCAGATATAGTTAATTTATTTATTTTTAATTTTTTTATAGAATAAAAGTGACAAACGATCACGCACCCCGTGGTAAGTGGATGCTGAAGGCCACAGACATGACGCGTTGACACCCTCGTTTCTAATAAAAAGGGTCTGCGCTTCTCTACAATCACCATACGAAACACAGCAGCTTTAAACTGATATTTTACGCTGGTATTCTGTGAGAGTGAAAGCGTGCTCCTTTCCCGTTTAAAGCCAATCTGTTCGTGCTACAACCACTATGTAGCAGTGTGGCTCTACCACGTATGAAATATAAGTATTAATATGTAATTAACATGTAAACTGACCAGTTTCCTTACGACGTCATCAGGGTATATTATTTAAAGAACGGTAAAGGAACATCCCATCTAACTTCGTTATATATGTATAGAAAGAAACATTAAAATTAATAAACTCTACAATTATATGGATTTTAATCTATTATTAGAGTGAAGTTCAATAAAACATTAACATAATACTTTACCATTTTCACGAATAACTGCCATACAATTTTTGTTCGATACAGGTTGTAATTACGTTTCTGAATTCTATTAATTAAATGCTGTTTGTAGCCTTTTATAACAGTCAATTCTTGTGTGTAGCTCAATTTTGTTTTAAAAAGGCCACATAAAAATAAATACAACTCCACTTTTAATAAAAAGCAAAAGCCGAATTTAAAGAACTAAAAAGATCCAAATGATTTCTAAAAGCTTCTGAAGTCAGTGCTAAGACGTAGTATATAGAAGAATATAGACTCGGCTACACAAGCTCAAGGTTACAACCAGAATGGTGTCTAAATAATTCCATTAAATACTCACCTTTACCGTTAGGAGTAGAATTTTTTATTTTCAGATTTATATGGGGACAACCCTGAACACTATTTAATAAAAAAGAATAATTGAAATCGGTTTACAGTTGACGAAGATATCGTATAAACATACAAAAAAAACAAGCGAGTTGAGAACCATCCTCTTTTCGAAGTCGGTTAAAATGGGTGAATTATTTTAAGTATTTTAATTATACTGATTTGGATCAGAGCTTCCAATAATACAAAGTTTTAGACATTATCCTATGAGATCCTACAAAAAAAACTCTTCAAGTCTTTTTAACGACGAGCTATCAGTCCACCTGATGGGAAAGGGCCAAAATATTTAACTTAAAAACCTTATACTATACTCTTCAAATCAGAATCCAGCATTGAATATACAGCTTACTGCTGACTAATTACCACCAAGAGCATCACTAGTACATAAGTATCTTTGACTCGCTCACTAACCTGTCTGCCTAATGCAGTGCGTATGATAAAAAATTTCAATATTATACGCATTAAAGTTGGCTTGTTCTTAAGAACGTATATTGACATTAAGTTATTGGCGACGTAACGAAACCCATCATTGAGCAGTGAAAAGTTTATCGTTACATGTCGGCCATTTTATCACGGAGTAATCCGCTTCCAGGCGCATTAGTCAAATTAACACGGCATAAAGTTTGGCGCGGCCTCTGATTAGTGGTCGGTATACCGGGCGCGACGTTGGCTAATTGACCTAAAAGTGCTCAACACGAATCGGTCGAAATTACTGTTTACAAGCCGCAAGGGCTGTCCAGTCGATTGTAAAACATGGACAATATTAAGCGACGTAGGGACATCTAATACATTAAGTCAAATTGTGTTATTATTTATGAAATTAATTATCGCAAAAATGTTATAAACTTAACTCCTCAACGACCATCGTTACTAGTTTGGTAATGGCTGACATGAAAAAAAACTTTCTTGGTTATTTATAAAAAATTATTAAACCCATATTTGAAATATTTATTGTACTAATCAATTTGATTCATTCATTCATTCATTACCGTCTATCAAAGTCACATTACAACATAGGCCTGCCCATAAATTGCCTCATAAAGGGGATATTTGCCGTAGTTACTTGGCGGGTTGGCAACCGCAGTTTTATATTTCCTAGTTGTTACTAGGAAGATGGTGCTGCACATCTCCTGGTTTGTTTCCCTCTGTCGCCTCTTACGACACCACGGGACGGTATGGGGTAGTGAATTTTCTTACACCTCTACTATGCGTACGGTCAACCTATCAATACGCAAAGAATAACAAGTGAAATTTTTGGAACGAAGTTCCTCATCGTACGGTACGAATTTGGCGGAGGGGGGCTAGGCGAGAAAAAGTGTAAGATTTTTGCGTCACGACCCCCTTTCTATAGTGCGAGCGAGATGGAATAATATCCATCACCCTCGCACTTTTTCTTATCTTGCCATGAAAGAAATATTATTTTAAATGACGCTTCATTTTAATATACGCTAGTAATTCATTTATTTGTTATTTGTTAATCAATAATATAATACGTTTATCAATAATAATATACTACGAAAGGAACTTCGTTCCAACCGAGTGTTCCACGATACTCACGCATGTTTGTTTTTATAAAAATTAAAAAAAAATACCACATTTTTTTATCGTATTCTTGCATTGTCATCCGAATTTGAGCTATATTTAAAAAATCAAGTTTCCAGCTCATCGGGAAGTTAGTTTAAAATCAATTACTAAATTCCACCCGGAATGACGGACAAACAAGAAAGCGTGGTAAAATAGGAAAAAATTTGGTCACTTCCGTGAATAATGACAAATTTTTGTTTTGACGCAAATCATTTCATTCTAATAATTTTTTTCGCCGTGTAGTGGAAACGTATGAGAATCTATCGCTCCATTTCGTGCCGTGGGTGTCGTAAGAGGCGACCATAGGAAATGCCAGAAATTTTTTATGGCTTTCGATAGCAGGTATTTTAAGGCCATCTTGTAGTTCAGTGTGAACGTAATCTTACTCTACGCAAATTCCGAGCGAATTAACACCAAATCGGGGAGAATTCAAGAAAAATCTTACGTCCATCGTACATTTATGATTTTTTTATCGAGCACCTAATATACCAGCTTTTTCTAGTGCGGCTCTACCTATAGCTGTCACCACACTACCAATGGTTGAAAAAGAAAAGAGAATACCTTTTCGGCATTTAAGTTCGCCTTTGTACCAAATTGTTTTGAGTGCAATAAAGAATTTTCTATCCATCTATCTATCTAATATGATTAGCGGTTCTGTCTTCAACCATCTCTTTTTCGTATGTTCAATTATTATAAAATTATTTTGTATTTGGGCAATAATTACATTTAAGTAGATATACAGAGGATAAAAAAATTAAAAGTACTGCAACGTCGTCTTAATACAAAGACCGGCGACGGGCAGCAGTGTCAAAGACGTCTTGTACTGCAATCGTTAATTCTCCTGCTAAGCTTGACGATTAAAGCAAATCCTCCTTACAACTGCGGAAGCCCATACCCAGCAGTGAATGGATGGATTAAGCTACATACATTAGTTTTGACATACTTTAGATTTGTACCTTGTTATGAACTTAAAATTGGCTACATATACGTACTAGCCTCTTTTTGTTTTGAGCTTAAGCTCTTTCTTCGAGATCGGGAAGCCGACCTCCTCCTCCTCCAGGAGACCCACCTCAAAGGCTTCTCCATCAAAAAGTATTCTCTTCTTCGTAACAACAGACCTGACCGCAAAGGCGGCGGTACTGCCATTTACTACTACAAAATACTACATTGCTCCCACATCCCCACTCCGCCGCTTACCAATATGGAAGCCACGGTATGCAGGCTGGCCCTGACTGGACATCAGTCCATCGTCATAGCCTCCTGCTAACTCTCCCCCTCAAAAAAGATTTTGAAGCCATCCTTGCATTAGGCAATTCAGTCATTATGTTTGGAGATTTTAACTCCAAGCATACGGATTGGACTTGTCTAACTACTACTCATAGTGGCAAGAAACTGCTTGATATCACGCAGTCTCTCGACCTTACCGTTCTCAGTCCTCTCGGTGTCACTCACTATCCCGACAACACCGACCACGCTCCTGACGTACTAGACTTTGCAATAGCAAAAGAAGTTTCTCTCAACCTCAGGTCAATCGAGACCCTTGACGATCTTGGATCCGACCACCGCCCTGTCTCCCTCATACTTGGCCATCAGCCACCTACCTCAACCCCCTCCACGAAAACCTTCACCAACTGGAAGGGCTTCAAGACGTCCTTATTCACAGCTTTGGACTCTCCGGACTCCCCCATCTCCCTTTCTTCGGACTCTTTCGACAGTACCGTAAAAATCGACACCGCGGTCGATTCTCTCACCACCCTAATTAAATCCTCCCTTAAGGAGAATGAAAGGGTCGTCCCGGTTGCTAATAATAACAGTCTTCCCTACATATTAGCAACCTAATGAAAGCCAAGAGAGCTGCTCTCCGGAGAGCAGCACTCTACCCAACCCCTGAATATAGACGTACGGCCAATCGTCTTCAACGAGAAGTCCGTTCACGCCTTTCCGAACTTCGAGACCTCGAAAAGAGTAATCTCATGGAGAATATCTCTCCCTCTCATACAGCGTACTACCAGATGGCGAGAGCCCTCCGCATAGACGCTATCACTCACACTCCCCCTCTCTCCCGCCCCGACGGTACTATTGCCTTCGAGGACGAGGAAAAAGCTGAGTGCTTTGCAGACAGCATCGCCGCTCAATGCTCTCCTAGTTCACAGCCCACTGACCCCTCCCACATTCAGGCAGTGGAGGATGAGGTCCGCCGCCGGAACTCGCCCCCCACAGCCTCTGACCCTATCACTGTGTCCAATGATGAGATCTCATCCCTCATCAAAGGACTGAAGCCCAAAAAGGCTCCGGGCGCGGATGGCATCTCCAACCAAGCCCTTAAACATTTTCCTGAGCAGGTGTTAACCCTTCTAGCTATTATCTTCAACGCCTGCTTCAACCTTAGTTACTTCCCACCACGTGGAAAGAGGCAACTGTCATTGGTATCCCCAAGCCAGGAAAGTCTCACCACCTCCCTCCAGTCATCGTCCCATCAGCCTCCTAAAGGCCATGGGCAAACTCTTTGAAAGAGTCATCCTCAATCGCATGATGCGCCACATTTCTCACAGACGGTGACCTCTTGTCATCCTCACCAATTTGGTTTCCGGGCGAAACACTCTTTTCCCCAACAAGTTCACCGTATTGTGGAATATATCCTCAGCGGTTTTTATCCTCGTCGCCATAAGACCATCGCGGTCTTTTTCGACATAGCTAAGGCATTCGATAGAGTCTGGTACGAAGACTTTATCTACAAACACTATAAAATGGGCCTTCCTGATCGTCTTGTCCGTCTCGTGGCCTCCTACCTGAAGGATCGTACCTTTCGTTTTAGACACGAAGGCACGCTCTCCTCTCAGCGTCATACCGAAACCGGTGTCCCTCAGGGCTCCGTGCTTGCCCCTATTCTATGTAGCCTGTATACCAACGACATTCCCATCCCATCGAATGGTGTTCAGCTCTCCCTCTTTGCAGATGACACTGCCCTCTAGTGTAAAGGTACCTCACTACCTTTACACTAGAACGGAACAAAGTCAAAAGTCAGTTAATGACTTAGGAGCTTGGTTCCAAAAATGGCGCATCGATATGAACCCGGAGAAGAGCTCCGCCGTTCACTTCGACCATAAACGACGCCGCCTCACTACCACTCCGCCAATCCGTATGCTAGGGACCCCTGTTCCCTGGCATACGACAGCCAAATATTTAGGTGTCACCTTTGACACGAGGCTCACCTTCGTGCCCCATGTCAAAAGAGTAACCCGAAACGCTCGTTTCTATCTGAGTAGGCTCAACAGTATGCTGGGCCGACACAGTAAAATGTCCCTCCGCAACAAGCGAACCCTCTATAAGGTTTATATACGACCAGTCATGACATACGCAGCTCCCATTTTTGCTCACGCAAAACCCAAAATCTTAAACAAACTACAAATAGTTCAAAACTATTTTTGTCGTCGGTGCACCCTGGTACGTCCGTAACGCCGGCCTCCACCGAGACTTAGAGCTCCCCACAATTCAACAGTTCCTAAAATCACTCTCTGAGAACTTTTTCAAAGCCTCAGAGTCCCACTCTGACCATCTCATTCGTGAGGCAGCTTCCTATGCAGCCCCACTTCCCCCTCGCTATCGAGTCCGCAGACCGAGAAATTCTCTCTCGGACCCCATCAACCAGCTTTCGGCTGATCTGAACAGCCTCTTGGCGGCTCAGGCCAAATCTTCTTAAGTTGCCTTAGTTAGGCGCGACTCTCAGCGGCTACTCGCCGCCTGCGCCCCCTTATCCCTTAAGGGGGTCGCATCAAATTTCGGCGGAAAGGCCACTATGGCTAAAGCCGTTCCCAGGTGGTGTTTAGTGGGTAAGGCACTTCTTTAAAGTGAGTCCCACATAACCACACAGCCGGCTGTGTGGTATGCTATGAGTATTCACCACCTCCCTCCCCCCGCTTCCGGAGGATGCCTTGTATTGGGCGCAAAAAAAATCTTATTTTGATAATGTTGCCATAGCCACCACCAGGCTAGTTAGACAGAATAGCAATAGCAATAGGTGCCCTACACTACACCGTGCATTTTAAGTTCCTTCTGTCACCAATTTTAACATTTTATGACAGACAATTTGTTCCTTTTCACATTGCTCCGTGTTACAATCACATCAGCTGCGACGCAGCGCTGCAGACAAAACGCTCAGCCACTCAGCCACTATCCTAAAACCCAATCATCTTTGCGCCTATGCTGATAACAACTTTTACAATATTTGCACTTATTGAAAGCGGCCAAGAAAAAGAGCAACATTATCAATTTTTTTAAAGGAATAATGCGAATACTGGCCCCGCAGTAACGATAACACAAACGTAGCCCTAGCAGTCGATGCGGGCATGCTAATGTGGCGGATTGATAGCCCCGCGCCCACTAACCCTAATCAAATTAATGCGAAGAGCTGTGATTAACACCGGCGCTGTCCACGATACATTTCCATAGCGCCGCTCGAGGTGCGCCCGATTTATCACCGTTTCGATATCTATTATCGGCAATATTGGAATGGTACAAAACCATTTACTAAAGGTTCGACTTTAAGGTGTGCACCAACACAAGCGTTCAATCATCAATTCGCGCTATAATCAAAAAGTTATAAGTGCGATATCGTTACAGTGAACATTAAAAGTGATCACAAGGAGCACTTTGGTTTTTGAGATCTGATTCTCCGCTAAGCAAATAAGCATTGCATTGAGGACAATATTTATTTGAGCTTCATCTTAATCTAAGATAAATAAATATTTTTGAAAAAAAACTATTTATTGTTTTATACAAAGATCTTCAAAAATATAGAACGTACGTTTTGCTATCCAGCTGACATTTTATTAGCATGAACTAATAACAAAGACATAATGTTAACAGCTTATTGGAGAAATCAAGATCAAGTAATATACAAGTAAATAACTCTTAAAAAGAATTTCTTTCCAAACTCAAAGCATACAAGAGATATGACGATCATTAAAGAGATATAACGAGCTTCGTCTAATTGATACTCACAAGATGATATTAATGCTATCGGCAAGCGGCAAGTTTACCGAAAAGTTTGTTTGATGTAATTAAAATCCATCTCCCTCAATCTTGGTAGTACAGCCGACGTGTAATTTTCCTTTCAAAGAGAACTTCCGTTTTAGCTCCTCCCCACCCTAATAAAAGATTACTTTTCTCAGCCTAAAAAGGTTTTTAAGCAACGCCAGCAAAATGACCGAAGTTTTTATACTTTAATGACTTAGTGCAAAATTCGCCGATTTCCGAAGAAATTTTAAACTTAGATTAAGATTTCGATGCGAGATATTTTTCAGGGATTATAACGGAGTGCTTTTAATAAATGTATGAATTTTTAGTAATCGTGTATAATTGCTTTTTAATTACTTTTTAGATGGAACAAATAAAAGTTTTAAATCGATCAGTACTCAAGATAAACAATATTTTACATAGCAATATAACTATCGCAAAACCTATGAAAATAAGATAAAACGTGTTTCATTAATTTTAATTAAAAAAAATTTTACGATCTTTATCAGTATGTTGTGTAATGGCGGGTAAGAATACTCACTACCCCATATCTTCCCGTGGGTGTCGTAAGAGGCGACAGAGGGAAACTGAGGCAGAGGATGGGCAGCAGCATCTTTCTGATTACAGCAAAACAACAATAAAAAAACTGCGGTTGCCAACCCGCTCGCCAAGCGTGGCAACTATAGCAATATACCCCCGATGATAGTAACGAAGAGACGGCCCCCCGTCACCGGCGGCCCAGTTCCTGGCTACGGTGGCGACCATGGTAACGGCGGGGCAGGGGGTGCTAAGAATCTCCGGTGGAGGTTCGGTTGCCACCTACGACGACTCGACCTGGCAATTTATAACGCACGCACCCTGAGGACTGACGAGAAGATCCTGGAGCTGGAAGAAGAGATAGACAAGTTGCGCTGGAATATTATAGGATTATCCGAGGTCCGAAGAGAGGGGGAGGACACGGTAATCCTCGAATGCGGCAACTTGTTCTATCACCGGGAGGGCGACCATCTGTCCCAAGGAGGTGTCGGATTTATCGTCCACAAGTCTCTCGTTAACAACGTTGTAAAGATCGGGAGTGTCGACGAGGGTTGCGTACCTTATACTCAGAATCACCAAACGGTATTCGCTGAAGATCATACAGGTTTACGCACCAACCTCGGCACATCCCGATGAGGAGGTGGAGGAAATGTATGAGGATATCTCTAGAGCCATGCATTCCTCCAAAACCCACTATACGGTGTTAATGGGAGACTTCAACGCAAAACTAGGCACAAGAGAGAACGGTGAGCTGAAAGTAGGGAAATTCGGAATAGGGCAACGGAACCCAAGGGGCCAGCAGCTGACCGACTTCATGGAGAAAGAGGGACTCTTTATGATGAACTCTTCCTTACAGAAGCGGCCTAACAGGAAGTGGACCTGGTCGAGCCCTGACGGTTCGACAAAAAATGAGATTGACTTCATTATGACGACCAGACAACAACTGTTTAGTGATGTCTCAGTGATCGCGAGTGTGAAAACCGGCAGCGATCACCGAATGGTGAGAGGCACACTGAACCTAAACGTTAAGTTGGAGAAGCCACGTCTAATAAGTCAACGCTCCGTCCCCCTCGTGCTCTAATCCAAAGTCCCGAAACCTTTCAGCTCGAGCTAATAAACCGTTTTCAGTGCCTAGAAGATTGCAATGCAGTGGACGATATGAATGACAAACCCGTGGAAACTGTCCATGCGGTCGGAGCTAAGTTTTGCAAGACCCGCCGCATAAGAACACAAAAACTCTCCGATCATACTCTTAATCTCATGGCTGTTAGACGGGATATGAAACTGCAGTCTTCAGTAGATTTGACAGCATACAGGCAACTGAACAGACAGATCTCCAAATGCATACGGCGAGACTTACGCAACTTTAATACTGCTCGTATTGAAGAAGCGATCGAGCGGAAACAGGGCTCCAAAGTCTTTGCTAGGGATCTGTCTGCCAGAAAGAGCCAACTGTCGAAGCTGAAGACCGAGTGTGGCAGCGTCGTTTCCAGGACACCTGAGATTTTGAGTGAGATTAAGAGGTTCTATGGGCAGCTGTACACATCACCGTTGGAGCCACATGCAAGTGTGAGTAACGATCCAAGAGCGAGTCTTTTCCGACACTATTCCGATGATATCCCGGACGTCAGTCTAAGCGAGATTAGAATGGCTCTTCAGCACCTTAAAAACGGCAAGGCCCCAGGCGAGGATGGTATTACAGCGGAGCTTCTGAAAGCGGGGTACTTGAAGTCCTTCAGAAGCTCTTTAATTTCGTCCTCCATGGTGGCATTACACCGGAGGCGTGGAGCAGAAGTGCGGTGGTCTTGTTCTTCAAGAAAGACGACAACGCTTTTTTGAAGAACTACAGACCGATTTCCCTTCTGAGCTGCGTCTACGTGCTGTTTTCGAGAGTCATTACGAATCGTCTCGCACGCAGACTCGACGATTTCCGGGCTCCCGAACAAGCCGGTTTCCGAAAAGGCTTTAGCACCATAGACCACATACATACCCTTTGGCAAATTGTACAGAAGTCCGAGGAGTACAATTTGCCACTATGTCTTGCGTATGTGGACTATGAGAAAGCCTTTGATGCCGTCGAAATTTGGGCGGTGCTGCAGTCCCTTCAGCGGTGCCAAGTTGACTGTCGGTATATCGAGGTGCTGAAGTGCTTGTAAAGCAGGGCTACGATGGCTATCTGAGTACAGAACCAGAGTACGAAACCTATCCAACTGCAGAGAGGTGTAAGACAGGGTGACGTGATATCCCCGAAACTCTTCACCGCTGCATTGGAAGACGTTTTCAAGCTTCTGGACTAGAAAGGATACGGTATTAACATCAATGGCAAGTACATCACTTCGATTTGCCGACGATGTAGTCCTTATGGCAGAATCGCTGGAGGACCTAAGCACTATGCTCAATGACCTCAATAGTGTCTCCCAACGGATAGGTCTTAAGATGAACATGGACAATACAAAGATTATGTATAACATTTTGTACGTGGTAGAGCCATGCTGCAGCTATATTAGTAGTATAGTTGTAGTACGAATGGGTCGGCTCGACCGGGGAAGGACCACGCTCTCACAGAATACCAGCGTAAAATAGCAGCTTAACACTGCTGTGTTTCGTATGGTGAGTGTAGAGAACCGGAGACCCTTTTTACTGGAAAAGAGGCATTCCATCTAGTCCTCACGGGTGACAACGCATCTGCATTTTGATTCTTTATTGAAGATAGATGTAGATGTCTATGGGTCACAGCAACCACTTACCATCAGGTGGACTGTGTGCTCTTTTGTCACCCTATCCTATAAAAAAAAAATCCATGTCACACCTATGCCGGTAGTTGTTGGGAGCACTAAACTCGAAGTTGTTGACGAGTATGTTTACCTGGGACAAATAGTCCGACTAGATAAGTCCAACTTCGACCGAGAGCTCAATCGACGGATTCAACTCGGCTCGGCAGCGTTCGGGAAATTACGACACATCTCATAAGGATCAGGTATACAGTCAGTCTCGCGCTTGCATCCAGCCGTCATTCAGAGTATAATTATCGGTACGAACGACAAATTGGTCGTTATGTCGTAATGTCGTCATTGACGAATGGATATGTTACATCCAGAACAAAATATCTGTGATGGATGAAGAATCAATGCTGCGTTTGTGTTCTTCGGCGTTTACCAGTGCAGAGATTCAAAAATCGACATAGCCCAACGGATTAGTAAGCTGAAGTGGCAATGGGCCGGCCATATAGCTCGAAGAACCGACAACCGATGGGGAAAAAAGGTTCTCGAGTGGCAGCCTCGTACCGGCGAACGAAGTGTAGGGCGTCCCCCCACTAGATGGAGTGACGACCTGGTAAGATATGCAGGAAGTCGATGGATGCAGGTGGCTCAGGACCGTGCTTTGTGGCATTCCTTGGGGGAGGCCTATGTTCAGCAGTGGACTTGTGAAGGGCTGTGATGATGATGATGATTATAAAGATTAGCCGTTTATATAGCTGGTTTAACCGAAATACTTTAAAGTGTTGATATAAAATTAAAGCAGATTACCAATAGATATTATTCCGTCATCGTTTTATTCATATCAAAGTGAAAATCAAGCTAACAGTTCACCTGACTGCAAGTGGCGTGCAACAAACTTAAAACAAATGAAGCCACCAATGCGTTATCTTCCTAAAGACGAAATTAAAATGTGTCACAGGCATACCTTGTGATTTTCTTGTATGACGATGCCATGCCCCGCTACACAAGCTTCTCTACTTCAGGATAGTGCGGCGTATAAATGCCCACTACCCCATATCATCCAGAAGGTTCCGTAAGAGGCGACAGAGGGAGATTTAAACAGGATATGGGCAGTATAGCATCTTCCTGATAACAGACGAAAATATTAAAAAACTGCGGTTGCCAAAACGTCTGCCAATGTGTGACATCTATAGCAAAATGGACCCCTACGTGGCATTCTATGGGCGAGGCCTATGTTCGTTAGTGGACTTTTTACGTGGTAGAGCCAAGCTGAAGCTATATTATGGTTATAGCACGAATGGGTCGGCTCGACCGGGGTAGGACCACACTCACTTTGGCCTCACCTTTGGTTAAACTACTCCACTTCGGCCTAACCTAAGGCTTTGGCTAACCTAAGCCTTGAATGAAAAGCGTGCGGCGGTTTGTGCAACTTAGATACCAATATCTTCGTAAATTTTGAACCGATTTAATGATTATTTATTAATCAAAGAGATTATACTTCAGGGTTGGTCCCATACAAATTTGAGGAAAAAACGACATTCGACCTTGTGATATTCCTTAATCCACGCAAATGGGTCAAAAATTTAATTTTAATGTAAAGTAAAAGCCGTCTTCAGAACTAATAAGAATAAAATAATTCCCACATACAAGCTTCTAAACTCTGGGGCATTAATACTTCCATTTAAATTGTCTTAGCACTCACTTATGAAGCTATTACGTGAATTTTTTTGAAGTCTGCTTTTAATTTTTATTATAAGTCTAACTTTAACGATGGAGAAACACATGTTTGTAAATCAACATTGGCAATGTACTGCTGGCAGTAGTGCACGAATATGTAAAGCTTTGTTTGAATTGAATAAACAACATTCGTGCAACTGTCACATTGCGGCGACGAGGAAAAGCAATGAAAGCTTATCAGGTAAACAAGAAAAAGGAGTGTTCGATGGCAGATAATGCATTGCGACTAGGGTAACAATTGTTTCGTGGAAAATTGTGTCATTTGTGTAAAATTGGTGATGTTTCTTCAAGACAAACGAGATGGCATCACTTTTATGCTCACTATAGATAAACGGATTTTATTTTTTATAGTGCTACGCTGCGGCTTTATTATAACTGCAGCACGAATGGGTCGGGTCATCCAGGGAAGGTCCATGGGATTCTAACGTAATATAACAGCATAATGTTATTGTTTCGTAGGACGACTGACGAAATCCGGAGACTCTTTTTACTAGTAAGAAGGCATGCCATTTTACACTTCATGGGTGGCAACGCATCTGCATTTTGATTCTTAAAAGGAGTTGTAGGTGACTTTCGGCCACATCTACTAAACAATAGGTGGACAGCTCGTTTATCTACGGCAAATTTCCCCCTATGAGGTAATCCATGGGGAGGCCTATGTTTAGCAGTGGACTTGTAATAGGCTGTAATAGTACTCGTTTGTCACCATTAATTGTTTGAAAGAAAAGATCAGAACCAATACTGGACATTGATTTGTCCTCTAAACCGAATTTCGATCACGGTGGCCAGTCTCAGCGGTGACTAGCTGTCTTCGCAAGACAGGATTATAGTACATGAGTGTGTACACAAACACAGGTGCACTCTCTATTCCCTTACTCTGATAATCCGATAGGATGGGACGGCAATCCGACACGACCGGAGACAGATCAGGAGTAGGACTAACGGCTTTACGTGCTTTCCGAGGCAAGGCTAACAGCAAACCGGCACGGCTTTTATAATTTTTTTAATAATAATAATAATTATTTCAATAAACTACAATTAATTCAAATAATGTCTTAATTTAAAATAGTAAACGTAAAAGATAAATTAGTATACCTTTTCATATCACTATATTATGTTGTCAATTTAAATAAGATAATTCTTAATAGACCCTATTTATGATCTAGTAAATAATTTAATTATGAAAAGGATGTTAAAGTCTGACCATATAAGATTGCAAATGGTAACCCTAGTCCAAACGGGCAACAGCGCACCGGTTTCGACCACCGCACTTATTAATTGCCCGATCCCTTCATGTAGCGCACTGAGGGCGCAAAAACGTCCTCCCGTGCCCTGTCAGCGAGGGAAAAAATCAGTGAGCGATCGTCCCCTCGCGAGAGAGTCCATCATATTGATTGAGGGAGGGACTGCCGATGGCCAGCGTCCCCCCAATCGTTCATTTATTATAGACACTGAGATGCTGCGGCACATCACGCTACGAGAATTTGAGTCATGCACCCCGAATTATACATTATATCATATTTTAGTTTATTTATTATCATATTTTAATTATACATTATGTAATTTTAAATGTAATTTTTAAAATGGGAAGTGATAACTAGGCTATTTCATTGACGTGACCTCCGGTTGATTTTTTTATAGGTTTGAACAATAATTTTTATTTTTAGGTAAATCTGAAATTCTGATTCTGAAATTAAATGTGTCATTTACGAAAAATAAAAATATAATATTATACATAATGTTTTGTGTCAAACACATTTTTTTAATGAAGAAGGAAAATACTTAAACTGATATATTTTAACAATATGTGAAAAAACTATAAATTAAAAATATTACATGTCGCTATGAAACACAATTCCGATCTTATAAAATTATGACTGCATGTTCTGGCTACACTTATAAGTAAGTTTTGTTTTTAGTCTTAAGCAAAATCTGTTAAAATATGTTGTAGAATCTCTGGTACTAATCTTTTTAATTACCTAAAATAAATAAACAATTTTTAAGTAGTAAAACAGATGAGACACTAAACTTTTCTAAATCGAACTCCGAAACCCGCAATACATTTATAATTCTAGTGCCACTAACGAATGCGGGGCGAGGGGAAAGTTTTGTTCTCGTTAAAATATGTAGAGAATGTGAAAAATAAGGAGGGAGGCGGTGGTGGCAGCGGTCAGCGAGGGATGATGGATCGCCTCCGCTCCGAGGCACGGCTCTCTTTACTTCTTTTCTCAATTACAACTACAAACAACTTATTTAGAATACAGATTAAATAGGTTCATAGCATTTTTTTATATGATTAAATTAAAATAAATACAATTTAACAAAATATTTTTAAATCGTTACACATGTAATTCACTAGCCTAGCGTAGTGATACCGGAAATCTCTCTTCTGAGAAAGAGCTTACAAATAAGACTAAGATAACTTTAGACGCGGTAGAGTCATGATGCACCTATATGATGGTTGTTGCAGGAATAAGTCGGCTTCGGGGAAAGGACCACGCTCTTCACCTTAAACACCAAATGATCACCTTAATGCTACTGTGCGTGGTGAGTGTAGAGACCCGGAGACCCATTTTACTGGAAACGAGGCATTCCATCGCAGTCCTCAGAGGTAACAACGCATTTACATTTTGATTCCTAATCGAGGATAGATGTAGATGTCTATGGACCACAGCATCCACTTACCTATGACGTACTATACCTATGCTCGTTTGTCACCCTTATTGTATTAAAAAAACCAGCACTGTATTGTTGATTAATAGTAAATAGTGTGTTGTGTAGTTATAGAAAGCTGTAAATATGTTTTTGTTCTGAAGTTCGCTTTGTTGCAACTGTTGAAAAATTCTGATTTTTATATAGTTAACGTAGTAATGAATGATGTAAAAGACAAATTTAGTTTCGGTTTTTTACATAGCCTCCACTACATCGCTATGTAGCGTTAGAGAAACATATCGTCCCGTGAATGTTGTAAGAGGCGGCAAAGCGAAATGAAACAGGAGATGGGCAGCGGCATCTTCCTGAAAAGTACCCAAAATAATAAAAATCTGCGGTTACCAACTCGCCTGCCAAGCGTAGCAATTATGGCAAATATCGCCCCAATGAGACAATCTATGGGAGAGTTCTAACTATGTTTAACAGTGGACTTTTGATAGGCTAGTAGTTTTGGTAGACATTGTAAAATATTAAATACAAAACACAAAAACTCAATCCAAAATTAAACATCTTATACAAATTTACACATTTATTTCACAGAGATGAGAACATTACTCTTTCACAAGCTACTCTGTGTATTTAGAAAATAAGTGAGTAAAGTTGTGTGTCATACATACGTGGGGCTCGATGATGCGGTGGCGGGACGTGTGGGAGCCCCCGCCTACGCCCCGTTGCCCGGCAACCGTTTGTTTTCGCGCCGCCGGCCGACACTGGGCGGGATAGAAGGGGTAGGCTCCATGATTGATCAACCTTTCCCGCGACCAAATGCCTACGCGTTTCCTCGCAGAAAACAAGGGTTCTCTTTTAAAACTTTTTCTCGAAATGTGTCCGTAACCATTACTTTAAAATATATTATGTCGCCATGTAGGTATGTCCAGTGGGATTACAGAAGTCACTAAATCTGTAAAGTTCCCATAAACTATTCCTTAATATCACTTTGTCGATATCTATACACTTATACACATATAAATAAAATTTCAGTGTATGTCTGTTATGTCGAAATAACTGACTTCTTTTAAGCTCAGGGGTTATTTGCATGCTATTACGACATGAATAACAATGTTTAAATTTTTGTTTGTCTATCTGTCTGGGTGGGCTAATCTTCGGAATGATTGCACCGATTGTGATGAAATTTCAAAACACAATCAGATAGAGAGCAATGCCATGAGTGTTCTAGGATATTTCATGCGAAAAATATGCAGTATAAATGGTTTTTAATAATAATCTTAAGAGGTATCTGATGATAGTCTTTTCATAAATCATAAGAGATATAATAAAAACTTCGAACAAAACTTTTCGGTTTGTAATTTTACAAAAATAAGGTATTTGCACTTTGTAACTTAAAGATTTGATGCAAAATCGGTTTTTATAATTTTTTCAACAAACCATTTTACAATAAAACTATGAGAAGTATTAAGGTAAGTTTTCAATTTCAAACATTTTTTCATGTTGCATATAGTTTTCTAATAAGCTGAAATGAATGAATGAAGTAATAGTAAATTTAAAACGTTATTTTAATCAATTGCAAATTCTATTATAAATGCACTATATAAACGGTTATAGGTATGTTGAGGAAGCTAGCAAGAGTTTTGTGTCGTTATTTTATAAAATTGCCTTAATTATTTTCTCTCAATAATCGCATGTTTTAATTTCGTTATACTGTTTTACTAAATTACTATTGGCTAATAAAATCTATTTCCTGTTCAAACAATAACTACCTAAAGGAACAGATTTCTAAGTATTTTGCACTGTCTAAAATACCGGAGACCGCAATTAACTTTGATTGGTTTTAGAAATTAAACATTTTCTTATTGACTCTCTAAGGTTAATTAGAGTATTTCATTTTGTCTTGTTAAGGTGTGTCGAAACAGCATTATAGCAACATAGGAAACCTCTAACACGTCAAATGGATGTCGCCAAAATCATTGGAGGGACAGGACCAGACAATATTTTGGCCAATAGGTGCCAGCATAACCATCTCCCATTTAGGTCAGCTGTAAATTACCCAGACTTCCAGTACAGGACAATTATTATATACTTTGACCCAAACTGGCGACGGAAAGTGGTAAGGTGCAAGACGGCGGGTACTGTAGTCGACATATCGCATGCTGAGATCCATTTAAAGTAGACATTTCATAAGTTGAGTTAAACTAGCGCATGATGATGACGATGAAACGAGATGCCTATTCTTCTGACACTCGTACTATTATTATTTTAATTTATATCTTTTTAGTGAAGATCAAGGCATTGAGGACACATTTTGGTTTTGATACAATAACAGCACTGTAATTCCTTATTTCCTGCGCCGTGGATAACTCATGGTTCACCTTTGCATCTACACACATCTATTGCATATGGACTTGGATAACCTACAACGGAATATGCGAACATATTATTTAAATCTAATAATCGCTCTCTGCGTAGGTATATATGATACGTGCATATACATATATAAATGTATGATGAAACATGCGTAAAGCAATTAAATATTTGTTACTAGAATATTTTAAGCGCTACTTATAATTATGAAGGACAAAATCACAAAAGGATGACGCAAAAAAACTTACCTCCATGTTTTATAACCTTCTACCAAGGTTTTAAAAAGAATCCTCTAAAAGCGTGTCGACCATTTTGCGAAAATATAGTAATAAACTAACATTTAAATATTGCCCTTTTTGGATTGCCTTTTCATTGTGCCTTCCGTTCTATATTTTATAAGTCCACAAAAGAGTTTGTCTCAATATTCAAATTCGCAGAAAGAATTTGCTGTTTGCATAACCGTTTTCTTATTTTCTTTGTTCCTTGAGCTCTTTGAATTTTTTACTGTCATTTAATGTGTCGTGCAATAATAATTTTGTAAAACAAAATCAAAAATAGAGCAGAAACACGCCGTTTGCTTTTGTTACAGCCAAAGGTTTGTAGAACATGACAGCAAAAGCTTTTAGATTTTGCTCTTTGTATTATAAATTTAGTATAGCATGTACCTACTTTGTATTTGTACATCTTAGTGCGTTTGGTCACACGTGATCACGTTTGCCAATGCGTAATCAGTGTTTTCAAGATATTTTAAAAGAATAAATTTTCTCAGAGACGATACAGATATAAAATAACGACGGCTCCGTGGCGCAGTAGCTTAGCAATGAGTTGCAGCGCTAAGGGCCACGGGTTCGAATCCCACACGGAACAAGTATTTGTATGGCCTACAAAAATTGTTGCGGGTCTGGATGTTTGTCCCAATGAAATTTATGTATGTAAACTGCCCCCACGATACAGGAGAAAATCCTAGTGTGGAGGTAACGTTTAAAAAATAGCATCAACAGCAAAAGGCGATTATGACAAAGCTAGTTGTCATAATCGCCTTTTTTGTTTGGCAGATTGGCGATCACAGTATCAAACGAGATTCTCGTCGCCCAACTGGGTATTTCATTTCTGGCATATAATAATGTCCTCCAGACTGAATTCTGGTTGCAGCGGCTTAACGGGCATAAGCCATCTGTGCAGGACTGTATTATAGTGCACGAATGTTTGCATCAGCACTCTCTATATTCCCTCACTCTCATACTCCGATTGGACGTAATCCAACACGACCGGGGTGAAAACCTGACCAACCAACTTTTTGACTTCGGGCTGTTACAAAGAACTTCTTGACAGAAAAACCCAAAGCTTATTTGTGGTCTGACCAGGGATTCGGACTCGGGACCTCATCATCAGCACTCGCGCTAAATCAGCAGTTTAAAAAAGGTAAAGTTAAGGTTACAGCCTATATACGTCCCACTGCTGGACACAGGCCTCCTCTCGTTTCTGAGAGGGTTTTAGGACAAGAAAATGTCTTCGAAATATTTTTTTTCTTATTTCTCGGACATGCAGGCTTCCTCACGATGTTTTCCTTCACCGATGAGCACGTGGTAAATCAGTACCTAAAATTACAATTAACAATTTAATTGGTGCCTGCCGAGATCAAATCCTGGTTGCTCACGTACCGTGAAATTTACAGCGAGCGCTTAACCCCAGGGCCACCACGGCTTTTCTCAAATGTATCATCATCACCCAGCGAAACTCATATGCTCTTACATTATCTGATGGTAATAATAACTAGCACATTAAAAAAAACTTTTAAAGGAATGATAAAAAAACAATGTATCAGAATTTACGCGACATATGTATATAATCACCTCTTAAAAGTCAAATTATAGCGTTAGAATTAATTTACATTACTAGTTACGGACTTTAATGGTCGGAAGGACGGCAGAGTTAACAAGTCGTAATTACCGTCCACCTAATTGCTGCAATTGACATCCTTCCACCCGAAAAAACTGTTTCTTTAATCGAATCTAATGATAGGGTTTGTGAAGGACAAAAAACCTGACTGTTAGTTAGCTACTCAGCTTAAACACAACAAGAGAGGAATTTAGATACAGTAGACACAAGGATATAATTCTCAGACTAAATTTATTTAAAATTGCGTAAATTTTAACTTCATGTATTACTCCAATATTGCAATTATTAGATATATTATTTCGTACTAAAACTCAGAGAGAAATTAATTATATGTGCCAATGTAGTATACGTACAATACGTACAATATATGGTACATACTCCTAGCGATCCTCCGCGGTTTCGCACGGTTGATTTCTGGATCTCGACAACAGCGCCACCTATCGGGTCCAGTTGTGAATCGCTTAGATCATCCAGGAACCCACTCAAACACACAAAAATTTCATCAAAATCGGTCCAGCTATTTTCGAGGTTTTGCGAGACTAACGGACAGCATTTGATTTGTGATCCTCAAAGGTAACAAGACATCTACATGAGCTGCGGTAGCCATTTACCATCAGGTGAGTCGTGAGTTCGCTTGTCAAAAATCTATAACAATAAATAGTAAGAGCGAAGTACATACGTCCCACGGCTAGGCATATACCTCTATTTCTGAGAGCGTTTTTTGAGCGTGGAAGTGTCCGCTCTACTGCAAAATGGTAAGGCAAGTGCTTATCCCCTAACCTATTACAGCGCTATATGGACTATGATCATATTGAGAACACATTCCAAGTTGCTTTTTGATAGCTTAGAAACTATTTATTAATAAATTAGTACAGCTTAAACGAACCAATCCACGGTCAAACTAGGAAAAAATGTAATAAAGCAGAATTATTTCCACGCATATCTTATCAAGGCATTCCTACGAGAGCGGCCAGCGTGGACGCGTGCCGCCCCAAATTACTCCTATTATTTTATAATTCCTCCTCGTTACGTTTTGAATATTAATGACATTCCACAGCTTTCTTCTCCGCAGGATATTCTGTGAAAGGAATTTCCGTTACAATAGCATATTTTCGCGATTTATTAATACATCATCTTGTATCGTTCGTAAATTGAGAGTACCTATCTATGTAACGTTATTTTCCCTATTATTTTGGCAATAGCTGTAGGTTTCAAATCAAAACATTGTTTTTTTTATAGGATAGGGTGAGAAACGAGCGCACAGTCTACCTGATGGTAAGTATGTAGTTGCTGTGACCCATAGACATCTACATCTATCCTCAATAAAGAATCAAAATGCAGATGCGTTGTCACCCGTGAGGACTAAGAATGCCTCTTTTCCAGTAAAAACCGGTTCCAGTTCTCTACACTCACCATACAAAACACAGCAGTGTTAAGCTGCTATTTTACGCTGGTATTCTGTGAGAGCGTGGTCCTTCCCCGGTCGAGCCGACCCATTCGTGCTACAACTATACTACTAATATAGCTGCAGCATGGCTCTACCACGAATAAATATTTTGTCGTTCGTTACAATATTTTTACGTAGTAGAGCCACGTTGCAATGTATAATAGCTACAGCACGAATACTGTGATGAGTGACGAGGACCGAAGACCGGAGACCCTGTTTACTAGTAACGAAGCATTCCATAACAAGTGTGAAATACATCGCTATTCCCATTCTTAAGGTGTTATTAGTTAGGTATAGGTGTCATTTGGCCAGAGTATCCACTTACCATAACTTTGTGTTCATTTATCGTATTACTTTTTTATAATTTTATAATATTTACTAATACTTGCCACCTTACTGTTATAAATGTGTGTGTACGTATGCATTGATCGTTTCAGGTTTTATTTCTTCCTCTAAACGTGTTTGTTTGGCATCGTGGTAAAAGCATTAATCATCTATGGAAAAACTTGATCATTGCCCAAGGTGTGACGAAGGAGCTCTCGCTCTCTCTCTCTCTCTGTCTCGAGAAGACTCCTTCCGTAGTAAAATCTTTAGTTAAATATTATTAAATTCTACAAAATCATTAAGCATGTGCTTTAAAATGCTATAAAATTCGCAGTAATAAAATTCGAATAATGGTTAAAAAGAAAACCGAACTTTGAATGTAATTAAGGCAACTTTTAAAGCAATCAAATTATCTAAAATTATATCACATAATTTAAGTAAGTATAAACAGATACCTCTTGACTCATTAAAAAAAGTGTTTTAAAGCTCATGGATAAGACAAACTAACGCGATCTTATCTGAGCGCAACGGTCCGAGTTAAATTATTCGAGCTAACCCGTACGGGAATAATTTAAAATGAAATTTGAGAACAGAAGGGCAATGAATACATTCACTTCAAAGCTTAAAAATAGACGCGTAATTAAAACGTTCGCCAACCGCGATCCGACAGGAACTTAAAAAACGTGACCCCAACGGTCGCAGTAAGGTGGATAGAGCTTTTTAAGGTAGGACAAAAAAACGCAGCGCACGCGCCTACAAAATCCGATTAAAAAAGGGGTAAGGGCGCGTCTTAAGAAAAAACATCGATATCGTATAACGTTAATTCAAAAGGATCCTGATAGAGCTATTTAAGCGCTCCGAGGCTCCAAACGACCGATTGTTTCGATATCTACTAATTGGATCATACGGTAATCGATAACCTTTCCGTGGCAATGTGTTTTCACATCTGTCGTTTTAAATATGCTGAATTATGTCCCTTCATTATTATTTTAAAGGAGTGTTAGATGCTCGCAAATGTGTTTTATAAGATATGATAAATGAACTGCAAGGTTTTCTTACTTACCATCATACATCATATATTTTATATCGTGGTAGAGCCATGCTGCAGCTATATTAATTGTATTGTTGTAGCACAAATGGGTCGGCTCGACCGGGGAAGGACCACGCTCTCACAGAATAGCAGCTTGATGCTGCTACGTTTCGTATGGTGAGTGTAGAGAACCGGAGACCCTTTTTAATGGAAAAGAGGCATTCCATCTTAGTTCTCAGGACTGACAACGCATCTGCATTTTGATTCGCAAACGAGGATAGATGTAGATGTCTATGGGCCACAGATACCACTTACCATCAAGTGCACTGTGAGCTCGCTTGTCACCCTTATCCAATAAAAAAACATTAGCAGTCTAACGTCAATCATACATTACAGTCTAGATACCTTATATTTGAAAAATGTTTGAAATCTACATAAGATTGTCTTAACTTTCATCTGTAAAAGGAAAAGATTCATTATCACTTTTAGCTTATAATAAAGTCCACTGCTGCTTATTTAAGAAGAACCATCAGGTAAGCATTCATTGATAGAGTTGCTCTTGGCATTTGGATCCTTCTATCTTTAATACTGCACCCGAAGGCTTCCCTGATCTTTTCACATAAGAGTCACCTCGAATATAAGTACCTCTGTATTTCTTTGTGGTAGGGTTCTTTACTAACTTCTGAGTAGGAATCCTCTCAGACACCCTCTAAGAATACACAGTACATCTACAGTTTTTTTCCGGTTTGAAAAAAAAAGGCAGTCAGTATAATTACAGACTGGCATCCATCTATCTTAGTCCTTACAGATGATAACGCATCTTTAGTCTACTTTGTTTGAAGTTTGTTGCATGGGTTACAGTTAACAATAATTACCTTGAACTATTAACTCATTTATCACTCAAATATCATAAAAACACACTAACGATTATATGTTAAAGATGCGAATAATAGAAAAATCTTTTAACTTCAGGAAAGCCTTTGCCAATAGTAGTCTATTTGCTGACATTGTTCATTATTTAAGTTTCCAAAGAAAAACTTAAAAAATAACTAAAATAAAACACGTTTTGTAGATTCATATATTTGAATCACTACCTTGAATATAGTTATCAGTTCTCACGAAAAATTGACAGATGACATACAATTACCAACTTCATGGTGTTGTTTTTAGGTGTCGGTGTGCGCGCGCATCGTGAAAAATTCACTCTCATCATTTTTCTCAAACGCGCCAAAAGAAGTATAACTTCAAAAACTCATTATTAAAGTGTTTTTTACATTGCATCCAAAGATTTTACCGACCTGGTTATGTTGTTTTAATAAGTATGGCATGTTATAAGTGGTCCGGTGCGCCGGCTTAATCAATTAAAACACATATCCAACGGAGTAACAAATAGGTTGATGCAATTTCATTTATTAGTTTATCATAAAATATTCTTGCAAAAGACCTATTCATATTCTTTATAAAAAGTGAAAGCATACAAAATTGCTAACTCTTTGTTTTGTTTCATAACTGATACAGAACAGGTGACGGCTTAGAAAAACACCGTGTCCAAGCTGTCTCTTTGCGTCGCCTCAACTGTCACGGTTATCGGATAATTTTTTCATATTAACAAAAACAACCCTTTGATATTATGCATTTTTAAAGTTTTTATTAAAATCCTTTTTTACTAATCATGACAAAAAAGGGTAGAACGAATAGTTACGTAGAAAGTGAAACTTATGTTATGATATACAGACCGTAGCAAACGAATTTTTATGCACTAGGATTAATGTCGCACAATAGTTTCGCTCGATTCCGGGCCAAAGAGTATGAGGCTTAGAGTGTGTATTCGTTATTGCAGTTTACATTACTTTACTTTACGTGGTAGAGCCATGCTGCAGCTATATTATTTGTATAGTTGTAACACGTATGGGTTGGCTCGACCGGGGAAGGACCACGCTCTCACAAAATACTAGCGTAAAATAGCAGCTTAACGCTGCTGTGTTTCATATGGTGAGTGTAGAGAACCGGAGATCCGTTTTACTGGAAACGAGGCATTCCAACTTAGTCCTCACGGGTGACAACGCATCTGCATTTTGATTCATTATCGAGGATATATGTAGATGTCTATGGGCCATCGTTGACCATGGAATCCGTGTTGCTACAACATCAAATTAGAGCGTTTATTTTATTTTGCAAATGTCCTGTATTAAACCCATAATAACGAATGATTATAAAATACATAGATCATAACGCGTCGATAAATGCATTTGCAAACAAATAACTGAAAATAAGTTAGAACTGGCAAGATTCTGGCGATCGACCGATAAAGCAAAATACAATGAAAAAACAATACGTGGTGGCTCCTTAATATTAGCAGATAAATCATTATTATATAAAGAACGTAAGGATATAGTGAGTCTCTCTGTCGAACGAACTGTAGAAATGGCTTGTGTCGAGCTCGAGCACCTCATTGTTGTGGGTGTTTACATTGTTTACAAGGACATTTAACATCAATCTCCTTGAAACTTCTTCCATTAGTATTAAGTTTAGCTCATTGTTTGAATCGTATAATCTTGTTAATTTATTCTTAGAACCAACACGTATTGCTGGGCCTAGTGCGACCTGTATAGATAACATTTTTACAGATGTTAAGCCCTGCATAAATCAGTTATTCAAAATTTAAGTTCAGATCACTGTGGACAGTTGGTATCATTGCCTTACATACAAAAAAAAAACAGAAAAATAAGAAAGTTGTGTTTGTTCCAATAAATGAACATCGCCTGGAGAGGTTTAGAAGTAATATAATAAAAAGACTTCCATCACTTTCATTTAAAAATAATGCTAATTATTTGTATGGTACGTTATTTAAAATTATAACTTGAGAATTTAGTAGAATATTTACTTCTAAAACTTTCTCTTTTAACAGTCGCAAATCATTTAATGAAGACGAAAGTTATACGAGCTTTATCATGAAAGATCATATAATACTAGTGTTATATTTAGAGATTATGTAAAAATATATTCTAAAATATTTAAAAAAGTGTGCTCCACTGCTAAGGCTTTACATTTAAGTAACAAAATTAAAACTGCATCTAAATAAATTAAAATGACCTGGAGAATAATAAATAGTGAAACGGGCAAGGTCGAACCGCGCAACTTGGATTTTCAATTGAATATTAACAATAATTTAACTGGTTCTGATCAAGAAGTTGCTATGGCTTTTGAGAAACATTTTACTGATGTTCATTTTTGACAACAAAATCATTAAATTCTTCTCCTACTGTCACCGAATCATTGCTTAAACAAAATGTAAAGGCTTGTTCAAATACTTTTAAATTCCATACAGTATTGCCAAAATATATCGCTAAATATTTTAAAACTATTGATATTAAGAAAACGGCAGACTTATGGAAGATTTCCGTTAAATTTATTTTATCTATAATAGATATAATAGCACCTTATCTAGGCACTATATTTAATACAAGCGTCGAATCTGGTGTGTTTCCTGATTTAATGAAACATAGTAAAGTCATACCTTTATTTAAATTTGGTAGTACATTAGACCCCGCCAATTTTAGACCGATTTCTGTACTACCAACATTTAGTAAAATTTTTGAAAAAATAATTTTAGATCAGATCTTAAGTTTCTTTAATATTAATAAATTATTACATAAAAATCAATTCGGTTTTATAGTTGAGCTTATTAAACATATTTTTTGTGCATGGGAGAATTCAGAGGATGCTTTGGGTATATTTTGTGACCTTTCCAAGGCCTTCGACTGTGTTCACCATGAGACATTAATCAGGAAGCTACAGTACTATGGTGTCAAGAACACAGCGCTTAAACTTATTATTTCATATTTAAGTAATAGAATGCAGAAAGTTATTATCAATGGTAAAAGTTCTTCCGGGTCACCTGTACTAATGTGTATCCCTCAGGGCTCGATTCTCGGCCCATTCCTATTTCTAGTACATATTAATGACTTACCTTCCTTATAGGGATAATCATGATATAGTATTATTTGCTGATGATACTTCCTTGATTTTTAAACTTAAACGTCAATCATTTAAATGTGCCGAAGTGAATAATGCTATATCAAAATTAGTGCATTGGTTTAACGTTAATAATCTACATTTAAACGGAAATAAAACTAAATGTATTAAATTTACAACAACGAATGTTAAAAATCTGGGTACCAATGTGTTTTTAAATGGGGAAGAACTGAGCCCTGTTGAATCCACTGTTTTTCTTGGCATCACTCGACGCAAAGCTTCAGTGAGGCCCCCATATATCAAACTAGCAACCAGACTAAGTTCTGCAGCCTATGCTGTAAAAAAGATTTGAGGTCTCACTAGTGTCGAGACGGCTAGATTAGTTTATTTTAGTTATTTCTATAGCATAATGTCTTATGGGATTTTGCTATGGGGAAATGCGGCCAATTCAGAAACTATTTTTGTTATATAGAAGAGGGCCATTAGAGCTATTTACAACCTAAAACCGAGAGTCTCTTAGAGATAAATTTAAAGAAATAAATATATTAACTTTGGCCTCTCAGTATATTTACGAAAATTTAATGTATGTTCACTAAAACAAAGGTAGTTTTTGTAAAAAAAGTGATATTCATTCTGTAAACTCTAGGAACAAACACAAGCTAGTGATACCAGTTTCTAGACTCCACAGAGTCAGTAATTCATTCTTGGGGCAATGTATACGCTATTACAACAAGGTCCCGGAAAGTGTACAGGCTCTCTCTATTACCAAGTTTAAGTATTTTGTTAAGCTGAAACTGTATAAAAAGGGTTATTATAGTATAAATGAATGCATGGTTGACCCCTAGGAATGAGGTGGTCGCTTCCAAGCAGTTTCTAAAATAAATTTTGTACTTAAATAGTTTGTACAACCATTAATGTAAAATTTACTTTAATAAAAACTCCCGCTGGGTTTCTTGCTGGTTCTTCCCAGGACAGAGGTTTTTTTTCGAATTAGTGGTAAAATAAAAAATGACTTTCAATAAGAATTACACATGTAATCTATATTGATTAAAAAATTATTCTATTCTATTCTATTCTAATGAAATACACACACAAATTAAACAGACACTAGCACTATCTTATACGATTGCAGACCCTTAAAGAACATATAAGAATTTCAACATAATGGTGATCAATTCTCCCACCACAGAATTCATAATAATAAAAAAAAGTATTCGCTATACATGAAGCTCAACCCTTACCTAGCATTAAATTTCTTGTATGCGTGCTACTTGTCGCTTGCAGCTCAATTACGGCCGCGTCCGGCGCACAAGTGCAAACACATAAAAAAGCACAATGGAAGGGTTGGGGAAGGGTTGTAGAGGCATAACATCCGTGTAAACATCGTGTAATTGCTTATCAAAAGTGAAAGGGTTCGCTTTTTAACAACCTTTTAAACATTACTGCGATTAAACAAAATATTTTTTTAAATTAATAAATAAATAATTGTAAAATTGTAAAATCTTTATAAATTTAATCGCTACATTAATTTCGTATTAAGGTTTCTTTTTTGTATGTTAACGGCCAAACCCGATTTCAGGCCAAACTAGTTTGTCCTAGGCCAAATCGGTTTATCCTACGCGTGTCAAGATATATATATATATATATAAGTTTGGCCTAAATAATCTAGTTTAGCCAAGTCAGAACTGAGTAAATGAAAATATTTTTTGTTAAACGTTGATATTCTCATTAACTGTTTTAGTTTGTCTTATATTCTTACTCATGTTTAAATTGTTTAAGGGTTCTTACAATTTTTTATATATGTCCCGGTCCTGGGCTAAACTAGTATATCCTGACACGCGTAGGATAAGCCGATTTAGCCTAGGACAAACTAGTTTGGCCTGAAATTGGGTTTTGCCGGAAACACATATATATACTGCGCGCTCATAATTACGAGTATAACATATACAAACACACTGTCCACCTGATGATGCAGTGGTCCATAGGCACATTTATGATTATATCAGAAATTGACGAAGAATCAAAAGAAGATGGAATGCCAAGTTATCAGTAAACATGGCATTTTCATTGTAAAGAGGCGTATTTTGTAATGATAATGCTATCTCATTTATGGTATAAGCTAGTTTCTGGAAATAAATTAAACGTACTAGCTTTTAACCACGGCTCCGTTCGCATTTAATTAAACTCTGACGAATTGTAGTATTACTGAAATTGTTTTGACTAAAAGTTGCAGGACACTCTACTAAAATTCACTTCTATATATATAACTACATTAAAATATTTGTTTCGGTCAGTGCAGATTTTGGGCCCTAGAAACACATGAGCTACGTAGAGCTGATGCCGTACCTAAATGTAATACCGCTTCTTTTAAGGTTGGACTCTGGGATTTATTAATTGTCAAGAAAAATTGTAATCGTATAAAATAAAACGCTAGGTGGTTTGGTTTATTATGAATGCGTGGTATAGCAAGTCTATCCCTTGGCTTCTCGTGATAAAAGTGACTTGTGGTGAAAAGTGCAAAGGATTTTTTAATGCTCTGCTAATATCAACTTACTGAAGTACCTACGTAATTTCTGCGATATTTTTGTAAAAAGAAATCTTAATAAAGATACCATCTTTTACTGTTTAGGTATTAAGTGTATGGAGAATGTAACAATTTATACAAGGCGACCTCATCTGTATGAAGTGAACAGAAGAATCTCAGAGTAAGTACCAGCAATAGTTTTTTTTTTGGTTTTGGTTAAAAAAAAATCTACGTTACCTCCACACAAGGATTTTCTCCTATATCGTTTGGTCAGTTTAAATGTTTAAGTGAAATACATAAATTTCTCAAGGACAAAGATCCAGACCCGGAAGAATTATTTGTAGGTCATACAAACACTTGTTCCGTACGGTATTCCAACCCGCTGCCCTTAGCGCTGCAACTCAATGCTAAGCCTGTGCACCACGGAGCCGTCGATATGTATTTTATTACTCTAAGAGAAGAACGAACGGGACTCAAGTGTCAAATGGTAGAATATCCTATTGAATTCTATTAAAAATACCGAACACAAATACCACCGATTACTAATGTGCAAGAGCCGTGGTAGCTCAGATGGTTAGCGATCGCTGTAAGTTTCACAGTACGCTACCAACCCGGGTTCGATCCCCGCCGGCATCAATGAACTTGTTAATTGCAATTTTAAGTGCTGATTTACCACGTGCTCGGCGGTGAAGAAAAAAATCGTGAGGAAACCTGCATGTCTGAGAAATATGAAAAAAAAATATTTTGAAGACTTGTGAAGTTTGTTAACACGCATTGGGCAGCGCGACGGACACTTCCTTGCCCTAAAAACCCTCTCAGAAATGAAAGGAAGCCTGTGCCCATCAGTGGGACGTATATAGGCTGTAACTTTAACTAATGTGCAACGTTACCTATTGCATACGTATCAGCTTTGCGCTCATAAGCAACGCATGCCAGTTAACCCGTTCTCGAAAAGACCTATAACCAGAAATGGGGGGAAAAGGCTGCTAGAAGAATGAAGATTAAATCCTACAGATGAATGATAGGGAGCGGCATTAGAGTTTGTGAAGAGCAGTTGGCCTATGGCCTTAGACTTAATAGTGTAGTTTGTTTGACATGAAGCTATGCGATGAGTTCGCCTGGCCTTTTAATTCCAACACATACACTTAAAATTAAAATGTGTAAGTTTGTTTGTACATTAACAACAAACAACGTCTTACGTACAAACAAACACGCCAACCCGCAACAATTTTGCTTGTTGGCCATACAACACTTGTTCTTAATTCGAACCCATGGTCCTGCAGCGCAGAAAACAAAACGCTCAACCACTACGCTACGGAGCCGTCAGTCACCGTTTTAAGTGAGACCGATGAGAAGACCAATATCCAGCAGTGGCAGGAAGAATATTTCTACACTATTCGACCACTGAGCAGTTATTTCGGACCAGTTCGGATTCAAGCCAATTTGAGCCGAATTTTGCTTTCGTTTCATTTAATATTTTGATTAATCCCGTATCCTGGTAGAGATTTTCAAACTTCTATTCGCATCGCTAGGCGTTCAGTGAGAATGAGTGAAAATTTATTCAATTAAGCTTGTACTTTGAAATAGCTCTGATAAATCACCGAGATCTTCAATAGCGTAAAAATCATCTTTATTAAAAAACAAAGTGTAAGAATTTGCTATCTTTACAAATAACTAGCAAAACCCGACAGACGTTGTTTTGTCTGTGTATATCAATTTCCATCACGATCGGTTGAGCAGTATTTTTTATTTTTTATAGGATAGGGTGACAAACGAGCACACAGTCCACCTGATGGTAAGTGGTTGCTGTGGCCCATAGACATCCATCTATCTTCAATAAAGAATCAAAATGCAGATGTGTTGTCACCCGTGAGGACTAAGATGGAATGCCTCTTTTCCAGTAAAAAGGATCTCGGTTCTCTCACCATACGAAACAGCAGTGTTAGCTGCTATTTTACGCTAGTATTCTGTGAGAGCGTGGTCCTTCATCGAGCCGACCCATAGTACTACAACTCTACTAATATAGCTGCATGGCTCTACCACGTATAAAATATATGTAATATTATAGTATAAAATATATGTAGTATGGTGGTGTCCACAAAGCCATCTGGTGGTGAGTTACAACAAAATGGATATCATAAATACCTCTCTTAAAATACTTATACGAAGATATAGAAAATTGGCATATACATATATACCAACTTTCAGGGTGATCGGTCAAACGTTGTCGAAGTCAGAAGTGTTTCAAATTAATCTGAAACAGACATACCACTTATATTTATAATATATAGATATAAATTGTTATTGAGGTATTAATATTGCTCTCATTAGCGGTTTCGAGTGCCGATTTTATAATAGAGGATGACTATTTTATTCGAGGCATAAATCTTTCGCGAACAATCGATAAAAAATACGTATAAAAAGTGTATCCACTAACAATCAATCCGTACCCTTTTATTGCGGCACGTTGTAAAACTGATAAAGGGATGAATGCTATAACTGTCCGCGGAACTAATTTATAAATGATTGAGTTTTCGTTTTTTTTTTTGCACAATTTCGTTAAATTATTTTGTGCTTAATTAAAAACCAATTTAGAAATAAAATTGTACTTAATATGTTCTAGTTGTTTAAAATAGACAATAACATCTAAATATGTTACGATTGACTAAGATAAAAATTTACATAGTTTTATTTAATTAGTATACTAATTAAATAACGCCTTTAGTACTTTTATATGTTATCCCTGGGTGATTAAGTTTCGCTAGGAGTAGAAAAAAATAGGAAAGTGAAACAAAAGTATCTAAATACAAAATTATGATTTGGATCGTTTGGGCCACCATTCCAATAACGCATCATTCACTCAATTCCACGTATAATGCCTATTTTTATAAACTCTATATCCGTAATTACAAATAAAAAGTAATGCACAAATTTCTAAAATTTACGAATTTTTGGATTTGGACCATTTTTTTTAGATAATAACGGCAATCGATCGCCACGAACCGGTGATTACATGTTACAAAAGCACCCCTTTCTGACCCACTTTTTACTTATTTTTAACAATTTTTATGTTCCCTCTTCAAAAAGCTCCCATTGAAAGGCCGGGCGTGAACGAGTTGATGATATTACGATTTTTCGGAAAAAAATTCACGAACAATCTAGTGTATTAACAACAAAACAGCACCGTTGTTCTCATTGTGAGAACTTTTTTTAGTTTCGCGTGCGCTTGCGCGTTGGCGGGCGTCCTTGCAAACCCTTCCCGAAACGCGGATTGAGTATGGAACCCTTCCCGTTCGAGCGCACTATGTAAAGGGTCCCTACATGAAATAGAAGCAGGAACGAAATTGTCCTAACATCTCTACGCACAGTCAACTCATACGCCCTTTCAATTCTGTTCATCGCACGCTACAATTCGCATGTGTGCCGCACGACAGCTGCATGCAGTTTTTATATATATACACTCTCATACTTTTTTCACAATGGACAAACGCAACGCACCCTTGAAACAGTTTGCGTAATCGATGACAAAACTAAACATTCCGCCCGATGATTTCCGTATTTCTGGCGAATTTAGTCGAAATAAATATGATTCAGCAGAAACAAGAAACAGAATAATGATGAACAATTTTGAAAAGTATTTCCAAAAGACATGGTAACTAGTATGTAGCGATATCACAAATCTACATTTTTTACAATATATGGTAAATTGTCATGTTATAGTATGACATTTATCTTATCTTATTTAAACAAAAAAATATCAAGATAACATTTTCACACATCAACAAATTCACAAGTTTTATTAATAATGCATTGTTTACCATTAGAACGTTTTTATCTATAAATAAAATCTGATGAAGCAACACGAACGAGAAAAATGATCGGCCTTAAACGGAATAAATCAAACTTGAATAAGCTCGCAATTGAATTCTAATGTGTAAAAAAGCGAGCGATATCGAAATATCCGATCGCCTTTCCGAGAACTCTGAACACCCGTAATCATTTTAGAGCGATGTAAGCAGGTACAAATCGCGACAAACCGTCTATGGAAAATTATTCTACAAATAAGCCTACTTAGATTTAAATATTGACAAAAAAATCAAGTTTACAGTTGTCAATATTTCTTTTCGTTCTAATTTTATTTACCTGCATTGCAAAAGAGGCGTTATTTTTACTTTAAAATCGACTAAAAAGTCTTGGACTTCTACTGCTGACCATCCAAGGTTTAAAAGAATTGCCATAATCACGTTTCACAGACGGACGGACAGACTCACTATGCTCTCGTCAAGGTAAAATAAACGAGTATTTTACCTTTGATTTTTAAAAATCGGCAGTGCAAGAATATCCACACCCCCATATCATCCCGTGGGTGTCGTAAGAAGCGACAGAGGGAAACAAACCAGTAAATGGGTCGTTATAACAACTAGAAAATATAAAAAACTGCGGTTGCCAAACCTACTTATAAAAATCCCATGTTGAGCAGTGGGCTTTGATAACAACGAAACAAAATTGGTTTGTGAATTTTAAATACAGATTTCACTTACAAGTAGTGTTATTTTACATCGTGACCAGTTTTATTTACTTCCCCCCAAGATTACACTCTACAATAGCCGCTGGGCCATTGATTTATGCAAAGCAACAACAGACGATGCAGTTGTCCACTTTTTTGCAGAAAGGGACGACGAAGGGTGACTGCACGCAGGGGTTCAATCTATATACAAGTCCAGATATATCTAAACCGTATGTGAGAATAGTCTTATCCAATAGTTTATAGAATGGTAAGATTTAAAGATAAGACGTTATTCGATGTTTTCTTTGATACTGAGTTGCAAATCAGGAAATACAAATTCAGGTCCAAGATAAATTTATTATCCAAAGTTCTAGGTTCTAGCGACCAAGAATTTATATTATTGTCTCAAATTATACAAAAAAAAACAGAACAAAATATTTGTTGTATAATCTGAGATTGCTGCTATATACACTGTAATATACGGCTTACTATAATTATGTTGTTTATTTTAGTAATTAGTAAAATTAAAGCCATTTTCTTGCACTCTGTGATGTGATGAAATAACAGGCAAAACTTTGATTATATGTATGAATGTTGAAAGTTATAATACTATCCTTAAATCCAGTTAAATTGTTCACATTTTAATGAATTGCCCAACCCACAAATACGAGTACAATATAGATAATATTATAGCAGTAATAATATACCTAATACAGCCTTAATACTTTTATTAAGAAGTTCGTATTTTTTTTTTAAATTTAGTTACTATTTTAGTTACTCGTTATGACTTAATATTTGTAATATGTATTGATTAAATTTAACATAATTCACTTTAATTTATCAGTGATTTAAGCAAATTCATATAAACCAGTCAACAAAGTAAACAGTAAAGGTCATATTTATATATAACTAAACATAATTCAGTGGCTCAAAATATGTTTTTAGGTTATCTCATATTTAATATATAATTATCTACTACTGCTATCTATATAGCAGTATAGCAGTTAGTACGTTAATTTAGTCTCCTTATTACATTGAATTACATTGAGGTACAATACAATTCGATGCCTTATTATGTGTCATTTTAGCCGGTGTAAGGTTTTGGAGAAAGTATCGATTGAAAAGACACAATTAAAGTTAGAGTTAGGTATCTGCGCACGTTTGTTGTCTCACACATACGTATGTGTTAGTTGCTTCAACCCCACAAAACTTTCATCTCTGGAGACCCTCCGCGCCGTGGGCAGGAGAAGGGCGAACCTCCCTACGAAGGGAGTAAAAAGTTGTTGCGACTTGTTCACCTCTTTCGGTGTCGCCCTCAGCTAGCCGCACTATTTTTTATTATCGTAACTCATACTGTATTTAAAGGTTATTTATACATACTTATTTCTATATACCTAACGTAAATGGGGATATGAATAAAATAAAATTAAATGTTATTAGTTTTAAAAATTTCATTTCGTTTATAAAACTTTCGTTTGTGTGGTTTTTCGAAATGTATCTACGTACTTTATATCTATATACGTCATGTATATAAAGAAAAATCATAATAAATTCTAAATAATCCATTCTTTTAAATATCTTGTTTTCTTTTCTTTTGTTCCTATTTAATTTCGTAGTTTTTTTTATATTATCCATATTCATGAGTTGGATTGTATGCTCGTTTGAGGGTGACAAACGAGCATACATTCCACTTTTGTGGATGTGGAAGTGGAAGTGAATGCTATGGCCCATAGACATCTACATCTATCCTCGGTTGAGAATCAAAATGCAGATCCGTTGTCACCCCGGAGCAGTTAGTTGGAATGCCTCATTTCCAGAAAAAAAGGGTTTCCGGTTCTCTAGACTCACCATACGAAACACCGCAGCGTTAAGCTGCAATTTTACGCTTGTATTATTCTGTGAGAGTAAATTTAAGAGAGCACTCAAAACGTAATATAACAAACATTGTATTTCCAGTATACAATGTCATTACGTTCACTACAAGAATACTTTCAACGTTGTTAATATGTTCTAAGCCTGAGGCGAGATTCTGTAACAAAATGCAGTGACATACGAGAAAAAGGGTTCGTGCCAAAGACATGTTTATCGATTTAGATAGGAGGAGCGGTAAAGAACGACAACACGCGGCACACACCGTACAATAAAAAGTCCCTTCTTACCTAAAAATCGAACGCGTGCTCATCCGACACGCAACAATTGGACTCGACTGCGGGGACACGTTTTTGGCTACAAAAGTGTTATTTTATTTTTAAAAAAGACTCTTCCCTCGTTTTAAAAAAGCCATAATGCGTCCCTGAACGTTGAGCGCGCGCCGGCTGAAGATTTGACGCGCTCGCGCATGTGTTTATAATCGTCCCCTCGTAATTTCACATTTTTTAGAAAAATTTAAACCATACATTGAACCGTTTACTGGCGATCGATACTTAGAAAAAATAACGCTAGTTTTTTTCAAGCGAAGGACATCAAAAGAATAAAAAGTCCACTACCGCCGCTACCGAGCGGCTGGACGTTATGGACCCGGATTAACGGTTTTTGTATGACCCTCAATTTACAACACAAGGGACACGACGTACCTTGACATCTTGGCGTGCGTGGAATCTAATGTAAATTTGCTACAAAAATGGGAATTTAAATGAGTGTAGTGCCCCCTTGAAGAGAATTTGGAGCCCTTCGCATAAGCGACCGTTATTAATACCGGTCGTCCAGAAAAACGTAAAATAGGGCATCGTTGATGGCCCAGGATTATATAAAAGAGTGTGAATAACAATTTATCAATATTTCGAATGCACTGATAAAATATATAAGTACAGTTTTGTACCTAATTATAGAACACTACTGACATTCATTGAAGTCGATTCGTTGAATTTATTCAGTCTAGTTTATTTAATAACAAAAAATCGAAGCCTGCACAGGCAAGTAATTCTTCAAATTAGATATTTACATAACACATATAGAGTAAATACGCTGTCATGAAGTGCTTATATATAGAGTGTTAAAATTTACAAAATATTCTTTTGACTGATTTATGAATAAAGGATTTAAAAAATATCACGTAAGTATCTCGTGTAACCGGCGCTCGCCATTATTTATTTAATATGTCTACTCTCTATCATCACTTCATATTTCTCTCTTTAGTTCTTAGAAAAACGTGGCCGTCGAATAGTACAGGAAATTAACATCATGCGAGTTTTCCTTCGAGCTAAGCTCGTGATATCGGCAATAAATAAAATTGCCAAAAAGCAAAGCTGTGGCCGGGCGGCGACCGACGGACGGACAGTGGGAGGAAACTAAGTAAAAAATCATCTAGTGCAGAACCGGCGTCGCGCTTCACTAACTTATGTATGTTGTCGATATCTGAAGAACTTAATATAATATATAAGTATAATAGTAAAATGTCAAATAATTGATTGAAGTTTACAGTTAGGTTAGACTGAATTTTAAAGCCAGGCTGGGTTGGTTGGTGGAGGTTTGAAAAAAATCCTAGTTACAATAAATTGAGTAAAAGTGCTCCTTAATCTCGCAGGAGATACATTGAGCTTTCTTTATGCAGAAACTTCGATTTATTTATTTAGTCTTAATTTCTTTTTTGCTTTGTTTTGCTATGGAAGTTTCATTTTGGCCACTTCTATAAACCGTTAACAATGCTTTGTAAGCAGTTAATTGCGTCTATTTGACCTTAATGTTACAGCCTAAATACGTCCAACTGCTGTATAAAGGCCTCCCGTCATTTCTGAGAGGGTTTTAGGACAAGGAAATGTCCGCCGAGCTGTCCCATTGCGTGTTGGCGAACTTCACATGTCTTCATAATAATTTTCTCAGACATGCAGGTTGCAGGTTTATTTTCTCAGACACGCCGAGCACGTGGTAAATCAGCTTAAAAATTGTAATTAACAATTTCATTCGTGCCGGCGGTAATCGAACCCGTATTGCTCGCGTACTGTGAAATTAACAGCGAGCGCTTATCTGACCTTATTACTTTGTTATTATGGACAACAAGTATTCCCATCGACGTCGTTACTTCCTATTGGTAAATTCATATACAGCTGTGATAATCTTTTCAAAATCAAAATCAAATTGAAATATATAACATAATACATATTATATAACATATACAGCAGCTTCAACATTTTCAAACGTCTATGCGAAATTTATATCAATCAAGTTGTAACTAATTTAAGCGACATCGATATTCTTCGAATCACTAGCGAAAACTCTGAGCTTAACTACATGTTTGTGCGGTAGTCGGAGGGCGCGGAGTGAACAGGGCGGCGGCGGGCGCCGGCAGGAGACCGCTGGGGCCGCTGCACTGCCCGTTGCCCGCTCTGGGACCGTATTTACATCAAAGGCTCGTTATACCGATCCTGCGCGTCATCTTCAAGAACTCTGATGCCACACTCTAGAAAACTTACGTAACACTAATGAACATGACCGTAGCAATTCTGTAAGTGATAGTTTTGTACTACGCTTGTTTTGCCCAGATGTTAACATTCGACAGATGTGATCTAGAATTGTTTGAAGAAATACTACCGTAAGATACATTTATCTGGTCATTTTTAATGACTTACAGAAAGTGGCTCTTTAAGTGGTAAGACTCCTTTCCTGCCTGGGAGTCCACCTGGGTAGGTGCCACTATCTAACCTATTTCTGCCGCTAAATAACAGTGCTTGCACTGCTGCTTTCTGGTTAGAAGCAACAACGCACCAATTGCCTTGGACTGCAGAAGCCACTTACCATCAAGTGGGATGAAAACTCCTTTTTCATTCCAGTTTTATGTATCAAATGTTATCACCAATATTTATCATACACATACCCAATAATGATGAAAATACTGTGGTGATTGCATTATCATCATAATTAACACCATCATCAGCAGCTGCTGCAGTAGACTGTAAACAGTTCCTTAGAGAAATTGTGTCGAAACGAAATCAGTTTTAAAATTATTGATTTTCAATCACAGTATTACTATTCTCAATTATATGATCAAAATAAAACAATGCATGACATAAACCTTCTAACGCCATTTTAAAAACGTCGTTATATACAGTACTCGCACCTACCGAAAAAACCAACTGAAGATTTATACTAAACTAAACGCTTACATAGTGCGACGTCGAGGGTTAGTCGCCCTAACCCTTTACCGTGGTGGGTGAGGGCAGACTGAGAGGCGGGCAACGGAAGGGTTACCGCCCGATCGCGGGGCGGCCTCACCCCGCGCGTTTACTGCGAGCTTTTTTATCGTGCGTGCCGTCTTTTCCTTTTTCTATTTTTTATGTTTATTGCCTCGAGATCATAAATTATGTTTGAAAGGAGGGAACTCTTGGACGCACGGCGACAGGAACCGGGGTGAGGTCGAGCGAGTTTTCTGTGTTCTGTTTTTGTTTTTTATGGCCTCTCATGTGTAAGCGTAGGGCTGCACCGTCGTCATAGCGACTGCATCGCATTATCCGGGAGCGGGGGCGACTCTCCATTCCAGCCCGTTATAAATAAACAAGAATATTTGTTCTTGTAACGCGATCTGTAAGAACACAAGCTTGTCAATATTCATTTGATCCGTGTTTGTGGACAAACTGGCGGGATGGACGTCCCGTCTCTGTTTACGCACTCTAGATGGACCGAAGCGTGTAATTGTATACAATAATAATATAACATGTATATTTCTTTTAGAATAATACCTTTATTATATTAAATAAATAGCATGACCATTTTATTACAACAATGGTAATAAAATTAAAATTAAAAAAGAATGTAGGTATAGACAAAAACCAAAATGTTTGCGACATCATTTTATTAAAACATCATGTTATTAAACAAGCTTTTATAGACGTTACTAGGGCCAGCATCCAGGTTTATTATCGAGGCAATAAACATAACTTTAATAAAATGGAAGGGATTCAAAAAATATTTATTCGATATGTACCTATACTCTAAATTTCAGATACCTAAAGAAGGCTACGAATCGCAGTGTTCTCGTCTTCATCTACTTTCGCAGTTTTGGAAACTGATCGCTATGCATAGCTGACCTGATCTTATGAAGTAAAATTGCTCAAGATCGTATAGACTGTCATGACTTATTTAGAAGATTATATATCTTAGTAGAGGGAAACGGATGCAGGAGATGGATAGCAGCATTTTTATGAGAACAGCGAATTAACAATAAAATACTGTGGTTGCCATATCATTCGCCAAGTGTGGCAACTATGGCAATATAACCCTACATAACACACCATACATGGCGAGAGCTACAAACCTAAGGGGCCAGCAGCTGGCCGACTTTATGGAGAAAGAGGGACTCTTTATGATGAACTCTTTCTTCCAGAAGCGGCCCCACAGAAAGTGGACCTGGTCGAGCCCCGGCGGTTCGACAAAACATGAGATGAGACTTCATCATGATGACTAGACGGCAACTATTCAGTGATATCTCAGTGATCGCGAGGGTGCAAACTGGCAGCGATCACCGAATGGTAAGAGGCACACTGAACCTAAACGTTAAGTTGAAGAGGTCACGTCTAATGAAATTAACGCTCTGTCCCCCGCGTGCTCTAATCCAAAGCCCCGAAAACTTTCAGCTCGAGTTACAAAATCATTTTCAGTGCTTAGAAGACTGCAATACAGTGGACGATATGAATGACAAGCTCGTGGAAACTGTCCATGTGGTTGGTGCTAAGTTCTGCAAGACTCGTCGCATAAGAACCCAAAAACTCTTCGATGACACTCTTAATCTCATGGCTGTTAGACGGAAAATAAAGCTGCAATCTTCAGCAGATATGACAGCATACAAGCAACTGAACAGACAAATCAGCAAATGCATGCAGCGGGTCTTACGCAACTTAGCACATATTGAAAAGGCGATCGAGCAGAACCAAGGCTACAAAGTCTTTGCCAGAGATCTGTCTGCCAGAAAGAGTCAACTGTCAAATCTGAAGACCTAATGTGGCAGCATCGTTTCCGGGACACCTGAGATTTTGAGTGAGATTGAGATGTTCTACGGGTAGCTGTACACGTCATCGTTGGAGCCACACGCAAGTGTGAGTAACGATCCAAGAGCAAGTCTTATACGACACTATTCCGATGATATCCCGGACGTCAGTCGTAGCGAAATTAGAATGGCTCTCCAGCACCTTAAACCGGCAAGGCTCCGGGCGAGGATGGAACTACAGCGGAGGCGTTGAGCAGAAGTGCGATGGTCTTGTTCTGGAACCGATGGAGAAGAAAGGTTCCCGAGTGGCTGCTTCGTACTGGAAGACGAAATGTAGGGGGCCCCCCCCCCCCCCCCCATTAGAAGCAGGAAGTCGATGGATCGTGCTTTGTGGCATTCCTTAGGGGAGGCCTATGTTCAGCAGTGGACTTGTGAACGGCTGCAATATTGATGAATGATGACATCTCAGTACCCTCCCGTTCACTCCGTTGTAACAATCCCTTACATGTATCTTTATGTAGATCAAATTACAGGCGAAACTCAATCTTTATAAGAGCATGTAATTCATTAAACAGATTTTCTAAGGGCTGTGATGTGGCTGATCTTTTTTGTACTAGTGGTACACTACTATTTGTAAATTAATAACATATAAGTTCACTAACAATGTGCATTTGAATTCTTATAACTAATTAACATCAACGTGCAACTTATATTATTTATATATTGTATGTATTTACCTTAACCGATTACCTATTTGTGAAAACTTTTGATAGGCTTACTTTGTAACTTACATATCCACCATACAGTGTTAATTAATAGCTGTTAGTTTTCCTGTTAAAAATAAATAAATAAATTATCTTTCAGCTTATTGTCATCAAAGTTACATAATTATGCCAAACAGCTCAATCGAATGTCAGCAAAAATTGATAACAAATTTTGAACCGGAAAGATATACTGAGAAAGCAAGTTTGAAGCTTGTAAGAACAATAATGATATTTAATGAAGCACGTTACTGAATAAAACTACGATGTTTCGGATGCTTTGCAATTTTGTAATTTTGGCCCGATCTACGCAGAATGAGCTTACTGTTTTGCTTGAGTTTTAATCTTAAGCTAGGGATTAAGGATATTACACAGCTGGTAAGAACTGACTAATCTTCTTCGGCGGCTTGTAGAATGTTCTAATAGGAGCTCGCTTCAAGATGTAGCCAACTTGTCTGTGACTCCTCTGACATATAGTAGTACAGCAGGCACACGCTCGACTGTGGCCAGTTAAATTAAACGCGATAAAATCCGTAAAAGTACTTTTATTCAATGTGTAGCATTCGCGTAAATATAAGAAGCAGGTTATGTACTGTAAATAATAAAAATATAAACACTTTCGATTAACATTACTTTCAACTATCATCTACAGTAAACTAACAACCTATATGATCTCACTGGTGGGCACAGGCTTTCTCTTATTTCTAAGTTGATACGAGTACCTACAGGGCATGTTGGCGAACATCCCATGTCCTCGAAATATCTATTTCACATAGTACATGTATACGATGTTTTCCTTTACCGTCTACAATACAAAAATACACGACACATTTAGTTATATATGATAGAGTTATGCATATTATATGAGTCGGTAACTATATTTTTATAGATCTCATTAATAAAATCCATTAATAAAATAAACTATAGGTAGAAGAAGGAAGTAGAATAAGGGAAGAATAAGTTATTTATACGTCATGTAGCTTACCTGTTAGTAAAGTGTATCTGCAACACCAAGGCAATTGCAGCTACGTACGTAAGAAAGTAGAAAGGAGTAGGCTCTTTTCTTGGAGGTTCCTAAGTCATGTCGTCGGTCCGGAAAAATTACTGGCGATAGTAAATTCCACAATGTTGTTATTTCACAATTGTAATAATACAATTTTTTTTAATAGATTATTTCAAAATCTAAGAAGAAACAAACCATCTCCATCTGTCGCATTTCATGGCAGAAATTACTTTTTAAATACGTAATTAAAGTTTATTTCTTAAAATTAAACTATTTATATATTTTATAAACTAAACTGATATTCTACGTGGTATAATTGATTTACATTCATTGATTCTACATGGTCTAATTAATCAAATTCATCTGTATTTCCCATACACACATACAATACATAATTATTTGTATTATGTTCATGACATGAAATGTTACTAATAAAATAAAATATTTCTCTCCATTCATTGCAACATTTAATCCAATACATTCGCATTACAAATCTTATAATTATAGGACGCAGGTACTCAACATTGTTATGTAATTATGTTTTGAGCTATATGTGGAATTATTATCAACCATTACAATCGTAGTAGCGACCGCAAAAAGTGAACAAAGCCAATGTTGTATCCAGTTAATTGCTTACCCTTGCCTTTGTAGAAAAAAACTGCGCCATATTGCGTCCAGCGGCCTAACCACCGCGAAAGAGAAATTTACGAATAAAAGGCGGGATAGTTACACGCTGCATTGAAAATTAGAACCCTTTAGGGCGCCACGCCGGCAGACAATGGGGCGAATGGCAAATTGTCGGCAGGTAGCGAATATGCCGGAATAGTTTCAATAATTACTAAGGGCTCTCTACTTTAATAAATGGCTGTTTTTCTGTATCATAAAATGCCAATCGCACCATACGGACGTACCTGATGCGAACCCTTCTCATAATGAGTTAAGTCCACTTCTTGATAGCAAAAATTTCCCTTTTTTTGGATTAAGAATTATTGTAAATAATTCGTTTCTAATACAAAATTTTAAATACCAAAACAGGGTTTAATAATAATGTTGAATGTTTAATTTATTTGAGTCTTTATACCTTAAATTTTAATTATTTGAAATACCGATAGCGCCTCGAAATATTTACATCTTAGCAAGCAGCAGCACGGAAGGTGTAACTAAAGCAGGCAGCGTGGCGAGTACGAGTATATGGACAATTTTTTTCTAACAATGCGTTATATGGCGTGTTTTAAAAAAGGCCCTGAATACTGGTTCAAAATAATACGTACACAGCATAGCCATCATATGAAATATATGAAACTATGAAAGACGTCACATTGCCTGTGTTCCAGTCGCAACGCATAGGAACTATAAACGTAGGTGGTGTGCAGCTCTACTCACCAACCTTTCGTAATGCACACCAGTTGGTGCATTCATGGAAAGATCCTATATCCAGTAGTGAACTTAAAAAGCCTGTCGATGTGTAAATGTAAACATTGAAATTTAATCAAAATGTTATCGTACTAGTTTTTAGGAACTGTAGCAAAATGTTCTTAAATCTTACCCTTAAGTTTCTATACCTAAATTTCGAAGGGTACTTTATCCCATACATTTACTAATTAATTTCTTTTAGCTAGCTTAAATATAAACAATTTAAGTAGATGACTGTTACAATATTTGAAAAAAATTATACTGTTTTTCACAGTGATACCAGTGTATGGGACATCATAAATAACTCCTCCAGCCATAATAAGTGAAACAGAGAACTGAAAAAGAAGAAGCTTTAGCTTTAGCTGCGTCACATTGCCATTATAAATTATTAATAATAACATCTAATGCATATTGGTTTAAACATCTACACAAACAAACGTATGTAAAGAATTGACAAAACATATCAACACAACAAGCAATGTCTAGTAAAGAAATTGTATTGTTCGCTGGCTGTTTAGATTAAACAGTATAAAATCAAAGGGTAAAATGACAATAATACCCCTTTGCCCGAAGGCAATGAAGTGAATCATAATGACTTGTAATTCCGATGTTTTCGCTGTTAAAATCGTATTTCCTGAAGGCGACATTTAGCAAAATCAACGATGCGAGCACAAGAGTACGTCTGATGTACGGGAACAAAGCATGTCTCCAGTACAATACATTTGGGGACTATTTAAAATCAATCTCTTCACGACACCTACGCATATAACAAAATCTTTGTATGGTCTAAGTTAGAAGATTTAGTTATAAAACATTTCATTTAAAAAATATGAATTTCGTATAATTTTTACCATAATATGTCACATTTGCTTTTGCTCTATTTTTGACATGACCATCGTTTCAATTACGAATCCCGATTTACGAGTAGCACGCTCTAATATGACTTGCGTATCCAAAATTCTTTTACAATATTCGCGTAAAACACATACTATAATATATGTTTTCATTATCATAGGTGAATTCCACGGAAGGTCAGAAACTTAGTTTATTGCACCTAATCCGTATGGGCGATTTTTACATTAACTTTTAGCGAAAAATGTATTTAAAGAAACGCCTTATTTTTATGTATTTTTCGCTAAAATGAAATATAATATTTTTGGTTTTTTCTATTTACTCATCAATTTCACTTCCTAAAATTTAATATTATTGAATTACAGGCATTATATTGATGAGTAAAAAGGTTTAGCTTTGTAGGACATATGACCTCTATCATTTCCTTTCTCTCTATGTAAACTAGTGTGTTACAGCAGATACTTTTAAGTTAAGTTACGAATTAGTAAAAATTGAGAGTAAGCCCTTGTGACATAGGTCTCTATTTTTAAAATAAAATAAAATATTACAAATGGTACTTTTACTTAAGTATGTATATTTGTACGATTTACGAGTATTATAGAGCAAGATCCCAGGGCCACCAGACGTCACTTATTTTCTGACGAACGAAATGTGTATGATTGAGTAGTGTTAGTATGTACTATGATCGCATGCCTACCTGCTAGCTTGGCCAGTGGGCCATTTTCCAGGTATCAGATAATCAAGGTACTTAAAAACATTACTCACCTCACGTTAATTCTCCCAACTGATTGTTACGTAAATGTTAGATAATATCGTTAAACTCAGTCATCAATACTCCCAGATACTTTCCGTCGGCAGCAGACGCTTTAAAGCTCTCAGGCCCTGGGATCTTGGACTATTATCGTAATAAACATGAAAGGCTAAAATTGTCAAAATACTTTACCATGGTGTATAACTTACACGTGTGCTAACACGCTACTTAATTTTTTTAAATTATATAGTCCACACTACACTTATTTTTAATATAGGTAATTGCCAATTATTATAATTATAAATTACATTTCATTGCCAAGATCTTATTTTTTTAGTTATCTTTCAATATTTTTATGAAATCGCTCTGAACTAATGACTTAAAACAAAAAAGCGGAAGCTTAAAGAATGTCTTGCACTTCGGTCTTGCTGCATAGCGGCACATCCAACCGTGAAACTACCGGTAATCCTTTCTAGTTCAAGCCTTTGACAAGCGATAGGGTAGAAGTATTTTATAACATTGTCAAATATTTTGGCGGCTTATGCTTTGTGTTGGCTCACCTATTAGTTACTGCATGACACACGGAAACACATCTCTTTCAAAATATCCAAAATAAAGGTGGTAGGAGAAATAAAAAAATTATCTCAAAATCGCGTCAGCCTTTTTAAAGTCCACTAGTCATAAATGCTTTTTGAAAAATGCATTGCATTAAAGGTATAAATTTTTTGAAACAGTTGTCCATACTGACTAACGCTAAGCAGGCGGGTCTATTAATGCAAACCCTAGACCCACTGGTTTCGGATGTATTTTCGCCATCAGTCTTCGGTTTTCGGATCCTTGTCCGACTAACAACGGGGTACAACTACGTGCAGATGAGGTTGACTTTAAAATAATAAAATATACTAAATCCCTTATGTATATAATTTTAAAGCTATATTCGTATCATTGCCAGCGGATCAAAAAGGTAATTGCCGGACTGGTTAGACGTCTCCCACTGTTAAGATCAATTCTAACAATGGTGTAGCAGACGAATTCGAAATTGCATTACCCTTGAACCTTTGACTACTCTCAATCGCTCATCTGGTATATCAAGCCTGGCATAATATATGAAATGTACGAAGGTTGAAATATAAATATCTGAACCTCAGCAGCACGAGTAATAATTAATACTTTAACTATTAGTCTTAGGTGTTTATTTATTAAATTTTTTTATTTTTTTATTTATTTATTAGATTTAGGTTCAACGTTTTGTTTTTAGTCGTTTCTGATCGGTCATAAGAGCGTAGTGTAGTGATCGTTCGTTAGCAGGCAGTGCCGCGTGCGGGTATTTGTACTATTATCTATTCTGTGGTGCGAGTGAGGTTCGCACTTGAAAAAGTTACGCGGTGCGCCTGACACTATAAATATATGTCTTTTTTCTCATAATCGCTCATTATTTATGTGCTAATACAATATATATGCCAGCAGCTCTTACAGAATATTAGCGTGAAATGTCAGCTTAATGCTGCTGTTTTTCGTATGGTTACCAACAAGGATCGGAAGACTCTTTTTACAGCTAGCGAGGCCTTACATCTTAGTCCTCAAGGGTTTTGATTCTTAATCAAGAATAGATATCTCTTTTTATATAGGATAGGGTGACAAACGAGCACACAGTCCACCTGATGGTAAGTGGTTGCTGCGACCCATAGACATCTACATCTATCCTTAATAAAGAATCAAAATGCAGATGCGTTGTCACCCGTGAGGACTAAGATGGAATGCCTCTTTTCCAGTAAAAAGGATCTCCGGTTCTCTACACTCACCATACGAAACACAGCAGTGTTAAGCAGTGCTATTTTACGCTGGTATTCTGTGAGAGCGTGGTCCTTCCCCGGTCGAGCCGACCCATTCGTGCTACAACTACACTACTAATATAGCTGCAGCATGGCTCTACCACGTTAAAGTCTTCTATTTATGGGCCACAGCATCCACTTATCAAATAACAATCCATTACTCGTACTCGTTTTTACCCTTATATATTTTTCTTTCCATTACACTTATATACATATGTACATATGCCGTTTCTTTTATCAGTGAGCACGGTAAGTTAACTTTGGATTAAAGTAGGTGACCAAAAAGACGACTATGGACACAAAATGTAGGTCATTAATACACGTCAAGCAGAGGCTGCGAGAGACATTTGAACTAAGATCACATCATTAATATTGAGTAGTACATGTAGGCGGTGCCGGTGGAAAAGGATAAATTTCATGGAGAGGTGCTTTCACCCTTTATAACTCCTACCTATTTGTAGCTGGCAATATTGCTTTGAGTTCACCGAGGAAAAAAGCCATTAATATTCATCTGTATGGTATGAAAGCTAATGATCTTGATTTTACGCTTGTCTCTATTGTATTTACAATTTAATATTATATGCAATATTAAGATATCTTAACTAAATACTACTGATTTAAATATTCAGCAATATATAATCTTTTAAATTAATTAGGTATCTAATTATTGCCGCAGAAATGTATGTATGTACGATGCACATAAATTTTCTGTGTATTGTTGCTTGCAAATATTATTTTATACGAAGCAATATGTAAGTCAAGGATTTTTTTATTAAAATGTCACTTAGGTACCCTTATTTATTGTTTACAGATATTATGTGGATAGGAATGCAATTAAACGGAAATACAAAGTTAGGTGGTGTCACAAATATTTATGGCACAGTCAGGAATTCTAATACGTTTTGCGATATTTATAACTTCCTTTTTGGGAACAAAAATAACTTATTGCTAGATAATAATTATAATTATTTATCTTTATATATTATATAATTCATTAACATAATACATTTAACTTCTAATATTCTAACTATATAAACATTACACGGCATGAACATATATATGTACCTTTTCAGGCATAGCAATATGAATGAGAGAGAGGCAGACATCTAAAGCGTTATATATCTAAGTATTCATTGACGGTATAATAAGCTTTATTAAGAAGTAATTTCTTGAATAATTTAATAAATTTTCAAGAAAATACTTCTTAATATTCTTCCTTATATTCATATGCTTTTGTGGACATTGAATGGGGACCGGAGCTATGTAATACTAAATTAGTAAATTCATTAGTAAAATTCATGCAAGACAGCTCTGGCCCACCCGATCCCTAAAAAAGGCGACCACTCAGACCCGTCTAACTACAGGCCTATTGCCATCACCTCCTTGTTCTTCAAAATAATGGAATCCATTATAAACTGGCAGCTCATGAGGTACCTTGAGGATCACCATCTGATTAGTGACCGCCAATACGGTTTTTTCGGGGTCGATCAGCTGGTGATCTTCTGGTCTAACTGACTCATAGATGGGCGGAGGCAGTAGAGTCTAAGGGGGAGGCCTTGGCCGTTAGTTTGGACACAACGAAAGTTTTCGATCGGGTTTGGCACAAAGCGCTTCTTTCGAAGCTTCCTTCCTATGAGCTTCCCGAGAAATTATGCAATTGGATCACCAGTTTTCTGGCTAATCGGAGCATCAAGGTCGTAGTAGACGGTGCATGCTCCGATTACAAGCCTATTAACGCTGGTGTTCCACAAGGTTGCGTGCTATCACCAAAATTTAGTCTAGTTCAATCCCCACCAAATACAAGATTGCGCGTTTACGCTAAATAGAACCCCTTTGTCGTATCTCTTCAGTTTCAAGGCAGTTGTCGCCTCAGCCAGTAACGGAATCCTCGGCGTCGACATATTGAATGACGTACAGTTTGGTGGTCACTTGGAAGAGAAGGCCAAATTGGCCTCTAAAAAGCTTGGCGTGCTCAGCAGAGCGGGACAGTATTTAATGCCGGCACACCGCCTGCAACTTTATAAGACACAGGTTCGGCCTCACATGGAATACTGTTCCCATCTCTGAGCCGGGGCTCCCCAGTGCCAGCTCCTTCCATCTGATCGTATCCAGCGCAGGGCGGTTCGAATCGTCGGCGACTGAGCTCTTTCTGATCGGTTTGACTCACTTGCACTGCGAAGAGATGTTGCATCTCTTTGCGTTTTTTATCGCATCTACCACTAGGAGTGCTCTGAGGAATTATTCGGACTAATTCCAGTCGCTCAATTTCAGCATCGCACATCGCGACAAAACTCCCGATACCATCCCGATTTACAAGAAGTTTTCTTCCTCGCACAACTTCCTTGTGGAATCGTTTACTACCAACGATTGTTTCGGACCGATACGACTTAGGGACCTTCAAGAAAAAGCCTACTCTTTTTTAAAAGGCCAGCAACGCACCTGCGATTCCCTTGGTGATACGTTGTCGTCTGCATGTATGCTATTTAGCACACAGCAGGTCTCGGGCCTCGGGCATATCCCCTTTACCCGGAATCTCCTCGCGGTGCATCACTATGCACCGGTCGTGGGAGCCGTTATGGCATTGTTAGTATTGTCGGCGGACCGGGGTTCGGTTCCCCGGTCGCTGCGAGTTGGTGTCAATTTTTGTTGGTTTCAAGTGTTATGTCTAGGGTGGCCTATCTGCGGCATTGTGGGTTGTTACTCGACTCTCTAATCGCTATAGAGAGGAGTTCTCTTGGTAGAGGTCGCCCGTCCGGAGGCCGAGCATGTAGAGGTGCTAGGTTGTTTAGATACTGTGTGGTTCGTTGTCTGCGCGGTCAAACAAACCGCGCGCCAGACGGGCCACGAATTCCTGGATGCTTTCTATCCTTAGGTTGGCCGCGATGACGTCATTCCGGACGTAGCGACCTGCACCGACGATAGTTCGTAATGAGTAATTCTGCTGAACCTGCAGCCGCTGCCTCTGCCGTTCGCTTAGGAGTGCGTACCAGGCCGGAGCGGCGTAGGTGATCTTCGGTCTTATGTACATTTTGTATATTTTTATTTTGGTGTTGATGGAGAGCTTGGATGCCAGGACTGGACGGAGCATCGCCCGCGCACATCTGGCATTGCGGACGACGATGTCGACGTGCGCGGTCATGCGCAGCATCCTATCTATCCGGCATCAAGGTAGGTCACGGCCTTTTCGTACGCAATCTCCTGGCCTCTTAGCGTCAACGGGGCGGAAAGGTTCTATATCGGCGGGTGAGGAGGCGGCCGTCTTCCCAACATTTACGGCCATCCTCCACTCATCCAGCCACGGTGGCAGCAGGTCCAGCAGGCGCTGCATTTTGGCGGCGGATGGGCTCTGGACGAGGTGAAGTAGGCGCTATCGTCCGCATATAGCGCCAGCTCTACATCGTCCTCCCATTCGCGTAGGTGTCCTGCCAGTGTAGGGATGTCATTTTATGCGCCGCGTACAGGATCGGCGAAAGACAGCTGCCCTGTGGTACGCCAGCTCTTATGGGTTTTACTGCGGATTCGGCATCTTCGACACAGACGTAGAAGCTCCGGTCGGCTAGAAATGACGCCACTAGCCGCAGCCGGAGGACACTCGTCTGTTGTATCATCTTGTAGAGTAGGCCAGAGTGCCACAGCCTGTCGAACGCCTTCTCGATATCGAGGAAGACGCAACGATGTGCGATCCCGATTATGTTCGGCCGCCAGGTGGTGCAGCACTCTGGACAGCTGTGTTGCTGTGGAGTGCCCGCTCCTAAAACCGTGTTGCTCCGCCCGAAGTTGTATGCACGGGCGGATTCTTCTTAGTGTGATTCTTTTGAATAGTTTGGCTATGTGCGACAGCAGCGTTATAGGTCTATAACTAGCTGCTCTACGCCTGTCCTTCGGGTTTCGGCAGAACTATGACCTTGCCAATTTTCCAGTCCTCCGGGAAGTGTGAAGTCCGCAGTATGCCATTGTAGAGTCGTCCTAGCTCTACAATGGCTCTGTGGGCAGCTGTCGAAGTGCAGCGTTCGTGACCTGGTCGTGCCCGGCGCCTTCCTCGGTTGCAGGCAGGTTACTGTCCTCCGCAGTTCAGCGGGGAGATGAACCACTCTCCTGCAAGCGGTGGCGCGAAACGACGGGAACTCCCGTACGCGGCTCTCCTTTGGGCGTGAAGCTCCATGTACTCAGCACTTGCTGGGTCGGCATAAATTGCTCCTCGAAGTGCTCGGCTATCCGCTCTACTTTGGCCTCGTAACAACGCCCGCCCGCATTGTTGGTCAGCGGGCAGACGGGGGTCTAGTCTAGTTAGCTGTCGGTTCAATTTGTAGAGCGACGCTTGCTGATCTTCGGCTTTCCATATGCGTCGCTCCAGGCCTTTCCACGGTGGGCCTGGATTGCAACCGACAGCTCATCCGTCAGTTTGTTTAATCGCGTTTTTATTGTGGGCAGCGAGCGTGCCAGAGCTTCCTCAGCGCGCGTTTTCGGTTGAGCTGCACACGTAGTTCTCGTGGCAGCTCGTCTCTGCGATTCGTCAGAGGGACGATCGTAGAGGCTGCGTTGAGGGCTTCTTGTATTGATTTTGTGATTCTGGTTGCAGCGGCCTCTACGTCGTCCGCTGAGTTGATCTCTGTGTATGCTGGAGGTCTCTCCTGCAGGTGTTGCTGGTAGAGCCTCCAGTTGATCTTGGTGTTAAAGGCTCTGGGCAGCGTCGTCACTGGCTTGAGGCCAAGGGTAATCAGTATCGGGAGGTGCTGTGAACTCAGGTCGTACAGCACCTCTACCACTATCGGGCAGTTGACGTTCCTAGCGAGCACGATGTCCAGTACATCCGGACGTTTTCTGTGGTCAGCCGGAACGTGTGTGGGCTCCTCGGGACCTAAAATGTCGTAGTTGTTACGATCTGCGTCTTCGTAGAGTTCTCGACCCGGCGGGGTGATCATTCTAGATCCCCAGGCCGGGTGTTTGCATTTAGGTCCCCCGCGATGATGGTAGGTGCTGTGCCTTCCATGATCGTCCGGATGTCTGAGGAGTAAAATGGAGTCCCTGGCGGGCGGTATGCTGCGAAGATCCTTAGTTCCTCGCCCGCCGCCTATTTTTATGCCGATAGTGCGCGTCGATTGGTATGACGGTAATTCAAGCTCTAGGTGGACGATGTCCTTTCTCACTAGAACCGCCGTGCCTCTATAGGCGGTACCCTGAGCGTTGACCTCGTCCCTCCTGTAAATTTGGTAGTTGGGCATCTTGATGTGCGTAGATGGCCTCAACTTTGTCTCTCCCAGCAAGATTATATGAATGTCTTGAAGTTGAGCGACAGTACGGAGTTCATGGAGCTTCTGCTGGATACCGTCCGGGTTCCAGTAGAGCAGGCGCAGGTTCGTATTATTCGCCGCCACCGTAGTGCCGAGCCAGTAGCTACGCTAGTGCCCTCATCACTGCGGTTATAGGGTCAGCGCCGGCTCTGATGTCGGCCAGAACCTGGCTACCGACCTCAATGGCGATGCCAACCAGCCTCTGGATAGCATCCATGGTGTCTGAGTTGGCGGTTGGCTGTCTAGATGTTGTAGTTGGTACTGGTCTCGGCTGGGTTTTCATTTCTTTTCTTATGGTAGAGCGCGCTCTATGAGTAGAGCGGGCTCTATTTTCAGATAGAGCCCTTTCTGGCGCTCTACCATCTGTGGTTTTCTTTAATTCTCTCCTGGTAACCTGCGCCTGCGAGGCTATCGTTACCATTGGGGTAGGGGTTGAGGTTGCAGCCTGAGGAGGAGGCTGCTCTTTCTTCTTCTTTTCCCCCGCTTCCTCTTCTTGGAGGGCTGACGCTCCGTGGCGTCGTTAGCGGGGGGCTGCAGAGTCGCCCCGGTGGTTGCCCTTACTGTGGCGGGTTCCACCGTTTCCATTGGTGTTACGGGGGCGGGTGGGGGGCTGTTGCCTCCCTCTCCCTCTGATGATTGCCCACCCGTCTGGTTGGATCTCAACTGTTCTCGGGCGACTCTGGGGGACCCTCTTCGGGTCTTCCGGGAGTAGTCCCGGTAGGGTAATCCCCTGCTTCCTCGCAATCCTCCTCAGGACTGGGCAGCGGCGGTCGTTTGCTGTATGGCTTTGGCGCAATTAGCGCATGTAGGTTCGTCCCCTACCCGGGCATTGGCTTGCGGCGTGTTCCCCGGCGCAGCGGACACACTTATGGTCTGTGGCAATTGGTTGAGGCGTGCCAAAAGCCTGGCAGCGGTGGCATTGGGCCGGGCCCTCGTCCCGCCAGGCTTCTATGACTACCCCCCTCATGTACAGGAGTTCGTCGATCTTATACAGCATATTAAGTTGTTCTAAACTTAGGTGGTCCAGCTGCGCATAGTAAAGGCATCCAGGTCTGCCCCTACGGGGTGGGATTGCCCTCACATACTTGATGGGGAATCCTCTGGCCCTGATAGCCTCTTCTATTTTGACGGTATCCGTGCCCACTGGCAGCCCCCGGATGCCCACCTTAGTGGGCTTCTCCTCTGCCGGGGTGTAGCAGTACCAGGACAATTCTGGTACCTTTTCAGTGAGTTCGGTTAGATATTTTTGTATTGCCCGGAATTCTTCCGGACTCTGTGGGGTGAATCGAACCCCCTTCCCGAACGGACGGGCGTTAGGAGGCTGTCCGAGCTTCTTATTCAGTATTTCGAAGTACCTCGTCCAATCCGGGAGGCACTCTACTATGATGGGCGGGTGGCGCGCCTTTTCTATCTCCTGTTGGGGTTGCGGCGCTTCTGGAGTCTTAGTCCTGGGTACTGCTGGCATCGCTGCCAGTTGGGCATAGCTGGTTGAGGGCCTTTGTCCATCGTCATGTGGTAGGCCTGATGGATTTGACGAGGATTGTCCAGCGGTGGCAATCGTTGCGTAGGATGTTGTGTCCCACCCGTGGGACCCCTCTCCTCCCTGCTCAAACTCGAACTCGGCTGCGTCCATATTGATCCTGCGGCGTAGGTTCTAAATCCTTCCCCGGTTGGGCTGTCTTCGTCCTCCGACCCGGACGAGGAGGATGACGATGACGAAGATGATGAATTTCCGACGCATTGTTTCTTTTCGAAAAGCGATGCGTCGGTTTCCGGCGGAGTATACCTGCGCGCAGTGTTCTTGCCCCGCTGTGGTAGGGGCGCCGGTTCCTGATCACTCGTGCGCTCAGGCACGGTGGGCGTGAGCGCGGCGCTCGTTGCGGGTTCCTTGGTCGCCGACACAGGTTTTCGGGTAGGTATCTGGCTGAAGGCGCCTACGACCCTGGAACGCTCCGGGTTCGATAGGTCCCTCACCAATAGTGGACGATCCAATACCCCGGGTCTGTCCGGGGGTTTCCTAACGCGCGGGGTGGGGGGGGCTCCCCCTTCCCCTTGCCCGTCATGTTGTCCTAACAGTCCCTACTGTGTAATGATACGGTCGATGCAGTGTGTCCAATCTGATGATAACTTACCTCCGAGCCGACGATGAAGCGCGGCGCGAATGGTAGGTTGTGGGTGGTGAAGAGTTGGTTTCGACACTTTGGCGCACTGCCTACCCCTTTCCTACGAAAAGGTTGGGGGAAGTGCTTAGGTGGCACTCTAGAACGCGACTACACACCTAGGGCACGAGAACGCTCTAGGGTGCCTAAGAATCTACCTAAGGGCCGGTGACCTCGACGCCTCACGGAGTATGCGGACTCAACGATCGGCGGAGTATGTCGTACCGGCGGTTGCTTGGGACCACTGCTAATCCACAAACAACACACACTTAGGAGATTCCCTTGGTGTTGCAGTTGTTCATGGGCGGCGGTCGACACTTACCATCAGGTGAGCCGCATGCTCGTTTGCCCCCTCTTCTATAAAAAAATATCTTCCTTATAATATGTGGACCTATTTTAAGGATTTGTTTTTTAATATTCTTGTTTTAAAAGTCCTATTAACTAGCAAGTTACAATAAAGAGGACAATAATAATTGCGGAATTTCTTCCACCGTTTCCCTTAAATCAGAGAAACCTCGTTTTTTAACCATGATAGACTAAAAATTAAGTTTTACAAATTAAATTTGAATTTCCGTTTAATATTTTAACATTCAATATTTCATTTCATATGCTGCTGTTAAAGGTACTACTTAATATACTGTGCGAGCGCGGCCTCATTCACGCCAGTTTCTAGTAACAAGGTTCTACCTCAATTCAACTTCAGGACGAGACAACAGTAGGTAACTAAATGATTCCAAATCCTTATTGTTGATTTTTAGGCCAAACTCTCTTTATTGATATAACCATTCTTTTCACGTGTCCATGGGTTATATTCGAAATACAAAGCTTGAAGCAGCTCAGTCAACCCATTAGTGCGAGCGCGACGGGGGCTCATGATCACTTTGCTCATGTTAATTTATGTGCTTTGTCGCATTGTCCACTCACAAAGGGCGCATTTTATGGCATTCGACTGCCGGACACCCAGATTAACATCGACGTATGGTTTTAGCTTTCTCTCGTTTTGTGCAAAGACACAATAGGCAATGGCCGGTCTAACTGAGCACCTGGCATTAATGGTTTTGACGAAAAAATCGAGGTAGCTACCGTTCACTATATTTTGTGCAAAGGGGTTCCTTTACACGCACCTGCATGTAATAAAATTCAATGAAATCATAAAAATTGTATACCTTACGTCATTCTGATGAGGCTTAAAACATTCTTTCAGCAATAAGTTTAAATATCAAAACAGAAAAATAATAAAGAGGAAAGTTCTATACGTGGTAGACCCATGCTTCAGCTATATTACTATGGTGGTAGCTTTTAGCACGAATGGGTCGGCTCGACCGGTGTAGGATCACGCTCTAACAGAATACCAGCTTAAAATAGCAGCTTAATGCTGCTGTGTTTCGTATGGTGAGTATAGAGAACCGGAGACCCTTTTTACTGGAAACGAGGCATTCCATCTTAGTCCTCAGGGGTGACAACGTATCTGCATTTTAATTCTTAATCGAGGATAGATGTAGATGTCTATTCGCCACAGCAATCATTTACCACCAGGTGGGCTGTGTGCTCGTTTGTCAACCCCACACTATAAAAAAGTGAATATAGACGGTAGTGCTATTGCTGACCTTAAATTGGTTATCTACTCTCACTCAATAGTCACAGAGTGGGTGAATAAAGTATACATAACCAATTCCACAGCATAGGTACATATCGGAGAGTGTACACATGAATTCCACAATTTAAAACTCGAAGCCATTCCATCATCGGACAAATATAAAAAGGTGGCTTTCCGTTCTTTTAATTCCCTAGCATTCGAAAGAAGCGTTTGCTTCAACATACCAACGAAATTTTTAATTACTAATTAATCACATACTCAGCGGTGAAGGAAAACCTGCATGATATAATGTGAAATTCACCAACACGCATTGGAGCAGCGTGGCGAACTATTTACTCCATAACTTTCTCAGTAAATGAGAGGAGGCCTGTGCCCAGCAGTGGGACGAACCTATATATTATGCTGTAATTTACTGTGTATTTTATATCGTATAGTTATAATTTAACCCACCAAAAAATTAAAGTGAAAATAGTTTTATTCTTTTATTAATCTAATAAATAAATTATCTTCCTTTTTCTTTTGCGTTTACGCTCCACTGTTTTCTTGTTTTCTTTTTTATTTAAACTATAGAAAGAATATAGAAGGATTTAATGTCGGTACCGGATATAAGTAATTTGTAGTTTTCAGGTTTTTCCTTTGTGTATGTCTAATAATCTACCCTGAAGCCAAATTTCAAGTTTCTAAATCACCGAAAAGCGGCCTAGGTTTTTGATGAGTGAGTCAGTGAATCAGTGATTAAGTGAGTGATAAAAATTGCATTTTTAGACCTTAATAATGCAAGTGCTTTGATAAGTTTATTTATGAAATTTGAAATTCAGGTATTCAAGGGTATTAAATTGGACACCCTGCCGTTTGTCTAGACTACGCTTCATAAACACATGGCATCGAAATTTAACATCAGGTAGTAGAAGCTGAATAAAATCCTTATTTAATTATAACTATATTTATTATTGTGGAAATAATTAAACTTCACACATTTATAAAAAAAAAAATTAAACCTAATATATTTAGGTATTATTAAAGTAAACACTAAAATTACATTTAAAAACTTAGCATACCAACAACGGTTACATAGCACAATAGCTACATAACATTCTAAAGACATGGTTCAATTCTGAGGCTAAACCCTTCATCGACATTAATTAAAATAATTTAATTTTTAGAACTTGAATTTACTGTCATAGTTTTGACACTGGGTAACCTTTTAAATGATTTCTTTGATTAAGTATATTTAACAGAGACTATAGTATAATATTTAAGAAAAAGTTATCACGATGATTTGCCTAATTGTAATTTATATCTCACGTCTAACAGTAAACAGACGATCACCGTGATCAAAATAAGACATGACAACATTGTAAAGATAACACATTAAATAGTACATGATAAAAGTAAAATTAAAAATGGAATAGGTAAATATATATCCGATTGGACACGTAACGTCGAAAAAGTAGCCACAAAACAATACACGATAAAAATACTTATATGAAAATATTTAAATAGAAAGGTTTGATAAATTATAAATTTCAAGCTTCCTTGGATGGCTATATTGAATAATACAAAAACATTTATCAAATGCAATATTATTAAAAAAATGCAATGATTTTATTTATATGGTATTTATGTCGTTTTAAGTATGAATATAATAAAAATATCGACATTGTCAAGAGTCAAATACATAAATAAAATTAAGTTACTTTAAAGTCTAAGGATTAACTTTAGAAATAACTAAAATTATAAAACATATTATGTACTTTTTAGAAACTGTAGAAATAGCTTATTTACGATTTATTTATGTAAAACTAATGGCCGCACACACGGTCAATTAAACTGATCAGTTAAACTGACGTACATCAAAAACTCACCGTGAGTGTGAAATCTTAAGTCAAAATTTTAAACTGACGGCAACCCACGGATTTTTCTGGGCGCACGGTCAGTTAAACTGATCAGTTGAACTGACGTACATCCAAAAACTGACAGTGACTGTGAAATCTTAACTTGAAATTTGAAGCAAGTAATTGATTGGGTAATCGTTTCGGCTTAACTGACCGTGTGTGTCGAGCATAAGAGCATTGCTACCGTTGTATTAACTGTGTTACTTTTTAACATTGAGATTTGATTTTGATACAGGGTCCAATAGTGCTAGCTACACTACTGCCTAAAACATGCTTTTTCGGCCTTTCAAGTCTCTTTTCTCCTTACAAAACATTATAGAACTTGCAGTCATACTTATTTATTAGTATTTAATGTAACTACACTATTATTGTATTTCTAAAGTATAGTATTATTTAGTGTAAAGGCGTCTTATCTTCATCGGTGACCAACTTTTGCGGTAATTGTCCTGATGCTAATTCGCCGTGTATCCTAACTCTATAGACGCAAGTGTAAAGAGGATGTCCCCAGTTGGAATATACTTTAAATCTCACGATATTGAAGCCTGTGGTTGCCGGATGTTTTACTTCAAAATATTGTATAGGCTTGCCTTCTTTGTCATATTCAAAAGTTCCGAAGTCATGTGGGTAGAGGTCATAACGGCTTTCCAAACCCTCCAGTTGAAATAGACGTAGTGCCGATGAGATTTCTCTGTAACATTATATATATATTTCTAACTCAAGTTATGAAATATTTATACGCATAAATGAGAATTAAAAATAACGTCAAATAATGAGAATATAATATGAGCATTTACATGAACATTTGGCAGAAGGAAGGAAAATAGTTAACCTTCTTTTTTGAAGTTCCGTAACCGGATAAAAAGTAGCCTATAAGTTGCCCCGGGCTACTAACTACCTACATACAAAATTTCATGTAAATCGGTCCAGTAGTTTTTACGTGAATCCGGAATACACATACAGACAGACAAAAATTCTAAAAACTACTAATTTGGCTTCAGAATCCGTTATTTAGTCATCTGAACTTGTTTTTCCAAGAATATATTAGGATTACAGACACGACTTTTCTACAGATTTATTATATGTATAGATGAAGATATTAATTGCATTATAAAAGCATTAGACTAGCATTAAAATGTAGTAAAATAATGGTTGGAGCTATTTAAGTGTTCATAGTTAGAACTTAAATAAACCCTACATCATTGCAAAAACATCTCTATACGCGCGTTACTAAATGTTATAATACAATTAACGTTGTAATTTAATTAATTAATTTGTCTCGCAATATAATATATGGACGAAGGAATAAGTGAGTGAGTGACACGACCATATTTGTTTGCATGAAAACAAAATTTATAAAGTTTTTGACTCTTTTGTTATTTCATGCCTTCAAATATTGCTGCGCAATGTAAATTACTGTAAATGTTAAAATTTTCACGCGTCTTCAATATTTTGTGGTTTTAATATAAAATATTATATAAAGATATGTGTGAAATAAATAAAACAATTGTGTATTCCCAGTATAGAACGAATTTTGTATAATTAACATAATAGTATTGGTTGGGCAGTATTAAATTAAGTTATATCATTATTATATAGGTCTATTGCTTTTATAAATAGGTCCGAATGATAATATTTTTTGGTTATCAAATATTTACAAAATGGTGTCGGTCTATAGCAGCCCGGTGAGCCTTTATAAAGGCTAATTAATGCCGCCAGCAGTATAAATACTCACACGTAAACAATTATTAAGCCAGAGGCTAGAGATGAACCACTGCAGTGCCATTGTCTATAAAGTATTTCTATATGGGTTCACCGGTTTACCAGTAAACTTGATGTTGACTGAAATAGTGCCATTACTTGAACGTAATTTTAGGAATTCTTGAGCAAAACAAAAAATTATATGATCAACAAAACATGTGCATATGTTGCTTTTCCCCACAATATGGCCGACAAATGGTTTTACGAATATAGTAAAATTAATGTAGATACAGCTTTACGCATTGCAATAACTCACGTATATTTGATTAAACAGCTATTAGCTATACAACAGAACTCAGTTGATCTTTAAAAATGCAAGCATTACATTGATTCACATTTATGCTGTTCAGCAGTACTAGGCTTTTACTTACCACTTAAAAGTGCTATTACACAACAAAGGACAATAAAAACAGCTCAAAGCTATATAACCGATTTACGGTACATTATAATGGTACAAGTTTATGCTACTAAGCAGCATTAGGCATTATCTTACTACTTATTAATGCTATTGTAGACCCTAAGGCACTAAAAACAGCTGAAAGATGTATAGCAGATTTACGTGGCATCATAATTGTTCGTTTATGCTATTAAACAGCATTAAGCATTTATTTACTACTTAAAAATGCTATTTTAGATCCAAATGCACTAAAACAGCTGAAAGCTGTACAGCTGCGTTGTGGTTTGCTGCACTAAAACTAAAGGTTTTACAAAATCATTTTGATATGCCATTATCCAACGGTTATACAGTGTAAAGCATCATAATGGTTTTGAAATGCCAATATAAAGCGTCAAGATGCTCGGTAAACTTATATAAGAGTTTATACGGACCTTAAGTTCTACATAAGTTTACTATTCGTTTGTCAAAATGCTTCCTGTGTTACTTGGGAAGGGAGAAAGGGCCATTTGCCAAAATATACCATAATAATTTTATGCTATAATATCTTAATGGTCAGCCACCACAGAGTCTACTTCACCTCAGGATGCCTCGTGTAGAGGCGAACCACGTGTCGTATTATTGGCGGTGGTGTGTCTTTCCTGGTGTGGTGGTGTTAGGAGTGGTGGTGCTAGGAATAGTGGTGACGGGGATAGTGCACGCAATTGAAGGAGGGCTGGAGGTGCTCTTCAGACTAGGTAAGAGAGGTAAGACACATCATTTGATTTATTACGTGGATATAAGCAAATTAATTTTTAAGTTCTTTAAAATATACATAATTTTGACTCTATCAATGAGAATACAAAAGAGCCATGTTAAATCAGAAGAATTTTAATGATAGTGGCTCCTTTTATTTCTGTCGTCACGCAACAGTGCAACCACTTTTGTATGGAAAGTCAGCATAGTACAGACTGTGAAAGATTCCAGCTTAGTCCTCCGGGGTGACAAAGCAACTAGTCTTCTTTGTTTTAGTTGTACGCGTAAATGACCTTGACATCAGCTGGGCTGGTTGCTTGTTTGTCACTTCCATAATTTAAAAAAAGTGTTAATCACTGCAATAACTGAGAAACAAATCAATTGGATTTATACTTAAATATATTATGAATGTGTGATGCATAGTGAAAACTTACTTCGTTGGTGAAATATGTGGCGGAATATGCTCAACACTGACGCCAGTAATGTGAACCGTTCCCAATAGTCGTATGGTCACTTCTCCATGGGAGCCTTTAAAAGCCCAACATTCACCAGGTAGTGCACCAGGGCGAAGAATTGCAGAGCCCCGGGACATTCACGACACAGCAAAGCACTCACAATATGGAGTACCCAGCCCACTGACGAATCATGGATCACGTATTCCTGTGTATCGCCAGTGTCCAAAATTCGAGCACCAGCGGACTCGAGTGCATAATCTGCTATCTGTTTTAATATGGATATCTGTTTTAATATTGATTTCTTTTTAATAGAAATTTGTTTAAGTTTTTTAACATATCACCCACAATAACGGGGTATTCCCAATAGTCTTACCAAATAGGCTTACTAGTAGGATTACTGGAATATCTTACCAAGTAGACCTTACTGGTAAGACCACTGAGGAAGAAAATTATCAATAGTCCTTCTCAATAAAATGAATGGAATTTTTCATAAATCTACATACTTCAGTACATTTTTGTCAAAATTATGCATTTCATGTAAACGAATTTTAGCGTTACTTGACCGATGTTTGCTTTTTTTATGATTAGTAGGAATAGTACTAGGCGAGCATAAACGTGTAAGAGGCAGTGGCATAGTTCTCCAGACGGAATTTCGGTCACGGTGGCCAGTTTCATTGGAGACTAGCCATTTGCGCAGGACAGAATTGCATTGTCCGATTGTGTGCGCAAGCACATGTGAACTCTCTATTTATATATTTTTGTTTCAGAAGTATTAGGCAAACAGAAGTCAATATAAGTAGGTAGTATTAGTGTACAAAATAACATACTAATACTACATACACTAATATAATATACATACTAGAACCATCCCACTGACTCTTTCACCTTTATGCTTTGGTCGGCTCGACCGGGAAAGGACCACGCTCTTACAGAATACCAGCGTAAAACAGCACCTTAATGCTGCTGTGTTTCGTATGGTGAGTGTAGAGCCGGAGACCCTTTTTACTGGAAACGAGACATTCAATCTTAGTCCTCAGGGGTGACCACGTATCTGCATTTTGATTCTTAATTGAAGATAAATGTAGATAGATGTCTATGAGCCACAGCGTCCACTTACCATCAGGTGGACTGTGTGCTCGTTTGTCACCCTTATTCTAAAAAAAAACTATCGGGAAGAATATTTCTCAGTAAGCTTACCAGTATGACTACCTACTATGAAGAAAATTCCCAGTAGTATTACTAGTAAGACTACTGGGAATACCCCACAATAACATCTTTCAACAAAAAGCGATCGCAATTTTAAACTTGTAATTATCTAAGCTAATAATATTATATTTTTATACGTGGTAGAGCCACGCTGCAGCTATATTATGTTTGTAGTAGGTATTTAAATATTCTAAGAAGCAAAGTTATTGCTCCCTTTACCTGTCGGTCATAGTCTCGTGTATCTAACGCTTGACGTGGGTTGTGGCGCGAGGTCTCGAGGGCATCCTTAACTCGCCCCGAAGCTGCTGCTGCCGCCGGCAATGCCGACGACATTCGCTCCAATTCGTTACGGATGCGCTCGTGCTCACGGTTCATCTTCAATTAAAAATAATGACTGGTAATTTTTTAAGGTGAATGTATATATTTAAAAGAATTTTATTTTACTAATTATACTGAACATCCTTCTGGAATCGCTATTTTTAAAATAAATTTTACGTTGACGACGCAAATTATGTCGAAGGAAGAAGATTTGATTATATTTTCTCATATTTGATATTTTTTGTAAAAAGCATTTTTTAGATAGAAAAGTGATCACACACTTTTACTAATAGGCGATGGTTGCCACATTCGTCATAACAGATGCTGCTTGTGAGGGCTTGTCTCCTCGAGTTCGCTATGCAATGATGAGCTCAAATATTTAATTTGGTCATTTTGAGTGCACAATGCACATCATTGCTAGGTCTGGGTCTATGCTGTGATTACTCTGTTATCAATGTCTGCCATGCACATGCAAAGCAGCAGTGCACATACTGCTGTGTTTCAGTTTGAAGATTAAGAGAGCCCATATAATTGGGATTTTTTTTTAGTAGAGTACTTCCTCCTAATCCTCAGAGGTGACAAATTATCTGTGTGTTCTTTGTATAAAGTTAGTTGCAAGTCTCCAAATTCAAAGCTGCAGTAGCCAGTTACCAACAAGTTGACGATTATATGTAATATTTGTATCTTACGTGGTAGAGCCACGCTGCAGCTATATTATAGTAGTAGCACGAATGGGTCGGCTCGACCGGGGAAGGACCACGCTCAAACATAATACCAGCGTAAAATAGCAACGCAATGAAGATGTTTCGCATGGTGAGTGTAGAGAACCGGAGACCCCTTTTACTGAAAACGAGGCATTCCATCTTAATCCTCAGGGGTGGCATTTTGATTCTTGTTCGAGGATAGGTGTAGATGTATATGGGCCACAGCATCCACATACCATCAGCCGGACTGTGTGCTCGTTTGTCCCTTATCCATATTCCATAAAAAAGTTATCTATTTTTGATTTTTTATCTATTATAAGAAAAAACTATTACAAACTAAACTTAGTTGGGAAACTAGTTTTTCAAATCTGCTGTGCATTCGATTCAAAATAAAGAGGTATTGCCACAGCCACTATCCTCGATAGGCGGATAGGACCCAACCCTCGCACCACAGCCCACAGATGCAAGCGCATATAACTAATAGATATTCTGCCCATTTTTGAGTTTTTATTCTGCTATCTGTTGGACAATATAACAATATTTTCATTTGTTTTTAAACTTTACAACCACATTATTTTCTCCTGCATCGCGGAGACATTTTACGTCAACAAATATCCAACAATCATTTGTAAACCATTCAGATAGGTACATGCTACGTACGAAAATAAAACATGTATAAGCGAATAACCTCAGAAAGACTATGAGTAAGTTGCATAACGACGTATTTGATATCTCCAAAGTCGCCTTCTATTGAGTCCTGCGTGCCCCAAAGATATGCATACACGTGAAGCCCCAAAAGCAGCGTGAGCGCAACGCACACAAACGAACGGAAGACATTACGAAAACAGGACTCGTCCTCCGGTTCATAATCCATTAAATTTTTGATACTGTTAATATTTTATTATTACAGTATCACTTTAGTAAGTAAATTACGTTTTATTATTTATCTGACAATACACTTTTTACGCGTTAATTTATATAAAGTTTTTGTTAGCAAAGCAAGCAAACCAATGTACTTAATTGAAAACTTCTGACAAGTTTTGACTACTTCATTGTCTTTTAATTTTTTATTGTATGCTTCTTTAACATGTGTCAAGAAGTTTAAGAAATAAATAGATCCTAAAGCTTTTTAATAAAATTATGACAACCTAGAAGACGTAGGTATGTTTAGAAATAGACTTGTGTCTATTTTTTTCCTTTTTAGGTACAGAACCCTAAAACGTAATTCTAAGTTACCAGATAACAATTAGGGCGGTTTTCCATTTAATTATTACATCTTATTTACAATCGAAGCAGCGAAGCGCCTGGAAGTAAAGTGTGTGGCGTTCATGCTTCTAATTACAGTACAAAACAATGTTTACAGCACCATAATTATGTGTGCCATCCGCTTTCTTTCCTTCGCCATCCACTTTCGATACTTCGCCATTAGATTTCGATGCTTTGCAATCAGATGTCAATGCTTCGCCATCAGATTTCGATGCCTCGCCATCAGATTTTGATGCTTCGCACAGACGCTCTTAACTGCTCTAAAACCAGCCTAAGGGCTTATACCTATCTATACATATAATAAATCTGTAGAAAAGTCGTGTCTGTAATTCTAATATATTCTTGAAAAAAACAAGTCCAGGGGACTAATTAAAGGGTTCTGAAGCCAAATTAGTGGTTTTAGAATTTTTGTCTGTCTGTCTGTGTATTCCAGATTCACGCAAAAAGTACTGAACCGATTTACATGAAAATTTGTATGTAGGTAGTTAGTAACCCGGGGCAACTTATAGGCTACTTTTTATCCGATTACGGAACTTCGAAAAAAGAAGGTTAAGTATTTTTCTTCCTTTAGATGTTAATTTTCTATTATATCTTAGTTATAGGCGGTATGACGGGTGTTTTTCAAATAAATACCATATTTATAAATAAAGATTAAAATATAGTTATAGCCTTGGTAAAATAATTTGAAACTACAGATTTATTATCAAAACAGCACCATCTGTCATCAAATGGCAAAAGTAGTATATTTTGCCTTCAGTTACATAGTTATAAATTAAATAATATAAATAACTTACAAAAATTTAAATAATTAGATTTTTAAAATTATTTAAAAATTCTAACGTTTAGTTTTGTAGTTATTTTGTTATTTTATTTTAAAAGTGTAATAATTTCAATAGATAAAAGTGAAGTCTATCAAACATATGAAAATTGATAAGGTTTTTCTTAGAGTATTTATTTATAGCTTGCTTATAAATACTCTAAGAGGTTTTTATATTGTTCGCTTCTATCGCTGATATTATCTACTAGATAGTATAGTTTTGGATTACATTATTTCATCTAATAATAGCGGCATCTACTTACATCTAAATAAACTAAAATGTTTAGTCACTGATAAAATTAAATAATAGAATGCTACTGAATATACGATGTAAATAATTGAAAATTCGTTCGTGGTATCGTTGGATGTGTAATTACCTAGGTAGATGTGGTCAAAAATCATGCAAAAGCTTAGTTTCAGTTTGGGTCCTTAGCAGATGGTAGCACTCAACCATCTTCCCTATTAAAATTACGATGTTTTTTAATTTCAATAGCCTCGCGAATCATCATTGGTAGGAATCGGTGTTTATTGTCTATCAGATCCGATATAATGGTTGGGACGATACTAAACATGTCACTGACATAATATGACATGACATACTTTAGACTTTCCGGGTCGTCGGTGCTTTATGGACCATGAAATTCATCATTATTTTGTCAAAACTAAATTAACTTTAATTATGAATGAATGTAAAGAGTAAAATGTAAATAATAATAATAATACATTTTGATTTCAAGACAATTTACCTTTCTTATGGATACATAGGAAGACACGCCCGATATAAAAAATAGTAGGTGTTTCTAGACATATACATATATTCACGTGTTCCTGTAGCTATTATGTCTATGCCAAATACCAATCATCTACGTCTAATAGTCTTTTAGAATTCCAAAAAATCTTTGACAAACATAGAGACACAGACACCGAAGTGACTCGTGATCGAATTTTGCTAAATTCGGCACGGAACTGCATTTAATGATGTTTTTAAATTCAAGCTCGCGCGAGCGAAGCCGCGGGTAAAAAGCTAGTACAATATATAAAGCCTACACTATCGAATGGTCAAGCCGTACATTCAAAGCTAAACAACTAAATAAAGTTAAATATTATGCATAGTTGTATCGTTGCTCGTCGGGGAGCTTGCCATAGTTGCCACTTGCTACGCTTGGCAGGTGGAATGGTAACAAAAGCTTTTTAATCAGGAGGATGCTGCTGTACATGCATAAATAGTGATACGCCATTATTGAAGCCTATACGTTAATAAGGTAAGTATTTAGTAAATATAGGTAGATAGGTAATTATAAGGTAGGTTTTAGCAGGTCAATAAAATACAGGTATGAATTTATAAAACTAAGTTTATTAAATCAAACACAAAAATCTTATTAACTTACTGTCTCCCAAAAAGCGTTAACACCTTAAGTAGAATAGTCATTTTGTTTGACTGATCGCAGTCTTAAGCAGGGAATTCACTTGACGGACATGCCCGCGGGCATGTCTGTCCGGGCATGTCTGTCGCCGCAATACACTACACAGACTCATCAGTTTGTTTTAGACCGCTGATTAGTTGTGCGTGCACATTAAGATGACAACGAAACGACGAAAAATTGCAATATTAGCTGGTGCTGCATTAATACTGCCTGATGATAAGAAAAAGAAAAGAATTTGGTGCAAAGTACGAGTAACATTCACGTTCGGGCATGTCTGTGCCCGCGCAGACAAAATGAGATCGCGCGGACGTTCAACAGGCAAGTCTGCCAGACCGACTGACGGTCCTCCACTATCAAACTTTGCACAGACCCATAGTAGCGAAGTCCGTCAGGCATGTCTACAGACATGCCCGCGGGCATGTCCGTCAAGTGAATTCCCCGCTATAAGTACACCATAGACTTAGAATATAATAGGTCTTCACCTATGAAATTGCCGTTCTGCAGTACTGACCACAGAACACAATTACTCTCTACCTCTCTACGTAGTGACTATTTCAAATCAAAATAATTTTTTTGTTTGGCTAAGAATTCTAATTTCAAATTAATTTTATTTTAAAAACATGGCATTCTTTTTTCAAAATTAGTCATTTGTTTATTGATTAGCGTTATGTTTTCAGCGCATTTGAATCTTTTTCGTCATCATGGATACGTTACAAATTCGAGTAATTATGGAATATGAGACCGTCGTGGCAGCAGGAACGCGGCACAAACGGCACGCAACATCAACGACGTTTACGGAGCGTTTACGAATACTACAAACGAACGCACCACCTGTTATTGGTTTGCCCGCTTTCGTTCTGGAAATTACGACCTGAAAAATGAACCCAGTGGTCGTCCGAAAACTAAGGCCGACAATGACCAATTAAAGGCGATTGTGGAAGCTGCTGACACTCAATCTACGGCTGAATTAGCAGCAGCTTTCGACATTAGCATCAAAACAATATTGGTCCATTTGCGTCAAATTGGCAAGGTAAAAAAGCCTGACAAATGGGTACCCTGCGAACTCAATGATCGTCAGCGCTAAGTACGCGTCGAGACGTACCTTCACTGCTCAACAGGCACACAAATTAAGGAATTTTGAACCGCATTGTTACCTGCGACGTAAAATGGATTCTGTTTGACAAGCACTCAGCAATTCAATTTCACAAGCACTCAGCAATTTGTTTGGATCCTGATGCAACACCTAAACAATGCCCTAAACGAAAACTTACCCCTAGAAAAGTGATGGTCACTGTTTGGTGGTCTAGCGCCGGTGTGATTCATCACTGCTTCTTACCAAACGGGATGAGCATTACTGCAATGTGTACTGTGAAGAACTTAACACAATGATGGAGAAGCTCGCACGTCTCCAACCAGCTTTGATCAATCGCTCGTCCCCTCTGCTCCTGCACGACAACGCGCGACCTCATACTGCACTACAGACGGTCTTCAAGTTACAAGAGCTGGGGTTGGAAGCTCTCCATCGCGTCTACAACTTTTACTATTCCAGAATTTGGATAACTTTTTGGCGGGAATAAAATTCAATACCCGGGAGGCAGTACAAAATGCCTTTGAAGAATTTTTTGCCTCCCTTCCATCTAATTTCTTTAACAAGGACATCAATAAACTGCCACTGCGTTGGCAAAGATGCATCGATTGCTTGGTGAATACCTTGATTAATAGAAATAAAAAAATATAGAAAAAAATTATGTTAACTTATTTCATAAAAAACAGCAATATCATAGGTAAAGACATAACATACTGGCGTACCTAAGTTTATGCTTAGTTTTGAAAAAAATCGCAGACATACACATGTAATTACGTAGGTACCTACATAAATAACTCCCAAAGCTACTTTTTAAGCCGAACGTCCAACGCGAACTAAACTATGTGAAAACTAGGCCTTGTAAACTAAGCTAACCTAAAAAATCATTGCACGTCCACCGAAAAATAACCTAAAACTACGTTAGTGATGGCCAGTTTGTGCTGGTATGTCGAGTTAATCGGAATTGATGGAAGAGCAAGTGAAGAACTATGACGAAAGTTCAGAGGAGGATTACATTCGTCACAGAAGAGAAGATTGATTATTGCTCATTTCATAAAGAAAAAACGCAAGTAGTCTTTTATCTCCGGATTATACAATAAAGAATATGTTTGACATATTCAATAAATAGCTCCACGCTGCAAATATGTGTTTCACTGCCTGCGCATAATCACACACTAAACAAAACAAACAATACTAAGTTACTAAGCGAAAGGCGCCAGAGGGTAAGGTAAGGGGGTGAGAGGCGCTTAGCTTAGTTCGCGTAGTTTCGGATCGGTCTACACAACTATGTTAGTTTGACTTAGTTTGGTTATTTTAGCTAGCTTAGCTGGCATAGTTTGTGGTGGATGCACATGTATGCAAAACTGGCTCAGCTATGCGGGCTAAGTTAAACTAAGTTAGTTTAGTTTGCGGTGGATGTTCGGCTTAACGATTAGTGTAGGTAATCTTATTTCGAATTTAAGCTCTGGTATTGCACCTTTAACTAGCTTATGCAGTCCTCCCTAGGTTTCTCTTCAAATGGATGAAGCACTAAAATGGATGGAACGAACGAAATTCCTGATGTTGGGCTCCCAGTTGGGCCTCTTTATTGCTAATTCACGGCTTTACGAAAATCTGAAATTAGATAAATATTTAATCAGAAACAGAATCATTTATTTCGTGGATCATAGATATTATTATATATATAATGTACATTTTTAAATAATGATGATAGGATAGATTAACTGTATTTAATTTTATTAAGTACCTATATAATAAACCTATTCAAAAGTTTTATTTTAAACTTTGATCTATATGGGTTAGTAATACAAAGAATCTGTGGAGCATCATCTAGTGGAGCATGTTCTGTGTCGACCCGGCCGCGGGCCTCCCGCAACAGCCTTTGCCACCTTAATTAATTTTGTTAAAATCATTGTTATCAAATTATTACTTACCGATGAAAAGAAATATCATTATTATTCTAAGTTTTCTTGCGTGAATCGTTTTAGAGCTTGTTACTGCACATTTTACTGTGGTAACTTAAAATTCAAGTAAATACCGACAAGAGAAACAATCAGCGCGCGTGTCCTTTCGTAACTAATAGTTAGCATCGCTCTTGCTAATTCGAGACTGTTCATAGCCATACTTACTGTTCATACCTTGGATCCAAGGTTCAAACTCGCTAACGCGCGCTCTATAGCTTGCTTATGTATACTCTAGGGTTGCAATAGATCAACAAATGGCAAAATTAAAACTACACTACAAGCTTTGAAGTAGGTATCTTTATAACCAATTAAAACATTACTTTGATTTAAATGCCCAAAAGTAACACAAACCTATCATCATACGCATCTGTAGCCTTCTTTGAAGTTGGCTTGCAGGTGTCTCTGTGGTCTGCAATAAGTTCGTGTCACTTCGATTTTATTTAAAAAAAGCACTTTTTTAATAATAATAATAATATAGCTATTTCTAAACTGTGGGGTTAGTCTTTCTTTTGCATCGTCTTTAAAAAACAAAATATTAAATTGTTTTATTTAAATTTTCCCCTAAGTTTAAATAAACTAAGTTTCGTGTCTTACAAGCATTTTAGTAAATATTATTACACCTTCTGTTCGCTACACTAAAGACATTAAGGCAATAAGTCTGACCATTACTGCCTGAATTAATGAAAAACTATTATTTTCTATATATAATAATAACTTTTTCATGCTGAATTTCGGAAGTTGTTATAAATATTGATGGCACGTAATGTAATAAAACAAAATTTTAGTGTTAATATTTTAATCGTTATATTTAGGCTTTCTGTTGTTGCGCGTTGTATTCTAACTGTGCAGCCGCAACAGATTTCATGGACTCGTGTACTTGGTTTACATTGGCGCGCCAAGCGAGCAATACTGAACGAAGTTGCTGCCATTGCGCGCGGCCGAAAGTTCGGTGCATTGTGCTCGTTACACGGACCGTTCTCTGAGCTTGATCCATTCGCGCACGAACAAGGCGTGTCTTTAACACTGTAAAAATATTGAACTTATTGAATTGAACGAAACAATAATAAAATTATATAAAAAGATCATAATCCCAGCCAATGGAAAATGACCAGCTCTGGCCTGTAAACAGTCCAGAGCTGGCCATTGGCCTCGTCTTACTTAAGGGAAGTTTTTCGAAATCTTCTCTTCTTATTTTAAGAGAAAAATGGCCCAATCGTTTAACCGATGATTCTCTTTGCCGAAATCATAACGCTGGTCAAACCAGACAGGTGAGCACGGTAGCAAACAATTCGCATCTTTGATGCTGCTCACACAAAACACGTATAACGGTGTAAAAAGGTACCCATTGTTCATGTACTTTACCATTTATTGAATTAAATATATTAAAAAATTTAAATACATTACAAGTCTCAAATTCTTTTTTAATTTTCAACCCTTGTCTTCCGACAAACTACTATAATAAAAACTTTTATTGTTTAAATGAAACTAAGTTTTGCGCATTTTATCGGGTATATTAACTTATTTTAAATTCGACGTTTCGAGTACTTTACAGCACCCATGGTCACAGGGGGACTGAGGTGTTTGACGTCCTAATGTCATAGTTAACCACGGCTACCTTCAGTTTAAAATTATTAATTTTTGGTCTGATTTATGCAGAATGAGCTTATAGTATCTTGAAGTCTTGCAGTAGTATGCTTGGTTTGGGCTTTCATTTTATTAATAATAGGATCCCAAGCAGATGGTAGCACCCAGACATCTTCTCTATTGAAATTAAGATGTTTTGATTTCAATAGCCTCGCTAATCATCCTCGGAAGAAATCGGTTTTATTTAGCGAGGATTTGTAATAAAAATTTGTATACTGACGAAACATTCTTTAGTTGGGCCGTTTTGGTTGGCAAACACACGGGGCCGTTTTGGCTGGCAAACACACGGGCCATTTTGGCTGAAAGGGCATCAAATCTACTGTGCAAGCGACGCAACCATAACCATAGTAATATTTATGGTTAGCCTGACAGCGCGCGACCAGCCTAAACACTATGTAAAATGGCTGGATGACTATTGTACTATTGTCTATTAGGGGTATTTACCAAGTAGATTTCAATTATAATTGATTTATAATAACGGCGCAGGTTAGATTATTTAGATAGGTGATTTACATCACCTGACTTGTTATTGATATCGCATGATGACTTTTGCACCACTCAGTATTGTGTTGAACTTCATACTGTATGTAACCAATATTATAATTTGTTTTATAATTTATCTTACAAAAGTTAATTTTAGTTTTATTTTTTGTACTTAATTAATATAAATATACACTTATTTCTTAAAATATCTGAGGCCCGGGCACTATATACACTTATAATAATATATCAATGACTATATTATATGTATCAGAGGACGCGGGAACAATGAGGAACCGAAAGGGGCTTACAGACAAACTTGACGAGCTGTATGTTAATCATATATCATAGACGTAAATCCTGGCATTTATGATGATTACGGTAAATCCTCACATATGTGCAGTGTGATAATTAACTACTGGTACTTCTCACTGCCCTTGTGACAATTGCTCATCAAAACTAAAATCAAACTAAACATCATACTTGCACGCAGAACTTAGCAAACTTTGTTTCTCTTATTATGTAGGTATATGAGAAAAGTGCAAGCAGTGACATGGAATATGAGCACTATGTTCACTTATGATAAAGTTAAGGATAAAGCACTAGAGCTAAGGCACCAATTCTGTCCCCCGATTAGTTAGTTGTTAAATCAATAGTGAATAAGTGATACCATACAGGTTCAAAATACATAATCGAATAATCTATATTATATCTAATATATAAAAATTAATTTTTGTTTGTTCGTACATTATGCGCTGCCATACCGTTCATCAGATTGCGCTAAAATTTTGTCAACTTATTGCTCGCACTTGCGCGAACGTTACAGGCATAGTACAATTAAATTACAGTAGGTGGCGCTGGTGTCGACCGACATATTTATTTGAGTCATAATATGTCATTCAATTTTAATGAATGTATTATCATTCCTAATTATACAATATAACCCTTCCAAATTTAAAATATTTCCACAAAATAAAATCTGCGGCAGCAACACGCCGGATACCAGCTAGTAGGTATATAAAATGATGAATGAATGTTTGTTTGCCCCATATGCATTCCCATACCTAAATATGCATGCATACATTCTATATAACCTTTGGTAAGTTAGATGTGCACCCGTGAATGTTTCAAGACAATAAGGCATTGCTACACATGCTATTTGACTAATAAATTAATCTGGGAAATTTAGCCGCACCAATATTATCCAGCGCTCTAAACTTGTGTAAATATTTATACCTTCAATGATGAAGGCTTCTACATCCTTTTCTTCAATTTGCAGTTCTGAGATCATTTCATCAAACGTTATCTCTGGATTAGATTCAGCCATCTGCATAAAGGACAATATTCTCATTTTCTTTACATTTTGTTCATGGTTAAGACCTGAAAAGTAAAGTTATTATCTAAAAATAAACAATACAGATAAACATAACTTTCTTAAGTTATTAATTTATTTAACTTCAATGCAAAAAATTATTAAATATGGAATGCCTAACAGCGTTATTTTCTCCCAGTCAATTATAAGGCGGGAAAAAAGGATAATGATAAAGAATAATACATGATTATATATGTAAGTATCACTTAAGAGGAGTAACAGGACGCCAAAAGTTAAAATTCAAAAATTAAATTATATACAATATAAATATATAAAAAATAATACCTTGAGACTGTACAAATTCCTTGTGATTTTCATAAAAAGTTTGATAACTTGAGAGTTTTTCGGAAACAAAGATTGTAAGTAGATCATATATGAGTTCCCCTTCAAGGAAACGCACTGGCTTTAATGACAGCAATGGATCCAACAAGAAAGTGTTAGGATCAGCAAGTGCAGTTACTATACACTTGATGGCATCTTCTCTGGCATATGAAGCATTTTCATCTGTGTATGTGCCAAGCAGTTCTATCATCACCTTTGAAGCTAGCTCACTGTAACAAAAATATAGATAAAATGAAAAATAAAGCCAGAAGGTTATTACAAGTGCAAGCTCGATGAGTAATAACAATTTAAAACTACATTTGTAACACAGTTTCAACAAGATATAAATATTTAATAGTTGAGCCACATGCTTGTTTGCCCCCCTCGTCTATAAAAATATATATATATGAAGTTGTAATTTTGCAGAAATTAATGTGTGGGTATCAATGAGGGCTAATAATTTTCAGCTCACCAGATGCCGCTAGTTGACACTGAGGTAAAGTTTTTTGTTACACAATGTAATTTAATTGAGAAATTAGTTTTTAATAAAAGTTTATCAGTTTCTAGAGTATTATGTTAATACACAAAACAATGTGTCAGTAGTTTGCTCTTTAATTTTTTGCACTTTTTAACTTTTTTTTAATTCTTCTACTTTTATGAATATCTGTGGTTTGGTTTATTTATTTTTAATCTTATTAATATAAAATATACCTAGCTAATAGTACAGAAAGAAACAATAAACTTTACATTTTCCGAACAAATTAACTTCCCCGCTATGAAATCTGTCAAATATTATACCTCACTTTCTAGTGGCGCCGCCCTGGTGGCAGAAAAAGTCGTGGATGCCCTCATTGATTCAATATTTCACGAATACTCTACACATTTTATATATTCCTCCTTCATCACCAGCTGCTGTGATTTAGGTATCATTTTCGAATGGATCATCATTTTGATCAGCGTGTATAAGTCCACTGCTAGACATGGGCCTCTCCCACTGTAGTGAGGATTTGCCTTAGTTGTCATGCTTGGCAAACACAGACTTCACAAATCTTTGACATACATTGTATTTATAAAATAAATTATAGTTTAAACTAAAGAAACACACTAATTATTTTATTTTATTCGGGTGATCCTGATCGGAATACTGTGATATAGGTAGTTATTAAATTATTGTATTGTCATGGGTCCTTGATATGATTGATGCAAATTTTCAAGTCAATCCGCCGTCTATAAATTGGTGAAAATTACATTAAAAGATTCCATTAAATAGAATTACTCAATTTTGGTAGAGATTTTTATCCAACAGTATAATATCAATGAAAAAATTATTGTAGAAAGTGTTGGCAGGTTTGTCCCATCACAGTTCTCTAAATGATGTTATCTCTCTTGTACTTTCTCTTAAAATATCCCACAGCAAACTTGAAAACCAGTTTGCTGTTGTCTCTATAAATATTCCTTTGGTTTTTGAGCCTTATGGAATATTTAGAAACTCTCAAAAGACATTACAGTATGACTTTGGTCCCTCGAGAGAGACAAAGAGAGAGGAAATTTTAGTTGACACAAATTATTTAGATCTCATACCTTCGCCTTGTAACATAACATAAGCAAAAATAAAGTAACCAATTACATTATTGTCTACTATGGTACACTACTGCTTTCTGGTTGTGAATAGTATTTGCACCAATCACTGACTTAGAAACAAATACACCAATCAGTCAGCAAGAATGGTGTTGGCGCACAAAGCTCCACCTCAAACCACCAAACAAATACCATAATTATTTACTATGCAAATGAAGGCCAGGTCTCAAGTTACAAACTATATAACAAGTTGATTGTTATACTTTTTTATTGGTATTTATTTAAATAATATTACATACCTGTTTTGATCCTTTAATACTTGATGTAATAATCTATATAATTTCTGCATCTGCTCATTAGAAGGAGTACAGCTGGCAAACTCTTTTCTTAGTTGTTCCACTCCAGTGAACACATTTTTTACTGCACCCACACGAGCAGCTAGCTCTATTACATGATAATATACATGGTATCTCAGGGGTGAATTGGGCTCCAAATTGTTATATAGCCGCCAAAAGCTAGAATGTAGGACATATTTTTAACCTCCTAAATTAAAAAAAGAAACACCTTTCTTAAACAAATCCATGTTAATCAAACCATACAAGCATTTTGAAGATGTAAGTTTTTTTTTTATAGGATAAGGGTAAGTATAAGTATATTTCTTGAAATTGTTAAATAATCTCAAATTAAAACAGTATTTCAAATATCATATTTACTAGGTAAAAGGGCTTCTTTTCTAATTATGAATCTATCTAGATTAGTACCACTTTCTTACCTATTTCTGCCGCCAAACAGAACTGTACCCATTTTTGTTTTCCAGTTTAAAGAGTAAGAGAGCAAATATAAATAAAAACATTTCATCTTAGTCCTCAATTATGAACTATTTTGTTTAGCTAAGTCAGTGTGTTTTACCATATTCGGCTGCACTGACTTATAACAGTTAAAAAAAGTTGCTACTTACTATTAGGTGCTTGTTTGTCATGCTAATATTATTAAAAAAGTCAAATAATTCAAACAAATAAAAAACTTGTTATGACACAGATGATTTATGGCACCGCAGGTGCGAGTGTTTAACATTAGTATAGCAGTGCTGATAACCCTGCTAACACTCCAGTTAACTACTCAAACTCAGCAACTTAAAATGCTGAGTTAATAATGTATGGCAAATACAAATCCATCCATTTTAGTTTGCAGCCATTAACCATTTGGCTTCTAAATCTAAATATGAATAGGATATTCATATTTAGATTTAGAAGCCAAATTGAAATGAAGATTGAAATATTGTACATTGAAAAATTTACAATATTTCAATCTTCATATAAATAATAGTTATTTGAAAAAAATACAGTATGGGTACTATTATTGAAATATAATTTAAATACATACGATTGCAATGCTACCAATCCAAGCTTAGGTCCTGGAGCTTTTGCAAGTCTCTGACTGAATGCCACTATAAGATTTTCACCTCTTTCCAAAGGTATCTGGAATATTAGATAAGAAATTATTGATTTTCTAAGCATGAAATGATGTTTGTTAGAATAAAAAGCAACACTTTAAAACAGTATCTCATATTAAAGTAAACAATCCTACTAAAATTTCACAACAGGAAAAAAGAAAGTAAGAAATTTACTGTAAATAATTATTAGGAAAAACTTACTGAAACCATTATCGACACAATACTGTTGAGTATGGCTTCAATGTCAGCTTCATTAGTTTCTTTAAAACATATATCACACACACCAACTATTTTATGTAAATCATCTTCAACTCCCTTTGATGATTTTTCCTCTGAAATTTCTGCTCCGAGGCTTTTAAAATACTTTCTAAGTTCTTGTGCCTGAAAATATTAAATATGACATATACATTATCAAATTCACAATATGAAACCCTTTGGCGATACATAATTAATGGTAATCATAACAACTTTAGCCACAATGAGAAGGAGCAAAAGGAAGATACAATTTCTTTTTCCTTTAACCTATAGAACAGAATAGAATAGGATAATTTTTTTCAACATAGATTACATGTAATTCAGTCATTTTTTACTTTTACCACTGGTTCGGCAAAAAAAGCTCTGTCCTGGGAAGAATGAACAAGAAACCCAGAGGGGTTTTCTCAATGTAAATTATACAATAAGAAAGGTTGTACAAACTATTTACAAATTTTATTTTAGAAACAGTCTGGAAGGAACCACCTAATTCCCAGGGGTTTTCATCCATCATGTATACATTTATAGTCTAATAACCTTTTTTATAGTTTTTGTTTAATAAAATATTTAAACTTGGTAATGGAGAGACCTTGTATATTTTCTGAGACTTTAGTATATACATTGTCTCATGAATGAATTACTGACTCTGTGAAGTCAAGAAACTGGTATCACTAGCTTAACTTTTGTTTGATCCTAGTGTTTACAGAGTGTATATCACTTTTTTTACAAAAACGACTTTTGTTTTTGTGAACATACCAAAGCCCAAAGTTAATATATTTATTTCTTTGAATTTTGCTCTGAGAGACTCTCGATTTTAAGTTGTAAGTAGCTCTGATGACCTTCTGCAAAACAAAAATAGTTTCTAACTCAGCCACATTTCCCCATAGCAATATCCCATAAGATATTATGCTATGCAAATAACTGAAATAAACTAATCTAGTTATCTCAATACTATTGAGAACTCTTAATCTTTTTTACAACATAAGCTACAGAGCTTAGTCTGCCTGCTAGTTTAGATATATGGGAGGCCCACTGAAGCTTTGCGTTTATTCAAATCTAAATTTACATAGAAAATTTATTCCAAGCATGGACAGTTGAATGTAATCAGTCAGAAATTATGTTTCTAACCAATTAACCCATATGACAACATCAACATATTTGTGGCTTTCTTTGTTTAAAGTTTGGTGCACATGTCCATGGGCTAGCTCCCACTTACCGTGAGTGGAGTAGACTGTTCGCTTGTTTATCACTAGAGTATTCTAAAAAAAAGTCAACTTATAATACTAAGCAGTCGAGGCACATAAAACATGTTTTTTTTTATATATAGCACCATTAATCAATTACGAATTGAAAATATATTTTTATTATGTAATAATCTAATATTTTCTGTTATTATTAGGCAACCATCTAAAGTAAAGCTGATATTTCACACAAAATTTTAGGTTATATTAACGAACTCACTTGGTCTTCAAGCGATATGTCCATGAAAACTGCTGGGCCTTGCATTTTTAATGAAATGGAATAATTGTAGCACAAGATATCTTGTCGTTAACACCGTGGATATTATGTTTATTTGTTATTACAAAACCCTAAATATGAAACATGGGACGTGGATTTCTTTTCTTCAATCACAGACTAATATTCACAGACTAAGGGCAAGTCCGCACTGTGATATTTCACCGCGCGACTTTTATTCTGACGTATTATATTCCGTGATAGGAATTACACCTAGTACGCACTGCGAATAAAATTACGTACGATTTTTGTTTTTTGTCAGTTCGATGCAGTTCCCCGCTGAAACGCACGTGTCTATAAATGAACAACAGATTTTTTTTTAATTTACCTGATACTACGGCGGCGGCGTGATAGACGTATCAAAAGATGTCAGGAACATTGGATTCACTAATTTACGGCCTTGAAAACATCAAAGGCTGCGAAAATACAGTAAAAAGTTTTTCGGATATTACTGAATGACTATAAAATCATTCGATAATTTACTACGACTTGTTGGTTGGGCTATTACCTATCAAGACACGAATTGGAGAAAAATAATTTTAGCTGGAGACGCGAAACGCGCGAATTTTATTCCGCAGTGTGGACATAGCCATACTTACTTTATACTGCACAAAATATTCGTGCGGAAATAAATCGCACCGCTTCGCGTTCAATAGGTATCCTTAGTACTATCATCTGTCTTCGTTTTCGGGAGCGTTTCAATAATACCCTGTATACAATATTAAAAAACTATAATTTAAAAAATTAAAACTAATAACTTAATAATCATACAGTCCTCATTTTAACGTTACAATAATTTTGTTTACAAATTTAGAATTAATAGATAAGTATCAATATAAGATTCACCAGTTTCACCACTTTCGTTACTCACTTCCCTTTTATGTCCTTTATACAGTCTCTTTATTTTTAATAATTGTGCACTAACATCATCTTCACAATTAAAAGATGAGTGATAGAACTTAATGAATCCTGTAATTAATCCTTAATCCAGTAATTAATAAAGATTTAAAAGCATTTATGAAATAGTGGCAAGTCGGGTTATGGTCCCTAAAATTGTATGAACTTATTTGACCGAAAAAGTTTTCGATTGCATAGGAATTTATACAGCAGGGTCTCATAATTTTTATGTTTTGTTGGACAAAAACTGCCACAATTTCATAAAACTTTTTAAGGTACTCATTCAGTTCTTTATGCTGGGCACTGTACATTCATGACCATTTTTATGAATAAATTTTAAATTTTGTAGTTTCAACAAAGCTTGCTGCCAGAATGCCAAAACTCTTAAATCTTTCCCACTTCTTTTATTATTTATCACCGCACTTCCATTCACACTGTCAAATAGGTCCTTCATGAAAGATACTATTTCTGCACTATATTTCTGTTTTGCTCACTGGCCGCCTATCCGAATAAAGAGCTGTAATAAATATTTTTGAAATATTATGAAATGAAATATCATTAAGTACTCTGTACAGTATTTTTAAGTTACAGAAGAAGATTGTGTTTTTTGTAGAATTAAACATGACAAGCAAGCACACATTTCACTTGATAGTAAGTGAATCCTGTGGCCCACAGGCACCTACATTAATCCTGAATTAAGTATCAAAATGCAAATGCAATGTCACCCTTGAAGACAAAAGAATGCCTTTTTACCGGGCAAGGGTCTGGTTTTTGGATTTCTGGGTGAACTGATTTCGATGATTCTTTTTTTATTTCAAAAGCTGGTGTTTCTCATGTAGTCCCATATAAATTTGATCAAGGTCTGATTAATAGTTTTTGAGTTATTCTTAATAATTTATATTGAAGTCAGTTGTACAAAAATTTTAATTTTAAATTATAATTATTCTGCATCCATTTCCTCATCGTATTCTCTTGTACTCTTTGATTGGAAAGCTAATAAGCAATTTTCTATCCCGATCCCGCATCACCTTTTCGCACCTTTGATCAAGATGCTGCAGTGTCATCGTTTCATCAACGAATATGACGTTGTCCCAATTAGTTATATTTTTCATTTCTCTTAAAATGTTATTCTTTGCAAGGCTTTGTCATGCCTCTCCATAATTATTTTGCGTTTATCATTTTTTTTTGTATCGGAAGCGCATGCGTTTTAAGATGGTTCTCAAAGACTACCATTGTATAAACTGCCATCTACTAAACTTTCTTGCAACTAAGCCTCAGTAGGATATTCTTATTTAGATAATATCATAAATAATAATATGAGACATTATTGTTTATGATATTCCTATGTATATAACTTGTCAAGGTCAACGAATATAATAGAATGAGTCCAAAAAGTAATAGTCGAGTCACAAAATAAGACAAACACAAAATCACAAAAGTACGCACAGTAAGCTCCCAAAATGGCGGGAGATTGGGATTACGTAGTGTTTTTTTCAGCGCAGCTTTGAATATGAATTTCTTTGCCTACACAAATTTACACTGAAAAAGTAGGAAATTATAAAATAAATAACCTTGTTTTATTCATGATTCATATAATTTAAGCAATTCTTAAAATAAAATTTAAATAAACAAATATTAAATTTAATCATTTCAACATTCAATTAATTGAACATTTTTACCGGTTATTTGAATATTTTACCGATTATTTGTATAACAATGAATTTTAATCATTCAAACACTACGGTAAGGTAATAAGGTACATAGCGACATATCATTGAAACAACGTCAGGCAAAAAAGTTGACTGGTAATTTTTTTTATATTTTGCTTTTTCTGAAAGATTCTAACTTGAATTAGTGATAAAGAACTACACATGTTGTAATGAAATATAGATAACTTCATAATTCTTTGAATGTAAGTAAAAGGTTATTTTAAATCTTGTGAGTACGCTTGTATAAAGTTAGTGCGGAATGATTAATGTGAAACGTCAAAGGGTATTTCTTAAATTTGGTAGAGTATATATTATAATAGTTCACATGCACAGACATTTAATATACAAAATATATACAAAATCGCACAATTTTTACATATCAAAATCCACTTCAAACCATTATTTAAACAATAATACCGGAACAGCAATCCGTCGCCGGTCAAGTTCCCACCAAAACTTCAGAGTAATTACTAGCATAGAGAGAGTTCTAAAATAAGAACAAAATTCTTAAAGCTGAATTGTTTATACATATGACGTTTAACATGGTACAAAATAAGATATATATATTATATTATATTAATATTATTCTCACCTTCTTTATTTTCCAAGTTTCTTGCAGTTTTTCCATTCCATAGACACCTCTATTGATGTGCCATTAGCGAAACAAAAAACGTCGATAAATTCATTTAGTCCATGATTTAGTAAAATTAGGGATTTTTATTAGTCCGGCTCGTAATACTTTATCATTGATTTAATCCAATGAAAGTTTATGGAAACTGACATCGTATATTTCCGCCAAATATCCTTAGACTTATTATGGGTTTCACAGGAATAATATCTGTGTTTGCTTAATCGACATTGGGTTTGCTTCACGGAACGTACACAGAGGGCACTGCTACGATAGTACAATAACAGCGGCACGACCGCGGTCTGCCTTCTCTTTTGTCACTAGATCACAATTACCAATAAATCGATTACGAATGTATTACCCGTTTTCCTCTCTGCTTCCTCAAGATATTATTCATCATTAATTCATTAATTCTAGCTTATCAAAAGTCCACTGCTGAACTTAGGGAGAATATTTGCCTTATTTCCCTCTCTTAGCAAGTGGTTTGGCAATCGCAATTTTTTATTATTTTGAGTTGTTATCAGGAAGATACTGTTGCCTATCTCCTGTTTCATTTCCCTTTGTAGTCTTTTACGATACTTTATGGGACGGTATGGGGTCTTAGAGCTTCTAAGTAATAATATATATTATTTGGTAGGATTGGCATTATCAAGATCCTGCCTTAACATCATGATTTCGAAATATTTTCATCCAAGCAGATTACGCTTTGTTGAATATAGTCGATGGCTTTCGGCTTAGCAAGTGGCAAATCTATATAAATTAAAATCAATTGCCGCATGTATGAAAGATCATCACTTGAGAACGGCTGGACCGATTTTGATAAACACACTCACAATTGGACCCGGTAATGTAATATAATAATCATCTTCACTTGATTTAGAAAACAATTTACTTAATCGTTCGAATTTCTTTATATTTTTAGACTTATAATAAAGTAATAAAAATAAATAACTAAACAAAAACGAGTATACCGATGTCGATTGTTGCCAACATTGCGAACGAAATCACTATAGATTAAGGACGTCATGTCTTGTAAAGCATAGACTTAGAATATACTGGCGTATAGACCACCTGACAGCCCGAAAACGCGTGACCAATTTTGATTTGTCATTGTGTGCGTTAGCTAGTGATGTATATTTTACTTACAAGGACTATCGAACATGATTGTTAAGGAAGCGGTAAAAAGATTATAAAAAATTGTTTAGTGCATGAAGTTGAATAACTTCAAAAATTAACTGAATTTTACCATGATAGTTCTAAAATAATTAAAAAATATTCATACAACATGTTCCTGGGAATAAGCTGAACCTACCTGCCTTTTATTGGATTTTAATTAAAATGTATAAAATCCCAAGTGACTTTACCGGTAAACTTAAAAAACTCCCCAATAATCAGATCGGAATGTTGTATTTTCGAGCTATGATCTTTGGAGAAAAATATTTACTGCCGTGGGCAGTTTCCCCGGAATTTCTTTTTTAACATATTGTTAATATTAGGTCCTTACATATGAAATTAGCGTTTTGTCGTACTGACCACTTTGATCTGAAATATCTCCTCTTTTGGTTAAGAATTCCAAATTCAAATTTATAAATTCATTTAGCTGATACATTTGAGTTTTGAAAAAAGTCATTCATTTGTTTTTTCCTCATTATTTTATTCTTTGGCGTCGCTTATTACCGCACAATCGAAAACATGACATATCGGTATATTTACGAGTACGAGTTCTACCGTGGCACCAGTGCTGCAGAAACAGCTCGAAGGATTAATGATGTGTACGGCGCTGGTGTCGCAAAAGAAAGCACGGTACGTTTTTGGTTTCAACGTTTTCGTTCTGGAAATTTCGACCTTCAGAACCAACCCCATGGATGGCCGGAGACCAATGTGGAAAATGAAGAATTAAAGGCTATTGTGGAAGTGGATCCATCACAAAGCACTTCAGAGATAGCTGCAGGCTTCGGGTTCAGTGATAAAACTGTATTAATCTACTTGAAGCAAATCGGGAAAGTAAAAAAACTTGAACGATGGGTACCTCATGAATTGAGTGAATCGAACTTGCAAACAGGTGTCGACTGCTGTGTTACTTTGCACAACCGACACGATAATGAAGGGATTTTTAATCGAATCATTACTTGTGATGAAAAGTGGATACTGTACGATAATCGGAAGCGCTCGTCGCAATGGCTGAACCCTGGAGACCCAGCCAAATCCTGCCTAAACGAAAATTGACTCAGAAAAAGTTACTTGTGAGTGTTTGGTGGACTAGCGCCGGTGTCGTTCACTACAGCTGTCTAAAATCTGGCCAATCGATTACGGCAGATATCTATTGTCAGCAACTGCAAACCATGAAGGAAGAACAAGCTGCTAAACAACCGAGATTGGTCAATCGCTCTAGGCCAATGCTGCTTCACGACAACGCTAGACCACACACTGCACAACAAACAACCACTAAGTTAGATGAGCTACAATTGAATGTCTGCGACATCCACCGTACTCCGCGGACCTTGCTCCAACAGATTACCATTTTTCCGGAATTTGACAACTTACAAGGAAAAAATTAACTCCGATGCGGCAGTCCAAACCGCCTTCAAAGAGTTTATTGATTCTCGCCCCATGGTTTTTTAGTAAAGGATCAATGAACTACCTATGAGATGGCAAAAGTGCATAAATAACAACGGTGCATACTTTGATTAATTAAATATATTTTACAAAAAAATGACTTTATATTCCTCCCGTACAAAACGCCAATTTATATGTAGGACCTAATATAAATAGGTAGATACTTAACTAAGTATATGCCTATTTATATTTTATATATTTTATAAAATGTTTTGATGGGGAAATAAAAACGGGAACACGGAGTACATAATGGCTGCTTTATTTTTCATATAAGTATTACTTGTGATAATTACAAACATTTAACAATTAATAATTAAATACATTATAGAAGTTTATTTTACCATTCGACTTAATTATGAATGTAAACTTAATAATTTAAGGAAGGAAACTTGTAGGAATCAGTTAAATAAGATTGATCTGTTTAAAGGCCAATATGTTTATGAGGCTTCATTATGCTTCCTGTTTATATTCTTTCATCTGTCCCTAAAAAGTATAAAGTAATAATAAACTTATTATCATTTTAGCTGCATGAATTTTAAAAACATAATGATCTTAACACAGTAAAGTGCACTAAGTGTCTGAGGATACAGATGCCCTCTCTATTCTCTCAATCTCGGTATGTTAAGAAAATGGTCACTCATTCATGGACTGACGGCGGCGAGTGCAACTTAATCTCGCAGATCTATTAATCTGCGCAGCTAGTACTTAACCACGAGTTCCTCTTCTCTTCGACTAGTGCAGTAGGGGATGAACCACGCTATTGAAGCCCTCGCGACAATGTCGTCGGCCATCAAGCATGAATCGGGCATCGACCGTTGTGAGTATCAAATACTATGGAATTTATACTATCACGTCTCATGCGCGGTCGTCTAGTAGCGCTTCAGGAGCATTACTAAATATCTATACCTAACTACGCTAAAAGTTTTATCATTGTGACTTGGGAATATAATCCGAAGTTCCGAAGCTCCGCTCAACCCCTTGGGGAAAATAGCGTGATGCTATGAATATTTTACTAGTGTGACCGTGAGGCTGTGCGGTTGGTTAAGTAAAGTTATTAATTTATTTTGGTTGATAAATAGATACTTAGTTGGGTTCATAATGGCTTAAAGAGGATAATCTCAAGATTTTTTTGTCTTTAATGTACTACAGTTTTATAATGTATGAAAATCTGTCTCTATATTTATTTAAAGTTTTGAAAGTTACATTTTTGAAGTCTTATTATAACAATATTTTGCTTACTTGTACAAATAATGTAGAAATTACTCCTTTTAATAAAATTGTTTTTATTCTACTTTTTATTTTATACTTCTCAAGAAAATGTTTGCTGCAAATTGTTGAGTTCTTCTTAGCATTACAACCAACCCGTCCAATGAATCTTAACCACTTTTTCTAATTATAGAATCCGGAGGGAATCTGTTTGACAAACGGAAACATAAAATTACATTTTAGAACGCAAACCGAGGATTTATTTTCTTGTTGTATAGGCAAGTCTATCGATTCATTATAAACATTCAAGATAAATATCGACATTAATTTTGATATAATTGAGTCAATCCCTAGCGTACATGTAAAATATTTTGTATAAAAATGTATTTACCAAATTCATGCAAATTATCAACGTGCCTTTTTTCTTTACAAAATATCAAAATTAACAAAATAATTGAAAACATTCTATATTTTAAACAGTATATAACATAAATTGTAACCAAAAATAAACGCTTCATAACATTGATGACGTTTTGAGAATTTACCAGTAAATGTGCAATTATCAGAATTATTTCTATTATTAGCACCACAATCACTTACAGAACAAGTAAGCATTTTGGAAAAAAGTCACTTACTAAAAATAACCACTATTACACTTTAAAAAATTACAAAATATTTCGGAGCTATTTCTTGCGTGCCGAATTGTGCCGACCTGTCATTCAAAATCGGTTACAGAGTCATGAGATTTGGTATCCTTTTCTATCTTGCATTTTTGCCATAAGGAATTTTCTTCTCCCTTGCACACTATGTTGGTCTATACGCCAGTATATTCTAAGTCTATGAATACTACTACAATAGGGATGTCATTTTTCTAGTAAATCAGAAGAAACGAGTGTAGTTACTCTCATATTTGAAGTGACGTAGCGTGGGATTTCGCCGCCCGGGGCCAACCGGAATTTTGTTTGAATTTTTTTTTTCTATGATTATACCTCTCTATTAATGATTATTTCCTAAGATATAATATAAGCTTTCAAAGATCTAAAATGATTAACTTAATTGTAGCTGCTAAAATATATTTAATTATACGTAGTATCATAGTAAGGATATATTTTTCGATGTACCTATCATAAAAATAAATTAAAAAATATATTGCTTAATATAATATCTTGTATAATATAAATTAATTATATACTCATTAAAGTATTATAATAATATATATATTCCATATATACAATACAATATATAATAAACATATATTAATCTATAATTAAAATATATACTTCGAATTACTACGAATTACCATGTCGTAGTTCAATTACATTCTGAAATAAGTCTTCGCGTAATGAAAATAAGAAGTGTTATTGTTTTGTTTAATGTCTCACCGCCGGCGAGTAAGCGATTAGCTATCAACTATTTTCTCGCTCAAGAAACGAACAAAAGATATAGATTCCGTGTCAGTAAAAGAGACACGTATATTAATCTCTTCAATCAATCAATACTCGCTTCTCGCTGCTCACGAACTCGTTTCTAGTTTCTAGCTCTACTCGCTTCTCGCTTATCGCCGGCAGTGAGACAAGTGACTGAATAACTGGCTTGTCGCTAGCACTTCGACAGCACTCGACTTCATCTCGCCTCCTCTCTTTTGCACCTTTGTGGTTTCGCTTGGCACGTTCATAGATTTAGTATATACTTACGTTAGATTGGCAATGTAAAAGAGAAAGGGCATAGCATATGCTTACGTTAGAACGAGATAGAATGGCTAGACCATACACGTACACGCTATAAGCCTATATCAGGCTGACATCAATCGTTAACGAAACAAATCCCGCTTATTTTCGCGATATCTTTGATTTTTAAGTATTAATAAGTGTTTAAAAGGTGTGATTAAATATGGTGACGTGTGCAATACCTGAATGTAGTTCGTCGAGAAAATAAAATCCACAAAATTATACATTTCACACGTAAGTACACTTAAAATATTTAGCACTCTAAATGCAATATTTTAGAACTGGTACAAATGTTTTATACACAAATGGATAGGGGAAAATATCGCATTTTATTACGATAATGCTCTAAATGCGTAAAATTATATTAAAATAATAACAAATACGTGAATTCCCGCTATTTCTGATCTAATTTTTGTAGAGATTGACAATATCAATATCATCTTATCGATAATATGTTTCTAACAGGCAAAGGCATATCTTTGGATGCAGCCTCTTTACCTTCGTAATTTTTTTAATTTTATATTTTTAATTTTTAGGGTTTCGTAGCCAAATGGAATTATAGTAAATACTTTAATGAGATAATTTAAACTCTTATAATGTTTCAGATTTCCAAAAAATATTGAGGTTAAACAAAAATGGTTAAAAATAATAAATGGAGAAGGCTGGGTTCCCAAAAAATATTCAACTATATGTAGCAAGCACTTAGTAAAGCTGCGTTCTGGTTCAACACCCGCATTATTTATGCCCGTGCGTAGTTCCTTGTTATATATTTTACTGTACATATGTTTATTTCGTTTACGCATGTTCAAATGTATACAACTTGTTGTCGTCATCCTTGATGTATATTATATAATATAATATAACGAAAGTAACAAAGGAACTTACAGTATCACTTGATGGTAAAAAGCTACTGCAGTACATGGTCACCACAGTCAGCTTCAAACAAAGAAAGCTACAAATGTGTTTTCACTCCTGAGGACTAAGCTAAAATACCTTACAGTTAATAACTATACAGGTTCTCTATACACAACAGGCCGGAACGCAGCGGTGTAAGCACTGCTGTTTATTTCTGTTTATCCCTCTCAAGACGTTTATGAGATAGGTATTCGTTCTGAACGAGTTTTCCGAAAACATATGAAAGGAAAAATTGTAAACGAAAATATGTTTCGAAAATTAGTAAACGAATACCTTGTGTCCTACAAAAAAAATTTTAACATACTTGACATACATATGTATGATTCGCCAGCAATATCAAACCATAAACACTTAAGTATTAAATTAATAATCGAAATTTATTTCATTATTAGATTGAAGTATGAAGCAAAATTGCAAAATACCTCTAAGGAGAGCTTACGACATTTTTACAATAAATTAATTATTTTTGGTGGAAAATATAAATCACAAACTTTTTGTTTGTAGTTTTATTAAAATGTTCATTTTATGACACAGACACAGCACTTTGTATCGATAAATTGAAGTTGATGCATGGCGCAGCACTATTCGTCTCGCACACATGCACATTTTACTCACACCGGTACATTTCGTTTTTGGTCTCGCCCTAATCACTCTATCGCCAATCTAATGTATACTATATCTATGGGCACGTTACATTGCGGGCGCAATTTAGAGCTATTTTTTTTAAAATTTCAAATTGAAAAAATCGTGTCTTTTTCCCGCCGCCCCCTTTCGTATGCCTCCTATATAAAATTAGGAAAAGCGAGGCAAGTATATTGACTTAATTTATTTAAAATTGTATGTTCTCTCTATGCATGTAATTACTCTAAAGCGTCTTATTCACGGTCCATCTTGCTATACGTCCTTCCAAGGTCATGCACGATGCACGATGCGAAACGATAATGAATGGGCTTGACGTACGTAATTATTGATGATGAAATTATAAATTTAATATGATTTCATTCATTTGATTCAAACAAAGTTATTTCATATTACAATGCGGAAAAACAGTTTTGAGATCCCGCATCGTACCATTGTCAATAAATTAAAAAACATTTATAACCAACCATTTGGTCGACCCACAGGGATATCAGTAGGGGAAGAAGCCCACATTGCAGACGTAGTGAATCTTTCAGCTGAATTAGACTGTTCTTTTACTCTTTTAGATTTGCACATTGGTAGTTTATAAGTACATAGTAAAATGCGAAACAACTCATATTTTAAAAGAAAAATGCCAGGTGAACTGTGTCGTGAATTGTGTCATTAAACGACACAATTTTTCTCAAAAGGCAACACAAAATATAAAAAGAAGCCGTGCTGCTAAAATAATTGAGGAAATGAATGAATAATTCAAGAATCTCGACACTTCACTAAAAGATGTTCCCGGCAGCAATATTATTAATTTTGATGAAATAAATGTAAGTGACGACCCCAAGGTTAATAAGTGTATTTTCAAAAGAGGAACAAAACACCCCGAAAAGGTAATAAATGCCAGCAATAGTGCAGTTATATTAATGTTTAGCGGAATTACTGACGGGAATTATCTGCCACCCTATGTGGTTTATAAGGAAGATCATTTGTGGACCAGGTGGTGAGAAAATGAAATTATATTAATAATTATGAGACATTATTGCATTTGTGATTTTTACTCGTAGGTACGTATAAAATTGTAAAATTTTTGAAAAAAGTGAATAAAAATATTAAAAATAATCTGTATCTTTTGGGACAACCCTACAGTCAACGATATTTTTGTATGGAAAGTTTGTGGTACTAGTTACAAATTTGTCAGTTAGCTGTAAAAAGAAATATATTAACCTTCATGGCAATAACTTAACTACCGGAGACAAGTATGGTGTCTTATGTGCACGGAAAAAAAATGCTGGAAATATCAACATAATATTTATTGAGATATCCTTCTAGGCAAAGTTGTGTCTTTCACTATTGAAGAACAGCATGAATTAATAAGATTTGTGTTCTACCTGGCATGGCATAAAGTCTATTTTCCATCTAAAACTCATTTGAAGCCATAATACCTAATAAATATGTTCAGAGACACGAACAAAAAATTTCAAAATCCAGGCAAAGTTGCAGCATTATACATCCTTAGTGAAAATTAAATAAATTTATAAAAAAAGATTCCATACTCACACACACATGTTACAATCGGTATCTACATGTACGGTAATACAGCCACAACGGGCATTGCCGCGTGCCGGTGTCGTGTACAAAATATTTTGTAAAAATGCTGAACCCGCAACCTACTCCCAAATTCACAAATAAGAACATTATTATCTTGCCAGATACTAAACGCAATTGCAAAGTTTCACCAAATATAATTCAACGCCTCCAAAACAAGCGTCTTTCTTCACTGCAAAAAGGAGCCAGCTCACCTCGGCTCCTTCTTTCCGAAATGTATCACTGAGATACACCTTCAGTTGTTGGAGGTTGAGATATCTTCAAACCTGAACTTCGGGCGGTTTATTGAGTCAAGGCTAAAGCAGCTGCCAGGAAGCTGGGAGTCCTTGCAAAGGTGCGGTCATAGAAATATAAAAAACAGGAGAAGTGGCAAGGGGGAGTCTGTGTCTGCGCGCTATGATCAAAATGCTCAAACTCTATTCAAATGGCCGTCTCCGCGAAGTAGTGCGCTTTCGACCGTCATCGTGAAACATTATCAGAATGCCGTGTTCAGTGTTACTCTGATTCTACTGCGAATATCGTTATTTTTAAGTCTATCTCGCAGAGAAACACCGAGCATAGCCCTCTCCATAGCTCGCTGAGAGACCTTGATCTTCCTCATACGACTAGCACTGAAGGACCACGTCACTGATCCATAAGTTATCACTGGCAACACGCAGAGGTTGTATAATCTAATTTTCAGGTTTTGAGATATATGTACCTGACGAGATGTTGTGTCTTAATCTCCCGAACGCTGCCCAGCCTAGTTGAATCCGTCGTTTGACCTCTCGGTCGAAGTTGACCTAGTGGGACTATTTGTCCCAGATAAACACACTCGTCAACAACTTCGAGCGTAGTGCTCCCAATAACTACCGACATAGGTATGACATGGACGTTATACATCATCTTTGTTTTGTCAAATAAGGACTATATCGTCGGCAAATCGAAGATGAGTGATATTAATACCGTATACCTTCCAGTCCAATAGCTTGAAAACGTCTTCCAATGCAGCGGTGAAGAGTTTCGGGGATATAACGTCACCCTTTCTTACACCTCTCTGCAGTTGCAAAGGTTTCGTACTCTGGTTCTGTACTCGGATAGCCATCGTAGCCTTACTGTACAAATACTTCAGCTCTTCGATATACCGACAATCACCTTCGCACCACTAAAGGGGCTGTCATCATCATCATCATCATTATTACAGCCCTTCGCAAGTCCACTGCTGAACATAGGCCTCCCCCAAGGAATGCCACAAAGTACGGTCATGAGCCAACTGCATCCATCGACTTCCTGCATGTCTTACCAGGTAGTCCATCTAGTGGGGGTTGCCCTACACTACGCCTACCGGTACGAGGCTGCCACTCGAGAACTTTTTCCCCATCGGTTGTCGGTTCTTCGAGCTACATGGCCGGCCCATTGCCACTTCAGCTTACTAATCCGTTGGGCTATGTCGGTCACTCTGGTTCTACTGCGGATATCCTCATTTCTAAGTTTATCACGCAGAGAAACCTCGAGCATAGCCCTCTCCATAGCTCGCTGAGCGACCTTGAGCGTCCTCATACGTCCAGCAGTGAATGACCATGTGTCAGATCCATAAGTCATCACTGGCAATACGCACTGGTTGTACAGTCTCGTTTTCAAGTTTTGAGGTATTATTTTTATTATTATTATTTATTTAATTTCAAATATCTAGGACTCATTATTACATAAGTTATTAAGAATTATAATTATTATAAAATTTTAATTAAATACTCTATTATTGTCTTAACATTGGATACATTCATTAAAATTATTAATTTTTAATTTTTTACTCAATGCTATATAGGTAATGCATATTATGCCCAGCAGTCAATTAGTTGCTGGGCAAATGCATTCTACAACAGTGTTGTAGATAGGGACAGTACACTCTGTCACCTATCATTTTTAGAATGCCGTTGGGGCTGGCTCTAACCCTGCGCACCAGAGATGCAGCTCTTTTACGCATAGTTGCGTAAAAACAATCTACATGAGCTTGAGCAAACATCGCTGATGCGCTGCAGCGACGGGACAGCCCCATCAGCACCCGGAAAGCGTTGTTATATTGGATCCGAAGGGCTCCATAGACCCGTTGCGTGTAGTCCCTCCATAGGCTGCACGTGTAAAGAAATGTGCAAAACGCTCTAAATAGAGTGAGTTTAACCTCGCTTGAGCATCGCGCGAACAGACAGAGCCCTACGTTCCCTTTCAATGTCAGTACCATCCTTGAGGTCGGACGTAACCATATAACCTAAATATTTAAAGGAGTCTACCCTAGTTAATGGTGTACCATTTAATTTAATGGGAGGCACATTACTCGTACAGTTGCGTCCGGCCTCAAAGATCATATACTGACTTTTTTGTACATTATACTTCAGCCCATGTTTGGCCGCAAATGTCTTCTCACAAACACTTAACAATTTTCTTAATCCACATACTGATGCACTCAGCAGCACCATGTCGTCTGCGTAACTCAAGTTGTTTACACATATTCCATCTATATGACATCCGACATGCATGCTGCTAAGCGCCTCAATAAGTCCATTTATATAGAGATTAAAGATACTGGGTAAGCTTAGCCATTTTTAAGGTGCTGGAGAGCCATTCTAATCTCGCTCAGACTGCCGTCCGGGATACCATCGAAATAGTGTCGGATAAGACTTGCTCTTGGATCGTTACTCACACTTGCGTGTGGTTCCAACAATGATGTGTGTACAGCTGCCCATAGAACCTCTCAATCTCACTCAAAATCTCAGGTGTCCCGGAAACGATGCTGCCACATTCGGTCTTCAGCTACGACAGTTGGCTCTTTCTGGCAGACAGATCTCTGGCAAAGACTTTGGAGCCCTGATTCCGCTCGATCGCTTCTTCAATACGAGCAGTATTAAAGTTAGGTAAGTCCCGCCGCATGCATTTGGAGATCTGTCTGTTCAGTTGCCTGCATGCTGTCAAATCCACTGAAGACTGCAGCTTCATTTCCCGTCTAACAGCCATGAGATTAAGAGTCTGATCGGAGAGTTTTTGTGTTCTTTTGCGGCGGGTCTTGCAAAATTTAGCTCCGACCGCATGGACAGTTTCCACGAGTTTGTCATTGATATCGTCCACTGCTTTGGAATCTTCTAGGCACTGAAAACGGTTTTGTAACTCGAGCTGAAAGGTTTTGGGATTTTGGATTAGAGCACGAGGGGGACGGAGCGTTGACTTCATTAGACGACACCTCTCCAATTTAACGTTTAGGTTCAGTGTGATCCTAACCATTCGGTAATCGCTACCAGTTTTCACCCTCGCGATCACTGAGACATCACTGAATAGTTGTCGTCCGGTCGTCATAATGAAGTCAATCTCATTTTTTGTCGAACCGTCGGGGCTCGACCAGGTCCACTTTCTGTGGGGCCGCTTCTGGATGAAAGAGTTCATTATAAAGTGTCCCTCCTTCTCCATGAAGTCAGCCAGCTACTGACCCCTTGGTTCCGTTGCCCTATTCCAAATTTCTCTACCTTCAGCTCACCGTTCTTTCTGGTATCTAGTTTTGCGTAGAAGTCTCCCATTGAAACCGTATAATGGGTTTTGGAGAAATGCATGGCTCTAGAGATATTCTCATACATTTCCTCCACCTCCTCATTAGGATGTGCTAATGTTGGTGCGTAAAGCTGTTTGATTTTCAACGAATACTGTTTGGTGATTCTGAGTATGATTACGCAACCCTCGTCGACACGCCCGATATTTATGTTGTTAACGAGATACTTGTGAACGATAAATCTGACACCTCCTCGAGACAGATGGTCGCCCTGCCGGTAATAGAAGTTGCCGGATTCGAGGATTACCGTGACCTCCCCCTCCCTTTGGACCTCAGATAATTTTATAATATACCAGCACAACTCGTATACATCTTCCAGGAATAGTGGGGCCGCCGGGGACTGGTGGCCGCTTGGCGAGCGTGTTAGCAACTGCAGTTTTTTATTGTAATATTGCTGTTATCAGAAAGATGTTGCTGCCCATCTCCTGCCTCAGTTTCCCTCTGTCGCTTCTTACGACACCCGCGGGAACATTAAGAAGACTAACTTCTAAGCCTTATTAAGCCACTACACAGTGTTAGTACTTACTTACATAAAATAAAAAATTACACTTTCTATAGAGATTTAGGGCTTCTGCTTGATTACTCTTACATCGCCCTCACTCTCTCATCGCGTCTGTCATTCACGCCCACCTGTTACGTGTCCTAATCATTTTGCAACTGAACTATATTATATTGCAAAATAAGTAGTTATAATTCATAATATATGGCCGCCACAGGGGCGCCGATAAGGTACTAGCCTAGGGCGCTGCTAGTGCGTGGTAAATGCACGATGTTTGTGGGTATAATGTATAGTTTGTTCTTATTTATACAATGCGTGTGTGTGCGCGTCTGCGTATCTATTGCTTTTAAAGATCTGCATGTGTAGTAGTTAGCGCATGGTAGGGGCCAACTGGAGACACCAGATTTCGATACATTTTCAGTTACTGGACTTATCTCCTTCTTTTTTATATCTATGGGTGCGGCGGTACTTCATGCCGGGACAGCTGCTTACTCTATATAAAGTGCAAGTCCGGTCGTGCATGGAGCATTGCTGCCATATATGGGCAGGTGCTGCAAAGTGCCACCTAGCAGCGTTGGACTCAATGGAAAGGCGTGCTAAGAGGCTTATTGGTGACCCGAATCTGGTTAAAACCATTCTTACCAACCTCGAACACAGGCGCAACGTAGCCAGCCTTTCGGTTTTCTACACATCGATCACTAATAAAAAACTAGATGCACAATCCCATACAAAAGTTCTCTAAAAACTGTCGCCAAATGTTTTGACGTAATTCTAGTTGAAAAACCTAAAGTTGTATTGACAAAGCTACGTACAAAAAGCAATAAATTTTTATGACCGATGCTCGCTCGTCAACCTATAATAAAACAAATTCAACCTTACGCTCATGGATTAAAGTCAGAATTACAAAGTGCCAATAAAAAGCAATAAAACTTTACGACCGAGGCTCGTCGCTTGGACAAGGAGAGTGGAGTACTGCACAATATTTTTTTGTTACTGTAATTTTAATTTTATAATTTGATAAACTTGTTTTAAATAATTCGTCTACTTAATAAAGCATATTTTGTTCTATTCTATGGTGTACATGTGTAATGGTTATATTATTACCTGAATGTAAATATGCTTTTGGATAGGGCATCACATTCATTTAGTAATGAAAGTAATTGAAACAGTAATAATTATTTATTTATACTTTATCTTGTGTGAAAAATTTAAAGATATTGCTTGACAAACTTTAATAGTTACTAAATATAAAAAATAAGTACAAGTAGTCCGTAAAAGTAGTTTTATTCAATAAAAATGAATTAATTTTTGTTCCGATCTACGCAGTATGAACTAGTCACATATGCATCACTTTCTAAAAAATGCTTCGAACATACAACGCTTCTTTGGGTCGGCTTGAAGAATTCTTCGGATCTTTGACGTGCTATAACTGATATCCATTCTCCACACCTCACTGGATCTCGAGGAAAGCTAAAAAAAAAACAAAATAAAATCTCACATCTTTAATTTTATTACATGCACATACTTATTTAAAATTAAATCTATAAAATGTTACTATAGTATTTAGAGAAATAGTAAAGAAGTCTCATTAAACAAAAAAAAACAATCATACTTTAATAATAAAAATTAAAAACAATAGCGTTCCACAAATGGAACAGAATCAACGCATATACCTCGAACAATGACGACTTATTTTATTACGACTTAATTTAAAAATACTTTTACGATGATTTCTTGACAAAATATCAGTATTTACAATACAGTGATAACAATTAAATAATGTTAATATTAATACTTACCGAAAATATGAAATTCCATCCTTTTTTAGCGTCCTGGATGTGTGGTTTTTATACTTTTTAAACGAGCACAGAGGCATGTTTACCGTCGGAGCATTCGAATGCTATTGGATTAAAAGTGCACCCATATGTTCGAGTGGGTGCACATTCGGTTACGCCATTTTTTGTCACTGATTGTGTATCTAGTTTTTCATTAGTGATCGATGTTTCTACAGGATGCATTTCGGAGTGTGCGCAGGAATTGCATAACTTAATTCCTAGACAACCAGACGTTCTGCCAGTCTTCATCCTTTCATTGTTGCCTTTCCACGCATTCGAACTAAACTGTTTGCTACATCGTTCGTCACGCATATAGCATAGGAGTGGAATAAGTTGTTAACATCTGTCTTTCCATCCGATTAAAATGTGGATATCTTCAAAGCAAGAGTGAACAGGCTTTTGTTAAGTCAGTGCTCTTCACCATTTTAGGCTACATCACCACTTACCATCAGGTAGGATTGTAGTTAAGCGCTAAATAGTAAAAAAAAACTTTACTCAATACTTTTAAAATTAATAATATTTCAAGTATCCTCAGACCAACGAAGAAAGAAAAACGGAGCGCTGTGTACATTTCAAGTGATGCAAAAAAACAAGCCAAAATCATGCCCACCTTATTGTAAGAAGACGTACTCACGCACACATCTTTCAATCGGCTTCACTTGAAGCCTTTCCTTCCTTTGTTGGTCTAAGCAAGTATCAAATTTTTTTTTATAGGAGATGGGGCAAACGAGCAAAAGTTTATTTAAGTATAATATTATATTAAGCCATAGCGGAAAACTTTTGCAATGTGTGCTTGCGTAAGTCGGCTTGCAATTCGAATACCTAAATTCGAACACGTCAAAAATGTAACTAGTTGGTAGTAAATAAATAAAATAACATTAATATTATATATTTATTTATTTTTAAGACATTTATAAATAATTAATGCTTTTCCAAAGCTTTAACTAAAAGATCATTAATATGAGTGACTAAGTTTCTTGGATCCATAACCAAACCCGCTGTAACCATCGCGTTTGAGAACAATTGTTGGGACACCATATTAGCAAGTTCCTTGTCACTAGAAATAAGTTTGTGTAGTTTTTTGACAATCGGATGCCTGTAAAAGAAAATAATAAAATGAAAGAGGTGCGTAATAGAGCAGTTAATTCATACTCAAGCTTAGGAAAAAAAAATAGGTTAAAAAAATAGATTTGTAATATTTGTGAAATTATGAGAGTTGGCAGTGAAACCAGAAACATCGTTTCGTTGTTTTTAATCAAAGCGAAGCCGAAGAAAGAGGCTATCGGTCACAATCTGTTGCTTCGGCTGTTATAGTGTTGACTTGTAACCATAGAGCTTGTCAGTCACTGTACAAGTCTCTTGGTTCTTGGGTTTATCCACTCTGGTAATATTGTCAATAAATCTGTATTCAATAAAGATACTTTTATTCAATTACAAACCACGTTACTGTTTGTGATCTAAACTTTTAAGAATAGATATTGGACTATCGCTGTTGACTATTGTTGTGAGGACGTCGTACAAAGACGATTATAGTCGACAGTCTCTTTCTAAACCTCGATGTGTTAAACACTTAGGATCAAAAGCTGTAAAAAGGTTATTAGTTTGTAGTGTATTTAATAAGTTATTATTATTCCGTAAAATATGTAAATTATGGTCTCTTTAAATACGGAATCTAACTTTTCGAACTTTTTGGTAGATTTTTTTTTGTATATTATATTCCAAAAATGTCAAACTACTTACTTTGCATTGATCTCTAGCTGAGGCCTCAATAAAGCGAACCTATTTTCTTCACTGAGATTTTGCGCTTGAGTGCGTATAAAATGACGTGCGGCGGCCATTTCAGGTATTACAATCACGCAAGGGTGTGTATCCAGTTTCTGTGTTGTACGGACCTCGAACACTTTTCCATCCAAATTTTTTTTTAAGAATGATATTAATTCATTTACTTGACTTTGTTGCAAGTCGTCACTACCTGTTTTGTGCATTCAAAACATTAACATACAAATTACTTATAATAAAAATTAAGGTGTTAGACATAATAATTATTTATTTATTTAATTACTGTATAATGCAATAAATAAATTATTCTATTTTGACAATGTAGTGACGGTGTAAGAATTTCCACAACCCCATATCATCCTGTGGGTGTCGTAAGGGGCGACAGAGGAAAACAAACCAAGAGATGGGCAGCAGCATCTTTCTTACAACTTCTAAAAAATTTAAATAAACTGCTGTTGCCGACCCGCTATATCAAATATCTCTGCTAAGAGACAGTCTACGGAGAGGCCTATGTTCAGCAGTGGACTTTCATAGGCCTACGAGTATAATGATGATGATTATTGTGTACAATAGCGAAAGATGAAAAAATATAAAAAGAATCATCAGTGAGGTTATCATCAGGCATTCAATAAATTTACAGTTAACTTATTAGACAAATAATTTAGCTCTTAAAATCATAAAATTCAATACGATACACCAGAAGTAAAAAAAAATATTTTTAAGTACCCTCCATAAGATTGAATAAAACTATTTTTACGGATTTTATCGCGTTTAATTTTACTAATTTTGATTCCCGACGTTACGGGTGCTTTACAGCACCCATGTTCACGGGGGGGACTGTCGGGAATCAAAATTAGTAAAATTAAACGCGATAAAATCCGTAAAAATAGTTTTATTCAATGTGTAGTGTTCGCGTAAATATAAGAAAGAATCCTCCATAAGAATTTGTTTACATCTGGTTCCAGTCAAGTGTAAGATCGAAACAATTATACAAAAATAGTTTTCGTGTTATAGTTGGCCTCAGAAGGTGCTATGTTGCTGTGTTTTGTTGGTGATTAGTTCTTTACAACTTCAAGATGTCATCAAAACGGTAAGAATACCTAATTTTATCCTAAATATTCTGTATATTCATCAATTTTCAGTAAAAACAAAAGTCAGAAAGCAAATATGACGAGTTATTTTTATGGTTTTATATATTTTGGTGTATTTTCTTTACGCTTTTAATATTTACTTGTTACCAGCTGCAAATGCAAATGAAGAATTGACAGACGAAGATTCTGGAGATGAAGATCGTCCAAATCAACAACCTACCACCAAGCTTGTTGAGAACAAAAGCTGCATCAAGCAAGAACAGAAGCAATGGAAAAAATCTTGAAGATATACAGTCTAGTCTTGAAGCTGAAGCAGATTAGGGACTAGAAGTATACGAGTCATTACGTAAAATAGCCAGAAAGCATAATTTTAGAAAGAAGAACTACACTGCAGTAACTCCGATATGGAAGCCCATATTACATGTTTTACAACAAAAATCGCCAATCGGATGGTTTTCGTTATATTTTGTTTCTGAAGTTTATCAATTACTCACTAATCAGACTAACAAATACTGGAACAAATACTGGAAGGAAGAATCTTCCTGCTGATGTGAAAATAAAGGAAATGAAGTATGCTACAGGCATTTTATTGGTCAGTGGCTACTGCCAAGTGAATAGAGGGTGAATGTACTGGGAAAATACACCTGACACAAGAAATGAACTTATTATCAATGCATTATCACGTGATAGATTTTCGTGCCATATTTTCTCATTCTCAAATTCATTCTCAAATCTGCACTGTACAAATAATCTCCAATTGGAAAAGTCTGACAAATTTACTAAAATACGTCCACTTATGTACAAATTATCCTATAAACTTCAGAGATACTGTCCACACAAAAAAAACAGTGTCGATGAGATAATGGTGCCATACTTTGGACGACATGGATGCAAACAATTCATATGTGGCAAGGCGATAAGATACTGCTTCAAACTTTGGTTTGGCGCCAATATGAGGTGGCTATATAGTGTGGCCATACCAAGGCGCAAATACAAATCTACATAAATGACAGATACGCAAAATTAGGCCCCAGTGCCAGTGTTGTTCTCATATACACTGATAAACTTAGCCAGCTTGGTCTAGGAGGAAATTATCATTTGTTTATAGACAATTTTTTTTCTGGACTGCCATTGATTGCCGAGCTAACCTTAGCTAAGATCTAAGAGGAACATACGAGGGACTATTAGAGAAAATAGGACCGGTGATTGTTCTTTATTAGAAAATAAGGTGGCTAAAAAGAAGTAAAGAGGTTTTCACGACTATCGTGTCTACGATGAAGTTATAATTTGCAAGTGACGTGACAATAGCATGGTGACAGTTTCTTCAAATGCGATTGGTATTAACCCCTTATACAAAACAGTTCGATATTCTCAAAAAGAGAAAAAGAAAATAACTGTTTCTCAACCACATATTATGATACATCAATATAATCAAAATATGGAAGGTCTCCGAAGGAATCTTTCCGATCAAAACGCAGACACAGACGCACTGTCTTAGCGTAACAAAAGCCTATTCACTCTTGCCTTGAAAACACCCAGATTGTATTCGGACGGAAAGACACACGAAGGACGAAGCAAACCGTTTGGTTCTTATGCTTGGAATATGGCTGCGTGTAATGAGGAATATTTGCGTGGTATATTAATATTATTGAATATGGAAAATGTTCAGAACATCCTCAGGAATGAAAAATATTGGTTGTTAGTACCGATTTTTTTGGATTTTGGAAATTACAAAAACTTATAAGCATTTTTGTTTTTAAAATTTGTGTGTGACCATATTGCTATGATGTTAAAATATTTTGTACAGTGTATTTTATCTTCTTATTATTAATTGCTTAATGCAATCCTAAATTTAGTCTGTGCACTAAACCCACATTACTTTCCATATGGTATATCAATAAATGATCAATTTGAATAATATAAACTAAGTGAATTGTGTTTAAGTTTGTTTGGATATGAACTATGAATTACATTCGTCATTATTATTTTCTGCACTCTATGATATTTTAACAATGAATTTTAACAGTAAATGTTTTATAGGGCTTAACATCATTAACGCCTACTAAAATAATTATCCAATCATCTTCACATATTTGAACTTTATCTTTGTGGTTTCTTTAAAATAATATCCGTAATATCCGTAAATGCTGATATATTATATTGATGGGGATTTTTATACCTTGAACGAATTATGATAAAGCTGAAGCCGCCCCTGAAGTTTGCTGGTCACTAATAATAAAAATTTGATTTTTATGTTTGACTTTAGTTTTGATAGTTATAGTTTCTTCTCTTGATTCTCTTGATTACATCATTTTTTTTCTTGGCTAGTAAAATCTGTACTTGTTTTTCAGCAAGAACTGTTTTGGTTAATGTTATAGTTGTCTTCTTAGGGCTTTTTGTCAGCTTTGGAAATATAGCAATTTTTTGAGTTTTTTTTATTTTAACCTCCCCACTAGGATTTTCTCGTCTGTGCGGTACTCGAACCCGCGGTCCTTATGCCGCGGCCACACACATCGCGCTAGCGCGAATATTCGCGTTATCGCAATGTATGTGGCCGGCCCTTCGTGAATACTTCGTCACTTCGTGCGAAGTTTCAAGCACATCGCTTCGCTTTCGGTAACTTCTCGCACTTCAAAAGGCACTTCAGTCTGCCCACAGACATCGTGCGTAGCGGATGTGTCAAAGTAAATTAGGGTTTGCGACGTATTTTCGACATGAATTGGTGTAATTAAAAAAATTTGGAATTTATAAGTAATTACGAGTCCGAGCCGATATTATTTATATAATTTTCTTATTTTAAAAAAATTGACACAATAATAAAAAATAATTATTCGCTGCCATATAATACAGAGCGACCGTGGCGTCCATTTTGTTTTTAGCGTGTGTTTAGCGCGATAATATTTACAACGCGCAGTGTGGCCAGGCACCTTCGCGCTAGGCGGAAGGCGAATTTTTATCGCGATAATTCTATCGCGATGTGTGTGGCCGAGGCATTAGGGCTGCAACTCATGGCTAAACCACTACGCCGTCTGTGCTTGAGAGGACTATCGAGTAGTTTCACAACTTTCAACATTCTTATTTCTGATACTGTTCTTTAATTTGTGTTTTATAAGTTTAGCTCTGTAATCTGTATTTGATCTGGCAAGTTGCAGAGATAGTTGATCAATTACATTCCTAATAATATCAGGTGTGAGATCTACGTCACATGACTGGCTCTGTACCCAAAATCCAAGCAATGATTGTAGGCACCAGTTTATTCGATAATAATCACATAAACTTCTATCAGCTGATTCCGACATTAAGTTATATACTGCTGTCCGAATCTGGGTAAAATATATTTCTTAAAGATAAATTTCTTTTCTCACGTTTATTTCTAAGAGTCAAGTAAATATAAACGAAAATACACTTTTTCTTCCTAAGACCATTGATGCTAAGACCATTGATGTCGTATGCTAAATTAATAAAAACCTCTAAATATTATAATTTAGAACACATTTTCTAACGTGGTAGAGCCATGCTGCTATATTAATAGTATAGTTGTAGCACGAATGTGTCGGCTCGACCGGGGAAGGACCACGCTCTCACAGTATACCAGCGTAAAATAACAGCTTAATGCTGCTGTGTTTCGTATGGTGAGTGTAGAGAACCGGAGACCCTTTTTACTGGAAAAGAGGCATTCCATCTTAGTCCTCACGGCTGACAACGCATCTGCATTTTGATTCGCAAACGAGGATAGATGTAGATGTCTATGGACCACAGCAACCACTTACCATCAGGTGGACTGTCACTGTCGCTTGTCACCCTTATCCTATTAAAAATGTAAAATGTATATAAGGCACTTTATCGATTTTTTTTAATTTGTCTTACCGATAATAGTTTCACTTTTGTCCGTAGATTCCCTCTGCATGTCATTTTCCACAGAGATTAAGGAGCGACGGCCAAATTCTTTAAGTTCTAGGAGCACCAGTTCGTCATACATTTCATAACAGAATAACACTTCCAGGTCACGTTTTTTAAGAGATTCATAATATGGAGACGTCTCAGCGAGCTGGCGGCTAAGTTAAAACAGAAAGCATTACTCATTACGTAAATACTAAAAGTTTTTAACGGTGAACCATCTTTTATCAAAAAATATAGTTTATTTTTATAATAAGTAGATAGTCTAAGCATACATAATAAGTTTTCACATAGATCAATGTTCAAAGTCGAATAATCGGGTCTGTTGAAATTTATTTAAGAACATTTTAGAATGATGGTCCACCAAAACTAAAGAAATTGCTCAATCAGTAGAATTTACAACGTAAAAAAAACAAACAGATCAATGTTCAAAGTCAAATTGATATCCTCCTTATTTTTTAAGCCAGTTGATGTAAATGGAAACAAAATTTCACTAAGCATAGAATTCAATCGCTTAAAATTGATTACTCTTACAATAGACACTTTACCTTGGTGCTGCTAAGTAATAAATGGACTTTTGATCGTCTTTTTGCCTCAAACAATAATCAGCCAGTGAAGTTTTTACGCCGGCCTCCAATTTAGACGACTCGAAACGCAGTAATTTGGCAATCTCCTCCTAGAGTTCAAGAACTTTCGTTACAATCAAAAAGATCAAACAATAGCTTTAAAATGTAAATCAGGCTATATTTAAGCTACAGCCTGAAATTTAAAGAACTTTGTTTTAAAAACTGTAAGGAAAACGAACTTACAGTCCACCTGATGGTAAGTGGCTACTACAGTCCATGGACACCTACTGCTAACTTCAAACAAAGAAGGCTCCAGATGCGTTTTCCCCTGAGAGGACTAAGATAGAATATCTCACAAGCTGAAACTATACTAGCGCTCGATACTCTTCAAACCGGAACACAGCAGTGCACAGCGCAAGCATTAGGAGTGAGGCGTATTTATCGTAACAGATAAAAAAACAGGTATCTGAAAATAGCAGAATGTAACTGTGACAAACAAACTGAAAGAACAGCTCCTGTTCCACGAGATAAAAATCCACTAAAAGACAAGTCACAAGTTTTTCTTTATTCATACATATGATAGTTACCTTTCTTAGAATAAGATAAAAAATGTTACTGTGTACCTGTTACTCGTCACAAGCTCTTTCCTTTTCTCGCATAGGTTCAACACCTTAGTTAGAAAGAGAAGTACCTACCATGACTATAGTAACAGACTGCTATTTTGTAACAGGTTTTTGGAACTGTTATTTATGTGCAATTGGAACAGGCAGAACGGATATGCGATTTTACCTGTTACAGCCCACTCCTAGCAAGCATTACTATTTGGCGGCAAAAATAGGAAAGAAGGTAGTACCTACCGGCGGACTCTTAGGCCCGTATTAATAAACGTTACTCAGCTCAAGTACACGCACTTGAGTACAATCTTGAAGTTATGATCTTATTAATAAACATATCTCAAGATGCGGTTTAGGTCTACGATATCAGCTGAGTGCCACACTGATTAATAAAATAAACTCGACTCTCAAGTGTGTATACTTGAGTGCAAGTCACAGAACAGTATTCCTAAGTACAGCGTTTTGAGATACGGTTTTTATGTGTTTATTAATTAGCAACGATCTTGAGATGCTGATTTCGTAATGAGGGCGTATCAAATGATTACGCACTTGAGTTCGTCGTTGAGTAACGTTTATTAATACGGGCCTTAGTCTAATAGTCGCCTGGGTAGGTACTACCTTAAAGAGCCTAAGGCAGAAAAAGAATTCTACCACCCGGCAAACGTGTCAGGTTTAAAAGTTTCACCATAAAAAGCTGCATGAATAATATATTATATTATATTATGTATTTGTCCAAAACACCTCTTGACGGTGGGTATATTGCTCACAGATTTCATTATTCTGCTTTACCCGGTTCTTAATTTACTGCAAGTTTCTTTTTATTTAGACCACATACCATGTGCTGACGAAAATTCAAAACTATTTTGCGTGGCTTCATATCACTTTTATTTTTACAAATTATTACAACCCGTGTACAATAAGTGCAAGCCCGTGATTAGTTGGATGAACAGTCCGCGTCACCTATTTGGTTATTATTAACAATATCTATCGAGTCCCGTGGGTGTCGTAAGAGGCGCCAGGGGAAAACTGAAACTATGGAAAAATCCTCCCTATGAGGCAATCTATGGGAGCTGTAATGGATGGATAATGGAAAAAGATAACTATTTAAGAAAAAAAATCTATGGTAAAAGGCACACTTGAATTGATGTTACAAAGGAGATGTAATGTTACACAACATATTTACCTTCTCCAGAGGACTTTGACTCGTTACAATTCCCTCTTTCAAGAATAATGAATAATCTTTATAGAATGCATCATAGCCGACAGGATCCTTCTGAGCCATATCGCACATAAATTTAATGAATCTGTTAGTCAATACAGTTCGAAGTTTGCTGAAATTATAAACAAAAATATAAATTATGTCCGAATTCTATATTATTATTATCTCACAAACATCATTAGACCAAGTATTTCATTAATTTATTAAATATTTGATTTATTTACTATATCACTACAAATTCCAAAGACTTATTATTATTGAACCATGGTAGCTCATGAAATTCGCGTTCGACCTTAAATTTCAGTCATGTTTAGACCAATGTTTTATATGCATTTTAATGCTTATAATGTATTTATCAACGTGAAAACCTTTCGGCCGTTTTATAAACTAAGTTTCAGAACCACTTTCGAAAAGCAAAAATACACTTGTGGACAAATTTAGAGGAACGCAAAGAAAAGGTTTAATGTCTCCTGTTGAAAAAAACGTTTTGGAATGTTTTTTTTTTTTCGAATTTTATTTGTTTTTATATAATTATTGCGTAAAATTGCGTTCTTTCATACTGCAAAACATTATGCCAAAATTTGAATGCGAGTTTAAATTTAGTTTTATTTAACTTTTTGTCTTGACTGCCTTGTTTATTGTATTAAGTGTGAATTGCTACTGCAAATATACTGAGAATGCCAGATCTAAACGCTTCTCAAGTTGTCTAGGGTTGTTACTTTAATTGAAACTGGGCACACCTACAAACATGTGCTTAATCTATCACGTACCAAACCAAAATATTAAATTCTATTAAATTCTCTTAATTTATATCTCGTATAATCTTAATTCTCGTAATTTAGTAACGAAACTAATTACTAAGTTACTGTTCCGTAACATTTTTTTAGAATATAAAGCAGAGTGATTGTGTATTTACTTAATCGAAAATTATAGCAGAGATTGCAACAGGCCGAGAGAATACTGTACTTAGCAACATACAATACTGAAATAACTACATCTGCATGCAGGCAGAAAATAGAAACGCAAATAACAAATCTGTTAAGATACTCGACGGCTCCGTGGCTTAGCATTGAGTTACGGAGCTGAGGGCCGCGGGTTTTAATCCCACACGGAACAAGTATTTGTATGACCTACAAGTAATTGTTCTGGGTCTGGATGTTTGTGGTTATGTATTTAATGTATGTAAACTGCCTCCACGATACAGGAGAAAATCCTAGTGTAGGGGCAACCGTTTTTGAAAAGATAATAAAGAAATAAATAAATAAACTTACACAATCAAGGCGCTATTCTGCAATAGTTCTCTGCTAAGGTTGAGTGGAATGTCTTCTGAATCGACAACGCCTGTAACATATTAAGACCAATGTAACCCTGAATTCAACTATTAATATAAACCTGTGGGAACATATATATAGCTAAAGCAGAATACTGAAAAGTCTGCAATCTTTATACATATTTAGAATTGCCACCGCCAATACAGCAGATCACAAAAAAATACAAACTTGGTTTACAAAATGCATATACTGCAATTTGTAGAACGTCTGAGTTTAGTTTGTTATTTAGCAGGGAGAACCAAGTGCATACCAGAGATATTGCTTAACAAACATTAAAAATACAGTCTAACTAATAACCTCCTCCTTTTTTCTTAATCGATTAATAGATAACACAATTATAACTCACCTTTTACAAATCTTAACCATTTGGGTAAAATATTATCAGCCTTGCTCTTTATCAATATTTTCCTTGAATACAAAGCTACGCCGACATCAGAATCACGAGACATTTCAAAGAGACCAGGTTTCCCTTCAGGCACATATAGAATAGAGCGTATACTGATTGGTGCATCAGTTTTGTAGTGCAGTGTGAAACGCGGCTTGTCATAAGAATTGCTAATGAATCTGTAGAATTCTACGTGTTGTTCATGTGTTACCTCCTTAGGATCCATTAACCATACTGGCTGAAAACATCAGAGGTTTAGAAAATGAGAGTTCATACATAAATGTAATAAACAATGATAGATGTAATATTTGACGTGTGGTTTAACATAAGAGAAACCGATCACCCCTTTTTATCCAGTGGATGTTGTAAGAGGCGACAATGGGAAATACCATTGTCGCCTCTTCTTATGGCTACCGATAGACCATCTCCTTTATATCGGACAAAAAATACCACCAAGGCGGTTATAGTCTGTTCACTAAGATAGTGTCGGTACACCCTGAGGCGTACTTATTATTTTGCTTTTATTTTATTATTTTTGAATGTGTTTGTTAAATTAATGTTTTTCTATTCTAAGAATAAAATAGAATACTATTTTACTCTTATGGTTATTGTAATAAAATACGAAATATATAAATGATAAACACAAGTTAGGTAGCAAAAAATCATTCACTACGACGCTTCGTTTTAAATGCCAAATTCTCCTGCGGGTGAACGCCGCACGCGGCGACCTTAGATGTCGTGGCGGCGCCTTTGACAAGATGCGGCACGTGCCAAGACGGTGCGACACAAAGGCAACCGTATCTAAGCGAACAGACTATATTTGAAGACAGTTTGATGGATTATGACCATAATATATTTATGGCTTATAGTCAACCGTAACGTACAGTAACCGTGAAATATCAGGATACCGGAGATGTGAGCAGCTGTATAGATGCGAGACATTTTGTACTGTGATCGACAATCCGCCTGTCAAGCTTGTCAATTTTAGTGAATCAGTAATGTTATGTTATGGAGCTGATGGATTGAATGCGCGAATAATTAGCTCTTTAGTTGAATTTCTCTAATTTTTTTATAACTACTCTCTAGTAATAACAGTTCAATATGTATACAAATACAAACCTTTATAGAGTTGACCTGCTCGTTATTGAGTAAAATTGGACTTCCAATAAAGTTGCTGTATTTCTTAATTATATCTGAAAATATGTTTTTAGTGATTTTCAAGACTTGAATGCTTAACAAAACATATAATTTTATAAGAAGTACCTTTAACTCTTTCGTCATCAGCAAACTCTCTACAATCTGTCTTTAAGTATACTATTATTTTAGTGCCTATTGGTACATCTTCCATTTCTTGAATTTCATAAGTTCCTGATCTGTAAGTAAAAAGATTAAAGTGCGTCTTGAATCTACTGTGCGCTACTTTGCGACAATTACAAAACATTTACTACAGTTATTTTAAAAAATATTGTCTTATGCTATTACAAGGGTCATGCTAAATATATATATATATATATATATATATATATATATATATATATAACTCAAAAATTATATTTGTTTTTTATTACATGTATTGATCCTTTCAAATTCTTGAGCATGTATACACTTATCACTCGTATACCATACATATACAACGTGTTACTAAATACCCCGTAAAAAATATAATTAATTATCAAAGCCAAAAATTTTGTCAACCCTAGTAAGCTGTCATGTCAGGGAACCAGATTATTTAACAGAAAGGCCTACGTACCTATTTTACCTAATAATTGTCTACTTTAATAGTTTTCTATTTTTCATTCATAAATGTTTGCTACCTCAATACAAGGATGTCATTATACTCAAGTACTGGCTTCAAAAAATGTCAAGTTGGAAAAAAATATGTTGTCAATTTCAAATCTTCTAATCGATATCCTACAACTGTTTCGAGTTTTTTCCAACATTTTTGCAAAATAACGATGCTTTCTAACTCGGAATATTACGATATGATGTTATGCGTAGGCCATGAAGATAGTAATTTAAATCGTGCTCGCGAACTGTATCGGCAACGATTTATCGATGGTAGACCCCCCACTGAACAGCGACGGCTGCCTTCGTACCAGTGTTTTCTGAACATGTCAAGACGACTACATTCCACCGGCTCTTTTCATCGGTCTACTGGAAGTGGACGTCCAAGCACAGTCGACGCCAGGCAGGCTGAATTAGTGTTAGAGCATTTTGAAGAAGAGCCGACCACAAGTACGAGGCGAGCCGGAACAAGATTCGGTATAAACCATGTTGCAGTTTGGCGAATTCTTCGTGACGATAATCGTCACCCTTATCACTATCGCCGTACACAGGAGCTGATACCCTCCGATTTTACACCCAGGAGGAACTTCTGCGAGTGGTACCTCAGGCAGTTAGAGGAAAACCCTAATTACGTTAACTATGTTCTTTGGACTGACGAGGCAACATTCACGAGGTCAGGCCTTTCAAATATGCATAACGATCACGTTTGGGCTCGCGTGAATCCACATGCTTCATGGCAGGGCAGATTCCACCAGTGGCGGCTGAATGTGTGGGCTGGCCTTTATGACGGGCATGTCATCGGTCCCGTTATTATGCCATCACGTCTGAACGGTAGCATCTAACTATCTAACGTTTTTACAAACGGAATTCGAAGAGGCGATTGATGACTTTCCTGTGGCTGTGTGGTGTTTCAGCATGATGGAGCTCCGCACATTTTGCTCGCAACGTACGAGAACATCTTAACGTTCGTTTTCCGCGACGATGGATCGGCCGCGGGGGACCGGTGCTATGGCCTGCTCGTTCTCCGGAGCTCACACCCTTGGACTTCTTTTTGTGGGGTTATGTGAAGGACAGAGTGTATTTTCCGATTGCCCAACGGTTGCCGAGATGGAACAGCGTGTTAAATCGGTTTCGCATCAATAACACCGACGATGGTGCGAAATGCCACACAAGCCATATCCCGACGAGCGAGGTTGTGTATTGAGCAAGGCGGAGCACATTTTGAGCGGTTTCTGTAAATTTGACGTTTATTATGAAAAAGTAAGTGTTCGTTTAGGTTGTTTCGTTAGGTTAGGTCTTTTAAAATTTTTGTCGTTCCGCGAATTAGATAGAAATGTAGGTACATTCTGCGTAGTTTACTCTTTAATTTTACTGAAATAGGGTTTGCACATCAGTGAAAATAATATTTTATTTTTATTTTTTTGCGGTATGTTATACAGCGTTACTACGGTTCTTAAATATTGTGAATGGACTCGTTATAAGGCCCCATTTAACCTCCTTTCGGCTTTACGGGTAGTTTTGTAACAACCAGTATAAACCACTTGAAAATGCACTGACTCTTCTTCATCAGTCACCTTAGAAATCTTGAAATTGTTATAAGCAGCCTGTTCGTCTTTTTTACTTTCAAACCTCTGGCCTTTTATTTTTTCTTTGATTTTTTAAAACAGTTTAAAATTACAAGATGCCAGGACATATGTTGGAGATTCCTGAGTTGGTCGCCTGCCACACCAAGCTGATAATATTTCATACCAGTTGGACGCTCTTTAGCACCATAGCAGCAAGTACTTCATGCACAGAAACCTTTTTTTGGAGTGGGTTCAGCTTCAAAGCACTATACAATAGACCGGGAATTTGGGATCATAGTTATACACACATGTTTTGTCAGTAAATCGTAAACTTTTTTTTTGCGAGCGAATTTCATTCTGTGGGAGTCTATTACGCAAGTGGAGTTAGGGGGCGAGAAGGAAGGTGCGTCTTGTGTTGCGATATTTCTTGTGTGGGGGGGGGGAGACGTCCTGTGGAGCTGGGGATGTGCATCAATGTGTACAGTGTAACCCTACCAATATAGGGCGAACAATACTGGGTAGACAGTGCAAGATGATTGATATGTGTAAAAATTTACTTGCTAAAATTAGCATTTAAAATAACTCATGGCTTTTAAAGTCATAGCGATTAACAGTTCGCGATGTGTTAGGCTTTCGCTAAGCATCCTCTCAGTAATGAGAGAATTATAAGACAAGAAGTGTCTGCTGCACTCTCCAATTAGTGTTGGCGGGCTTAACATATCCTTGAAATATCTTTATTTTAATTATTCAGACATGAAGAGCTCCTCACTATGTTGTTTTTCTTCACAGCGAAGCAAGTGGTAAATTTTACAATTAAACTGAATAATGTAATTAAAGGCACCCAAATAAAACAGAGATATTGCATTGAAATTAGCTTATCTGTGTGTGTACACTAGTTTTCTATATACATACCCATCAGAGCTCCATTTGTATCCTGGGGATCCAGATTTACTACTCCTTGTATAAACTTCTAATTTATCAGCTACCATAAAAGCAGAGTAGAAACCCACGCCAAATTGTCCTATGATAGAACTGGCCTGTTCACTTCCCTGTTTTTTTATTTCTTCTATAAAGGACTTAGAGCCTGACCGGGCTATAGTGCCTAAATTTTGTATTAACTCTTCTTTGGTCATACCAATGCCATTATCCTGAAATAAAAATTATGGCATTAATAAGAAATGTCTACTTTTAATTATAGACTGTTAAACAAATATCTTTAACCGTAACCGTAGATTAAAATGGAATGGCAAGTTCATTATTTTCATTAAATACATCTTTATAGAATTTATTTTATTGTTTTACCTGGAATGTTATAGCTCTGTTTTGTTTGTCCGTAGTAATTCTAATTTCTAGTGCTCTGTCAGTATTCTCTAATTGTGGAGTGTCTTGGGCTGAGCTCACACTTATATACCGGAACTTTTCAAGGGCATCACTTGCATTTGAAATCAATTCTCTAATAAAAACCTAGATTCATTAAAAATAAGCATGTATTACGTTTAAAAACAAAAGATTCTAAAGATTTTTTATATTTGTGTTCCTCTAACACAATTATTTTATACTACAGTCGAAACCGGATATAACGACATAGAAGGGACCGTATAACTAAGGACGCTATATCTGAAGGTCGTTTAGAAGCATTCAATACATTTTTTTTTATCATTAGTTTTTAAAATAATTTTATAAACTTTAGCTTTTTTAACTGAATCTCAAAAGTGTTTTGCATTTTATGTTTTATTTCCCTCAAGAATTCTTGATTAACATCGAAATTTAGCTCTTTGTTAAAAGCGACGCTTTCCGCCATTATAACACATAATACACATCCGCCATTTTTCAATTGTTTTTCTGTCCACCAAAATGAGTGAATCTAGCGAAGAAATTCGATACATTCTTAAGTTTTATTACAAAAGAAAAATGCGACTCGAGCCGCGAAAAAAATTTGTGACGTTTATGGACCTAATGCAGTGTCAGTAAGTGTAGCACAAAGTTGGTTCAAGCGTTTTCAGTCCGGGAATTTTGATGTCAAAGATGCAGCTCACTCTGGTCGTCCTCGGCTACGGATAAAGTTGATGCCATTTTTGCAGATTGGCATATTAGTAGTTATGACATAGCCAAGGAATTGAGGATTGACCAGTTTTGACCCATTTGAAAAAATCTGGCTATACAAAAAAGCTCGATATTTGGGTACCACACGAGCTCACTGAAAGAAACCTAATGAATCGTGTACTCATTTGCGATTCTCTATTGAAACGTAATGAAACCGAACCATTTTTAAAAAGATTGATCACTGGTGATGAAAAGCGGATCACCTACAAAAAAGATTAGGGTAGTCAAGCTCCACAGACTGTAGCGAAAACCGGATTAACACGCAATAAGGTGATGCTGTGTGTATGGTGGGATGAAAAGGGCATCGTTTATTATGAGCTTTTACCGCCGGGCAAAACCATCGATTCGGATCTCTACTGCCAACAACTATGAGACTCCAGCAAAAAATTGAGAAAGAACTGTGTGTTTTGTATGGTGAGTGTAGAGAACCGGAGACTCTTTACTAGATACGAGGCATTCCATCCTAATCCTCAGGGGTGACGGGTAAGGTTTGAAAGTAAGTCGCCTGAATTGGGGGTGGGGGAGGGGGGAGTTGTAGAGTCGCCCCCTACTTCTCCCCCCTGCCGGACGTGCTTAGTTTTTTTTTTATAAATTTTTAAATATCTCATTTTGAGGTTATGTTTTCGTAATGTTTTTGACAATATATACCTGATTTATGGGGGAGAGAGTTGGGGGAGGGGAAAGTCCACGCCACTCAACGTGGTGCAGTCGAGGGTAGCCCGGTCGACGGAGCCCCGCTTTGCGGGGCTCCTACTTCTGAGTGGTTTATGAAAAAATAACCACGAAGGAAATGGCGGGGTCTAGTCGCTCGCTCACTCGACTCCGCCATCCCCTTCTAACCTAACCTGTCCGAGTCGGGATGCCCCAAGTCCCGAGCTCGCTTCGCTCGCTCTTGGACTCACTAATACACCAAAATATTTACTTTTATAATTAAGTACCGTCATCTGTGGCATCTTTACCTCTACTACCTTAAACTAGTTTCAATGTAATATTTTTTTGTCTGTGACAATTTATGCAATTTTAGACATATTGGTGAATTTTATAATAAACTGTGATATCCCAAAAAGTTTTTCAAGCTAGCAACTTCGTTTATCGTCGAAATAACAGCTTTTTCATTCTATGTGGTCAATTATGTTCGCAGCGTCATCGCATAAAGATCGGTGTTTCTTATAGAAAATCAAATTGCACGTAAGTGGCATAAATTTAATAGTATATGATATACTGTTATTAAGGTGTATCGCAATGGTTCAATTCTATAAATATTCTATTTCTTGAGTTATTGGAAAAGGTAATGTTGCTTGATGTTAGGTAAAGTTACTTCACTTAGCATAAAGGCAACTTTACCTATGACTAGGGTTGTCAAATTTAGCACGCATAATTAATATTGTTTTGTGTGGCAACCGTTTTAAGATTTTGTGCAGTTATTCAGGACAGTAACTTTAAAATAAATATAATACCTATCGATTTTTTTGTTCGTTTATTTTGGTGTGAAAGAAATACATAAGTAACAAATTTGCCTGATTACTTATTTTAGATATATTCAAAATGCCTCCAAAAACACCCAATCGTCTTCTATTTCTTTGTTTGACACGACTTTTTGGAGGCATTTTGAATATATCTAAAATTACCTATTTTAGATATATTCAATTAGGCAAATTTGTTACTTATGTATTTCTTTCACACCAAAATAAACGAACAAAAAAATCGATAGGTATTATATTTAAATTGTGTCAAACAATTAAGTTACAAAAATTACTCTGAAGAGATGCTATTATTGGCTGTTGATTTAGTTAGAAACAAAAATACAACTTCTTACGAAGCTGAGAAGCGAGAGAAGTTTGGCATATCGCGACTGACCATAGAAAAAAGAGTGAAAAACTGCATACTGATAAATTTGGGCCACGTTTCCGTCTATCTAAAGAAGAAAAATTTGTCAAAATACTCATAGCGGCGGGTGATTTTGGATGTCCGCTGTCACAGTTGGACTTAAACGGGCGGTTTATGACTACCTTAAAAAACAAGACTTACATATTCAATTACCAAGTTCCCGATGATTGGTGGAAAAGACATTTTTAGAGCGATGCAAAGACCAACTTACGCTCAGGTCTGCTTTAACAAAGATGGTAGCTTTAAAAATAAAAACAACGCTTTTTTAGCCTTAGGACTACTGGTAAGTTTATTTTGAGTGCACTCTGGAACACAATTCAATGCAAACTGTAGGCTAGGTAAAGTTGCCAAAAATGTGTCAATTTTACCTCGCTCATACTCTTGTTATTATAGCGATTCTATGTGAGATTTAGTAGAATTCAATGGTCCAACCAAAAGAGATACACATTTTTTACAAAATAAATCAATGAAAACGTAAACAACTAGCCCCATGATGGAGGAAATTGCATAAAAGTAAAAATATATGGTAATGTTGCCACAGTTGACGATACTTTAATTTATAAACATAATTTACAGCTGCCACCATTTGTAAAAAAGGATCTTTGCGTAATTTAGCAGTGTTCTGCCGCCACAAATACTCCACTACGGCATCACCAAAATTCGCTGGATGATTATAATTGTATTTTTTAAACGTTAAGGAGCACATGGAAGCAATGGAATGACGTAAAGTATAACTACCACTGTCAACAAAATTGCCAGCCTAGCAATTCATTTTACGCATTCTGAGATGACTTTGACAGATGCAATGTCAAAAACGTTAGAATTTAGTTAAATGTACGATCCATTTCACATTTAGTTAGTGATTTACCAATAGTTTTAAAAAATAATTAAAAATACTTCGACGCTGCTCCGGCAGCAAAAATCGCACGCTTCAGATAAACCCCCTTGACCCCCCCACAGCAACAGAATCTTTAAATTCAGGCGACTTAATTTCAAACCCAACCCGGGGTGACAACGCATGTGCATTGTGATTTTTAATGGAGGATGAATGTAGATGGCTATGATCCACAGCGACCACTTATCATCAGGTGGACTGTGTGCTCGCTTGTCAACCTTATCCTATAAAAAAAAATTGAGTGAGCTTGGTTTGGAAGTGTTAATGTATGCAATATAGTCCTTTTGCACCCTCAGGTTTTCACCTGTTTTGGTCTCGAGTTCTTTGGGTAGTGTTAAGTTAACATCAAGAGGACTGTCAAAACTACTTGTCGCATTTTTTTGATCAAAAATCCCAAGATTTTTACAGCAATGGGATTATGTCACTACTTACAAGATGGCAACAAGTTATCGATCAAAATGGCACATATATATTATAATTAAATGTAATTAAACTTTGAAAAAAAAATGTCTTGAATTTGTATATAAAATACATAGAAACTTTTCCCCTGACCTTATATACATACACACTATGCATATACTATATATATATAACTATCGTTTGCTATGCATAATAACTCTAGTTAAAATGGTTCAAGGTGAAAAGACATGACATCATTAAAATAAGATTCAAAATTGTAGGTGAAAAAGTATGACAGTTAATTGTTATTTATTTATGATTTATTTGCACACAAAGTACAAAAAGGCAGACTTAATGCAACAGGGCATTCTCTACCAGTCTTCCTCCAGGTTAAGCAGAGAAGATATTGTGGGTGCAAAGTGCAAACAGCTAAGTTAAAAATATCTATGTATGTATAATATTACCATAACTAATACTACATACTAAGATACATATTATAAACATAATTACACAAATATATTATAAAAATATACATACAATAAATTAAATATATAATAATTTATAGCCGATAAAATTGTGATGATGGTTGTTGCCTTTATCTGATGTTTTATAAGCAATATGTTAACATAGGTAGTTAAACTGGGACCTTGCCATTTAGTTGATATAACCGATCTGATGTTGTAACCCATGTGTTGCATCCGGTTTCAACTGTATTTAAAATACTTACTTCTTTGTCGGAATATAAGGATCTAGCTACAATATCTAGTAACATTCGAGTTTCAGCCTGAAATTCCTTTTTCTCTGGAGTAGATCTTACTTCAGCTTTCTTCTGATCAGATGCTGTACTAAATTTGGATTGTGATTGTAGATGGCATAACCCTGTAATAGTAATAGTCATAAAATAATATATGTTGTCAGTTCAAATTATTTTGTAAGCAATATTATTATAACACCACATTAAAATTTATTTAGGCCATTTTTTTTAGGTTTTAGATTATGTTAAAGCCTAAATGAAACAAATTACAGAGCTATAATAGTATATTATCTATGAATCAAACTCTTCCAGGAAGTCGATAAATAAATGTACAAAGACTAATAAGAAAGAAATTGAAATAAAAAACTATATCAAGTCTTAAATAATATAGTATAATTTATTCATACTACATTATTATATGATAGTAACCAATTCACGAGAGTATACCTTATTATTACTTAATTTCTATAAGTTTTTGTGGCCTCCAAAAGAATATTGGCCGTCTATCTTACAATTTTAACAGACAATACCCAGAAGGATGATAGAAATTAATGTAAAAAGTGCCTGCCTGTATCTATCAAACATGGTAATTTTGGCTAATATTTCCCACTACAGTAGTCCATCCACCTTTACTTGAAAGAGAAAGAAAAAAATAAGATGAAACCCGTCTGCATTCAAAAAAACATTTTGAAGATATGTGATGTCAGCGATGTTGTAGGAGAGGTATGGCAGACTATTCTTAGCCTAAAAACCCTTTAGAAAAATAAAGAGGCCTGTGCCCAACAGACTCAACCTCTTATAATAAATTTAAGGGAATGGCTTGAGGGAGGAAAGTTGTGCATAAGGATTTAAAATATAAGGCCAATGTGAAACTTTAATCTGTTAATTTAAATTTTGATACACTTAAATGTTTCGACAAAACGATTTTACGTCGCATAATTTGTCTTGAGGTCAAACCTTCCCTGAGGACGAGGTTGCCTGGTGTATATCAAAATATACTATAAATAATCATTCATAAAATATACCATTATACTGCGCTCTTAAAACCGTGATCCCATTAGGTTTGGAATTATTTATCGGCAGCAGAAGTAACCTCCTCGTGTATTGTACTGAAAAACATAATCTTGCACGTAGCGCTGACATAATTTAAAAAACCAAAACGAGTATTAGTTTAAAAGCGTTGCCGATTGCCGTTATAGCTATGGGGAAAGAAAGAATTTAAAAATTAAATCTTGGATAAATCATCAAATATTATATTCAAGAAACAAGAATTGAAATTGAAACATATCTATTTATCTATGATTCAATTGAAGTCAACAGAACTTGACATCAAATCAAAGAGCAAAGACCAAAGACCAAAGAGTATACAATAATCTTAAATATACCTCAAAGGACAGTTACTATACTCTTTGTTTCACTATTACACTACACTGAATCAGGGTCCCACTCCCGACGCCCATAATAAGAGAAGGGTAATAAGAGTAAGGGTCCCTAATTAGGGCCTCAGAGTGGACCCGGTCCGCCTTACTCATATTCCTGTATAGGACAGTTACTATACTCTTTGGCCTTACTCCTTTAGTGCGCTTACCACCGTGCAGTGTAATAATACTTAGGGCAGTTAGGAGTCCTAACTGCCCTAAGTATTATTCACGTCGTTTATGTGTCCTAACTTAGGACACATAAATGACGTTCGATAAGCACGGAGAGTGGTCGTGATCACTATTAACTACCCACAACCTAATAAGAAGTACTAGCGCATCACTAGTCACTACCCAAAGATTCGAGTATAAAACACAGACATATAAGAGTAGCAGACCAAACATTCGCTAAAAATTGCGTAGCCATTATGCACACATAGATAGTTTTGTCATTACAGGGTCGAACTAGGGCCGGTTACTGGTTTTATTTAACGATATTGAAACAACCGATATACTTACTGGAAATCCGCAAAAATTTATATTCTCTGGGTATAATAGGTGTAGATTACTTATCAATAAAGTCTTAACGAATAGAACAACCCATCTATTCCCGTGGTTATTGTAAAAGGCGACTAAAGGAGTATTTTAAGAGGACGATGGACAGCAGTCAACTCTCCTCCTTTTGAAGTTTTTTTTTCTTAATTGTGGCACCTTTACAGCAACCGGCCCTGGTCCAGGTTATGTTGCAGATGTTGCTTATCAATATGGCATCGCGGGATGGACAAGCTACGCGTCAAATTTTGTCTATGTATGTGTCAGTGTGACGACAGGTGACAGAACGAGATACTGTTTACGACTTGTAGCTTAGCAAAAAAAGGATCAAGAACACAAACTAATAAGAAGTGCTAGAATCATACCTACAGAACACAATTACTCTCTACCGAGAGATCATGCCCATCTCTATCTCTATAGATGTAACCATAGACTTAGAATATACTTACGCCAGTATATTCTAAGTATATGGATATAGCTATGGCATAGACTTAGAATATACTGGCGTATAGACCACCTGACAGCCCGAAAACGCTTGACCAATTTTGATTTGTCATTGTGTGCGTTAGCTAGTGATGTATATTTTACTTAAAAGGACTATCGAAAATGATTGTTAAGGAAGCGTTAAAAAGATTATAAAAAAATGTTTAGTGCATGAAGTTGAATAACTTCAAAAATTAACTGAATTTTACCATGATAGTTCTAAAATAATTAAAAATATTCATATAACATGTTCCTGGGAATAAACTGAACCTACCTGCCTTTTGTTGGATTTTAATTCAAATGTATAAATTCCCAGGTGACATTACCGATAAACTTAAAAACTCCCCAATAGTCAGATCGGAATGTTGTATTTTCAAGTTATGATCTTTTGAGAAAAATATTTACTGCCGTGGGTAGTTGCCCCGGATTTTCTTTTTTAACATATTGTTAATATAAATAGGTAGATACTTAACTAAGTATATACCTATTTATATTTTATATATTTTATAAAATGTTTTGATGGGGAAATAAAAACTGGGACACGGAGTATATAATGGCTGCTTTATTTTTCATGTAAGTATCACTTGTGATAATTACAAACATTTAATAATTAAATAGATTATAAAATGTTTATTTTAACATTCAACTTTTAACTATGAATGTAAACTAAATAATTTAAGGAAGGAAACTTGTAGGAATCAGTTAAATAAGATTGCTCTGTTTAAAGGCCAATATGTTTATGAGGCTTCATCATGCTTCATGTTTATATTCTTTCATCTGTCCCTGAAAAGTATAAAGTAATAATAAATTTATTATCGTTTTAGCTGCATGAATTTTAAAAATATAATGATCTTAACACAGTAAAGTACACTAAGTGTCTGAGGATACAGATGCACTCTCTATTCTCTCAATCTCGGTATGTTAAGAAAATGGTCACTCATTCATGGACTGACCGCGGCAAGTGCAACTTAATTTCGCAGATCTATTGATCTTCGCAGCTATTACTTAACCACGAGTTCCTCTTCTCTACGACTGACGCTGTAGGGGATGAACCACGCTATTTAAGCCCTCGCGACAATGTCGTCGGCCATCCAGCATGAATCGGGCATTGACCGTTGTGAGTATCAAATACTATGGAATTTATACTATCACGTCTCATGCGCGGTCGTCTAGTAGCGCTTGAGGAGCATTACTAAATATATATACCTAACTACACTAAAAGTTTTATCGTTGTGACTTGGGAATATAATCCGAAGTTCCGAAGCTCTGATCAACCCCCTTGGGGAAAATAGCGTGATGCTATGAATATTGTACTAGTGTGACCGTGGGGCTGTGCGGTTGGTTAAGTAAGGTTATACATTTATTTTGGTTGATAAATAGATACTTAGTTGGGTTCATAATGGCTTAAAGAGGATAATCTCAAGATTTTTTTGTCTTTAATGTACTACAGTTTTATAATGTATGAAAATCTGTCTCTATATTTATCTAAAGTTTTGAAAGTTAAATTTTTGAAGTCTTATTATAACAATATTTTACTTACTGGTACAAATAATGTAGAAATGACTCCTTTTAATAAAATTGTTTTATTCTACTTTTTCTTTTATACTTCTCAAGAAAATGTTTGCTGCAAATTGTTGAGTTCTTCTTTGCATTCCAACCAACCCGTCCAATGAACCTTAAACACTTTTTCTAATTATAGAATCCGGAGGGAATCTGTTTGAAAAACGGCAAAATAAAATTACATTTTAGAACGCAAACCGAGGAGTTATTTTCTTGTTGTGTAGGCAAGTCTATCGATTCATTATAAACATTCAAGATAAATATCGACATTAATTTTGATATAGTTGAGTCAATCCCTAGCGTACATGTAAAATATTTTGTATAAAAATGTATTTACCAAATTCATGCAAATTATCAACAACGTGTGTTTTTCTTTGCAAAATATCAAAATTAACAAAATAATTGAAAATGTTCTATATTCTAAACAGTATATAACATAAATTTTAACCAAAAATAAACGCTTCATAACATTGACGACGTCTTGAGAATTTACCAGTAAAATGTGCAATTATCAGGATTATCTCTATTATTCACATCCACAATCACTCACAGAACAAGTAAGCATTTTGGAAAAAAGTTACTTACTAAAAATAACCACTATTATACTTTAAAAAATTACAAAAAATCTCGGAGCTATTTCTTGCGTGCCGAATTGTGCCGACCTGTCATTCAAAATCGGTTACAGAGTCATGAGATTTGGTATCCTTTTCTATCTTGCATTTTTGCCATAAGGAATTTTATTCTCCCTTGCACACTATGTTGGTCTATACGCTAGTATATTCTAAGTCTATGAGCTATGGATTATATAATGTTTGGTCTGCTAGCTACTCTATTATATGTCTGTGGTATAGAATATGCTCGAAGTACCAAAGAGTATATAATTACCACGTTTACTTAACAAATAATTCATTCATTTATTCAGCAACTGACACTCATACAGTTTTGATACAGAAAATACTTAAAAACATCCAAGATCATCAAATCAATAAGAGAAAACAGACAAAATAATCCAATTGCATGAGTGATATGATGCTGAAAAAGGCACTGACTCAACATAATGCTATCGCACGATTGCGGTAGCGTTGGTTTTCAGCAATGCGTATTGAGATTGTATTGTACTCGCCCTCGAGGATAGTATGTACGCTTTATTTCTATGTTCGAGAAATGTGTTATCAAAATAATAAAATAAAATAATGGAAATGCAAAAGGATGGGAAATTTATTTATGCAGTATATATAAGTGTATATAATCAATAATATAATGAGTATGTACAATAAAACAGATATAATAAAGATATTTATGTTATGCTATGAATATGCAATGCAGTTATTTTATCCTCCCTAAAAGTTAAACTGAAAAAAGTAATCTTTTACTTTTACCTTAAAAAGGCCGATGCTATTAAGTTGACGGCTAGATGGGGGCAAGTTGTTCCAGCATTTAGTAGCTGCATATCGGAAACTATCGCGGAATCCTGCCGATGTGTGATTCTGTTCGAAAGTCTTCAAAATTACCGTCCTTGCGCCATTTTAGTTTTTCCAACAGATACCTGGGCTTTTCGCTATGGAAGACAACAAACGTTAGTGTTGCCAAATGTAGCGCTCTTAATTGTGACATTCTTAATAACTTTGATTTGTTTAAGAAGGGACTGACGTGAGTTCGTGGGTGAATGTGGTGTTATCTGGCACAAGCATTTTGGATCATCTGAATTATTCGGTCAGTTTTCGAAAGGAGTATTGGTCAGTATACCGTATCGATATAGTTTAGCCTGGAGAGTACAAGGGAGTTGCCGAGTATAACGCGCATATATTCACTCAAAAATCACGTATTCGTTATAATACGTTCAGTCTGTAAAAGCAGTTGCGTGCAAACTCGAGCACGTGTCTCTCAAAGCGAAGCGCGTCATCCATCAGCAACCCCAGATTCTTAGCTTCTGTCACACGATTTACCTCCCCGTGGACACACAAATCAGTATTATTTGCAACTATTCGATTTAGTTTTGATTAGTATAATACTATATATAGCATATATAGATAATAAATATCGATTGAGTACAAGAATGTTGGCTTCTGACCACTGAGCGACTTTTGTTAGATCTCTATTTAACTTATTAACTGCCCAGTTAGTTTGACTTGGAACAAAGGACAGTTATAACTGCAAGTTGTCTGTATAGATATGATATTTACAGTTGTGAATGGCTGTATTAACATCTGCAATATACAGTATGAAAAAAGAGGGCCCATTATGAATCCTTGGGGAACACCTCTCGTTACAGGACAAGGATTTGACAGAGAATGTGTACCACCTTTTTTAATTATTTTAAGTAACTGCATGCGGTCATTTAGATAACTGTAGAACCACTTGATAGCGGTCGGATCGAATCCATGATAAGAAAGCTTGAACAATAATAATTAGATGTTTAGACAATCAAAAGCTCGTGAGAAATCAAGTAGTGCCATAATTGTTTCTTGGCCTTTATCTTGAGATGCCAAAATATTATCAACTACGTCTAATAGTGCTGCCGTCGTGCTATGATGCTTTCTAAAACCAGACTACAGTTTCGGTAGTATGTCATTACTCTCCAAGTACGCTTCAAGTGTACTCAACTTGAAGCGTACTACTCTTTCCACAATTTTCGACAGACAGGGTAGGTTGCTTATAGGGCGCAGTTCCTTGAAATTTATAATACTGTTGGTTTTTGGAATTTGTGTAACCAAAGCGGTTTTCCAGACGTCAGAGAAATAAGACGTGGTTATCGACCTGTTTACTATCACGGCGGAGGAAGTGTTAATAGGACCATATCCAGGTATATGCCGTCAGCGCCATAGACTTAGAATATACTGGCGTACAGTATATTCTAAGTCTATGGTCAGCGCCCAAAGCGTTTGACTTAAGTGATTTAATTATATTTTGGCTATTGTGTTTTCGTCTGTAACACTTAGCTTAAATGTTGAAGTGCAAAATCGATGGGAACTAAAGAAAATATGTTCTGAAACGGGAGCTGAATCATTTCCGGGTATGGAGAAATAGGATAAAGAAACTTTCGTTTTTTTTAATACCGACAAAAGAACTTACATTCTACCTGATAGTAATTGACATCCTTGGACACCTGCAGACAACTTCAAACAAAAAATATTGTAGGTGCATTGTGAACTCCGGGGACTAAGATGGAATGCCTCCCAGACATTAATTATACTGGCTCTCTACACCCTTCAAACCAGAGTACAGCAGTGCAGAAATAAGTAAGCGGGTGGTACCTAGCCAGACGGGCATCTAGGCGAAGAAGGAATCCTACCACCTAGTAAAACAATTTTCGATAGATTTCTTTTAAAAAAACTATATAGAGATACATTTCAATTATTTAAGTATATATTGAAATTATTTATTAGTAATAAAAATTAATTGAGTAGTAAATAGCTATCCAAATTAATAATTATAATATATATCATCCATTCCATTCCATCCGTTACAGGCTGCTGAACATAGGTCTCTCCCATAGATTGCCTCATAGAGGATTTTGCTATATTTGCCACGCAACAATTATTGCAACACTTATTATATTTAGAATAATATGTAAAATATACATTCTTTCTGAATATAATGTAGATATAACTATGCATTTATCTAAATATTTTATTATAAAGTTGATCATTCTAGGTTTTGTTTATGAATCAAGAAACTACTATAATCAAAGTCGCCAATACTAAACTGAACGGTGAGCAAAGTGGAGTCTTGCAATTTCGATTTTCGCGCTTTTTTACACGCGATTTGCGCATTGTTCCCCGACAAAAATCGGGGAAAAATGCGCAAAGGAAGCGCGAAGGTGCGAATCGGTTTCGCACAGTGTTCGTTTTTTTTAACCGACTTCAAAAAGGAGGAGGAACTCAATTCGACTGTATGTTTTTTTTATGTGTGTTACCTCATAACCTTTTTTTCTAGGTGAATTGATTTCGATGAATCTTTTTTTATTTGAAAGCTGGTAATTCTCATGTGGTGCCATATAAATTTGATCAAGGTCTAACCTCTTGAGTTATCCTTAATAATTTATATTGAAGTCGGTTGTACAAAACTTTTAATTTTACCACTTGTTTATTTAAAACACGTTACCTCCATACTAGGATTTTCTCCTGTATAGTGGGGGCAGTTTACATACATAAATTTTACAAGAGCAAACATCCAGACCCGGAACAATTATTTGTAGGCCATACAAATACTTGTTCCGTGCGGGATTCAAACTCGCAGCCCTTAACACTGCAACTCATTGCTAAGCCACTGCACCAGGGAGCCGTCGAGTATCTTAACAGATTTGTTATTTGCGTTTATATTTTGATTAAAAATGAAAGTATAGTCTAGTAAATATGACTATACTCTACTATAGTAAGTATATATGACTATACTCTCATTATTAAAATGCAAAGCTTTCAGTAAGAGTAAGTTAGACTTTGTTATTAGTGATTTGTGCTGCAAATAAAATGTAGTCTAATCTACCAAAAACATTTTCAGTTTTAAACTAAAAACATACAGCTTAAAAGGGTTACCACTCACAAGTGCTATGCCATATGAATTAATATATATATATATATATATATATATATATATATATATATATATATATATATATATATATATATATATATATATATATATATTAATTCATATGGCATAGCACTTCGTAGCATTAAAAATATTAATTATTTTTATATTATTTCAAATTTTATATGTATCATTTAATAATATTATATGATGTCTGTACTTTTATATTTTTTATAATGAGTACTTATGATACACTGACCTCCATATATATGTTAGAGTCAAAACTCATAACCGGTCAAAACCACTTTTGACAGCAAAAATCAGGCAATAGTAGTTTTGACTAAGGGTTTTGGTCATAACTACTTTTTACTGGTATATTATATATTTTTATATACTCTGATACTTACTCGTATGATTAGGCTATTTGCGTTTAATAAAACATTACACTAATCTTGCAATATCAGTGAAAGTAGGTTAGGGTGCGGCTGGGGTAGCCCCTGGGCCACCCTAAAGCCGCGTACATTATAATGATATAATCATTCAAAACTGTTTTTGACTAAGGGCATCGGTCAAAACCATTTTTGCCTGATTTTCGCAGTCAAAAGTTGTTTTGACCGGTTATGGTTTTGACTGTAACATATATAGTATATATATACGCTGGACCTCTCGGTATCGCGTGTATTGGTAACTTTATTTGACATAATTTGCAAATGGCTGTTGTGTTGCTCAAAACGTCTACGAGTGTTTTAAAGTTTTAAATGAGAAAAAGAGTGAATGTTGTTTAGTTCGGTTATGTTTCATGTAAGTAATATAATAAAAAGCATATTTAGTAACAATGATGGTGTACGTGGTTTGTAAAACTCGTTACCAGAAGGGAAGTGTGGTAACATTCCTCAAGTAAGGGGATTTACAACTTATATTTAAAAAGTAAAACTATTTGATAATAAATGCACTTAAAAATCTGTCATTTATCTTATTAAATGTAATTTCTAACATGCTTGGCTTTAAATTAGCTATTTTTGATAACCAATACAATTCAATAGGGTTGATGAGATCCCTGTCGATAATAATTGTAGATGTTTTTTCTACCTATATAAGTTTACAACAATTAAAGTCGCTGACAACAGGTAATTATCAAATATTTCATTTCTAGGTTTTCAACTGACTCTATACTAAAACTGTGATTAAAAAGCATTAAATTTGTGAAAAACTATACTAAAAGAAAAACGTAGATAGACTAACGCAGCGTATCAGACATAAGTATTAATTGATAGATTTATTTTTTGTATGGCAATATATTAAAATGATTTTATTATATAGAATGGACGTTACGGGTAGGCCTGGGTATAGAATTTATTTATTGATATATTTTGTCACACTGTCCTATCTCTATTATTAGTTCCGTGGACGCTCATTACTGTTATCAGCGCAAAATGGCAAAAATCAAATCGCCTCATTATGTCACGATTTATAGCCAGTTTTTTTTATAGGAGAGGGGGCAAACGAGCATGCGGCTCACCTGATGGTAAGGGACTACCGCCGCCCATGAACAACTGCAACACCAGGGGAATTGCAGATGCGTTGCCGGCCTTTTAAGAAGGAGTAGGCTCTTTTCTTGAAGGTCCCTAAGTCGTATCGGTCCGGAAAAATCGCTGGTGGTAATCGATTCCACAAGGAAGTTGTGCGAGGAAGAAAACTTCTTCTAAATTGTACAGTGGTGGACCGCCAATCATCCAGATGGTACGGATGGTATCTCGAGTTCTGTCGCGATGTGCGATGGTGAAATTGAGCGGCTGGAATTTCAGATCACTCCCCGTGATAGATGCGATAAAATACGCAAAGAGATGCAACATCTCTGCGCAGTGCCAATGAGTCCAGCCGATCAGAAAGAACTCGGTCGTTGACGATTCGAGCCGCTCTGCGCTGGATGCGGTCAAATGGAAGGAGCTGGCACTGGGGAGCCCCTGCCCAGAGATGGGAACAGTATTCCATGTGGGGCCGAACCTGCGTCTTGTAAAGTTGCAAGCGGTGTGCCGGCATGAAATACCGTCCCCCTCTGCTGAGCACGCCAAGCTTTTTAGAGGCCAATTTGGCCTTCTCTTCCAAGTGACCACGAAACTGCACATCACTCGAAATGACGACACCGAGGATTCTGATACTGGCTGAGGCAACAAGGGGAGTGCCTTGAAACTGAGGAGATACGACAAAGGGGTTCTTTTTAGCGGTGAACGCGCAAACTTGTGTCTTCTGGGGATTGAACTGGACTAGATTTAGTCGCCCCCAGTCTGAGACTTCAGACACAAGTTTGTTCAGGTACTCAGCAACGTTTTCCCGAGAAATATTGGTACGGCCGGTGTATATAGCATCACCAGTGCTATCGTCTACATAGCAATGAAAGTTACCGGTTTGCAACATATCATTGATTTGCAGAAGAAACAGCGTTAGTGATAGCACGCAGCCTTGTGGAACACCAGCTTTAATGGGCTTGTAATCGGAGCATGCACCGTCTACTACGATCTTGATGCTCCGATCTGCAAAAAAACTAGTGACCCAATTGCACAATTTCTCGGGAAGCCCATAGGAAGGGAGCTTCGAAAGAAGCGAAGAACCCGATCGAAGGCCTTTGCTACGTCCAAACTAACGGCTAATGCCTCCCCTGGACTCCACTGCCTCCGCCCATCTATGAGTTAGGTAACCTAGAAGATCACCAGCAGAGCGACTTCGACGGAAACCGTACTGGCGGTCACTAATCAGCTGGTGATCCTCAAGGTACCGCATGAGCTGGCAGTTAATAACAGTTTCCATTACTTTGGAGAACAAGGAGGTGCTAGCGATAGGCCTGTAGTTGGACGGATCTGAGCGGTCGCCTTGTTTAGGGATCGGGTGCACCAAAGCTGTCTTCCATGAGTTTGGGACTACGCCTAGGGAGTAGGAGTACCGAAAAAGACGCGTTAAAACCGGTGCCAACTCCGGAGCACACGTCTTCAGCACAATAGGTGGGACTCCATCAGGCCCACTCAACTTGTTGACGTCCAGGGAGAGGAGTGCTTTACGCACCGAGCGCTTTGTAAACAGCACTAACCTGCATGGAGCAATCATACCGCGGGATGGTAGGCGGTGTGTTCCCCCCGTCATCAAGAGTCGAGTTAGAAACAAAAAGAGAGCCTAGCAGATCGGCTTTCTCCTTTGCATCATGGACCAGTGAGTCGTCCACCCTGTGTTTCTCGCCAATTCTGCCGATGTGCTATGACTTTGCCTTGGCAATGACACTTTTGAAGGACCTGGAGGCGGAATTATACTTATTTTTAAGAGCGTTAGTGTTTACATCCCGGGCCGTTAAGGACGTTCCCGGACAATCCCGGAACGTCAGTTCATCGTACTTGTATACATAGAGGTCAGAGGTATGAAACCTAGGTTCATAGACTAGACAGAAGCAAAGGCAAGTAGGCAAGTAATCAATACGTTTTAGTAGGTAAGTGCAAAGAGAAGGCCTTAGAGTAAGAACATATAATGGTTATATACTCTTTGATACCAATGCCAAAGACAAAGATTACTCTTTGGTAAGCGTCGCCGATCGCCGTCACCCGTCACCGTCATAAACTTCAATCTTCAGTATTTTTGTCAGTTGATGTTTGAGGATTCCTATGTTTGGTGGTAGTGAGATGTAGGCAATATTTTGAAATGTTTGATTGCTTGATAAAAGTTGGTAAAAACAGAATAAACCGATTACATTTTTATATTATTCTATTTGATTATTTACTGTTTATACAAAGTTCTTTCTTATAATAAGAGATCATTTTTGTAAGGAATAATTGCATTGTGACTTCATAACTTCTTTTATAAAACATTTTGTCAGCCGTTGTATTAAATTAAACGATTTGTAAGCGTGAATTGTTAGTTTATTATTGTGTATGTCTTGTTCTGTGATTTTTTTGTGAAAATATAAGTGACCAAGATACTCAGAAGCAGTCAGTGCCAATATGAAATATGTACTTAAGGGGTTCAGGACGAACTGTTCTTATTTTCTTAAAGTGTTGTCGCATGTGCGTTGCAGTACTTGAATAATTTGAACAGAACTCATCAAAAGTCTAAGGATGAGGGATCAGAGGTGAAGTATTGAAAGAGAAGTCACCGTGGAGCACCTGGTGGGAGGCGGTGGCGCGGGCGGGCTTCTGCCCGGTGCTTCGCCCGCCCAGCACCCACCGAATATGCTTCAGCCTATGGAAGAGATGATTCTTCCACCAAAACGCCAAGCTGTTGTTGATCGACTTCGGTGAGCTTGTTTTTTTTAACTAACATTGTATTTTTACTGTATATGGTAAATTAAACATGTATAAAAAGTACCAGTGTAAATAAAATCAATTTAATTAAGTATAACATACAGTGGACCCCCGGTAATCCGGCACCCCCTGATTCTGATTGCTTAATTTGAATTTGACTACATGTGATGAAGATAGTACATATATATAACATATAGAATCTTATTGGATCTGGAATTTGTCGGCTTATAAGGTACTCTTTTATAAAAAAATCCGGACTATAGGGGGTATTAGGCAGTACTCTATAATCTGACAAATTCGATAGACCGATACTGCCCTGCAAAATGTTTGTCGGATTACCGGGGGTCATATGTACTTTTTTATATGGATGGATACACATAGTCTATGCAATTAGACTTTTGTCTATCTCAAGTAATTGAAAGTTATCAGGTAGAGATATTTGTTCATAAAATTCTTCAGATTATGTGAAATTATATTGCGATGTTTCTGGGATTGATGATGATAGTATCTCAAGGCATAATATGTAACACAAAATGACTTGATTTCTTATTACCTTTAAAAAACTTGTTTCATCTTATCCATTAATTATTCGCATTTAAGCAAATATAAAAATGATCAGGGCTAAACATCTTGGCACGCCGAGATCACTCCCTGAAGTTGCTTGCAACATCAAAGGACTGTTGAACTTCTTCGGGGAGATTTCATGGCTCGGATAATCACATTAATCCTGTCCACACGCAAAATATGCCCTTAGACGTGGAGTTGTGGAAAACAGCCCGTCGTAAACTAAACTAACCTAAATATAAAAATTATTGGAAGATGTTTACAAGCTACTTGTCTAGAAAGTATATCATCTCAACATCAATAGCGAGTAGATACATTACTAATGTTCGATTTGACAACAATATAGTCATTATAGCAGTTTTGTTGAAGAATCTCAGCAATATTATCAATAAGCTTAAAAGTTTCTCCCAACAGATAAGTCCTGTGATGAACATAGACATGACAAAGGTCACATGTAACATCCTTGTCACATATATCCTGATTGTTGTTGGGAGCAATACGCTTAAAGTTGTTGATGAGTATGTTTGCCTGAGACAAATTGTGCGACTAGGTAATTCCAATTAGGGGATTCTTCGATTGACCTTTTGGTCTCCAACATGCAAGGGCAGCATTCGGGAGACTAAGCTAGGCAACCATTATGGGAGACAGTTCAGGCCTCATTTTGTATGAAACTGCGTTCACTGGAGGTGGGGTGGGGTTGAATGTGACGGAATCTATTAGTGGATCACTTAAAAAAAATATTTTTTCCGATGCTGCGACCCGCATTGCTCTGCCCCGTGTTAGTAGATGCAGGAGACTGTCAACGCACTGATATATTTTATGCAATATCAGGAAAATTAATGAGAAATTAGTTTGATTATGAAAACCTCTATGTATACTCAGCGGCACGGAATCTTGGCCAAGTCGTTATCTCGCAATAGCAAAAGCTTTAAGTGTTTCTGATGAATGTTTGTTATGCAAGTATGTCAAAAAATGTTTACCCTCAAGTTCAAGAGGGTAATTCATTATGTTTAAGTGCACCATGACGAAGTCTTTAATTTTTAGTTGAATCTTGTGATCTTGTGTCTTAATTCAATAACTAAAGGTGCTTTAAAGCCAATAAAATGCCATTAACACCAGCACAAGTTGCACAAGCAGTAGCATTAATTGACCAAGGGCTGACACAGCGTGAAGTTGCTATTGTGCTTAACGACCACGATCCTCAATGCAGTATTCACTGAAACGATACCAGGAGACAGGCCGCTACACCCGCAGGCCAGGCAGTGGGGCGTAAGGTGCACATCGGCCGGGACGATCGTTTATTGTTATGGAGATTTTGAGAAACCGCTACCTGACCGCTGTTGAGATACGCCAGCGGCTCCAAATCGCAAGAGGCGTTAATGTTAGTGAGCGTACGGTGAGAAGACGAATGGAGGAAGTGAATTTAAAAGCTCGTGACCAGCACGAGGTCCAGAACTTCTCAGACAGCACCGAGTAGCCCGACTTCAGTTCGCAAGAGAACATGTCAATTGGACCCACGAGCAATGGGCTAGAGTGTTGTTCACAGATGAGTGTCGAATAGCTTTACGTGCTACAGACGGTCGAGAACGAGTGTGGAGAAAAAGAGAGAGGTTTCTACCCATTACCACCACCCAAACTGTGAGTTTCCATGGAGGCTCAATAATGGTATGGGAGGTGTAAGTTCCGACGCACGTACAGAGTTGGTCATCGTCGATAATCGACACAGCTACTCGATACATCGAGGAAGTTCTTCAGGAGCACGTAATGCCTTATTCGGATTCATTGGACACGACCAATTCCTCCTCATGCACGATAATGCACGCCCGCACGTCGCACATTGTGTAGAGGAATATCTGGAAGAGGTTGGAATACAAAATTACAGTTGCCAGCTCGTAGCCTGGACTTAAATCAATTGAGCATGTATGGGGTATGCTCAAAGAAAGATAAAGTCCAGCTCCAAACCGCCACAAACTCTAAATGAGCTCCGAATGCAGCGCTGGCGCTTGGGACAGCATACCGCAAGTTGATGTCAGAAACATCATTCAAAGCATGCCAGATCGAATGCAAGCGGTTATCAGGGCTAGAGGAGAAACACCGATATTAAAACTGATAGACAATAAAGAAACAGACTTAATTTTTAACTTTGTAGTGTTTTAAAGTGACAATGGAAAGATGTTAATTTTAGTGAAAACATGTTATCTTGAAAAGAAAAATTTCTGTGAAGTTAACATTAAATTTCTATGTTCTAAAACCATTAGAGACACTTATTGAATGCATCTACCCTTAATTTACTGTTAAAAAACGTTTCAGTGCAAATAATCAGCAAATTCACGAGTGGCCAAGTTTCCGTGCCGGTGAGTGTAAAATGGTATGTTTTACAGATACCTATATCCTATCATAAGTCCGCTGCTGAAGAGGTCTTCCTCATAGATTGTCTCATAGGGGGGATATTTGCCATAGTAGCTAGGCAGGTTGGCAACTGAAGGTTTTATTTTTGGTTGTCATTACGAAGATGCTGTTGCTCATCTTCTGGTTCGTTTCACTCTGTCGCTTTTTACGACACACATGGGATGCTATGGGGTAGTAGATTTTAGAGATTTTTGGAGAGAAAAAATCATTCTGGATTTGGATTCTTCAGATTAAAGAAAAAGTGATGAAATTCATCACAGAATCTTCTTTCCTAGCACATATACTAAAATTTTATGTGGTAGAGCCACGCTGTAGCTATATAATGGTTGTAGTACGAATGGATTGGTTCGACCTGGGAAGGACCACGCTCTCACAGAATACCAGTATAAAAGAGCAGCTTAATGCTGCTGTTTCGTATGTATATATGTGTGTAGAGAACGGCAGACTGGACTTTTTACTGGAAACAACTTTTTGAAGGCATTCCATCATAGTCCTCAGAGGTGATAACGCATCTGCATTCTGATTCTTGATTGAGGATAGATGTATGTGCACGTCAAAGATAAATATAGATGCCTATGGGCCACAGCATCCACTCACCATCAGGTGGACTTTGTGCTTGTTTGTCACAACCATTCTATAAAAAAAAAAACAAATAAAGAAAATATTAGTCATCAGAGTTTTCTGTCGATCACTTGTTACAGCTATGACTATAGGCTGAAATTTGCCTATGACCTGGTTAGCCTTGTATAATGGACACAGTATACAAAAATGATCGCTATACCATTGCGGCACATATTCTTATCACATATACTTTAAAACTAGTAAAAAAGAGTGTTCAATTAGTATGTGTTGCTAGTTATGACATAAAATGGGTCTGAGATGTGATCTTTCACTGCTGGCCATATAAGGAAGCTCAAGTTACTTAACAAGCTATGGAGAGGGTTATGCTCGGTGTTTCTCTGCGTGAACTCTGCTGAGTAGAATAGAATAGAATAATTTTTATTCAATATAGATTATTACATAATACTTATTGAAAGTCATTTTTTTATTTACCACTGGTTCGGAAAATACCTCTGTCCTGGGAAGAACCAGCAAGAAACCCAGCTAACCGACATAGCCCAACAGTATTACTAAATAACAGCCAAACAGTAAGATGAAGTGGCAATGGGCTGGCCATATAGCTCAAAAAACCGAAAACTGATGAGGAAGGAAGGTTCTTGTGTGGCAGCCTCGTACTGGTAAGTAAAGTGTAGGTTGGCCTCTCACTAGATGTAGTGACAACCTGGTAAAGAGATGCAGGAAGTCGATGGATGCAGGTGGCTCTGGACCATTCTTTGTGGCATTCCTTAGGGAGTGCCATGTTCAGCTATTGTCTTGTGATGGGCTCTAACTAAGATGATGACAATGATATAAGAACTTATAGTTTTTATAATCTAAGAACTACAAGAAATTTCTCAAAACATTTTGAACAGGAACGTAGCAATCTAGCTCTGGCCAAGTTCCCATAAAAAACCCTGTAACACAAGTACAATCAAAACTCAATAGGTGCATTGTAAACTTAATTTTTTTTAATTCTTACACAGTACATAATACATATTTTATAAAATCGATATCAACAAATTGTGTGGTTCCTTAGAATACTAATATAGGATTTAAAGCAACAGTAGCCTAATGGCAGGGTGCAGACCGCAAACTCAAAATGGTTTCGAATCTGCCATTCGATTACTGTAGTGAACCAGTAACCACTCCTAACATAAGCATTTTAAGCTTACCAGGAGTGGTTAAAAGAAATATTAGTAATGTTAATAACATGATAAAATATAAAAGTATGGTACAATGAACACTATGTTAAACACTAGTACTATGACAACAACATTGCTTAATGGCCTGTTGTACCTGGCTACAATGTCATGATTTGTGTGTTCCAATTCCAGACAGGGAATTATAATATAACCAAGGTGAAACTACTACTGAGTTTAGGGCATGTCCTCCCTTGGTTGACCGCATAGAGTAAGAGTTCGTAAACACTTTTTATTACTATACATAAGTGCAGAGTCGGATTAAGCCACAAGACCCATACGCAATCTGAGTGTTAACCCTTTCCATTTTTCTAACTTCCTTCTATCACATAAAAATGATTTTACTAAGTGTGGGGCCTTTAAGCAACGCGGAGCCCATAAGCAGCTACTTACTTTGCCTTTAGGTTAATAATTGAGTCCAATTATATTCACTCACACTTACTCACTACAGCCATCACAAGTCCACTGCTGAACATATCCATCTGCATCCATCGACGACTTACGTGTTTCATCAAGTCATCTCTCCATCTAGTGGTGGTTCTTTCCAACGCTGCGCTTGCCAGTACGAGACTGCAACTCGGCCACTTCAGCTTGCGAATATCGTTTATTCCGCATTTTATCCCGCAAAGAAATTCCGAGCTTAGCCTTTTCCTTCGCACGTTGAGTGACTTGGAGCTTCTTAATACGGCCAGCAGTTGAGGACCACGTTTCGTTTCCGTAAATCATCACTGGCAACACGCACTGGTTGTCAACTTTCGTTTAAAGGTACTGAGGAATATCGGACAAGAAGATTTGTCGCCGGTTCCCGAACACAACCCAGCCTAATTGGATTCGTCGATTGAACACCTTTCACATAATCTATCTATCTTCTATCTATCTATACATCTATACAAATAAATAAAATTGAAGTGTCTGTTTGTAATGTCAAAATAAGAACTTTTTACTAAACGCATATGAAAGTATATTCGGTACTTATAACAAAAACACAATTTTAATTTTTTTGTCTGTCTGTCTGTCTGTTTGTTCCGGCTAATCTCTGAAATGGCTAGACCGATTTTGACGGGATTTTCACTGGCTGATAGCTGATGTTATAAGGAGTAACTTAGGCTACTTTTATTTTGGAAAAATAATTAATGTTCCGCGCAAAAAAATTAAAACCATAAAATCCACGCGGGCGAAGTCGCGGGGAACAGCTAGTACTATAATAAAACTCTAACACGACGTCCGTCTGAACACGCATCACACAAAAACCTGTGAACTGATTTGGATGGGACTTTCACTGGCAGATAGCTGATGTTAAAAGGAGTAACTTAGGCTACTTTTATTTTAGGAAAAATTAGGGTTCTGCGCAAAAAAATTAAACCCATGAAATGCAATCACAATAAATTCCATCGCGGGGAACATCTAGTATGTAAATAAAATGACGTGTTTTACCCAGTTTAGTAAGAAGCCCTTTTACACCATAATCTAAGTTTAATCTCTAATTATGAAAAACACATAATATCTGTCACCTTAACGTCGAATCATGTGAAAGAGTAAATAAATAATACATAGTAAATTATAGTTACACACTTAAAATTGGAATAAAAATTTATTGGTGCCGGCATTGATCATACCCAAGTTGGTGACGGTGAGCGCTTAGCCTCCGAGTTTTTTTTATAGAATATGGGTGACAAACGGGCACACAGTCCACCTGATGGTGGATGCTTTGGCCCATAGACATCTACATTTATCCTCGATTAAGAATCAAAATGCATATGCGTTGTCACCCGTGAAGACTAAGATAGAATGCCTTATTTCCAGTAAAAGGTAAAGGTAGCGCCACTTAGGAGTGAGGTGAAATATTTGACAGATTTCATAGCGGTGGACGTTAATTTGTTAGAAAAGTGTAAAGATAGATCTTTCTTTCTGAAATATTACCTATGTTTTATATTAATTAGGTTAAAATGGATAAATCAAAGAACGAATATTTCTAAAAGCAGAAGTAGAAAATTAAAAGAGTTAAAAGGTGTAAAAATTAGTGATAACAATTATAAAATTGTTATAAATGCCGATAGGCGTCCAACTCAGGAACACCCTGGGCGTTATAATGTTCCTTCCACGAATGAAGTTGCTGTAGTATTGGTCGACCAGGAATGTGGTAGGCGTGATATCATTATCCGTTCCAGAGACAATCGTTTGCAACGTATTTACGAAACCCACAGGGCTTACGACAGTTTGCAATATCCTTTGATATACTCTCGAGGGAAGATGGTTATAATTTCGCTTTATGCCAAACTGATAAAAAAAAGGGTCTCCGGTTCTCTACACTCGCCATACGAAACACAGCAGCATTAATCTGCTATTTTAGGCTGGTATTCTGTGAGAGCGTGGCTCTACCCCGGTTTCGTGCTACAACCATAATATAGCTGCAGCGTGGCTCTACCACGTTTAAAAAAGATACCACGACAAGAATATACATATATATCTCGAAATCTATGTACAGATACAATATGTATTTATATATATTTCACCATGGTAGCTTAGGAGCTAGATAATATTGTACAAACACCTATCCACATTACTGTGCTAAAGCTAACGGTACCTGACTGTCGCTCGGCGGTGCATATACGCCGCGCCGCGCCGGCCCGTTCTATTTACACTGCAGGTTGCAGTTAAGTTTCTATGCTAGATTTCAGAGTGCAAGCAAAGCGACACAGCTGTCGCCGTGTTACTAGCGTGAATTAGTCTTGTCGATTTTGACCCAGTGCACTGATACGCCGCTTAGTTTTGAATTATTCGACACTAACCCAAGACCATTAAAACAATTGAAGTTTATAGAGATATGTAATTCTACACTTTAATTGTACAGAAAGGGGAAAGTTAACACCTTTGGGGTCCCACTATTCCTAATAATACATAATCCTACATCGCCGTAAAACCTTCCAAAGCCTAGAATTTTCAAAAAAATAAATAAACGATAACTAACTGGTGCTGATCTAAGAGTATACATATTTATGTATATTCTAAGGTGCTGATCGTGGCTGTTGTAGCAATACAAATGCACCGCTGTCCGTCTGCTCTCCGCCTGCTGCCCGTCTCTCTACCTCTCACCGGTACTAATCGCGTTAACGATATTTGACAGTTCAATGATAGTTATTTTAAGTGAATATTTACAATTTGCGTGTGTAGTTCCTAATGTTCATTTCATTTTTAGGGTTCCGTACCCAAAGGGTAACCAACGGGACCCTATTACTAAGCCTCCGCTGTCCGTCCGTCCGTCTGCCTGTCAGCGGGCTGTATACATATAGACAGTTGAAATTTTCACAGAAAGTGTATTTTTGTTGCCGTTATAACAACGAATAATATAAATAAAAATAAATTAAAAATTAAAAGGGGCTCCCCTACTCGAAACGTGTATTACGATGGTACGGAACCCTTTATGCGCGAGTTCAACACGCACTACTCCGGCTTTTTGGTTTATTTAATACATTTTGATAAATATTTAAGGCACCCAAAATATACAAACACTATAAATGAGGAAAATATTCACGTAAATGCAACAATATTTAATGCAGGGCGCATTATGTAATTGTAGTTATTTAATGTATATAAAAAAATAAACAACGTGGGTTTGTTTGTTATATTTTATTGTGTATATTTTTACTGTTTTTTTTTTCAATTATGAATAATGTGGCATATTTTTTTTGATGAAATATAATTATCTAATGCCTTATCGCATTCTCTGCCTTACATATTATTAAAATGTGTAAGTTTGTATATTTGACATTTATTTACTCATTTATTTTATTCGCGCTTAGTTAATTTGAAAGAGAGCTAGATTACGTCATGGAATTATCCTATTTCTACCTTATTTGTGGGGGAATTTCCTTTGGTTTCTATAATATCTTTCTTACGAACACCACGTAAGCGTTGTCGGGGTTAAACTCCAATAAATTATAAATATTGTTGTTATTTCATAATCTAGACGAAAAGAATATGAGTTTACCATTTTATTCGTAGCACCAGTTCTAAGATAAGTAGCATTTTAAATTTTATCAGTCTGGTGTTCCATATTATTATATGGAACAAAGACTAATGAACACCAAAGACTATAATTTCATTGTCTCTCATAACTTTGCGCAATTTAATCAGATTTATCTGGAATAACACTTTCTGTCACATTTTGTTTTATATTTGTCTTTGGTATAATATATGATATATTTATCCATAGAGTAGCCATACGCAGGCATTCCCCTCTCTCAAGGTACAAGTCCACGCTATCCTATGCGTACAATAAAACTAGTTGCAGTCGCACTGCTCACCAATCTAGTTGCGCAGCTGAATCGATGCCCCACAAGAATGCCGAATTGTTCAGTTTTTTGTTGCAAAAAGAGATTTGCCAGTCAAATTTACAAAAAGATGGCGTTACCTTTCATATATTAGTAATTTTTAATCACATTATTGGTATTTAAACAGTTCCATTAAAAAGTACGGTGAGCGATATTAATTTATATCTCGAGATATATTATATATTACATTATATCTCATAGTGAAAAGCGGGCTTTATATTTATCATGATCGCTCTACACCTCTACAGTAAAAGACTTTTATAATTTATGCGCGTCATCAACCCGCCCGATGGAGTTAGTTTTAATTTCTTAAAGCTTCCAATAAGCTTTGGGAAAATATTTTGTTTCTAATATATATTTATTTTTAATATAGCTATTTTTAATTTATGTATTATATAATGCTATATAGTGTGTATTATATTATGTATAATATATAATGCTATAAGACGTTCGTTCAGGTAGAACGTTTACCTGATTAATATACCCTCTTAATATGAAAAAGATTAGAATGGTATGGATTGCATTTAAACGTTAATCATCAAGTTTCTTGCTTGAGGATATCGCAAATAAACAAGCGGTGAAATAAAAAAAATTGTACAACCGACTTCAATATAAATAAAATGAGAACATCATCAATGTAGTTGAAGTCAATTATATACGCATTATTAAGGATAACTCAAAAACTACTGGTCGGATCTTGATCAAATTTATATGGGGCCACATGAGAACCACCAGCTTTCAAATAAAAAAAAGATTCATCAAAATCGGTTCACCTAGAAAAAAGTATTGAGGTAACACAAAAAACATACTGTCGAAATCAGTACCTCCTCCTTTTTTGAAGTTGGTTAAAAATATTACCATTTCATTATCAATAAAAACACAATAAAGTAGAAAACTACTGCACTAAAATAAACCATTTTGCAAAAAGGGTGGTTTCGTATTTTTGCATACCTAAAAAAGTAATAAAATTGTTATTTTAGATATTGTCTTCATAAACCTTGCACCCACAACGCTGTCGTCTCCGTCGCTGATTTGGATATTTTACATCTGGATGTAATATCGCTCGGAGGCCATTTTTCTTTCCGATTATCGCCTCTTACGAAACCCTTGGGACGAAATGCGGTAGTGAATTCCCTTACGCCGCACGACAAACGCAAACGTGTAAATGAAAAGTTAATCACGTATAAATAAATAACCTTTTGTATTCGAACGTGTTTACTTAAACATTCAGGTAAAATCCTGCCACTGCCCGATAATCGGTGATTACTGATTAGTGACATTTATTGAAAAAAAAAACACTATTGTGACTGAAATTAAATTTGCTGATAAATAGTGGTGATATACTTTATGGTATTTCTCTGGGGAGGCGCTATGCTCAGCAGTGGACTTGTGAAGGTCTAGAACGGTGGTTCTTTACCTTTTAGTTTCGAGGGACCTTTAGACGGATTTTTTTGTCTTGTTACGGACCACTAACTTTTAGACAAACTATATTTAATTATGGTATGTGTGGTTGATTTTTAGGTTTGTTCTATAAATAAAATACACGAAACATAATAATGTGTGGCATTATTGTTTATTACCCCTTAATTTAATGTAGCAACCAACACCTGTATTTTAAACCGTATCGCCAGTATTTGCACAACGATCATCATCTCCAAAAATATTTGTAGAATGCCTTCATGGACCACTTCGGGTGTCTTCAGGGACTACCAGTGTTCCATGGACCTTCGGTTTGGAACACAGGTCATAGAAACAACATCTATGATCTGTGGTTTGGAACCACTGATCTAGAATGATAATTATCGGATAAAGTTGCGCTCACTGTTTTTAGAACTTATAATATATTATGTTTTAAATAACACAACACACAATCCTAATTGTTAATATTTTCAATTTGCATTATATTTTTATTAAATAAAAGGCAAATAAATATCTTTGAATCGTTTACTTTCTTATTCGATTTGATAAAAAATTTCGTCTCCGCGTGATCGTTTTCGAAGATAGCCGCGTAAGAAAGCGAGCGGTGAGCGGTGACGGGCAACCGGAGAGCGTATGGTGCTTCGGTGTCACTGACATGGCTTGACATAGAATCGGGACTTATCGACGGTAGTTTGCGTAGTGCGACACAGCGCGGCTGGTCAATGAACTAAACAAAAACACCTACGAGTTTACAGTGCATTGCGCAGCGTCGCGTACACCGTCTCGAGCGTTCCCTGCCCGCCGGTAAATGGAACACTACATTTAATGTTCAGCTATTTTTCCACTGGGGAGTACTGTAACAAAATCTTGAGATATTTCTTCGTATTATTGTTATTTCGTTCCTTGCAAATCTATGTGTGATTGTGAAGTAGCGATGATTATTTTTTTATTACTAACTCATAATATTTAGGATATATTATTGAAAAGACAAATATGATTAATGGTTTATTTCATTATCTATCAATGTATCTTCTATATATACTCGTATAAAAGAGGATGTCTTGAGTAACTGACTCATCTACTCGTATCAACGCACAGCCCAAACTGTTAGATGTAGAAATCTGAAATTCGGACAGTAGCTGCTTTTTATGACGAAGGCATCCGTTAAGAAAGGATTTTGGAAAATCCAATCCCTAAGGAGGTGAAATAACCATAAATTAGGGATATGAAACTTTTTATTTTGCGAGGCGATTGACTTGAAACTTACTAAAAGTACTCTATAAATAACATAAGTGAATAAGTATGCAGTGATTTTTCAAATAATCGAGGAGTTAGAGGATGTTCAAATTTGTATGCCAAAATATTAATTTATGCTTTTTTAATCTGAAAATTGATGCATAGTTGCATATATACAGGTTTTGGCCTCGTTCGGCAATGGATGCTATTTTTCATGTTATAAGATAAAATATTCCTTTGTAGTTTATAAATAGACATATTGTTATCTGATATATATGGAAAATAAAGATTATTATTATTAAAAAAATACATTTTTTGTTTCTTCAAAAACCTACCCTTATGCCCAAATACCTATTCAAACGCTGCTCAATTTTAAGACGCTGTTAAGTCTCCTGTTGTCTCTATCACTTTGTCAAAGAAACTGTGACACCACGATACCTAACGACATCTTAAAATTTAGTACCGTTTGAGTATTTGGCCATTAGGATCTTAAAACGAGGGTGCAGTTTGCATGAAAAATATTGTATTAACAGCCCAAAAAGCTAGACAGATTTCTAATCTGAAATTTGGACAGTAGCTGCCTTTTATGACGTAGGCAACCACTAAGAAAGCATGTTGGAAAATTCAAACCTTAAGAGTTCGTTCGTTACGACCGGAGAGAGATCAGGCGCAGGACCAATGGCTTTACGTGCTTTCCGAGGCACGGGGGTGAGGCACCGCCAACTTCCTAACTGCGGGCTGCTACTCAGAATTTTTTGACAAAAAACCCAATAACTGTTTTGGCCCGAACTGGGATTCGAACCCGGCACCTCATGATCAGCAATTGCGTTTACGACCATTAGACCAACGAGGCAGTCATAGTATTAACGAGGCATCATTTTATTTAGAAAACTGAAAGCACTGTAAATAAAATGATACCTTACAGAGAGAGAAAGAAAGGAAGAGAGACAAGGTGATAGTAAATTGTTTTCTGTTTCCTAAAATTGTGTTTGCCAAATTCTCTTTGACTTACGAATTTCCGGTAAAATGAAGACGCTGACGTTACCAATGTACTGATTAAAAAACGAAGTAAAATGTAATAAATAATTTGAACAAATGAATGCACGACGCGACGCTGATATGTTATTCAAACGAACTCGCATTTACGTATGCATATTTAACATGTTTATATTCTTCTACTGAGTTCAATGAAACGGAGGAACTTTAGGGTAACATGGTGGATTGTGCGTTAATAAAATGTATCTACATTATAAACCTGTTTTGCACTGGGCTCTACAATTCCACAGTATTACTTAATGTAAAAGTTATGGGGTATTGTAATTTTAAATAGGTGCTACTTTATTTTTTTTACTTAACTTTTTGTCCCTTTAAAAGACATAGACAAAAGACACAATAATATTCTCAGTATTAAGGTGATTTGCTAATAATGTGGGTAAATTAAAAAAAAACATTAAATAACCACACTACCTGAGGTTGTAAATATGAAATTTCGTCTTGATAACTTCTTCTTTTGTAACCTTCGGTCATAGACGACGGGAATGACTGACTCGACAATGTTGAAAAAAATCGAACACCGTGCGGTAATTAAATTCCTCACTAAACAAGGAAAAACTCAAAAAAACATCCATAAAGAGATGGTGGCCGTTTACCAAGACTCTGTTCCTTCAATGTCAACCGTACAGAAGTGGTCAAGTGAATTCAAAAGGGGCAGTAAAGCATCGAAGATGACCCCCACCCAGGTGGGCCAATCACAGCGGCTACTGAAGAAAATGTGAAAATTATTGAAAAACTTGTATTAGAAGATGCACGAGTAAAGAATTAAAATGTTAGTAGAAATGACTAACCTATCCGTTGGTACCATACACACCATATTGCATGACTATCTCAACCTCACAAAAGTCTGTGCAAGATGGGTGTCGCGAATGCTCACTGCGCTTCAAAAGCAGGCGCCGGTTGACTGTTGCTTGTGTTTTTAGAGCTGTGTGGTGACGACCCAACAAGTGCTTTCGATAGGATAGTTACAGGAGATGAAACGTGAGTTCACCACTATGACCCTGAGAGTAAACAGGAGTCTATGCAATGGCATAAAAAGGGATTAGACCCCCGAGAAGTTCGAAGTCACTCCATCGACCGCATCGGCCGGTAAAATCATAGCCACAGTGTTTTGGGATTCCAAAAGAATGTTATTGATCGAGTACACAAAATTAGGTGAAACTATCAATGCAGACAAATACTCAGCTACTTTACGCCGTTTGAGAGAAGCAATAAAAGAAAAGAGAAGAGGAAAGCTGATTAAGGGAGTGCTGCTTCTTCATGACAACGCACCGGTTCACACGGCGCGGCTCTCCAAGGCAGCTGTACGAGACTGCGGGTTTGAGGAAATTAACCACCCACTATAAAGCTCGGATCTAGCTTTATTACTAGCTACTTTTTATTCCCAAACTTAATACCTTCGGGGAAATCGATTTGCTGAGGATAATGAGTTCAAGTCTGCTGTAAATGAGCATTTTTCAGGCGAAGACGAAGAATATTTTTTCAAGGGAATAGAAAAGCTTTTTTCACACGAACTAGTAAATGTACGAGGGTGACACTGAAAGTTCTTAGAAAATCAAAAACTGAACAAACTAGCAAGTTATTAGTTTTATTATATCTTTTCAAAATAGTGTCCATTTACATCAATACATCGCTGCATCCGATGGAACCACTGAGAAAAGCACTTTGCCCACTCGTCCTTAGGGGTCTCTTCGACGGCATATTGAAACGCAGCCACTGCTTCCTCGGCGTCCGTAAAACGTTTTCCTCGAAGTTTTTCTTTTATTTTCGGAAATAAATAAAAATCGCAAGGTGCGAGGTCGGGGCTATAGGGCGGGTGACCCAGTAATTCCACGTCTGACGTCGCCAAGTAGTCGATTGTTTGCTTGGCGGTGTGCGACGAGGCGTTGTCGTAGTGAAGGAGGATCCTACTGCGAGGTCGTTTCTCCCGAACTTTTTCCATGATAAGTGGCAAACAATTGTTAGTGTACCACTCTGCAGTAACTGTTTTTGATCCTCTAAAACAATTGTTGCGTAATGACCTGTCCTTCCGAAGAACGAGGCCACCATCTTTTTTCCCACGCTTCGACCTCTCTTCACTTTAGTTGGCAACTCCTCGGAAGGAAACACCCAGACAGCAGACTGTCTCTTAGTTTCAGAATCATAACAATAAATCCAGCTTTCGTCACCCGTAAGTATGTCGAACACAGCATTTGAGTCACCTCCGTTAAATCTTTGAACCATTTCACGACACCAATCAACACGACGGAGTTTTTGGACCTCTGTCAAATTATGAGGTATCCACCGGGCACAAAGCTTCCTGACCGCTAAATGTTCACGGAGGATTTTAGCACTTGACTCATACCGATGCCTAAGCTTGTCCGAATCCGAATCTGCTGATAAGTCACTCTTTTGTCAGTCTCTATCATACGCCGCACAACACTGATGTTATCTTCAGTCGTCGCCGTGGAAAGCCGTCCCTCACGCAGATCATCGGTGAGATTAGTGCGACCACGTTTAAACTCATTAAACTAGTTGTAAACAGTGGCACGAGATGGGGCTTCATCGTGAAAGGCCAATCGAAGTATATCATAACTTTCTTGTTGACTTAAATGACATCGAAAGTCATAAAAAATCATTGTACGAAAATTTTCTCGCGTTAAATTCATGCTGACGTGACACAGACAATTTTCAATTTGCCGCCAAATCGTAAACAAATGACAAATTAATAAAATACATACACAATAATATTGGCAGAGTTTCATTTTCAAAATTTGAACTTATTTTTTTTATTATATCGTTTACAAGTGGCCAGTTCTAAAAACTTTCAGTGTCGCCCTCGTATTGATGTCATGGGAAACTATATTTAAAAAAAAATATTTCATAATTTTATCTTTATCTACCCATACCGCGAATATTTTGAACGCCCCTCGTACATACACGTAGTATGCACTATTATTTCTGTGCAGTAGGTTTTTTCATAGAATAAGCGTGACAAACGAGCACACAGTCCATCTGATGGTAAATAGATGCTGTGTCCCTTAGATATCTGCATCTATCCTTGATTAAGTATCAAATTGTAGATGCGTTGTCGCCTGTGAGCCATGAGGACTAAGATGGAATGCCTCGTTTCCACAAATAAGGGTCTCCGGTTCTCTTCACTCACCGTGCGAATCACAGCAGCATTAAGCATTCTGTGAGAGCGTGGGCCTTCCCTGGTCGAAATAATATAGCTACAGCGTGATTATCTATTTTAAATAAATAATCTAAAATTTAAATGCAAATTTGCTAAATTGCTAATTATCATAATAAGGGTTGTGATATGACTTGGAAATGCGAAATATACCCTTTCTCTTCAAGTGCCAATTTCGATTGCACCTTCCTGATCGACAATCGAGTCACTGGCAGGAAAACCGTTCAAAAACGCTAAACTCAAATTTTACAGACTGGCAATGAAAGCTTATCAATTCTAAGGTATCAAACTCTGCGTTCACTACCCCGCCTGCCCAGACAAGATATTGCACAAATCTTAAAAACATGTGTTGTTGAGTGTGTTTTTGTTTAAATAATTATACTTACTCAAAATCTGGAAAAAAAAACAAAAATAGTTCTTTCTAAATTATAATTTTTAAAATAAAATTTTATGGAAAAGTGTAGCATTTTATCAGAACATATTAGAGGGTTTTATCAAATGATTTCTTATATTTACGCGAACACTACACATTGAACAAAAATTGCATTTAAAAAGGGAATGGCATAGTGGGAATGATTGGATAATCCCTAGAGATATCCTTTATCCCTAAGCTTTGATTCTCAACTTATGTTCTCATGGAAGTGTCAGTAGTGTTGTTCGATTAGCAAGCGTATTCACACATCTCTCATTTCATCTGATATAAACTCTCAACGTTCACGATATTATTTCCTGATTCGTTGAAAATTTTAGTTGCGTGCTATCTGTCGGTCTTGATTTTAACGTGTTCCTTGCTTGTGAAGACTGCTGATTTTTTTTATAGGATAGGGTGACAAACGAGCACACAGTCCACCTGATGGTAAGTGTTTGCTGCGACCCATAGACATATACATCTATCCTCAATAAAGAATCAAAATGCAGATGCGTTGTCACCCGTGAGGACTAAGATGGAATGCCTATTTTCCAGTAAAAAGGGTCTCCGGTTCTCTACACTCACCATACGAAACACAGCAGTGTTAAGCAGTGCTATTTTACGCTGGTATTCTGTGAGATAGAACAGAATCTAGGTAGATTTATCTGCTTTACACATCCAGAGTTTTAAAAGTCGGATTATTTTATTTTATTTTGTTGAATTTAGCCGTTACATCGGACAAAATGTTACATTCTATTAAATTATTTTATTGTTCGATAGCGTAGTGAACTCGACAACTAGGCACTTCCACTTTCTCCTTATCTTTTTACATCTTATCTAACTAACTGTCAATCTGAGGCAGTGAATTATCTATGTTGATTTTTAATTCAACAAGTTTTCTGTTGATTTTATGCTTATCTATAAACGTATTTAATACGTATAAATAGCTGATACCCGCGACTTCGTCCGTGTTGCTTACACACATCACTGAACACGAAGTGCTTATAAAAATTGTTGTTTCTTAAAACTTTAATAACTTTATATTAAATGAAGATATGGCAATATTTCTTTTTTAGATAAGGGCCAAGTGTCTAAAAAATAAAACTTTGAAAACATAATTAAAATGTATCCAGTAGTTTTTCCATGATGCGCGCACAACTGCAAACCTCTATCATTTTATTTATATAGATTTTTATTAAATATAGATTCGGTCAGCATGCTTTTAATATGTACCAACTTCAATTTCCATTTTTTCAATGAGGGTTTTAAGAATTAAAGTAGAAGATAAGAGTTGAGTTCATATATTAATTAATACATGTTTATATTATTTATTTTATATTGTCAGTGTTTTTTTTATTTGCGTATAACGTAGTTTTCTATTCCAACTAAATAGCCGCAGAGAAAGTGGCGGAGTGGAGTTACAACTGGTAACATCGCACGTAATTAGTTTCACCAGATAGAAGTAGGGTTGCTGCGTATTTTAAATCCTCGTATCGTATCCCGTATCTGAATAAAAATCATTACCTAATGGTGATCTATTCGAAAACATATTATGTACCTATATTATGATTTGACGTTGCATTGGTACGTGCTTAACTTCGGATTGCGGGATCGATAATTACTTTTTTAATTCCTCTTCAATGGTTTTAATTGTAAATTTCATACAAATCGTTAAAACAGTTTCCAAGAAAATTTTCAACCTCCTAATTCTAAAGTGAGTAATATTTATTAAATTCATAAAATTAATATTACTTACTCCCCTGGTCATACATTAGTTCCTACGATAGTAGGAAGGGTTTTCCGACCTACCGTAGACGCCAACCTTGGCGTCGCTAATCCGATTGTAATAACAGACGTTTCGAACCTTTAACTCTGCTCTCTGTCGCCGATCTGTCGGAGACTACAAGATTTTTTTTTTATAGAACAAGTGTGACAAACGAGCACACAGTTCATCTGATATTAAGTGGATGCTGTGGCCCATAGACATGTACATTTATCCTCGATTAAGAATCAAAATGCGGCTCTTGAGGACTAAGATGGCATGCCTTGTTTCCAGTAAAAAGGGTGTCTGGTTCTCTACACTCACCATACGAAACACAGCAGCATTAACCTGCTATTTTAAGCCATTATTCTTTGAGAGCGTGGTTCTACCCCGGTCGCGCCGACCCATTCCTGCTACAACCATAATATAGCTGCAGCGTGGCTCTACCACGTTTAAAGGCATTTCCTAACCTACCTTAATGACACTTATGGGATGGTGTGATGGATTTTCTTCTGCCGGCACCACATAGCAAGTAGCTAATTACATGTAAAAATTATTTAAAAGTTGTATATTTTAAACAAATATTAGTTTAATATAACATTTGCTTAATTACAGTATTTAATATTATATACCTTGTTCTTCTAGCTGGTATTTGAGAATTTAAATTCTTAAATAACGGTTATTAGTTTCACAGCATCAGCCGTTACTTGCGAGGTTACGTCGGGAGCATAAAAATACCACTCTTTAAAAAGACTAATAAATATTCCCCATTATTAATTATAATTAATCAATTATTGTATAATTACAAATCTGTCAAAAATCCTAAAGTCTATCGTGACAACCCTAAACTGAATGGCGATGGAAATGGCGCTATAACCGATGCACTTCTGGGGAAAGTGCACCAAAGAAAAATAGCTCGCATCTAAACGGAGGCACTATCACTTGCATCCTGTTTAGGTAGTTGTTTTTTGTCTTTCTTCGTCTTTGCATGACCACTTTGATTTTACCATTAAGGAGCATTAAGACGCCAATTTATTTTAATCTATTAACTACATCTACTCCTATAAAATCTTTTGAGCTAGAATGTTTTTTTTTTCTAATAAAATCTGTCAATCACATCATCCCGTGGGTGTCGTAAGAGGCGACAGAGGGTAATAAAACAGAGATGGGTAGCAGCATCTCCTGATGACAATTAAACAATTATTGGAGAATTAATTGGAGTCGATGTGTAAGCCAAGGTCTTTCACGGTACTACTCAGTTCCAAAATAAAACTGTTAAAAACTATCGGAGAATAAGCTGTAAGATCCAGTCTCTTTATCATCCGATGGATACCTACTATTATAGCCTGCCATTTGGATGGGTTAACTTCCAGGCCAAACCTGTCAGATCAGTTCTTTATATACTCTAGGTCCTTATTAACTAAGTCAGTTGCTGTAGATACATAATCTACCCTAGCCCACCTAGTGAGTACAACTGCAGGTCATCAGCATACAAATGACACTGAAAATGACAACGGAGATAGAATATCGCCTTGAAGAACACCAGCATGCAAGTCACACCAGCTCCATGAAAACTCGTCAAAGCGGACCGACTCTTGGCGGCCTCGAATATAAGATGAGAACCACTACAAAGCCTCCGATGAGATCATAGAAAGGGAAAGGATAGATAGTAGGATGTCGTGACTGATGGTATTAAAGGCGTCGGAGAATCTTATCTCAATAATAATATTACCTATATTAATAATTTGTCAAAAAATAATATGATGTCAGTCTTGATAAATTCATACAAATTTAAATGTACAAAAGAACTTAGTGGCAATCGCGGTTAGCTTAGCTACGTTCGTAGATTATTGAAAATGTATGCCGTTTAAGCGGGAAAAACAACAAGAAAAATCCATTACGTATTGTGAAAAATGTAAATGATTCCGCTCGATTGACAATAACCTTGAGCGTTTCATCGTTGAACGGCACAGTCGACGGAGCGTCGGAATAAATGAAAACTCATTTGTAGGTAATTATTTTTTACCGGAGTAGACGAAATGACTGCATTAACATTTGCCCAAGGTGACCGCTCAAGTCGCGACTGACTGGGCCTCGGTTGAATATTGCGTGTTGCACCTACCGTGTGCCTCGCCTGGTTTTGACCCAAGACGGGTGAGCTGACGTGTGTCGTACATCCGTTGCCAAATGTGATCAACCAGTTATTGTATAGAATCGTAACTCGTATTTAACGTATTATGTGTGTGTTATACGTGCTCTCGTCTAATTCTGGACAAACGTCCAAGCAATAGAAATACTTACGATGCGATGGGGCTTAAGGCTGAGCGTCCTATCAATTAGATAACAGCAGTTAACTTTCAAGAAAACTTACTTATTATATTGTATTTTTTGTTTTGGATAGAGACTAAAGCCCAAATACTCAAACGCTACTCAATTTTAAGATGCCGTTAAGTCTCGTACTGTCTCTATCACTTGAAGTCAAAGTGACTGTGACACCACGAGATTTAACGACATCTTAAAATTGAGTAGCGTTTGAGTATTTGGCGATAAGATATCTATCAAATGTCCATAAACTTTAGTGTAAATGTTGGCTGTCCACTATTTTAACCGATTTCATTAGTTCTTATGATATATTTTACGAGGGTGACACTGAAAGTTCTTAGAAAATCAAAAACTGAATAAACTAGCTAGTTATTAGTTTTATTATATATTTTCAAAATAGTGTCCATTTACATATATACATCGCTGCATCCGATGGAACCACCGAGAAAAGCACTTTGCCCACTCGTCTTTAGGGGTCTCTTCGACGGCATATTGAAACGCAGCCACTGCTTCCTCGGCGTCCGTAAAACGTTTTCCTCGAAGTTTTTCTTTTATTTTCGGAAATAAATAAAAATCGCAAGGCGCGAGGTCGGGGCTATAGGGCGGGTGACCCAGTAATTCCACGTCTGACGTCGCCAAGTAGTCGATTGTTTGCTTGGCGGTGTGCGACGAGGCGTTGTCGTGGTGAAGGAGGATCCTACTGCGAGGTCGTTTCTCCCGAACTTTTTCCATGATAAGTGGCAAACAATTGTTAGTGTACCACTCTGCAGTAACTGTTTTTGATCCTCTAAAACAATTGTTGCGTAATGACCTGTCCTTCCGAAGAACGAGGCCACCATCTTTTTTCCCACGCTTCGACCTCTCTTCACTTTAGTTGGCAACTCCTCGGAAGGAAACACCCAGACAGCAGATTGTCTCTTAGTTTCAGGATCATAACAATAAATCCAGCTTTCGTCACACGTAAGTATGTCGAACACAGCAATTGAGTCACCTGTTAAATCTTTGAACCATTTCACGACACCTATCAACACGACGGAGTTTTTGGGCCTCTGTCAAATTATGAGGTATCCACCGGGCACAAAGCTTCCTGACCGCTAAATGTTCACGGAGGATTTTATGCACTTGACTCATACCGATGGCTAAACTTGTCCGAATCTGCTGATAAGTCACTTTTGTCAGTCTCTATCATACGCCGCACCCCGCACAACACTGATGTTATCTTCAGTCGTCGCCGTGGAAAGCCGTCCCTCACGCAGATCATCGGTGAGATTAGTGCGACCACGTTTAAACTCATTAAACTAGTTGTAAACAGTGGCACGAGATGGGGCTTCATCGTGAAAGGCCAATCGAAGTCTATCATAACTTTCTTGTTGACTTAAATGACATCGAAAGTCATAAAAAATCATTGTACGAAAATTTTCTCGCGTTAAATTTATGCTGACGTGACACAGACAATTTTCAATTTGCCGCCAAATCGTAAACAAATGACAAATTAATAAAATACATACACAATAATATTGGCAAAGAGTTCCATTTTCAAAATTTGAACTTATTTTTTTATTATATCGTTTACAAGTGGCCAGTTCTAAAAACTTTCAGTGTCGCCCTCGTATATCGTTAAAATAAGAAACAGTAAATGCACAGAATCAAAATAAACGTAAATAAACGAAGACTACCATATGAATGAAACCGACTTAGGTACTTCAAATCTTTATAGAGGAAACTAAGTTGGTGGTGGTGTATCTTCTGGCGAAAATAGTGGACATACTATTTTCTTTTATCCATAGGTTAGGTGTTAAAGACTGCCTTAGTATTCGGAGGAGCAGGGAAAATAAATATAGACGCGCGCACGTAAAGCGTTATTGCTTGTGTTGACAGGGAAGCTGGCTTTTGCTAGAGGTCGTTACGAGTAAAGTTGAAGTAAGGCTGCTCACTTTAAAGTTAATAAGTGCTTGCCAGTAAAAAAATATTTACTAGAACAAGTAAGAGGAAATGTTTTCATTCCAAATGTGTACTATTTATAGTCATAAAAATGGTAACGAATCGAAAATTTCAAATCTACAAAAATACATAAGTGATTTCTTTGAAATATGATAAAATATAAAATAGTAATCCTAAAATAACCTTCATATTGTAATCCGATGCAAGTTATATGTACCAAAATTCTCTGTCTGCGCCAACACATTCGATAAAAAGGTAGGTACTTAGTATAGAAACTGTTTTCGTTTAGAATTTTTTTTTTCGTAACTGATACCTATCTTTCGTTAGTAAAGCACCAAACATTCAAAGTTTGGCCAATGGCCTTTAGACGTATGCAAACCCGTCGTGTGAGTCATGAGTTCCGGTGTCCATGCGAGGCTTAATATTTGCTCGCATCACACTGTACCAAATAGAAAAGGTTTTATTCTGGTACAATTCTATTGTAGAAATATTATGTAGGTACTATTTTTATGGGTGAGACCGCTAATAATGTAATGTTACGGCTAATTTTAAATCGAAGCCAAATAGGATTTAAAACTGATAATGTATTAAACTTATACGGTTGAGGCTAAAAAACTAATATATTTATAACAATAAAAACCAAATATATCGTGCGTTCGATTTCTGCACGTAACAAGTCTACAAATTGCTCTGGAATCTCTTGAAATTGTGTGGTCTACAAATTGCTCTGGGGCTTTGTGTTTGTCTATGTGGTAACGTTCTTTTAAACAATAAAAAATGCGCTCAAGTTTTGCAAATCCAAATGAGGAATAGTTACTAAAGCCAGATATTTTTTCATTGTCAACAGGCGAAGAATAGAGACATATCGACGCCGTCAATCCGAATGCGTGCCACGTTTTGACCAGTCGTTCAGTGGCGCATGCGAGCAGCAGAACTTGGAGACCAGCGCCCTACAGAAGCGCTTCCTTGAAGGCAAGGCTAAGAGACAGGCGAAGAAGACCGAGCGTAAACCCGACTTGCCGGCCATCAGTAGCAATCTGCACAGCAGCGTGCATGTGAGCTGTGTGAGCTAATTTGCATCTTTATATTTTTATTTAGTTTTTTTATTCATCTATAATTAGAAATGCGGGCGGCAAGACATTTGAAGAATAGGTTTTTTATAGATCAGAGCTGTGTTGCTGAGCCCAAAGAACAAGTTAGTCAACCCAGAGAGAAAACTGCAGCTCGGCCTGATTATACCTATGAATAAACTAAATAATCCGACTGCGTAAAAAAAATATTTTTGTAAAACTAAAGTGACAAACGAACTTACAATCCATCTGATGGTACCTGCAGCTAACTTCAAACAAAGAAGCCTACATATACGTTGTCACCTCTGAGTTCTTCATTCATTCTTCTCTAATTCCTCACAGCTTGTAATTATACTGGCTCCATACATTATTTGGCGGCAGAAATAGTTACGAGGGTGGTACCTACTCAGACGAACTTCTAGACAGAAAAGGAGTCCTAGATAGATAATCTTTTCAGTTAAGCAAATACTGAAAAGTGAAAAACAAGCTCTATAATCTATAGTATTATGCTTGAGCAATGTAGTATGCACCATGCAGTTTGTTTGCTCGAAACTTACTTAAACAAATAATAAATTATATACATATATATTTTATTAATAAAACTTGAATGAAATAAAGTATTTTAGACAGGAACAAACAGTTAAAGACCACCCCCCTACATTGACTCGTACATTATATAAATAAATATATGGAAACGAGGATGGCCACCATTCTCGTTTGCTATTCTTTACAGTAAACCTCTGCAGTGATGTGCCAGATCGCAAAAAGCTGTAATGAGTAATGTGGTCACAGTTCTACCGTATAGTCATTAGCAACTTCTTTAAATTTAATTTGCGTTTGAGAGACGCTTTGGCTGCCTCCCATAGGTTGAATCAATGCGTTGAAAATGTACATTTATTAAATTGTTATACAGGATCAATTTTAAAGTGAAAATCTGATTCAGAATTTCCTTATTCATTAGCCCATTAAATATATTAAGGCAAGCGTTACCGCGATTTTGTCGTTGTTCTACATTAAGTTCAGTCTGTGGTCGTTTCCGAGATTTTTTATTTTACCACGTTTTAATTAAGTCACTTTCGTGTTTGTCTGTCGTTCCGGTGGAATTCAGTAATTAATTTTAAACTAACTTCCCGATGAACTGGAAACTTGAATTTCTGAATATAGCTCAAATTCGGATGACAATGCTTAAAATAAAATAATTTTGTTTTGATCGTCATCCAACAGACAATGCTTAACTTAAAAAAAAAGAATATGATAATAAACGTGGTAATTTTTTTAAATTTTAACTGCTTTCCAATCTTACACAAATAAATCGTAAAAGTATCACTAAGTTGAAGGTTAACTTCTGACGTGGCTCGCGCTTCCACTATGGCTTTCAATTCGTTATTGTCTACTTTTATCTCCCTCGTAGTTAGGTTGAAATTTCCAGGACACAAGTGACCAAACCCTATGGCGGCCGTGTAAGAGAATTAATTACTCCATTTCATCCCGTGGGTTTTATAGGACCTAATATTAACGAGTTACGACGCCTCCTGTGAAGGTATCTCTATTATTATCATCATCATCAATTATTATCAAAGTTGGTACCCACATCTGATATAAGCTCATTGTTTTAATTTCCGCTACGCGAATAGAATGCACATTAGTCATTCATTCGAATCGGCTAACATGCTTTTATTACGGCGCGTTTTATCCCCTGAACTAAGTGATCGGTAATGTTTATTTTGTTTCTTTAACATTAGTTATAGTAACCGACATAATTCAACGGATCAGTAAGCTGAAGTGGCTATGGATCGGCCGGCTAAATAACTCGAAGAACCGACAACCGATGTGGATGAAAGGTTCTCGAGTGGCAACCTCGTGCCGCTAGGCGAAGTGAAGGACGGCTTCCCACGAGATGGAGTGTTAACCTAGTTAGAGGTGCAAGAAGTCGATGGATGTAGGTGGTTCATGACCGTGGTTGGTGGCATTCTTTCGGGGAGGTCTATGTTTAGAAGTGAACTTGTGAAGAGCTTTAATGATAATGATGATGGCTGTTGTTATAAATGATGGCTAATATTAAATTTTTCGAAATAAAAGTTTTATGTAGTACTAATGAGATAAGTTTTTTTTTAAACTTGTAAGTTTGTCTAGAAATAGCTAAGTTTAATTAAAATCATCATAAATTTATTGTAGCTGTATTAAAACATTTACTTCAGCTAAAATGTTAATATTTACAGTATAGTACACAGTACAGATTTTAGAATTTTTACGGATGATTACACAAATGTGGAATTTGAATTGATCCTTGGGGAATAACTCAACAACCCCTTGTTGTACTTGACAACTTTTAAGCTTAGTCGCTAGTTTTAACCACTTTCTTTGTCTGTTTTCAACGTATTGACTTATATGTTTAAATTATCCGTAACATTGATTACGGTAATAACATAAGTCATAACAAATTAAGACAAGGTTCTGACCTACAATTTTAACTTTCATTACTCTCATTGCTTAGGATCTATCACCCTTGTTGTTATTGTCGATGATGATTGTGATATGTAGAAATTTCACTATACACAATAACAACTTAAATATTCTATGCTTGAACGTGTAGCATCGTATAATGTTTTTTTTATAGGATAGGGTGACAAACGAGTACACAGTCCCATAGACATCTACATCTATCCTCAATAAAGAATCAAAATGCAGATGCATTGTCACCCGTGAGGACTAAGATGGAATGCCTCTTTTCCAATAAAAGGGTCTCCAGTTCTCTACACTCACCATACGAAACACAGCAGCGTTAAGCTGCTATTTTACGCTGGTATTCTGTGAGAGCGTGGTCCTTACCCGGTCGAGCCGATCCATTCGTGCTACAACTATACTACTAATATAGCTGCAGCGTGGCTCTACCACGTTAATATGTATCTGTAAATTAGTAGGCTCTTTTAAAAATAATGATGATTATTTAAAGTACAGTAAAGTACGTGGTTGAGTAGGCTTCCTGGTTGCTCGCGGCACGTGTGGCGACAGTGTGCTCGCACGTGTTGTTGTGTCACACTGTTGCGTTACTGCACCACAGCTTACCAATAGAGTCCATTGTTGACTTTAAATAGTACAACAAATGTTATTGATACTCTTGGTCTCCTAGTGATTTCTTATGTTTACACGAACACTACACATTTAAATAAAACTAGTATTTTACGGATTTTATCGCGTATATTAACTTCTTTTATATTCCCGATATCATAGTCTAACTCCAGATTAAAATTATTAATTTTTGGTCCGATCTACGCAGTATGAACTTATAGTATCTTGAAGTTTTGCAGTTGTATACTTGGGTTGTGATTTAATTTTATTAATTATAGGATCCCAAGCAGATGGTAGCACCCAGCCATCTTCTCTATTGAAATTAGGATGTTTTTTGATTTCAATAGCCTCCCGAATCATCCTTGGAAGGAATCGGTTTTCTTTAGCGAGGATTTGTGGTCTATCAAATCGAATGTAGTGACGGGGGGATCCTGTACGTGTTCACAGACTGCAGACTTCCCGGAGCGTCTATTCTTCACATCAGCTATGTGTTCTTTAACGCGAGTATTTATTGATCTTTTAGTTTGTCCTATATATAAGAGAGACCAAATTTCTAGTATTTAAAAGACAGAAAGAAGACTAGAAAAAAGAATTTGAAGTAAGAAATTTACTAGGTGGTATATTTCTGCCAAAAAGTCCATCTGGGTATACTATAGATTATAGAACTTGTTTTTCGTTTTCAGTATCTTTTTTTACTGAAAAGGTTTACCGGTAGTGGGAGTTCCTTTCTGCTTAAAAGTCCGTCTGGGTTACCAGCCTCTTATCTATTTCTGCCACTAAATAGCAGCAGCGGCCGTGTCGAGTATTAAGGGTATAGAGCGCCAGTATTACACGCTGTGAGGCACTCCAGCTGAGGTGAGCTTCTTTACCGTCCTTCTAAGCCGTAGCCCTCTTTTTTTCAACCTTCAAAAAGGAGGAGGTACTCAATTCAACTGTATGTTTTTTTATGTGTGTTATCTCATAACTTTTTTTCTAGGTGAACCGATTTCGATGACTCTTTTTTTATTTGAAAGCTGGTGCTTCTCATGGTGGTCCCATATAAATTTGATCAAGGTCTGACCAATAGTTTTTGAGTTGTTCTTACTACTTTATATTGAAGTCGGTTGTACAATTTTTTAATTTTTAATTATTTTGGAAGCTATTTTATTATTGCGGTGTTCATGAACTGCAGTAGCCACTTACCATTGAGTGCACTGTGGGTTCGTTTGTCACTTCAGTTTTAAGAACCTAAGTTTGCCAGTGTTATATTTTGAACTGCGTTATTTATAACAGATTTATGCTATTTTGCAAATGCTATTGGGTATTGAAATTAGGCATAGAGGTAATATATTCGCTGTTCCTCAGTATTTAAGTCATAGGTTGGAAAAATAAAAATGCCTAAAATTATAAAAGTCTCGGACGGATCACGTGTACTGAGATATGAGATTTGAGGCAAGCCTAGATATTTCATTTCAATTTCATTCTTGCAAACTTAAGAGAGATCTTTATACACCTTTGCGCCTTTTATACGTGGTAGAGCCACGCTGCAACTATATTATGGTTGTAGCACGAATGGGTCGACTCTACCAGGGTAGGACCACACTTTCACAGAATACCAGAGTAAAATAGCAGCTTAATGCTGCTGTGTTTCGTATGTAGTGTAGAGAACCAGAGACCCTTTTTTACTGGAAATAAAAAACTTAGACCTCAGTGGTGACAACGCATCTTTATTTTGATTCTTAATCGAGGATAAATGTAGATGTCTATGGGCCACACCATCCACTTACCATCAGGTGAACTGTGTGCTCGTTTGTAACCCTTATTCTATTTTTAAAAAAAACCTGTGAACTGTTTATTGTTTGACGATAATGATTATTACTATGAAGATACAATTGTTTATAGTCTTCATGGATATAGTCATTGTTTTCATGGATATCTTTCGATGCGAAATCACTTGCTTTACTCAATTCCATATTCACATTCCTATGCGATAAATACATTGTTACATTTGCTTGTGGTTGCACTTTCACTTATAAGTTACGTAATCAAATAGCGAATGTAACGTTCCGGCGAAACGTACGCGATGATAAAATGGTATAAATTATGTTTTATTTTTGACGGTTCAGTAGCGCATTGGCTATGCAACTAGCTGTGAGGGCTGTGTTTTCGAATCCCGCACGGATCAAAATGTTTGAATAGCCTAGAAATAATTCTTTCTGGTTCGGATGTTTGCCCATGTGCAATTTATGTACGTAAAACGCCTCTAAAGAATGTCCTATTAATAATTATGATTATTCGGTGCTGCCACTTCTCTAACCATTTTCTCCCATAGAAGTAGGGGCGACAAACGAACACACAAACACAATACAATTGATGGTCCTTGGATGCTGTAGTCTATAAACACCTACATGGATCTATCTCGATTAACAATTTAAATTTATTTATAACGTATAATATGTGTTGTTATTTGTCAGACATGAGTACTAAAATGCAATGCCTTGGTACCAATTGAAAGGGCCCCGGTTCTCTATACTCACCATATGAAGCACAGCAGCATTATGTTGCTATTTCAAGCTGGTAGGCCACTTTTGCTGCAGCCATAATCGCTGCAGCTTGGCTTTAAAATCTTATCCACGTTTATGTAGCTTTTCTTCTTCTTGGTGGCTCGCGGAAGTGAGATACAGATTTTCCATCAGTATCTCACTTCCGCGAGCTTCTTCATTTCATGCTAATAGATATATATACAGTACCTTAATTATACTCTCTTCATATCCGAGACAGTTTAACAACTTGAAGTATACGCATTCATGACAATGCCATCACAATATATCCAAGCTCAGCACTAACCGAACGTACCTGTTAAACCTCATCATGTTTAAAGCAAAAAGAATTAAACGAGCAACCCTAAACGAGGAAGGTTGGGCCAAGGAATACCGTCTCGGACAAGGAGCTTTGTATAATTATGGTCGAACTTCATTTATATACTTATATAATATTATGTACTATAAAATCTGTGAAATGAAATAATCGTAATACAGAACCCGATCACTAATAAACATAATATCTGATTCGATTGACTTTCGAACTGTGGGACAGTGGTTCAACAATTATTGCATTTGCCACTAAACTATTGTGTGGTAGTGAGTGCGTTATTTACGTTAATGTATGATAAAGTATTATTTCTAAATTACTTGGTAAAATAATAAAACGATAGCGAATTATCATTACACTTATCTTCTGCTCAATGCTATAAAATGTGTTTAAATGTACTATATAAATTACACGAGCAATTTGTTATAAATTGTTTGGATAAATTCCATCTTTATCTAGGGTGAATCCTAAAACTCCTATCAAAGCTAGCGACCTGTTGAAGAACACCTGAATTGAACTGATTCTAAAACTTCAATGTATACCATGGATCCTGGGTCCGAATCCCATCCGGAGCCAATATTTGTGCCTAAACCAAAAATGTTAATATCCAGATTTGGTTTCTTATATTTATGAACACTACACATTTAAATAAAACTAGTTTTACGGATTTTATCGCGTATATTAACTTATTTTATATTCCCGACGTTTCGAGTACTTTACAGCACCCATGGTCACGGGGGACTGAGGTATTTGACGTCCCAATGGCTGGTGCTACCATCTGCTTGGGATACTATAATTAATAAAATTAAATCCCAACCCAAGCATACAACTGCAAGACTTCAAGATACTGTTAGTTCATACTGCGTAGATCGGAACAAAATTAATAATTTTTAATCTGGAGGTAACCGTGGTTAACTGTGACATTGGGACGTCAAATATCTCAGTCCCCCGTGACCATGGGTGCTGTAAAGTACTCGAAACGTCGGGAATATAAAATAAGTTAATATACGCGATAAAATCCGTAAAACTAGTTTTATTTAAATCCAGAATTGGATTGATTCTGTGACTGCACCCAAGCTTACCTCTGATCTAATCTTAAATCGTAACATTAGTTTAATTTCATATATACATACATATAAATGAAATTGAAGTGTCTGTCAGTAATATTGAAACCTTTAATTTTTAACATTTTTGTCTGTCTGTCTGTCTGCCTGTCTGTCTGTCCGAGCTAATCTTCAGAATGGTCAAACCGATTGTAATAAAACTTTACGAACAGATGGAGAGCAATGCCAGGAATGACCTAGGTTATATTTTATTTTAAAGAAATTGTCTTTGATTATCTTAAATCTAAAAAACTCCACATTAATAGATCCTATCCTATAGAGGCGAAGCCGGAGCGGGTCGCCATTATATAATATAGCAAAGATGGCAGATATCGAAGTTCCGAGTCATAAGGGATATGGTTACTTTTTGCCCTTAGTTTTATTTTAGAGAATTCTACATCTGTATTACTGCGAGTAAATTCAATATACTTACCTATAGACCTTATTCTTTTTAAAATAAAACCCAAAACATTTTTAACGTGATAATTCTAGGTTTTGCCGTGTGTGGGCGGCGTAAGAGAATCTGTGTCGGTAACTATCGTTAAAGCCCGAAAAACCTTAAGGCCCCGACCCGAAATTGACGTGATAAATGAACTTATAGTCCACCTGAAGTTAAGTGGCTATTGCAGCCCATAGACACCTGCAACCAACTTAAAATAAATAAGGCTACAGATGCGTTACCTGAGGAATACTTCACAGCCTGTAATTATACTGGCTATACCCTTGAATCCGGAACACAGTAGTACGTGGTAGAGCCACGCTGCAGCTATATTAGTGGTATAGTTTAATGGGTCGGCTCCAACGGGGATGGACCACGCTCTCACAGAATACCAGCGTAAAACAGCAGCTTAACGTTGCTGTATTTCGTATGGTGAGTGTAGAGAACCGGAGACCCTTTTTACTGGAAAAGAGGCATTCCATCTTAGTCCCCACGGCTGACAACGCATCTGCATTTTAATTCACAAACGAAGATAGATGTAGATGTCTATGGGCCACAGCAACCACTTACCATCAGGTGAACTGTGTGCTCGTTTGTCACCCATATTCTATAAAAAAAAGAGGAGCAACGCCAAGCGTACGAGACATCTGGTACTGCGATCGCCCATCCGCCTGCCAAGTCTTCCTATAATGGGAGTAGCTCATGTACAACTGTGAACTGTTACAGACTAATAAAGAAGAAGATTGTTAGACTTTTGCTTATTGTTGCAGTTTTCTTTCTGTTTACAACATATACACAGTTCAATACAATTCTACCATCATAATTTTCAACGCTTCTGTATATCCCTGTGTAGGGCGGCGTAAAAAGCAACGTGAAGCTATAACATTTTATTGCATGAGCGTGGAAATCGCCATCGCAGGAAAGTAGCGGCATAAGGGAAACCACTACCTATACCCCATAGCGTCTCAAGGGTGTAATAAAAGGCGACAGAGGGTAACTCATAAAGGAAATGGGCAACGGCATCTTCCTAAAAATAACCGAAAATAACATAACAACTACTGTTGCAAACCTGCATGTAAAGCGGGCAACTAGGGTGAAATTAGGGAGACCTATGTTCAGCAGTGCACTTTTCGTAAGCTGTAATGATAATGATGAATATATCCGTAATCACTTACTACCCCAAATGCAATGAAATCATTAAAATACATCGTAAATTCATTACGTCTTCAATCGCGAAGTGTAACATTACAAAGGTGGCGCAGATAATAATTAGTTGTGAGCACGTGCGTAGGTAACGAGCGCCGCCGGATGTAGCCCGACGTCAATTGACTTGACCCCCTGCCACCGCATCCCGTGCCTCATGCGACGCCGCTGACACAGTACAGTAGTACAGTACAGTTGTACATTCGCAATCGGCATCTCAACCTCAATGTGCAATGAACATCCACACTGAAATCGAATAACCATTTCTTACACTGTGAGTTAGCTTTACACTGTGAGAAAGCTTTCATTGACACAAGAAATGAAAATAAATTCCAGCAGTGGTAAAAGTGAGTAAGTGTTAACTGCACTGCTAGTAGTATTCTTTTTAAAAATAAAGTTATTATTATAAAATTTAATTTTCCCTTCCCCGTCTCGATCGTATTTCATATAAAAATATTTTATGCAAGATTCAGCGTAAGCTACTAATAGAAAGTTACCCACTGATAAAGTACACTTTATTTTAACTCAGTCTTTCTAAATGGCATATTATATTGAACAATTTCTACTACTACTACTAGGATATTCTCATTATGAAGTCTATTATGCAGAGAAACTCCGAGCAATGATCTCTCTATAGCTCGCTTACAGTTCTTGAGCTTCCTCATACAGTCAGCATTAAAAGATCACGTCTCAGATCTATAGTCATCACTAACAACACGCTCTGGTTGTAACATCCTTGTTTTCTAGTTTTGAGGTATGTGACGAGATGTGTCGTAATTTTACTAGGTAATAGGACTTCTTTGTTGTCTAGAGGTCCATTTGGATAGGTAGCACCCTCTTACTTATTTCTGCCGACAAACAGCGGTATAGTGAACCAATATAATAACAGGTTCTGAAACATTCTATCTTATTCTACTTCTATTCGTCAGAGATGACAACGCAACTTTAGCCTTCTTTGTTTGAAGTTGGTTGCAGATGTCTATGCGCTGCAGTCTTACCACCGGGTGAACTGTAAGTTTCTTTATCACTTTATTTAAAAAAATCTCACGAATGCTGCCCAGCCAAGTTGGTTCCGTCGCTTGACTTCTCGGTCGAAGTTGGACTTACCTAGTCAAACGATTTGTTCATGTCAACAACTTCGAGCGTAGTGCTTCCAATATGCGTCGGTGTGATATATGGAAGACACACATGACGTTTGTCTAGTCCATGTTCATCTTTAGATCTATCCTTTGGGAGAGACTGTTTACGTCATTGAACATAGTTTTGAGGTCCTCCAGCAAATCTGTCATAATGACTATCGCCGAAAAATCGAGGGTGAGTTGCCGCCACTGATGTTGAAGAGTTTCGAGGATATAATTAAAGTCACCCTGTCTTACAACTGCATCTGCAGTTAGAAAGGTTTAGTTATAAGTGTTTTGTTTTGTTAGCTTATTAACAATAATTCCGAGCGCTTCTAGCGACGGTTGAATGTAACAGGGCACGGTGTTGTGCAAGCCCCGAGTTTCACAACGAACGCTTCGCATTGTCTCGCGCCGTTCACTGCGGCGACCTCCGAGTGCCTTGGACTGTTTTCTATAACTTTTAATCGCTTCTATCGACACTTTTGAAACCAAAATATACATAATTATATTATAAAGCTCTGATGTTTATCGGGCACATTCGAATAATTTCCTTTAGTTATGGTTTCTTATCATTTTGAAGGCACCCCTACCGTTGCCTCATCATGTGGCGGAATCCTCGGTTTGAATATCGGGTGACGTCTAGTTCTGTGGTCACCTTGAAGGAGAGGCCAAATTGTTCTCTAAGAAGCTTAACATGCTAAGTGTAGCGGTACAGTATTTTATGGCGGCCAACCGCTTGTAACTTTATATGCTGTGCTCATCTCTGGGCTAGGATACCCCAGTACCACCGTCTTCAAACCTATCGCTCTCCCGCTACCTTAGAGGTACCTTAGTATCCTGCCGCCGTAAATCAGACGTTGAAAATCAGTGTAATATTCAGACGACTCGGTTCAGCCATTTTGAAGATCAGCCCGGACAGACAGACACTTCAATTCACCGATCGACTAAAATAGCAGATTAACCATACAAAGATGTGGTACTGCTAACTGCTATGTGTACGTTGTCGAATATTAATAGGTGATAGGATTCTTTTTTGCCTAAAAGGCCATCTGGATAGGTGCCACCCTCTTACCTACATCTGCCGCCAAGCAGCAGTGCGTGAACTGCTGTGTTCCGGTCTGAAAGGTAAAGAGTGCCGGTATACTAATAGACTGTGAGGCATTCCATCTTCGTCCGCAGAGGTGACAATGCGTCTGTAGCTTTCTTTGTTTGAAGTTACAGGTGGCCAAATATTATGGTTATTTTGTTTGTTTATGCAGTCGCTACTCCCCATCTTATCCCGTGGGTGTCGTAAGAGGCGTCAGAGCGAAACAAATCAGGAGTGTGTAGCAGCGTCATCTTAATAACGACTAAAAATAAAAAACTGCGATTGCCAATCCGCTTGCCAAGCTTATCTATGGCAAATATCCCCCTTATGAGGCAATCTATGAGTTAGACCTATGCTCAGCAGTGGACTTTAATAGGCTGTAACGATATGTAGTCGCTAAGCGTTTGGTTTGCGTTTGCGGCCCTGCGTTAAACAAAATTCTAATATTTTGATTTCGAAATTTTAGATTTTGCTATTGTTGTAAGAATATGTTTATAATTAATAGCTTTAAAAGCGTTTATAAACTCAAGCTTCCTGTTTTAATTACTATTACGTTGCTACTCATACAGCATTTCAAAAAGCATATAACTTATAGGTAATCCATGAGAGCCCATTGTTGACTATTCATAGTACGAGTATCATCACGTCGCTTATCAAGCAATGCCACTACACAGTATCGTGGTTGGTTGGTTGAATTAAAAAAAAATAAAGTGGATTACTTTAGGCTATAGGTGAGAGCAATAAGTTGAAAAAGCAACGCGGAATTTAATTATGACAATAAATGTGACATTGTTTTCAAGATAACGTGCCCTATCTCTATCACAGACACGTAATTATAACACTTCAATGCGTGATCATTCTCACACGTAATGAATGTGTTTATCGCACACAGTCTAAGCGTACAGTTCAGTTTATTTGCAATCATTTCTAAAAACCATCACTATCTTAATATGAGTTACAATATTTGAATGGCGTACTACATTTTTGTGATTAGACGACAATAAGAAATAAAAAAAATGTGTGCAGCTCACACGCGGTAAAAGTGAAACCTTCGGAAAACTAAACTTCGAAAGCTTGAGACGAATGCAGAGTATCAGGAGTAGGATAATTGTAGGGTTTATTTATCACAATACTGTTACCAAGTTTAATAATTATGTTACATTTTATTCTACATAAATATATTACGCTACATATTATATAGACTTTAAATTTTTTAATTTCATCATCGTAAGTACTTAAATATTTTTTAATCAGCAAATTTCGTCTTCCTTACTGTTCATAGATCACATGCATTATCTCCATAGTATACTGTATTCTATTCAAGTCCTATAGATGTATATGTTTGTCTCTTTTTAGTGTCGCTTTATCGTTTCATCGAGATTTCAAATCACGATTCTTAAGGAGTTTTCACTTGTTTTTTTTTATGACAGTCATTCTTTAAAAAGGGAGTCCCTCATAGTGATTAACGTAACTGTTAAAAAACTGGTAAAGCGGAACTAGTTATAGGTACTAGTAACTTTATGTAAAAATGTTTATTAAGACCATTTAGGTACTTCTTATCTTTGTCCAAACATTTAGACTGGCTGATTATTTGTTTATTATTAGAACACGACCCGTAGTAACAGTTCTGTTCGCACACGTCATACGAACAAGCATCAAGGTCTCTTGTACTTTGTTCGCTATTGTTTCTGCGAAGGGAAAATGTAAACCTTGCAGATCTATTTTACTTATCGTGTGTTGTAAAATTGTATAGGTAGTGCATTTATAATATTCAATTTCGTGTAAATCGTATTTCGTAAGTCCATTCCGCAGCGGAAGAGAAGCTTGCTATGTGTAAGCCGGATATTAACTGTTTGCGCGGATTTGTTCGTTCCACATCTGACTCGTTTATAAGCATGTATTAAAAAGGTTCGGTTGGATATGTTATTTCATTGAATGAATATTGACATAATTAAATTTTAATATATTATCTTAAATAAATACAATCATCATTGTTAGCAATTGTTTTAGTTGCAATATAGATTTCCTTTTTTTTTAATTAACTAAATAGAATCACCACGTACGACATACTTGTTTCTATTATTGTTGCTTTATTATTTGTTCTTAGTTTTGATTGTTTGAATGATTGTACAGTATGTGCAGGTATGAGTTTTTATTGATTATGTATTAATTTGTTACAGCAACAAAAATTCGGGTGTGGGGACTACGAGCCACCGGCCAAGTTGCAATGCAGCGGAGCCGGCGGCGGCGGCACGGGCGAAGGCCTCACCAAGTTCTCCGTGGAAATAGTGCAACAACTTGAATTTACTACATCCGCTGCAGACTCACAACCCCAGCAAATTTCCACTAATGTGACAGTAAAAGCCCTCGCGAACGCCGTAAAAACTTCTGGATCTCCACCGCCTCCGCAGCCCCCTCGTGTTCCATCGCCTCTAGACTGCGAACGAGAATGTAAAGCTGAATGCAAGTCCGAAGTAGCTGACGATGAATTTGTCGGCTTGGACGAATGTGCAGCGGCCTTGGAGCGAGATGCCGCGTCCGCTTTCCCCGGCCTAGCCGATCTAATCGGTGAAGAAGATGGTGATGACACGTTCGAAGATCTTATTACGGAAATTTCCGAGTACCCGGAGTTCATGAAAGACTTTGATCTTGACGCGGGAAAATTGAACGGTGGAGGTGGTTTAGCCAGTGGCTTAGAGCCGAATGAGGGGGAAACTGCGAGGCCATACAGCGGTGGGGAGATGTCCCCGGCGGCTCAGACTCTGAAGCATATGGCGGAGCAGCACCAGCAGGCGACTGGTGGGGATTGGTCGAGGTATCGAGGATACAGTGGGTATCGACCTCGTCCCAATCCGCCCTCTATGGACCATTTGCACATGTCCCAACAACAGCAGTTACATCTCACGCAACCTCATCACAACCTCCAGGTGAGTCATTACTTTTTACATGTCATGCATTAACATAAACTATATATAAACTCTGTACTACTCAAATGCTCGCTTATATTATGGATCCAATTTTCATGCAAGGGGCCATCAGATCGAAAGCAAGTCTCTCTGGTCTGAAATTGAGCCTTAGTAAAAAAATATAGGTATCATTAGCTCCTTTCTTTTTTCTCATTACTCAAAAGAGTTAAGACTATTCGAAATTTGATGTCGGCGTAAGATTAAATTTGTTTGCTTAAAACAACACTTTTAGAGGCCGAAACGCAGAGTAGAAAACTACGTATTAGAGTTCGACGGCTCCGTGGCGCAGTGGCTTAGCAATGAGTTGCAGCGCTATGCGCCGCGGGTTCGAACCCCGCACGGAACAAGTATTTGTATGGCCTACAACTAATTGTTCCGGGTCTGGGTGTTTGTCCTTGTGAAATTTATGTATGTAAACTGCACCCACGATACAGTTATCCTGTATGGAGGTAACGTTTTTTAAAAAGAAAGAAAGAAAAGAAAAGAAAAAGTAGCCATATCTTTATTTACAAAATTCCAGCGTGTGCGTGTGTTCATATTTCTTCTCCTCCTAAACGGGTAAATTTTTATGGGGTTCTTATGGTACTTGGATGGTTTTTAGCTACAGTTGGTCCTGGTAGGTGACGCTGTTGTCGAGATACAGAAATCACCCGTGCAAAGCTGGGGCGAATCGCTAGTTTACAATAAATTTTATTTTCTTCTATTACACTTAGTTTTATACTATTTTATAGAAAGTTTTTTTTACATATTTTTCAATTTATAATTTGATTGGCTAACCGAGAACGAGTGCCTTGCAGAACATAACAAATGAAAAAGAAAAAACACAATAACTAGTACTTCCCACTTTCAACAGCGTGGGAAATCCAGAAAAAGAAATCCATATTACTTAGCTTAGATTAAACATTACTAGATATTTCGATTACAATATACCTAATAAATAAGAGATCAAGATCAACCACTCCATTTATTTTATGGCACAGAGGACGTGCCGGAACCGTTGTTGTTTATAACATCTTATTAAAAAAGATTACAAAGGGCGGACTTAATGCATCTTCTAGGCATTCTCTACCATCTCATACCATATAGGCGCTCGCATTACCAGATGTCTTGCACCTTTACGTCTCACGCAACCTCATCACAACCTCCAGATGAGCTATTACTTTACATGCCATGCATTAACCCACAACCCTTATTAAAATCCCACTAATCACCACCATGAGTCATAGGGACTCATATTTTGACTCATTTTTGTGTTTCACTGTCAGAACATTCGGACTCGGTGTCGTGATCACTCACAATAAATTCGACGTCATCATCGAACAGTCCTAAGTCTGTTGAATGACCGCCGCCAGTGTCATCATCTTCGCTCTGTTCATCGTCTTCTTGAGGCCAATTATTTTGATTATGACCGGGGTAGAAAAATCTGCAAGATTTAGTGATTGAATTTCTCAACGTTTAAATGGCATGGTTGAAGTCTAAAACCAAATAAAAACATAAATAAAAAGTAACAAAAATATTTTTTTTAACATAAAACACCACCATGAGTCCCCAGGACTCTCGATCGTAAATGATGTGCGCATGCGAACGCTTATCTCCGCGTCCCGCTCTTCACTGCAGAAAGGTACCGAACGACTCCAAACACTAAAAAATTCACTTGATTTTTGTTGTTTAAAAACAATGGCGAATCCTGTGGACTCACAGTGGTGAATTAAGGGTTAACACTGCTCTGCACTCAGAGTCTCCGGACTAAATTTGAGATACTGCCATCTATCGTTAGCCACAGAATCTTCCTAATATTCCCTTTATCAAATTTTGAAATATTTTATTTTCTCACAATTATTTTAACATCGACAGCGTCACAATATAGGGATAAACTCCAAATAAATATTTTATGTCAATGGTCTTGCCTCGGTAAGCTAAAAAAAATCGTAAAGTCCACTGTTGAACTTAGGCCACCCCCATAGATTGCCTCATAGGGGGATATTTGCTATTTTTTTATAGAATAAGGGTGATAAACGAGCACACAGTCCACCTGATGATAAGTGGATGCAGTGGCTCATAGACATCTACATGTATCCTCGATTAAGAACCAAAATGCAGATGCGTTGTCACCCGTGAGGACTAAGATGGAATGCTTCGTTTACAGTAAATAGGGTCTCCGGTTCTCTACATTCGACCATTCGAAACACAGCAGCATTAAGCTCCTTTTTACGCTTGTATTCTGTGAGAGCGTGGTCCGGTACCCCGGTCGAGCCGATCCATTCGTGCTACAACTAATATAGCTGCAGCGTGGCTCTACCACGTTAAAACTAACTTGCACCGCTTGGAAAGAAAGATTTAGCAATCGCAGTTTTTTATTATTTTGAGTTTCTCTTGTTTTATTTCCCTCTGTCTTACAACACCCACAGGATATTTATATGGTGTAGTGGATTCCCTTACGTCGCCACTAAAATCGGTATAAAATAAAACAAAAATTAAAACTATTTCGGGAGTAATACTGAAGGGGTTTGTTTATTTTCTAATTCGACAGTTTACAGTATTAATCATAATTTAAATATAGTCAGAAATAACTCATCATGTCATCAAAAATCTCTAAATTCAACGTTCAGCACATAATAGCCTACGGCTAAACGTGGGCCTCACCCGTTTTAGTTAGATAAATCTACCCTTGCTTAACATAAGCATCTTTAATAGAAAGAACAATTTGTCGCAGTCGTACGTACTCACGTACGTACTCACACCTTTGACGCTGCTCCCCTCGCCGTTCTGGATATTTATATCTTACATCTGGTGTAAACGAGAAGGTTATATCGCCTTCTATGATTTCAGGCTTAAAGAGACATTCTATATTTGTCTACAGGACCATTTGACATTGTTTGTCACAAAATTATAAAAAAAAGTTTCCTCAATTAAAGGTAACATTTAAGAATCCCGCCAAAAATACAATGAATACTAGTTGTCAAAAGCGTTTTCGTTGACGACGCAGTGATGAAAAGAAGCGTGTTTATGCAAACATTCGGAAGGGAGTCTGTAAACTGTTTGAAAGAATTCTATTCTAATTGTTATACATCGTAGTCGCCAGATTGCATTTGGTAATTGGGAGTGTTTTTTATTGGGTAATTCATGATAGGACATAAAAAACATGGGAGTCTGGTTTCGTATCGACCCGGAGATTGTGCGCGCGCCGCCCCTCTACTTTGTGGATATTGCAAGGGTTGCCAATAATTCCTTTACATTTTTAGGGCTACTTGTCGAAGTAGGTTTTTAAATGTTTTATTCTTTACTTCGTTGATTAAATAAAAAATTTGACTTTATTTAATGTGTGATATTTATTCTCTTACGATGTTAACTTATAAAGGGCTGATGGAAATATATTTGTAATGTTATTCAACTTGTAAATACGGGTTAGATTCCCGCACAGAACAACCGTTTGTATGGCCTACGACTAATTGTTCTGGGTGTAGACTGTAGATGTATATTGATCGGCAATTTATCACTATCGCGCGCGGTACGCCTGTGGACGTCAAAATAAAAACAATACAACACGACACTATGTCAATATACACGTCCAATTTTAAAGCTGTCGATGAGCGTTATTTTTGCCTTATATATAGTCGACCTTGCTCTCAATGTCTTCGTACGTATTCTGAAAACGTAGTTAACTTAAATCGACCAAAAAAAAAACAAATAGACTACGCCTCTGGACGTTATCATTCAAAACATATTATATATATTATATAACTATTGTTCCACTCCGGCAGTCAGTGCGCATCAGTGAGCGACGAAACGTAACTTATCGTCATAATTTTATTACGATAATATTTTTCTGTACAAAATAAACACGAATATATTAATTTTTATTATATTGTAAATTTTTGTATTTCGCCTTATCTTAGGCGGGGTCTAATGACTCGTTTTCAAGGCGATAACGCTTATTTAAAAGTTGTTTTATGAGTAATCAACACCTAAATCCAGCCCAGATCCTTACGCTAATGACGTAGAATATCTACGGTCCCCACTAACGTTATAGAACTTTCACTGAAGCTAATTCGAATTCAGACTGAAAACAAAGAAACTGTACATTGACCAAGGATGTAGCGACGTTTCAGTGCATCGACTGATTCAGGTAAATCTTCCTCTGATATGACCAATTTCGAATGGGATCATGAAGGCAATTTCTCTGCACAAATTTTCTTCACAATTAGAGCCTGGAACTCTTTCTTTGTCTACACTAAATTTAGAACTAGAGCTGCTTAAGACAGCGAATGCTTCAGACCAGGCGAAGATATGAGCAAATTTTGAGCTGCATATGTATCTGAAAATTACCATGTTCGAGCAAAGTCACTTTTTTATAGACACTGTGACATCCTATTTTCGGAAGTTTTACAAAACTTTGATGTTCTGCAACGTCTGGAGACGATCTGTTGTTATATTATGGTTCGGTATACAAATGTCTAAAGAAGCACATCTAATCATCGATGTTTAAAAAATATTTGAAAAAATGACAACATCGACTCCTAATTTACCGCGCGCGAACGTGTAAAGTAAAGTCAGTTGGGGCAAGTGCCCCTACGGGGCAAATGCGACCATCATCAATATCTCATAAACTGTCCTTCTACAACAAATTTTAGTTCCGAAGTAAAATTTAAGATCTCGTCACTGGACCTAGTACGATGTGAGTCGCTATTTTGTTTTGATCATTTTTTTCTCGTGGAGTCCACGTTGACAAGTGCTGTGCATATCAGTACGAATCTCAAGCAAAAATGATTATCGAGTGATTTGAACCAGGTCATTGCCTTCTCTAAACATTATTCTTCATAAACCTGTATGTATTTTGTCACAAGTAATTAACTTTAGCGATGCTTGTATTTTTATAAACTAAAACAAACGAAGTGAGGCAAGTGCGCCACTATAACGCACTTACCCCGAACCAGAAGTTGAAAACATTTTAAGAAAGTAAGTGGTACTTATTTCTTTATTTATTAAACTTTATGCAATTTAAGTTATTACGTAGGCGGCAGACTTAATATACCTTCGGCATTTTCTACCAACCATCTATACATCCTCTAAATATAAAAAAGCGTATAATATCTAATAATACCACTGACTAATCACGAAATCTCAGGAACTATAAAGGCTACGAACTTTAGTTTGAAAATTACAATATACAGTAAAAAATGGTATGATAATATGATCAATGGCATGTGTTTTACTCACCAATTAGTTTACTGATAAGCCAAGGAATGCCATTATTTAAGATAAACTTATTTTTACAGTTTTTGTTTTTTTGTCGTTAAATATTTTCTAGTTAGACAAGTAAGAGAAAAGTTCCTAATTTTCAAACATATTCTTACATTCCAAAAAGAGAAAGCTATTAAGTAGAATAAGAAAATAAGAGATTTACTAAAATACTATTTTTAATAAAAGATATATTTGATAAATGTTAATGTTTAAAAGATAAATGATAAGGTTTTTGAGACTGATTTAATTTCCTTTACTTAGGACTGACATTTTGTAAACTTTATATAAGCAACAAGTGCACCAACCACTTTAAATAAAACATTAGTCCTTTAAAACGTTTATTATTATTTTGTTCTCACTAACGTCCTATAAAAATCATAAATATTACAATTTAATTGAATACCATTTTTCGTTTAAAAATGTTCAGTACCCCTGAAAACAAACGTATGGCGCACTTACCTCAAAGTTTGTTTTAGAGCGATAATAGTCCTTATTTTAGGCGTACTAAATAAATTATTTCTGCTCATACGCTTTCGTTCGAAAAATAGACCCTATTCTAATAATAGCAAAATAAAAACGATTTATTAAGCCTAGCCGCACTTACCCCTGTTCCAAGGGGAAGTGTGTCTAAGCGAACAGTTTTATTCAAACACGTAAAATCTTAACAAAACGTAGTTTATATTGCTCAACGAAATGATAATTTAGAACTAAAGAAACAAAGCTATCCAGTAGTACCTACTGAACTTGTATATGTTTAATAAAAATAAAAATAATGACAACCAAAAGTAATGTTTAAAAAACTATACCGCACTTGCCCCAACTGACCTTATATTAAAATGCCTCCACAATACAAAATAGAAGTTCCGAGTGTTAATAACAGTTTTAGTTTTTTATAATAAATACATATAAATTATTTATTGGAACGAAGTTCCTTATCGCACGGTACGAATTTGACGGATGGGGGCTAGGCGAGAAAAAGTGTAACATTTTTCCGTCACGACCCCCTTTCTATAGTGCGAGAGAGATTAAATAATATCCATCTCCCTCGCACTTTTTCTTAACTTGCCATGAAAGAAATATTATTTTAAATGACGCTTCATTTTAATAGACGCTAGTAATTCATTTATTTGTATTTGTTAATCAATAATATAATACTTTTATCAATAATAATATACTACGAAAGGAACTTCGTTCCAACCGAGTGTTCCACGACACTCACGCATGTTTTTTACCTATAATTTGTTATTTCATAGGCTTTAAAACACAAACAGTCTGGACACCCTAGTCACAACGAAGGGTGTCGACTTGCCGACATAAGTGTGACTAGTCTATCCGTACTGTCTTCTTCTGGCGTACAGCTGGTATACCTACGTAAATTGTCCTAAAAGGAAATAATAGAATAAGATTTTTTAATAAGAACTTTAATGCCTCATCTCTATTATCTTTTCTTCCTTATGTCTTCTTTATATGTCTAAAGCATGTTGATGATGATGAATGAATGAGTGAAACGTACTTTATTGTACAATAAAAATGAAAATAAAATAAAATGCAACTGGCGGCCTTATCGCTTAGAAGCGATCTCTTCCAGGCAATCACATTACAGAGGATATACTGACCAGTGAGAAAGCGTAAGAGTGTACGCAAAATATAAAAAAATATATAATAATGTACGTACATATATATGTACATACACACATAAGAATATAAAATCAATAAATAAATATACTATATGTACAAATACATATACAAACATAAACAAGTTAACACTAAGTAAAAATAGAAAGCCATATGTAGCAAGGGAAAATAGGTAGTAATTTTTGACTAAACGACAAAAAATGAAAGAGAGATAAAAAGATTAAATATTGACTATTTTTGTGAGGAAAAAAGTGCACTTTGTCTTTTAAATATTTTAAAAGAACGCGCACACCTTATATGAAGCGGTAAGGAGTTCTAGAGCCGAACAGCTTCAATGGAAAAGGATTAAGAATAGAAGGAAGTATTATGGGATAGAATTTTTAGGATTAGGTTGTTATCAGAGCGAAGAGAGCGTCAGTGACTGACACCAAGAAACTCAAACCGCTCTTTAAGGTAAGGAGAGGTAGTGGGATTGAATAGAATACTATATAAAAGAGAAAGAATGTGAGTATTCCTATGAACACAGATTTGAAGCCACTTGAGTGTTTAAACATGTTCATATTTTCGGAGTCCAAATATGAACCGTACTCTAACGCAACTCCTCATTTAAATTGAGATAGCACGTTTCAGCATAATCGAGAATCGGTAAAAGAAGTGATTGTGCAAGCGCAATTTTAGTTAGTATGGGTAGGAAATTGTTTAATCTACGGAGAGATCCAACCGACGCAAAACTCACTTCGCTCACATGGGGAGCCCAAGATAAAGAATTGTCAAAAGTAACGTCTAGATTTTTTAACTATATGGCACGGTTGTGCCGTCAAATACAATACCAAGTAGAGGTAGAATCAATACATGCCATCGATTTGGCCTGCACATATACTTGGGTATCATATGCATACAGGTGGTAGCAAGAAGATAATTATCTCTGAAACATTGTCAAGTGCAGCTCAAATGGTTTATCATTTAGTTAGTATATTGTACAAGTAATTTAATAAATTTTTGGTGTTATTTAGTTATAAGGAAGGAATACGACTGACATGTTAAAATTATGAAAGTCTCTTAATTAAAAAATAATAAAAAAGAAGATAATTGGAGTATAATAGGTACTATTACACTCCAATTATCTTCTTGTATTATGTTAAGTATGTATGTATGGATTTTTTGATCACGGCAATATAACCTTAAAATTATTGGAAACATCAATTGCGCTAACCTACCGGTGCCCAGCTTTAATTTTTTTTACTATTATGACCTATTTCTTGACAACAATCCCACCTGATGGTATGTGGTGATATAGCCCTAGATGGAAAATCGCACTGTCTTAGCCACATTGTAATCGGCTGGAAAGACGGGACGCTGTCAAATTATTCCACTCCTTTTTTTGTACGCATTACAAAAGACGAAGCAAATGCTTGTAACCAACCAATGTAAAGCTTATGTGGTAAGATCGATCAGTAAGATTATGATTGTTAAATTACTTTGGGAAGAGGAAGTAGGAGCGGGCCGGTTAAAAAGGTTCCAGAGTAGCAGCCTCGTACCAGCAAGCGCAGGGTAGGGCGATCTTATCTAGATGGAGTATGGATCGCATAAGGCATGCAGGTCTATGGAGGTCATTTTTGTGACAATCTAAGGGAATGCCTATTTTTAACTTGTGATGGGCTGTTATGAAGATAATGATGATGATGATGAAGTAAAGTAAAGAGACCCAAAATAGAATCCATAACTGTTAGAGGCCTCCCATCTATAGAGGATTTGACACGGGCATTGGAGATTTTTTTGTAAAACTTATTATTACAAAGACTTGAAAAGAAAGAGATGAAGTGAAATCCTCCCACCTTGATATTCTGAAATAAACTTCTATGTTAAAAAAATGTTTTACAAAAAGCTCCCTTAGTTTTAAGGTAAGGTTTTCATTTCCCCTTAAACCGAAATCCGAAATTGACAAATATCATTAGTGGTAAGCACCAATACGATTGAAACGCAAATAATTGTATATTCCTAAAATGTTACCATGTTACAAGTAGTGCCTTCCGTGTCAATTTATTCAGGCACACATATTCAACACATATATATATCCGTCTCATTAGCTAAAAGGTTGAGAGTTGGCTTATTATGCTAAAAGTACCTACACTTGGCACTTAATTTTATCATCGCATATATGGTGGTAGGGTTTCTTATTTGCCTGTCTGGTTAGATAGCAGTCTCATTACTAAGCAACAGTACAGCCACTGCTTTGTTCCGGTTTGAATGGTATAAGGTGCCAATAAAATTACAAGCTAGAAGACATTCCATCTTGATTTTCAGGTGACAACGCATCTTAGGCAGTATAAAATAATAAAAGGCCTATGTTAGCCCTAAAGCAAATTCACTACTGGGTAACCTACATGCATCTCTTTATTGAGAGCGTTATAGAGCCGAAAACGTTCGCCGTACCCTCCAATGCTCGCTGATGGACTTAATATATTTGTTCAACAACCTAGTCTTAGTGACTGAGTGTACGAATTTAGCCCTTAGCGAATATTTCCCTATCCTCAATACATTTACCTTTGAAAATGTTGAATATAAAGAATTGAAAACGGCGAAACTATTTATCATTGTCCTACCTACCTAAATGATTCAAAATCTTATCTATTTCTTTTGAAACGCGACTTATATTATTTAAATTTTATTTTTGGCCTTTATAGTGATAGTAAGTAACACTTCTATGTCCCAAAGACAATTATTAGATTTAAAGCACCAATCCTTTTATAGAACAAATACATAACCACAGTATACTCACTCTGTTTAGCAAAACGCAGATGTTCTTGAAGCCACATGTTTGGCTTATTTGTAACATTACATAAACATTATAATATCATATCAAAATGTGTATTTTGTAGTGTAACCATTTTATTTGCTTTCAACTACCAACCAATCATACTTACTCACCTATGGATGAGGTCTCTAATAAACAGTGACTGATACATCATACGTAATATGATATTTTACCTACACGGAGGATAAAAAGGATTTAGCATTTCGTACGTACTACGTATCTTTCATCTCCGATTCTAAAGGTAGTTTAGAATATCCCTCAAAGATTACTAGTCAAATGACTTAAGGAGTTAATTACTAAGTATAATACATACATACATACATATAATCACGCCTCTTTCCCGTAGGGTAGGCAGAGATCACTTCTTTCCACTTGCTACGATCCTTACATACTTGTTTCGCTTCGTCCACTTTCATTATTCCTTCATACATGCTCTTCGGTTTAGGGTACTTGACCTGGCCTTTTTCAAGACGTCCCTGATTTGGTCGAGAAACGTCCTCCTAGGTCTACCCTTCCAACACTTTCATTCACACTCGCCTTATACACTTTTTCGTCAATCGTTCTTCATTCATTCTCTCGACATGGCCAAACCATCTCAGCATACCGTTCTCAATTTTGTCACTACATCTTCTTTCAAATCACAACGTTTCCTTATCTCACTATTTCTTATCCTGTCACCAATTTAACTCCTATCATACTTCTTAACGCTCTCATCTCAACTGCATTTATTCTGCTTTCAAGTTTCTTCTGCCATACCCAACTTTCACTTCCGTACATGAGTGTCGGAACCAACACCCCCTCATGCACAGCCAAACGAGCCTTGTTAGACAACTTCCGACTGCTCATAAAGGAGTGCAAAGCTCCATTCACCATGTTTCCTGCATTCACTCTTCTTTCGATATCACTCTCACACTTTCCATCTCTTGTAAACTTTGAACCCAGATATACAAACTCCTTCACCTGTTCAATTTGTTCATCTCCAATCACGATATTGCAGTCTGTCACTGCCTCATCTCTTTCAAACACCATCACTTTCGTCTTCTTTACATTCATCTTCATTCCCTTTCTAACAAAAGCTCCACTCATAGCAGTTACCATCTCCTGTAACTCCTCGGCCGAAGACGCAAGTAGTACTTGGTCATCAGCATAGAGAAAACATTTGACGAGTAACTCATTCATTCTCAACCCACTTTCATTCTCTTTTAAATCTGTCAAGCAATTGTCCATGAACAGATTAAACAGCCACGGTGACGCTACACATCCCTGTCTAACACCTTTTTCGATATTAAACCATTCAGTGTATGCCCCGTTTATCCTTACACAAGCACTAGAATCCCTATAAAGAGATTGCAGTGCTCGTATGAGGATACTGCTCACACGGTTCACGGACAGTGCTGACCACAATTCATTCCTCATTACCTATCATAGGCCTTTTCTAGATCCACGAATGCGCAATAGACCGTCACTGACTAGCCACTATGCCCTGTCCAGCCCTCAGCATCTCGACGGTAATCCTGTCATACCCTGCAGCCTTACCTAATCTCATACTTTTCAACGCTTTCACTATTTCATCCATGCTTATCTCACTTTCATCAACATTTATATTAGTTTCCATGGAAGGTGCCGGATGCTGTACCTGCACTTCCTCTCTTTCAAACAAACTTTCAAAATATTCTTTCCATCTCTTTAACACACATTCTTCTCCTTTTATAATGCTCCCATCTTGACTCCTGATTGTACTCAGCCTGAGGTAGAAATTTTTCCACTGGTTGTTTTGATGGATTTCAGAAAAACTTGATGTTTGACTGGAAATCTTCAGTGAGCCTCCTATCGAAATCATCCTTTCGTTCTTCTTTCTTTCTAGACACAACTTCTTTCGCTGCTGATTTCAATCTTTTATACTTCGTTCTTGCTTCCTTTATCTCGTCATCCGTTGCCTTTTGAACTTTTTGGTTAGCTTTTGTTGCTAACCAATCCAACCACGCTTTCTTCTTTTCTTGCACAACCCTTTGTACATCTTTATCCATCCACACATTATAGTTCTTTCTTCCTTTCCTTCTTTTAGCTACCCCGCATACCTCAATAGCAACATTCACGACCCCTTTCTTAAATGTCTCCCACAAATCTTCAATCACACCTATCTCTTCTATGCCTTTAAAACTTTCTTTCAGTTTCTCTACATACTCGCCTTTCTTTTCTTTTTCTTGTAGATTTTCCACTTTTACTCTGTCCAAAACACTCGTAGGCTCGGCCCCTCGGTGTCGCCACCGTTTAAAGAGGCCACGCATTCGGGCTATAACCAGGAAGTGGTCTGTGTCGAGGCCTACCCGCGGTATGCCCGAGTGTCTAGCACTTTCTTCCTCAGTATTTCATCCACAATTACAAAATCAATCATACTTCTAGACTCACCCTCATCTCTTGTATACAAATGGATCTTTTTGTGGTCAAACATTGTGTTGGCCACGCACAGATTCCATTACAAGCATAATTCAAGCAGGCTTCTCCCATTGTCATTCACTCTCTCGTCCCCAAACGTATCCAGAACTCCTTCATACCCATCACGCTTTACTCCAACCCACCCATTAAAGTCCCCTAACATCACGATCCGTTCATTTTCTCCGCATTTATTCAAGACCTCTCTCATGCTATCCCAAAATTCCTCTCTCTCTTGTTGGGCTTTCAATGACCCACCTCCGCGCAGATCCGTCGGTGCATAGACCCCAAGGATAAACAAGCGAGTGAGTCCGACTTTAACCTAATCCAGAGAGTCTTGGGCTTACACATTCCTGCTCCATCACACATTCCACTATTCGAGATGAAAGAATCACACCAACTCCCTGACTACCTCGGCTGGTTTGGGGGACTCCCGACCAGTATGCCGTGTAGGGGCCATGAAACGTGGTGTCACATCCTTTCCTCTTGGTTTCGTTCACGCACAAAATATCTATGCATCGTTCATCCATCATCTGACATACTTCATCTATCTTACCATCCATTCCTCCTCTTACATTCATATTATATAATATTATAATATAATATACTATACTCTATTATAGTGATTGTTGATACAAAATAAAATTCAAGAACAAAGAAAAATATGTCGGTGGGTAATTTTGTTATTGTAAAGCGTAATTCTGTGAAATTATAATCTTATTAATCATAAATTTATTATAAATAAGTCAGATATCACACTCGTATGAGTAGACCAAAACAACACACCGCTTGAATCTATCGCCGTTAATTCTCCATCGTCTAAAAAGTGAATGGCCTTTGACATCAGATGTATCTAATTATTTAATTGAAATAAAAAGAGTGAAGCATGTTCAGTTCCATCTTGTGGCCATGATTGCTTCCGGTAGTTGGAACACGTGTCCATTCATTCGTAACTATTTCTACGATCATAATTGGAAAGGGATTGCTTTCACTTTGTTTGATAATTCAATCGCTTTGTTCTATTTTTGTATAAAAAAGTTAAAGTTACAGCCTATATACGTCCCACTGCTGGGCACAGGCCTCCTCATTTCTAATATTTTTGTATAGTATAATAAAAAAGAGGATCTATTATATAAAAGAAGATGTCCTGAGGGATTGACTCATCTATCAATGCACAGCCCAAACCGCTGGAGTTAAAAATCTGAAATTTGGACAGTAGCTGCCTTTTACAATGTAGGCATCCACGGAGAAAGCATTTTGGAAAATTCAATCTCTAAGGAGTGAAATAGGGTGTTACAGTTTGTATGAAAGTTTTAATTTTACGGGGTGATTTAGCGATTTTTCAAAACAATCCCTTAGGAGGCGGTCAGAGGGAGGGAGGGAAGAATTAATTAATGTTTTTTTTTATTTGAAAATTGGTGCATATACTATGAAATTGAAAATAATAAAATTCACATTTTTAATTTCTTCAAAAATCTACCCTTAGGGTCTTAAAACGAGGGTGCAAAGGATGTATAAAAATATTGTATTAAGAAGCATAGCCCAAACCGCTGGACGTTAAAGCGTAGAAATCGGGACAATAGGTTCCTTTTATTACGTAGGCATCCACTAAAAAGGATTTTGGAATATTCAACCTCTAAGAGGGTGAAATAAGATGTAACAGTTTGTAAGAATGTTTTTATTTTTCGGGCGATTGACTCAAAACTTACTGAAATTACTTTGTAAATGAAATAAATGAATACTTATTTTGCGATTTTTCAAAACGGACCCCTTACGAGGTAGGGGTAGAAGGTGTTCAAATTTGTATGGAGATGCGTGTTTCAGTATTTTTGATGCTCGTTATCGCTCTGGAAGCGATTTCTTCCAGGTAATCTCATTACGCAATGACAGTTGAGTAAAGTAGAATAGATACAAGAAAGGATGGGAAGTATGATGGGGAAATATTAAGAGTTCCAAGTAATATAAGCTTTGAGTAGATTTTCAAACGAAAAAAAGTATTGAGTACGTCGATAATGTGGATAGGAGTTCCTCGTACTATTTACCAGTAGTACAGCTGTAATAGAAAATTATTATTTACTAGCTGCTACCCGGCGCGTTGCTGCCGCAGAAAAAATATTTGTGGAAGTATCGTTTTAAATTTGGAAGGGTTATATTGTTTAATTAGGAATGATATACATTCATTGAAATTGAGTGACATATTATGACTTTCAAATAAATATGTCGGTACAACACGCGCGCAACCTACTGTAATTTAATTGTACTATGCCTATAACCTTCGCGTATAAGCAATAAAGTTGACAAAATTTTAGCGCAACCTGATGAACAGTATGGCAGCGCGTAAAATCTGAACAAACAAAAATTATTTTTTATATGTTAGATTGAAGGAGGGTGAATGTAATGGAGTTCGAAGAGAAACGATGTAAGAGCGGTTTTCACTATTCGAAAGGTATAAGTCTAACTTAAAATCTGCGAACATTATCATAATTATCATTACGAAATATGAGGAAGTTTTCATGTGACAGCTTGAGCTCTCCGTATTATGCGATCACATAATAAGCTTGGGTCATGACTGTTTGAATGTTACAACTTGGACGCGGGTAACACCGCGGTGTGAAAAGCTAGTTATAAATATTTTAATACTGAAATCATTTATTTTCAAAATTTATATCAGTATATAATACAAAATTTTAAAATAATGCGTTATTAGATGAAACCTACAGCCTACAAAGTAAAGGGAAAGGCAGTCTGCCACTCTGTTCCAAATTCCAATGCGTTTTGGCAGGTTGATACAGTTCAGTTATTGTATCGATACAGTTACAAGTGTAGAGAACCGAAGACCCTTTCTGCATTCCATCATAGTCCTCAGGGGTGACGACGCATCTGCTCTTTGATTCTTATTCGAGGATATATGTAGATGTTTACGTGGTAGAGCCATGCTGCAGCTATATTAATAGTATAGTTGTAGCACGAATGGGTCGGCTCGACCGGGTAAGGACCACGCTCTCACAGAATACCAGCGTAAAATAGCAGCTTAATGCTGCTGTGTTTCGTATGGTGAGTGTAGAGAACCGGAGACCCTTTTTACTTGAAAAGAGGCATTCTATCTTAGTCCTCACGGCTGACAACGCATCTGCATTTAAATTCGCAAACGAAGATAGATGTAGATGTCTATGGGCCACAGCAACCACTTACCATCAGGTGGACTGTGTGCTCGTTTGTCACCCTTATTCTATAAAAAAAAAAAAAAGATGTCTATGGGCCACAGCATCCACTTACTATCAGGTGGGCTGCGTGCCCGCTTGTCACCCATTCAAACAAAGACTACCTTTGCTTTTCCTATCACCATCACCTTTAATCTGGGTTTGTTATTAGTGATTGATGATCTGGGCCAGTCTTATGCGGAATATATTAAGAATTTCGCAAACATAAATATGTTGTATACACTGCTCACCGATATGAGTCGATCAGCCGGCCATATAGCTCGAAGAACCGAATACCGATAGGTATTAAAGGTTCTCGAGCGGCAGCCTCATACCAGCTAGCGCAGTGTTTGGCGACCCCCTACGGAATGGTGTGACTATCTATTTAATGGTACTCGTTAGTAGTCGAGAGGTTCAGGTAGCTCAAAACCTTTGTGGCACTCTATGGGTGAGGCCTATATTTAGTCGCAGACTTGTGACGTGCTGTAGTGTTAGTAATTTGTTAATGTGCTTTCAAAGATAAAAGTAGAATAATATAGTGGGGCCAGGAGAAGCAAAAACAAAGAGAAGCCTGCCTGGTCTAGTTAACCCCTACTCCATGTTTATGCAATAAGAACTGACGTAGTAAGATTTAGTGTCAGAGATGCGGAGATAATCACAATGCAACCAGAACAAAAAACCAATAATTTGCCTTTTTGCACAAATACAGTCTACGGCTCGGGTTCATGATATAGATTACGTAATTCCTTACGCAGAAGCAATGACTCGGTAGTGGTATAAGCTATGTCAAGCGATCGTCATATTTAGTCGTATTCGTGCATAATATTATTGTATAGTAAATCTTGCATGCTTTAGCTTAAGATAGACTGGCTGAGAATGCCTAATAGCATAAAATAAGTATTTTTGTTCATAGAATCTGTACCAATAAATCTAAGTATTACATTGAGCTCAGGCGCTATACGCTCGTAGTAAATTTTACAGTACGCGAGCAACCCGGGTTCGATCTCCGTATGGATCAATTAAATTGCTAATGTAAGTTAGAATTTGGCTAAGCTTTCAGTGTTGATTTACCACACGCTCGTTGGTGAAGAAAAACATCGTGAAGAAACCTGCATGTCTGAGGAGAAAACGTATTTCGAAGATATGTGAAGTCCGCCAACACGCACTGAAACATTCTGCGTATTACTAATTGATGCATAACCCTCTCAAAAATGAGAGGATGACTGTGCCCTGCAAGTGATATATTGGCGTTAACTATTTTTTAACAAAAAAGTATACGAAGCTACTTATATTTTAACAAACATTACATTGGTATCACCACTTTCAAAATTTACTACAGACTAGCCTTATGACTGCAAAATTAAATAACAAGCATTATAAGGTATATATTGAACGCCGGCTTAATGGCATATCTAGAACAGAATGACCTCCTTAGTGACCGGGTTTCGCCGAAATCGGTCAGCTGGGGACCTTCTAGCGTATGCCACACACGTATGGGGCGAGGCACTCGAGAACAGTGGGGAAGCACTTGCTGTTTCTTTTGATGTCTCGAAGGCCTTTGACAGAGTTTGACACGCTACCCTTTTGGGTAAGCTTCCAGCGTACGGCTTATCCCTGGTCTGATTGACTGGGTAAAGGACTTTCTGAGTGAACGGGCACTCCGGGTCGTCGTTGATGGCTGCTCATCCGATCCTGTGGCGACTAATGCCGGTATTCCTCAGGAGTGTTATCTCCGCAACTCTCTTCCTGCTGCATATTTATGACCTGCTTATGCCCGGTATCTATGGATATGCAGACGATAGCACAGTTGTGGAGAGATACCAACCAAGTCCTCGTGCCAGTCGGGATCAAATTCAGTACGAAAGAGAAGCTATGGTAGAGCGTGTGAATCTCACACTATAGGCAGTCTCCGAATGGGGCGATGCCAATCTTGTGAAATTCAACGCCTTCAAAACACAAGCGTGTCTCTTCACTGCAAAAAGGAGCCAGCTCATCTTGGCTCCTTCTTTCCGAAATATATCACTGCAATACACCGACCGTCTTCAGTTGTTGGGGGTTAAGATATCCTCAAATCTGAACTTCGGGCGGTTCATTAAGTCCAAGGCCAAAGCAGCTGCAAAGAAGCTAGGAGTCCTTAGGTGCGGCGATACTTCACGCGGGGACAGCTGCTTACTTTATATAAAGCGCAAGACCGGTCGTGCATGGAGTATTGCTGCCATATATAGGCTGGTGCTGCAAATTGCAAAATGCCACCTAGCTGCTTTGGACTTAATGGAAAGGCGTGCTAAGAGGCTTATTGGTGACCTGAATTTGGTTAAAACCAATCTTACCAGCCTCGAACACAGGCGCAAAGTAGCCAGCCTTTCGGTTTTCGACAGGATGCATTTCGAAGAGTGTGCGCAGGACTTGCATAATTTAATTCTTTCCTCTACCACCATCGGACAACCAGACGTTTGGCCAGTTTCCACCCTTACGTTGTTGACTTACCACGCATTTGAACCAAATGTCTTGTAACATCATTCATCATGCGTACAGCAAAGGAGTGGAATAAGTTGCTAGCATCTGTGTTTCCATCCGATTACAATGTGTTTGTCTTCAAGGCAAGAGTGAATAGGCTTTTGTTGAGTCAGTGCCCTTCACCATCTTAGGCCACATCACCACTTACCATCAGGTAGGATTGTAGTTAATATTAATTTGAACTCGATATCTCTACCCGTTTCTGATAAAAAAGGGTATTTACAGACGGACAGGCGGACTACGGAGTGGTCCTAAGAGAGTTCTTCTTTTTCCTTTTGAGGTAAGGAACCCTAAAAATAGCTTATTCGTTTCATATAATAGTAGTGCGATAAGTTTAGTTGTTTTAAATTTCGTTTTAAAACAATTTTGGGGTTAAAACTTTCCGAACTATTAAAATATATTTTAATAATGAATCTTGCAGGTGTTTGATCATTGGATACCCTAGCGAGTTTACCTTTGACCTAAACGGCATGGTAGGCGTTTGTGACGTCAAAGTGTGGGTTGTGCTATATATATCGTCAATATAAGGACCGGCGCTACGCTTCTGATCGGGGAGGCCTGAATGTCAAAGAGCATGCAAGAAATATGTATATAATTTTCATTTTATAATTATGCATTACTTAATGTTTATGCATCGTTAAACTTTTTGCAAGTTCAGCCTCCAAATTAATCGGTGCTACTAAGATATGACGCCCAATTGGTTTAGTTATCACAGTACTTACCTAAGCCGGGGTAGCTCAGGGAATAAGCGATCACCAACTTTCATAGCATGCGAACAAACCGAGATCAATGGCAACCGGTACCAAAGAAAATGATAATTGCAATTTAAAGTGCTCGGCGTTGAAGAAAAACGCCGCGAGGGAACTTGCGTGTCTAAGAAATTAAAAAAGTTTGATTTTTGAACTAAGAAAGATGAAAAAGATTGACAAACTTCATATGCCCCCATATGAAGTTTGTCAATCGCGGCGGAATCTTCCCTGCTCTTAAATGCTCTCAATAATAAGAAGAGGCCACCGGCTTGCACACCGGTAGGACGTTTTTTTTCTTTAGCAACTGGCTACAAGTCACGGGTGGAATTCCACCTTTAGTTATAGAAACAATATTCAATTACAATTCAATATACAATCGAATTTTCACAATAAACTCGAATTCCACTTTGTACAAAGTGGGATTCGAGTTAATTGTTTCTCGACTCTTGGTGAATTAGCTGCCTTCATCGTGTTTTTGCTACATATGGCTTCCTTTCGAATTTTCAAATTATATTCAGATATTATCTAGAGGCAAAGACAGACACTTTACCTCAGCGTTAGCGCACTTATTGCAAAAGATTATAATGCACGTGGTAGAGCCATGCTGCAATTATATTATGGTTGTAGCACGAATGGGTCGGCTCGACCGGGGAAGGGCCACGGTCTCACAGAATATCGGCGTAAAATAGCAGCTCAATGCTGCTGTGTTTCGTATGGTGAGTGTAGAGAACCTTTTTATTCCTCAGGGGTGACATCGCATCTGCATTTTGATTCTTAATCGAGGATCGTGTCATTCTTATTCTATAAAAATCTTTTGGTTGACTATCTTAGAAAATACGAGGCAAAATGCTCCAGACCTAAATTTGTGAATCAGATTGTATTCGAGAATATATTTTTGGACCATTAATTCATACTTTATTCATATTTTAGCTGTTTGTCTTATCACATTTTCTTTAGACTTCGGGAGCGAATAGTTTAGTAACTAGATGACTAATTTAGTACCTTATGTAAAAGTTTTATGCGTGAAGAATTTTTACGTGGCATAGCCACGCAGTAGCGTAATGTTTCAGCGTGGATGAGTCGGCTCGTCCGGGAAATGACCACGCCCGGACAGAATACCAACGTGAAATAGCAACGTGATGATAATGATGTTGTGTTTGGTTTGTTGCCTGCGAGTGATGAGCACCGAAGACCTCTTTACTGGTCATCTTAGTCCTTAGGGGTAAAGAACAAAAATGTGTGATGGACTGACTACTAGCTTGTCACCCTTAATAAAAATAGCACTGCCAATAACTTTATATTACTATGCTATGTTGTTACATAAAGTGTGATAACACATCGGCTATTCTCGTTGTATCGCAGCGTACAGGCAATGTCAGTGTGAGAAACCCAACTGTATTTATAGCGATGTTATCAATATCGTACAGCTGAACAGTGACCGACGTTAATTTCAATTGAAACGGGACTTGTTTCTGCTACATTGACATAAATTCGATTTACGAATCCCATACGTAGTAATCAGACATCTGAAAACAATTTGTTGACTATATACCGTAAAGTGTATATTTGGAATAGCTGGGCAGTTGAATACTTTTTATAATTTTTATACAGATTAAGGATGACAAACGAACACACAGTCCACCTGATGGTAAGTGGATACTGTGGCCCGTAGGCATTTACATCTATTCTCGATTAAAAATCAAATGCAGATGCCTTATCACCCCTGAGGACTAAGATGGAATGCCTCGTTTCTAGTAAAAAGGGTCTCCGGTTCTCTATACTCACCATACGAATCACAGCAGCACTAACCTGCTATTTCACCCTGGTATTCTGTGAGAGCGTGGTCCTTCCCCGGTCGAGCCGACTCATTCGTGCTATGACCATAATATAGCTGTTATAGTCTACCTGATGGTAAGTGTCTACTGCAGTGCATGGATTTCTTTTATCTTTTAATAAGGCAAAATGGCGTATCGTCATTATGGTATTTCAAAATATTTCTGGGAAATAAGTAAACAGTAATTCAAAATACTCTTTTTAAAGAACATAAGCTAACTTAACTTATTTCTTTAGCAAGAGGAATGTCTAATGAATACCAGTCTCGTGGGGAGCACGGGCTTGCACCGAATGAAAATCCATCGTCGCCACAGAGCGTATTTTTGGCTACAGAATGCACCCGTGGGCATACCAACGCTAGTTGTCCACTGGCGGCTTCTCCTCAGAAGAGGACCATTCCTTAACTTCTCCTTCGAAGCAGGGGCCGCTGGAAAGCAAACCTAACATTCCTCCATATTCGAGTGTGCAATAGATCCAAACCCTGCAACTCGTAGCGTTTAACAACACCGCTTCTCCAGTCTCACTATCTTTACCGTAACGATTTCTTATATTTACGCGAACACTACACATTGAATAAAACTATTTTTACGGATTTTATCGCGTTTAATTAACTTATTTTAATTCCCGACGTGCTTTCCAGCACCCATGGTCATGGTCCCCCCCCGTGAATTAAAATAAGTAAATTAAACGCGATAAAATCCGTAAAAATAGTTTTATTCAATCTTTACCGTAGTTGAACAAGCCGCATTATATATCTTCCGTATTCAAATAGCAGGTCACAATTTTTAACAATCGTAATGAAGCCAGATCAGAAACGGTTTTATGATTTTGTTCATGGTATAAAGAATCTTAAGTGAAATGCGTAGTGAGCGAGAAATTTTAACCGTATAGAAAGCAGCCATGATCGATGTCGTGGGTCACAGAGGCGGCGGGCGGCGCGATGCGGTCTCCCCCACCCTCTACTACTATCCAATATTGCGTTATATTTTACGTCCAAGGTAGTTTAGTACAACATTCAAGGGCATGAAACCATCACGATATAGCACTTTTATGATTAAGGCTAAGACCGCACTGCGAAAATACCACGCAATTTCATATCACAGTTTTTTTTTTTATAGGATAAGTGTGACAAGCGAGCACACAGCCCACCTAATTCTAAGTGGATGCTGTGGCTCATAGACATCTACATCTATCCTCGGTTAAGAATCAGAATGTAGATGCGTTGTCACCCGTTGCGTTGTAAGCTTGTAAGATTGAATGCCTCGATCCAGTAAAGAGGGTCTCCGGTTCTCTACACCCACCATATGAAACATAGCAGCATTGAGTTGCTAGCTGGTATTCTTTGAGAGCGTGGTCCTCACCTGGTCGAGCTGACCCATTCTTGCTAACACCGAACACTAGTGTAAAATAACAGCTTAACACTACTGTGTTTCGTGTGGTAAGTGTAGAGAACCGGAGACCATTTTTACTGGAAAAGAGGCATTCCATCTTAGTCCTCACGGGTGACAACGCATCTGCATTTTGATTCGCAAACGAGGATAGATGTAAATGTCTATGTGCCACAGCAACCACTTACCATCAGGTGGACTGTGTGCTCGTTTGTCACCCTATCCTATAAAAAAAAACCATAATATAGCTGCAACACGGATCTACCACGTAAACACATTGAATCATATGTTGGCGATTTAAAATTCGCGCGCTAAAAAATTTAAGTAATTATAAATATATATTAATATAATCTCCAATACGTAGAGACGTTACTTAAATTACATCCTTATTATATTATATAATATTCATATTTAGCTAATATTCATAGCCGTTTTCGATAGCGACATTAACGGACTGTATAAAATAAACGCGATACCGACGTATCTGCAACATAGTAATTTTGCACAAAAGCATTTTTTATGTTTATGAATAATTCAACAATTATTAGAAAAACTTGAACAACATTTACATACAGTATTGTTTATTAGCAAAGTAACTATTAATAACTAGCTTTTTACCAGCGGCTTCACTCGCGTGGGCTTTAATTTAGGAACATTATTAATACTACTCCGTGCCAAAATTAGCAATATTGGATCACCTGTAGAGTCACCTCGATGTCAGTGTCTCTATGTCTGTTTGTCACAGGAACTTTTTTTGAACTCTCAGAGACTATTGGATTGGATATATAATATGCTACTGGAATACGTGATTGTGTGAGTGTTTTAGAATTGCATATTATCATACGTCTAGCAAAACCTACCAGTTGAGTCCGATGAAGCTGTAAGAGCCGCATAGGCTAACAGCATTAACATCACAGAATCTAGACTATTATATCGGGCATGTCATCCGATGTGTCTTCATGGAAAGAATGGAAGGAATACTTTACAGAAATGTTTGTAACATAACTTCGCGGCGATAAGAGGTCTCAGTCCATATTATATTAGATCAATCTTACTTTACTATGAAAGAAGATTTTAAAATGATTGTAAAGAATTATATTTATTTCTGGATTTTGACAACAGCGCCACTTACCGGGTTCAAATGTAAATCTAAACTATCTAGGGACCCATCCAAACACACCCAAAACCAGCCATGAAATACAGCGTCAAATAGCAGCTTAATGCTGCTGTGTTCCGTATGGTGAGTGTGGAGCTGTAGAGAACCGGAGACCCTTTTTACTGGAAACGAAGCATTCCATCTTAGTCCTCACGGTTGACAACGCATCTGCATTTTGATTCTCAATTGAATATAAATGTAGATGTCTATGGACCACAGCATTCACTTACCATGAGGTGGACTGTGTGCTCGTTTGTCAACCTATATTTTTATATAGAATATATAAAAATAATCATCAAAATCGTTCGAGCCATTTTTGAGTTTTAGCGAGATTAACGGACAGCAATTGATTTTAATATATAAAGATTTAATAGAATTGAATTACTAAGTAATTGAATAAACTTTACAGATACGGCTTTCAATTAATCGTTTGTTATTATAACAGTATAGTAGCAATAGCAGGTCGGACACCGATGTACCTGTGCACGCGACGTACCGCGAATGCGCCGTTCTGTACAATGTAAAAGATGCGCGACTAGATAGCGGCGATGCCGTTAGCCTGTCTGGGTTAACAATGCCTCTCGGCTTAGTGGATTTTTTGTACACAAGCGCTCGCACCCGGTTTTGTTTGTATCAATTTTTTTTTTTGAAACAACGAGATTATTCCCATTTAATTGTTATCATTATTATGCATTAGTATGGCAGGAAACTGATCCGGCTATTATTGAATGGTTATAATACCGCTTGACGTATTTTTGGAATTTCCCCTCGTCCATTTTTACGATATCCATAGGACGGACAGGAGATGAAATAATGGATTTTCTTCCACTTCCAACACAACATGGCATTCTGTAAGTCACTGGCACTTCAGCCTTAAGTTTGTTAAAACGCTGATCTTAATAAATGAAGTTTTTCAGAATAAGAAAACGTCTATCATAATACCAATTTATCATACTTCTATTAAAAGTTCTAAATTACTCATCAACGATCCTATATAAATAGTACCTCCTAAATATGTTAAAAATTCTTGGGCAAATCCAAAGATAAAATCCCGAAATATTTTCAGTTTTTGTTTTTCAAAGGAGTGGACATGATAAAGGCGCCAAATAAATTATGGTCATATAATAAAAAAAATAGTATATACAGACTAACAATTTTATTCACTTATAATATGACTATGTGGTGGCAAAACCGCGGGAGTGGGTGGGAGGAGGTTCGTGATCAAAACTGGTTTGTGTCACGCTGCGGACGCTCTCGTCTCCGGACGGCAACTGTCAACGCCCAGTCACCGTAGCAAAAAAATCCAACACCTTCATACGTAATATCAAGCACTTTAAAATGACCATAATGTAAAATATTACCTTCATTTACTACTTGGGATAATTTCTAACTAATTAACCTAAGAGTTGTGACCTTAGTTTAAATTAAACCTAAGACCAATTAAATTAAAACAAAAGATTACAACAAGTGGTAAAATTAAAAAATTTGTACAAGCGACTTCAATGTAAATTATTGAAGATAACTGAAAAACTACTGGTCAGACCTTGATCAAATTTATATGGGATCACATGAGAAGCACCAGCTTTCAAATAAAAAAAGAATCATCAAAATCGGTTCACCTAGAAAAAAGTTACACATAAAAAAACATACAGTCGAATTGAGTACCTCCTCCTTTTTGAAGTCGGTTAAAAACGGGAACTACTGAACTAAACTGAAATACTCGATTGTAGTGCTGGAAATTCTAGGTATACCTGAGGTTGAGATGGGGCAGTATGAAGTAAATGTAAACTATTAGAGTTAAAGAAATTTACTTACCTACTGGACTTGTCGTTGATTTCGGTGAAAACAAAAGTGCATTTAGATGATAGAACAACAAGATTTTTAAAACATCTCAGGACCGAACTGAAAAAACCCATTAAAGACGAAGCATTAATCTAAAACTATTTGAAAGGAGAAAATGAAATCTGACGAAAGGCTTTGTTTTGTAATTTTATCAGCTAATACACGAGAGAAAAAACTAGTTTCTGATATGCATTTGTCCCTCATAAACTGGTTTCACGGCAATCGTTATCGTCATTGTTAACATCGCACTAATGCAATACATATTATTTTTAATATTTTTATTTATGTAATACTTAAAATACAACTTATAATATCAGTGAATAGCAAAAATAACTGTTATTAGGGTTCGTTGTTACCCTAAAATGTTCGTTCTGTTCGTTTGTCCGATTCGTAACACAGCATTATTACTTTTAGTGTTTTTGATAGATTAAGATAAAAATTAACATTTAATAAATAGAAAAAACCTTTTGATAAGAACTAAAAATTAACTTCAAAGAATTTAAAAGAATAGAATAATTTCACATTCTGTAGTAAATGCAAAGACATGGTGTATAGAAGAATTATTAAAGCCCAGAATAAATAAATTCATTTTTTTGATTCTTTGAAGTCAACTTTTACTTCTTAGCGAAAGGTTTTTACCCTTTTAGTGGACTCAGGAATATACGAAAATCTCAATATTGTCTAAAGAGTTACATTCAAAACTTCTACCCTATTTTGCTATTCTTAGGTGAGGGTATTCAAATTAATTAAATATGGAATTGTTAATATATGAGATCATGAAGTAGTAGTCACCCGTGAAGTATAACCTTTTAATAAAATTATGAATCTTCAGATCGGTTCACAATTGACGAATATATCGTGTAACATACATATGTATACAAAAAAACATACAGTCGAATTGGGAACCTCCTCCTTTTTGAAGTCGGCTAAGAGGCGCAAATTTTTTTTTTACTTTCTATGACACAGGATGTTATCAGGTACATCTTTTAAATAATAATGTGGTTGCATATACAACCACTTTTAGCAATTTCCAAATGAAACTTACCCTGTAAATTTTTTTTTCTTATAATCATTAAAGTAGTCATAAGTACATAATCGACTTCCATATTATAAAAATTAAAAAAAGAACTATCAGATAAATGTCTACACACTCGAATTATCGTAATTAAAGTGGAACATAGTAGTGCAGAAAGACTAATTTTTCTTCATTTTCAGGCAGTAGCTTACTCCTTTTCTTCTCGTAGACAATCCCACCTTCAGAGAATAGACGCTCTGCAGAATAAACACTCCTTCCTTCCCGGCCGAATACTTTGCCTAATATTCGGTATTCGGCGTTGGGCCGAATATTCTATTCGTTGCAAGTCTAATATATAGGTTAGGTAGTTCAATGAATCCCGTTCAGACCCGTAAGGCACATAACACATTGCATTGCAGCTGTAAAATCCACTAAGCTGCCAGCAAATTATTACTGTTTATTATATCTCTTTTTGAACGACATTAAAATGTACAAGTGTAGTGAATTCAATATAAAGTTTGTTTCTTGGTATCCAGGTGTCAGCAGCCCAGCATATGCAAGTAAGCGGGGCGGGCACAGGCGGGCATGTGTCGGTCGCAGCACAGCAAGGCATGTACGCGAGCTTTCAGCATCAGGGAACACCATCGCCTCAGCACCATCAAGGTATGCTCTTTTGTATTCTTGAACTATAGATATGAGCTGGCAAAGTACGTGGGTGCACTGCAAGCTTTTCTAAAAAAAACATGATACAAAGTAAAATGTTGCTGCTAATATTTCGCCAAAGATCAAAGATGTTTTTGGGTTTGGGTTGTTTCACGATAAAACAAATAAGATTTATTGAATATTGGTTTATTAATCAAGCCGAACAATAACGAAATATTAAACTTAAATCGAAGAGAACAAAAGTAATCAAAGAAAAATATAATCAATGGAACAAGGGATTTTTGCTCTTAATAAATATATATTTTTAAATGCAACAACAAAGTGGTTCAAGAAGAAACTACAACCAAGTTTGTGACACCTTTAAATTTAATTATCTAATAGGTGTTTTAATAAGAACAATATTAAAATTATATTATGTAGAAGATCGGGATATGCAAATTAAATTATTTTTAATAAATTACTAGTGATATGCCCCGACTTCGCTCGGGTTATTTCTTTATCTCGACAACTAACGGGTCCAATTGTGAATCTAAACCATCCAGAGAATAACTCAACGCACACAAAAAATTTCATCAAAATCTTACGAGCCGTTTTCGATAGCGACATTAACGGACTGAATCACATGGATTTTCATAAATTATTAGATGCCGCAAATCCAGTACAAAGTACCGCGGAGTATGCGTACTAGTTTGTAGTATGAGTGTAAAGTGCAATATAGAATTGATCTTTGTTTAGTAGTTTCGAACAGTTCAGCAGGGATCTGTGTAAAGTGGTCGGCATATGCGGTTGCGAGACGCGGAGGGTGCTGAGGTTGACGATCTGTGAGAATGCGTCAAGTCGCGCGCTTCGGGGATGACATGCGTACATTGAAATCTTTATTGTTATTCCACAATCCCTACTGGCTAGCTTTTCAAAATAGTTTTAAATGTTGCGTTGATAAGATACTGTTTCATGTGTGCACTTCGCGAGCAATTGTGATTTTGTTAAGTCTTGAAAGCGATGATGATTATGTTAGTGGAAAACAAGTTTGACGACTATAATATTTCGTAGTCATCAAAATTTGTCTCTGTTGATTTTGTAAGGGATTACAAAGAAAGAGCTTTGCAAACAGTAAAATTACCTGATTTACTTCTGGATTTATGTTTCAGGTCGCTTTCTTATGTCATCATTATCATCATCACAATCATTTCACAATTCCACTGCTGAACATAGGCCTGCCCCTAACGAATGCCACAAAAACAGTCCTGGGCCACGGTTAAGTACAAATTTTAGCAATTCAATTTAAACTAACTTCTGATGAATTAGGATTGGATGACTGTAATATTAATTCACTGTCTTATCTGTCTGTTTGTTTGCTTGTTCGGTACAAATTGTTCAACTCATAACTGGATGACAGACAAAAATGCAGAAAATAATTATTTAGATACTTTTAATACACCTTACACGTTTTAAAAAGACTAAAATGTATAAAATAATTTCTTCTAGCCTCATACGGATTTATAACCCCATAAAATAAAACGAAAAATGTAAGGCGCATTCAATAGGTCTGAAGTTGGCGCTGTAAGAAGTGCAGGGATATAGAGTAGCTTAAGGAAACTTCACAACAGTGTGTTTTATTAATTTACTAGCTTTTAGCCCGCGGCTTCGCTCTCGTGGGCTTCTATTTAGAATCTCTATTATCAATTTAAGAAAATGAACAATTTAAGAAAATCATTAATTGCCAAAATTGTGAAATGCCTGGTATTCACATTTTTTTTTTGAAATCTCAGAGACTAGTACTAAGTGATTGAAAGGCAATATAATATGCTACAGGAATATATAATTGAGCCTATCAGAATTGCATTAATGTCATACGTCTAGCAACACCTATCACTTTATTATATCGGGTATGTCTTCCGATGTATATTTATGAAGAGGAAATTGTCTTGTCATCAGAAATACGTTATTTATATTGTACTATTATTCATAATTAAAGTTAATTTAGTTTTGACAAAATAATGTTAAATTTCATGGTCTTCTATTAATTTGCGGCATGATGTTTATTTGCGATATTATTTGATTCATATCATTGGCATCATTGAATATTGATTGGCACCAATTAAAAAGATTCTGATATTTTTTACGTTCGAGTAAACTGCAAAATTTCATAATTGCAGTTCTATTTACGGTGAGCGTGAGAAGAACTATATTCATGAACGGCAGTAGAAATAGGTATATTTGCTTTGTAGTCGCGGCGAAAGATAATCAATCTGTGGTCTCAGTCCGCGGTATCGTTCTGTGGATGTCGTAAGTAGCGACAGAGGGAAACTGTAACAAGAATGGGCAGTAGCATCTTCCTGACAACAGTTCAAAATAATAATAAAAAACCGGCCAAGTGCGAGTCGGACTCGCGCATGAAGGGTTCCGTACCATCGTAAAACACGTTTCTAGTAGGGGAGCGTCCTTTATTTTTTTTTATTATTTGTTGTTATAGCGGCAACAGAAATACATATTCTATAAAAATTTCAACTGTCTACCTATTAGGGATCATGAGATACAGCTCGCTGACAGACAGACGGACGGACGGGCGGACAACGGAATAGGTTGGTTACCCTTTGGGTACGGAACCCTAAAAAGCTGCGGTTGCCAACCCGCCTGCTAAGCGTGGTAACTACGGCAAATATACAGCCTATGTGGCAATCTATGGGAGAAGCCTAAGTTGAGGCTATACTAGTATGGTAATAATGGTATGGTAAAAAGAATAACAAAGCCGATTCTTTTGCAAGACACATAGGGTCGAAACTATTGACTCCACCCTTTGTTGTGTTATTGCAACTTATTATTTCGGGGAGTTAGAGTCAGTTCTACTCGTAGTTTAAATAAAAATAAACGCGTGTTTAAGTAAATTTTGCTTTCTTTGATATTTATAGTAGGTACTTATTCGCAAGGTCTATCACAAAATTCTGCGTGTTGGCGGTTTTCATATGTCCACGAATTTTTTATAATTACTGAAACATCAAAGGATTCCTCTAGAACTTATTCTTCACCACTTTACCACCGAACACGTGGTGATTCAGTGCCTACATAAAATTTCTATAACAGTTCCATTGTCCCTAGCGGGAAACCTACACGTATTGCTCCCGTGCCATGAAATCTTACAGCGAGCTACACTGCTCTCGTATTTGTTTAAACAAAATTTATAAAAACAGAACTTCTTTTCTGTTTTTATAATTTTTTAAAGTTTTTATAAACTTGCACGTTTGTACAAGCGCCGCTAGCGGTGAATAATGAAACAATTTTGCAATATAACCATATCATGAAATAGCATTGTAGTGTTTAGTTGTTAATATCGTCAAATGATCCCTAATCATTGATTTGGTCAAGCCATATCAATGGCTTGACCAAATCAATGATTATATATATGGTCAACAAACAGTATTAAATTTCAAAAAATGCCACATTTTCACGAAATAATCGACTACTTTATGATATGTTCAATTCTACGATCTGGCCACGACATATATAAAAATCTCTTTAATTAAATTAGTTTTGAAAACATACAACGTAGATCACCGGCGTAGTTTCAAATTATTACACAACAGTTAAAACCATCTTTAAAATTTATATATAAATATGGTATTAATTTTTAAAAAAAAACACTACATTATCCCGTTTATATAATCACCGTACATAATCATATAAGAAATAATAGAAAATTAATATCTAAAAGGAAGGGAAATACTAACTCCCTATTTTTTGAAGTTCCGTATTCGGATAAAATATAGCGTATAAGTTGCCCCGGGTCATTAGCTACCTATATAGGTACAAAATTTTATGAAAATCCGCCCGGTAGTTTTTGCATGGATCGTGAATACACAGACGGGCTGACACAAACAGATAGACAGACAAAAATTCTAAAAACCACGAATTTGGCTTCATTATATTTTATATAGTCTCTGGACTTGTTTTTCCAGGAAATGTTAGAATAACAGACACGACTTTTCTACAGATTTATTATATGTATAGATTGGTTTGATCCCAAGTTCTAGGCTATATTTTATCCGAAAAACTAAAAGATTTAAAAAAAAAACGAAAAATTGATAAATAAATGGTTTTTGATTATTTTAAATCTAAAAAACGCCATCTTAATAGATCCTATCCTATCCAGGCGAAGCAGGGGCGGATCGCTAGTCTTAACTAATAAGGAAGAGTTGTAACATCAAACCTTTGTTTTGAGTTTACTTACATGTTCCCTTGTTATTTGCAGGTAGCGGCTGCGACACCTACTCCGTTTCCCAGTCGCAAAGCCTTAACTTCTCGCAAGCGATGCGTAATAGATCCACTGGCCAGACGCAGCAGCAGCAGCCCGCTGGACCTGGCCAACAGTCTCTTGGTGTGTATAATGATTGTCATGAATTAGACGTATAAAGTTATAATATTTGAACTTCACCACTTTAAGGCTTTAAAACTTTAAGTATTAAATGGTGTACATAAGTGATAAGTTGCAGCCTCTTGGTGTGTATAATGATTGTCATTATTAGACGTATTAAATATTGTATAATATTAAATAATATAATATTATTTAAGTTATAAATATTTGGACTTCACCACTTTAAGACTTTAAAACTTTAAATATTAAATTGTGTAGGGTCAGGCAGGGTAATTGTAAACAGGTGTAATTGAAACACAAGCTTCAAAAATGCTTTCATTACCATGTTTCACAGTTCCGCATAGAACAAAACGTAAATTTTGTCCATGGACAACAAGTCCAGCATTATGATGACAGAGGTCACTCCAGTGAAAAACTGGATAACATGGAAGCGCATTTTGATATATTTTTTCTTAGGAAAAACAGTTCTGTAGGTAGATATTATTTGACCTTTTAGTGGGGCAAAACAAAGTTAGTACGCCTTACCGATTGTTTTATAGGAATGATAAGGGTCATGAGTAATAATTGAGCATGTAATTTAAAGGTACTGTTTCATATTTTTGTATAAAATCGCATGTTTACTTTTACCCCAATGATACCATCTACTGGGGTAAATGTCAACATCATTTAGGGTAAATGGAAATATCGGGTTAATTGAAAATAATGTAACTAATTGTGTATTCTTGGTAATTGATAGTTGAAAAGTTTTTTTAAGGTACACATCATGCCTAGAAATTATAAGAAAAAGAAAAAAGGTCCATCATAGTATTTAAAAGATATTCAAAGGGCTGTCGAAGATGTAAAACGAAAAGGCGAACATACCGGGATGCTAGTATAGATACTAGCAAAAAACACCTCCTAAGGTTTTTTTTCTTTACTGTTTACAATTACCCTGCCTGACCCTACGTGTGGTAAGTGATAAGTTGCATGAGTTTCGCAAACTGTTTATGATTTTCATTAATTTGTTTTAACTTTTTCAATATCAAATACGTATTCATATTTCCTATATATTTTTATGATACCGGTTCGACCACGACTACATCTTTCGGCTATATTTATGAGCAAAAGAATTTAATGATGCATTTTTTGGTGGAAGGTGTTGATTAATCATACATTCATAGACATTCGTTGGATAGGGAACATCATGATCATGAATATTGTATTAGTATATTTAAGATATTCGAGGCCCTAATAATGGAGGCAAGCTACCGTGGTTTCTGTTGTATATAGATGATACATGACCCTATGATGGATATCTATGATTAGGATATAGAATCTAGCAGATAGAGTTTCTTTAGGGCTAGGGGCTGGGCTGGGCTGGTCGTCTTAATTTAATGAACTTGAAATTTATATTATGAATATGTATTGTTCGTAGTATTTTGTTCCTTTTATCACCAATAAATAAGCATAATATAAGATTGTTACTGTTACTGATGATTTACGCGAACATATTGATGGTCCAGCTAAGCCTTTGGCGCGCTGCGGCCCATGGGTTCGATTTCCAAAGGTACAAGTGCTTGTAGTCCATGGCCTAGAATATCTTGTTCAATATATAATATGATGCAGGAGAAATTACTATCAGAAAATTAATTATAACATTGGGGTGACAAAAGAGCACACAGTTGCACGTGGTAGAGCCATGCTGCAGTTATATTAGTAGTGTAGTTGTAGCACGAATGGGTCGGCTCGACCTGGGTAGGACCACGCTTTCACAGAATACCAGCGTAAAATAGCAACTTAACGCTGCTGTGTTTCGTATGGTGAGTGTAGAGAACCGGAGACTCTTTTCACTGGAAAAGAGGCATTCCATCTTAGTTCTCCCGGGTGACAGCGCATCTGTATTTTGATTCTTTATTGAGGATAGATGTAGATGTCTGTGGGTCAGAGCAACCACTTACCATCAGATGGACTGTGTGCTCGTTTGTCACCCTATCCTTTATAAAAAAAAATTGTTAACCTAATGATAAATAAATGCGTTCACACATCTAACCTCGCACTAAGGATAAAGATGAATTGCTCATCACCAGTAAAAATTATCTACGATTCTCATCTGGAAATTGGAGACTCTTCTGGAAGACTGGCCTTTCTTTATAATAAAGAATAACTTCCATAAGACTTTGGAATGTTATTTTGTATGTATCTAGTTAAGGCCAAAATTATACTACATTGATATAGTTGTTGGTTGCAAAACTATTAAATGAAGTGAGATTCACCGCATGATGTACAGTTTTTTTGCTGCGATTCTTTTCTGTAAATGTGCAACTTTTTGAACAAGAATAATCTAAATAAAACATTTCGGCTCATAATGTGCTCCTGTGTCCTGTTCAGGCGTGACGGCCGCGGGCATATCGCGCGAGCAGCAGGCGAAGATGCTCCAGCAGCAGCAGCAGCAGCAGATGTTGCGCGCGCAGCAGCAGCAGATGCGGCCGCCGCCGCCCGAGTACAAGGCGCGCTTCAACGCGGCGCCCGCGCCCGCGCCCACGCGCCGCCCGCCCGCACCGCGCGCCTACGCGCCGCACGCGCCACACGCGCCGCACGCGCCGCACGCACAACACGCGCAGCACGCGCAACACGCCCAGCACGCGCGCCAGTACGCGCCCGACTGGCGACACGTGCTCATGCAGCAGCCGCGCCAGCAGTTCCCCCACCACCATCAAGGTAATCATTGAAGTTATATGTATTATGGCTCCGCCACACTATGCTCCTCGCACTGCTCACTGCTCTACTCCTCGCGCTGCCAAGATGTTGCCCTCTGTGCCTACACACTGTTTTAACTGTGTTGTGCCACACAATGTGTTTGCAACACAATGGATATTAAAACTGTGGCAGCGTGCTATAATATGCATATTTAGTATAGCTAATTATAACAATGTTAAAAAAGAAATATACGTCGTCGTCCTCGCCAACGGAGATAGTGGATGACATCTATTCACCGCAATAGAACGACGCTTCCGTAACGAGCGCTCGATTCGGACTGCCACACGCGCTCATATTGCCAGTCCTTTAACTCACGCGCTTAAAAATCCGACAAAACAGGGAGCGATAGGCATGAACGAGCGACATGACGAGTATTGTTGCCACACTACGTCTCTGCCTCCTTTCCCCGCTACTTTCCATGTCACTCGTCGAGTCGACGAGTTTGTGGCTACGTACTAGAACAGACAACGCGAACAACATCAGTGCGGCAGTGCGGGCCACGTGGACGGAGGCACAGAGTACCTTTTTATGGCACAGACTAAGTACGATGCTTCAGTGTCATCTGTCATGTCTGCACAGTATGGTTGGAGTTTAGCCATGTTTCATCAATGAATATAACGTTGTCCTAATTGGTGATATTTTTTGATTTCTCGTAAAAATGTTATTCTTTGCATTCAATGTCTCTAAATAATTATTCTGCGTATGTCATTTTTTTTAATCGTAAGCCAATTCCTTTTAAAATGGTTCCCAATGACTCCTTACTACCATTGTACAAGCCGGTATCTGCTAAACTTATTTGCAACTTCTTTGCAGGGGGATTTACAGAAATTATAAAAAATAGACTTTTTAATTCATGATTATATGGACATTATATATAACATAAGAAAAATTAAAAATAAAAATATTATAAATAAAAAATGTAAAGGTTCGATTGTTTGAATATTTTTACCGATTATTCGCAATATCATGAATTTGAATCATCCCAACACTGCGGTAAGGTACATAACGGATATATCGTTAAAACAACGTGAAGCAAAAAAAGTTGATTCTAGTTAAATTGTTTATATTTTGCTTTGTTTGAAAGATTCAAATTTAAATGAGTGATTAAGAACTATACATGTAATAAAATACAGATAAACGTATAATTCTTTGAATCTACGTAAAAGGTTATTTAAAATTGTGTGAGTACGCTTGTACAAAGTTACTGCAGAATTATTAATGTGAAACGTCAAGAGGTAGTTCTTAGATTCGGTGGAGTATGGTTTATGTTGATGATCATGTGTTATTAGTAGATTCGGAATGTAAAAATATTTTTATTACTACTACAGAAAAGTATTTAGCGCTGTGGCTAAGCGTTCGATTCGATTCGATTCCCGCACGGAATAAAGATTTGTATGGTCTACAAAGACAGTTAAAAAAATCCCCCTTTCCCTCTATATGTAAAACGTCTTTACGACACAGGTGAAATTCCCAGTGTGGGGTTAATGTTTCTTTAAAAAGAAAAAATATTTTAAAGTATAGGTATGTAAAATTAGTCACTTGTTTTTATGTATAAATATCTCAGAATAGTTCAGATGCTGTGACTCGGTTACATGGCCGTCTCAAACTGTGGAGTTCCCCTGGGGTGCTCAAAGATTAACCTAGTAGAACCTTAAAGATTAACCTTGTCAGGCCGGAGTCTCTGGGCTCGTACAAATAGTGAATATTTCTATTTTTAGGCCACATAGTAGCGTGATTGCAATTTTGGTTTTATTATTATATTAGGTCCTTACATATGAAATTCGCGTTTTGTACGGGAGGAATATAAAGTCAATTTTTTTATTTTTGTAAAATATATTTAATTAATCAAAGTATGTACCGTTGTTATCTATGCACTTTTGCCATCTCATAGGTAGTTCATTTATCCCTTTACTAAAAAAACCATGGGGGGCGAGAATCAATAAACTCTTTGAAGGCGGTTTGGACTGCCGCATCGGAGTTGAATTTTTTTCCTTGTAAGAAGTTGTCCAAATTCCGGAAAAAATGGTAATCCGTTGGAGCAAGGTCCGGGGAGTACGGTAGATGTCGGAGACATTCCAATTGTAGCTCATCTAACTTAGTGGTTGTTTGTTGTGCAGTGTGTGGTCTTGCGTTGTCGTGAAGCAGCAGTGGCCTAGAGCGATTGACCAATCTCGGTTGTTTAGCAGCTAGTTCTTCCTTCATGGTTTGCAGTTGCTGACAATAGGTATCTGCCGTAGTCGTTTGGCCAGATTTTAGAAAGCTGTAGTAAACGACACCGGCGCTAGTCCACCAAACACTCACACGTAACTTTTTCTGAGTCAATTTTCATTTAGGGCAGGATTTGGCTGGGTCTCCAGGGTTCAGCCATTGCGACGAGCGCTTCCGATTATCGTACAGTATCCACTTTTCATCAAAGAAATGATTCTATTTAAAATCCCTTCATTATTGTGTCGGTTGAGCAAAGTAACACAGCAGACGACGCGTGTTTGCAAGTTCGATTCACTCAATTCATGAGGTACCCATCGTTCAAGTTTTTTTACTTTCCCGATTTGCTTCAAGTGCATTAATATAGTTTTATCACTTACCCCGAAGCCTGCAGCTATCTCTGAAGTGCTTTGTGATGGATCCGCTTCCACAATAGACTTTAATTCTTCATTTTCCACTTTGGTCTCCGGCCGTCCATGGGGTTGGTTCTGAAGGTCGAAATTTCCAGAACGAAAACCAAAAACGTACCGTGCTTTCTTTTGCGACACCAGCGCCGTACACATCATTAATCCTTCGAGCTGTGTCTGCAGCACTGGTGCCACGGTAGAACTCGTACTCGTAAATATACCGATATTTCATGTTTTCCATTGTGCGGTAATAAGCGACGCCAAAGAATAAAATAATGAGGAAAAAACAAATTAATGACTGTTTTCAAAACTCAAATGTACCAGCTAAATGAATTTGTAAATTTGAATTTGGAATTCTTAACCAAAGAGGTGATATTTCAGATCAAAATGGTCAGTACGACAAAACGCTAATTTCATATGTAAGGATCTAATATTATTAAGCCAGTTAAAAACACATCAATATTTTATAATAATTCGTATTGCAGGTTTCAGTATGGGTGGCATGGGTGGCATGGGTGGCGGTATAACGCAACAGCAACAGATGCAACTGCAACAGGCGCGCCTGCAGCAACATCAGCTGCTGCAGCACCAGCAACAGCAACAGCAGCAACAGAGGTAACTAACTTTTGTATAGTTGTATGAAACACTTTAATAACAAAATACTTTAATTGGAAATTGGACGTTCCTTTAAATTTAATAGTTAACCGAACCACAGCCTAAGAACATACCAGTCATCGCGTTTGATGTTGTCGGAAAAGCCTAAAATTCTAGCAATTTTATTACGGACGTATTGGGGTTATAAACAGATTTTTTTTATTTCACGTTTAATCAAATCAAATAACTTATCAGACAATTATTGGTGTTTAGAAATTCTACTTCTGGTGCTAAAATAGCAATAGATAAAAAATCAATGATGGATGATATTATATTATTATATGTAGATATAAAATAAATAGGTTGTGATACGCACAGTTACAAAAAATATGAAAACTAGTCAACTGTCGTATATTACCTTAGTCGCTCCATCTGTCGAAATGTCGAGCTGTCAGTTTTACTATTTCAAATTGGACATATTATATTATATTCACATTATAAGCAGGTCAAATCGTATCTTTCAGTAATAACAACGTACTTAACACTATATATTTTTCTATTTGAATGAAATGTAAATGGAAGCTTTCAAGTTGCGTAGACAAAGATGGCATAGATACAAAATCATTTCATTAAAGTTATCGTCGAAGATCCTTAATATTGCCGATTTCTCTATTTTGCGGGGAGAGGACGGCAAAGAAAGTTTTAAAGTGTATAATTTCCATATCGGCCATATTTTGACGGATGTTAGTTTTTTTCAGCTATCATATTATTTTTCAGCCTTCTTTTAAGTGGTATTACATATTTATTTCTTTTTGACCGAACTCAATTGCCCTATTGGGATTAAATCAAAACATATTTACAAATGTGCCACTGACAGTCTTGCCAGACAGCCCCCGAAACGACTAACAAGTGGATGTTCTGAAATCTGTATAGACGTCTTCCTGAATCCTGAACTTCGATGACTGATTGTATGTTCTTAGACTGTGACCGAACGATTAAATGTTAAAACATTTCATGTGTCATATTGCATCATTATATTAAGAACATATTTCCAACATACTAATGAAACACTTAAATTAAGTATTCCTTATCTCTATACCTGCCTCTATTGTCATTTAGTAAAAAGAGAGCAACATAAATTTTCTTAAATTGACGTCCTTCTTTATGAGTAACGCCTTAAATTATTAATTTTATGTATTTATTTCTAGGACATCGAACCAACAGCAGTCACCAATGTCACATCTCATAATGCAACAGAACCAAATGATGAGCGTGCAAGGACAGGTATATTTTTGTATTCAATTTGAATTTTTATTTAAATATGTCACAACATATTGTGCTCACGTTGTTTATGTGTTTATACGTTAGTTGCGTATGTGTTTTATATGTGGTAGAGCCACGCTGCAGCTATATTATGATGCAGTACGAATGGGTCGGCTCGACTGGGGAGGGACCACGCTCTCATAGAATACCAGCGTAACGTTCGTATGGTGACTGTAGAGGAACCGGATATCCTTCTTACTGAAAACGAGGCATCCCCTCGTCCTCAAGGCTTTAACATTTTGATTCTTGATTAAGTACAGATGTAAATGTCTACGGCCAACAGCATCCATTTACCGTCATGTGGACTGCATGCTTGTTTGTCACCCTTATTCTATAAAAAAAGTGTTAAGCTTTTTAATTTCTTTATTTAGGTTTATAAAATCGATCAATTTTGCTTTAATTTAGACAAAGGCGTTAGTTTAATAAAAATGTAACTCACATAAAATTGTTCACAGTATTTGCCTTTTAACCCGTGTTTGACTCATAGTATTAGCTGACAATTAACTTGAACTGGTTTGTTAACTCCAGTCGGTGGGTGATAATATAATTTCTATTTCTGTTTCTATCAACCTTTGCCTTACAAAAAGGGGCATTTTTGAGATATGATTTTCAAATATTTACGTGGATATGTTTTTTTGTTATGTGGTAGAATATAGCTGCAGCATATATTAGTAGTGTAGTTGTAGTACGAATGGGTCGGCTCGACCGGGGAAGGATCACGCTCTCAAGGAATACCACCGTAAAATAGCAGGTTAACGCTGCTGTGTTTCGTATGGTGAGTGTAGAGAACTGGAGACCCCTTTTACTAGAAACGAGGAATTCAATCTTAGTCCTCACGGGTGACAACGCACCTGCTTTTCGATTCGTAGTAGAGGATAAATGTAGATGTCTATGGGCCACAGCATCCACTTACCATCAGGTGAACTGTGTGCTCGTTTATCACCCTTATCCTATAAAAAAAAATTACCCGAGGATATACGCGAGCTGCCATTTTGAATAAAAGATCTAAAAAACTCTCTATGACTCTCTATGACATACTGTGTAATATTATTTACAGATACAGAATATTCACATGAGCCAATCGCAAAGCATGTCAATGCAACAGGCTGGAATGGGCGGCATGGGCGGAACGCATCAAAGCAGTCCCATGCAAGGCAGCCCCATGCAAGGACAAACAGGACCGATGCATGCACAAAGCAATCCTATGCAACAACAGAATTCTATGATGTCACAGAACGGTCCAATGCAGACTCAGAACAGTAGCAACGCAGCACAGCATTCCTTCCCTTCGCTTCACAGTACGTCTTCCTTTCCGGGACAAACGACAGACTTTAACTTTGACTTCCTCGATAACATGCCTTCCACAGACGCTAGTAACCTTACTGCTCAGGAGTTGTTAAACTCTTTAGACAATTCTTTCTTAAATGATATACTGTAAAAATAAGATTTCACTTAATACTGACGTAGAATTGTTTTCTAGTGCATTTTGTAGTCGATTAGACAAGTCTGTTTTGATTTGTGTGTACACTGTATAAAGTAATCCAAACTTTGTGACCAATATGAAACAAATAATGACCAAAGTTATTCAAACAGGAATTTAACATCAGAATTTAATCCGCTCGAAGGAATATTAAATAAGTATTGAAATAATAACTAATAATTTTCCGAAAACTAAACTTTTTTCGGACATTGTTTATAGATTATTTATTATGGAATATCCATTTCAAAATATTTATAGGATTTATAATTGTTAATATGTTTGTAAATATTATATTGTAGAACTAAGATTTTTATTCATTAATGAACTAATAGAAAAATAATAAATCCGTAGTCACAGATTACGTTCGCGTGTCATTCACATTCTTTTTTTATAGATTTTTGTTGCAGAGTAGTATTTATACAATATACACTATGTACGGTATTTATTTTGCAATTATTCTTATAGAGACTTAATAGCACAAATGACATTTCAATAAATTTATTTACTTCCTATTTTAATGTTTTTATGAAAAGTGAATGAATTGGGGCAATACATGTTAAGCGAATATTTAAAATAGAGTCGATGTATGTTACAATTTTGTAAATTAAGCGTTTAGATTTTGCTTCTGAACCTTCACTGTTACGATAAAGGCGGGATCAGACGTAATTGGCAAATGCTATAAAACTTCAACATTTTTTATAGTAGAAAATTAAGAAGTTAAAAGCCAACCGCTACTTCATAATTATAAACATAATAAATTTCTAAAATTTTCATTTTTTATGGGAATCAATATAAATATCAACCAAAATTAGAACTCTTCTTTAGCTTTTCCACATTTGGGTAAAAGTGCCGTGTCAAAAAGTCAGTGTTTTCAAATCACATGTAAAGAATATGAAATTACATTATCAAAATGTGACATTCAATGTGAACTAGTGAATACGGGAAATATAACAATTATAGCATATATTTTTCCTTATCACCATGTAAAAGTCTATTACCGGATTAATATATTACACCTATAACCATGGTGTTGGTTGCTAATAATTTTAGATGCATATTATTATACACTTTGTTTAGGCTTGGTTTCAGCGTTACTTCTATCTTTCTACTCCTTCTATCTTCCTTTGTACTCTATTCCGTCGATCTTTCTTTGTTGGTCTGAGAGTTAAGTAAGATGAATCTTTGCAATTTATTTGTCTAGTCGGTATCTTTTGTTTTATCGTTTTCTTTGTCCCTCTTTACCATTGATGAATTCCTTATAAATACACTTTATTAATCCCCGACGCTAAAAGAGGGGTGTTATAAGTTTGACCGCTATGTGTGTCTGTCTGTCTGTGGCGCCGTAGCCCTTAAAGGGGTGAACCGATTTGGGTGCGGTTTTTTTTTAATTTAAAAGCAAGTTTTCTAGCGGTGGTTCTTAGACATGTTTTATCAAACTCGAATCAGCCGTTTCAAGGTCATCAGCTGCTTTTTCGGGTTTATTTAAATTTTGGTTTTTGCACCATGCACATTTAAAAAAAAAGTTGCAATAATTGTTAATGTACAATATTAAACTATTATATGAAGTGAAACATTCAATTGCGCTGTCTTTTCCCGCCTTAATTAATAATTTTCACTTTAATAGGCTAAGAGTCGAAGTAGTGTTGGATTATAATATAATGTCATTAAATGTTCTCGCTTTCATGGTTAATTAGTGAGGTTCGTCTATCCGCCTGAAAATGGCCCAATCTGTTTTCTAATCATAGTGCAAATGTAAATTTTATTAACTTATTAATTATAAGTTTATTGTAAGATCATTCCTGAACCTAAGATGTAATTAGTAGATTTTACTGTGATGTCGGTCTCAATGGTCAATAGGTATTAATAATTATTATAGTATCAATTATTATAAATAGATAGATTATTGTTATTGTTAAGGATCTCATGTATCACTTAGGATGGGATTTGCGGGATTCTGGAATATTCAGAATTTTGGTTTTACTTTCTTTTCACTTTACAATGTTTTTTTATGAAATTTGTAATTTCACATATTATAAAAATATTTGTTTTTTACAACTTGTATTAATTTATGAGTAGCATATTAAGGATTTAAATGAAATTTACTGATAGTCCGATTATCCCTTGTATTGACAAATCTGCAATAAATTTGCTCTCTGTTACAGCTATAAAACCAATTTTAAATGATAAAAACATTCCAGAGCGATTGTTAACACTGTTTAACTTTAGGACCAATTTTTGAATGTTCTTTTGAAAATAATATTGTATATTGAGTATAGAAATTTTATTTAATTCTACCTAACTTTATCTGGAATTCTTCTTTTTAACAAGCATACATACTTAACGTGCAACTTCAGTGATTTCTCTTCTTCTCCACCTGTGTCATTAAGAGAAGTGGGGGTGTAAGTAAAAACAGCGCTTTCTGCCCAGCTCGTTATTGGACTTAGGTTTTAAAAATATTTAAAATTACAGCCTATCAAATGTCCACTGCTGAACATAGGCCTCCCACATATTGCTTCATAGGGGGGATATTTGTCATAGTTGCCACGCTTGGTAGAATTATAATCAAGATACCTGAATTGTGTTCTTTCTATTATATAGTATAATAGAAACACATAATACAATATTTATGTATATATAAAGGCCTTTTCAAACTTTTGCCGCCCCTCGAATTCTGTTGCCCTAGGCCCCGGCCTCCTGTGACCATAACTAAATCCGCTATTGCATAAAAGGAAAAACTTCTGACCGCCTTCAGTTGTTAGGGGTTGAATTTTCTCCGAACCTCAACTATGGACGGTTCATTGAGTCCAGAGCCAAAGCAGCCGCAAGGAAACTAGGTGTCCTTGCAAGGGTGCGGCGGTACTTCACGCCAGGGCAGCTTCTTACATTATATAAAGCGCAAGTCCGGTCGTGCATGGAGTACTGTTGTCACATATGGACTGGTGCTGCAAAATGCCACCTGACAGCGTTGGACTCAGTGGAGAGACCTACTAAGAGGCTCATTGGTGACCTTGATTTGGTTGAAACCAATCTTGTCAGCCTCAAGCACAGGCGCAGAATAGCCAGCCTCTCTGTATTCTATAGGATGCATTTCGGTGAGTGTGTGCGCAGAAATTACATGCTTTGATTCCTCCCTCTCCTTTCCACCATCGGACAAAAGGCGGTTGGCGGGTCTTCACTCCTTTGTTGTCGATATTCCACGCATTAGAACCAAACGGTTTGCTTCGTGTTTTGTAATGCATACAGCAAAGAAGTGCCGGCGTCTATATTTCCGTCAGAATACAATCTGGGCGTGTTCAAGGATAGAGGGAATAGACTTTTGTTACACTAAGACAGTGCGATTTCCTATCTAAGGCTGCATTACCACTTACCACCAGGTGGAATTGTGGTCAAACACTGGCTTATAAAGGAAAAAGGTGGTGATATCCATGACACACTGAGTCTGTTTGAGTATATATTTCGAATTTCATATTAGGTGAGCTTGTCTGTCAAATCTACCACGATGACGATTTTTGGCCGCCATTGACACAACATGAAGGTAGTATATTCACTAATATTTATACTATGTGCTTAGCCCATATTGTTTTTTTTTTATATGTATCATTAAACATTTTACGGAAGGCTTTCGTAAAAATCGTCGGCTAAGAATCGTCATCGTGGTAGGTTTGACAGAGAAACTCACCCATTATGCACTTCGAAATACATACTGACTCAGCGTGTCATTGATATCACCATCTTTATTTATTTGCCGTAATTGCCACGCTTGGCAGGCGGGTTATAGTGACAGCATAAGATAATTCTCCATTCCCCAATTTTTGAGATAATGTAAAAGTTTTCAGTGTTAGAAATCTATTTGTCAAGCCTCCACATACTTTGCAAACAGCGGCAAACAGCGAACACCAAAAAACAAACACGAACGTGTGGATGGGTGTTTGCCAGTGATCGGCGTCGGTGTCGGTTTTTGTGCACAAATCAAAGGGTGTCGACAAACGTGTTTGCGATGTATCCAAACGCTTAGCAAACAGTATCCCGGGGTGGGGTAGTGCTGGCGGTGTCTTTAGACATCTCAACGCCTTCAACACCCTACCCTGGGTTGTATTCGGGAGGCGCTGAATTACCATCGCGTGCCTCCCTACCTCCGCCACACAATAGGGGCTTACCTTGAGGAGAGATGCGTTACGTATCGGGGACGTGACGGCGCTGGTCGGCGCGTCATGTCGTGCGGTGTTCCGCAGGGATCGGTCTTGGGACCGCTCCTGTGGAACATCGGCTGACTGGGTGCTGAGAGGCGAACTCCGTCGGGCGCCGACTTGACGTGTTATGCAGACGACACGCTTGTCACTGCCGGGGAGCTCGCACAGGAGGCAGCGTTGGTTGCCACGGCTGCGGTGTCACTAGTGGTGAACCGCATCCGGCGCCTGGGCCTGAGGTGGCCTAAACAAGTCGGAGGCCATCGTGTTTCATGGCCTCGACGCGCGCCGCCTCGGGATCACACATCGTGGTCAGCGGAGCGGATAGCTGTCGAGTCCACCATGAAGTATCTGGGATTGGTGCTCGACAGCCGATGGGAATTCGGACCCCACTTCCGGCGGCTGGCGCCCAAGCTGATGGGTGCAGCGGCGCGCTTTCAACGTTGCTTCCCAACTTGGGGGCGAGCGCCGCCTGTAGGCGGTTGTACGTGAATCGTGCGGTCCATGGCCCTGTATGGGGCCCTGTGTGGACGATGGACATGACGGCCAGCACTCTCGCCATTCTGCGTAAACCGCAAGGGCGATGGCCGTCAGAGTCGTCCGCGGTATCGCACGATTTCCTACGAGGCGACTTGCGTCCTGGCCGGATCCCGCCCTGGGACCTGGGGCGAAAGTACTCGCGTCATTATATCGATGGCGCGAGGAAGAGCGGGCACGGGGCTCGAGGCCGGTGCAGCGACAGATCGCGCTGCGCCGAGAGGAGCTCCGTCAGGTCTTGGTGGCGGAATGGCGGCAAAGGCTTCTGCGCCCTACCGCCGGCCTCGCTACCGTCGAGGCGATCCGGCCAGTACTCGACGACTGGCTCGGGAGAAGGCACGGCTCCCTGTCGTTTAGGGTGACGCAAGTGCTGTCGGGGCACGGCTGCTTCGGCAAGTACCTGTGCCGCATAGAGAGGGAGCCGGACGCTCGGTGCCACCACTGCGTCCATTGCGGGGAGGACACGGCGCAACACACGCTCGCCGAGTGTGCAGCTTGGGAGGAGCAGCGCCGTGTCCTCACAAATGAAGTAGGAGGCGATCTGTCGCTGCCAGCCTTAGTGCGGAAGATGGTCGGTAGCGCAGAGTCGTGGGACGCGGTGGTGTCCTTCTGCGAGGACGTGATGTCGCAGAAGGAAACTGCGGAACGGGAAAGGGAGATCTCGACTCCCTTTCCCGGCCGCAGAAGGCGCACTGAGCGCAGGAGAAGGGTGGACAACGCCCTTTTCCGGCCCCCATGAATGGGTCCAGGGGCGAGGGACCTGGGGAAATCCCCGCCCCCCCTCTTCGATGGCCCCGAGGCGGAGGCGCGTGCGGGTGTCGGCGCGCGCCTCTGAGGCGATGCACGGGGTAGTTGAACACCTCACTACCCCGTGCAGGAGACGAGGCCCGGACAGACCGGGCCAGCACTAGTGTGGGGCTGCGGAAGAATTTGGATTCCCGCGGCCCCGCGCACGTGCGAGGAGACACCGGGGTGGTTTAGCCGGTAAGAGTCCGGCACGCCCTCCGCCTTTCCCCAGGCGGAGGTAGTCCATGAGTTTCCCGAAAAAAAGGCCCCGGCCTCCTGTGACCATAACTAAATCCGCTATTGCATAAAAGGAAAAACTTCTGACCGCCTTCAGTTGTTAGGGGTTGAATTTTCTCCGAACCTCAACTATGGACGGTTCATTGAGTCCAGAGCCAAAGCAGCCGCAAGGAAACTAGGTGTCCTTGCAAGGGTGCGGCGGTACTTCACGCCAGGGCAGCTTCTTACATTATATAAAGCGCAAGTCCGGTCGTGCATGGAGTACTGTTGTCACATATGGACTGGTGCTGCAAAATGCCACCTGACAGCGTTGGACTCAGTGGAGAGACCTACTAAGAGGCTCATTGGTGACCTTGATTTGGTTGAAACCAATCTTGTCAGCCTCAAGCACAGGCGCAGAATAGCCAGCCTCTCTGTATTCTATAGGATGCATTTCGGTGAGTGTGCGCAGAAATTACATGCTTTGATTCCTCCCTCTCCTTTCCACCATCGGACAAAAGGCGGTTGGCGGGTCTTCACTCCTTTGTTGTCGATATTCCACGCATTAGAACCAAACGGTTTGCTTCGTGTTTTGTAATGCATACAGCAAAGAAGTGCCGGCGTCTATATTTCCGTCAGAATACAATCTGGGCGTGTTCAAGGCAAGAGGAATAGGCTTTGATACGCTAAGACAGTGCGATTTCTTATCTAAGGCTGCATTACCACTTACCACCAGGTGGGATTGTGGTCAAGCACTGGCTTATAAAGGAAAAAGGTGGTGATATCCATGACACACTGAGTCTGTTTGAGTATATATTTCAATTACATTTTATATTTCGAATTGCATATTAGGTGAGCTTGTCTGTCAAATCTACCACGATGACGATTTTGGCCGCCATTGACACAACATGAAGGTAGTATGTTCATTAATATTTATACTATGTGCTTAGCCCATATTGTCTTTTTTATATGTATCATTAACATTTTACGGACGGCTTTCGTAAAATCGTCGGCTAAATCGTCATCGTGGTAGGTTTGACAAAGAAACTCACCCATTATGAACTTCGAAATACAGTATGTATTTCGAAGTGCAGACTCAGCGTGTCATTGATATCACCATTTTAATTAATTTGCCGTAATTGCCACGCTTGGCAGGCGGGTTATAGTGGCAGCATAAGATAATTCTCCATTCCCATACCATCCCGTGGGCGACGTAAGCGGCGATAGGGGAATGAAACAATTACATCATTTTATTTTTTAGGGCTGAAACAAAAATATTTTCATTACAGCTCTTCGAGAGGAGAAGGACAGAAAAGAGTTGGAATGTTGTAGTCAATACATTGATTTTTATACTCCTTTCTTATGCTGTTGTTTGTCAAAATAATATACCTAAACAAAACCAAAATATAAATTTCATGCTAACCGCTTATATGAATTAGAAAATATGTATATGATGTACCCATACGTGCTCAGTAAAGACTGAGTTTTAGTAGTAGAACATGAATATGAACATGCAGTATGCACTTGTCGAAGACTCTCCGTCTTCAGGTTTAAGGCTCCTTTCACTCTGCAGCGTGTTGCCAGTCGCGTGCGGCGCAGTTGATATGACGCTATATGACGGTGACTGCTTATTCTGCGTACAGACTGATGAAAGGTAACATGCAATGTAACGTGAAAGGAGCATTTCATCAGTGTGGACGCAGCGTGCGAAACCGAATATGTACCACTTGCATCTGTTTTCGACGTGCTCGCGAACGTAGCGTCAGTTTGCTGAGAACACACGAAGAATAATTTGCATTTTGTGGATTCCATAAAATTTCTTTTACTTCATTCCACGATTCGTCGACATAACCTGTCCGCACTGCGCGCCGCTTTGTGTTCGTTCGAAAAACCGACAAATCACGGATCACTGCGCGCGTGGCTTGAAATGCTCGTAGCATGCGCATGAAATGCACAATTCGCTCGCGCAAGGCGTCTAGACTATAAAATTTGTTACAAAGTGTGTTACATAGCACTAATGTCGACGGCAAATTCTTTCATTTCATGCTGTTAATTCTTTAATTTCATGTTGTTTGCGTAAGTCTGTACGCGGCATTGCATTGTGCTGCGTGAGGTTGGTCGCGTTTTTCGAAATGCTCGACCAGTCACCAGTCGACGCGCAGGCATGTCCATTATAGTATACTCGTATTATCTCCGTATAAATTAGTTTAGTACGATTTATGCTCTACTCAGTGTAGCAAAGCCGAGGAATATATAATCACTGCGTTTTCGTGGGAGCTTTCTCTCTTAAACGTGTACGTTGTCGCACACGCCAATTTTTGAGATAATGTAAAAGTTTTCAGTGTTAGAAATCTATTGTCAAGCCTCCATACTTTGCAAACAGCGGCAAACAGCGAACACCAAACAACAAACACAAACGTGTGGATGGGTGTTGCCAGTGATCGGCGTCGGTGTCGGTTTTTGTGCACAAACCAAAGGGTTTGCGATGTATCCAAACGCTTAGCAAACAGCAGTAGCAGGCGCAGTGGCGGACGGGTTACTAATGGTTATTATTATTATTATACCTACGATGTGCCATTGTGTATTTAGGTACTGGTGTATTTTATGTTCTTTTGTTAAATTTCATTTTGCCTTTACAGCCTATTAAAGTCCATTCCACATCATAGGCCTCCCCATAGATTGCATTATAATGCCAATCCGCTTACCAAGCGTGGCAAGGATATTTGCCCTACTTGCCACGCTTGGTAAGCGGATTGGCAACCGCAGTTTTTTTTTAATTTTAGTGGTTATTAGGAAGACTGCTGCCCATCTCCAAATTTGTTTCCCTCTGTCGCCTCTTACGACACCTACGGGACGATATGGGGTAGTGGATAATCTTACACCGCCACTACACGGATATTTAACACTTTCACTGTCCGATTTTCAGACACAATAGTAAGACAATAGCAATGAACTATATTATGTAGTAGTAAAGGGTTTAAAATTAGTTGTTATTTTTAGATGAAAAGCTTCAGCTCAGCTCTACAGATGATTTGGTAGGACTACACGTTTATTAACCAAATTTAAATCATCAAATTTATTATAAACATATTTTAATTGCTTAATTTTGTTTTCGTTCGATTTTTTTTATTTTACAATCACAAAAAATATAGGAATGGTTTACAAAGTTGTATTTTTGATAAGAAATATCCTCAATATTTCGAATTAATTACATAATTAATATAATACAAGATCTGTAAGACAGCAATACAAATTATACGTACCAATAAGTATGTAATTTAAATGTATTCAAGAAGAATGCATAATATTGTATAACTATAACTCATAGAGCAACACGGGCCCCCGCACCGGCGCGGCCGCGGCGGACCGGGGGGCAGTAGCCATAGCGTTTTTTCCCAATACAGAACTGTTTGTCATTTTTTGCGGGGAGGAAACTGCACACACAAAAACAATCGTCTGTCACTACGAAACGCGCACATAACAATTAAAACAATAAACTAACAATTTCACACACACATAGATACATTATAACAGTATCTATCGCTCGGTCGACAAATCGGATCAGTCGCTCGACCGATCTGCATATTGTATGAGGGCGAGCGGCCTGTTTGTAAACAAATCCAAAACAATACGACCGGCTATTATTCTAATTTTTAAATTTAAAAAGAAGTAAATAGTAATAATGTGATTTAATTTACTTATATAACAAAGGCAACGCCAACTCTTTGTAAATTTGACGTGGCAGATATCTTTTGCAGCAAAAAAAAACTGAACCATTCACATTTTTGTAGGGCGCCGATTCTAGAATACTAACTAATAATACAATAAAAAAAATTGTATCGTATAACAATAGTGAATTAACTTCTATGTAAGATACCACCAAACCGGCAATTCAGAACAAAAACTATCATAGCTGTCAATGTTCAAGGTTAATTAACTTCGAGCAGAGGCGGATTAAATGTTGACATCGCCCTAGGCTAGCAACTCATCAGCGCCCCTCTGGCGACCATATATTACAAATAATAATTATAACTACTCATTTTAGAAATAAACTATATTATAATTTATAATATAATTTCATAGTTGCAAAATAATTAGGACACAAGTACCCTCAACAGGTGGGCGTGAATGAAAAATGTGAAGAGACAGTGGAGGCGATGTAGCAGTGATCAAATAGACGATTTTTTTCCCTTTAAAAATCTTGCCCCCTCTTGCGCCCCCTTTTTAAATCTTGCGCCCCTAGGCATGTGTCGAGTTTGCCTTAAGGATAATCCGCCACTGACTTCAAGAATCTCACCATTAAAGGTAAGTACCTACTCCATTTGGTGTAACACGACCAATAAAAAAGATTTTCGTTTTAACACTGGAGAATTTAAAATCTTTTTGACCTCGGAATAATTTGTTTCATTTCTCTTAGTATAGGTATCTTTCGTATTTTTTGGAAATTGCAGTTATCTATGACCCTGTTTACCGGATGCCAGGGTCGTATTCAGGCCACTTGCGTACTATGCAATATTAAACGAGCACCCAGACCCTATACTACTAAAACTTTATAATTATTAAACTTAATACAATATAATGACAATTTTCAAGAGCTTCATTATCACTAAATAAAATACTTTAATCCTATATCTTTATTAAAAACAATAAAAATAGTACAAATTATTTCGTGGAGATAATTTTTGCACCAAAAAATCAATCGTTATATTAAAGGTAAATTTTAACAAGCCGCTGTACAGTGACTCACATTTTTTGTGTCATTACTGTGCCAAGTTCACAAATGGTATTTGGTATTTTCATTGGTCATTTTCTTTGGTGATGGAATCGTAGGGTTGTACTTGTGCCAGTGTCAAGTAATAAGAAATTATCCTTTAAGTATACATTTTTTTTAAACTTCTTCATAATATATTCATGCATCCCAAAACATTGCAATGTAACCCATGTAATGATGTAACCATTGCGAAGTTTTTGGGAGATTTTGACGGCAGTTGAGCTAGTAGATACTTGGTGACGATAGTATCTCAAGGCGTCTTAGCAGAAAAAAACTTAACTATTTCACTAACAGTTTACACAAAATTGCACCGGTTTTAGGTATCAAAATCCACTTCAAACAATTAGTTTGATTGGAATAAAACAAGAGCAGCAATCCGCCGGCGGTCAAGTTCCCGCCAAAACTCCGTCAGATGGTGGATGGGTTTCATGAGATAATTTTTTAACGTTATTGTTTTTGTTACATCAAAAACTGGCCAGCATAAACTATTGCCATACTGCAGCTCATTAAAAATTTATTTTCGTTAATGCAGACAATTATTGCTAATATAACATCTACCACATAATTGAATCTGCTTGATGCTTGTACAAATGATCAGAGAATTGCTCCAGTTTCATCTCTAATGCATTTATCTCCACGGCTAATTCTCATACAATTTCATTTGATTTTCCGTGAAAAATTTTCGGATTGCGCACTCTTGGGCTGTAGTAATTGTTGGGTTGAATGTATTTAGAAGTGATCGGCGAATCGTGAACCGACGTAATTTTTCTGTTGTAAATATTTTGATTGGTTTTATTATCCGTATTCTTCATGATATAAGATCGTATATACTGTCTGTGTTTTCGCAAACGAATACATGAGAATATGGTGCTCAATAGAATTCCAAGTTTAAAAATTGCCATCACAAACAAGGCTAGCATAAAAATTATATATTGCTCTTGATACCAGTCTTCGAGTTTACCCAAACAGCCCTGAAACAATATTGATCATTATTAGTTAAAATTAATTACAAACCCAAATATTAAAACCCGAACCCGTGCTACAAGCACTGTGTGTATACCCATACTTTTGCCTATAATATTAAATAACTAAATAAATAGTTTAGGCGGTACAAATAATCCCTATAAGGCTGCCCATAAAGCAAAGTCGCACAAAGTAGAATTGAATTTCGCTATAGAAAATCAAGTTCAAAACTGAAAATAACAATATCTAAAAATAATTCATTTTAATTCTTAAATACATATTACATAATTAGACACTCGTCAATCGTGAATGATTTGTAAATTTGACCCGGGTCGCATCAAAGTGTTGATGATTGCAATCACATTTTTTGAACGTTCCGGATTAAACTATTGACAGGACCAACGATCATAGTATAGTAATGTCCGACGACCGACACTATCGATCTATATCTTATCCACTATCGGTCCATAGATTACTGTATAGACCCATATACAGTAATCTATGGACCACTGAGTACTGAAACTCGAAATGATCGACCCGAATGACCCGGTTCGTAAGACGAATCAATTCTTGAATGATCGGGTCACTAGAAATGAATGAATGACACATGTCTAATACTAATGTCCATACTTAGTTTGCTTTATTTTGAGTATTATTATACCTACCGTGTTTATAAATTGAATAGAGGATTGAGAAAAATCATATTTTAACCTTGTAGTGGTGGCGTAAGAGAATCCACTTCATCCCGTGGGTGTCGTTAGAGGCGATAACAACTCAAATAATAAAAAAACTGCCGTTGCCTGCCAAGCGTGTAAACTATGACAAATATCCCCCCTTAGACGCAATCAATGGGGAGGCCTATGTTCGGCAGTGGACTTTAGTTCGGCTGTAATGTAAAAATAATGAATTAATTATAAACTTACTAGCGATCCGCCCCGGCTTCGCACGGGTGCTTTTTGGTTTTCGACAACAGCGCCACCTACCGGGTCCAATTGTGAACCTAAACCATCTAGGTATCCACTCAAACACACACAAAAAAATTCATCCAAATCGTTCGAGCCGTTTTCGAGTTTTAGCGATACTAACCTAACGGACAGCAATAGATTTTTATATAATATAAAAATCTATGTATATGTATAGATTTATTTACTGTTGGCTAAATAGTATAAGTATTTAGTAGATCAGGAAAGGAAAAACTACTAATCACGGGATGAAGCTGGCAATCCATAATTTGCTAGTCGCCGCTAAATAGCACTAATTAAGCGATGACTGATAAGCTATAGCCAAGCCGGCTGTCACAACACCTGCGTTCCTAACCTTATCGCTACTCTCGATCTTTTTGAAAATGTACTTACGGAAAACTCCTCTCCGTTTTTGCTCATGTCGCTCTGTTATAAAGCTAAAAAACATGAGTAAGTGTCGTGGAACACTCGGTTGGAACGAAGTTCCTTATGTAGTATATTATTATTGATAAACGTATTATATTATTGATTAACAAATACAAATAAATGAATTACTAGCGTATATTAAAATGAGGCGTCGTTTAAAATAAAATAATATTTCTTTCATGGCAAGATAAGAAAAAGTGCGAGGGAGATGGATATTATTCCATCTCGCTTACTTATAACCGCCAAGGCCGTCTACATTACGTCAGAAGGGGTCGTGACGGAAAAATCTTACACTTTTTCTCGCCTAGCCCTCATCCGCCAAATTCGTACCGTCCGATAAGGAACTTCGTTCCAACAAGACAAGTTATCGATTAGTGTTTCCTTACCGGTGCATGCCTGTATGTTGGATTGGGTTGTATATCCTGGCAACGAGACTGATTGACGGGCATGGGGTTAAGATATGAAACGTCTTCGGTCTGTACACAGCAACTCAACGGGACCGATAAACCACGAGGACCAAGTCTTCGGAGTTGCCATATTGACATGTCATAATTACGCGCGTCGCTCATTCCGCAGCACTGTAACTGTAATAATTAATGTAACTTACTGAAAATATATATTATGTAATATGTTTTTTAATCAGAAAGTGTCTTACAATGTGTACTATCATATAATGAAATGAAATATCTTTTTTTTTTCTTCGACGCAAGTAATTTAAATTTCATTCCGTTATATTTCAGGTTAATACCGTAAGGAATCATAGGAACTTAAATCGGAAAATGTAAACTTTTACTCCAAATGATAATTTAACCGCGAGCAACCCGGATTCGATCCCCGTCTGCGCACCAATGAAATTCTTAAATTGCAATTTTAAGTGATGATTCGACAGGTGCTCGACGATGAATTGAAATATGTATATGACATGAAGTCCTCAACACGCATTGAAGCATCGCGGTGGAATAATTACTACATACCTAACTCTCTCAGAAATGAGAGATCTGTGTGTCTGTGTCCCAGTAGGACGTTATAGGTTATAACCACGGCGACAACTATCGAATATCGAAAGTTATCTGCGCGTCAACATATTATAGTACACAAGTGTACACCAGACCACAGATAGTGCTCAATTATTGTTCTCACCTCACACAACATCAAATATAAACGGAAAATCAACAATTTTAGTTAATGCATAATGTTGATTCTGATTGTGCTTCGAACACAGTAATCACGAATTCTGAAAAAAGCCACGCGTCCATTAATACTTATACTCAATAGATTTTAACTAAAATGGCGTCTCTTGTTCCGCCAAAATTTCTCAATTTTATTCTTGTTCATCATTCCAAAGAAGTTCACAGCTACACCTGGGTCTATTCACATTTAAGGAGGGTTTGCCTTAATTGTCATGCTTGGCAAGCAAACTGACGATCACGGAACCAGACACCTCGCACTTTGACGCTGCGGCCCGTATTTGGTTAAACCGTCATCTGACGGACGCCATAAGATCTTTCTGGCATTTCTCATAGTCGTCTTTTACGACACATACGGCACAAAAGCAGACAATTTCTTTTTGTATTGAGAATGGGCCCACCACCGTAACCAGGCGTAACTTAATGAAACACATGTCGATTTATTCCTTATAACCAATAGATTACAATAGTAATATTAGTTTTACCGTATCTAACGGGAATACTGAGAAATTAACAATTAAAATATGAATACCACAATAACTTAAAAACACACTGAAAGCGAGTGTCTAGTAGTTTTCACCGGTATTATAAGTTAAAATATAATAGTATAAAAGAAAGTTGTAGGTAGGAGACCGGGTACAAAAGTAATGGCGGGTCGAAAGTAACAAATGCTCTGTAGGTTTATCCAATAGCCAAACACCGCATTCCCTGCCGTAAGGTGATAGCCGGTGGCGTGCTGTTAGGTTATGTGAGAGGACGCTATATGATTTCACAAATCAAAAGTAAGTTTTTTTGACGTTTTCTTATTTAATGTTTTCGTAGTATTCAAAGGATGATACCAATCTGAATATTTGCATATTAATTCTTGATTAGATTGATTACACAGTGTTTAAATTCGTTTTTGTCTAGCATGTTCCGTTTTAAGGTTATCTTTCATGTTTTAACAAAAATATGGTCGGGTACAAAAGTAACATAGCCCTATGGGTACACAAGTAACATGTTACTTTTGTCCCCGTATTGATTTATTTACTTAATATTGTTATGTGTGTATTTATTTGAACAGAATGCAGCGACAACGCATAAGAAGTACCACACGAGGAACTACTGACACGGAAGTGTACCGAAAAGCGACTGAAGAGCATTCCAAAGATGGTACAACAATTAGATTCCTAGCAAAAAAATATAATGTTTGTCATGTAACATTATATAGATACATAAAAAAATTAAAGCAGGAAATACCAGCGCAGTTGTGGGCTACCGTTGCGTCAACCGTGTTTTTACTATTGATGAGGAAAAATGTCTACAGGACTATTTAATCGAGTGCTCTGGAGTTTATTTTGGGTTATCTTCATCTGAAGTACGTAAACTGGCATATGAATTGGCGATAAAAAATGGAAAAATATTTCCTGAAAAGTGGCACGATACTCAAATGGCGGATAGGATAAGGAATGGTTGGCGGCTTTTTAAAACGACACCCGATCGTCTCTTTGAGGTGTCCCCAAGCAACAAGCCTGTCGAGGGCCTCGAGTTTCAATGAACATAATGTGAGTAAATTTTTTGATAACCTTGCTGACGTAATGGATAAGTATAAATTTGAGCCAAAAGATACCTGGAATATGGATGAGACGGGGGTTACCACTGTCCATAAACCTAGTAAGATTTTAGCTCAAAAAGGAATTAAACAAGTAGGCGCAGTAACCTCAGCAGAACGTGGGAGATTAGTAACTGTTGGTGTTGCGATTAATGCTCAAGGAGGACACATACCTCCTTTTTTTGTATTCCCGTTGAAGCGATACCAAAACCACATGATACGTGGAGGTCCTGTTGGTTGTGCTGGAGCTGGCAATGCTAGTGGATGGATGCAGGAAGCAGAATTTTTACTGTTTCTAGAACACTTCAAAAAACAAGTAAAGCCAACAATTGATCAAAAATGCTTGTTACTGCTCGACAACCATGCATCGCATATATCTATTCAAGCTCTAGATTTTTGTAAAGAAAATGGAATAGTACTGCTGTTGTTTCCACCGCATTGCACGCACAAGCTTCAGCCTTTAGATAGAGCAGTATTTGGACCATTCAAAAAAATGATAAACACCGCTACAGACAACTGGATGCGGAATCATCCTGGTCGAACAATGACTATCCATTACATTCCTGGCATTGTTAGAGAAGCATTTCCTCTTTCTGTAACTGATCGAAATTCAATTACTGGATTTACCTGTACCGGTATAAGTCCATTTAATAGGAATATATCTGCTGTTGACTATGCACCGTCATCTGTCACTGACCGGTCTTTACAAGTTAACAGTGAAATGTTGGTCACTTTTGACGCAACGTCCTCCATCCAAGTAGATCCGGAGCCTCCAGTTGATAATCTTCCAACATTGAGTGACCAGACTGTCCAGCGTAAAATTAACAATGATTTGTCAAATAATTCATACAATCAAAGATCCAACTCGCCAGTACCAGGACCTAGCGGGCTACAGCAAGCAAATTCTTCTCAGCCGTTTGATTTCACACTTAAAGATCTTAGACCTTTACCACGAGCGGGTCTGAGGACTGTAGCAAATAAAGGCTGTAAAAAACATAAGACAGCAATATTGACGGACACGCCCGAAAAAAAACGCAATTGAAGAAGAATACCAACAAAGAAATAAAGCCAAGAAAATAGGTTTACAACCCGATACTGGAAATGGAAGAAGAATTTAATGTCTAAGAAAGGGAAGGGAAAAGGAAAAAAGACAAAGAAGGCAGCTAAAGGCAAGGAAAATAAATCTGACGACGAAGATTGTTTTTGTCTCGTTTGTTTAGAAACTTTTAGCAACAGTCGACAAATGAGCAATGGATACAATGTACCAAATGTAAAATGTGGTCACATGCTGAATGCATCGACGATGATGCAAATTATGTGTGAGCCATAATTGTGAGTCTGAGTAAAAGGCTAATACTGAATAGTCTGATTATAAAAAAATGATTACCATATAATTATTGATCTCATTACTTAAAGTAAGAATAATTTGTTTTGTTTTCTTAAAATATATATTTTTTGTTTATCTGTGTTAATAATACAAAGTCTTCAATAAATAATTTGCTACTTTAATATGTCACATTATATTCATTTAGAATAGAATATAATAGAATAATTTTTTATTCAATATAGATTATATGTGTAATTCTTATTGAAAGTCATTTTTTACTTTACCACTGGTTCGAAAAAAAAACCTCTGTCCTGGGAAGAACCAGCAAGAAACCCAGCGGGACTTTTTTTTTTAAGTAGATTTTACATTAATGGTTGTACAAACTATTTAAGTACGAAATTTATTTTAGAAACTGCTTGGAAGCGATCACCTCATTCCCAGGGGTTATTATCAACCATGTACATTACAAACCCCCTTGTCCTGTTACTTTCAACCCACAATGTGTTACTTTCAGCCTGCCTACGTGGTCAAAATGTTACTTTTGTACCCGGTCTCCCCTACATTCAGCATTTATAGGTACTTTAAGGTTGATGGAATTTTTTTTAGGTTATCTTCATCTGAAGTACGTAAACTGGCATATGAGTTGGCGATAAAAATGGAAAATATTTCCTGAAAAGTGGCACGATACTCAAATGGCGGATAGGATAAGGAATGGTTGGCGGGTTTTTAAAACAACACCCGATCGTCTCTTTGAGGTGTCCTCAAGCAACAAGCCTGTCGAGGGCCTCGAGTTTCAATGAACATAATGTGAGTAAATTTTTGATAACCTTGCTGACGTAATGGATAGGTATAAATTTGAGCCAAAAGATATCTGGAATATGGATGAGACTGGGGTGACCACTGTCCAAAACATAGTAAGATTTTAGCTCAAAAGGAATTAAACAAGTAGGCGCAGTAACCTCAGCAGAACGTGGGAGATTAGTAACTGTTGCTGTTGCGATTAACGCTCAAGGAGGACACATACCTCCTTTTTGTATTCCGTTGAAGCGATACCAAAACCACATGATACGTGGAGGTCCTGTTGGTTGTGCTGGAGCTGGCAATGCTAGTGGATGGATGCAGGAAGCAGAATTTTAACTGTTTCTAGAACACTTCAAAAACAAGTAAAGCCAACAATTGATCAAAAATGCTTGTTACTGCTCGACAACCATGCATCGCATATATCTATCCAAGCTCTAGATTTTTGTAAAGAAAATGGAATAGTACTGCTGTCGTTTCCACCGCATTGCACGCACAAGCTTCAGTTAAAGTTTCTAGTGGGCCCAAAAACGATTGTCTTCTTTGGTGATGGATTCTCTCACACTGGCAATGTTTTCTTAATTTTATTATACTATATTTTATTTTTTCGTAACATATCAAAAGCTGGTTAACTTCTACAGTATAAACACAAAGTAACTTACGTATGTCTGGGCAAGATCTACTGCAGCTGTAAATTCTTCATAATCGGGGACTGCGTAATAAGCTTGCAAGGCACCAACGGCTCCTCCTCTAGCGCTTTGTAGACCCACACATCGCGGCCATATTGCTGCCAGAACCCCGCCCGCACATTCGCATAGTAATAGCGATAACACTACCAAGAAATACTGGAATATCCAATGTTAGATTTCGTTATTTAGTAGTGTTATTTAACAAAATGGTAAATAAATAAGAAATATCGAAAAAAATATATTGCGAGTAGGTAAGTATTGGTTTTAATTTTTATTTTACTATTAGCAATCCGCTCCGGCTTCGCACTGGTGATTTCTGGATCTCGACAACAGCGCCACCTACCGGGTATATATGATAATCTAAGCACCCATCAAGGAGCCATTCAAACACACAAAATATTTCATCAAAATCAGTCGAGCCGTTTTTGAGTTTTAGCGAGATTAACGGACAGCAATTGATTTTTATATATAGAGATATAGTAAACGAAATATATCTAAAGAGCTTCCACCATTTTCTTATTTTTTCTTTTTTACTGTCACATTGCACATGTGCAAACATCCAGACCAGGAACGATAATTTGTACGTCATCAAACAATTGTTCCGTGCGGGAATCAAACCCGCGGCCCCGAGCGTTTGCGCTAACTAGCCGTCACCATTTAGGCATACCGCTTCATACCCGTGGTACTACTCATGACACCACGGACTATGTCCCGGTTAACATTTTTAACCTGTATTACTAAAAATCTAATTACATGTCTGTTTTAGTGAATTTAACAAAATTTTGGTCAATTTTAAGAAATCTCAGTTTTTATTAAAAGTCGATTCTTTTTTGACTTCATAGTTTTAATAAATTAATATAATATTCTTATATCATATGTAACGGACTTAATACCAAGAAAATCTATTAATGAAAATGTATTATACCTATTTGTGACACGATGAATAGCATTCAATTAATAAATATTCATTTCAGCCTATCAAAAGTCCACTGCATAGGAGGATATTTGCCTTAGTTCCCACGTTTGGCAACCGCAGCTTTTATTAAATTAGGATGTTATCAAGAAGCTGCTGCCCATCTCTTGTTTCACTTTATCTGTTGCCTCTAACTATACCTACGGGATGATATGGGGTGGTGAATTCCCTAACGTTACGCCGCCACTATACGGCGTAATAGATATTGATAATTATTAAATTTCACGTGAAAATGCAAAGTTCTGCTTGGATTTTCAACATATCATACTACACCCATGTTCATCAAAATAGAACTTTAAAGAAAGAAAATAAGTTTATTTAGTAACACATTATAGCAATTTAACAAGAAATTCATTAAGTTTTTATTTTTGTCACCAATTTATGGAAAAACAAAATTGTGCTATTTAATTAAAAGTTACAGTATTGGTACAGGTATGGGTAGAGTATGTTAATTTGGATTTAATACTTTTCGCTCTTATTCAATTGTTCGATCTTCATCCTTAACCCTTAAATGTATGATTTTTTTTTTACTAACAAAAAAAATAGGTAGGTATGTCTTGGGGTGAGAGGATAAAGGAAAAATAATTAAAAAATATCTGGGAAGGTTCAACCTGTTTTATCAGGTTTTTGGTTCTGTAGGATGCAGCCTACATTATGCACTCCATACAAAATGTGTTTGTGTGTAGGGTCTCTTTGTGCAGTGATAAACTTAGAAATGAGGATATCCGCAGTAGAACCAGAGTAACCGACATAGCCCAAAGGATTAGTAAGCTGAAGTGGCAATGGGCCGGCCATATAGCTCGAAGAACCGACAACCGATGGGGAAGAAAGGTTCTCGAGTGGCAGCCTCGTACCAGCAGGCGAAGTGTAGGGCGTCCCCCCACTAGATGGAGTGACGACCTGGTAAGACATGCAGGAAGTCAATGGATGCAGGTGGCTCGGGACCGTGCTTTGTGGCATTCCGTGGGGGAGGCCTATGTTCAGCAGTGGACTTGTGAAGGGCTGTGATGATGATGATGATGATGTATTGGTTTTTAATTTTTATTTTACTACTAGCAATCCGCTCCTGCTTCGCAGTGGTGATTTCTGGATCTCGACAACAGCGCCACCTACCGGGTATATATGATAATCTAAACACCCATCAAAGGACCCATTCAAACACACAAAATATTTCATCAAAATCAGTCGAGCCGTTTTTGAGTTTTAGCGAGACTAACGGACAGCAATTGATTTTTATATATAGAGATATAGTAAACGAAATATATCTAAAGAGCTTCCACCATTTTCTTATTTTTTCTTTTTTACTGTCACATTGCACATGTGCAAACATCCAGACCAGGAACGATAATTTGTACGTCATCAAACAATTGTTCCGTGCGGGAATCAAACCCGCGGCCCCGAGCGCTTGCGCTAACTAGCCGTCACCATTTAGGCATACCGCTTCATACCCCTACTCATGACACCACGGACTATGTCCCGGTTAACATTTTTAACCTGTATTACTAAAAATCTAATTACACGTCTGTTTTAGTAAATTTAACAAAATTTTGGTAATTTAAAGAAATCCTAGTTTAACGTATTTATTAAAAATCAATTCTTTTTTGACTTCATTGTTTTAATAAATTAATATAATATTCTTATATCACATGTAACGGACTTAATATCAAGAAAATCTATTAATGAAAATGTATTATACCTATTTGTGACACGATGAATAGCATTCAATTAATAAATATTCATTTCAGCCTATCAAAAGTCCACTGCATAGGAGGATATTTGCCTTAGATCCCACGTTTGGCAGGCGGATTGGCAACCGCAGCTTTTTATTAAATTAGGATGTTATCAAGAAGCTGCTGCCCATCTCTTGTTTCACTTTATCTGTTGCCTCTAACTATACCTACGGGATGATATGGGGTGGTGAATTCCCTAACGTTACGCCGCCACTATACGGCGTAATAGATATTGATAATTATTAAATTTCACGCGAAAATGCTGAAAGTTCTGCTTGGATTTTCAACATATCATACTACACCGATGTTCATCAAAATAGAACTTTAAAGAATAAGTTTATTTAGTATCACATTATAGCAATTTAACAAGAAATTCATTAAGTTTTTATTTTTGTCATCAATTTATGGAAAAACAAAATTGTGCTATTTAATTGGGGTGTTACAGTATTGGTACAGGTATGGGTAGAGTATGTTAATTTGGATTTAATACTTTTCGCTTTTATTCAATTGTTCGATCTTCGTCCTTAAGGCTGCATCGCGTGTGAATTTGAAAAATAGTAGGTTAGTCCCTACACCCTTAGTTCTAGACGTATTTTACTTCCTATATTGTTTTGTATTATATTGTCTTCTTGATGAAGACACCCAGTATGTAAAAGTTCAAGTCTCTACATTGGCCACTCCCGTAGTAGGAAATATTGTTTTCACAGTCCAGTTTGGCTAATGGATTAAAGATCACCGTACTAAACGTCTAAATAACGCAACTGCCCCTCGTACAATGGGAGAGGCACATGTCCAGCAGTGTACTCATAGGGGCCGATAAAAAAGTTAAGTATATTTTTGTGCAATTGAGGGTGATCGAGGATACGTAACTTTTTACCCCGATTAGTTGGATGAAATTTAATCATAACATTCAATTAAAACTTACAATAGTCAGCAAAATATATCCAGGCATGTAAGTAGCCCATATGCCAAGCGTTGATATAAAACAAATGGTAAGACCACCGGCTAGCAATGCCAGTGCTACATAGTAAAAAGGCGGTTCAGGCAGACCATCCTCGGGCATCGCCAAAAGCCTCGACAGTAAAATCCTCTGGGAGTCGCACAATAATAAAAATCCGCATACAACTTTTGAGAAACCACATCCCTTAAAACAAAAACACACCGATATATTTCAATTTGATTTGAATAACTTATGTTCACTATTATCGACAATTTCTTACAAAAAATATTGTGTTACAGCATCCAAAAAGCACTTTAGCACTGGCCACATTTTTAAGTTTCATTTCTCTTGTATGTAATTTTTGCCTTTAACTTTTGCTTTCTTTTCATTCAATTAATTCTAAAATAAATTCGAATGCAACGTAACGTTTTAAAATGCAAGCGTGTTATGGTGAACAAATGTGTAAAAATGTACGATGAATAGATTTGTCGGTTTTAGGGAGATACGCTCCGATGAGCAGGTGGGGTGCCTAATAATTAAGGCAGTTTTGTTTAAAATTAATGCATGAGTTACTTCCATCCTCACATACTTTAGCCAAGTATGTTGGTCACATGACATAGATGAAAATGATAAGTTCTTTTATATAAATTAATAAAAGAAGGCCATACAAATATATATATTTATTATTTATAGAATAACGTTCAAAATTCAATATCTTTCTTTCTAAATCCTCCACAGCCAACTGCCTTAGGTACCGCTGTAATGTCGTCTTGTTCCCGTTCACTAGACTCTTGTAGTTCTGTAATAAGATTACAGGTATTAGAATATATTATTATACACTTTTTAGTTTTTAAATTTTGGTCATGCAAAATTGCTAATTTATACATCGAATATTTTCTGAAACAAAACTTAGTAGGTACAAAAAATTATAATACAAGTGCGTCTATGTAAATCATAAGTACAAAAATATATTGGCAAAGCTCTGTGAAAACGCAACATTCTAATAATTTGTTTAACGAGAAAATATAAACCGACTTCGAGTATCATTGGATCTGGTTAAAATTAATGTGTGTTGTCTAAAATGTTATCAAGTCATAGAAAGGCGGCGTTAAGGCGTATAAATCCTAAGTCAACTAAAATGTGTGGCCTTATACAGAGTGATTAAAACCATAATGATTTCTTGAGGCTTTAAGATAGTGTAAGCTCGTTTAGATCGGTCCAAAATTAATATTCAAAAGGAAAAAGTAGGCTGGTTTAAATATGCTGTAAGTGCTGTAAAACACACGAAATGTTGGGAATTAAAATAAGTAAAGTTAACCGTTTAAAATTAGATAGTTTGGTTCAATGTAAAAATCATCTCAAGAATTGACAGAAAAGAAGATATCCTGACCAGTGATGATATATTGCGCCTGGCACTGCTATCAATGCCGTATTGACGTACAAAGGCTGCTATGTGAAAGTACAGATTTTAAAAAGCTAACAGTGGATTATTAATTGAAATTTTTAATAAAAGACTAAAAAAATATGTAATATAAAATGATTTGTGTAAAGCAATTTTCCGATGAAGACTTCTCTTTCTTACTTTTAAGTCTGTAAAGATGCTTCTGCTTGACATTAAGCCTCTCTACAGTTACCGTTACAGTCTATTAAAGTCCACTGCTGAACATAGGCCGTCCCCATAGATTGCCTCATAGGGGGGATGGATATTTGCCATAGTTGCCATGCTTGGCAAGCGGGTTGGCAACCGCAGTTTTTTATTTTTAGTCGTTATTAGGAAGACACTGCTGCCCACCTCCTGATTTGTTTCCCTCTACGCGGTCACAACACGGTAGCCTCTCTAATAATAAGAATATTCAATAACCCGCACTTGGTAATCGTAGTAAAAGAGGTCTTAAAGCCGGTCTTGGTTATTTACATCTTAGATATCTTTATGGACTTCCCTATAATCAAGTCTTATAACATGGGATGATAAAATCTATTAAGCCACTCTCCAGTCAGTTATGCTGATGATACTCTGAATGTTGTCTTCAAAGCCTCTCATATTATGTTATAACAGTATTTATGTTTCATTATTATAGACTGTATGTCTGTGATATTTTAGGGACTGTAAGTTCTTTGTTATGATGAAAGTGGATGATGAATTTTTAAAGAATAAAAAAAGAATAAATTTTGTGTGTCAGCTGGGTGGTCGCTGTAATTTTCTCAGTATGCGAGTCACTGGCATTTGATTCCCGTCGCCACAATTGTAGTTGTTAATTGTAGTTTTAAGAGCTGATTCACTACGTGCTCGACGGGGAAGATAAACACAGTAATCTTCATGTTTGAGAAAATATATTTGTGAAGTCCGTCAACACGCGCTCGAACAGCGCTCCGAACTCTTCCCTGTTACAAAACTCATAAATGAGAAGAGGCCTATGCTCAGCAAAGGGTAGTATAAAAGCTGTTATTTTACTTTTAAATTAAAGTTATTTTACCTGGTGGTAAGTGCAGCTTTTCAATAACAAACTTTTTCCTTCTCAATTTGAATGCCAGATCTAGACTGGGCGGAACAAAGGGTACAAGTGTATAAATAGCTGACAGCTTTGTTACATGAAACAAGCCGTGATAGTCACTATAAACTGGATTGGTTTCACGGCTGGAGCCAGCAAAGGATTCAATTCGGACCGCATTGTCAACAGAATATAGAATTCTAGACATTAAATGATCATCCTGAAAGCATAGCATAAATAAGAAACTTTTAACCGACTTCAAAATTGGAGGAGGTACTCAATACGACTGTATTTTTTATGTGTGGATTAATTTTGATGCTTCTTTTTTTATTTGAAAGCTAGTGCTTCTCATGTGGTGCCATATAAATTTAATCAAGATGTGACCAGTAGCTTTTGAGTTATCCTTAATAATGCATATTTAATTGACTTCGATTACATTGATGATGTTCTCAATTTATTTATATTGAAGTCTGTTGACCAAAATTTTAATTTTACCACTTGTTCATTAAGCAAGTGGAAGTTTATATTTCGCCAATTTTCCCATTCGTGTAATTCATACAAAAACTAATAATTCCGTTGTAGGGAGGATTTGCCTCAATCGCCACGCTTGGCAGGTGGCTTGACAATCACAGTAGCAGACGTCTCGCATACTGCTACTGGCATTTTAAGCCTGTATTGCAGCATGAGGTATAATAAGCACATTTGGCAATAGTATGTTATCGCGAACGATTTTCGACAACGACGACATCTTCCGAATAATTCGAAGTCTCGTGGCTTCGAGTTCGATTTGGTTGTTCGAAGCCGCCATTTGAGAACATTCTTTTGTATGTATAATATGTTCCAGATTTTGTTATCCTACACTATCAATGTAGCACTGGTACATTAATTTTATTACGATAGGTTTGATCATTCATTTCCTTTCTATTTTATGTTTATATGTTTATTTTTTTATTGTCGTTTTGTCATCTGCTTCACACTCCTGGCTCCACTGAAAATTAGCGTTACGACTATCTTCAATTCGTGACTTATAGCTGAGTGGAGACCATTTTGGTGCATATTTATGTTATTTCATTTTATTTTTTGTTAAGATGAAAAATTTTTTTCTATCTTACCATATTTTTTTAGGTCTTTGTTATAATGTATGTGCCAAAAAAACGTAAGTATTTTTTTCTTTCTTTCCCATCGGTTATCGGTTCTGCAAGCTATATGGCCGGCCCATTGCCACTTCAGTTTACTGACCCGTTGGGCTAGTGCAAGTGTAGCGCGGTGTAGAAGTGACGACTTGGTAAGTGATGCAAAAGTAATGGATGCAGGTGGCTCAGGACCATGCTTTATATTTATTGGGGAGGCCTATGTTCAGCAGTGGACATGTGATCGGCTGTAATTATGATGATCAACGGGCAGTAGACCATTTTTGCTAGTATTAAAGTATTTTAAGCAAAAAGAGGGGCGGGCAACACATCTGAACTTTGATTTTTAATGCATCAAGATACTCACATCAAATAAATGGGAAGGGATGGTTATAAAAGCAACAGCTAATGTATCTTTGAGGATGACTCTCAGGCAGTACAAAAATTTTATCAAATCTTGCCCATAGCTACTATCCACAGGTTCTTCATCACAGTCAAGTGCCATCCAAACTGGTGAACCTAATGACTGTATACTTATACGTAATATATTTTTCTTTTTATTGGTTGTTTGAAATTCACTTTTTGACACAATATCTTTGATTTTCATTAATAACTTGTAATACATATAATTTTTGAAACCTGGAATTAACTTTTATTATTATTTTACTCAATTTCATAACTCAAAGCAATATTTGGGTACTATCATAAAATTACCCATTTGCTTTGCATTATCATCATTAAGACAGCAATATGTGACATCACTTTTTTGTATAGTTTCCTTATCAATATGCTTGCTTAAATCAAAATTATGACCAAATGTTGAATTGCTACCAAAAGATGATTCCACCTGGCCAAGGCCCTCATACCTCCAGGCTATTTTCATTTCAACATTTCCATCATTTGGAACTGCATCTGTTGCAGGATCTGTACATGCTTGTGGTAATTCATTGACCTGAAAATATATTTATTTATACTTGTTATGCATTTTACTTGGCTAAAAATAAAATAGATAAATTTAAAGGTTAAGGTTAAGGTTAAAATCCTTAAGTATACTGATTTAAGAATTTTACCTAACTTTAAATCCATTTAAGGAAATAGGTATACATTTTAATCACATATATATAAATAAAGTTGAAGCGTCTGTCTGTAATATTGTAATAACTGGTTTCTATTAAGCTCAAGTGGTTATTTGCATGCTATTAAGACATCAATCAACATTTTTAAAATTTTTGTCTTTTGTCTGTCTGTCTAGGCTAATCTTCGGAATGGCTGAACCGATTGTGATGAAAATTACTAACATGTGATCCTAGGCTATAACATTTTATCTGAAAAACTTGGACATTTATAAAAAAAACTCAAAATTGATAAGAAAAATGGTTTTTGTCCATCTTAAATGTGAATAATGCCACATTAATAGATCTTGCTCTGCCGAAGCCAGGGCGGGTCGCTAATTGGAAATAACTTTGTTCTTATACATTAATGTTTGTATTGTAACCATAATGTGCTATTTATTTTCATCATCATTGTTACAGCCTATCAAAAGTCTACTACTAAACATAGGCCTCCCCCATAAATTGCTTTATAGGGGGATATAAGGCATGCTTGGTGGGCAGCTTGTCAACCACAGTTTTTATTATCTTAAGGAAGAGAAGGAGCCGCTGCCCATCTGTTTGTATGTCTATGTAGCCTCTTACAACACCCATGTGATGATATGTGAAAGTCACTATGCCACTACCCTTCAATATTGCATTATTATTGAAACAGAAACTTTTTTTGTTCTATATAGATTTTAAATAATACTTATTGAAAGTCACTCTTTTGTTTAATTTACCATTGGTTTGGAAAAAAAAGCAAGAAAGCCAGCATGACTTTTTTAAAAATTATAATTTACAATCGTAAATGTCTCACAACTAACTTAATTATTTGATACAATTATAAATAATATCCCAAGAATTATGAAATTTTAGTTTTAGTTTATAAGGGAAATACCAGGAAGATCTCATAGACTGTTAGGTGGCCATATAGTAAATAAATATTTTAAGATCCCTTTCTACAATACCATCATCTACAGTCACTTTGAGTATGGATCATTCCCCTAGAATGTAGAATGTTTGTAGTTTTATAAAAAAAAACTTATACACTGGTTGCTTTAAAATCAGGATTTTATAATCAAAAATATCAATATATACCGAAATATATCACATATAAATCCATGTATAAGTTCAGTATTTTATTTGAATCCAGGAACGAACTATGTAATAAGCCCTTTATAGCTATAAGAGATTTCCTAATTTTAATTATAGGCATTTCTTTTCTCATCGAGATGTATATGATAAGAGATATTCTCAAAAATAGTTGATTATAAAAATAAACATAAGAATAACCAAATAAATAAGTATTTTATATTCACAGGTTAAAAAAAAAATCTGATTACAAAAGCAATAGAATAACAAGAAAATATTAAAATCACACAGCAAAATAGGGTCAAAACCACGGAGCAAAATACAAAGAGGAGATGACATAAGCAACGGTGCACTGTGATTCTAACTAGGTCCTGACGTCATCACAGTGGGCGTGGCTTTACTTAGTATACTGTCAGCGTTCGTCCTGTGCGCTTATGTGTTGAAAATCGCAAATCGGTGTATTTTTGTAGTATTAAGAAGAAAAGGATGAAGTGTTGTGTTTTACTGTGTAAAAATTACTCAGATAGACGCTCTGATGCTTTGGATGGCATCACATTTCATTTGTAAGTAATTTTATACCTAATTTATTAAAAATGTTCTAGAAAAATCTCTGCATCGAATTTCAAATGTAATTAAATATATTCAACACTAGATGGCGACACTTTTTACTGTTTTACTATTTATAGGTAGATGGAAAATAGTAAAGTGGACGGGGCTTAACATCCCCTCACCCCACAAATTGTCACGCGTTGTTACATAGTGAAATCTAATTACAACACCTCCTCTTTGTATTTTGCTCCGTAGTTAAAACATTCATTGAGAGGCCAGTGTCTATCTAAATGCACACTGAAAAAGTTTCTAAGTTGAAAAACACCAATCATGTATTAAGCAATAAGTTAATAATTGCTATAAGTTACAGAATCAACTTACAATTTCACAGGGATCTTCATCTGCTGAAGCAATAAAGAGAGCATGCTTACAAATGATGCCTTCAGCTAAGAAGTATTTAGTTAAAACTCTGCTATAACTGCCCAAAACATCTTCTTCTGTAATAAATGGAACATTTCATTAAAATATTTTCCATTGTCCTTCGAAAAATGTATTACAGTTCCTTACCAATAGCAAAGAGAGCCCCTGTAGGTAATCCTCCTCCTTGAAGAGAACAATTTTACATGTTAGCATAATATAAAAAAGGAGTATGAAAGTAATTTTCTTATTAATAAACTTGCCAATTATATGATCCAAAGAAGGAATGCCAGATGATATAAAGGGTAAATTGTTTTTTAACTTTGTTCCAATAATGCTGTATCGAGAATCAGAAGTCTTGTGAAAACTTGACATGTCTAAATTTACTTGTAGTTTTGTATATATTATTACAACCAATATTTATATTAATTATTTTGCTTATAAGCAGTAAGTAAATTTATTTTTTTCTCTAATTTTCATAAAAAAAACACGGGCTAATTTAATTTTAAAGTATTCAAAACAATTATTTCCAGGTTAGTTAATAGTTACAGAGCTCAATCCAAAGAGTTGTTGTTGTTGTTTTGCTCGAGAGAGCAGTCAAAGGAACTAAGCCATACAGCCTTGTCTTTTTTATTTTGAATATATAGAATTTTAAGGTGTAAAGGCCGGAACCAAGTCTTATTTTTCTTCTTTCCGTCACTTCAAAATCCATAAAGGCCGAAGCCAAGTCTTATTTTTTTAATTCTTCATATTTTGAAAAACCGTAAAGGCTAAAACCAAGTCTTCTTTATATTGAGTTGAGCATAGAGATATACCTATGGAGGCGGCATATTCTACTATAGAAATAATAGTTATACAAATATCTATAATATCGACACACTTGTCAAAAACAGTTTTGTCTCTTTTAACAAAGCAGTAGCTGCAATAGAAAAGAGAGACAACTACACTTTGTCAAGTGCTTATTTTCGTAACACTTTCGTGTGACGTCATTAGCTCATCCATGCGTGACTGCGCCGCCATATTAAGCGCCAAGTTTTGTGGTAGATCTGCTGTCAAACTGTCAAAAGCAGTGACAAAGTGTTGTACGAAAATTATTTTAATAGATTAATTTTGTTTAGAAATGAATAAATAATATTAATAGTTTATAATTCCCGAATATCATGTTTCATGATCATGCCAGATTTTCGAATTTCAAATAAACAAAATTAATGTACCTACCTGTGAAAATAATATTTTTCATTTAAAATCTGAATATTTATATTATTTTATATTAAAAATACTATAATATGGGATCAGGGATCTCCATCCCAGTAATATTGTACAGTAAACAAATTTGGTATACAAGCAAAAAATCTTCTCAAGAATCTTCCCACTACTCTGTCAATATTCATTTTTATTGTGTGCGTTATAACTTTTTAACTTTGTTCACAATTATATAAATGATGTAAAAACTTGAGTAAATACTTAGCACATTTAGAACATTGTTTAAAACAAGTTGCAAGTTAGCTGCCTGCATACTTAACTCTTTGTTTGACTGTACCTAATACAAGAAATCTGTAGCAGATTATGCACTGCGTAAGTGTACATATGCGGTGAAGCCTGGTGAAGCAGCTCAAGCGAAACTTAGGGATAGCAATCCAAATCTAATTTGACAACCCAACAATATCCATTGCTTCATGTGATTGAAAAATTCGTTTGCTCGACAACAAAAACAACGCAATGGATATTGTTAAACTGTCAAATTGGTATGGTTTGTTATTTTGGTGTGTTACATAATTAGGCTACGGATTTAATTTCTATCTACACAAAAGCCATAAAACTGCCAGACACATTATTTATTCCTCAGATAAGTTATTTGACGATTGAAAATATAGCCCTGTACCTATATAAATACCTACGGAATAAAATAAATAAAGCAACAAATTCAATTATATGAAATGAGAACAAATTCATATTAGTAAACATATCGATATCAGCTGCCCATATTGCTGAGTTACAACCCTATAAAAGGCGGCCATTTTATGCGCCAATGTATTGTAGGTAGTCACGCTAATTCTGTAGGTATGCCCAGTCTATATACTTCTAAGTCAGTGGTTGGTGATCAGTGACAGTGACAGGTAAACAAATACAAAATATATTTTTTTTATAACTGGCTTTACGACTTTGAGTTCTGAGCCTGAAGTTCAATGTATAGTTATCCTTCATAGTACACTGCTTCACAATATGTTGATGCGTCACATTGTGCAGCCCTTGGGAGATTTTGACGGAAACTTGAGCCAGCAGACAGCTGACAGTTGGCGATGGTATCTCAAGGCGCCTAAGCAGACAGACACATTATCTTGAGAATCACATCACCATCAGAGCACTTGTTTCACCGTTTCCACTAATAGTTCACATGCGCAGACATTTAATACACAAAATCGCACCACTTTTACTCTTAATCATAGATAAATATAAATACACATTACACCACAGAGTACTTTTTTAAATAGGGAACATTACACAGACTCTCTCGGTAGTCGGTAGAGAGTAAAGCCCGCTTTTCACTATGGGATATAATATAATATATATTACATCTCGAGATATAAATTGATATCGCTCACCATACTTTTAAATGGAACCGTTTACACTGAGCTATAATATATATTACATCTCAAACTATAAATATTTTTTCAATCGACCGAGCGATATTTTCATATTATATTTCGCCCCCTGTACCCCGCACACCGTTCCACACGGCCGCAGAACCGTGTGTGGGGTACACGGGGTAATCCAATGACGAACACACTGGTTGAAAGACATATCTCACAATGTGAAAGCCAATCGCGGGATAAAATTTATATTCCGGGATATAATATATACAGGGTATTTTTGAGACGCTCCCGAAAACGAAGACAGACGACAGTACTAACTATATCTTCACTGATGGGTGAAATATAAAATCGATCCTGATGATAAAAAAATCATCTTTTCACAACGTTTTATTAGCTTTATTCACGCTCCATCGTGTTAGTGTAAATCATCGTGTTAATAAAACGTTAATTTCATTAAAATAAAACATGAAAATACTTAAACATAAAACTAGCAGTGGAATTACTGAATTACAATCAGCTGACTAGGGGTCAATGTACGCGCGAACGCCGAATTCGCGCGGCCCGTAACTAGCGATGGTACCACAATACCTAATAATTTACAACACTTGTCTAAATTACTAACTTATCTACTTCACCTACTATTTTGCCACTGTGCTTGTCTCCACGTAGCCACTTTAATTCAAATTCACATAAACCAAATAACTGGTTCAATTCCCCGCTAATGAAAAAAATACTTAAATGAAATGTTAACAAGGTTAGAGTTATGCGTTTTTATTCATCGTGTAGGTATGTTTATTATTCTCATGTATTCAGTTATGTACCTATTCAGATCAGTTCAGTACTAAGTTATTTAAAAAAAATAGGTATGAAACAGCTTACCGCTCTAAATCCTCCGTGGTCTTATGAGATGCGGCTCAAATTGTGCTCCATTCATTTTGAGGCAGATGTGGGCTCAGTGTTGCGTCTCCTCATGCAGGCGGGCATCATCGTGTGGTCTTCGACACAGTCCGCACGTAGTTTGTCGAAAACATCCACGATCCTTTGGCGCATTTCGTCAGCACTATCACACTCACGATTAAAACCCTTTCTTTCACATACCCCACAGAAAGAAGTCTAACGGGTTAGATCTGGTGAGCAAGGTGGCCAAGCGTGTGGTCCTAGTCTGCCAATCCAGCGATCATCAAATAATTCGGTAAGGCGCTCACGGACGAACCTCACGACATGTGGAGGTGCACCATCATGCTGGAACCATGTGCGGCGATATTCATCCAACGATAGGTCGTCTAAAATGTCAACCAACTGTTCATTTATAAAGTTTAGGTATCCCTGTCCGTTAAGTCGCTGTGGCAGAAACACTGGTCCCAGTATGCGATCCTAAATAAACCTGCCCATACGTTAACCGACCATCGGGTTTGGTGCCCGGTTTGTCGAACAGCGTACGGGTTAACCTCTGAATACACGTGTGTATTTCTTCGGTTCCACAGGCCGTTTCTGGTAAATGTCGACTCGTCCGTCCAGATAACGTGCTCAATGGAACCAGGCACACGTTGTTGTTGGTCTAATAACCAACGCCAGAAAACTCGTCGGCGGTCGTGATCGCCGGGAACTAAAGCTTGCACTTTGTGCACTTTGTATGGCCGCATTCGGTTACGCTTTAACACTTTGTGAACTGAACAGTATGGTACACTTGTTCCATCCCGACGTCTTAACAATTTAGCGAAACTTCGTGTACCTAGGTTTGGATACTGGCGAACGACATCTAAAATGCGACCTCCTGCCGCTACCGGAGCAATGGGCTGATTTTCCAACACTCGCTGAAATGCTGCTGTTATCAGACGAGAGTCAGCTGGGTGTCGAGCGGTCGGGAATTTCTCTCGGTAAATTCGTAATGCACGCGAAGCATTCCCGCAAGCTTCTCCAAGGCACATTAACATGTTGCCGCATTCACGAGCACTATAAACGTACGCGTTAGGCATTATTAAAACAAAAAAGAAACACAAAACGTAACAACAAGAATAACACGTAATAACAAGTAGGTAATACCAAGTAATAACAATAAGAATTTAATAAAAAACAATTGAACTGTCGCTCGCGCATGCGTGTCTAAAGTCAACACGGAACTGTCTCAAAAACTAAAATTAATAATTAATCCCGCCAAAACTGAAGCCTACTGCGTCCTAGCGTCCTTGCGGTAAACACTTTGAACATTCCCACAGACCGTCAAATGTTATGACATTGCCAACTTTTATTTTATAAGTTTAGTTTCCATATGGTCCCTACGACTAGTCTTTCATATGGAATTTAGAAGTTATAGTTGTAATTTTTTTAATACAATTAGACAATCAATTGTACCCTGACGAAACAAGCAGTTCGTTACTACAAAAATGGTATTGAAATTAATAAACGTACTTACTTGGGTTTGGTTATCTTTCATTTTGTACAAGAAAATAGAAATAAAATGGTATTGATTAATTTAATAGTTAAAACCAATTGCAATTATGATCGACAGTTAATTAATCTAAAAAATAATTATTTTACTTTACTTTTATTGACTTTCCGTTTTTAATCCATCCAATACTTTGATTTGAAAAGAGGTACATCAAAACTATTAAAAATTACTTGCAAGTTTTATTGTAATTGCCGCCTCTAATTCTTAAGTCGCTTGCAAACAAATCTTAGTAGGTAAATTTGGGGAATTCCCCATATGTTGGCGCTGACGCGAGGTGACACACAGTCGGCCGGGCGGCGGCAGCGCGTGGTACGAAGGGGGCGCGACGGTGGAATGCTCGCCAGTATTACTGTGCGCGCACGCTATTGGTACCTCATTCTTCCCGCGCTTTGAAAAAGCGATGTTTCCCAATGTACAGTCGCACACACAGCTTTCTTTGCTCGACGCGCGACGATGGTTTTAAAAAGGAAGGAAAGAAAAATTATTTATATCTATTGTTTTATGACTGAACTAGTGAACGAAAAGGTAAATAGAAGGTGAATGGGGAAAATTGTGCAGTAAAGTTAAATGTATTGAGGAAGAATACCGAAAAAATTACCATGTGGTCAACCTGATGACGGAAACATTTATCATTCGCAATGATGATGATGATTCTGATGAGTGATGATGAAGTAGCATCCAGTAACACCAATACACCATCGACATCTGGCTTCCATGATCCATGTTCCAACGGTATAATGGACGGCGTGTCACCCTTAGCTTAAGTTTTCTTGTTACAAACTACTTTATTTTACGATAAAAATAAAAAATAATGCTCAAGCAAACATTATCCATTTTGAATTTCAACCTCTTCCAAAGTTCTAAGTAGCTAGTAAAGTACCTATTATGATTCTACAATAAAACCATTAATTACTATTATAATATTATAAAACAATAGCCTAGTACCATGTAGTACTTTAGAACGCGACTGTACCCATGCGCAGACACACCCCCTCCACTATCGCTCAGCGTTCTTTTTACGTGACGGGACCTGTACCGAGCTAGATAAAAGAGTTTGGCTTCGATGCGGATATTGAACCTAGTCAGCTGATTTTATGATTTATTTATTTTAAATTCCACTGCTGGTTTAATGTTTAAGTATTTTCATGTTTTATTTTATTGAAATTAACGTTTTATTTAACTATACTAACACGATGGAGCGTGAATAAAGCTAATAAAACGTTGTGAAAAGATGATTTTTTTTTTCATCAGGATCGATTTTATATTTCACCCATCATCTAAGATATAGTTAGTACTGTCGTCTGTCTTCGTTTTCGGGAGCGTTTCAAAAATACCCTGTATTATATCCAATAGTGAAAAGCCAGCCTAATTGTGTTCGTATTTCACTCTGATATTTTAACAAGTTGTACTTGCGTTTATAGAGTAAATATATTTGTAATTCAAATTTTAACATGTTTGCTAAAAAGGAGGAGGTTCTCAGTTCGATACGTATGTTTTTTGTATTTCGTTTTATACTTTTTTTCTAATTTTTGTTTTTATTATTATTGTTATTAAACAATTAATCCAACTTTGCCATTCTTCATTTTCACGTCACATTCAGTGGACCCACAAAACCATTTAAAAAAAATTAAGAAATATTTTTTGTCATTAACATAAAAATGTAAAAAAATAAAAACACCGATGAATTTAATGTAATATGTACCTTTACAAATAAATATAAAATATTCGACTCTATACATTTTTTGTCCTTAATTATCAGTTTGGTTCGAAATTTTGTCAATGTTTTTAATTGATTTTAATAAATCTAGCAAATCATTATAAATATGTGTTTATGTTTATTCGTTCCATATTTAGTATAGTTTTTGACAGCATAAATCATTTATAAAATTATCAAACAGTTTATTTTTTACAACCTTATCTTTAGCAGTGGTATTTTTTGTGGAATTATTTTTGTTTCTTAAGATTCTAGAAGATCTGACTACTTGAAACACACGATGTATTATAAAAGAAACTTGTTAACAAGTTAAGCATAATAGGTGACCACAAAAAATATTTTAAGTGGATAATTAAGGCCAAAAAGGGCTTTGAACTCACATCTGTTGCAAAGATATTATTTGGCTTTCACAACTTCGCTTTCAAATCTATTTCTTTGACTAATTCTATGAGAAGAGGATGATTTTACCTATTTATATTAATAAAATAACTAATAAATAATATTATAAGACCTTTTATCATGCTATTAATGATTCATATTGATTTTTAAATGCATTTTTCTACAATTACGTGTATACATTTACACATTTTGTGTGATCAGGCCATTTGAAATATTTCCACTTGCTATGAGAATTAGTTAATTTTATATACATAATAAAGCAAATTTCATGTAGATTCTGAATATATGAATATTGATTAGTGTTCTTAAATGAATTTACGTCGAAATCAGCATTTAAACGATGACCGCTAACTTACATTCATACGCTAAATTTAGACTTGGCGCTTGTCGACTTTATGACGTTTGACATTTGGGCGCTCGAGAGGTTAATTCTCCACAATAATATGCTAATGCGTTGCATCGCGAAGTTTTTGGGAAATTTTGAAGAAAACTTGATACAGCGGACATGTGATGATGGTACCCTCTTCATTTTCTTATCCTCCATCTATGGACGAGATAGATATTTTTTATTGGCACCAAAAAAAATCGTCGAAGTTTGTACACATTTAAAAACCTCATAGCATACTACTCATTTTCTATCATTATAATAAGAAAAATTACTAAAATTCCACATAAAATAAACACCAGGTTTACATATGAACTATTAGTGAAAACGATGAAACAAGTCCTCCGAAGGTAACCGCTTAGGAGCCTTGATGAGATAGTACCAAGCCAAGCGAGCTACCAACTTGGACAAAGTATGGTACCAAGCTAACTAACCAACATTAAGATATGATTATCTTTAATTTTATCTTTTAACAAACAATGCTGACAACCTATGTCAATGACATAAAAATAAGAGATATAAGGTGAACGCACATTTATCAACACCCTACGCGGCGTGCGCACCACATTTCAGAATTCGTTGTATGTTCCATCATATGAAAACTCGCACATTTCACCCGCACCGTACGCGACTTATTTTATTAAATGCGGTAGGTATCCGAATATTGAAGGAGGCATGCTGATGACGTCATAAAATGCGGCGCGTCTTGCCAACTTAGTGGATTTTCCACTAAAACTGGTGGTTTCGACTACCCTTCTAATGGAGAAATATTGTTTACAGTGGCTTGTGTTTTTTTAGTGGTTCAATAGAACAAGGTTTAAATTAGTGGCAAGATGATCACTCCACCATTAACCCACATACACGTATCGAAATATATTTTTACTTCAGGAGTATTTACTTTTATTGTGTAGGTAACAATGAGTCGTCAGACAAGACATGCGTAAGACGATCCATCCATCAAATGCAAATATCTGAAAATCGTTCATCATCATCTAATAAGTCTTTTTAAACGTATAATATTCTCCATACAAATGCCTTTTTAAATTATTATTGTGAATCCAGAATCTTCTTTTTCCTCGAATTTTATTTTTTCTTCCTCTGCCACTAAGCAGGCTATTACAAGATTTTTTTCCATAGCGATCCAAGCGATTCCGAGTGATCAATGTCGCTCTACCGTTTCACACTAGTGGTTAGAAAAAACTGTAAAAGTTGTTGGCAATACTAAAGATACGGCGCGTACGGCGCGTACGTACTATTATGTGAGGCCATCAGTAAATGCGGCGCTGATAAATGTGCGTTCACCTATAGCCTATAGGATATAGGATAACTCATATTCTTAGGTCATTGGCCTATGTGAATCATAATAGTAGTAGTAGTTAGCATTTAATTTTATTAATTATAGGATCCCAAGCAGATAGTAACACCCATCCATTTTCTCTATTGAAATTAGGATGTTTTTTTTTTTTAATTTCAGTAGCCTTTATTATATATAATTAAAAAATAGTCTTTATAATTATCGATTCACGTAGAGATTTAATTTTTCGTAGTATTTCCTTATTAAATCGTTAGTTGTTATAAGCTTATTAGTTGTAGGGTCTGTTTTGACCTGTTGTATGTACTTTCGTCCGATAAACGATATTGTATTTTAAAATTATACTCTGACGTGTCCATTATTACCGTAGCATTTTCTTTAGTTGCGCGAAGAGTCATAAACTCTGGTCTGTGGCGTAAGTTGTTCAACGCTTTAAATTCGTCTTTAGGAAAATTTGGTTTTGGTACTGAATTCCGACGTAACATTGACGAAATATCTTGACGTATGGCCTCCAAATCCTCTTTACCGATGTTATTCTTAAACAAACAATCCTCAACACTACATACATTGAGTTCTATGTACTACGTACTAGAGAAGCTATTCCAAACAAAAAATCAAAGAGAATATAATCACTACGTTTATAAAAATGTGCACTACTCTGTTTTCATGCGCGCAGGTTAGTAGATTTTAGACTATGATTGTAGATAGCGTGGCATATAAATGAAGAAATTTATTTTTTCTATTGTAATATTATTACCTATTTATTCACTTGAACTACAAATAATTTTACTTATTTGACTACTGAATTATTAATTACGTTCAGGTTTAAACTTTAATTTGAAATCTCGTATCATTAGCGCAGCTCCACACTCTATGAATATTGAAGCCACACTAAATGACACTAAAGGTGTACGGATTGCAGTACAGTTCATTTGAACATAGTGAATGTTCGGAATGCCAAATCTAGTACGTAGTACATATATATCGATGACTACATATAATTTCTTCGTACAGGATTATTCACGGTGTTAGTGTGAAATTCATGCCTTTAGATAGTACTTTTACTGTCGGTTCATCTAGTGTATGTTTGAGAGACTGCAGACCGTGCGTTGCTTATATTCTTTATTAAATTTTTGCGCATGAGAATTACGTAACAATTGCTTCGATGAAGATATACAAATTTTAAGTTTTTTTATCTGCTTAGGAGCTTTGAGATATATCGCCTGTCCAGTTACACCAATATACAGTAATCTATGAGTTACACATAGACTTAGTATCTTATAGATGTTGAATAATACCGGTGCAATGTGAGAACCTTGGGGCACACCTGAAGGGATGGGATGCAATTCTGATGCAAAGCCATTCACTACCACATAAAAAGCTCGACCAGTAAGATAAGACTTAAGCCATTTTAAAAGAGAACCATGAATACCATAAATTGATAGCTTCTTGAGAACGATATCATGAGGATTTCTATCGAACGCCTTGCTGAAGTCCGTATAGATAACATCAATTTGTCTATTGCTATCCATCTGCTCAATTAATTCCTCAGTGAAGAGGACCAGATTAGAACAAGTTGATCTACCGTTCATAAAACCATGTTGGCAGGGTGATATGAACTTCAGAATGTGGTTTTGTATGTACGGACAGACAAGTGCTTCCAGTACTTTAGCTAAGGTAGATAAGATAGAGATTGGTCTGTAATTTGAGACTATACAATTGTCACCATTTTTATGAATAGGCACAACTTTGGAAGTTTTCCATATAGTTGGAAAAATTCCTGTTTGAAGTGAAATATAAAAATTTTTGTAAAGTGGTTTCAGAAGATTATTCGCACGCTTAGAAATGAATATTGTGCGAACATTATCGTAAACTGCTCCTTTAGAAATGTCCACACTCTTTAACTTTTTAAAATTAAATTTCGATCTAATTTTAAGGAAGAAAAGCATTCACTGTTTTTGCTAATTATGTTGAGATTGGCGTCAAAGTATTCGCTCGTATTACTTTTATTTATGCTTTGAGAATTACAGTATACGGAAGTGAAATAAGAGGCAAAAAGATTGCAGATGTCCCTACCCTCTGTAAAATAAGCGGTACCGTCGGTCATAGACATTGGATAAGTACTCGAGCCCCCACGTTTGTTTTTTATATATGACCAGAAATATTTAGGGTTTGTCTGGATGCGATTCTCAACTTCTGCGTGATAGGATTTGTAGCAAGATTTCATTAAGTTCCTACAACGCTCTGTAAGAAGACGATAAGAAATCAAATCTAAGGGATTGTGATAGTTTTTGTATTTTAGTCTGTACTTATCTTTTTCACGTAGGCGATTAATTAGGTCCTTGGAAAACCATGATGGATTTCTTTTATTCTTTACTCTAGTAACAGGTACATTTTTATAATAACTTCTTTGATATTATTATAAAAATGTCTAACTATCTGATCGATGTCCTCGACACCTGTGAAAAAATCATCCCAATCGATCTTGGCTAAATATTTGTTAACTTTATCATAGTCAACTAGATGAAAATTTTGCCTACGTGTATCGAGATTGTATGACAGAGTTGGACTACTAACAAAAGTTAATTCAACTATGAGTGGTGGATGTAACGGGTCCTCGGTACATAGTATGTCTGTTGCTCGAGAAACAGTGCATGAAATTGTGTCTATTAAGACTAAATCAAGTGTTCTACCCATAGAATTATTAATAAAATTGCATTGTTTAAGGCTGTTTACCATAGAAAAGTCAATAAAGCTTTGATATAAGGGAGAAGTCTGTAAATTTTCTGAGTTGTATACACTACTCCAGTTTAAGTTGCTCAAATTAAAGTCTCCGATGAGGCACATTTGTGTGTTAAGTTGCTCTCTTTTATTAGGTATAGTTAGTACTGTCTTCGTTTTCGGGAGCGTTTCAAAAATACCCTGTATATATTTATTATGACGGGAAATTCAAATAATACTCTCATCATCATCATCATTACAGTCCTTCACAAGTCCACTGCTGAACATAGGCCTCCCCCAAGGAATGCCACAAAGCACGGTCCTGAGCCACCTGCATCCATCGACTTCCTGCATGTCTTACCAGGTTGTCACTCCATCTAGTGGGGAGACGCCCTACACTTCGTCCGCCGGTACGAGGTCGCCACTCGAGAACCTTTTTTCCCCATCGGTTATCGGTTCATCGAGCTATATGGCCGGTCCATTGCCACTTCAACCTACTAATCCGCTGGGCTATGTCGGTCACTCTGGTTCCACTGCGGATATCCTCATTTCTAAGTTTATCACCCAGAGAAACCCCGAGCATAGCCCTCTCCATAGCTCGCTGAGCGACCTTGAGCTTCTTCATCCGGCCAGCAGTGAAGGACCCCGTTTCAGTTCCATAGGTCATCACTGGCAACACGCACTAGTTGTATAGTCTCGTTTTTAAGTTTTGAGGTATAACTGACGAGAAGATGTGCCGTAATTTCCCAAACGCTGCCCAACCGAGTTGAATCCGTCGATTGACCTCTCGGTCGAAGTTGGACTTACCTAGTCGGACTATTTGTCCCAGGTAAACATACTCGTCAACAACTTCGAGCTTAGTGCTCCCAGCAATTACCGGCATAGGTGTGACATGGACATTAAACATGATCTTTGTTTTGTCCATGTTCATTTTAAGACCTATCCGTTTGGAGACACTATTGAGATCATTGAGCATAGTGCTTAGGTCCTCCCACGATTCTGCCATAAGGACTATATCGTCGGCAAATCGAAGGTGAGTGATGTACTCGCCATTGATGTTAATACCGTATCCTTTCCAGTCCAGTAGCTTGAAAACGTCTTCCAATACAGCGGAGAAGAGTTTCGGGGATATAACGTCACCCTGTCTTACACTTCTCTGCAGCTGGATAGGTTTCGTACTCTGATTCTGTACTCGGATAGCTATCGTAGCCCTACTGTACAAACACTTCAGCACTTCGATATACCGACAGTCAACTTGGCACCGCTGAAGGGACTGCAGCACCGCCCAAATTTCGACGGAAACAAGGGCTTTCTCATAGTCCACATACGCAAGGCAAAGTGGCAGATTGTACTCTTCTGTCTTCTGTACAATTTTCCAAAGGGTGTGTATGTGGTCTATGGTACTAAAGCCTTTTCAGAAACCGGCTTGTTCGGGAGGCTGGAAGTCGTCGAGTCTGCGTGCGAGATGATTCGTAATGACTCTCGAAAACAGCACGTAGACGCGGCTCAGAAGGGAAATCGGTCTGTAGTTCTTCAAGAGAGCGTTATCGCCTTTCTTGAAGAACAAGACCTACACTTCTGCTCACGCCTCTGGAGTAGTGAATTAAAGAGCTTCTGAAGGACTTCAAGTACCGGTTTTCCTCCCGCTTTCAAACTCCGCGTAATTCCATCCTCACCTGGGGCCTTGCCGTTTTAGGGTGCTGGAGAGCCATTCTAATCTCGATCAGACTGACGTCCGGGATATTTTCGGAAGAGTGTCGGATAAGACTCGCTCTTGGATCGTTACTCACACTTGCGTGTGGCTCCAACGATGACGTGTACAGCTGCCCATAGAACCTCTCAATCTCACTCAAAATCTCAGGTGTCCCGGAAACGATGCTGCCACACTCGGTCTTCAGCTTTGACAATTGGCTCTTTCTGGCAGACAGATCTCTGGCAAAGACTTTGGAGCCTTGGGTCCGCTCGTTCGTTTCTTCAATACAAGCTGTATTGAAGTTGCGTAAGTCCCGCCGCACGCATTTGGAGTAGTCATGGGCGTTTTTGGATTTGAACGCAAACGGATATTTATCCGATTTCAGATTTCAAAATCGATTTCAAAATCCGTTATTAAAAATCCGATTTCAGTTGCGCTTAGCCACGCCATTTCGTTTGCGTATTTATATTTCGTTTTATAAATTAACGAAACGATAAACTCAAATGTAATACAGAAACAGATTTACGCGATTATCCTTTATGCTTCAATCTAGGCTTAGAACTAGCAGAAAAGTTTTGTAGGAAATTAAGACTTATCCGGCGCATTTTAAAATCGGCATATTTACAATGATTTCTTAATATTTTATTTCCTAAATCGGTACTTGTCTTTTGCGCCAAATAAATTGAAGCGTGAGATCGTTTTAAATGAGCTTCTAGATTACCCGTTGTTGATTTATATGATATAATATATTTTGACTACAATATTTACACACTCCAGAAGCATTTTCTTTTTTGTCAAAATGAGTCAATAGTCAATACCTCACTGTTATGTAAACTTACTTGTATATATACTTACACACAATTCACTTAGTTAACTTATTTTTTTAACTCTAAACTCTACTAAACAAACGGGCAATAAACATACTTGTAATTACAACATATCCTGTAATTCACTGATACGACTGACCAGCACGCGCGCTCTTATTACCAAGGTCAAATTTGCATCTAAACGAAAGCAACATGAAAACAAAAGATAATTTCTAGTAAACAAACACTAAACCAAAAACAAAAATAAATATTTAAACAATCTTGCAAATATAGTCTAGATCATATAGAAAGATATAGATCGCATATTTCAATGATTCTAGTAAGCAAACACCCAAACCAAAAATTTATCAACACATAATCTCGCAAAGCAAATAAAGACTTTAAGTACTAATAATAATAATATTGATCGCATATTTCAATGTGCAATGATTTCCGTAGCTGACAAACCGAAATCCAAATCGTAAAATTCACGCCATCCTTTTCATTCAGCTATGTTGTATTTGGTTAGAAAGAGAAAAACTGAGAAAACGGATTTCTACACATGCGAGAAATCCAAATCGACAACAACCAAATCCAAACTTTGGATTTCGTTGTTGTCGATTCGTTTGGGTGTACAGATCGTAAGATCGTAGCTTAGTTAGGTCGATTTTTGAAATCGGATTTTCTAGTTTGAGAAATCGATACGATTCGATTTGTGTTTGAAATCGGATTTTAGATTCGTTTTGATATATCTGACGCATGCCTAATTTGGAGATCTGTCTGTTCAGTTGCCTGTATGCTGTCAAATATGTTGAAGACTGCAGCTTCATTTCCCGTCTAACAGCCATGAGATTAAGAGTGTGATATATGAATTTAGCTTTTTAACGCTAGATGTCTCAAAAATACATTCACACTATTATAGACACAATGATAATATTTATAACGTCGACATTGCCCTACCTAACCTGTACTGCTACGTGAATGATGTTAGTGAGGTAGTTACTCTCCCTGAACGTGATCTGGCTTATATCGATATTCAGTATATGATTATTATCATGTATATAAATTGAATTGACTGAAGAAACTAAATTGAAAAAAAATATGATACAATGAGTAAAATAGCAAAATTTATTGGAAATTGCCTTGATGTACTACGTATGTCCCCGTAATTCATATAGCCGGCATATAATTAATTGTCTTTAGTAGAAATTTATTGAAAGTTAGCTAAATTATCATTTATGAAATGGATACAAGGAAAATAATAAAAAACAATAATTTTGCAATTGTTTATTGTCATTGAAATAACATATATTTGTTAAAAATTATCGTTTTTACACTTTAATATTAAATTTTATACGATAATGAATTCGGATACTAATGTAGATCATGATATTAAGATTACTTTTATTTACAGCTTCTTTCCAAAAGTCATGAGTACTACTAAACTACTTACTTACTTCTCTGGCTTAGCAACCCTAACAAATGTTCATTCATAGGGTATCACCCTATAATTTCTTATATTTCCATAGACATACAGTATTTGCAAATTATCATTAAGGACGCGTTTGCAAAATTGATAGATATAGAATCGAACTATTACATTGACACGGGTCACACACACAAGTGTACGCACGGTTAGCTGCGAGTGCGGGAATCGTAATCAAGTAAAAACATTTTGATAATTTGAAAGACTGATTTTTTTTTCTCATTTCTTATACCTACAAAAATATACTTAGATACGAAATACGAATAGCTGCTCCAGAGACTGCTAGGCACTGGAAGCCCTCTACTAGCAGTGAGATGGTGGCTGTGGACTTTGGGCTGGTTTTGTTAGTTATAATAAGACTTTAGCTCCGGACTTGGTGACAGCTACTGGAACTCCTCGACGAGTAGTACTAGGTGTGCCGAGTTTGGGCTCGTTTTGTTAGTTACGATGAGATCTAAAACTTCGGGCTTGATGGAGAGACCTGATGGTGTACTTTGGTGACTACTACTAGAACTCCTGGACGAGTAGAACTAGGTGTGCCGAGTTTGGGCTCGTTTTGTTAGTTATTATGCAACCTAACCTCCGGGCTTGATGGAGAGACCTGTAGTGTACTTTTGGTGACAACTAGTGGAACTCCTGGACGAGTACAACTAGGTGTGCCGAGCTTGGGCTCGTTTTGTTAGTTATTATGAGACCTAACCTCCGGGCTTGATGGAGAGACCTGATGATGACTTTGGTGACTACTACTAGAACTCCTGGACGAGTAGCACAATTTGAGCCGCATCTCATAAGACCACGGAGGATTTAGAGCGGTAAGCTGTTTCATACCTATTTTTTAAATAACTTGGTACTGAACTGATCTGAATAGGTACATAACTGAATACATCAGAATAATAAACATACCTACACGATGAATAAAACGCATAACTCTAACCTTGTTAACTTTTCATTTAAGTATTTTTTCATTAGCGGGAATCGAACCAGTTATTTGGTTTATTTAACCTGTAATTTGAATTAAAGTGGCTACGTGGAGACAAGCACAGTGGCAAAATAGTAGGTTAAGTAGATAAGTTAGGTATTTAGACAAGTGTTGTAAACTATTAGGTATTGTGATACCATCGCTAGTTACGGGCCGCGCGAATTCGGCGTTCGCGCGTACATTGACCCCTAGTCAGCTGATTGTAATTCAGTAATTCCACTGCTGGTTTTATGTTTAAGTATTTTCATGTTTTATTTTAATGAAATTAACGTTTTATTTAACACGATGATTTATACTAACACGATGGAGCGTGAATAAAGCTAATAAAACGTTGTGAAAAGATGATTTTTTTTTTCATTAGGATCGATTTTATATTTCACCCATCATCTAAGATATAGTTAGTACTGTCGTCTGTCTTCGTTTTCGGGAGCGTTTCAAAAATACCCTGTATATAATTAATAAAATAGTCTTTATAATTATCGAATTCACGTAGAGATTTAATTTTTCGTAGTTATTCCTTATTAAATCGTTAGTTGTTATAAGCTTATTAGTTGTAGAGTCTGTTTTGACCTGTTGTATGTACTTTCGTCCGATAAACGATATTGTATTTTAAAATTATACTCTGACGTGTCCATTATTACCGTAGCATTTTCTTTAGCTGCGCGAAGAGTCGTAAACTCTGGTCTGTGGCGTAAGTTGTTCAACGCTTTAAATTCGTCTTTAGGAAAATTTGGTTTTGGTACTGAATTCCGACGTAACATAGACGAAATATCTTGACGTATGGCCTCCAAATCCTCTTTACCGTTGTTATTCTTAAACAAACAATCCTCAACACTACATACATTGAGTTCTATGTACTACGTACTAGAGAAGCTATTCCAAACAAAAAATCAAAGAGAATGTAATCACTACGTTTACAAAAAATGTGCACTACTCTGTTTTCGCGCATGCGCGGGAGATAGTAGATTTTAGTCTATGATTGTAGATAGCGTGGCATATAAATGAAGAAATTTATTTTTTCTATTGTAATATTATTACCTATTTATTCACTTGAACAACAAATAATTTTACTTATTTGACTACTGCATTATTAATTACGTTCAGGTTTAAACTTTAATTTGAAATCTCGTATCATTAGCGCAGCTCCACACTATGAATATTGAAGCCACACTAAATGACACTAAAGGTGTACGGATTGCAGTACAGTTCATTTGAACATAGTGAATGTTCGGAATGCCAAATCTAGTACGTAGTACATATATATCGATGACTACATATAATTTCTTCGTACAGGATTATTCACGGTGTTAGTGTGAAATTCATGCCTTTAGATAGTACTTTTACTGTCGGTTCATCTAGTGTATGTTTGAGAGACTGCAGACCGTGCGTTGCTTATATTCTTTATTAAATTTTTGCGCATGAGAATTACGTAACAATTGCTTCGATGAAGATATACAAATTTTAAGTTTTTTTATCTGCTTGGAGCTTTGAGATATCGCCTGTCCAGTTACACCAATATACAGTAATCTATGAGTTACACATAGACTTAGTATCTTATAGATGTTGAATAATACCGGTGCAATGTGAGAACCTTGGGGCACACCTGAAGGGATGGGATGCAATTCTGATGCAAAGCCATTCACTACCACATAAAAAGCTTGACCAGTAAGATAAGACTTAAGCCATTTTAAAAGAGAACCATGAATACCATAAATTGATAGCTTCTTGAGAACGATATCATGAGGAACTCTATGAAACACCTTGCTGAAGTCCGTATAGATAACATCAATTATGTTGAGATTTGGCGTCAAAGTATTCGCTCGTATTACTTTTATTTATGCTTTGAGAATTACAGTATACGGAAGTGAAATAAGAGGCAAAAAGATTGCAGATGTCCCTACCCTCTGTAAAATAAGCGGTACCGTCGGTCATAGACATTGGATAAGTACTCGAGCCCTCACGTTTGTTTTTTATATATGACCAGAAATATTTAGGGTTTGTCTGGATGCGATTCTCAACTTCTGCGTGATAGGATTTGTAGCAAGATTTTATTAAGTTCCTACAACGCTCTGTAAGAAGACGATAAGAAATCAAATCTAAGGGATTGTGATACTTTTTATATTTTAGTCTGTACTTACTTTTTTCACGTAGTCGATTAATTAGGTCCTTGGAAAACCATGATGGATATCTTTTATTCTTTACTCTAGTAACAGGTACATTCTTTATAATAACTTCTTTGATATTATTATAAAAAATGTCTAACATCTTATCGATGTCCTCGACACCTGTGAAAAGTTCATCCCAATCGATCTTGGCAAAATATTTGTTTACTTTGTCATAGTCAACTAGATGAAAATTTTGCCTACGTGTATCGAGATTGTATGGCAGAGTTGGACTACTAACAAAAGTTAATTCAACTATGAGTGGTGTATGTAACGGATCCTCGGTACATAGTATGTCTGTTGCTCGAGAAACAGTGCATGAAATTGTGTCTATTAAGACTAAATCAAGTGTTCTACCCATAGAATTATTAATAAAATTGCATTGTTTAAGGCTGTTTACCATAGAAAAGTCAATAAAGCTTTGATATAAGAGAGAAGTCTGTAAATTTTCTGAGTTGTATACACTACTCCAGTTTAAGTTGCTCAAATTAAAGTCTCCGATGAGGCACATTTGTGTGTTAAGTTGCTCTCTTTTATTAGGTATAGTTAGTACTGTCTTCGTTTTCGGGAGCGTTTCAAAATACCCTGTATATATTTATTATGACGGGAAATTCAAATAATACTCTCATCATCATCATCAGTACAGTCCTTCACAAGTCCACTGCTGAACATAGGCCTCCCCCAAGGAATGCCACAAAGCACGGTCCTGAGCCACCTGCATCCATCGACTTCCTGCATGTCTTACCAGGTTGTCACTCCATCTAGTGGGGAGACGCCCTACACTTCGTCCGCCGGTACGAGGTCGCCACTCGAGAACCTTTTTTCCCCATCGGTTATCGGTTCATCGAGCTATATGGCCGGCCCATTGCCACTTCAACCTACTAATCCGCTGGGCTATGTCGGTCACTCTGGTTCTACTGCGGATATCCTCATTTCTACGTTTATCACCCAGAGAAACCCCGAGCATAGCCCTCTCCATAGCTCGCTGAGCAACCTTGAGCTTCTTCATCCGGCCAGCAGTGAAGGACCACGTTTCAGTTCCATAGGTCATCACTGGCAACACGCACTAGTTGTATAGTCTCGTTTTCAAGTTTTGAGGTATACCTGACGAGAAGATGTGCCGTAATTTCCCAAACGCTGCCCAACCGAGTTGAATCCGACGATTGACCTCTCGGTCGAAGTTGGACTTACCTAGTCGGACTATTTGTCCCAGGTAAACATACTCGTCAACAACTTCGAGCTTAGTGCTCCCAGCAATTACCGGCATAGGTGTGACATGGACATTAAACATGATCTTTGTTTTGTTTACCTATCCGTTTGGAGACACTATTGAGATCATTGCGCATAGTGCTTAGGTCCTCCCGCGATTCTGCCATAAGGACTATATCGTCGGCAAATCCAAGGCGAGTGATGTATTCGCCATTGATGTTAATACCGTATCCTTTCCAGTCCAGTAGCTTGAAAACGTCTTCCAATGCAGCGGAGAAGAGTTTCGGGGATATAACGTCACCCTGTCTTACACCTCTCTGCAGCTGGATAGGTTTCGTACTCTGATTCTGTACTCGGATAGCTATCGTAGCCCTACTGTACAAACACTTCAGCACTTCGATATACCGACAGTCAACTTGGCACCGCTGAAGGGACTGTAGCACCGCCCAAATTTCGACGGAATCAAAGGCTTTCTCATAGTCCACATACGCAAGGCAAAGTGGCAGATTGTACTCTTCTGCCTTCTGTACAATTTTCCAAAGGGTGTGTATGTGGTCTATGGTACTAAAGCCTTTTCAGAAACCGGCTTGTTCGGGAGGCTGGAAGTCGTCGAGTCTGCGTGCGAGACGATTCGTAATAACTCTCGAAAACAGCACGTAGACGCGGCTCAGAAGGGAAATCGGTCTGTAGTTCTTCAAGAGAGCGTTATCGCCTTTCTTGAAGAACAAGACCACCGCACTTCTGCTCCACGCCTCTGGAGTAGTGAATTAAAGAGCTTCTGAAGGACTTCAAGTACCGGTTTTCCACCCGCTTTCAGAAGCTCCGCCGTAATTCCATCCTCACCTGGGGCCTTGCCGTTTTTAAGGTGCTGGAGAGCCATTTTGATATCTTCGGAAGAGTGTCGGATAAGACTCGCTCTTGGATCGTTACTCACACTTGCGTGTGGCTCCAACGATGACGTGTACAGCTGCCCATAGAACCTCTCAATCTCACTCAAAATCTCAGGTGTCCCGGAAACGATGCTGCCACACTTGGTCTTCAGCTTTGACAATTGGCTCTTTCTGGCAGACAGATCTCTGGCAAAGACTTTGGAGCCTTGGGTCCGCTCGTTCGTTTCTTCAATACAAGCTGCATTGAAGTTGTGTAAGTCCCGCCGCACGCATTTGAAGATCTGTCTGTTCAGTTGCCTGTATGCTGTCAAATCTGTCGAAGACTGCAGCTTCATTTCCCGTCTAACAGCCATGAAATTAAGAGTGTGATAAATGTATTTAGCTTTTTAACGCTAGATGTCTCAAAAATACATTCACACTATTATAGACACAATGATAATATTTATAACGTCGACATTGCCCTACCTAACCTGTATTGCTACGTGAATGATGTTAGTGAGGTAGTTACTCTCCCTGAACGTGATCTGGCTTATATCGATATTCAGTATGTGATTATTATCATGTATATAAATTGAATTGACTGAAGAAACTGAATTGAAAAAAAATATGATAAAATGAGTAAAATAGCAAAATTTATTGGAAATTGCCTTGATGTACTACGTATGTCCCCGTAATTCATATAGCCGGCATATAATTAATTGTCTTTAGTAGAAATTTATTGAAAGTTAGCTAAATTATCATTATGAAATGGAAACAAGGAAAATAATAAAAAACAATAATTTTGCAATTGTTTATTGTCATTGAAATAACATATATTTGTTAAAAATTATTGTTTTCACACTTTAATATTAAATTTTATACGATAATGAATTCGGATACTAATGTAGATCATGATATTAAGATTACTTTTATTTACAGCTTCTTTCCAAAAGTCATGAGTACTACTAAACTACTTACTTACTTCTCTGGCTTAGCAACCCTAACAAATGTTCATTCATAGGGTATCACCCTATAATTTCTTATATTTCCATAGACATACAGTATTTGCAAATTTTCATTAAGGACGCGTTTGCAAAATTGATAGGTATAGAATCGAACTATTACATTGACACGGGTCACACACACAAGTGTACGCAGGGTTAGCTGCGAGTGCGGGAATCGTAATCAAGTAAAAACATTTTGATAATTTGAAAGACTGATTTTTTTTCTCATTTCTTATACCTACAAAAATATACTTAGATACGAAATACGAATAGCTGCTCCAGAGACTGCTAGGCACTGGAAGCCCTCTACTAGCAGTGAGATGGTGGCTGTGGACTTTGGGCTGGTTTGTTAGTTATGATAAGACTTTAGCTCCGGACTTGGTGAAGTGACTTGAAGGTATACTTCGGTGACAGCTACTGGAACTCCTCGACGAGTAAAACTAGGTGTGCCGAGTTTGGGCTCGTTTTGTTAGTTATTATGGAACCTAACCTCCGGGCTTGATGGAGAGACCTGAAGATGTACTTTGGTGACTACTACTGGAACTCCTGGACGAGTACAACTAGGTGTGCCGAGTTTGGGCTCGTTTTGTTAGTTATTATGGAACCTAACCTCCGGGCTTGATGGAGAGACCTGTAGTGTACTTTGGTGACTACTACTGGAACTCCTGGACGAGTACAACTAGGTGTGCCGAGTTTGGGCTCGTTTTGTTAGTTATTATGAGACCTAACCTCCGGGCTTGATGGAGAGACCTGATGATGTACTTTGGTGACTACTACTGGAACTCCTGGATGAGTAGAAGTAGGTGTGCCGAGTTTGGGCTCGTTTTGTTAGTTATGATAAGACTTTAGCTCCGGACTTGGTGAAGTGACTTGAAGGTATACTTCGGTGACAGCTACTGGAACTCCTCGACAAGTAGAACTAGGTGTGCCGAGTTTGGGCTCGTTCTGTTAGTTATTATGAGACCTAACCCCCGGACTTGATGGAGTGACAGACACACCTAGTTCTACTCGTCCAGGAGTTCCAGAAGTAGTCACCGAAGTACACCATCAGGTCTGTCCGTCAAGCCCGGAGGTTAGGTCTCATCATAACTAACAAAACGAGCCCAAACTCGGCACACCTAGTTCTACTCGTCCAGGAGTTCCAGTAGTAGTCACCGAAGTACACCATCAGGTCACTTCATCAAGTCCGGGGGTAAGGTCTAATCATAACTAACAAAACGAGCCCAAACTTGGCACACATAGTTTTACTCATCCAGGAGTTCCAGTAGTAGTCACCAAAGTACACCATCAGGTCTGTCCATCAAGCCCGGAGGTTAGGTCTCATCATAACTAACAAAACGAGCCCAAACTCGGCACATCTAGTTCTACTCGTCTAGGAGTTCCAATAGCAGTCACCGATGTACACTTTCAGATCACTCCATAAAGTCTAAGACGAATGGGCATTTATATATATATATTTATATATAAATCCCACTTACTGTTAGCGAAACAAAATATTATAATAAAAATGTGTGATTATAAAAATAATAATATTATTTTACCTTGTCAAGTACCTATGTATCAAATTCGAATATTTTGTGTATGTACAGCGATCTTTTTCAGCTGCTGCAACCAGGCAGGCGACACAGTATCCACTCACGACGGCGGCCGAGCGCGGACTGTGGTTTTGTACAAAAAATCAAAACAGGCACCAAAAATAAAATAACCCTTATTGCAATCCATTATGATTCATCCGTATTAGCAAAATATGTGAAAAAATAAGCATCAGTTTTTTTTTTACGACTGTTTGTGACATTTTGGTAAAAAGTAAACACCACTATTTTTTATTGAATATGTCTGCCAACTTATAGTATTTTTATAAATCTTAATATATGTTGATAATAGAACAAAAAACCTAGACGTGAGCCGGTATCGTTAATTTTGTAGAAAATGGCTAGGGAAGATCGTTTTTACAATATAAAAAACTATTATTTTCAACAAAAAAATTACTACCATTTGAAGATGAAGAACCATTCTATACGTGGTAGTTATTAGCTATGTTTGATTTGGTTTAGTTTTCTCACAAAATGTACCGAAAAACAGCATAATTTTGCCCGATTTGCAAACGCACCCTCAATACGTGTGAATGAACGAACATGTGAATGAACAGACATGTGATAAAATTTTATCGAAAACTTTAATATCGGCGTAGTCACAACACTATCGCAGCTATTTTTATTCAAAATGTATTTACAGATGAACCTTAGTTTAACGAAATACGGTTGAATATTACTTGTAATAAAGGCAATTTGACATTTTGTCCATGTTCAGTCAAGTTTCTATCCAAAAAAGGAGAAATTACACGTGCCTTTGGTACGAAACACCTCCATTCAAAATATTTTTCTTTTTACTTTCGTTTTTACACTCCAATATTACACAAAACGGCATATTTTCGCATATATCACTTAAGCAGAGATCCGCCAGCTCGCAACAATTTGAGCCTGCGACTGACAGTCAATTACGCTCTACTGTCACTAATTGTGACACGCCTGCCCCGCCCACTTTGGGCTTCCTCTTGTTTTTTATATTCCGTGGTCAGTGTAAATGTTTTACTATATGCTGATACGTCACATTGCAAAGTTTTAGAAATATTTTTTTTACAGCTTAACGCAGCAGTCCTGTGTAACTCCGTAGATAGAGGATTGACTAGATAAAGCATTCGCGTATGCTTTTGAGATAGAAATAGGCGGGAGTTACTTTCTCTGGGTTACCAGATATTGTTCCATTTCCCCCGTTATAGGTTTATTTATATTCACTTCAATCTGTTGAAGACTGCAGCTTCATTTCTCGTCTAACAGCCATGAGATTAAGAGTGTGATCGGAGAGTTTCTGTGTTCTTCTGCGGTGGGTCTTGCAGAACTTAGCTCCGTCCGCATGGACGGTTTCCACGAGCTTATCATTCATATCGTCCACTTCATTGCAATCTTCTAGGCACCGAAAACGGTTTTGTAACTCGAGCTGAAAGGTTTCGGGACTTTGGACTAGAGCACGAGAGGGACGGAGCGTTGACTTTGTTTAGGTTCGGTGTGCCTTTAGAGGTTAAAATGGTTAGCCATTCGGTGATCGCTACCAGTTTTCACCCTCGCGATCACTGAGACATCACTGAACAGTTGTCGTCTGGTCGTCATAATGAAGTCAATCTCATTTTTTGTGGAACCGTCGGGGCTCGACCAGGTCCACTTACTGTGGGGCCGCTTCTGGAAGAAAGAGTTCATCGTAAAGAGTCCCTCTTTCTCCATGAAGTCGGCCAGCTGCTGGCCCCTTGGGTTCCGTTGCCCTAATCCGAATTTCCCTACTTTCAGCTCACCGTTCTCTCTTGTGTCTAACTTTGCGTTGAAGTCTCCCATTATCTATATCATATAAAAAAATAAATTAAAAAAATTGACACTGTATAGTGGGTTTTGGAGGAATGCTTGGCTCTAGAGATATCCTTCCTCCACCTCTTCATCGGGGTGTGCCGAGGTTGGTGCGTATACCTGTATGACCTTGAGCGAATACCGTTTGGTGATTCTGAGTATAAGGTACGCAACCCTCGTCGACACACTCCCAATCTTTACAACGTTGTTAACGAGAGACTTAATAATACTCCTTGAGTTGTTTTTAGGTCTTTAAAGATTGCGCTTGCTGGATGTTAAGATTGGTATCTTAACATTCCGTTGAATACGGAATAACTCCATCAAGTCCGGGGGTAAGTTTTCATCATAACTAACAAAACGAGCCCAAACTCGGCACACTTAGTTCTACTCGTCCAGGAATTCCAGCAGTTGTCACAAAAATACACCATCAGCTCTCTTCATCAAGCCTGGAGGTTAGGTCTCATAATAACTAACAATACGAGCCCAAACTCAGCACACCTAGTTCTACTCGTCCAGGAGTTCTAGTAGTAGTCACCAAAGTACACCATCAGGTCTCTCCATCAAGCCCGGAGGTTAGATCTCATCGTAACTAACAAAACGAGCCCAAACTCAGCACACTAGTACTACTCGTCGAGGAGTTCCAGCAGCTGTCACCGAAGTTTACCTTCAAGTCACTTCACCAAGTCCGAGCTAAGTCTTATCATAACTAACAAAACGAGCCCAAACTCGGCACACACCTACTTCTACTCATCCAGGTTCCAGTAGTAGTCACCAAAGTACATCATCAGGTCTCTCCATCAAGCCTGGAGTTGGGTCTCATAATAACTAACAAAACGAGCAAAGCTCAGCACACCTAGTTGTACTCGTCCAGGAGTTCCACTAGTTGTCACCAAAGTACACTACAGGTTTCTCCATCAAGCCCGGAGGTTAGGTTTCATAATAACTAACAAAACGAGCCCAAACTCAGCACATCTAGTTGTACTCGTCGAGTTCCAGCAGCTGTCACCGAAGTTTACCTTCAAGTCACTTCACCAAGTCCGGAGCTAAAGTCTTATCATAACTAACAAAACGAGCCCAAACTCAACACCTACTTCTACTCATCCAGGAGTTCCAGTAGTAGTCACCAAAGTACACCATCCGGTCTCTCCATCAAGCCTGAGGTTAGATCTCATCATAATTAACAAAACGAGCCCAAACTCGGCACACCTAGTTCCAGGGCTCGAAACCGGTTCAAATTCTAAACCGGTTTCGGTCATTGACCCAAAACCGGTTTTTGGGAATACCGGTTTTGCGGAATACGTGTTTCACAAATTTTGGTTAGGTAGTAACAATTAACCGGTTAAAACCAAGCTTTGTAATGTCCCCCCCTCCTCTTACACTTGTATCCAACTTTGTACGGCTGCGCTGTCTAATTCACGAAGTTTTTAGACGCACGTACGATATATTCATTGCATCAACGCGACTTCCCTAAAACGACATCCCTCATATTTTTTCATCGTTCAGCAATGACCGTATTATAAATAACAGAGGTAAGTTTTGTTTCAATTAATTATGCATTATCTCTACTTTAAAATTAAGTTTCGATATCATGTTTAATTTCACCTTATATATTTATATTGACTTTAATTATATTGAAAGTTTTCTACTAAAATTTCGCTTTGCATTTTTAATTCTATGCCTTTAGTTTTAGTAATATATCGCAATAAATGATGAACTTTCTTAACAGAAAACACGACTTTTTTTAAAGTTGATGAAATTATATGTTATAGTATTTGTTCTTTTTAGGACTGAAGTGAGGCAGATGACCAGATTTTATAGATTTAGAAGCTCGTGATTAGAACCAACCTCTATCTCGGTCTTTGCAAAAACTAATGATTACCACTTCTGAGGTAAATAAAGTTTAATTAGAAGTCGTGTTTTGATAAAAATTATTTGTCATGTTCAGAAATTCTAAAGTCAAACAGGATAAAAGAAATTACCATTTTTCACATCTCATTAATGAGGAACTGAAGCATATCTTACCATGTTGTATACGTGCAAGATGCTACTAAAAATATTAGTTTTTTTTTAAATAGAGTAGAAGGTAACCACATAGAAGAAATTGACTTTACTGATACAGAAGTAAATAAAGAAAGTTAATAATTTGAATCTAACAAATCATTATGATTAAAATCGGCTATATTTTATTGTCAACTGTCACCAAATACATATACTGAAAATTCCTGTCATTTACTAACAGTAATTATTAGTAACTCCCAATTAACTAGATACTCAACAGTATAAATCACATTGATATTTACGATCTTGTATTGAATTATAAAAGAGAATGATTAAAAGTGCAACCAAGTTTTCTCGCGCCTCAAGATCAAAATAATATAGTGATCGCTTTGGAATTTTTTACAACCTTCATACTTTACGAATATGGAATTAAATCTATTTAAATAAATGAAATGAAGTATCTGTTTGTAATGTCAAAATAACAGATTTTTACTAAATACATATTATGAAAATTGGATGCGTTGCCGGCCTTTTAGAAAGGAGTAAGCTCTTTTCTTGAAGGTCCCTAAGTCGTATCGGTCCGGAAAAATCGCCGGTGGTAAACAATTCCACAGAGAAGTTGAACAAGGAATTATTTCAGGAATTATTAGTTTTATACGTGGTAGAACCATGCTGCAGCTATATTAGTAGTATAGCTGTAGCACGAATGGGCCGGCTCGACCGGGAAAGGACCACGCTCTCAAAGAATATTAGCGTAAAACAGCAGCTTATCACTGCTGTGTTTCGTATGGTGAGTTTAGAGAACCGGAGACCCTTTTTACTGGAAGAAAGGCATTCCATCTTAGTCCTCACGGGTGACAACGCATCTGCATTTTGATTCGCAAACGAGGATATGTGTAGATGTCTAAGGGCCACAGCAACCATTTACCATCAGGTGGACTGTGTGCATGTTTGTCACCCTATCCTATAAAAAAAAGGAAGAAAACTCCTAGTAAAACGCAGAGTGGTGGACCGTCAAGTATCCAGATGGAAAGGATGGTATTGTGAATTTTGACGCGAAGTGCGTTCGTGAAATATGGCGGCTGGAATTATCCGAACCTCAGAGTACTCCCTGTGGTAGATGTGATAGAAATGCGAAGGATCCCTACGGTGTGCCAATGAATCGAGCCGATCAGAAAGAACTCGGACGTTAACGATTCGAACCGCTCTGCGCTGGATGCGGTCAAATGGAAGGAGCTGGCACTTGGGTGCCCCGGCCTAGAGATGAGAACAGTATTCCATGTGAAGCCGAATTTGCACTTTGTAAAGTTGCAAGCGATGTACCGACATGAAATACTGCCCCGCTCTGCTGAGCACGTCAAGCTTTTAGAGGGTTTGCCTTCCTTCAAGTGACCACGAAACTGCACACTATTCAATATGTCGACGCCGACGATTCCGATGCTAGCAAAGGCAGCAAGGGAGTGCCTTGAAACTGTGAAGGTACGACAAAGGGGTTCTTTTTAGCGATAAACGCGCAGACTCGACTTCAGACATAAGTTTGTTCTGGTACTGGCGACGTTTTCCTGAGAAATATTGGCATGGCTTGTATAAAGCATCACCAGTGCTGTCGTCCACATAGCAATGAAAGTTACCAGTTTGCAACATATCATTTATATGCAGAAGAAATAGCGTTGATGATAGCACGCAGCCTTGGAACATCAGCTTAATAGGCTTATAATCAGAGCATGCACCGTCTACTACAATCTTGATGCTCCTGATCAGTAAGAAAACTTGATCCAATTGCACATTTCTCGGGAAGCCCATAGAAATAGAGCTTCGAAAGAAGCGCTTTGTGCCAGAACCGATCGAAGGCCTTCGCTATGTCCAAACTAACGGCCAATGCCTTCCCTTTAGACTCTACTACCTACGCCCATCTATGAGTTAGGTAGACCAGAAGATCACCAGTTGATCGACCCCGACAAAAACCGTTTACAATAAATTCCATTATTGATGAGAAGAAGGAGGAGCGGACGGCTTTTTAGGGATTGGGTGGACCAAAGCTGTCTCCCATGAATTCGGAACTACACCTTAGGAGTAGGAGTACCGGAAAAGACGCGTTAAAACCGGTGCCAACTTCGGGGCACACGTGTTCAGCACAATGGGTGGGACTCATAAGTCCCATTCGTCTTGTTGACGTCCAGGGAGAGGATTGCTTTGCGAACCGTGCGCTGTGTAAACCGCACATCCGGCATGGAGCAATCACACCGCGGGATGGTCGGCGGTGTGTTCCCCCGTCATCGAGAGTCGAGTTGGACGCAAAGAGGAAGATTAACAGATCGGTTTTCTCCTTTGCGGCATAGGCCAGTGAGTCCCTCTCTGTGCTGAGATGGAAGAGATGGCTGACAGAAGTTCCGTTAGACAGCCTTAGCAAGAGACCAGAATGCACGGGTTTCCGAAGGAAGGCGAACTAGCTCCTCGCCAATTCTGCCGATGTGCTCTGACTTTGCGTTGGCAATGACTTTTTTTAAAGGACCTGGAGTCGGAATTATACTTCTTTTTAAGAGCGCTGGTGTTTACATCCCGGGATGTTGATGCGTCAGTCTATGCCCGGAAGCACTCCTGCTTATAGTGTGATGCTATTTTACAGGAGCGACCAAACCATGGCTGAGATCTGCCTCCGATGGGCACCACAGAAGTTGGAATAAAAAGTTCCATATCCTGAAGTACCACATCAGCAACTGAATCAGCAACAACCCTGGGAGTGTCCAGCGAGAAGCAAACCTGTACCCAAGGGTAGGATGCAAAGAAAGACCGCATTCCATCCCGCCGCAATCCACCGACCTGTAATGCCAAACACGGCGGCAGTCTGCAGAACGCAACTGCAAAGGGAGCGTAAGTGGCACCACACTCCGGACAAGACAATGGTCCTAGGAGTCAAGAGGGGCGTCTTTAGAAACCTGTTATCCGTCCGTATGAGAGGTCATCGGAAGGTCCAACAAGGAAGGTGCATAATCCTCCACATCTGGAATCCGAGTAGGCGAAGTAACCAGCTGTGTAAAACCATATGCCAAGGCAAAGTCATAAACAGATCTCCCCGCATGATCGGTTAAAAGTGAACCGAGCCATTCGACGTGGTGGGCGTTAAAATCGCCAAGGATAAGGATCTCTGCTGTAGCAAGGAATCTGGCCATTTGGACCTGTTCAATGAATCGGTCTGTTTCGCATTACCGCTATGGGACCTATAGAGGCACCTAGACACGGGGATGGTCGTCGCTGTCACGCGCAGCCATATGATGGACAGGTCCGTACCTTCAAGACTGCCGAGGAGTTGAAAACAGATGTCTTCTCTGACGCATACGCAAACTTTCCAGCGCGGGACCCAAAGAGTCCTGATTCTCGGTTAAAAAGTGAAAGGTCGGCTTCGTCCCCCGTATACGCGGGGCAGCCTAAGCACCACGCTCAGGAAGAGTAGGGTAGCTTGGGCGGATGCTCAGGAGAGATTCTCCGTCACCAGGGTGTTGGTACCTCTAGGGTAGTTTTTGTTTGATTCCGCTACCATGTATGGTATTCTGCGAGGTCGTGGTATCACCCTGGTTCGGGCTGCCCATCCGTGCGACATCAAAAGCTGCCGCGTGGCTCAGCTGGTGGTACTGTTAAAACGTAAACATGGAACAAATTCAATTTACTTTCTTTCTTCCCATCATAAATAAATAACCGATACACAAAAATAAATTAATTTTTCGTATGAGACTAGTCCAGTCTTAACGAATAAACCAAACACAATAACTGCCTTTCCACCGGGCGCTTTTTTGCGCGAATACTTTCACGTTTTTCGTAAATGCCAAACTCGCACTAGACACTCAGATCGCGAGTGAAAGAACGTGTCACTTAAAGGCAGATAATTGACCATAAGTATGCCCGCATGCGGCGATACGGCATAAGCACCTCACAACGTGAATCTACCTATCCCATTCATATTTACTTTTACGTTTTACGGAATTAACCGGTTAATTTGGGTGTCAAAACCGTAAGTAACGGTAACCTTACCGTTTAGGTTAGTTAAAAACCGGTTACTTGTTTAACCGGTAATTGAAGGAGCGATATATTTACCGGTAATTAATCGAAATTAACCGCTCTTTTTAAACCGGTTCCGAGCCCTGCTTAGTACTACTCGTTGAGGAGTTCCAGTAGCTGTCACCGAAGTATACCTTCAAGTCACTTCACCAAGTCCGGAGCTAAAGTCTTATCATAACTAACAAAACCAGCCCAAAGTCCACAGCCACCATCTCACTGCTAGTAGAGGGCTTCCAGTGCCTAGCAGTCTCTGGAGCAGCTATTCGTATTTCGTATCTAAGTATATTTTTGTAGGTATAAGAAATGAGAAAAAAAAATCAGTCTTTCAAATTATCAAAATGTTTTTACTTGATTACGATTCCCGCACTCGCAGCTAACCGTGCGTACACTTGTGTGTGTGACCCGTGTCAATGTAATAGTTCGATTCTATACCTATCATTTTTGCAAACGCGTCCTTAATGAAAATTTGCAAATACCGTATGTCTATGGAAATATAAGAAATTATAGGGTGATACCCTATGAATGAACATTTGTTAGGGTTGCTAAGCCAGAGAAGTAAGTAAGTAGTTTAGTAGTACTCATGACTTTTGGAAAGAAGCTGTAAATAAAAGTAATCTTAATATCATGATCTACATTAGTATCCGAATTCATTATCGTATAAAATGTAATATTAAAGTGTGAAAACGATAATTTTTAACAAATATATGTTATTTCAATGACAATAAACAATTGCAAAATTATTGTTTTTTATTATTTTCCTTGTTTCCATTTCATAAATGATAATTTAGCTGACTTTCAATAAATTTCTACTAAAGACAATTAATTATATGCCGGCTATATGAATTACGGGGACATACGTAGTACATCAAGGCAATTTCCAATAAATTTTGCTATTTTACTCATTTTATCATATATTTTTTCAATTCAGTTTCTTCAGTCAATTCAATTTATATACATGATAATAATCATATACTGAATATCGATATAAGCCAGATCACGTTCAGGGAGAGTAACTACCTCACTAACATCATTCACGAAGCAGTACAGGTTAGGTAGGGCAATGTCGATGTTATTAATATTATCATTGTGTCTATAATAGTATGAATGATTTTTTGAGACATCTAGCGTTAAAAAGCTAAATTCGCTCATTAATTCTAGAAACTTCGTTGATGAAAAGTAATATGATCGCTATTTTTAAGGCCTTATGGTTCGTACTCAAATAAAAGGTGAGTAACATAATGCCTTTCTCTTTTATTTTTTAATAGCCAATCACGCGAAAATTATTGAAATGGTACACAATTGTCGGTATACATTTCTTTCTTGCGTATGTGTGAGTTTGGCGACAGCGGTTCCGCTACAAATGATGCGTTTTGCTACTTCCTCTTGTTTTTTATATTCCGTGACATTGACCTCTATACTTGTAATCATAGACTTAGAATATACTAGCGTATAGACCACCTGACAGCCCGAAAATGCGTAACTAATTTTGATTTGTCATTGTGCAAGTAGTGATGTATATTTACTTAAAGGACTATCGAAAATGATTGTTAAGGAAGCGGTAAAAATATTATAAAAATTGTTTAGTGCATCAAGTTGAATAACTTCAAAAATTAACTGAATTTGACCATGATAGTTCTAAAATAATTAAAAATATTCATATAACATGTTCCTGGAATAAGCTGAACCTACCTGCCTTTTGTTGGATTTTAATTCAAATGTATAAAATCCCAATTGACTTTACCGAAAACTTAAAAACTCCCCAATAATCAGATCAGAATGTTGTATTTTCGAGCTATGATCTTTGAAGAAAATATTTACTGCCGTGGGCAGTTTCCGAATTTATTTTAACATATTGTTAATATAAATAGGTAGATACTTAACTAAGTATATACCTATTTACATTATATATTTTATAAAATGTTTTGATGGGTAAACAAAAACAGGGACACAGGTACATAATATAGGCTGCTTTATTTTTCATATAAGTATTACTTGTGATAATTATAAACATTTAATAATTAATAATTAAATAGAATATAGAAGTTTATTTTAACATTCGACTTAGTATGAATGTAAACTTAATAATTTAAGGAAGGAAACTTGTAGGAATCAGTTAAATAAGATTGCTCTGTTTAAGGCCAATATGTTTATGAGGCTGCATCATGCTTCATGTTTATATTCTTTCATCTGTCCCTGAAAAGTATAAAGTAATAATAAACTTATTATCATTTTAGCTGCATGAATTTTAAAACATAATGATCTTAACACAGTAAAGTGCACTAAGTGTCTGAGGATACAGATGCACTCTCTATTCTCTCAATCTCGGTATGTTAAGAAAATGGTCACTCATTCATGGACTGACCGCAGCAAGTGCAACAATTTCGCAGATCTATTGATCTGCGCAGCTATTACTTAACCACGAGTTCCTCTTCTCTACGACTAACGCTGTAGGTGATGAACGCGCTATTTTTATATAGCGATTAACGCGAAAAAGCGTATATATATATATGTTAAGCGTATATATAACAATGTGTTTTTAAATGGGAAGAACTGAGTCCTGTTGAATCCACTGTTTTTCTTGACATCATTCTCGACGCAAAGCTTCAGTGGGGCCCCATATATCCAAACTAGCAAGCAGACTAAGTTCTGCAGCCTATGCTGTAAAAAGATTAGAGGTCTCACTAGTGTCGAGACAGCTAGACTAGTTTATTTCAGTTATTTCCATAGCATAATGTCTTATGGGATTTTGCTATGGGGAAATGCGGCTGATTCACAAAATATTTTTGTTTTACAGAAGAGGCCATTAGAGCTATTTACAACCTAAAACCGAGAGAGTCTCTTAGAGATAAATTTAAAGAAATAAATATATTAACTTTGGCCTCTCAGTATATTTACGAAAATTTAATGTATGTTCACAAAACAAAGGTAGTTTTAGTAAAAAGTGATATACATTCTGTAAACACTAGGAACAAACACAAGCTGGTGATACCAGTTTCTCGACTCCACAGAGTCAGTAATTCATTCTTGGGGCAATGTATACGCTATTACAACAAGGTCCCGGAAGTGTACAGGCTCTCTCTATTACCAAGTTTAAATGTTTTGTTAAGCTGAAACTGTATAAAAGGGTTATTATAGTATAAATGAATACATAAAGTAAAGTAGTAAAGTTACAGCCTATATACGTCCCACTGTTGTGCACAGGCCTCCTCTCATTTCTGAGAGGTTTTAGGGCAAGAAATGTCCGCCGTGCTGCTAATGCGTGTTGGCGAACTTCACATGTCTTCGAAATGTTTTTTTGATTTCTCAGACATGCAGGTTTCCTCACGATGTTTTTCTTCACCGCCGAGCGTGGTAAATCAGCACTTAAAATTGCAATTAACAATTTTATTGGTGCCGGCGGGGATCGAACCCAGGTTGCTCGCGTACTGCGAAACTTACAGCGAGCGATAACCATCTGAGCTACCACGGCTCTCTGTATACATGATTGATAATACATACAATACAAATGAATACATGATTGATAATAACTCCATGGAATATGGTGGTCGCTACCAAGCAGTTTCTAAAATAAATTTTGTACTTAAATAGTTTGTACAAACATGAATGTAAAATTTACTTTAAAAAAAACAGTCCTGCTGGGTTTCTTGCTGGTTCTTCCCAGGACAGAGGTTTTTCGAACCAGTGGTAAAGTAAAATGACTTTCAATAAGAATTACACATGTAATCCATATTGAATAAAAATATTCTATTCTATTCTATTCTAACCACGCTATTTAAGCCCTCGCGACAATGTCGTCGGCCATCAAGCATGAATCGGGCATTGACCGTTGTGAGTATCAACTATTATGGAATTTATAATCACATTTTTATTATCATATTTTGTTTCGCTAAAAGTAAGTGGGATTTATATATAAACATATATATAAATGCCTATTCGTCTTAAACTTTATGTAGTGATCTGAAAGTGTACATCGGTGACTGCTACTGTAACTCCTAGACGAGTAGAACTAGATGTGCCGAGTTTGGGCTCGTTTTGTTAGTTATGATGAGACCATACCTCTGGGCTTCATGGACAGACCTGATGGTGTACTTCGGTGGCTACTACTGGAACTCCTGGACGAGTAGAACTAGGTGTGCCGAGTTTGGGCTCGTTTTGTTAGTTATGATTAGACCTTACTTCCGAACTTGATAGAGTGACCTGATGGTGTACTTCGGTGACTACTACTGGAACTCCTGGACGAGTAGAACTAGGTGTGCCGAGTTTGGGCTCGTTTCCTTAGTTATTATGAGACCTAACGTCCAGCCTTGATGGAGAGACTTGATGGTGTATTTCGGTGACTACTGCTGGAATTCCTGAACGAGTAGAACTAGGTGTGCCGAGTTCGCCTCGTTTTGTTTGTTATGATGAGACCTAACCTCCGGGCTTGACGGACAGACCTGATGGTGTACTTCGGTGTCTACTTCTGGAACTCCTGGACGAGTAGAACCAGGTGTGTCTGTCACTCCATCAAGTCCGAGGGTAAGTTGTCATCATAACTAACAAAACGAGCCCAAACTCGGCACACCTAGTTCTACTCGTCCAGGAATTCCAGTAGTAGTCACCAAAGTACACCATCAGGTCTCTCCATCAAGCCCGGAGGTTAGGTTCCATAATAACTAACAAAACGAGCCCAAACTCGGCACACCTAGTTGTACTCGTCCAGGAGTTCCAGTAGTAGTCACCAAAGTACACCATCAGGTCTCTCCATCAAGCCCGGAGGTTAGATCTCATCATAACTAACAAAACGAGCCTAAACTCGGCACACCTAGTCTAGGAAGTTCAATAACTGTGACTGAGTATAGTCACTCACCAAGTCCGGTGCTAAAGTCTTATCATAACTAACAAAACGAGCCCAAACTCGGCACATCTAGTTGTACTCGTCCAGGAGTTCCAGTAGTAGTCACCAAAGTACACCATCAGGTCTCTCCATCAAGCCCGGAGGTTAGGTTCCATAATAACTAACAAAACGAGCCTAAACTCGGCACACCTAGTTCCACTCGTCCAGGAGTTCTAGTAGTATTCACCAAAGTACACCCTCAGGTCCCTCCATCATGCCTGGAGGTTAGATCTCATCATAACTAACAAAACGAGCCTAAACTCGGCACACCTAGTACTACTCGTCGAGGAGTTCCAGTAGCTGTCACCGAAGTATACCTTCAAGTCACTTCACCAAGTCCGGAGCTAAGGTCTTATCATAACTAACAAACCAGCCCAAAGTCCACAGCCACCATCTCACTGCTAGTAGAGGGTTTCCAGTGCCTAGCAGTCTCTGGAGCAGCTATTCGTATTTCGTATCTAAGTATATTTTTGTAGGTATAAGAAATGAGAAAAAAAAATCAGTCTTTCAAATTATCAAAATGTTTTTACTTGATTACGATTCCCGCACTCGCAGCTAACCGTGCGTACACTTGTGTGTGTGACCCGTTTCAATGTAATAGTTCGATTCTATACCTATCAATTTTGCAAACGCGTCCTTAATGAAAATTTGCAAATACTATATGTCTATGGAAATATAAGAAATTATAGGGTGATACCTACCCTATGAATGAACATTTGTTAGGGTTGCTGAGCCAGAGAAGTAAGTAAGTAGTTTAGTAGTACTCATGACTTTTGGAAAGAAGCTGTAAATAAAAGTAATCTTAATATCATGATCTACATTAGTATCCGAATTCATTATCGTATAAAATTTTATATTAAAGTGTGAAAACAATAATTTTTAACAAATATATGTTATTTCAATGACAATAAACAATTGCAAAATTATTGTTTTTTATTATTTTCCTTGTTTCCATTTCATAAATGATAATTTAGCTAACTTTCAATAAATTTCTACTAAAGACAATTAATTATATGCCGGCTATATGAATTACGGGGACATACGTAGTACATCAAGGCAATTTCCAATAAATTTTGCTATTTTACTCATTTTATCATATTTTTTTCAATTCAGTTTCTTCAGTCAATTCAATTTATATACATGATAATAATCATATACTGAATATCGATATAAGCCAGATCACGTTCAGGGAGAGTAACTACCTTACTAACATCATTCACGAAGCAGTACAGGTTAGATGTTATAAATATCATTGTGTCTATAATAGTGTGAAAGTTTTTTTGAGACATCTAGCGTTAGAAAGCTAAATTCGCTCATTAATTCTAGAAACTTCGTTGATGAAAAGTAATATGATCTCTATTTTTAAGGTCTTATGGTTCGTACTCAAATAAAAGGTGAGTAACATAAACCTTTCTCTTTTATTTTTTAATAGCCAATCACGCGAAAATTATTGAAATGGTACACAATTGTCGGTACACATTTCTTTCTTGCGTATGTGTGAGTTTGGCGACAGCGGTTCCGCTACAAATGATGCGTTTTGCTACTTCCTCTTGTTTTTTATATTCCGTGACATTGACCTCTATACTTGTAATAGAGTTCAGTGAAAATTTTGTAAATAAAATACAAATTAGACTATGCTGTATGGTCTTCTACCTTTGCTTGCCGTAATTGTCGAATCATAACGACAACATTATCTATGATGGGCGTTCTATTGGCTACCGCTAAAGTAGCTTGCTACATATCTATTTATCTATGCTCTAAAGTGCTAAAACCATAAAACGTTCTTAAATTTGCAATTTCTATTTGAAAGCGTCTTTTTGAGACGATGTTTTGCTAGGAAGTAGGAATTATTTTTTAATTCAACTAAGTACTTTAACTCAGATATTATTTTATAATTTAAATTAAATATATGAAATGTTTATGCATGCTCGCGCATTATTGATGTAAAATATTCTATTGTGTATTGTGTTAGTTAAAGTATATTGTGTATTATTTAAAAATTCAACAATGAGTACTACCGATATAAATCAGTTGGATAACGTAGTTGACAAACAAACATTGGATAAAAAACAAATTGAGGCAGAAGAAAAAGAAGTGATGCTTAAAGCCGGCGATTCTGAAGATAAGAATGAAGGCGAAGGACCGGTTAAAGCAGCTTTAGCTGGAGAAGTAACAGAACAAGGCAGGGAGGTCAAGCCAAAATTTATCCCCATAGGAGCGATAAAAATGCCAGGATTTTTTACACGAAACTCTGATAAAGACAAACGGGTAAGTCAATTTAATCAAATAATTTATGATTATTTGTAATGTTTTAAAATAGATTACCAGGATAGATTACATTATGATATACGAGATACCAATGATACAAAATTTGGGTTTGGTTTTACTGTCCGACACCTTCCTGGAGTTAGGGGGTGGGGTGAGGTGGTAAATTACTCCCTATGCCCCTCCCGCGACAATGTAAAGTTTTTAAGTAATGATTTTCTTGTATAAACATAAGCTCACTTATTGTGCCTAAAAAAGGATATAATCTCTGCAAACTACATTTCACATTGTTATCTGCCAACTGACTCTGTAACTGAAATCTTTCACAATCTATATGATAATACGAATGCAGTTTACAAGTTTGACTTTGAACAAGTATTACTTGACTTTACTTTGTAATCTGTTTTGAGGTATTCTTAGTAAAATATAAGCAATAGTAGGCTAAGGTATATTCAATCAAATCAAATCAAAATGTTTATTTCTATAACAATGACAGTTGTTTTATTACAATCAAAGGTTGGGGCCAAACCTTTTAATGTATACTTGTGCCAGGAGGACCCTCTGTCCTAAAATTGAAAAAAAAAAGAAAAAAATCTTAATAGTCTTAGTCGTGTCTCTATCTTTGTGTATGTGTGTCTTTCTATGTGTGTTTGTGTGTGTGTGAGTGAGTGAGTGTGTGTTTTAATTCAGTTAATTTCTTGAAGCTATTACTTATGGATCATGCCTTATTACATCACATCACATATCACCTAAGTTCTGAAGGCAGCACATGACTACTTATTAATCAATATATGAGTTGGCAATCCTAACATGTTTTGTTTATTTATACATTATATTGTATAAAATATTTATTTTATTAGAAAACTGATGAGGATAGATCTACTTAAGTTGGGATTGTTCTATGTGTAAAGTTATTAAAATTAGAAGGAAATGTCTAAGCACTTGTAAAGAAAGATTGTTCCACCATTTATCAAATGTCATAATAACACATTTGTGATATTTTAATAATAATATTTATTGCCACACCAGAACAATAAGCTTACAATTAAAAGCATACACATATTAAAATAAATAAGAAAGAACCATATACAATTAACTAATAAACTACTATTATTATGTAATGCGGGGCAACAGGAACAGCCTCAGCTAAGCATTATGCTCAGAACTGGTTTTCAGCATGTAGCCTGCAGTTTTAAGTTGTATGCACATAGTACCTACTTAATTGTGTATAAGTGATATAATGTATGTGTTAAATAAAAATACTCTTACAATACTCATATGGACATCTGGCATAAAAGACTTTTGTTTTTAATATAACTTTTCTGTTTTATCAATTGAAAATTGATGTGATAATTACATTGTAAGGTAATGTTTATTACTTTGGTGATGTCTTTTTCTTTGATGAAATACTTTCAACTCTTAGAAATAGTGTTTCTTAAAAACATTAAAATTACAAAAATTGGGATTTTTTTAATTAAGACTATTACAAATTACCTTCACAAATGTGTTCATACATTATTTGTTATTGTATTCTGTGACAAATTTTTAGGAGGATGAGGGTGGCATAGAAAAGGACGTAGAGCATGAGAAGACTTTGGAAAAGACAGATGAAGATATAAACCCTAAACAACATCTAGGGTTCTTGCAGGCATTTACGAAGTTTTTGCAACCCAAAGAAAATGGTTAATATAATGTACCACTTTTATTTGCTTTGATTTTATTGATAGGTTTGGATTTTTTATTAGTTCTATGTATATCTGTAAAATGTTACCTGATTCCAGGTGTTTTTCTTCTTTGACCCAGTCAAGGGATTTTGAATGAAATCGTTACAACTATTTTAAAAGCCTTTGCCATAAGGTGGATATTCATAAAACTAATTTCATATACAGGTTTTTTTCATTTTATGATATGCTGGCAACAAGCAGTATGACTAATAACAACCAATAAAGATAGAGATGAAGTCCTTCATCTTGAAAATATAAAATATGAATATAATATAGTATAATGATATCTTATATTTACGCGAAGACTACACATTAAATGAAACTAGTTTTTATGGATTCTATCGCATTTAATTTATCTTTAAAACTTAAACGTCTAAATTAAACGTCGGGAATTAAAAAGTTAAATTAAATGCGATAGAATCCGTTAAAACTAGTTTCATTTAATGTATAATATATACTCAATCGTCCACGAAGACTACAGTCCCCAAAAAAATTATTGTCTCACCTGTCCATGGTGACTACAGTCACCAAATGACATCATTCCGTTTAAACTTGTACAGCGCTGAAGACAGCTGTTAATAATACAGTAAAAAATTAGAGATGGTGTTATTTGAAATTTCTCATCTGTGAGAATAAATTTTATCTGTGTAATAGTAACAAAAATATAGATAAAAATGTGAAAATGACATTTCGCCATTTTTGTTTGTGTACTGTTAAAGCAGTGGTTCCCTAACTTATTTCTGATGCGTCCCCTTTCTACAAAAAAAAAACATCCACGCCCCCTTGTTGAGATAATTTTAGATTACTATCAGGCTAGAAAAAAATAGTTTTGTTCAATAACATCAAATTTTTATGCTTAAAAGTTACATAATATCATACAAAAACTACTTAATTATATAATACTTACTTCTTATTTAATCGAATGTAGATGGATGAGCTTTCATGGTTTTAACGAGGTTTCCGATTCACGGCTTAACCACAGAAATTGCACAACACAAAGCACTATCGATGTTACGAGTAAGTTTATTTCTGGACTTGGTTTTTATTGCTACAACAGCAGAAAATCTCCTTGCACAAATATGTACAGAAAAAGGGTAAATACGATTGAAGTGCTTTCTCTGCTAGTTTGGGATAAATTGTGAAATATTTGGCGCAAAACATTGTTTCACCAATTTTTTCAGTGTACATACACTGCACCTACCTACGGACGTTTCTTGGTTGTAAGTTCCCTAACTACGCAGCTAGCTCGCGCCCCCCTTTGTAGGTATCTGCGCCCCCCCTGGGTGGCGCGCCCCCCACTTTGAAAACCCCTGTGTTAAAGTGTGAGGAACTCGATCAAAAATGTGATAAGTTTTCTGTTTTTATACATTACTTCTAATGTTATTGTACATCAAATTAATTGTGAAGATATTTTCTTTACGAAATATGTATCATTACGACAATTTAAAAACATTTACATATAATAATTTAGCTCGAAATTTTAATCACTATACGCGATCATCGTGTATCGATTATATGTTGTTTAAAATGTATTCTAATCAGTTTTTTGTGTTAAATGAATACTAAATATAAAAGAGTGCTTCACTATTAACACGTTGATAGCCATTTATAAACGAAATATCTGTTGAGATGTGTCTAGAAATTATTAAAACTTATTTTATTTATTTATTTATTTATTAAAATGTATATTGAATAAATATTAATATATTTTTATTTTTTATCTATATTGAGTATATAACATATTATCGATATTGGTGTCATTTTAAAGGGAATATCATGTACTATTATAATAAAAAATATTGTCTCCAGTAAATATTATACTATTCTTGTAAAACTCGCAATAAAAAATAAATACGATTTTTTTTCTGATATTCCCATATTTAAGCTTTATTTTCATCCTTTATTTTTAATTTGACCAATTTTCTTTTAACAAAATTAAATTTTGAATTCTTTAAGCTTTTTGAAAATATTTTTTATTTGAATGTACGTATAGTAGTTTTTCAGTAGTAATCGTTTTTGTTGAGACAGTCTCGCGCGGTCGTAAAAAAAAAGTGACATTTTAATGCGCGGACAGGTGGGGCGAGAATCACTCGCGCGGCGTGGACAAAATATACAGAAAGTTTGAATTGTATTATATCAGTAGAAATATATTATGGTTTCACAGACTCATATAAATTCACAAAAATACCTTAATTCATGCCAGATGAGGCATCTACTATAACTTCATTTTCCTACTTCATTCTATATCTACATCACCTGATGGTAGACTAGCAGAAAATAGCTGACGCATTAAGTCCGCCTGTATACCATGATGTTTGTATGTGCATGCATATGAAATTTAAATAAATAAACTTCTATTATAATCTTACTTAGAGGAGTTAGAGAGAGAGAGAGAGTTTATAAGTTTTCTTATATTTTAGACAGAGAAAACGACCAGAAAAAACATTTTGGAATATTTAATGTCAAATATCCAAAAATGTTTCAAAAGCATAACATGAATCAGGAAGCTACATTAGCTTCTATGGAAACATTGGAGGATAAATTGGATACTCCTAATGATGGAATGGAAAATGTTAAATTGGATGTTGCTGTAAGTATTGTGTAAAAAAATATTATTATATAATATACATATTATTGTTGATATTGTATATTTTGCTAGGTAAAAACTCTTCATTTTCAGGGGATGTATTTTTTTTTTTGGTTAACCAAACATTAAGAAACATGCAGAAAATTTGGTTGTATAAAATAACTAGAAGTGTATACTAATATACTAACTATAATTTGCATCAAATTCATATATTATAGAAAATGATACCAAATTTTGCATGCATAGCAACTTTTAAACTAAGTTCTGCATCATGTTCTGTAAAAAAGATTAGAGAGAGGCCTTAGATGTGTTGAAACAGCTGATTAGTTTATTTTAGTTATTTCCATATCATAATGTCATGTGGATTGTGGCTATGGGGTAATGCGACTGACATTAAAACTATCTTTGTTTTGCAGAAGAGAGCCATAAGAACAATTTACACCCTTTGTCTGAAGAAGTCTCTTAGAGAATTTTTTTAAGAAATAAATATATCTATCAAAAAGTTTAAAATATTTATAAGCAAAAATTGTTTACCTAATAAGGGTTATTATACTATTAAAAGTACATAATTACATACATCCCCTGAGGATGAGTTGATCGTTAACATTTTATTTCTAAATGTATTCATAGTTTATTGTATAAAATACTATATTATAAATTAATGTTTAAAAAGTCCTACTGGATTTCTTGCTTGTAAAGCAAGTAATCTTGGTAAAGCTTAAATGACTCAATAAGTATTCTTGTAATCTATATTGAGTAAAAATTATTCTATTCAGGAATATAATAATTTTTACTCAATATAGACCCCCCCCCATCTTTTCGTCCTGTATGTTTGTTGATAATTTTTTTAATTTCGAATGCACATTATATATACTTATATGTATTTTTGAAACCGCGAAATGAACAGTGTGATACGTGTGTATACTGCGAAAATGATAATATAGATGAATAATCTTTCTAGGATCCTTTAAAAAAGAAATTAGGCTCATAATGCCAAAAAGTGTTCCATATTTGAAGCTTCTGCTGAGCTTTGTCTCACTACAGTGGATCTGCAAAATGTTCAACTGTGTCCTAAATTATTAGTAAAGCAAAAGCTACAAAAACACATTTGTCTTAATTTTCTCAACAGTAGTAACTGGTATTTATTTTATATGGCAAAAGGATGTGAAGAGTGGCCGATTGTTACAAGTGAGGGTGAAAAATAAGCGCACAAGCCACCGATGGTAAACGGATGCTGTGGCTCAATGTCACCTATCCATGACTAAGAATCGAAACACTGATGCATTGTCATCTTGAGCACTAAGATAGAATGCCTTGTTTGAATGCGTTGCCTAGTAAAAAGAGACTAATAAGTTTGTTTCTGGTATAAATGCTTATATAATATTACAAAAAGATTTTGTTAAAGAGCCGTGATAGTTCACGGAGTAATACTCGCCGTAAATCTTACAATGCAGTAAACCTACATACGAGGGGTGATCCAAAAGTAATGATAATGAAAATAAAACACGGTAATTAAAGTTAAAATAATAATTTATTTTTCTCCATAGTCTCCTAACAAATCAATACATTTAGTCCATCTTTTTTCTAAACCCAGCATTCCCTTTGAAAAAAATTCTTTGTCTTGACCCTCCTAAAACGCTTCAACAGGGGCCATTACTTCGCTATCGTCTTCGAATTTCTTGCCTCGGAGGCGTTCCTTGAGCCGAGGAAAGAGGTAGAAATCACTAGGAGCTAGATCTGGCGAATAGGAGGGTGTTCGAGCAGTTCGAATCCCGTTTCTTGAATGGCAGCCATCGCAACTGCGGCTTTGTGAGCCGATGCGTTGTCTTGGTGAAACAGCACGCCAGCTCGCAGTTTGCCGCGTCTTTTTTCCTTAATGGCCTCCCGTAATCTTCTTATTTGGTCTGCGTAGTAAGAGCCCGTAATAGTGGCTCCTTTTCCAAATATTCCACCATAATTATGCCTTGAGCGTCCCAAAAACAGATGCCATAACCTTTCCCGCCGAACTTGAAACTTTGAATTTCTTTGGCGTCGGTGAGGAGGCTCGCTTCCAAGTCATCGATTGTTGTTTCGTTTCAGGATCAAAATGGTGGATCCAGGTTTCGTCCATAGTCACAAAACGGAACAAAAAATTTTCTTGATCTGCTTGGAACTTTTCGAGATTGATCCTCGAAATGTCAACTCGATTTTTCTTTTGCTCGTCGGTTAACATTCTGGGTACCCAACGCGCAGATACCTTTTTCATATGCAACTCGTTCGCAAGGATTCTTTGAACGCTGCCATATGAGATCCCTGTGACCTCAGCTACATGCCTGATGGTCACTCTTCGATCTGCCAACACAACATCTTCGACTTTTTTCACGTTGTCTTCAGTGAGGGACGTGGATGGGCGTCCTTCGCGATGTTCATCTTCAGTGGATGTTCTGCCCAGTTTAAACTCCTTGGTCCAGCGTGCAACTGTAGAATATGGAGGAGCAGAGTCCCCCAATGTTTCCACTAAGTCACTGTGTATGTCTTTTGAAGACATTTTTTTCAAACAGAGGTACTTGATGACAGCTCTAATTTCGTTTTTCTCCATGTTGATGTTATCTCTTTGACAGTTCGTATTCAAATGAATGTATCTCCCGGAAATCGTGATCTATTTATATGATTTTTTTAGGCTGACTTAGTGAGTATATAAGCAAGCAAAAATTTTTTTTGGATATAGGAATAAACTATGTCAAGGTCACGCCAATAGGCACTGGTGCAGCACGGGGATAAATTACTTCAAAACCCTATAAATGAGAGGAAGCAGCAGTAGACATAATATAGACTATAGCTTTACTTATGTTTTAGATAACACCACTATGTATTTTTGGAGTTATTATATACACTTACACATTATATAATACAAACTTTGTAAGCAAGCTTATTCCCGCCATGTGTAAGAAAGGTTGTTTTTGTAGACCAAAGAAAAAGCAGCTATGTAACATTAAGATCTTAAAAAATATATTTTATTAAGATTACAGTTAATACAAGAATTTTATGACAATGGAAATTTGTTTTTTTTTATTTATCGGCTGCTGTGGGCGCAGCGGCGATACATAAAGTAATTTATACCCTGCCTGCAACAAATTTAATTAACTACATATTATCACAAATACCTATTATCTGTCCTTTCTATTAAGCCAGTCTTGCCACACAAAGTTAGAGAAGTAAAGACAAGAGAGAACCCTGAACTACAAGAAAAACTTGTAGTTTATCTTTGCAGTAATATAAAGAATTATCTTTTATTAAATGATTTCTTATATTAGGTCCTTACATATGATATTGTCGTTTTGTACGGGAGGAATATAAAGTCAATTTTTTTTTTGTAAAATATATTTAATTAATCAAAGTATACACCGTTGTTATCTATGCACTTTTGCCACCTCATAGGTAGGTACATTGATCCCTTTTCTAAAAAAAGCCATGGGGGCGAGAATCAATAAACTCTTTGAAGGCGTTTTGGACTGCCGCATCGGAGTTGAATTTTTTTCCTTGTAAGAAGTTGTCCAAATTCCGGAAAAAATGGTAATCTGTTGGAGCAAGGTCCGGGGAGTACGGTGGATGTCGCAGACATTCCAATTGTAGCTCATCTAACTTAGTGGTTGTTTGTTGTGCAGTGTGTGGTCTTACGTTGTCGTGAAGCAGCAGTGGCCTAGAGCGATTGACCAATCTCGGTTGTTTAGCAGCTAGTTCTTCCTTCATGGTTTGCAGTTGCTGACAATAGATATCTGCCGTAATTGTTTGGCCAGATTTTAGAAAGCTGTAGTGAACGACACCGGCGCTAGTCCACCAAACACTCACAAGTAACTTTTTCTGAGTCAATTTTCGTTTAGGGCAAGATTTGGCTGGGTCTCCAGGGTTCAGCCATTGCGACGAGCACTTCCGATTATCGTGCAGTATCCACTTTTCATCACAAGTAATGATTCGATTTAAAATCCCTTCATTATTTTGTCGGTTGAGCAAAGTAACACAGCAGTCGACGCGTGTTTGCAAGTTCGATTCACTCAATTCATGAGGTACCCATCGTTCAAGTTTTTTTACTTTCCCGATTTGCTTCAAGTGGATTAATACAGTTTTATCACTTACCCCGAAGCCTGCAGCTATCTCTGAAGTGTTTTGTGATGGATCCGCTTCCACAATAGCCTTTAATTCTTCATTTTCCACTTTGGTCTCCGACCGTCCACGGGGTTGGTTCTGAAGGTCGAAATTTCCAGAACGAAAACTTTGAAACCAAAAACGCACCGTGCTTTCTTTTGCGACACCAGCGCCGTACACATCATTAATCCTTCGAGCTGTTTCTGCAGCACTGGTGCCACGGTAGAACTCGTATTCGTAAATATACCGATATTTCATGTTTTCCATTGTGCGGTAATAAGCGACGCCAAAGAATAAAATAATGAGGAAAAACAAATGAATGACTGTTTTCAAAACTCAAATGTACCAGCTAAATGAATTTATAAATTTGAATTTGGAATTCTTAACCAAAGAGGAGATATTTGAGATCAAAGTGGGTCAGTACGACAAAACGCTAATTTCATATGTAAGGACCTAATATTTACTCAAACACTACACATTCAATAAAACTAATTTTACTTATTTAACTTATTTTTAACCCTTGACATTTCTTCCTTCTTTCGACCTTTTTTTTTTGTTTGAAAGTGTCATTATCTCATTTTAATTTTTGTTTTAGGATCAAGAAGAAGGTAAAGTCGCAACAAAACTCCCACTCAAAGAAAGGATTAGGCAAAAGAAATTTATTATTGGTAAACACATTTAAATTTTATTTTGAGATATAAATGTCAAATTATTCTCATTCATTCTTTGTTTCTGTTTGTTGTCAGATGATATCATGGTGTTTGCTGTTGTGATACTGTTAATACTAGCAGTGATTGTGGGAATTGTCGTGGGATCCTGGGCAGGACCACCTAATGAGCGCCCACTACGCCTTGGTCGCTATATAACAACTGTAACAACTTGTGGGCCAATAGAAGGGTAAGTTAAATTATGATAACTATATATATTTATATTGGTTATATAATTTACAGTGAGATTGCGGTGTAAGAGATCAATCATACCGTTTTGTCCTGTGGGTGTCGTATGATGCGACTATGGAAAATGCCAGAAAGGTCTTTTGGCTTCCGATAGTTGTTGAATTCGCTTCAGAAGCCCTGGGATGAGGTAAAAATAAACTGCGCATTTTAGCAGGAGCCCTGACTGGACACTGTTGTCTTAAAAAGCACAAGTCCATCCTGGGACTAAGCAACTCAAGGATGTGCCGGTTCTGTTTCTTAACTGATTGTGGACCCTTAATGCGCAAACGTAACACTCATCTGGGAAACGATGTACTTCACCCAGAAGAAGTGAAATTGCTTACAGCTAAGCAACTCTTATTCATTGAAGACATAGGGCTCAGCAGTGAACTATAGTCATAGCAGCAATCACAATAGATCTTTTAGGTCGCAGTGTAACTGGTCTTTCTAGACCTGCATAGCTGCTCGCACAAAAAAAAAGCTCTACAGATGCAGCTTATGCTATAAAAAAGATTTAAAGTCTCATTGATGTCGAGATAGCTACATTCATTTATTTTGGTTATTTCCATTGCATGATGTCTTATGGGGAAATGCGGCTGATTTAGGAATTATTTTTGTTTTGTAGAAGAGCTATTTACAACGTAAAACTGAATCTCTCACAAAGAAACATAACTTTGACCTATCAATATAAACTCTTGCAAAAAAAAAAAACGGGCACCTAAGCAAAGAACAATTTTATTGTTATTATTAAATTGTTTGATAATTTTAGGTAGTTATAATGTACTCAAAATTTTGTAAATTCATTAGCAAAGACTATTTATCATAACATTTTCGTCAGTTTTATCATAAAATTTTGATTAAATTAATGAGAAATAATGTTCAAAGTTCAAAGCGCTAGTAGTGTACCTGCTCGCTAAGTAAATATGAAACACGTTTTCGTGTTTGTTTTTTCTTTAATAAAGCAAAAGCAGATAAAAGTTTACTATGGAGTGTGAGCCCCTCTCGCAGAAATCACAGCTTGCATCCGTCTGGGCATGCTAGCCAGTATATCTCTTATGGTTTCTTGCAAAATATGTTCCCACTCCGCGGTAATCACATGCTTTAGCACTGTGATGGTCTGCGAAGCCGGTTGCACTGATCTCACCCGTCGCTTCAGAATGTCCCAAACATGCTCTATGGGATTTATGCGGGTTGTGCATGAGGAATTAAAACTTCCGTTATGTATTGGTGTCCAGTCAGTGTGCTGTTTTCTATGAAGACTAACTCCGTACGATGAAACGAATTCATTCCTGCTCAAAATATAACAGAGCCCCTACCATAAGGTGTGATTTCTTCAAAACATACTTCTGCGAAGCGTTCTCCTCGTCTTCGTAGCACTCGCCGACGTCGGGCTTCACCGTACAGAAATATCCTGGCTTCATCGGAAAACAATACCCTATCCCAGTCTTCTTGAGTCTATGTCACACAATTTCGAGTGAAGCTAAGCCTGGCTACTCAATGCTCACATAGTATTTCAGGGCCGCGGGCTGGGAGATGACTGTATATTGGCAGCGAGGAGCGTCCTCGTGACCGTCCATAGAATAATTTGCACATTTCTTCTTCCTCGGTTGATACGAAGATTTGTGATTTCTTAACACTTGATTCACCAGAAAACGATCATCCCGTGGTTCGGTACATGGCTTTCTTCCAGAAAGCTTTCATATTTCTCTTGATAGTGCTGCCAGGTCCTTTGGACTGTCGAACAACTCACATTTAGCCTCTGAGCCACGAAGCATTCGCTGCAACCCTCCTCAAGCAGCGCAATAATTTTGCTGTCTTTTACGAGGGCGACACTGAAAGTTTTTAGAACTGGCCACTTGTAAACGATATAATAAAAACATGAGTTCAAATTTTGAAAATGGAACTCTTTGCCATATTATTGTGTATGTATTTTATTAATTTGTCATTTGTTTACGATTTAGCGGCAAATTGAAAATTGTCTGTGTCACGTCAGCATGAATTTAACGCGAGAAAATTTTCGTACAATGATTTTTTATGACTTTCGATGTCATTTAAGTCAACAAGAAAGTTATGATAGACTTCGATTGGCCTTTCACGATGAAGCCCCATCTCGTGCCACTGTTTACTACTGGTTTAATGAGTTTAAACGTGGTTGCACTAATCTCACCGATGATCTGCGTGAGGGACGGCCTTCTACGGCGTCGACTGAAGATAACATCAGTATTGTGCGGCGTATGATAGAGACTGACAAAAGAGTGACTTATCAGCAGATTCGGACAAGCTTAGGCATCGGTATGAGTCAAGTGCACCAAATCCTCCATGAACATTTAGCGGTCAGGAAGCTTTGTGCCCGGTGGATACCTCATTATTTGACAGAGGCCCAAAAACTCCGTCGTGTTGATTGGTGTCGTGAAATGGTTTAAAGATTTAACGGAGGTGACTCAAATGCTGTGTTCGACATACTTACGGGTGACGAAAGCTGGATTTATTGTTATGATCCTGAAACTAAGAGACAGTCTGCTGTCTGGGTGTTTGTTTCCGAGGAGTTGTCAACTAAAGTGAAGAGAGGTCGAAGCGTGGGAAAAAAGATGGTGGCCTCGTTCTTCGGAAGGACAGGTCATTACGCAACAATTGTTTTAGAGGATCGAAAAACAGTTACTGCAGAGTGGTACACTAACAATTGTTTGCCACTTGTCTTGGAAAAAGTTCGGGAGAAACGACCTCGCAGTAGGATCCTCCTTCACCACGACAACGCCTCGTCGCACACCGCCAAGCAAACAATCGACTACTTGGCGACGTCAGACGTGGAATTACTGGGTCACCCGCCCTATAGCCCCGACCTCGCACCTTGCGATTTTTATTTATTTCCGAAAATAAAAGAAAAACTTCGAGGAAAACGTTTTATAAACGCCGAGGAAGCAGTGGCTGCGTTTCAAAATGCCGTCGAAGAGAGCCCTAAGGACGAGTGGGCAAAGTGCTTTTCTCAGTGGTTCCATCGGATGCAGCGATGTGTTGATGTAAATGGACACTATTTTGAAAGATATAATAAAACTATTAACTTGCTAGTTTGTTCAGTTTTTGATTTTCTAAGAACTTTCAGTGTCACCCTCGTATAACTATAATCTATTTTCGAGACCGTTACAACAGCAATAACAATACTTTAAAATGTCAAGGAAATAAGATAATTGAATAAAAAAATATAATTTTACTTTGAAAAAAAAATGTCTCGCTGGGTTTATTGTTGGTTCCTCCCAGGACAGAGGTTTTTTCCGAACCAGTAGCAAAAGTAAAAAATTACTTTCGATAAGAATCACTTGTAATCTATATTAAATTAAAAAAAAATCTATTTTATTCTGTGTTGCAAGTTGATGGGCTGATGTGCGAGTCCGAGGTATTTAAACAATCGAAAAGAAATAGATGCAATCGCTGCTACCCATAAGTACGTCCATCCCATCCTATCAACGTCCAGTGTTGAACATGGGTCTTCTCCACTCATTGTCTCATAAAATAGTATCCCCTACTTTCTATAGTTGCCACGCTTGGCAGGCAAGTTGGCGATCGCAGTTTTTTAATTATTTAGTGTTTTTATCAGCAAAATGCTGCTTCCCGTCTTCTTTTTCAGTTTCCTTTTGTCGCCATTTCGACACTCGCGGTATGATATTAGAGGACATGCTTACACCGCCAGTACACGGTTTAGAGATAATATATTACAATGCATTTACCATCAACTCTGAATATCTCGATTGTTCAAGGGAGCGAGACAGTTACAGCACTTAGGAGAATATAAACAAAGTGATGATTATTTTAATTTATACATCCTAATTTGTCACAGGATTTAAAAATAAGCAATATTTCTATCTAATATACGAGCGAGCACTGTGAGCACAAAAGTAAGAGCCTGGCAAACAAAACATTTGTATTATCGAATAAAATTAATTATACACTCTTGATAAATCATCAAATGTAAAAAATATAGATGCATTACACACTGCATATTTTATAGCAGTAAGTAAGCATATAATAATATATTAATTATAGGACAGTTGATTCCAAATTAAGATACGGAAATGTGTTTTGGGGAAAGTCAACCAATAAATAAATGATAAAATTTAAAATATATGGTCAATTGATTTTTTTTTTATAAAAGTAAAATGTTAACACTCATGTCGCTATATTGCTTTGAAATTGATGTTTTTTATCAAAAGTAATCCAGCATTATTTTAGCAGATTTCAGATGTATCTATAAGAAATATACGTTATGATAAGAGACTGCCTTCGGAGAGCCGGAACAGCACTTATGAGGAAAAGCATACTTTGTATGGCTCCAATAATTTATAATAACATACCTAGACATAAAAGTATTAAAAATAATTCAATATAATTAAATTTAAGCAAATATTCCGAACACTGTTAATGGACATATTTTATTATTATATCCGACTTTCTCATTGATAAATTCTGAATAATTCGTCCCTTTCATCAAATTGCTACTTAATAATAATTTTTTTCTTATAATAGTCATATATTAATACTATGAGATTTTTTATAACTGTAATGAAACTGACATTTTTAATTGAATACCTAAAATTGAAATTTAATATTGACTCTGGTGTTTTTTTTTTCATTTTCTTCTGTTTTTTTTTGCATGTTATAATAATCTTTTACTCAATTATTATATTTGTACGCCGCAAAAGGCAAAATCATGTGGAAAAACTATAACATTATTGCCCAAATACGCAAACGCTGCTCAATTTTAAGATGTCGTTAAGTCTCGTGGTGTCAGTTATTTTGACTTAAAGTGATAGTCAAAATAACTGTGACACCACGAGACTTAACGACATCTTAAAACTGAGTACCGTTTAAGTATTTGGGCATATTTCTGCCTACATCATACAATCACGTTTTATACACCCATATATATACAAATTAACTTTCTTTACCTTTATGCATGAAAACAGTGTCATCAGAGTCTGTTTGTCTATCGTCTAGGCTCACGAAAAATAGCTTATGAATACGTAAAAGGCTATTTCGAAACGTTAGCACTTTCGTACCTGGAGCTTGTTTGTTCTGAATTAGGAGTTTATAAGGGATACTCTCACTTCATCCCGATTTTCCTATATTTCACGGCTTTTGATACCATAACGAACAACTGGATAATTTAAGTTTATTTACTGATAAGCCAGGATCCAGTACAGAATTAAAAAGAAAAATGACACGTCATAATTTGTGTGCAAATGCCTAAATTGCTATTATCCTTTTACAGTAAAAAAACGAAAATATTGATTTATATTTTTAACCAACTTCAAAAAAAGGATGAGGTACTCAATTCGACTGTATTTTTTTATGTCCGATGTTTGTTTTACGTGGTAGAGCCATGCTGCAGCTATATTAATAGTATAGTTGTAGCACGAATGGGTCGGCTCGACCGGGGAAGGACCACGCTCTCACAGAATACCAGCGTAAAATAGCAGCTTAAAGCTGCTGTATTTCGTATGGTGAGTGTAGAGAACCGGAGACCCTTTTTTACTGGAAAAGAGGCATTCTATCTTAGTCCTCACGGCTGACAACGCAACTGCATTTAAATTCGCAAACGAAGATAGATGTAGTGTTTGTACGGCCTAATTTCAGACTTGGGGCATTTGGTTTCTTAGCACTCGACATTTTATCAAATGCAAAGCACCCGGCCACATCTGGAAATTATGGTCTGAGTGATTTACTAGTTGCATTACAATGGATACAATATAACATTAAACATTTCGGTGGAGACGCGGAGTCTGTCACTTTGCTCGGACATAGAGCTGGAGCGACCCTGACAGCCGCTCTGACTACTGTTACGAAAGCTCAGAAGCTTTATTCTAGAGTTTGGCTTTCATCTGCCTCTGTTATATTTCCCGGTGAACCTTTACAAATATCGCAGAGTAATAATGAACAGTTTAAGCTAATTAGTAAATGCAGCGATGCTGAGTGTTTACGGCGCATTACCGCTATGGAAATTCTCTCTGCAACTCCTGACACCTGGCTAGGTACTAATATCGATTCCTTACCATACGATGACGAATTCAAGCGTTCTTGGTTAGTACTGGACGGAGACCATCTGAGGGTACATGCTTACGAAAGTTGGGATGCGCAAAAGGAAGCAAAAGAGAAAGGCAAGGAAAAAGTTTTCAAGCCTATGGTATTCGGCACGACCATGCACTCCAGTCACACGAATTTGCTTAAAAAGGTGCACATAAACTGGACTGCAGATATCGTGGAGAAAATGGTCAAGGAAAGTTACATTGGCAAAAAGAATTTGACATCATCGGTGTTTAGATATTTTAATAAAACATATGAGGGCTTAGTCGAGTTGATTTCGTCTATTCGTATCTTGTGTCCCTTAGTAAGCCTTGCTCGTTTACGTCTAGCTGCGCCCATGTACGTGGTTATCGGCTCAGGTGCGGGTGGCGGTGTTATGGGCTCCGGTATGGCAGATATTAATTCCGACGTTGAAGCCATTCTCGGCACATTTGAATCTGCAATGCCTGAACAGCGACGGTACATGGCGGCTATGCAACAATTCTTTTATTATTACGTATGGAACGGTCGGCTACCTGGCCCGGAAACTGGCTTGATAGCCGTTGGTCAAGACTTACTCCCGCATCATGGTTTACCAGCATGTGATCTCCTTATACGAGAAGACATTGTACCCAGATACGCCCACGTCGATTAATTTACTGCGGCCTAAGTGATTATGTTTAAAGTTTACTGATGTAATTGTGTCTTTTACAGAATTTTTCTATGCATTTTCTACATATCGTTTTGCTTACATCGCCACCTGTTTTTCTAACGTTTTTATTGAGATTTGTACATGTAGTTATTTCAGTTAGTACTTATTGTGCACGTATTTTAGACTTAAGTGCTTAGAAACAAGCCTGTCGTGTTTAGTAAGAAATATGTTATTATTAGATTAAACTAAATAGGAACAGTTAGATGGATCAATATAAGATCTGATAAGTGTAACTTGTGAAGTAAGCTTTGAGTGATTTGTGCCGTTTTGATTCTCCCTAGAATGAATAATTTACAAACGTTGATATTGCCATATAATACTCTGACCAGTTTTTTTACCTTTTCAATTTACACATTATAGCGGTAAGACTGATTTTAAAATATAATTCACCTTGATCTCATGAAAAGGCATTCTGGGGGTTTTATTTTTTTATAACAATGTAATACATTTTTAAAATTCAATAACTATTCCAATATTTACTTTTATAAGTCTGACCATATTATTATATAATATTAATCAATATTCATTGTAATGAATTATTACTTTAAAATAAGACCTATTTTAGTCTTACACCATTATTTAAGTTAGTGTCCATATCTGAAATTGTGATTTACTTTGAAGTCTGAATAATCCAAAGAGTGATTTTTGTCGATATATCAATAACCAAAAAGCTTTTTGTAAGGTTAATATAGCATTTTTACTGTAATTATTGTGTAATGTGTTTTTCACCATTAGTTTTAAATACATGTCTTGCCAGAAATTAAATAATAAGGATTGCAGTATTAATACCAAAGGCTTAGTTTGATCGAGGTGGTAATATAACCATTACTTACTTTAACTTATATTCTCAAAATTATTACCGTGTACCTTACCCCTCGCTCGAATTATTTTTTAGTTGTTTTCCAAGTAATTTAGTTATAGTCGCAAAGCTTTTTTGTAAAATGGTATCTTAAAAATAAAAAGACTGTCTTATATAAAATTCTTTTTTTTTGTATTTGTAGTTAGTTTATACCCTCTTGTTTTTTTTTAAAATATTTTATGAACACTATAATTAAACTTAAAAAGGAAAAACCAACTAGAAATAATAAACGCTTTAATTTTTCGATACATTTTGTTTTAGCACCGACTTCAGAAGCTATTAAATTACGTATAAATTACCTATTTTTTTTCGTTTATGTTAGCTTTTTTTTTATAGGATAAGGGTGACAAACGAGCTCAGTCTACCTGATGGTAAGTAGTTACTGTGGCCCATAGACATGTACATCCATCCTCAACTACGAAATAAAATGCAGATGCGTTGTCACCCGTGAGGACTAAGATAGAATGCCTCGTTTCCAGTAAAAGGGGTCTCCGGTTCTCTAAACTCATCATACGAAACACAGCAGCGTTACGCTGCTATTTTAAGCTGGTATTCTGTGAGAGCGTGGCCCTTGTGTGCCCGGTTTTTATGTTCAGAAGTTTTTTCTAGGTGAACCGATTTTGATGATTCTTCTTTTATTTGAAAGCTGGTGCTTCTCATATGGTTCCGTATAAATTTGACCAATATCTGACCGGTACTTTTAGAGATCCTTAATAATGCGTATTAAATTGACTGCAACTACATTGATGATGATGATGTTCGCGCGCTCGATCGCAGTGATGTCACTGTGCTAGTTGCCGGACGCGCTCATTGCTATATATAACAAAATTTTATACATAACCCGAACGCTTCGTTTACAAGTACTAATAGGTAGGGGAAAAAGTTTCTTCGTATTTTATGTAGAAATTCAAGACATATTTTTTTTCAAAGTTTAATTAGTATATAATACTTATATTATATGTGCCATTTTGTTCGATAACTTGTTGCCATCTTGTAGGTAGTGACATAATCCCGTTGCTGTAGAAACCTTGGGATTTTTGATTTAAAAAAATGCGACAAGTAGTTTTGACACTACCCAAAGAATTCTGAAGAGACCGAAACAAGTGAAAATCTGAGGGTGCAAGGTCAGGACTATATGGTGGACGCATTAACACTTCCCAACCAAGCTCTCTCAATTTCTTTTGAGTGGCTAAAGATGTGTGTGGTCTGACGTTATCATGATGAAAGACCACTCCCTTTCTGTTGATCAATTCCGGCCGTTTTTTCTACCTACAAAAAAGTTGGACAATTTTCAATGTTCACGTATTATATATAACCTAAAGGAGTTCTGAAATGACACCCCCGCTCATCTTTTTTCATTAGTCAAAGAAAGATCGCCCTCGCCCCGCCAATTTTGGAAAGGGTTTGTTGACGGCACTATTTACTTTGGCAGAAAAGTATAAAAGGATGTAGGTATGTACTGTAACAATTAGCTACTTTTAACATTAATATAATATACGCTTACGCCTACACAAAGCCGCAGCTGGAAATAGCACTGCTCGGTATCTCTCTGCGGGATAAAATGCGCAACCAGGATATCAGCAGAACGAAAGTAACTGACATAGCCCAGCGGATCAGCAAGCCGAAGTGGCAATGGACCAGTCATTTAGCTCGGGAAATCAACAACCGATGGAAAAGAAAGGTTCTCAAGTAGTAGCCTCGTACTGGCAAGCGCAGTTTTAGTCGACTCCACACTAGATGGCGTGACCTGATGAAAAAGCAGGCAGTCGATGGATGCAGGTAGCTCAGGATCGTACTTTGTAGCAATATATGGGGAGGCCTATGTTCAGCAGTGAACTTGTGACGCACTGTAGTGATAGTGCTTGTGATAAAACTGCAGCATTTCAAAGACAAAGACACAAGGCACTAGTAGTGAGTGAAGTGTACAAGTTATATATTTTTTAGATTATGGCTTGTATTAGAAGAAAAAACAATTTGATGTTGGTTGGTTATAATTTTTACTGACGACAACTAATATAGTAAAATGCAGCAGCAAAACATATTTTAACATACCATTCAATCAAACAAAACGAATTTTATATAACAACTAGGTCAGAAACAAACATTCAAAACTGATAATAAATTATATGAATCATCCAAAACCACGATTTATGTTACATACTTAATTAAGTTAATTAATAATAAATTAAATATTTGCAATTTAAACATTTGCATTGTGATGTAGTTAAGTAAAAAACCTAAAGGTTATTTAATGATTACGTTCCCGTAATGGCGAAACCACAGCCTGTATATTTTCTTTTCCAATTTTAAGAGTCTTTCTACTAACAGAAGGTGACTTTGGCATTACTTGCGACTGTTCCATTTCCTTCTTCATTTTATCTATGATAGAAGATTGCTTAGCCAATGTCATAGTGAGTTCTTCATTTTCTTGACGTAGCAGAGATAGCTCAACAACTAGGGATTGTTGATCTTGAATCTTCAAAAATGAAAAACATATGCTAAAGTCAATAATATACAATTAAAAAAAAAAATTAAAGTAAGTTTATTAAAATAACGAAAAAAATATACGTCTTTTTTATCAAGTGAAATCTACTTCATGTTATTTTAGCCTTGCTTTTATTACAGATGAATAATAAGCAGATGATTATAGGCTTCCCACTTAAATCCCCCTTATGTATGACCCCCATATTTGACTGAAGCATCTAAACAATAACTATTGAACGAAATATTAATTGATTTTCCATTCCATATCATCCTTTGGGTGTCGTAAGAGGTGACAGAGGCAAACTGAAACAGGAGATACGCAGCAGCATCTTTCTTATACAACAATTCAAAATAATAAAAAACTGCTAAGCATGGCAAAAATGACAAATATCTCCTCCAATGAGGTCTATGTTCAGCAGTGGACTTTGACAGGCTGCAATTATGGTGATGATGACGAATAAGATAGGGCTTGTGTTCATTTTCTTTACATCACCACTGTTAACAATTTGGTGTTATGATAGATAATGACTGATTAGTGATTACTTTATTATATTACATGCTTGAATAGAGAATTTGCCATGGCTTAAGTTTATTTTATTCATAATCTGAAAAAAAAAACAAGTTGTTTTGTATCTGATACTAGTAACCAGATTCTTATTTATATCATGACAAAAATCTTGAAAGTTCAAGCGTCTACATCCTCCCAGTGTTATATTGTTAAAAAACAAATATATAAATATAAAATATAAGATGTTTAATAGAATGCTCTTGAAGCGCCTCATCTTTTGTGCATACATGCTTCAAGAAATAAAGAAGAATAATATAATATACCTTGCACTTCAAAATCAGACAAGCTGTTTAGGATACAGGCTACAGGAGGTTCAAGGATGTAGTGGGTTAAAAATAATAAATTTTTTATATATCTAAAATGACAAACGAAATTACAGTACACCTGATGTTAAGTGGCCACTGCTGTCTATGGACACCTGCAGCCAACTTCAAACAAAAAAGGCTACAGATGCATTGTCACCTGTAAGGACTAAGATGAAATGCCTCACATCCTGTAATTATCCTGGCTCTCTATACCCTACAGACTGGAGTACAACAGTACAAGCACCACTATTTGGTGGCAGAAATGGTAAGAGGGTGCGGTGGCAGATATGGACCTATTCGGATGAATTCCTAGGCTGAAAAAGAGTCCTATCACCTGGTAAATATTTTTGAAATAATAAATAATGATTGTGTTGATGGCCTCTGGCCATCAATTCTTAATGCAATTGGAAAAGAAGTAGTTCAAATATTCTGAATTGCTGTCAATACCTGTTTTTGGAGGCAACTATTTTCAGTCTCAAGACGAGAAATTTCAGAGGCAGCCTGCGACAAAAGTGCGCGTGATTGTTCAGCAGCAGCTGTGGCCTGGCCGGCATGTTCGGTGGCCAGTTCACACAACATCCGCTTCTTTTCTACCTAAAACATAATTGTGCATTTAAATGGTTTATTTTTTGATTTAATAAATAAAATAAATTTCGGCAGTCAATTGTTTATTTTGAAATCTTCAGTTTCAGTTACTTTCACTGAGGAAGAAAATTCTTTTTTGTTTAGACAATAAAACAGTACTAATTATAGCAAGAAGAAAAAAAAGGACCAGCATGTGCTGTGACAAAATAATTAAAAAATATTCAGCTCATAGGTATAGTAATCCCTTACACACTAGCTCCCACAAGCTATCAAGCATGATATGCTACATATCTTCTGGCAGCCAGCTTCCTCTAACATTTTATAAGGAACCGAATGGCCTGTCACTCGACGCCACTGCAGTTAGCAACCCAAGTCAACCATACGTAGAAGTTTCTTATTAGAATTCATTAATTACAGCCTATCATTAGTCCACTGCTGAACATAGGTCTCCCTATTAGATTGCCTCATAATACTGGTCCACGCTCACCAGGAAGATGCTGCGGCCCTTCTCCAGTTTCAGTTTCAGTTTCATTCTATAGCCTATTACCACACCCACAGTATGATATGAGGTAGTGGATTCTCTTACGCTGCACTACACGATGTGAAATTAATGTCTAACCAGAATATCAAACTTTTGGTACATTCTTCTTATTTTACAAAACCATGTATAATTTACTTCTAAAATGTATTACTTAGTGATTCAAGCACATCCATCCTTCAGAATGATAATCTAAGCCAAGTTTTCTGAAACAAGGTACAATAATTATGATAGTAAATTTGAACTGAAATGTTACCTCTTCACGAAGCATCTGAATCTTAGAATCAGATTCCTTTTTCAATAATTCCACATCTTCAATGAGTTCAGTTTTAATAGTTCCAAGTTCACGATATGCCTCCTTTTCTACATTCTGTAGACTTTCTATAAGGGTTACATTATGCTCCATTATGCGGGTGTGCTCTTTTGCCAAAGCTGCTTTAGACTTTAGAATGTTCACAAGGGCTTCTTTATATTCATTGCATTCTAGTACAGTATTGTTTAAAGTATTCTTGTATGTTACAAGTTCAGTTTCCATTGCTTCCTTTGTGTTGGTCAGTGCTTGTACTTTGGCTTCTAAATGTTCCAGTTCTGTATCCGATTCCCTAAGGCGCATTGTTAGAACTTGTACAATATCCCTAGTAACTGATAAAGACATTTCAAATTTATTCTTCTCCTTAGTTGCCTTATCAACTTCTACAGTAAGCTTATTAATTTTATTTTCGTGATTAATTATTGTCTTTTTAGATTCTTCTTTCAATAGATCTAATTCTTGAATAAGTTTATATTTTTCACTCTTTAAAGCATCGTTTTCATTTTCTAGTGAAATTAGTTCATTCTGTAATTTCTTGCTGTATTCTTCATTCTGACTTAGTTTGTATTTAAGATCCTTTATTTCATTTTCTAAGCTTTGTATTTGATTATCTTGTAGAGACCAGTGTTCCTGAATACTTCTACTGCGCTCCTCCAACTGTATTTCACACAATTTTAATTTCTCATGAGCAGCTTCTTCAATTTGTTCCAGCTTTGCTTTCATTTCTTGTTCTTTAATCACCAACTTGTCTTGCAATTCTGATATTATTGTATCCTTCTCATTAATCAGTTGCTCCTTAATTGATTTAATCAATGATTTATAATGTGCCTTCATGTTCTCTTGTTCTGTTTTACTTTTGCTCAGAATTGCTTGTTTCTCTTCTTCCACTTTGTTTTTAAGGGTTTCTAATTCTGCTTTATATTCTCGACGGATACTTTCATTCGCTTCCAGAGCCAGTGCATGATGACCTTTCACCATTTCTAATCTTTGTTTAGTTTCTTCAAGACAAGTATTCATATCAGTTAATTTATTTTGTAAATCCTGACAAAGACTATCTCTTATAATTATAACTTCTTCAAGAGAGGTTAGTTCCACTTGTTTAATACTTACTTCTTGTTCTAATTTCTCACATTGTTTTTCTAATTTATCTACTTCTTGCCGCAAGTGATCAATAACTTTTGCTGTATCTAAATTTTCACTAGATATTTCATTGTTCTGAATAGCTTTGTCACATAAGGTTATTTGATGCATTTTTTTATTGAGACAATCTATATCCTTACTTGATCCTGCAGTACCACTCAGTTTTCTTTGCAAATTTGCAATTTCATTCTTCAAATCTTCAATTTGTTTATTATATTCGAATATAGTGTGGTCTTTATTTCTACAAAAAAAAAAATAGTTACTATTAAAATGTTCCTGAAATAGTATCTACATTTAAGCCAAAAAGATAAAAATAAAAGTAAAGTACCTGATTTCAACCTGCTGTGCTTTGATGAGATCATCTGAAGTTTGCAATTCATGTTTTTTGCTTGGAGTATTGTTCTTATTTATATTTGAAATTGGCTTTTTGACCGAGTTCGTTACTTTAAATTTGGCAATAGGATGTTGTTTAACTGGCTGTGGCTGTAAAATTTATTCAATATTTTTATTTCTTCGAAGTAGTTCTTAAAATATCAAATTAGCTTATTTATACAACTAAAATAAGTTTTTGGAACTTACTGTTACAAAAGATTTCACACTAGAAGCAGAACTGCATTGAGATTGTGCATCAGAATTTTTCTTATTGGGTGTTTCCACTGGTTTTTGCTTCAAATATTGTGCAGGAATTACTTTAGCTTTCTCCTTAACAACATTGCAAGATTGCTTTTTGTTAGCACCTAAGGAAAGAAAATCTACATTTAAAATGCGATCAAAATGTCAAGTTTTAAAATAGCCTTCTTTATTTTAAATGCTATCAGTTACATTGGACTTAATTAAAACCTGTACAATGTGAATACGATTATTTTATTTTAGACGTTTTTGCGTTTTATGTTGCGATGTAAGTATTCTTATATCGTAACTAAAAATAAATCTAATAATAATCGTAGATGTCATTTGATAAATAAAAATGTAATCATATAATAATAATAAAATTTTAAATGATGATTTAAAAAAAATGTATTGCTTACTTACCAATAGGTTCAAATCTTTTAGCTTTCGAAAACATTATGAAAATAAACGTTACTGTAATCCGATACTAATATTAACATAAAGCTCATTCAAACTTTTTTCCAAAATTGTCTAGGACAAGCTTTAACTTTGCTATCTACTGAGTTGTCTTCTGTAGCGACTTCTTGTTTCTTGATTGTGCTTTCAATACATCGCGCGCGAAATTTTACCACATTCATAATGCAATGTTGAATTAACCGTTAAATTACGTTCCTTTTCAACAAATGCATATATTTGGCAAAGAATATTTAAAAATTTAACAAGTAATTACTTACCTTATATTATTTTATTAATTAAGCTTATTTTAATAAGTAGTTACTTGGCTTATATTATTTTATGCTTAAACGTCGTATTTTGCGGTAAATATTTGAACAAATTTAATATTCAAATATTTTTTCCTAAAATTAAAGACGAATAAAGGATGGAGAGACGGAGCGCTTTAGTACATTTCAAGTGACGCCGAAACCATGTTTCCATAGAATTATTACGTATAGAATACTAGTACGCGCACCGAAAGTGAAGCAAGTAAAACTAACGCGAAACCGCGTAAGTTCACTCAGCGACGCGTCAGTGCGCAACGTCACGTCTTACGGAGAAGAGCTCGCGAAAAATTGTAAAAATGACCGTTTGTGTTGTAAAATATTGACACAACAGTGATGATAAACATAAAAAAAGTGGTGGTATTACATTTCACAGGTAAGTTCATATATTTAATTCATTATTAGTACGTAAAACTAAAAAAATACTTACCTAAGCTATTTTTTTTGGAGTTTATGGCCTGGTATCTAGACCTTTAGGCCAAGTCTTAGGTATTTTTATTCGGTTTATTACAATTTTCTTCATAGTACACTGCTTCACAATATGTTGATGCGTCACATTATGCAGCCCTTGGGAGATTTTGACGGCAACTTGAGTCAGCAGACAGCTGACAGTTGGCGATGGTATCTCAAGGCGCCTAAGCAGATAGACACCTTATCTTGAGAATCACATCACCATCAGAGCACTTGTATCACCGTTTCCACTAATAGTTCACAAGCGCAGACAATTAATACAAAAAATCGCACCACTTTTACATATCAAAATCCACTTCAAACCATTATTCAAACAATAATACAGGAGCAGCAAACCGCCGCCGATCAAGTTCCCGCCAAAACTCCTTACCTAAGCTATCATAATACAAATGTTGCTAGTTGTGGGGAAAAAAATCACAATTTTCTTTTAAAAATATTTATTTTCTCTTTGTGTTTAAAACGTTTAATCGCAACGCTCTGTGTAAAACTCAAATGTTTATATGTAGATACCTACTTCTCTAAGTATTAACATACTATTAACAATGGGTGCCTATTTAAAACTAATACGGAGTGATCAGCTGATCGCGATCCGTCGACGCCATTTTAACACAACTAATTTATTTTTATTGCTTTGTTCATTGACCAAGTCGACGTTTTAAAGTATAGAATAAAAACTTTTTTTATTTACTACATCAAGAGATTATTAATAAGAACGCCTTTACGAAGCAGATGTCACTTTACACCCAAACATAGTCTATTTTTAACCGACTCCCAAAAAGGAGAGGTTATCAATTATGTATGTACGCTGATTTCTAAGACGATTCTAGATCAATTCGTATATATGTAATTGCTATAATTTTAGTCGTTGTTTTCCCGCATTCCTGACTCAATGCAAATTATAATTTTAAAATGTTTAGGTATATAATGACAATATTGATAATTATTTAAATTTAAAAAAATAATCTTAATAATTATTAAAAAATCTTTTAAGTCATAAAAGCATTCAATTTTTAACCAATTATACAAATATTTGTTATATAATCTTTCGCTTAATAATTTAAATTCTTTAGGTATTTTATTAAATATTTTTACACATATTAAGACAATTTTTGTTATATTTAACGAGCCTAGGAATGACATCTAGGACAAGTTGGTCTGTTCCATGTCGATTTCGAGGATATTTAATAAATATTCAGAGCTAAATAAATTCTAATGCGTAATAATACGGCATAAGCTAGCCTGCACGCCCGACCTACTCGCGAGATATTGCTATTGGTTTGAGATCGCATGCGAGTTTTGTTTTTCTCTATTGTAAATCTGCCATTTTTACATCCTAATAATTTTTATTTTAATAAATCTATTGTACTACAAAGAAAAAATCATTTGACTTCGGGAAAACAACCATTAAAATTTCAGCGTGTATATGGGACAATATGTGTATATCCTTTCAAATAAAAAAAATCTAAATCGGTTTAGAAACAACAGAATTCTGAGGTAAAAACATTAATAAAATACACCGAATTGAGAACCTCCTCCTTTTTAGAAGAAGGTTAAAATTAAACAATACACGATGTGCTTATTGTATTCGAGCAAATTAATTGTGTTTAATAATATTCTTAAATTTTATTACGTCTGCATTTTTGTACTATTAAAATATGTATAATAAAGTTATATTAGTACCATCATTATAGTGTTTATTTTATTCCATTTTATATTCTCATAATATACGTCTTCGTACGTAATACGTAATTTTTATTATATCGATTATTTAAAATTAATCAATAAAATAGTGATTTGCACAATTTGATTGCAAACGCCAGAAACTGGTATCACTGAATGGCGTGTATGTGTGCGTGTGATGAGCGTAGGCACATTCGACTCGCGCCCACTAACATAGCCCGATCTGCGATTTCACATATCCAGTTCTGGCCAGCTGCCGTGTGTAGATTGTCACTGCATACCACAAAATAGACATGATCATATCATCATCATCATTACAGCCCGTCATAAGTCCACTGCCACCCAGGGGCTAGGTGGGGCAGTGCCCCGGGGCCCCCAAGCTAAAGGGGCCCCTCGGCCTCCAAGAACTACGTTCGAAAAATTATGCACTATCCTAGTTGTATAAAGAATTTTCGAGTTTTAACTTTTTGGCCCCTGACTGCGAACGGCTCAAACTGAAATCACAAAAATTACTCCCACTACCAGAACATAACTATAACATTGTTAAAGATAATTATCGTCTACTTCGTTTTATCGTCTTTTTTATATAGAAGAGGGGGACAATTTTTTTTATAAAGGTCGACCCACGCCTATTAACAAATACAACACCAGGGGAATTGCAGGCGCGTTGCCGGCTTTTTAAAAAGGAGTGAGCTCGTTTCTTGAAGGTCCCTAAGTCGTATCCGTCCGGAAAAATCGCCGGTGGTAAACGATTCCACAAATAAGTCGTGCGAGGAAGAAAACTCCTTGTAAATCGCACAGTGGTGGACCGCCAAGCACCCAGATGGTGTGGATGGTGTCGTGAGTTAACAATTCCTCTGAGCACTTCCCACGGTAATTTTCTTTTATAGGAGAAGGGGCAAACGAGCATGCGGCTCACCTGATGGTAAGTGACTACCGCCGCCCATGAACAACTGCAACACCAGGGGAACCAGGGGAATTGCAGATGCGTTGCCGGCCTTTTAAAAAGGAGTAGGCTCTTTTCTTGAAGGTCCCTAAGTCGTATCGGTACGGAAAAATCGCTGGTGGTAATCGATTCCACAAGGAAGTTGTGCGAGGAACAAAACATCTTCTAAATCACACAGTGGTGGACCGCCAATCATCCAGATGGTGTGGATGGTATCAGGAGCTCTGCCGCGATGTGCGTTCGTGAAATTTGGCGGCTGGGATTAATCCGAACAATTCCTCGGAGCACTCCCCGTGATAAATGCGAAAGAAAATGCAAAGGGATGCAACATCCCTTCGCAGCGCCAATGAATCGAGCCGATCGGAAAGGCCTCGGTCGTCGACGATTCGAGCCGCTCTGCGCTGGATGCGGTCAAGTGGAAGGAACTGGCACTGGGGAGCCCCAGCCCAGAGATGTGAAACAGTATTCTATGTGTGGCCGAACCTGCGCCTTGTAAAGTTGCAGGCGTTGAGCCTGCATGAAATACTGTCCCGCTCTGCTGAGCACGTCAAGCTTTTTAGAGGCCAATTTGGCCTCTTCTTCCAAGTGATCACGAAACTGCACGTCACTCGATATGTCAACGCCGAGGATTCCGATACTGGCTGAGGCAACAAGGGGAGTGCCTTAAAACTGAGGAGATATGACAAAGGGGTTCTTTTTAGCGGTAAACGCGCAAACTTGTGTCTTCTGAGGATTAAACTGGACTAGATTTAGTCGCCCCCAATCCGAGACTTTGTTCAGCAAGGACTCAACTTCAGACACAAGTTTGTTCCGGTACTCGGCGACGTTTTCCCGAGAAATATTGGCACGGCCGGTGTATAGAGCATCACCAGTGCTTTCATCCGCATAGCAATGAATGTTACCGGTTTGCAACATATCATTGATATGCAGAAGAAACAGCGTTGATGATAGCACGCAGCCTTGTGGAACACCAGCGTTAATAGGCTTGTAGTCGGAGCATGCATCGTCTACAACGACCTTGATGCTCCGATCTGCAAGAAAGTTGGTGATCCAATTGCACAATTTCTCGGGAAGTCCATAGGAAGGGAGCTTCGAAAGAAGCGCTTTGTGCCAAACCCGATCGAAGGCCTTCGCAATGTCCAAACTAACGGCCAATGCCTCCCCCTTGGTCTCTACTGCCTCCGCCAATCTATGAGTCAGGTAGACCAGAAGATCACCAGCTGATCGATCCCGACGAAAACCGTATTGGCGGTCACTAATCAGCTGGTGATCCTCAAGATACCGCATGAGCTGGCAGTTTATAATGGATTCCATTATTTTGGAGAACAAGGAGGTGATGGCGATAGGCCTGTAGTTGGACGGGTCTGAGCGGTCGCCTTTTTTAGGGATCGGGTGGACAAAAGCTGTCTTCCATGATTTCGGGACTACGCCTAGGGAGTAAGAGTACCGGAAAAGACGCGTTAGAACCGGTGCCAACTCCGGAGCACACGTCCTCAGCACAATTGGGGGGATTCCGTCAGGCCCACTCGACTTGTGGATGTCCAGGGAGAGGAGTGCTTTGCGAACCGAGCGCTGTGAGAACCGCACATCCGGCGTGGAACCCTCACACCGCGGGATGGTCGGCGGTGTGTTCCCCCCGTGAGTCGAGTTGGACGCAAAAAGGGAGCCTAAAAGGTCGGCTTTCTCTTTTGCGGCGTGGGCCAGTGAGTCGTCCTCCCTGTGCAGAGATGGTAGTGATGGCTTACAGAAATTCCCTTGGATAGCCTTGGCGAGAGACCAAAATGCACGCGTTCCCGAAGGAAGGCGAACTAGTTTCTCGCCAATTCTGCCTATGTGCTCTGACTTTGCCTTGGCAATAACTTTTTTGAAGGACCTGGAGGCGAAGTTCTACTTCTTTTAAGCATACTGGTATTTACATCCCGAGTCGCCGAAGCCTCAGCCCAGGCCTGATAACACTCCTGCTTACTGCGTAATGCAGTTTTACAGGAGCGACCAAACCAAGGCTGAGATTGGTGCCTCCGATTGGTACCACAGATGATGGAATAAATAGTTCCATTCCCTGTAGCACCACATCAGTGACAGAGTCAGCAACAGCGCTGGGATCATCCGGCGGGAAGCAAACCCGCCCCCATGGGTAGGATGCAAAGAAAGACCGCATTCCGTCCCAATACGCCGACCTGTAATGCCAAACACGGCGGCAACCTGCAGAACGCAACCGCGAGGGGAGCGTGAATGGCACCACACTCCGGATCAGACAATGGTCCGAAGAGCCGAGAGGGGCATCGACGGAAACCTGATATCCGTCCGGATGAGAGGTCAGCAGAAGGTCCAACAGGGAAGGGTATGATCCTCCACATCTGGAATCCGCGTAGGCGAAGTAACCAGTTGTGTCAGACCATATGCCAAGGCAAAGTCATAAACAGATCTCCCCGCATGATCGGTTGAACGTGAACCGAGCCATTCGGCGTGGTGGGCGTTAAAATCGCCAAGGGTCACGATCTCTGCGGATGGGACCTGTTGTAGCAAGGAATCTGTAGCCATTTGAACGTGGTCGATGAGTCGGTCAGTTTCGGCATTACCGCTATGGGACCTATAGAGGCACCCGTAGACGCGCGGATGGTCGTCGCTGTCTACGCGTAGCCAAAGGATGGACAGGTCCGAACCTTCAAGATTGCCGAGGCGTCGAGAACAGATGTCCTCTCTGACGTATACGCAAACTCCAGCCCGAGGCACAAAGGAGTGTTCCAGTTTGTACCCCGGGTAGGAGAAATACGAAGTATCAGTCGGAGGGGACACCTGCGTCTCGGTCAGAAAGAGCAAGGCGGGCTTCGCCGTCTCGAGATGGTAGTGGACGGTGTTTAGGTTCGAGCGAGGTCACCTTTGTCTTATTGCTCTACTTGCCACGAGCAGTATTAGTCTTGAGCGGAATTTCGCCCCCACCCCCTCCCCAGTATACGCGAAGCAGCCTGATCACCCGCGCTAAGGAAGACTAGGGTAGCTTGAGCGTAGATGCTCAGCCAGGGATTCTCCAATACAAGGGGTTCTAGTACCCCCTGGGATGGTTTCTTATTTAATTACTACAATGTTAAGGGGATGAGGGGTTAGGCCTCCTGCCATCTGCACTTACCAGGCGAAGTAAACTTTTACTTCACGCTGGTTATCTGTAAGGTCGTGGTACCTCCTCGGTTCGAACCGGTCCACCCATTAATTACAGCTCTTCATTTCATGTCTTACCAGGTCTTCACTCCATCTAGTCTGGCCCCCCCGTGCGACATCAAAAGCTGCCTTGTGGCTCTTCCACTGTTATGTTGTCTGCCTATATTATTAACTGTAATCTACTTCGCCATTGTTCATGCGTTACACATAATACTTAGTAGTAAGTAGCTTTGCTTTATTATGCCCTGCAGTGGGCGACAAGGAGCTGATGATTAAGTAGTTTTGCACCTTTAAGGGTGCGTTTGCAAATCGGGCGAAATTATGCTGTTTTTCGGTACATTTTGTGACAAAACTAAACCAAATCAAACATAGCTAATTGCTACCACGTATAGAATGGTTCTTCATCTTCAAATGGTGGTGACTTTTTTGTTGAAAATAATAGTTTTTTATATTGTAAATACGATCTTCCCTAGCCATTTTCTACAAAATTAACGATACCGGTTCATGTTTAGGTACATTTTTGTTCTATTATCAACATATATTAAGATTTCTAAAAATACTATAAGTAGGCAGACATATTCAATAAAAAATAGTGGTGTTTACTTTTTATCAAAATGTCACAAATAGTCGTAAAAAAAATTAAAACTGATGCTTATTTTTTCACATATTTTGCTAATACGGATGAATCATAATGGATTGCAATAAGGGTTATTTTATTTTTGGTGCCTGTTTTGATTTATTGTACAAAAATTTCGATGAAACCTCAGTCCGCGCTCGGTCGCCGTCATGAGTGGATACTGTATCGCCTGCTTGATTGCAGCAGCCGAAAAAGATCGCTGTACATACACAAAACATTCGAATTTGATACATAGGTACTTGACAAGGCAAAATAATATTATTATTTTTATAATCACACATTTTTGTTATAATATTTTGTTTCGCTGAAAGTAAGTGGGATTTATATATATAAATAATTATATAAATGCCTATTCGTCTTGGACTTTATGGAGTGATCTGAAAGTGTTCATCGATGACTGCTACTGGAACTCCTAGTCGAGTAGAACTAGATGTGCCGAGTTTGGGCTCGTTTTGTTAGTTATGATGAGACTTTACCTCCGGACTTGATGGAAAGACCTGATGGTGTACTTCGGTGACCATTACTGGAACTCCTGGACGAGTAGAACTAGGTGTGCCAAGTTTGGGCTCGTTTTGTTAGTTATGATGAGACTTTACCTTCGGACTTGATGGAGAGACCTGATGGTGTACTTCGGTGACCATTACTGGAACTCCTGGACGAGTAGAACTAGGTGTGCCAAGTTTGCGCTCGTTTTGTTAGTTATGATGAGACTTTACCTCCGGACTTGATGGAGAGACCTGATGGTGTACTTCGGTGACCATTACTGGAACTCCTGGACGAGTAGAACTAGGTGTGCAAGTTTGCGCTCGTTTTGTTAGTTATGATGAGACTTTACCTCCGGACTTGATGGAGACCTGATGGTGTACTTCGGTGACCATTACTGGAACTCCTGGACGAGTAGAACTAGGTGTGCAAGTTTGCGCTCGTTTTGTTAGTTATGATGAGACTTTACCTCCGGACTTGATGGAGAGACCTGATGGTGTACTAGTTCTACTCGTCCAGGAATTCCAGCAGTAGTCACCGAAGTACACCATCAGGTCACTCTATCAAGTCCGGAGGTAAGCTCTCATCATGACTAACAAAACGAGCCCAACTCGGCACACCTAGTTCCACTGTCCAGGAATTCCAGCAGTAGTCACCGAAGTACACTATCAGGTCACTCTATTAAGTCCGGAGGTAGCTCTCATCATGACTAACAAAACGAGCCCAAACTCGGCACACCTAGTTCTACTCGTCCAGGAATTCCAGCAGTAGTCACCGAAGTACACCATCAGGTCACTCTATCAATTCGGAGGTAAGCTCTCATCATGACTAACAAAACGAGCCAAACTCGGCACACCAAGTTCTACTCGTCCAGGAATTCAGCAGTAGTCACCGAACTACACCATCAAGTCTCTCCATCAAGCCTGGACGTTAGGTCTCATAATAACTAACAAAACGAGCCCAAACTCGGCACACCTAGTTCTACTCGTCCAGGAATTCCAGCAGTAGTCACCAAAGTACACCATCAGGTCTCTCCATCAAGTCCGGAGGTAAGCTCTCATCATGACTAACAAAACGAGCCCAAACTCGGCACACCTAGTTCTACTCGTCCAGGAATTCCAGCAGTAGTCACCGAAGTACACTATCAGGTCACTCTATCAAGTCCGGAGGTAAGCTCTCATCATGACTAACAAAACGAGCCCAAACTCGGCACGCCTAGTACTACTCGTCGAGGAGTTCCAGTAGCTGTCACCAAAGTTTACCTTCAAGTCACTTCACCAATTCCGAAGCTAAAGTCTTAACATAACTAACAAAACCAGCCCAAAGTCCACAGCCACCATCTCACTGCTAGTAGTGCGCTTCTAGTGCCTAGCAGTCTCTGGAGAAGCTATTCGTATTTCGTATGTAATATATTTTTGTAGGTATAAGAAATGAGAACAAAATCAATCTTTCAAATTATCAAAATGTTTTTACTTGATTACGATTCCCACACCCGCAGCTAACCGTGCGTACACTTGTGTGTGTGACCCGTGTCAATGTAATAGTTCGATTCTATACCTATCAATTTTGCAAACGCTTAAAGTATTTAGTTTAGTTTAAATAGGGCCCTTTTATTTTTTACTTACTGGTACGAAGTTACACGTGTTATAGGTGTAACATGGAAGTTTTATAATATGCTGTAGACTTGTCCATATTCATCATAATATAAGAACTTATCTATTAGGGAAAGGAAAAGCTCCATATCTTTGTCTCAGCAAATCAAAGGTGAGCGATGTAGTCGCCATTATTGTTGATATCGTATCTTTTCTAGTCCAGTAGCTTGAAAACGTCTTCCAATACAGCAATGAAGAGTTTCGGGGATATAACGTCACCCTGTCTTGCACCTCTCTGCAGTTGGATAGTAGGTTTTGTGCTCTGGTTTCTGTACTTGGATATCGTGGCCTTACTATACAAATACTTCAGTACTTCAATAGTAAAATGTCCTCCAGACTGAAATTTAGTCACGGTGCCAGTCTTAACCGCGCAGAACAGGATTATAGCGCACAAATATATGCGTAGAACAGTTTCTCTTGCCTAATTCTCCTTGTATGATGGGACGGTAATCCGACAACACCGGAGAGAGATCAGGCGCAGGATCAACGGTTTTACATCCTCTCTAAAGCACGTGTGTGAAACACCACCAACTTCCTGACACCGGGCGGCTACTGAGATTTTCTTGACCGAAAAACCCAATAACTGAGTTTGGTTCACCCGTTACCTCATAATCTGCAGTCGTGCTTATGAACACTAGTCCTAAAGCCGGCGCCAGATACAGCTTTAAACATTTGAACACTTGTTTGAAACTACGTGTGGCACGGGACTTTGAATCAATGTTCAAATAAGTGCACAGAGAAATGCACTTTGCCAAGCGGTCTAGTTTCTGTGATGTTAATATGCGGCTCTTACAGCTTTATCGATATTATTACTTACTACGTTACGTTAGGTTACGTTACGTTAATATTACTTACTAAGTAATAGTGTGTTCCGTTCTGTGATCACATTACTAAAGAAGAGAAAGAGTTTGTCCAGAATGCAGGCGTAATATTCCGAAAGGAGATAACTCCAATAAACAGCTTCGAGGAGTAATGGACAAAACGTTTACGCCGTCTTTTTATGTGAACAAGGAACGAAGAAATCGTCACAATTATACCGAAATATCTATGATCGATAACGAAAGTAGGATTATAGAGGAGATCCGAGAGTTCCGCATGGAAATGATTTCTTGGCTAAACTCGGATAAAGGAGTATAAATAATAAATAAATAAATAAAAGTATTTATTTGCCACAAAACAATACAATGTTAAAATTTAAATAGACAGCTTAATAATTAATTGTGACAAAACAGTCTGTGACTCAGTTGTAACGGGAAACCCATTACTCCTGCTATTCTGCCACAGCCTTTGCGTAGTATCCATACAGGGTCTTAGGCAAGTGATGAAACACACGTATCAACACAACAATAAATAAATAAATAAAAATTTAAACAATAAATAATTAATAGTTACTAGAATACGACAAACAAAATACAAAAATACAAAAATGTTCACTAATTTGACGGGGTATCAGAGCCACACAGAGCCAGGGACTGCTGTTGAATCAGCCACTTGCGGCATCTTTGCCGGAAGGTAGACGGAGATAGGGTAGACCGGACTGATGGTGGCAAATCGTTCCAGATTTTAGCGGCAGCGAATTTAAAACACCCCCTGGCTCCAGCGAGTCTAATCCTGGGTAGTGGAAGCCGATGACATTTTTCTCTGACCGAGAGCAAATTTTTTTTTTCAGCAGCTATCTTGTCGTACAAATATCTTGGAGTCGCTGCGTGATGCAGTGTATGCAGAAAGCAAGCATATTTTAACTTGATACTATTTGACATATTTAAAATGCCATTACTGTCTAAATAAGGTGAAATCCTATGCCTTTTCGGTATATTAAAACAAAAATGCGTTCTGCACTCTCTGTACATTCTTCGCAGTTTTTTTAAATAAGCAAGGACCATAAACAATATCACAATAATGAAGGTGGCATAGTACTAAACTGTTACAAAGCAGCAGTCTAATGTCACGTTTTAGAAATTTGCGAATTTTATACAAATTTTTTAAAGAACCATAGTATTTGCCGATTTTTGTCTGAACATGTTGCTCAAATTTTAAATTCTCATCCATGAGGAGACCTAAATTGCGAACACAACCCTCGTAAGGTATGACGGTGTCAAAGATCTTAACAGCAGGCTTCCGCTCATTAATCATTTTTACCTGGTGCTTTGTGTAATGGTAACACTTTTTGAGGGGTTGAGTACCAGACCATGTCTCAAAGACCACTCCGAAATAGAATCTAGATCTTTGTTTGGAAATAGCAACTGCAACCTCCTCATCGATTGGCATTGTGTGAACATATACTTGGCTGTCATCTGCATATAAGTGAATTTTCGAGTGAGTTATTGCTTTTGTAACGTTGACCGTGTATATTGCGAATAATGTAGGACCAAGTATTGAACCCTGGATAACACCTTTATTAAGTGGGAGCGTGTTGAAGACCCTTAGTTGTCCTTGACTATCCAAACATTGCACTTTTTGGCAACGATAACGAAGTAAGATTGAAACCAGGAGCAGGCCAAATCTGTGAAACCATAGTATTTTAATTTTGCCAATAGGACAGATATATCAACGCAATCGAAGGCGCGGCTGAAATCTAGCAAGACCATAATTGTTAATTTTCCCTCATTGGACACAGCAAGAATGTCATCAGTAATATTTAAGAGAGCTGATACTGTACTGTGATTTTTTCGGAAACCAGATTGAATCACTGGTAGTACTTGATTACGTTCTAGATATGGTGAAATTTGAGAATGAACGCATCTTTCAACTATTTTAGATAGTGCAGGGAGAATGCTTATTGGTCTTATATCAGAAAGATTATCCACCGTTGATTTTTTAGGAATGGGAGTGACGATGGCACATTTCCAAGATTCTGGAAATACTCCTTCCAATATAGATTTATTGACTATCGCCACTATCGTTGATAAGGAATATGGAAGCGTAAGTTTTAACATCAACATGGAGATACCATCAGTTCCGGTCGCATTAGTAGCTGTAGAAGCAATTATATTTTCCACTAAAATTTCATTTACGGCTACGAATCGAAATTTCATTTCAGAGTGGTCAAGTGATTCAATTTCTTGAATGAAACTTTTGGCGGGAGGTGCACATGATATGATATAAACATATAAAGTGATTATTAAGTGAATCAGGATCAAGAAGATGATCCGGTATAGAACGGTTTTTAACGCCAGGTGAAATTATTCGTTTTATATGACGCCACATCTGCGAAGGATTTGCCTTATTATCGTTGATAAGTCTAGTAAAATATGCTTGCTTTTCAAGAGTAACTGCTCGGTTATAATAGTTGCGCAGATCGCGGTAAAATTGCATACTACCTTCCGATTTCACAGTTTTTGCCCGGTGACAAGCCTTGTCACGAGTTGACTTAATTTCTCTAAGAGTATCTCAGTCATCCATGGGGCAGGGGGTAAATTAAAAGTGCGTTTACGAACAGGGGCAAATGTATCCATCAAGTCAATGACGAGATTGTTAAAGGTTTTATACTATTTACCATATCATCAATATTATCTTGTGCTACTACCAGCTCCCAGGGCGTGTATTTAGCTGCATTGTTTATAGCAATTGTGTTATCAGCTAAAGGTCTGTATGAAATTACACGACACTTAGATTTTAGTATCGCGAGCGGAAATTTTGCTGAAATCAGTCCATGATAGCTGAGATCGTCATTATGTGTCACCTCCACAGAAATGGGTTTAAAATGTGCCCTTGTAAAGATAACATCAATCAGGGTACTTGTAGTAGAGGTGATCAGTGTAGGCCGTTTCACGATTTGATGGAGATTAAATGTGTCAGTAAGGGTCTTAAGACAATTAGGCGTATATGGAAGGCCGTCGTTGTTTAGACAATTAATGTTTAGGTCGCCAACTAAAAATAATTGATCATATTGCGCTATAAAAAAGGAGAGGGACTCGTGCAAATAGTCTATAGCTGAACCAATACTCACTGATTAAGGACGATACGCCGAACCAACTACAGCAGTCTCACTACCTATTTTAACATTAAACCATATCTGTTCAAGTTCAAGTTCCCCAGGGGGGTGATCTAAGCGCTTTACACGTAAGATTTTATGTAAGCACCACCACTACCAACACGACCAATGCGAGGGTTGTGCAACAGTCTATAGCCAGAAATTGAATATAAGTCAATATTTGAACGATGGTGAAGCCAAGTCTCGGTAAGACATAAGATATCAAGATCTTGTATTTGGATACTTTGATTAAGTTCCTCCAAACCGGTATTTAGTGAACGTACATTCAAAAGACCTAATGTAAAAAACTTTCTTTGTTGTCCTTTACCCATAAAATAACATAAGGTTTTTCAAAGTAAACTTAAACCAAGTGAATACAAAAGAAAATAAACAAATAAATAGAAGATTAACTAAACTGAATTAGCTAAGCAATCAGTATTTTTAATAAGCATAATTTATAAACGGCTAGAAGAAAGATTTATTAATACCGAAACCAAGCTGCGCGAGTTAAAGTCCATTATGAAAGTAGTTCAACAAAAAGCAAATAAAGTGGATGAGTTGGAGGAGCGTATGAAAGTACTTACACAAAAAAATGAACGTTTAGAGGCTACTTTAAAAGTACCAAGGAAACATTACAAACAAATGTGGAGCAATTAGTGTCATTTGCAAATATAACGAAGCAAAATAAAATACGGTAGTTAAAAATAACGGACCCAATAACGAGGGGGTAGCCGCAAAATAAGTGTAAAAACACCGACCTTGAGCTCAACGAATTTTAATAATGAATCCAAGAAAGATGGTGTGGCCACGAAATCGGCAGGATTATCTAGTATTGATAAATGCTCAGTTTCGATTAATGAAAAACAATTAAATTCGGCGTCAGTAAATTCAATTAAGAACGCGAAGGACAAAAGTTAAAAAGGTAAAAAGAAAAGACAGTAGGTATCCTATTAATGAGGTGAAAAGAGGAACTAACACGAGCCTAGCAGATATACAAAGGACTGAACGTAAGAAGTATTTACACGTCTGGCGTTTGAAGAAGGAAACTACTGTAGAAAGCATAGAAAAACATGTTAAGAATATATGTGGGGCTGAAGTACAAGTTAAGGTCGAACAAATTAAACATAAGACTGAACGGGATTATGCTTCGTTTATAATAGGGATTCCAGAAAGTTACTATAAAAATATATGTTCACCAGAGAATTGGGCATTAAATATTGAATTTTGCGAATGGGCGTGGTTTCGTCGATACACCGAAAAACCAAAAAAGCCTTAGGAGAACTGTTGAAATTTTCTACCAGAACGTAAGAGGACTGAGAAAGAAATTAGATGAATTCTGGGTGGGTGTTGCTAGGTCGAGGTCCGATTTGTTTGCTATTACGGAAACCGGCTTTAGTAAATCCATTCAAGACTCTGAAGTTATCCCACCTGGATACAAAATGTTAAGATGCGATCGCGTAGACGGGTGCAAACAAGGATGCTTTGGGTATATTTTGTGACCTTTCCAAGGCCTTCGACTATGTTCACCATGAGAAATTAATCAGGAAGCTACAGTACTATGGTGTCAAGAACACAGCGCTTAAACTTATTATTTCAAATTTAAGTAATAGAATGCAGAAAGTTATTATCAATGGTAAAAGTTCTTCCGGGTCACCTGTACTAATGTGTGTCCCTCAGGGCTCGATTCTCGGTCCATTCCTATTAATGACTTACCTTCCCTTGTAGTGGATAATCATGATATAGTATTATTTGCTGATGATACTTCCTTGATTTTTAATGGGGCCCCCATATATCCAAACTAGCAAGGAGTTTAAGTTCTGCAGCCTATGCTGTAAAAAGTTAGAGGTCTCACTAGTGTCGAGACAGCTAGATTAGTTTATTTCAGTTATTTCCATAGCATAATGTCTTATGGGATTTTGCTATGGGCAATTGCGGTCGATTCAGAAACTATTTTTGTTTTACAGAAGAGGGCCATAAGAGCTATTTACAACCTAAAACCGAGAGAGTCTCTTAGAGATAAATTTAAAGAAATAAATATATTAACTTTGGCCTGTCAGTATATTTACGAAAATTTAATGTATGTTCACAAAAACAAAGATAGTTTTAGTAAAAAAAGTGATATACATTCTGTAAACAATAGGAACAAACACAAGCTAGTGATACCAGTTTCTCGACTCCACAGAGTCAGTAATTCATTCTTTTGAGCAATGTATACGCTATTACAACAAGGTCCCAGAAAGTGTACAGGCTCTCTCTATTACCAAGTTTAAATGTTTTGTTAAGCTGAAACTGTATAAAAAGGGTTATTATCATAGATATAGTATACATTAGATTGGCGATAGAGTGATTAGGGTGAGACCAAAAACGAAATGTACCGGTGTGAGTGAAATGTGCATGTGTGCGAGACGAATAGTGCTGCGTCTTGCATCAACTTCAATTATCGATATAGAGCGCTGTGTCCGTGTCATAAAATGAATATTTTTGTTTGAGGGCATAAAAATAAACCTACAAACAAAAAGTTTGTGATATTTATATTCCATCAAAAATAATTATTTATTGTAAAAATGTCGTAAGCTCTCTTTAGAGGTATTTTGCAATTTTGCTTCATACTTCAATCTAATAATCAAATAAGTGTCGATTATTAGTTTAATAATTAAGTGTTTATGGTTCTATATTGCTGGCGAATCATACATATGTATGTCAAGTATGTAAAAATTATTTGCAGGACACAAGGCATTCGTTTACTTATTTTCGAAACATATTTTCGTTTACAATTTTTCCTTTCATATGTTTTCGGAAAACTCGTTCAGAATGAATACCTATCTCATAAACGTCTTGAGAGTGATAAACAGAAATAAACAGCAGTGCTTACACTGCCGCGTTCCGGCTCATTGTGTATAGAGAGACTTTATAATTATTTAAGGCATTTTGTCGTAGTCCTCAGGGGTGAAAACAAATTTGAAGCTTTCTTTGTTTGAAGTTGACTGTGGACGGGGTTTTTTTTAATTACGTTTTTAACCTTTAAGCTCGTTATAATATAAAACTGTACAACAAAACTACCAATTCGATTGATTGTAAGTGGTTACTGCAGGCCATGGAGTACTTGGAGAATGGAGGACTTGCATCCAACTTCGAACGCAGAAGGCTACAAATTTGTTTTCACCTCTGAGGATAATATGAAATATATCTTTGTGCACTTCTATGAAACAAATAATTTTTGTTCAGTGTTTCCAAAAAATAATCAACTATTCCCAAAAAATATTCAACTATATGTAGCAAGCTACATATAGATGAATATTTTTTGGGAACCCAGTCTTCTATATTTATAAATAAATATTCAACTATATGTAGCAAGCTACATATAGATGAATATTTTTGGGAACCCAGTCTTCTCTATTTATCATTTTTAACCATTTTTGTTTAACCTCAATATATTTTGGAAATCTGAGACATTATAAGAATTTAAATTAGCTCACTAAAGTATTTACTATAATGCCATTTGGCTACGAAACCCTAAAAATTAAAAATAGAAAATTAAAAAAATTACGAAGTTACAAGAGGCTGTATCCAAAGATATGTCTTTGCCTGTTAGAAACATATTATCGATAAGATGATATTGATAGTGTCAATCTCTACAAAAATTAGATCAGAAATAGCGGGAATTCACGTATTTGTTATTATTTTTAATATAATTCTTACGCATTTAGAGCATTATCGTAATAAAATGCGATATTTTTCCCTATCCATTTGTGTATAAAACATTTGTACCAGTTCTAAAATATTGCATTTAGAGTGCTAAATATTTTAATTGTACTTACGTGTGAAATGTATAATGTTGTGAATTTTCCTTTCTTGATGAACTGCATTCAGATACTGCACACGTCAGCATACTTAAATCACACCCTTTAAACAGTTATTAATACTTCAAAATCAAAGATATCGCGAAAATAAGCGGGATATGTTTCGTTAACGATTGACGTCAGCCCGATATAGGCCTATAGCGTGTGCGTGTATGGTCTAGCAATTCTATCTCGTTCTAACGTAAGCATATGCTTTGCCAACACTAAAAGAAAAGAATAAAGAGAGAAATCGGTATAAATCTTCAAATTTACTTGGTGATTTATGGTAAGTTCTTCTAGATTTTTTAGATCTATTTCTAATATCTTAGAAATCAGACGTATTTTTGTTTTATCTTGCACAATATTTTTTCTGCAATGATTTTTCTTGGTGGTAAGAATATTCCCTCTAACCGTAACCCTCTATTATATTATTAGATTATTTTACAGATTGACTGAAAATGAGCAGCAGAAAACTAAAAGAATGTGAAATAGAGTCGGCTCTGGAGGAAATGTTCGGTTTACCATCAGATCCAGACCAGTCCGAAGACGATGAAGAATCGGATGAGGATAATGTTTTACAATATCATAATGCGAAACTGCAGCGGATTTTAGAGGATTTAGATGAACCAGGATTGCGATCTTTGGACGAAGAAGCAAAAGATGGTGGCTCCGCATGTTTTATTTTCTTTTTGATGCCTGCATCACAAATGCATTTTTGCTTTACAGCGCAAATGCTAATTCTGCGACAATAACCAACTTAGAGTTTCGTGTTGCTTTAGCAAGAGGGCTAATTGGAGGATTTTCATCGCGGAAACGGCGTTCAGCAGGCGTCAATTTTGTTATGAGAAAAAAAGTTGCGATTTCCGATAATTACCAAAAGTTGAAAATTATCAATATTACTGCCCCAGAAATTCGCTTTTCTAACGTTGGAGAACACATGCCAGTTGATCTACCATTGTATCAACGATGTCGATATTGCAGCACAAAGATAAAGGATAAGCGGTCCAAGATCAAGTGTAGCAAATGTGAAGTTCTATTGTGTATAACGCCGTGCTTCCTAAACTTTCATAAACAAACGCCAACATAATTTGAACATCCATTTTTCTACACTTTTTCATGGCCACTTGTCCTAGGTGTTTATGATATATGTTTATATTCTATGTGACATATGTATTCTAAGTGGTATATATAAAGGGTTTAAGGGACAGCGTTCTGAAAACTCTAAGCATTAACTCAGACCATCATCCTGAGCAAAGTACTGAAGAAATTTTTTCGCGGAAATGAAAAAAAATTTTCGACTTCCCATACAAAGTTGGTCACATGACCGGTGCTATTTGTATGGGGAGTCGAAAATTTTTTTTTAATTTCCGCGAAAAATTTTCTTCAGTACCTTTCTCAGGATGATGATCTGAGTTCATGGTTAAAGTTTTCGGAAGGCTGTCCCTTACGCCCTACATAATATATGTGTAACTAACTTTTGTATGCTTATTTTATTTTTCTGACCTCCCACATCACTGTATTCTTATAATATTCAATGTTCTTATGTTATCTTAGTGCTTAGTTTCTTGTGTGCTCTTCTCTGCATAGCTTTCCAAATACGCGTTACGTTTATTTAACTATTTTTTCATATCATGTAAATTCGACTCCAGGCAGAGGGAATATTTTTACCACCAATAAAAAAAAAAAAAAAATTTTTTATTTTAATTTATATTTTTAGGCATCAAAAATAACCTTAAGTCGAAATCAGATTCAATTTATCATAGCTCGATCGTTATCCGTTAAGGGGTTAAAGTGGTGAAGAATAACTTCGTGGCGAAACCTAGATGTTTGAGTAATTAAAATCGTAAAGTAAGTCGTGGAGATGTGAAAACCGTTAAAATGCATCGAAGCATTGCAGCATACTCTATTTTTCTGCCCACTAAACACTATAGGTAATGAGGAGCCCTGTGCACAGTAGTGAGACGTATATTACCTGCTACTTTACTTTTTTACCTTTAATGAGACTTATAAATCAGTATGTAATTTAAGATAGCTTTCATATTTTCAGACTTATTAAGATATTTGTGACAGTCCTGGTTTTATAGCTCATATGAGTGTATGTAAGGTAGTAAGGCTCTTGCGGTAAAATACTTTCATTAAAGAAAGCAAATTTTACTTAAACATAGGTTCATTTTAGTTTACTTGTCAAAGGCGGTAATCAAACTGATTAAAACTTAAATTTCATGGTACGTAAACATTATTATATATTTTAGCATATATTTTAATTGCAATTTGAAGTGTCGATTTGCCATGTACTCGGCGGTGAAGGAAAACCTGCATATCTGAGAAGTTTCCCAGTTGAGGTAATCCCGCGTTAAAATCAGCGCAGCAAACACTTTTTTTGCCAAAAACACTGCGGCCTGTGCCCAGTAGTAACATGTATGTAAGCTGCTACTTTTTTACTTTTCATGGGGCAATATATGCAGTTTTTATTTCATTCATATTTTCGGGTAGGTTACTTTTTGTTTTCACTTTACCGTAAATATTAAGGGTTGCAAAGATGAGTAGAACTCATTATCGTCAGCCTATCAAAAGTCCATTGAAATGAACATAGGCCTCGCCCATAAATTGTCAAGTAGCTGAATATTTTCTATAGTTGCCATGCTTGGTAGGCGTATTTTGATCTGTTGTCAGGAAGATGATGCTACCCATCTCCTGTTTGTTTTCCTATGTCGCTTCTTACGACGGTACGATATGAGGTGGCGGATTCTCTTTCACCGCCACAACAAGGCGAACATTTTTCTACTCCCTTTCATGAGTGTAGTGCTTCCCACGTTCACTGTGAATAAAATTTATAAGGAATAAAACTAATTTTAAGGATTTTTTGCGTTTAATTTTAACTTTTTTAATTCCCGATGTTTTGGGCAATTTACAGCACTCATGGTCACGGGAGGACTGAGGTGCTTGACGACCTGATGTCATAGTTAGAATAGAATATAATGAGAATAGAATAGAATAGAATAAATGCAGTAGTATGCTTGGGTTTGAATTTAATTTTATTAATTATGGGGTCTTTAGCAGATAGTAGCACTCAGCCATCTTCACTATAAAATAAGGCTGTTTTTTTAATTTCACTAGCCTCGCAAATCATTATTGGTAGGAATCGGTGTTCTATTGCAAGGACTTGTTGTCTATCAGATCCGATATAATGGTTGGGACGATACTAAACATGTTGACATACTTTAGACTTCCCGGAGGTATGTTCTTTTACGCGGTTTTACGGAACTTTCATCCAAAGATGCGTAAAAAAAATCCCACAAAAAAAAGTTAAAATTAAACGTGATAAACTCTGTAACATTAGTTTTATTCAATGAGTAGTATACATCATAATTGAACTGCATTTATGAAATTTTGAAGTTTACTCGAACGTAAAAAAATATCTACATCTATTTTATGATGCCAATCAATATTAAATAGGACCAATGATATAAATAAAATATCTCAAATAAACATTATACCGTAAATTGATAGAAAACCATGAGATTCATCATTATTTTGTTAAAACTAAATTAACTTTAATTATAAATGAATGTAAAGAGTAAAATTAAAATGATAATAATAAATTTTGATTCCAAGACAATTTACCTTTCTTATGGATACATCGGAAGACACGCCTGATATAAAAAAATAGTAGGTGTTTCTAGACATATACCGGGTGTTTGTGAAACGCTCCTGAAAAAAACGACAGACGATAGTACTAAGGATACCTTTGATGATGGGTCACAAAGAAATTCGATCCTGAGGGAAAAAATCATCTTTTCACAACGATTTATTAGCTTTATTAACGCTCCACAATGTTAGTACAGCTAAATGAAACGATAATTTCATTAAAAAAATCGTGAAAATACTTAAACATAAAACCAGCAGTAGAATTACAATCAGCTGAACAATGAGATCTGAGTCAATGAACGCGCGGACGCTGAATTCGCGCGGCCCGCAGCTAGCGATGGTACCACAATACCTAATAATTTACAACACTTGTCTAAATACTTAACTTATCTACTTAACCTACTATTTTGCCACTGTGCTTGTCTCCACCTAGTCACTTTATTCACAGGTTAAATAAACCAAATACCATGGATTCTTCCCGCTAATAAAAAAAATTACTTAAATGAAATGTTAACAAGGTTAGAGTCATGATTTTTTATCCATTAATTATTCTGATGTATTCAGTTATGTACCTATTCAGATGAGTTCAGTACTAAGTTATTTAAAAAAAAAGGTATGAAACAGCTTACCGATCTAAATCCTAAGTGGCCTTATGAGATTCTCCAAGGCACATTAACATGTTGCCGTATTCACGAGCACTATAAACGTACCTGACCGTTAGGCATTATTAAAACAAAACAAGAAAAACAAAACGTAACAACAAGTAATAACAACAAGAATGTAATAAACAAAACGATTGAACTGTCGCCCACGCGCACGTGATAGTCAACAGTCAACACGGAACTGTCTCAAAAACTAAAATTAATAATCAATCCCGCCAAAACAAATGCGCACGAGGCATTCGTAAAGTCCTTGAAGAACTGAGCACTGCTACAGACCGTTAAACCGTTACGACATTTCCAACGTTTATTTTATTTATAAGTTTAGTTATCTCTACGACTAGTCTTCATATGGAATTTAGAAGTTATGGTTGTCATTTTTAATACAATTACACAGTCAATTGTACCCTGACGCAACAAGCAGTTCTTTACTACAAAAATTATATTGAATTGATAAACGTACCTAATTGGGTACTCAGTACTCACACAATTATAAACACTATTTCATCGTTATCTTCGATTTTGTATTAGAAAATAGAAATGAAATGGTACTGAATAATTTAATAGTTAATATCAATTGAAATTATGATCGACAGTTAATTAATCTATCAGAATTAATGTAAAAAATAATACTTTTACTTTATTTTAATTGACTTTCCGTATTTAATCCTTTGAATTTAAAAAGAGGTACGTCAAAATTATTAAAAATTACTTGCAAGTTTTATAGTGATTGCCGCCTCTAATTCTTATGTCGCCGGCAAACTAAATTTCGGTGCAACATGGCAGCGTTGCCAACACCAATTTGTCAAATTCCCCGAAAATTCATGTCAAATTCCCTAATTTAAGGACAAAACTTCAACAGATTCCCCACAAATTCCCCTCAATTTTATTTTAAGAATTGAATCAATTTTCAACTAACTAACATTTTTTTTCTTTAAAATTAAAAAATAAAGAAATGAAAAGCATTAAATGATACACAAAAGTTGCCGATATAAATCCGAAAATTAAATGTGGTGCAATGAAGATAATTAAAAAAAGGGTCAAGATAAGTATTTAAATTTTTTGAAAAAAGGTTTTGACTTGGCTCTGTTTATCGATTTTCAAAATCCCCGCCTTTTTCCCGCATAATACCAATCCCCATAAAATCCCCAAGCAACTTTAAATTCCCCGCAATTTGGGGAATTGCCCACATGTTGGCAACGCTGTTACGTATAAATATATATAACGACACGAGTCGGCCGGGCGGTGCAGCGCGTGTGTGAAAGGGAAGGGTAGAGTGAGTAGTATACCTAATGCATTGTTTCGTACCGAACTAGATAAGAGTTCGGTGTCCGCACGGTTATTGACCTTAGTCAGCTGATTTAAATTACACTGCTGATTTTATGTTTAAGTATTTTCATGATTTTTTTTATGAAATTATCGTTTCATTTGACTGTACTAACATGATGGAGCGTGAATAAAGTTAAAAGAAACGTTGTGAAAAGATGATTTTTTTTCCTCGGGATCGAATTTCTTTGTGACCCATCATCAAAGGTATCCTTAGTACTATCGTCTGTCTTCGTTTTCGGGAGCGTTTCACCAACACCCGGTATATTCACGTGTTCCTGTAGCATATTATATCTATGCCAAATACCAATCATCTACGTCTAATAGTCTCCTAGAATTCAAAAAAATCTTTGACAGACAACATAGACACCGAGGCGACTCTAAATTTTGCTAAATTTGGCACGGAACAGCATTTAATGATGTTCCTAAATCCAAGCTCACGCGAGCGAAGCCGCGGGTAAAAAGCTAGTTGGAAATAAAAATGTTATAATTATTTTCAACTTGACAGCTAAAATGTACCTTAATCTTTAGTTTACTAGATTGTTAATCTATTATCACGGAAAATAGTACGCGCGTGGCAGTCCGTGTTAATATTTCAAAAATATATTTTAAAGTAACAACGTAACTTACATAGTTTTTTGTTATTATTCCATATAAATTGATACTTTAACTTTATTTCATTGTAGTTTACAACAAAAAATTATGAGTTATTTATTATTTATGAATGGTTTTTTTCGGCATGAAGAAAGTATCAAATAATAAACAGTTACAATAAAATTAAATCAATTTTATTTTTTCCTTTTCTAAAGCACATGAATTATAACACATAAAATATAGAATAAACATGGTTTTAAAAAATGTGGTTTGAAAGTAGTCATCACTATCAATTAATTGAACGTAGATATACGTTCCGGCGTAAGGATAAATAGCGCATATCTACGTTCCGGCCTATAACATACAGAATGTTTCATTTTTCGTTCCATATCAACTGTTAATTTTGACTTGACCTGACAGACCGCACCTAACGTTGTTGTAGGCATAGGAAATAAAATTGTGTTACATTATGATATGTTTATTTTAACACGTGATATGAATCAAACAATTTTAGAATGAACATAGAGCGACGGGGACGGAATACTGGACTACTGGAGGATCGTATTTTAGGGTTTGACGCAGATTGTGCACTTCTCAAATTGAGTGTGATTTTATCAAAATTTATCAAGATAAAAACAGACTGCAAACACTATATAGTTTCTTTGTGACTGTTATAAAATTCACACACATTTTGAGAAGTTCACATTTTTCGAAATGCACAATCTGCGTCAAGTTGACAATTTGCGGAGCGCAATCTGCGTCAAACCCGTATTTTACACATCATCCAGCGTTTCATGTAGAAAGCATTTCTTGTGTATGATAATCACGCCAGCATTTACCGATACACAAAAACACTCGACATTTTGAGCACTTTACATTGCTCTCTGTCCGCTTTTTATTTGCGAGAGCCAGGCATCGCACACAGCGTCCCCTTTTATAGCGAACACGACCTTTCGATATGCGATCATCAATTTCTTCGTGTTCTGGAAAGTGTTCAATTCCATCTAACCTTTCCCCTCTTGAAAGTTGTATGGCAGGTCTGATGCGGATTGTAAGAAAATGTCGCCGCGACAACGCTTTAGCTAGGGCATAGCGATATTCTCGATGTGTCAGTTTGCGCGAGTGATCTTGGGAGTTTGCGCGATATATTATAAAAGTGTTCAGAATACTAATATTTAGTAATCTTCTGAAAACCTTAACGTACCACTTTAGGCCCCTTTTCCGTTCCAATAAGTAAATGGATAGTTTCTGGTCTTTCAAGTCGACCCCACCCATGTACTTATTGTAACTATGGACCACAAGCGGTTTATTGCACGCTACACCTGCTCGCTGCCCTGGTGCCGTATCAGCATAATGATAAGTAGATATCATAGTCACTAATTTGACGTCCTTCCACGACAAGACAGTAATTTTTGAGCAATGTCTAGCGACTATTTCATCCTTCTTTATTCGTCGTTCAACTAGAGCTTTTATATCAGGAGGAGTGTCTTTTCGCCGCCGATTTAGCATACCAAGTACATCAGTACCACATTGCTCTTTTAAAAATCGAGTAAGAGTCACACTATTATAGAAATTATCCATAACAAGACAGTGTCCTTTATGAAAATACTCATTCATTAGCTGTATAACGATCTTACTCGATGCTCCTGTAAATCCATGTATTGCTTGATTTTCTGAGTTTGTACCTTTCTTTCCGGAATAAATGACCATTGTCAATAAATATCCTGTTCTAGCTTCGCACAGCTCGTAGCTCTTGATGCCAAATCGTGCTGCTTTGGAACGGATACATTGTATCCAGCTTAACCTCCCTTTCCAAAGCAGCAGCGATTCATCAAGGCTTAAGTGCTGCTCAGGAACATACATCTCCTTAAATTTGCGGTTGCAATGGTCGAGAATAGGAGCTATTTTAGATGTTTTACGATCATTTCCATGTAAGGTTAAATCTAAATAATCGTTATCTACGAAATGCAAAAATCGTAGTATGAGAAGGAAACGATTTTTTGACATAATTTGGCGAAATTGGGGCATTTCTAACGTATCCGTAGTCCAGTATTCGTCTATTCGTCCTCTGTGACACAAGCCCATATAAATCATTATGGAGAAAAACTTGTAGAGCTCCTCTACGGTGACTTCCACCCAGTCGTTTAATCTTGATTCTGGTTTTATCCCAACTTCACTAAGTCGTCCAATAGTCTGCCATGCGTACTCGTTCGTTTCGCGTACAATTAAGTCCATGATATTTTGGTCCCACACAGAAGAGAATAGTTCAAAAGGATCAGTTAACGTTATTGTAGGTCCTGGTTGCTCAGTGTAAAATTCCTGGACACCTGTAAAAGTTTGAAAGTCACTTGACCAACTGACACCATCTGTCAATGCTGGCGGAAATTCTTCTTCTTCAATGTCATCGTCATTTGACTCCAAAATTTGACGAATAGTCTCTTCAGTGTATTCTTCAACGTCGCTTTCCTCGCTACCCGAATCAATGGCCAGTGCCTCAGTAAGACCCGTGGGTAAAATATCAGCGAAAGAGACGTCATTAGCCTAAAAATATAAGTACATTATAAATTATATAAATGTAGGTAAAGTACATATCTACCAGTACATATATGCGGTTAGTGAAACCTACAGGCGGCCTAGGTGGAGCAGATTCTAATAAGAAATTGGCTTCATCAATACTTCGACTAGGCTCATGGACCATTTCATGCTCAATTGTTGAAGGCGGAATAGAAATTTTGCCTTGAACATCATACTGAAAAGAAAAAGAACTATTATAAATTGTCAAGATTCTTGTTATTAATATACTAGGTACAGTACATGTATCGAAATTTAATAAGTACATACAACAGAGGACCTAGGTACATTCTCGGATAGCTCTTCATTAAATGCAGCACCATCTGGCAATTTAAATGGCAATAACCTTCCTGATTCTGTCCTTTTCAAAATAACTCTGTCATTTGACAGCACTTTTATTCTTCCACTGGGAGATTTTTCAACTATGAGTGCTGTATTAAGATTATCTTGATATGGTGGATTATTGTTAGAATTATTGTCTTTTGATTGCATCTACAACAAAACAAAAACTAGGTATCAATAATTACCTGCAGCATATGTTTTCGGTTTTGATATCAAAATACACTTCTTTACGTTAGAATTTGGTAAATACTAACATGAAAACTAGGCATGTAGGTGCGTAGACTATCCCATACTCAAAACGATTGGAAAAATAATCACACAAGATATTGTTACATATTTATGTTATAAGTTGCAATCATCTTTTTCAATCATTTCTATAATTGTGCTTGATTGTGTTTTTTTTATATAAAGATAATTAATATAAATTATGCACAAAAGTCGCACTCATCACTTGTGAAGTGATCGTAAACGGCGAAATTACAATATTTACACCAAAACCAACTGATGCTTATCAATCGTCGTATATTTTGAATACTGTCAGTATTCAGGGTAAAATGAGGTGGTGCATAAACGTTGGGCTTCATATTGCACACGAAACATTTACTTTGCTTGATATAATGAGTTATGCTCCATGGCCATTTGCATTCATATATGCATAACGCGTAGTCATCTTTATTCAGATGATGATCAACATCCATAATAACTACCATGTTCCTATAACAAATCAACAAAGCCAATTATTTTGCAGATACGAATGTAAGTCAGTAGGTATATTGTGGTTTTTTTATAAATGTTTACCATAGTTAAATAACATTGTTGTTAATTAACATAAATAAACAACATTTTTGAACACCATGTAGAAACGATTTTTGTAGGGGATTTGCTAGTCAGTAAATATAAAAACTAATTGCCGACACTGTAAATGTTTTGTGAATTATAATGAAATATTCCAATCACGAGTAAACTGTTGAACAATTTGATGTATATAACATAAATCATAAATTTATAGTGACAAATCGTCAGTTGAACTTTACTCAACCGTCGTAGTTTGTAGGTATCTATTTTCTTCTGTAAAATTTATCAAAATCTTTAGTATTTGATACATCTTTATACTTTGACTTTTATATAGTATATTAGGACTAACAAAAACAAAAATAAACACGTAAATACTTACTTTAACACGAAAAACACTTCCGTAAATCACGATACTTTCACTCGTTATTTTGAACTAAAACGGAACTAACTTCACAGATAAAAAATTCTTTTCGATTGGTTCATTCGGTCGTAATCTCATTCATATGGGTTCTAAGTGATTCAAACTCTCGGTCACACGTACAAAATTCATTTTTCGATGTCACGTAATTACGCGTAGATATACGCTCCGGCAGACAAACACTGACTTATTTTGAGCGTTGATCTACGTTCCGGCACACGAGGGTTTAAACTAACAAAAAGATCTTCTAAATAATATAGCATAAAAACTCTTCTAAAGATCTACTTCTATGAAAAACTACAAATATTTGTAAGTAACTTTCATAGAATATCCATTATTATAATATATATTTCTTACCAACAACCTTAGGACTCTAGTCTTAGAAAGCATAATTTTTAGGAACCGAAAATCTTATAAATCAATAGCCTTAGGAATAAAAATATCTCAACTCAACAATCTTGGTAACTAACAGTCTTAGTTTTAAAAACCTATAACAGCATAACAGTCCCTCAGCCGCTAATCTCCCTGACATAACGTTCAAAGGTAGATCTACATCCTCAGGATCTGAGTCTCCTCCAATATTTGAATTTTCGGCATGGACGTCATTTATGCCCTCGATCAAACTGTCTAGCGGATCGCAGGGCATGTTCTCTACATCTAATACTGGTATAAACATCTATAAAAACAGAAAATACACAACTGTAACGATTCATTTAGGTGGCACCCAACGCACAAACCTCACCGGTCTCCATACCTACACTTTGACACCTAATATTATCTTTGTGCAAAAATATCTAAATAAACTAACTGTTTTCTGGCATAAAGTGATAATTCTACTTTTCAAAAGTTTACTGTAATAGTTCCAAATACATAAAATAAAGAAACGAGAATCTGAAATATGCACTTGTTCAAATTCAGACCTAAAAATCCGTTTTTACTATCTGTTGAGATCAAATCGTTATTGTACTCTATAGATACAAGTTGGGATTAAGATTTATATACCAAATAGAAAGAAAAATAATTAAATTATTCATTAATTTACCTTGAAATACATAAATACCACATTTAACCACAATTTTTTTAATAATATGCGAGACACGGTGACTTCCCCAGGTCGTAAACACTTATGAGACAGAAGGCACAAATGTAACCACCAATATGTTGCACCTTACCAAGGAAATGTGACTAACTTCACTTTGATGGTTTCGCTTGTTCCTTGCGCCCATTCAGGGACTACTCATTTAAACAATAAGGTCACCTACTAATGCAAACAATAATGAATTTTGAGCCTTAGAGTCAAGCTTGTCGGGTGGTTATAGCCGCCATACTAATTTCGCTTCTGCCCTATAAAGGGTTAAACCCATAGATAAATAGATATGTAGCAAGGTTAAACCTAGTTACAACGTCGCTTATGTTCATAATACTTTGCACGTCTCGGATGCGAACTTCGTTAAAATAGCCTAACAATTGTTGCGGCGGGCATTTTAAATCAAAATGCATCTTACGTCCGCGTGCGAGAGTCTGTATCACTTAGCCCGTTACGCGCCTTTGTTAGGGCCGCTTCTACTGCAGGGTTAGGTGTTGTGAGAAAACAAATTGAATCCTTTGATATTAGTTGATAGTAGAATACACCGACGTGTTATCAAATGATTTAGTAATTTGCTGATAATAAGAACATTATTGTTTAATGTAAGTTAGGTTAAAGGTATTACCTACTACTACTACCTACTTATACTTTATTATTATTACGTGCTGTGTGATGCCTTTAGAGTAGATAGCATTACCTCATGTCTGCCTGTGGATGTCGTAAAAGGCGCCTAAGGGAATCTAAAGAACTACTGATTATCTAGTACTCCGTCCATCAATCCAGATTGGGGCGCGTGGTGGATTACAGCTCAAACGCCCTCCGTATAGAGGTAGCTCTGTGTCCCAGCAGTGAGTCAATATTTAGGCTGTTGATGATGATGATGTTACGTTATTTTTAATTTAAATTGATAACAGTTTTAGATTGCTTAAATATATAATTTATACATGAAAAAATTGTTCATGCCCAGAATCGTAGGTTATAAGACTTGTAACATTATAATAGTCTCGGAGTTGACGCATGATTTCAACAAACAATAATAATTTATTGTAGGGATTTTGACGCTTCAATTTGTAATAACATCTCTTAAACAGATTTTACTTTGGACTTAAAAACAATCATCAATAATGTCTTTCAGTCAATCTTTATGTTAAAGTCATTCTACACAATAAAATTAGCAGTAGGCATATACATTTTTATATAAAATAGTAAGTCATAATAATAACAAAGAAATTAAATGTTAGAAAAAGGAAAGAAATCATAATTTTTTCACATTAAGTTAAATACATATATCGTATTTCCTATAGAGAAATCCAGGCGTTTGCAACCCGCAATGGATAGCTATTAAAATCTTTAACTACTTAATAACTCTAATTTACTAACTAGTTAACTAACGATTACAAATGTTTAACTTTAACGTACATTTTTAACCCCTTTTTCCCGTCTTTAAATTTTCGATTATTGAATTTAAGTGTAGCGTATATGCGTAACCGAATAAACAGTTTTAGAAGATAGTTTAACGGAAAACAGGTACACAATGTTTGTGGTAACACAGCTTGCATCAGTTCGTATAGTTCGGCACCTGGATTTCCCTGTATCGTCTTTTCAAAATTATGTGTAAAAACATCTTCCAAATTTTCGATATACTGAATAAACTTCTTAGGCGGCATTTTCAGGGCTCCATAGAATCCAGATTTTTTATTATAGGCTTTATATTTTGTAAACAAGTTTGTCTCTCTCAAATCTGGTACCGATTTCAATGCTTCTTCAATGCTATGGCATCTGTGCTTACTCATGCACTTGAAAAATAAGTATCCTGAAACATAAGTTAGGGAATTTTCTTCAGGCAGATGCAAACGGTAATCAGTTTCATCATCAAAGCATACAACTGATGTTTCTACTGATTCAGAGATACTCAATTTAAAGGTCTTCATGACATCCTCGACGTGAAGCAAAATTTCATACAAATCTGCCTCGCACTTAGCATTCGGTGAACTTTTCAGCATATTACTTACAAATAGCTTGGAAAAAGCTCTTTGAAATTGAATTGGGGTGGGTTCGGTGCAGAATCCGCTTTGCTGCCTAATCGCACTAAAAAATTTCCAAGCAATCTTGGTTCAATCTTCTAGTGAATATATATTTAATTCCTTCTTTTTTTAAATCTTCGTAGAGCATTTTAATGGATTGAATTGATATCTGTGCATTTAGAAATGATTTCATGTGAACCGTGTTATTATTTTTTGTCTTTTTATTAATGGCCTTAATTTTAGAAAACATTTTTAAGGCATCGTCAAGAACTTTCTCTTGATAATTGCATCTTCTGAATGCAGTTTCATACTTGTTTTACATTTTATTTTGCTAGAATTTAATACGTCAAATAAGTTATTCATGGTCTCCACAAAATTGGCTGTCGGCCTGGCCTCTTCGGAAATAATACCCAGGTCTATGTAAGTATGCAGTGCAGCAGAAACCGTACAGCTAAAGACTTGAACGGCATATTTCACTCGCAGTTTTTGGAAGGTATTAGGATTTATGTGAGATTGCGTTATTTTAGGGATAAGTCTTAAATTTTTATCCTTTTGGTCGTTGTAAAGCTGTTTTACAAAATCCCAGGATATTTTTTTATCATCATAATGAAAGTCACTGGTGAGAAGATTATTACGAATGCATTTGATTAAATGTGGGACATCGAATATATAAAAGATTTTTTTATCATCATACATGAAGTAAGGTTTATCTACTGTTACCTTTTTTATATCTTTTGCGAATTTTTCAAAGTTTGATCCTATGCCAGAAGTAATCGCTTTTACTTTAATTCCTATTGTAAATAGTTTCGAAATTACTTGCTCCAACCATAAATCAAGCTCTTCATAGTGTTTTGCAGACGCTAGTAAAGCATAAGCAAGCGGTTGTTTCCATTTTATATGGATTCCTTGCAGCATTATGGTATAAGCATTACTAGCAATGTCTGGCGATATATTTCCATTTATATTGTGAAATCCAATTAGTTTATCAGTTTTTGTATTATAATACAAGGTTCTCTTCAGTGTCATCTCGTTCACACAAATTGTGCAGTATTTCGCGGTATCGGGAAGAAATTTAATTTTAAATTCCAAACTTTTGATTACGCGATCATCTAATTTTGGTGGAATATTTATTTTAAATCTATTAATAGTAGCTTTACTTGGTAGTTTTAGAATTGTTTGTAAAAATCGGTAAGCATGGGGACTTGCATAGTGTAAGTTTAACGCAAAAAATTTGTATTCAGGGTCGTATCGATTACCTTTAAATTTGTTTTTTAATTTGTTCTGCCACTCAATCAACTTGTGTAATCTTTTAGCGGCTTCGTCATCAGGATGCTCGCTCGTGATGGGTGTATTTTTTCCCTCTAATTCCTTTTGTATTTTTATTATTTCTCTATCTAAAGGTCGGCATTTATGTTGAGAATTCCATGATTCTTCTGAAAGTTTGCGTTTTCGAGGAGTTTGAGCTGTTAAGGATTTGGATGTCTGTGTTTCTTTTTCTGACTGTTGTAAAGGTTCAGTCTGAGACGTCTGACTTTCAGTTGTAGGTTTTTTCAGTTGTGTATTAGATATAATTTGATTTGTAAATTGGCTTTGTAAGCTGGCCTGAGCATCGGTGTAAAATGAGCCTTCTTGCGATATATTAGGAAATTTTAACTGGCAATGAACCACTTTTAAGGCCACATTTTTTAAGGAAGAGTCATTGAAATGCGCCGAACAAACATAGTAGTTGGAGGGGTTGAAATTAGGTTTGAATAATAAATCTTCTCTGTTTAGTAATGCTAACCATTCTTGACATCTGAAAAAAACAGGCGTAACAAAATTTGAGAACTGTAATATAAAATAATCAACCATCTGAATAATGTAAAAGTGGGTTAACGGCGTTTGTTAGATTATGCTTTTAAATATCGTATCTATTTTACCTTATTACTTATTCATCTAAGTACTGATGTTACATCAGCTCTCCGACTATACAACTCGTAAGACACGACAAAATTATTAAGGAAGAAAGAAAGGAAAACCTAAGTAAACTCAAGTAAGTAGGTAGATATAACTTTATTGGTTTTAGCTGTGCATTGATATGTCAGTCAAACAGTCATATATAAAAAACTAAATGTTAGAAGAAAAGGACATCACTATTTATTCACATTAAGCTAAATATTTCGTAATAGTACGTAAGTATGTTCGTAGTACGTTAATACTCATTCATTTAAGTACTAATGTTACATCAGCTGTCAGACTATGGAACTCGTATGACACGACAAAATCATAAGGAAAGAAAAACCGAAAACTCAAGGAAGGTACTAGCTACTATCATATGTGTAATAAATACTAATGGTGAGTCAACTCCTTTGTTATACCGCAAAATGCCTACAAGGCTGCCATAGCTAAAAATATGCAAGGCATAGAATTATTACGTACAGAATCCTAGTACGCGCACCGAAAGTGAAGCAAGTAAAACTAACGCGAAATCGTCTCGTCTTACGGAGAAGAGATCGCGACAAATTGTAAAAATTACTTAAAATATTATAAAAGCGAGTAACTTTAAAAACAACCATTAAAATTATAGCGTGTATATTTTGCCATGAAAGAAATATTATTTTATTTTAAATGACGCTTCATTTTAATAGACGCTAGTAATTCATTTATTTGTATTTGTTAATCAATAATATTATACGTTTATCAATAATAATATACTACGAAAGGAACTTCGTTCCAACCGAGTGTTCCACGACACTCACGCATGTTATTTTTATAATTTTTGTTTTTCAACAATTTGATGTGCGTATTAATTAAATGGAAAATATAATCTAATGTAAAGTTTTTTTTAAATAATTTATTAGAAAGCACTCACATGGCATAACAAATGTACAATCTTGCACGCGTTTTATAATATTTCAATACCAATATTTACAATATTTCTTTCGAAATTAAAATATTCACGAAATTTTTGTTTAAGCAATTCATAAATTTATTTCAGATACATTCTCACATTGGATGGAACTCGAATAGGCACCGTTGTTCGTTGGCAAGTTGAGTGTTGGAAAAGCATTTCCAAATAAATATTTTACAGTTCTTTTTTTAGAAAACTTAATACAGGATTTTTCAAAGTGATCCTCTCAGATTATTTTTTGTTGCCTTTTTTCATAATCAAAAAGTTTTAAAAGGAGATCTTCTCGTCCGACAGCTCTTTACCACTCTTGTCGTCTGAAATTATAATTAAAAACATGAACCTATGTTTTTAATTTATAAACGTAATTATTCAATTATAAACATTATAAAAATAATTATTCAATCACTTATAGGTAATTACTAATTAGGTTCTTTTACGTTTTCTTTCAATGTTGAGGTATATGTATGAGGTATATCTAGTTTCTTCTTTTCTTTTAAAAAAACGTTACCCCCACACTAGGATTTTCTCTTGTATCGTGGAGGCAGTTGACAAACACAAATTGCACAAGGACAAATATCCAGACCCGGAACAATTATTTGTAGGCCATACAAATACTTGTTCCGTGCGAGATTCGAACCCGCGGCCCCCAGCGCAGTAACTCATTGCTAAGCCACTGCGCCACGGAGCCGTATATATGCTACATTAAAAATAATAAATTATAGTTTAGTTACTACTTACCTAGTGAAGTCTTTGGGATAATTAAAAAATGATATATTTTTATTTGTTCTATTATTGTTCATACAAACAGTACAGTAAACTATATTTACACTTTTTTATATTTCATTTGATACGAATAATAATTATTTGTAAAATAAAATTTGACACGTATTATTCTTTACATAACCCTGAATTTGAGCACTGGCCGAGCCGGTTTAGAGCAGTTTCTCTCTGTACGTGACAAGCCGCCAATGGTCAAACCACACGCGCGTCTAGTTTGTAGTAGTGTAACTATCATAGCGCGGTTGTATGCAGCTTTGCCTCTGTACGGTACGGTTTCTTTACTCATGTGACTAGACTGCGTTTCTACCGGGTGATAAGAATCTCCTAAGTGTGTGTTGTTTGTGGATTAGCAGTGGTCCCAAGCAACCGCCGGTACGACATACTCCACTAATCGTTTGAGTCCGCATACTCCGAGAGGCGTCGCGGTCACCGGCCCTTAGGCAGATTCTTGGGAACTCTAGAGCGTTCTCGCGCCCTAAGTGTCTAGTCGCGATCTAGTATGCCACCTAAGCACTTCTCCCAACCCTTTCGTTAGAAAGGGGTAGGCAGTGCGCCTAAGTGTTGCAGTCATCACCTCATCTCGCCCACAACCTACCATACACGTCGCGCTTCATCGCTGTCGGCTCGTAGGTAAGGTAACAGATAGGACACATTGCGCATCATTACACAGTAGGAACTTGTAGGAACTTCAATGACGGGTAAGGGGACGGGGGACCCCCCCCCACCCCCGCGCGTTAGGTAACCCCCGGATCGACCCGGGGTTTTGGATCGACCTCTACTGGTTAGGGACCTATCGAACCCGGAAGCTCCAGGATCGTAGCAGCCTTCTGCCACATCCCAACTAGGAAGCCTGCGTCGCCGCTTAAGGAACCCGCAACGAGCGCCGCGCTCGCGCCCACCGTGCCTGAGCGCACGAGTGAACACAGCATCGTGTAAGAAAACAGCATCGCTCTTCGAGAAGAAGCAGTGTGTCGGATTATCGTCATCATCATCATCATCATCATAATCGTCCTCGTCCGGATCAGAAGACGAAGAAAGCCCAACTGGGAAAGGACCCAAGGCCCACACTTCACCACCGAAGTCGCCATCCCCATTGAAGCCTACCCCCCCCCCCCCTCACCCGGCCGCAGGAGCAATATGGACGCGGCGGAGTTCGAGCAAGGAGGAGAGGGGTCCTACGGTTGGGACTCCACATCCTACGCGACGATTGCCACTGGACAATTCTACGTCTAACCCGTCAGGCCTACCACGAGACGACGGACAAAGGCCCTCGACTGGTTACGCCCAACTGGCAGCGATGCCAGCAGTACCAAGGACTAAAGCAACCTGAAGCGCCTCAACCTCAACAGGAGGAAGACAAGGCGCGCCACCCGCCCATCATTGTTGAGTGCCTCCCGGATTGGACGAGGCACTTTGAAATCCTAAACAGGAAATTAGGACATCCGCCCAACGCCCGTCCGTTCGAGAAGGGGGTCCGATTCACCCCACAGAGCCCAGAAGAATTCAGGGTCACCCAGAAGTACCTCATCGAGCTAACTGAAAAGGTACCAGCACTGTCCTGGTACTGCTACACCCCGGCGGAGGAGAAGCCCACTAAGGTGGGCATCCGGGGGCTGCCAGTGGGCACGGATACCGTCCAGATAGAAGAGGCTATCAGGGCCAGAGGATTCCCCATTAAGTACGTGAGGGCAATCGCACCCCGGAGAGGTAGACCTGGATGCCTCTACTATGCGCAGCTGGACTACCTAAACCTTGAACAGCTCAACAAGCTCTACCAGACCGACGAACTCCTTTATATGAGGGGGGTCGTCATAGAAGCCTGGCAAGGACAAGTGGGACGGCCCAATGCCACCGCTGCCAGGCTTTTGGCCACGCATCGACAAACTGCCACAGACCTATAAATGTGTCCGCTGCGCCGGGGAACACACCGCAAGCCTATGCCCTAGGGGTAGGGAGGAAGAACCCACATGCGCCAACTGCGCAAAAAACCATACGGCAAACGATCGCCGCCTACCAGTCCTGAGGAGGGTTGCGAGGAAGCAGGGGATCACCCTACTGGGACTACTTTCGGAAAACCCGAAGAGGGTCCCCCAGAGTCGCCCGAGAACAGTAGAAACCATTAGAGGGAAAGGGAGGCAATCAGCCCCCCCCCCCCCCACCCGCCCCTGAAATACCAATGGAAACGGTGGAACCCGTTACAACAAGGGCAACCACCGGGGCGACTCTACAGCCCCCCTCTAACGACGCCACGGAGCGTCAGCCCCCTAAGAAGAGGAAGCGGGGGAGAAAGAAGAAGAAGGAGCAGCCTCCTCCTCAGGCAGCAACCTCCACCCCTACCCCAACGGTAACGATAGCCTCGCAGGCGCAGGTTACCAGGAAGGAAACTAAGAAACCCACAGATGGTAGAGCGCAAGAAAGGGCTCTATCAGAAAATAGAGCCCGCTCTACTCATAGAGCGCGCTCTACCATAAGAAAAGAAACCAAAGCCCAGCCGAGACCAGTACCAACCATAACACCCAGACAGCCAACCGCCAACACAGACACCATGGACGCAATCCAGAGGCTGGTTGGCATCGCCATCGAGGTCGGAAGCCAGGTTCTGGCTGACATCAGAGCTGGCGCCGACCCCATAACTGCAGTGATGAGAGCACTAGCACAGCTACTGGCTCGGCACTACGGTGGCGAATAACACGAACCTGCGCCTGCTCTACTGGAACCCGGACGGTATCCAGCAGAAGCTCCATGAACTCCGTACTGTCGCTCAACACCAGGACATTCACATAATCTTGCTGGGAGAGACAAAGTTGAGGCCATCTACGCACATCAGGATGCCCAACTACCAAATATACAGGAGGGACGAGGTCAACGCTCAAGGAACCGCCTATAGAGGCACGGCGGTTCTAGTGAGAAAGGACATCGTCCACCTAGAGCTAGACCTACCGCCATACCAATCGACGCGCTCTATCGGCATAAAAATGGAGGCGGCGGGCGACTAAGGATCTTCGCAGCATACCGCCCGCCAGGGACTCCATTTTACTCCTCAGACATCCGGACGATCATGGAAGGCACAGCACCTACCATCATTGCGGGAGACCTAAACGCAAAACACCCAGCCTGCCACGAGAGCTACGTGTGCAGCTCAACCAGAAACGAGCGCTGAGGAAGCTCTGAGCACGCTCTCGCTGACCACGAATAAAAACACGTTTGAATAAACTGACGGATGAGCTGTCGGTTGCAATCCAGGCCCACCGTGGAAAGGCCTGGGAGCGACGCATATGGAAAGCCGAAGATCAGGAAGCGTCGCACTACAAATTGAACCGACAGCTAACTAAGACTAGACCCCCCGTCTGCCCGCTGACCAACGATGCGGGCGGGCGTTGTTACGAGGCCAAAGGTAGAGCGGATATCCTAGCCGAGCACTTCGAGGAGCAATTTATGCCAAACCCAGCAAGTGCGGAGTACATGGAGATTCATGCCCAAAAGGAGAGCCGCGTACGGGAGTTCATGTCGTCGCCCGCGCCACCGCTTGCAGGAGAGTGGTTCATCTCTCCCGCAGAACTGCCTGCTGCCTGCAACCGAGGAAGGGGCCGGGGCACGACCGGGCCACGAACGCTGCACTTCGACAGCTGCCCCATAGAGCTATTGTAGAGCTAGGACGTCTCTACAATGGCATACTGCGAACTTCATACTTCCCGGAGGACTGGAAAACCGGCAAGGTCATAGTTCTGCCGAAACCCGGGAAGGACAGGCGTAGAGCAGCTAGTTATAGAGCTATAACGCTGCTACCGCACATAGCCAAACTATTTAAGGCCAATTAGGCAATTACTCCCTCCCGCCGTGATCGCCGACAGTAACGGTTTCGTTCACTCCTAGTTTTTTTAAATAAAATAAATGTGTGTAGTGTTTAAACTTACTTAAAATTAATATCAATGGATGCAGTGTTTTATTAGTGTTCGAGTGGTTAAATCATTCAGTGTTTTCATGTAAAATTGTGATAGAAATACGCCAAAAGTGAGAAGCACCGTTGTCATTTTTAAAAGTTGCAGTCAGTTGTTTATTTTGCAACGGGTATGCAATAAATTAGTCACGTCACTTACATTATTCAACAATCATTTATCTTCGTAAAGTGAATCGCTTATTCAAAGAATATCTCAGCGAACAATTAGCGCTGTGGCTTACGCATTAACGCAGCAAGAAAATAAGTATAAGAGGCGTTAGATCGAATCCCAACAGCTGAAGTCTTTTTTAACTTTATTTACAGAAATTTCTTAGTTTGAGATTAGTAAAACAATTAATATGAATTGCTCTGCCTGCAATGAAGCTACTTCACTGACCGCTTCTTAGCATGTAATCAGTGTCATTCAAAATATCATATTGAGTGTCTAAATTTAAATAAAGAACAATTTACGGCTTTAACTACTGAATATAAATCAAAGTGGATGTGTCCATCTTGTAGTAATATAACTAAACGTAAACAATCGAATGTTAATACGCCTGTACAACAAACGCTTGTACCACTCGTAGAGAAACCATTGAATTCGCCTTGAAAATTCAAGCTGTTCATCAACCGATTCCCAATTATTTTCCTCAAACGACGACAATCTCGTCACCATGGGTAAAATTAGTACCTTATTGGATAAAAAACTGAATAATTATTTATCGGATTTCGTGGAAAGTTTTAGAATAGCATTGAAGGATGACGTCAAAACCTAGTACAAGCGGAGATGGACTCGGTTGTGCAGCAACAAGGACGACTTTACTGTAACCACTAACTTTATATGTGATGAACAGTCTTCCCTAAAGCAAGAAATTGAAAATAAGAGTCACATAATAAAACACCTAGAATCTGAAACTCTTCGATTTCAAAAGGAGATTAATGTTCTGACTAATCGTTTAACATCAATTGAAAAAATTTCCCGTAGCAAAAATTTAGAAATTCAGTTAGTACCAGAAAGTCGAACCGAAAATCCAATGCTGTTATTCCGCAACCTGTGTAAAACAGTAAATATTCAAATAGATGATGAGAACATTCACTCTTGCCGTAGAGTTGCCAAATACGACATCTCCTCCGAACGCCCTAGAAATATTCTTGTAACACTCATTAACCCACGCTTAAGGGACGAAGTTCTCTCCGCATGTTATCGTTATAATAAAGCCAATAAAGAGAATCCCTTGAATACCAACAATATCGGATTAAATTGCGAAAAGCGAAAAATTTATGTGACTGAACATCTTTCTCCGGAATGTAAGGCTCTTCATGCTGCTGCTAGAAAATTTGCAAAGGAGAAGAAATATAAGTATGTATGGGTTAAGTTCGGACGTATATACATTCGTAAGGAAGACACTGCGGCCTGCATACACATTAGAAATATGGAATTCTTAAACAAGCTGTCATAATATCTCAATTTTTTTTTTCTCAATTTTTTTTTTTTTGTTGCTATATTTGGTTTATGTATTTGGGAATTTTAATATTGTATAATGTTGATTTATTATCAAAATGTTAATCGGTTAAGATCAAAAACAAAAGAGTTCTATCTTAATGTACTTAATAATGATTACGACATTATCTGTATAACTGAAACAAACTTAAATAGCACTGTTTTGACGGTGAATTCATTGACACTCGCTATAATGTTGTAAGGCGCGACAGATATCAATCAAATGCACGTAAATCTGAGGGCGGGGGAATTCTAATTGCCGTTAAAAAAGAAATAAATTTTATTTATCAAGCTTCCTGGAATAGTGAACTAGAAGACTTGTGGATCAGCATATTGCCAAAAGCCACTAATGTTAAAATTATTAATATTTGTCTCTGTTATCTTCCGCCAGATCTGCCTTTAGACTGCATCGATAAATTTTTTACAAACTGTCAAAACGTAATTATGCGTTATCGCAACACAGAAGAATTTCTTTGTATAGGGGATTTTAATATACCTGACGTTCACTGGTCTAAATCATCACAGTATAATTATATGATTCCTCTTCATCCGCGAGGTCAAAAGCTAATCTGCTTTGCGATACCCTTAGAATATGTAACCTTGATAATTATAACAGTATATCAAATAACAACGGACGATTTTAGACCTAATTCTTTTCAGTTCGAATAGCATTCAGGTTTATGAAGTGGAGCCATTGAGCCGCTTAGATAACCACCACCCCTCATTAGTTGCAGATATTAATCTTGTTGAAATAAACTCAAATAATTTTAAAACAAAAACAAAACGACCAAATTTTTCAAAAGCAATTATTCAAAATAAATCTTGAATTAAAATCAGTTAAATGGCATAATATCTTGTCAATTCATAAAGATATTGATAGTATGACTGACGCATTTTACGCAGAGCTTAGGAATATTATTGCAAAACATACACCTATGACCAAAATTGACACAAACAACTATCCAGTATGGTTCACACCTGCTTTAAGGCAAAGCTTAGAAGAAAAACTAAAATATCATCGTCGTTTCAAAAAATATAAGAATCCTCGGGATTATGATACATTTTCCATGTTACGCAACAGATGTAAAAAACTTATTAGTAATGACTATAAAAATTTTGTTTCGTCAGTCGAATCTTCTTTAGATGACGACATAAAATTCTTTTGGCGTTTTGTCAATGGCAAGAAAAATAATGCTAATAGTATTCCCAAAACGATGAAATATGGTAATCACATCTCTTCCGATGAAAAAGAAATATGTGAGCTTTTCTCTAATTATTTCAGTTCTGTCTTTGCAAACCCAGAGGAGACTATCTTATATTCTCACAATGAATTATCCAATCGTAGTAATTGTACCCTAAGTGATATCGCAATCACACAAGACGACATACAGCAAAAGATTGTGAAATTAGACCAAAGAAAAGGCTCTGGACCTGATGGTATTCCTCCTTTATTCGTTAAGAAATGCGGCAAGGAATTAAGTAATCCCTTGTGTATTATATTTAATGCATCCATTAAGGCAGGTATTTTTCCATCAGTATGGAAAATAGCTCATATCGTTCCGATTTATAAATCCGGCGACAGATCAAATTGCGAAAATTATCGACCCGTAAGCATCTTGTCTTGCCTTGGTAAATTGTTTGAATCATTGGTGTATGATTGTCTTTATCATCATATTCAACCTTTCCTATCGCTTCGACAACATGGCTTCATTAAGAACAGATCGACGACTTCTAATTTACTTGAATACAAACACTATCTTTGCAGTGCTTTCGCCAAGAGAAAACAGGTTGATAGCATACATACTGATTTCTCAAAAGCATTCGATAGAGTAAATCATAATATTTTATGTATCAAATTAGCATGTTACGGAATACATGGGAGTCTATTAAGATGGACTGAATCATACCTCAACAGGAGAAGTCAGTTAGTTACTATAAAAGGTTTCAAATCCTCACCCGTTTCTGTGACATCGGGTGTGCCACAAGGGTCCCATTTAGGTCCTTTATTTTTTATTACGTTTATTAACGATCTCATTGATAAATTGACATGTCCATGCCTGTTGTATGCAGATGATTTGAAGCTATTTTCCGTTATCGATACACTCAGCGATTCGTTCAATCTTCAGTCAATTTAGACTCCATTCATAATTGGTGTAAAGAAAACCTAATGCATCTGAATACGAGAAAATGTTTTGTCTTATCATTTGGTAACAAAAAGCACAGACTTACATTTGAGTATAAAATAAATGGACAGGTACTTGATAGGAAATCCGTAGTTAAGGATCTTGGAATACTGTTTGATGAAAAGCTTACGTTCCACGATCATTACGATCATGTGAAATCTAAAAGTACAAAATTTCTTGGTTTTACATATAGAACTGCCAAGACTTTTAAAAATCTGCGAAGCTTTCTCATTTTGTACTGTTCCCTAGTTCGCAGTATTTTAGAGTACAACGCAATTATTTAGTTTCCATACTAGGCTGTCCACGTAGATCGTACTAAACGTGTTAAAAAAAATCTATCAATCCTGTGCTATAGGTATGTTTTAAATAGAAGTATGCCTCCTATGAAGAGAAACTTAAAAAGTTTAACATTATATCACTACAAACTCGGTGTAAATATCAGGATATGACTTACCTTTTCAAAATGATTAATTCCTTATTGATTCCCCCATCCTTCTTTCATTTGTCAAGATTAATACTAAGCCCCATTGACGGTATACTTTCCTAAATACTTTCGCTTTGCAAGTCTATAAAAATAATACGTCCTATTACAATCCTCTTGTAAGAATGTGTCGCCTATATAATGACTTATTGATTAATAATAGTAAAATATAGACATTTTAATAACAAACTAAACAATTTCAAAAAATCCGTATTAGATATATTTTGTAAATAAGGCATTCAAGGCTTAAAATTTAAATTTAAATGTATAAGTAAATGAACATTATTTTTAGTATAGATTTAATTTTTCAAAACATAAGCTCATAAGTATACTATTTTTATAAGTAAGGTTATAATTATTTGTGCTGTAAAATCGTTACTGTTACTTATTATCATGTTGTGTGCACATGTTTTGGAATACCATCCAGATTGTAACCTTGTATTTATTATCTTCAATTGTTCATGTTTTGGTGTTATTCTGTTTTGTGTACCTAAATAAATAAATAAATAAATAAATTTGAGAGAATAACCCTTAGAAGAATCCGCCCTGCATACAACTTCGAGCGGAGCAACACGGATTTAGGAGTGGGCACTCCACAACAACACAGCTGACCAGAGTGCTGCACCACCTGGCGGCCGAACACAATCGGGATCGCACGTCGTTGGGCGTCTTCCTCGATATCGAGAAGGCGTTCGACAGGGTGTGGCACTCTGGCCTACTCTATAAAATGATTCAACAGACGAGTGTCCCTCCGGCTATGTTGCGGCTAGTGGCGTCATTTCTAGCCGACCGGAGCTTCTACGTCTGTGTCGAAGATGCCGAATCCGCAGTAAAAACCATAAGAGCTAGCGTACCACAGGGCAGCTGTCTTTCGCCAATCCTGTACGCGACGTATACAATTGACATCCCTACACTGGCAGGACACCTACGCGAATGGGAGGACGACGTAGAATTGGCGCTATATGCGGACGATAGCGCCTACTTCACCTCGTCCAGAAGAGCCCATCTCGTCGCCGCCAAAATGCAGCGCCTGCTGGACCTGCTGCCACCATGGCTGGATGAGTGAAGGATGGCCGTAAACGTTGGGAAAACGGCCGCTCTCCTCACCCGCCGATATAGAAACTTCCCGCCCCCGTTGACGCTAAGAGGCCAGGAGATTGCGTACGAGAAGGCCATGACCTACCTTGGGTGCCGGATAGACAGGATGCTGCGCATGACCGCGCACGTCAACATCGTCGTCCGCAATGCCAGATGTGCGCGGGCGATGCTCCATCCAGTCCTGGCATCCAAGCTTTCAATTAGAACTAAAATAAAAATTTACAAGACGTATATAAGACCAAGAATCACCTACGCCGCTCCGGCCTGGTACGCACTCCTAAGCGAACGGCAGAGGCAGCGGCTGCAGGTTCAGCAGAACCATTCATTACGGACCATCGTCGGCGCAGGTCGCTACGTCCGGAATGACGTAATCGCGGCCAACCTGAGGATGGAGAGCATCCATGAATTCGTGGCCCGACTGGCGCGCGGCATGTTCGACCGCGCTGACAACGGGCCACACGAACATCTCAACATCTCAGCACCTCTACATGCTCGGCCTCCGGACGGGCGACCTCTACCAAGAGAACTCCTCTCTATAGCGATTAGAGAGTCGAGTACCAACCCGCAATGCCGCAGATAGGCCAACTCTGACATTACATTGAAACCAATTTGCAGCGACCGGGGAACCAAACCCCGGACCGCAAGCGACACTAACAATGCCATAACGGCTCCCATGACCGGTACATAGTGGTGTACTGTGAGGAGAACCCGGGTAATGGGGGACACCCCCGAGGCCCGAAACCTGCTGTGTGTTATTAATAGCACTCACGCAGAAGAATACGATTCACCGGGTGATAATTCTATGATTCAAGGGTTGTCACAAAAACATTCCTTAGATAATAATATCATAACATAATATTTTATCTGTATTCCTCGTATATCGTATATATGTACCTAGTCAGGTCATAAATTCTGTCACATGTTTAATATAAAATAATTGAAACAAGTTTATTCATTATGTAACCATTTATATACCAAAATGAACTTAACAAAACATAGATTCTTATGACACTAAAGTTTATTCAAAATGACCTCCGTGATTTACGTTATTTAACAACCTTCAATCTGCGCGGCCAGTCGTCTATCGCAGCACGAACGAGGTCCATGTCAATATCGGCGGCTGCCTTAATCAAGGATGTCTTGAGTGATTCCAAATTGGGATGAGGCTTTGAGCACGCCTTTTCCTCCAAGTGTTGCCATATCTTGTAATCTAACGGATTCAAATCTGGACTGGAGGAGGGTCAGTCTTCGTGCCGGATGAAGTCGATTTCACGCGCCGCCAGCCAGTCTTGTGTGCTCTTCGCTCTATGAGCTGGCGCCGAATCTTGTTGGAATACCCAGTGCCTGTTATTGAACATGGTATGAGAAAGGTTCCACAAGGTTCGTCAGGACTGTATTTTGATACACAACTGCATTCGTTTTTACACCTTTCTCACAAAAATGTACCTCTGTTAAGCCCCAATAAGAAACTCCCAACCATACCATGAGCGAGGATGGAAAATGACCTCGTTGGACACGCGGAATACGATTGCTCGCTTCTTCACTACTGTGTGCGTACACCTTATCATTTTGTTTGTTGTAGCTCTTTCTACGGTAAAAATTTTTCATCCGAAAAAGAATTTCCTGATAATTTTTCCTGCGTACCGCTTCAACAAAGCGCGGCATCTCTTCAGTCTCAGGTCCATTAGACGAGCATTCAAACGATGTCCTGTTTTTTTCGATATTCTGAAGCCCTAAGTCTTCATTTAACACCCTTTTCACCGTGGTTCTGCTTAACCCCATCTGAAGGGCCAACAGTTTCTGCTTACGTTTGGGATTTCTTTGAATCGCGCCTTCACAGCTTTTATCACTGCTGGAGTCCTAACAGACCGAGGGCGACCACTTTGACCTGTCATCTACACTAGAGTCTTCATTGTATCGTTTGATGGTACGATAAAGGAATCTTTTGGTTATATTCAATTTTTCAGTATGTCAAAATTTGAATTGGCGCAACCGCAACGATGCAACGCAATAAACACGGTCTTCTTTAAGCGTCCACCCATATTTAAAAATGAGTAAAATTCTAAAAAGTATACAGTTTTATTTTCATGAACAATTCGAAATTCGAATTCAATAAACTTTTTTGTGGCCAGCATTCTAAAAGAAAAGTTTTTACTGTGTGACAATACTTATGACCTGACTAGGTATAATTTATTTTTCCATACAAAGATACAAAGTAATTACGACTTTACAAAACTAGTTGCGTCCCGCAGCTTCACCTGATTCGTCGTGATGGAAACAAAAACTTGTGATTGTGCAGGTACCTACCTAGGTACCTACCTAATTTTACTATATTTTACCTATATAGCAGTATCTCAGGTATTCCGCTTAAAATATTGGATAGGGGGTTAAAGAGAATAAATAAAACAGGTTAAAATTATACGTTGGTTCTGTTTATTCAACGCATGCCGCCTCATTACAGATGTGCAACCGACAAATGTTTACGACATTTATTATTGGGTTTTTTTAATTGTCTTTTGTTGAATTTAATGATATAATGAATTCTTATACTTATATATAATTAAATTGAAAATCGTGATGGATAGCATCGCATGGTTGTAGGAATTCAATTTTACTTAAGGCGTCATATAATTTTTTCCCAATATTTTCAAACAAGTTAATTAAATAATAAAAATAATACCGAGTCATATCGTGTTGCTGGGTGAACACCAAACGCGTGAACTAATTCCGTGTAGGTGACTATCCTAAACGGGCGGGCGTACCGGTACGCAAGCGAAGCCGACCGGTACTACCGCAGACGTCGCGGACAGGAGGGGGACTCCGCTCTCCTTCTTACCGCGCCCCATCGTTGCTCCATCTAGTCGCCGAGTTGACTCACTATTAGTATTTAATTTTTATTACACATATTTGCCCCCCAAGCCGGCCGGTCACTGTGGGGGTAGCCGACCACCACCCTCCAACAAATCTGCCAACTAAATCCAATACAAGAAAAGGGAAACAAAAACGAAGTAATCTATACCTATGTACACTAAACACACGAACCTTGAGAACACCGGAAAGTTTGCAAGAGCTAGAGTTAGCTATTAAAAACATCAAGTGGGACATTTTGGGCATAAGCAAGATGCAAAGATTAGGGGAAGGAATAGAAGAGAGAAGCGAATTTATTATGAACCACAAAAGCGAAGTCGCTGGACAAAGAGGAGTAGGATTTTTTGTTAAGCTAAACCTTAAAAGCCAGATCATTGGGTTCGAAGGGGTATCAGATAGAATAGCGGCAATTCATATAAACTTACCAAAACACCCGAAAAAATGGACAATCATCCAAGTATACTCGCCGACAGAACAAGCAACAAAAACAGACATAGATAATTTTTACGACAAACAGCGAAATTACTGAAAAATATTCTGAAAAAAATATAGTACTTATGGGTGACTTCAATGCTCAAGTCGGCGCCCGATTAGCTGGGGAAGAACACATAATAGGGAAATACGAAAGTGGCAAAAGAAGCAAAAACGGAGAAAAATTGGTAGAATTCCTGCTTGAGAAAAACTTAACACTTCTAAATTCCATGTTCCGCAAAAAACCCAAAAACAAATGGACTTGGATGTCTCCAGATGGTAAGATTAGAAACGAAATCGACTACATAATTACCAATAAAGTTAGGTCATTTAGTGATACGTTAATAATACAAAATCTAAACTTCAATACTACTGTCTCATACTGCCTCAATGAAAGTGGTACAAAAAAATCTAGACCAATAGTAACTCAAATGAACTGCTTACAAACAACTAGTAGAAAGAGGAACCCAAACGACACCATAGAAGACCTAATGGAAGTAGTTGCCTCAGATATAGACCTTAACGAAAAATATAAAAAAATAGAAAACAAACTCAAAGAACAGGCAAAAATACAAATACACAAGGGTCAAAAATCCTACCTAAGTGAAAAAACTTTAAAACTAATTGAAGACAGAAGAAATTTAATAAAGAAAAAAGATAAGAAACATAATCAAAAAGAAATTTCTAACCTTAGCAAACAGATTCGCGAAAATATGAGGATTGACAGGAAAAATAGAAGAATCAAAACCCTAGAGAATCACATTAGCAAAACGGGAGGCACGAAAAAAACGCTCAAGGAACTTCGAGAACAGGGAAAAGTATGGATACCAAAGTTAAGAGACAAAACCCTGCCAACTACCTCTCGCAGCAAAATCCAAAATATAGCTACCAACTATTATCGCTTATTATACAAAGAACACAGTCCAAATCAGCCAAAAATACAATATCCAGATAAAGAATATAAAGATATACAAAAGTATAGGATCGATGACGTAGAAGTTATACCAGAAATATTAATAGGTAAAGGAAGTAGAAAAATCTATAAAAAGTCAAAAGATGGAAAAAGCTCCTGGTCCAGACAGAATCACAAACGAACTTATGAGAGGGACAATTAAAGAAATAAGTCCAATACTAACAAAAGTCTTCAATGAGACTCTAAATACCGGCAGATTTCGAGCCAATGGGCAGAATCACATATAATACTCCTACACAAAAAGGGCCCAAAAGATGATATAGGAAATTATAGACCTATTTCTCTCATCTCAAATGAATATAAAGTCTTCGCTAAAGTGATTCTAGACAGAATATCACTCACACTCGACGAAAATCAACCTGTGGAACAGGCAGGGTTCAGAAAAGATTTTAGTACAATTGATCATATACATACAGTCAAACAGCTCATACAGAAATACAATGAATACAACAAAACCATTTACCTGGCCTTTATAGATTATGCCAAAGCTTTCGATAGCCTTAAACACGAATCGGTATGGCAGAGTCTAAAAGAGCAGGGGATCCAAAATGCCTATGTCAATATTATCAAAAATATTCATAGTGAAAGTAAAGCCAGAATCAGACTAGAATCTACAGGAGATGTTTTCTCAATCAATAGGGGCGTCAGGCAAGGGGACCCACTCTCACCAAAGCTGTTTACAGCAGTGCTTGAGCAAATGTTTAGGAAATTGGAATGGACACATCTGGGACTAAACATAAACGGAATACGATTGAGTCATCTGAGATTTGCAGACGACCTGGTTATAATGGAAGAGGACCCACTTACACTGGAATCCATGATACACTCCCTAGTAAACAGAAGTAGAGAAGTAGGTCTAGAAATTAACATAAGCAAGACTAAAATGATGACCAACTCAATACCCATAGACATAACCATCAACGGACAGAAACTTGAATATGTAGAGGAATATGTGTATCTAGGCCAGATAATATCGCCAAATGACCAAATGTCCAAAGAAATAGACAAAAGAATTGCGACTGGGTGGAAGAAGTATTGGGCCTTGAAAGAAATCATGAAAAGCAAGGAACTGGGCATGAAGATCAAGAAGAAAACTTTCGATACCTGCATCCTACCCTGCATTACATATGGCTGCGAAACCTGGGCTTTGACAAAACGCCATAGGGACAAACTAGTAAGATGTCAGAGAAGCATGGAAAGAAGCATGTTAGGTTTGAAACTAATGGACAAAGTGAGAAGTATAGACATCAGGCGCAAAACGAAATTAACAGACATACTGTCACATATTGATCGACTTAAATGGAGATGGACTGGACATATGCTCCGCTGCAAAAAGGAAAAGTGGAGCAAACAGGTGACAGTTTGGTACCCAAGGAACAGCACTCAACAGAAAACAGTGGAAAGAGATGGAGGAGGCCTTTGTCGAAAGACACACTGAAATAAGAGACATTTTTTAATACAAGTGTAGTTTAAGTTTATATAATGTTGTACTTTCTTTTTTTAATTCTTTTTTTAGTTTGGCTAATGTTACAGCTACAACATGTAATATGTAAATTATTTCGGAAAATAAAGGCTTTATTATTATTATTACATTATCACATATATTGTCACAAAATTATAATATTATAAATATAAATACAATCTATATAAATAATATTATTATTTCGGCTATTATCCACCGCGGCGAGGAATCCTAAGCCATCGGTGAAGTTAGGCATCCAAAGATAGGAACCTTCTTACTATTCGAGCTGTATTTAATAAGGCTGATTTTTGAATCAATCCCTTCAGCCACTTGCCCAAACCTAACTTGGACAGATAATCGTCCATATTTTTACCGATAAGCCCATTGACTGATACAACTATTGGTACAATAATAGTAGAATCAACGTCCCACATAGCGACAATCTCATGAGCTAAGTCGATATATTTTATTTTTTTATCATTCTCTGCTTTCACGAGATTCTCGTCATGAGGAACACTGATATCTATTATTATTGCCTTGCGTGTAGTTCGGTCTACCACCACAATGTCAGGTTTATTTGCCACTATAAACCTGTCTATGATAATTGACCGATCCCAGTACAACGTGACACTTCTATTTTCAAGGATTGGCTTTGGTTCATACTTATAATATGGAACGTCCTGTTGAGTAAAACCAAATTTAATGGCAAGCTGCTGGTGTATTATTCTAGCTACTTGGTTATGTCTGTGCAAATACTCACCATTCGATAGTTGTGAACAACCGGAAATAACATGTCTGAGGGACTCTTCAGGGCGATGACATGCGCGACATACGTCAACCGTGCCGTCCCTCAAAATGTACTTCCGGTAGTTGTTCGTTTTAATTACTTCGTCTTGTATTGCACAGATAAAACCTTCAGTTTCTGCAAAAAGGTCACCAAACTGTAACCAATGTACTGATGCAACCATGTCTACATAAGGATTAGTCAATGTTTTAAAAAATCGACCATGCAGTTGCTTGTTATTCCAAACCTTTTTGCGTTCATCTAATAGTCATAGTATGAGGCCTCTGCCAGTCCTTTGCCGACATATTAAGCGGGGTTAATGATTTGTCATTAATCACTACGTCACTATGAATGCGTGATGTGTCTTTTTTTTTACAAAATAGTCTCTGAGGTTGTATACTTCACGGTTGTGTAGGTTTTTAATGTTTAATAAACCCCGTCCACCATCTTTTCTTGGAAGATACAACCTCATGACAGATGATCGCGGGTGGTGCATTCTGTGCGTAGTCATTAATGTACGGACTCGTCTATCCAAGGAATCCAATTCCGTTTGAGACCATCTTGTAACACCAAAAGTATAAAGAAGGCTAGGTATTACCCAGGAGTTATATGCTCTAATTTTGTTTCCGCCGGATAAATTACTTTTGATAACTTTTTTAAATCTTGACATAAATTTTGCTTTTGAATTTTCTTTAATATTTTTGTCATTAATTCCTAGCGCTTCCGCCATGCCCAAGTATTTATAGGTTTCTGTTTCAGAAAAAGAACTAAAATGTAAATCATTTGTAATTTCAAAATTATTGGAATTTTTAATTTCGCCTCTATTTACATTAATGACAGTACATTTATCTATTCCAAATTCCATTCTAATATCATTGTTGAAACTATGTGTTAATTTCAACAATAATAGTAGATCACTCTCTTTTGATGTGAAAAGCTTGAGATCATCCATGTAAAGTAGATGTGAGATGGGTGAGTTTTCTTTCCGAAACCGAAACCCTAATCCGGATTCCTCAATAGCAGTGCTTAAAGGATTTAGGGCTAAACAAAACCAAGTTGGGCTCAAACTATCGCCCTGGAATATACCCCGCTTAATATTTATAGAGTCTATCGAACTACTTTGCCACTCACCTGGTAGGTTTAGGACAGTGTTCCACTGACCCATTAATTTACTTAGAAACTTACAAATTTTGTCATCTATTTTATATATTTCCAAAACTCTCTTTAGCCATGAATGTGGTACAGAGTCATATGCCTTTTTGTAATCCACCCAAGCGGCAGACATATTTTTGCGATTACGAAAGACTTGTCGGCAAATAGCTGTGTCAATGAGAAGAATACTTTGCCACTCACCTGGTAGGTTTAGGACAGTGTTCCACTGACCCATTAATTTACTTAGAAACTTACAAATTTTGTCATCTATTTTATATATTTCCAAAACTCTCTTTAGCCATGAATGTGGTACAGAGTCATATGCCTTTTTGTAATCCACCCAAGCGGCAGACATATTTTTGCGATTACGAAAGACTTGTCGGCAAATAGCTGTGTCAATGAGAAGAAGTTCTTTACAACCACGTGACCTTTTCCGACATCCGTTCTGTGCAGTTGAAAAAATGTTATTATTTTCCAAATGTTTATAGATCTTGTTATTTAAAATTGCAGTTATTAATTTGTATACAGTTGAAAGGCATGTTATAGGTCGGTAATTTTTAGGTTCCGTGGTGTTTCCATTTTTATATAGTAAGTGGGTAATACCAGTTGTAAGTAGTCTTGGGAGCTCACAGCACTCTATGGCTTCTTGAATCTGTGCAGCCAAACACGCGTGGCTACTTGTTATCCATTTCAGCCAAAAGTTGTGTATACCATCTGGTCCAGGGGATTTCCAATTGTGTAATCTGCGAGTAATTGAGTATACGTCTTCAGCAGTAATTGAGATAGAACCCATGCTAGCCAAATTAGAATACGTACGTTCGGTTGCACGAATCCATTCGCCTTCATCATGAGAAACTTCACTAGACCATATACTTTTCCAAAAACTTAGACATTCATTTAAGCTTGGGCTGTCATGAGTACAACTGTTAGTTGTAGTGTTCTCCCAAGACCGATACATCCACTTTTGGTTACTTTCGAATGTGCGATTCTGGAAGTATCGCTTAGATCTTTCTGAATATCGTCTAATACGGTTAGACCATGCTTTTAACTTTTGTTTTAGCGTATCAATGTACTCAGTAATTTTATCCGGAAAATGGGGATCTAATTGGCTAATATTATTTTCATTCGCGATTTGATTTACTAAAGTTATTATTTTTTTACGTCTGTTACCTGTTTGGTAGCTTATTAGTTTTCCTATAATTTTGCGAGTATTGTCAATTCGTGTTTGAATTCTTTGTTTCCATTTAGGTTCTGTATTATTTTTCTTAAAATGATGTACTGAAATGACAGGAATTTTCATTATCATACATACAACATGGGCACAACAATAAAGAAGAGACATAGTTTCCAAAATTGAATTACTTTTTTCAAAATAATCTTTACATAGAATATTCATTGATGCTACTGTTAATATAGTTTTTTTGTTGTTAGGAAGTTTAGGTAGTTTCGGTCTATTTTCTATAGGTATATTTTTATATTCCAGAAGGAAACATTCGAAAGTCCTTCTCATATATTCGCTGTCCTGGGAACTCACATCTATATCAAAACAATTTTGCTCTACTTTTTCGTTGTCTAAGTTAGTAATATTTATATTATGGTTACTGTTATTAACATTTAAGTCATCATTCTCACCTGGAAGTGTTCGTTGGGAATTAGGAATTGAATTGATAGTAGATGTTGAGTACTCACTGCAAAGTTGTTCAAGTAATCTGTCGTCCAAAATCTTACGACTTAGAATGACACGTACTTGATCTGAAAGTCTTTGGGCAGTTAAATTTGTTAGGTTGGGCTGTAGCTGTTGGAATTCATACAGCATTTTAGGGCGATAAGATGTAAGATTGGTTCCTCCTTTGGTAGCCTTATAGTACGCGCGCATAACACTTATATTTAATTCTTTAGTCCAGCATGCGTCGTCGCACCACCATCAGTAGCGGGGTCCTCTTGTAGGATAGTAATTCCTTCAGGTCCTGCCAGCCGGTGGCGCTCTTCGTCCCCTCAAAGATGGTACGGGGGTTCTTCTTGTGCCTCTAGGATTATATTCCATGGATGTGTCGTCCTCCGTAGGCGATGTTACGTGTGCGAAAGTAGTATTGGCGGTATTTATTCGTATTTGTCGTCTCGTTCGATGCATAATGTAACGTTAAATTAAATATTTTATAAATCTGTTTGTAAAATTTCTTAGATGACAGTTGTCAGTTTGAAATAAATACATTTTTCTTGAAATTAGTTTTTTTTATTTATATAGATATCGTAAAATATATTTGCGTTGAAAATTTGTTATTTGGTAACTTGAAACATATGCTACAAAAATTTATTTTTAAGATTTTGTGCTGACTGCATTTACTTTTGACAACACCCGCCATTTTTATTATTATTATTATTACACATATGGTACTAGGTACACCTTTATTGATTTCAGCTGTGCATTAATATGTCAGTCAATCAGTCAGTTTTCTCATGTTTAGGTAGGTAGGATCTACGTCCAGTAATAATAAACGTACCTATTGTAAGTATCTATAATTATTTTTTTAAATTACTATAATTTCTATATATTTATTTATATTTTTATAATTTATAAATACATTATTATATTTACTATTTTTACGGATTTTATCGCGTTTAATTTACTTATTTTCCGTAAAAAAAAATAGTTTTATTCAATGTGTAGTGTTCGCGTAAATATAAGAAATCATTATATTATTATACTTTATAATTATAGGTAATAATTAACATTTTGCAGTATGCAACATCGAGAAAAATTAAGATTATAACCAGCGTTTCCAACATGTGGGGAATTTAAAGTTGGTTGGGAATTTTTGGGCATTGGTATTATGCGGGGAAAATGTGGGTATTTTGAAAATCGATAGCCCGGGCCAAGTCAGAACCTTTTTTCAAGAAATCTAAATACTTGTCTTAACATTTTTGTTAGGTTACTTATGAATATCGAATGACTCCCTTTTTTAATTATCTTCATTGCACCACATTTAATTTTCGGATTAATTTCAGCAACTTTTGTGTATCTTTTAATACTTTTCATTTCTTTATTTTTTAATTTTAAAGCAGAGAACCGCATTTATATAAATGCAGATACTGTGGTACTTTTTAATGGCAACAAAGGAAGGAATTAAAAATACTCCATGAAGCAAAATGCTTGTTACAAAAATAGGGAGTGTGAAAAAAAAAGTTCGGTAAAAAAGAAAAAAAAATAATTATCATGCGTAACGTAAGCATCATATTAGTCTGTGATATTATCTATGTTTATAGCAACTTTGAAACTCAGATATTGGCCTAAAGGTCTAGATACCAGGCCATAAACTCCAAAAAAAAAATGAAACTCAGATAATTTACCTTACCATTTTCTGTTTCACATTTTTGCTATTTACAAACATGCGACTTGCAAGGACATTATTAATGGAAGAGTAGCAATGAGAAGTGCTACTATTTTCAATCCTTTCTTTTATCGTCCACGTGTTTCACAATTACCAGTATATGCTGATCTTGCATTAGTAGGTAGTCACTAGCACTGGAAGGTCTACTTACACTGAATGACTTTTTAAAGTCATTAACATATTTATACGCCAAAAAATCGAAAACTGCAAAGCTCTTGTCGGGTCGCTAATCAAATAATAAATCTGTAACTATGGCGTCAGTAGCTAGGTACGTAATTATCTAGATCTACCTATAAATAATAATATCATACCTTTCGATATCCTTTGGAACAGTAAAGAATGAAAAGTCGACATTCCTATTGTTGTTTAAGCACCCGTATGCTATGCAGTACTTTTTGGCTTTTTTAGTGGCCATATTTGAAAAAAAACTCAAAAATAAGAGGAAATACAAAAAATACTTTTTTGTTAAGGTAAGGCGAGCATCAGCTCGAGCGCGCGAGTGACAAGTGACATTCTCACTGAATTACCCCCTTGTAGGGGGCCGCGCAGCGTATATATTTTCATGCCTAAGGCCAGCCACATACATACGGAATTCCGAATCGGAATATCGAAACGGAATCCCGAAACGGAATTCCGTGAACACATCACACACATACGTTTATTTACGTTCGGAATAACAAGGGTTAGTTGAGAGAGGTTAGCCATTGAGTCTAAACATTCTGCCAGCGAATAATGACGACGATTTTCTGATTGAGATTCCATTGTTGCTGTATAATTGTTACTGGGTGCATTCCCTTATCACCCTAAGCTTGCAATCTATCCAGAGATATTTTTTAAATATGGATGTCTGTAAATTCTTTCGACGAATTATTAAATAAAATAAGATGAAGGTTACGAAAAGCTATACACCTATAAGATTAAATGTAAAAACATACATAAACACACCTACTCGCTTCGGTGGTGCGACGAACACTGAGCGCGTTCCGTACGGAATTTACGTATGTGTGTTGCGACTCGTACAAAATCTATGGAAGACTTGCGTTCGGAGCGGCTTTTTTCCGTTCGGGATTCCGAACGCACAGGCGGTCATACGGAATCTCGAATCGGAGAAAATTCCGTACAGAAAAATAACGTACGTGTGTGGCGGGTCATAGATTTTATATGGACTGGCTGCGTTCGGAATCTCGAATCGGAATATCAAAACGGAATCCCGAAACGGAATTCCGTATGTATGTGGCCTAAAGCGCGGAGTGAGATAGGCCTGGTTTTAGGCAAAGTTAAGCATGGAAGGCAATGTTGCGGCAGTTTACGGTAACAATTATAACAATAAACTAACAGTTTCACACACATACAGGTTGTCCCAGAAATCAACGTCAAGCCGGAAAATAATAATATAAGCATTTTAAAAAAAATCGAGAAAATCTACACCTGTGATACTTTTAACTCCCGTTAATACAAATCTTTTTTTTTATTATGTAATCCTGAATAATGCTTCTGTAAGTTGTTGCCTAAAATTTAAAGCCAACTGCTCCAGCTTGGAAGAAAATGTCACTTTTAGCCCAACTAAGTACATATTCAAAGTTACTACTTCGCCCAATTTTAAGACACATCGAAAACCGTTGAAGCGGGCTATCGCCGGGCTAACCCGAGTGAGTACATAATTTCTATAAAAACTTAAAAGAAGACAAAATAAGGTCTAAAATTGCGTAGCGCCCGCGACGAAGATTATGACCGCTTAGAATCTTAAAATATTTAAAAAAAATTATTGATTTAAGTAATCAAAATAATGAGCAAGTAAATTACGAATGTATTTGGGTGACTCCAGAGTTGTAATTTCAACTATAGTGATTTTTTAGGTGTTTTCGCAAATAATTATGATAGAGTCAAAAATTATACAATCGTGTTTTTGAACAAGCAAATTCAAGATAAATGATTTTGAATTACCTATATTCCAGTTTCGTTAGTCGTGTCATAGTCCTATACCTCTTGGTAGAGAGTAATTGTGTTCTGTGTCCTATACTATTCGATGAAAGGAGGTGCATTTTCTCGCGGTGTCGAATTAACTGACTGTACTGAAAAAAAATGTACTATGCTAGTTTGGCAAGTAACTTTAAATGTTGGCGCATTTGATAAAGATTCCAAAATGGTATGACACTCTTGCTAAATTATTTCTTGTTAACTCAGTTTTTAATAAATTTTTATTACTTAAATGATTCTAGTGTACTCAAGGCCGTAAATTTAATAGTTTGAGTGTGATGGAGAAGTGTGAGTAAAACAGAAATCCTATTTCCAGATAGCCCAAGGACACTACGGACCATTAATGACAATTTTTTTGGTTTTGTTTAGGATAGGTTTACTTTTACGATTTATTACAACAAATATTAAAACTGCCTTCCTTCAGCCGCAACACAAGCTCGATATCTTAAAAAAGATCGGGTTATCAGACGGGCGAATCTTCCGTTATTAACAAATTCAACTGCTTCCGTTATTCTTTGCCGTAGTTTAGCTACGTTTTCGATTGACTTTGAGTAAACTTTTTCTTTCACCGCTCCCAGTAAAAAGAATCTAGTGGATTTAAGTCAGGTGAACGGACTGGCCAAGAGATTGTATCAGACCACTGACGAGACTGTACCAGACTAGAGCAGCTGGCTTTAAATTTTAGGCAACAACTTACAGAAGTATTATTCAGGATTACATAATAATAATTTTAAAAAATTGTAGTAATGGGAGTTAAAAGACTATCACAGGATGTAGATTTTCTTGCTTTTTTAAATGCCAATTATTTTTAAAAATACATAACTTAATTTTTTTTTGTGATAACTATAATGACTTGGCCTATCACCCGTTTCCGGGTTCGGGCAGCCTGTAGATACATTATAACTATGTCGCTTGGTGACAACAGGGACAACTTGGATCAGTCGCTCAAGCTCGACCCATAGACCAAGTAATATATATTAGGCACCAATCTGCATATTGTATCAGTGCGATCGGCCTATGTTAATAAATAAATCCGAAACAACACCACTATTATTAATGTAATTTTAAGTTTAAAAGGAAATAAATAGCAATAACATGATTAAAAATTACTTATATATCTTTTTGTAAATTTGACGTGGCAAATCCCTTTTTGCAGCAAAAAAAACTGAACAATTCGGCATTTTTGTAAGACGTGGATTCAGCCGCGCAACTAGTTTTAATTGTACGCGTGGACTTATACTTTGACAGAGGGGAACGCCTGCGTATGACTACTCCCCTCCGATCCGCCGGTGGTCCATATTGCTCTAAGTGTTCCAGCTATAATTTTTTAGAAACTAGATGTTACATTAGTTTTTGAAAAAAGAAAACAATGACTGCATATATTTTTATTTATTATCAAAAATGTATAATAAATCATTTATTTACATGGACGGTGGAGGAGGTGGTACAGGTAATAGAGGTGGAGGAGGTGGTACACCCATGAGTTGAGCACCAGGAGGAGGTGGTAATCTAATGCCATGGTTTTCCCACATTTTAGGAGGAGGAGGTGGCATTCGTAGAGGCTCAATTTTAAACGCAAATTGCAAAAAGAATTGTTTTGTATCCTTATTCCAATGAGTCCAGAATTTTGAATCATGCTTTTCAACTTCGGCTTGGCACCTTAAATGCTATCGTTTCATATGGCTCAGCAGCAAATAGTAAGTATTGCCACCTACGGTCTGGTGGCTCAATCTTTTGTTCGTAAGCAGACATGAAGCGATGTCTTGGTTGTACTCCTTCAGCAATTTCTAAAATTGAAGTAAATATGGGTAAAATAGTACAAGAAAAACCAAAAACTATAATTTCTAGTTGAAATAACTGTTATATAAACATTATTTATAATTTCGAAGCTGTTTTAAAACCTTATGAGATATATTTTTTATCATCTTAATATTCCTACCAGCTTGCATGAAATTAAATGTTGACGAATTTTTTATTATTGATATTATTTTAACTAAACGTTGCAGAACACTACTGAAATATACTTCTGTGTACTTAACTAGCTTTTTGCCCCACGGTGTTACCCGCGTCCAAATTGTAACTTCCAGACCGTCATGCTTATTATGAGACCGCATAATACAGAGAGCTCTAGCTATGACGTGGAATCTTTCTCATATTTCGGAATGATGATCACAGATCTTAAGTAAGACTAAGCGGCTCTAACAATCTTTCTTCGTACTCCAGTACATACATTCTCCTTCATCAATAAATCGATATAATTTACAGCTACCGTTATGGATCTCCTTGCCGCTAGATAATATACTACGCCTACCTCAAGCTCTTTTTTCTTCAAAAATCTACTCAAAGCTTATTACTTGGAGCTCTAATATTTTCCATCATACTTCCCGTTCTTTCTTGTATCTATCCTATTTTCCTCAGCTGTCATCATCTTGTGTTTTCATTTTTTTTAACTTAATATTATAATTTATGTACAGTACAATAATCCTTATGTAATAAGGTTGTTTGGCAGAAATTGCTTCCAGAGCGATAAGACCACCTATTGTACCTTATTTATTTATTTCATTACTTTTTGTTGCACAATAAAGAATATTATATTGACTACTATTATATTATTATTTTTATTACTAATACTATTTTGATGGGGTTTTCAATAAATCATTCTAATCGAAAACTTATAATAGTGTTATCAAAATATAATTAAAACAATGGCAGAATTTCAAACAATCTTTCATCCTTAACTTTACCCCCTTAAGGGTAGAATTGTTAAAAATACTGAGACACGTATCTCAAAATAAGTATCCATTTATTTTATTTACAGAGTACTTTCAGTAAGTAAACTCGAAACTTACTTAGCATGCCTTTCGACAGAGTCTAATGCTGGAGGTTGTTTTGCGGCATCAGCCTATATGTTACAGCAGTACTCAATGCACAACGGGACTTGCGCTTTATATAGGATCAGAAGCTGCCCCGGCGTCAGAAGTACCGCCGCACCCTTGTAAGGCAACTAGTTCTTCGCGGCTACTTTGGCTCTGGATACAATGAACCACCCAAAGTTGAGGTTCGGAGAATTCTTAATCCCTAATAACTGAAAGTCGGTGTACCCCAAGGATACAACTTGGGAAGTAGGAGCCAGGGTAAGCGAGTTCCTAACGATGAAGAGACAATTTGTGTTTTGGAGGTGCTGAATATCACAATACTGGAATTGCCTCACACGGAGACTGCTTGCAGTAAGATTCATATACTAATAATAGCTTCTATTTCAGACTATTGAATCTCGACTGACCAGAGAATTTTACTATTATTATTATAATATATTATATATTATCAGGCAGGCAGTTGAGACAACTGATATTGCCTGAATCCTGTTTGTGCCCACTAGTTACTCTTTTTGCAGTTCTAAAATGATTATCTAATCTATTTTTGAACAAGTTTACCTTTTTGGCTGAGCCTATGTTTTCTGGCAGCTTATTCCACTCTGTGACTTCACGGTCACAAATGAAGTGTTTGTTAAGGTTGTTATTTGAAAAGCTGGTACATAACTTAAGATGGTGGCTCCTGAGATGAGCTTTTTCATTATGAATAAACAATTTGTCAAACTCCTCAATGTCGTAATGACCACTTAAGATCTTAAAGGTCTCAATTAGATCTCCTCGATCTCGGCGGTTTTTTAATGTTGTAAATCGTTTAAAACTTTCAAATGTTCTTCATAAGACTGCCATTTCAATAGCCATGGTACCTTAGTGAAGCTACGCTGTACTTTTTCCAAAACTTCAATGTTTTTGATAAATGAATGCATATTCTAAGATTGGCCATTGATACATGTTTTGTGGATCTTAAGCATCATTTCCGGTGTTAGGACAGCGAAAGCTTTTCTCACAAGGTAAATTAGTCCTTTAGCTTTTTCGCTGCTGGTTTTTCTCCACAACTGTACTGTCTGTAACTGTAACTGCATACCCATAGATACCAGGCAAAAGAAGATTAATATGCAGCAGGAAGAGAGTTGTAGAGGGAATGGACACCTGAGGAACTCTAGCATCAGTCCTCATAGGGTCAGATGATGCCATCGATGACGACTAAGTGAGACAGTTCACTCAGAAAGTTCTTCACCCAGTCAATCAGAGCAGAAGATAGGCCATATGCTGGAAACTTGCTCAAAGGGATAGCTTACAAAAACCTGTCAAAGGCTTTCAAAACAAGGGAAATAATAAGTGATCCCCTACTGTTTTTGATTTTTTTTTATTGTACGTGGGTGAAAATGAGCACACAGTCTACCTGATGGTAAGTTATTTTTTTTATAGAAATGAGGTTGCAAACGAGCACACAATCCACCTGATGGTAAGTGGTTGCTGTGGCCCATAGACATCTACATCTATCCTCGTTTGCGAATCAAAATGCAGATGTGTTGTCAGCCTTGAGGACTAAGATGGAATGCCTCTTTTCCAGTAAAAAGGATCTCTGGTTCTCTACACTGACCATACGAAACACAGCAGCATTAAGCTGCTATTTTACGCTGGTATTCTATGAGTGTGGTACTTCCCCAGTCTAGCTGACCCATTCGTGCTACAACTATATTATAAATATAGCTGCAGCTTGGCTCTACCACGTAATAAATATAGTAAGTGGATGCTGTTGCCCATTGACATCTACATCTATCCTCGATTAAGAATCAAAATGCAGATGAGTTTAAGATGGAATGACTCATTTCCAGTAAAGAGGGTCTCCAGTTCTCTACACTCATCATACGAAACACTTCAGCTTTAAGCTGCTATTTTACGCTGGTATTCTGTGAGTGTGGTCCTACCTCGGTCGAACTGACCATTCATACTACAATCCTAATATGCCTGAAACGTGACTCTATCACATTAAAAATTTTGAAGGAATTTGATTAAATTGGTAGATTAAAAAAAAATTAGTGCCATAACTGTTGAATAAAAATTCTGCCATAGAAATGTAGTTTAAATAATAAAATGAGAGTAATTTGAACCTGGGTAGTCTACTTGAAAAAGCAAGCTCTGCTGGCCATTTTCAGGATCTTTTTGCTTTGTAACTCTGTAACCAGGCCGTCCAATTTTTACAAACTTCTTAGGCTCAATTCTTGGCTTTTCTGGAGCTAATTGTTGAGGTGCTTCTTTAGCTTCCTTAGCAGCTCTTCGAGCTAAGTTAGCTTGATGTTTCTTACCTTGTGTATGAGCTAAATAACTGCCCTCATTGTTGTGGAGGGTTAAACAAAGTTTGCATTCATATGATCCTGAAAGTCATTCATAGAAACTGTTTTTATATAAATTGATGTAATAACGATATTGAAAATCTAAATAAATCAGTGTAAGTAATACAAACCTAAGTGGTTTTTCATAAAATATGGATCTTTATTCAAATCAATAGTTTCCAATGCAAGTTGGCGAAGCCTTTCACGACGATCTCTATTGCTCTCCGACCATGAGGCTACGCCACCACCGCCGGTTTTACCACCGGGCCGGTTTTGAAAATCCATTTTGTTTACTACTATTTAAAATACGAAAATATTTGTTACAATATTCTTTAGAAGTAAGACAATACCAAAGAGTATAGTAACTGTCCTATACAGGAAAAGAGAGCCCACTCGCGCGAAATCTGTCAACCGAGGAGTACTAGCGCCGTCTGGTGTCGTTTCGCCACAATATAGTGAGAATGTGTGCGTGCGTATAACACATGCACCTCTACATATACACTACTGTTCATGGTAATTCATTACACTTTATGTACTAGGATTAATTATCAACAACCAACAGTGAATTAAACATTTGAAACATTTTTTAAAGATAACTGCATGGTAACAAAATGCTTCAAATGTTTACTTTAACAGTCGGTTGTTGGTAACTAATCCTAATACATAAAGTGTGATTCTAATTGTAAATAGGAATTAACTACGATATTTTTTAACATGAATGGAATTAAACACAAATAATTAGTACATTATTCTATATTTTTGAATTTAAGGAGATAGATAAAGATTTAACCTAGTTTTGACAATACAACACATAAAACTAATATTTTTATTCTAATGTTTATATCATTAATAGATTAATAACACAGCTGTCTATACAAAATAGTAAACTTTATTATTTTAATAAATGAATCATAACAAACTTTAACATTACAAAATATTAAGCTAATACCATAACGGCAAACTTAAAGGGCTATGAGGCAATCCAAAGCTGTAACCACGCTTGGCAAGTGGGTTTGCAACTGCAGTTATTAGGAAGATCAGTCCATCTGTTGATTTATTTCCTCTGTCGCCTCACGATGACACCAACGGATGATAATATGGGGTAGTGGATATTCTTAGACCGCCACTATACGGTAATCTAATATTTTTACAATAAATGATTCATACAAAGCTTTGATATAACAAAATATTAAACTAATGTCTAACAATAAATGATTCATAAACACTTTATTAATACAAAATAAGAAATATTTTTATAATAACCTCCCCTCTATTGTATATTATAAAATGGCCGTCTATAAAATATAACTATATAAAAAATATACGTGATCAGATAATCAATATATTGATCTTTCTAAAGGTTCTAAAGGGCTAGATATAGGCCATTACTTATTAATACCATTATTAACACATACACTGTCAGTCATCCCTTAAATGCAGTACTCCTGCAAAGTGACTGACACGGCAGCATAAGGGTTAATTAATACCTTCCCACTTGGAAAAGGCTTACAATATTTATATTAAAATACCCGATACAAGGACTTCGCTCACTCACATTTAAAAAAAATGTGGGGGAGGCACACGGCTCCACACAGGCCAACGCCGTGGGCAGTGAGCGCCAACCAACCAACGCGTTCCGCCCGATGAGGAACTAGAAGTTGGGACTGGAACGTAGTCCACAGCAAAATAAGTGGCGAAAAAATAAAAGAGGGCTAGGCCCCTTGGTATTCATAACAGCTTTGACAATAGGAAATATGAAATAATATTTGTATAATTAAATAAATGATTCATCTTAACACAGCTTCAACAATCGCCTCATAGAAGAGATATTTACCATAGTTTGTAACTTGGCAAGTGGGTTGCCAACCGCAGCTTCTAATTTTAGTCGTTATTAGGAAGACATTGCTGTCCATCTTCTGATTTGTTTCCCTCTGTCGCCTCTTAAGACACCTACGGGATGATATGGGGTGGTGGAAATTCTTACTGCGCCACATGCATGCAAACAATTCATATAACACAGCATTCACAATACAAAGTATGAAACTAATATTTTAACAATATTAGTTTCATACTTTGTATTGACTTGACATTGTACAATTCTTAACAGCTTAGACAATACAAATTTTGAAACCAATATTTTTATAATAAGTTATTCTTAACAGCTTTCACAATACAAAATACAAAAATAATATTTTTTACAATAAATTATTCTAAACAGCTCTTACAAAACAAAGCATAAAACACAGTTTTGACAATACAAAATATGAAACATATTTTTACAATAAATTATTCCAAACAGGTATAACAAAACCTTCGCTGCAAATGTCATCTTTTTGGTGATCTTCTCAAATGCTACTTGATTACTCATTTTTTCTGTATTTGATAGACGAGTCCTAAAATCTTTTATAGTTTTTTTAGACTTCTCTAATTGAAATTTAAGTCTTCTCGCGTGCTTTTATAACAACTTATTATTTTTCAGAGTAGTATCCGATTTCGTATGTTTATCTGAAAATGTTTAATTTATACATTAGCTTTTCAAATTGAAATTTAAAATGTAGAAATTTACAATAAATGCTGTAAAATGATTATATTTTAGTATATGATATTCTTATACTAGACTATATTTGCTTCCCTACTAAGAAAATTGGTAGAAAATATTGTTTGTTACTAAAATATAAGGAATTAAATATTTAAATCAGAAAACCTTATACAAAAAGATTAGAGGCCTTACATGCTAAACAGCTAGATTAGTTAATTTTAGTCATTTCCTGTAGCGTAATGTCATATGGAATCTTGCTATGGAGTAATGCGACTGACATTGAAACTATCTTTGTTTTGCAGAAGGGGCCATAAGAGCGATATATAACTTAGGTCCGAAATTCCTTATAGGAAAATTTAAAGAAATAAGTATATTAACTTTGGCCTCTCAGTATATATTTACAAAAATTTTATGTATGTACACAAGAACAAACATAGTTTTATTAAAAATAGCGACGTACATTCTGTAAATACTAGAAACAAGCACAAGTTAGTTATACCAGTTACTCGACTCTAAAGAGCCAGGAATTCCTTAATGGGGCAATGCATACCCTAATCCCACCTAAGCCCCACAAAATATGCAGGCCTTATCTATCAAAGTTTAAAATTTTACTAAGCAAAATTATTTAACAAAGATTTATTATGTTACTAAAGAGTACATGATTGATAATAACCCTGGCAATGGGGTGATCACTACCATGCTGTTTCTGTTTTCTGTTTTCATACTAATTGTATACTATACTTCAAAAAAAAAGTCCCACTGTTTCTTGCTGGTTCCAGGAGAAACGTTTTTCGGAACCAGTAGTAATAGTAAAAATTACTTTCAATAAGAATTACTTGTAATTCATTTGTCTATGATGTTGAATGCTGGTCATGTGGATGCAGATTGGCGCTGTGAATATTGAAAATTAAAATATTAATTTCATCACAGAATATAGTGACAGATGAAGATTGTTTCATCACTTTAATTCCTGAATATTATCCAACCCACCTGTCAAATGTGACAATTGTTATAAATATCATCCTATGAGGCAATCTAAGGAAGCCTATATTCAGCAGTGGTTTTAGACATAGATATTTATTCCAACACTTAAATCTACACACATGACACATTACAATTAAAGAAAAAAATACTATACTGGATCGAGATGGCAGTGTTAGAAAAGGGGTTTCGAGAAAATGGTAATACACTTAAATAGCTACGTAAAACAGTAGTTAGTACCATACTGTCTTTCGCCACGGTTTTGAATTTTTATTATTATTTCATTACACAGTAAAGGATGTTATTGCTTTTAAAAGTAGCATTTTCATATTTTTGTTAGAACATGATGAGCAGTATGCATTAAATAGTGGAGAGAAAACAAAATGTACTAACTAACATATTTTAAACTTTATCAGTGAGATCAAAAATCACATATTGGTTCTTATTATTTGCCATAACAATTTAAAGACTTAATTATAGAGATCAAAAATTATAATGTTTATAATTATAGTGTTATTTGGCAAAATTATTCTCATTAACTTACAAACAACATGAAAAGCTCTTTAACATAAAATTGTTTCAAAAGGACTTCTACAAACAACAAAAACGTCATTTAAAAGCACCTTAATGAAAAATAATACTTAAACATAATTAAGAATCACTGACAAGTACAACTTTTAGAATCAGTGTAAGCTGGAGATTATACCAACTTATGCTGTTTCAAAACTAGCCTACATTTTATCACATTCACCGATCATATCTATTATTATTTCATTACAGTGTTAAATTTTCTTTGCTTTATTCTCGATTGCTAAATTTTCAACATTATTATTAATACAAAATTTTCCCACAAAAGTCTACATTTAGCAGATTTACAGATACTGATTTTAAATTATCTTTTCCTTTTGCCAGTAATGGCTCTTTCAGAAAGTCTAGTACAAGGTTAAGGTATTTTTAATTTGAGTAACTTTTTGAAGTTGGTTGAAAAGAAATATCTGACATACTGCTCTCTCGGTTACCATGGCAGTATAGGCTGTAATAAATGATATATCTAATAATTATCTATCTGATAACCATCAGGTTTTTTTAAGGCGAAAAGGGGGCAAATGAGCATACAGTTTACCTAATGGTAGTATAGTAGTTAGTAAAGTAGTTATCAAGTTTATAAATCTCAAGAACATTTTGTACACTTATTATATTGTATAACATATAATATGATTTAAGTGGCCACCCCAAGTACTCAATTCCAAATTACCACCCTATAGAGATTATAAAATAAACAATTAAAACAGAATTTAATTACCTCTTTCACCACTCAACTTCTTTTCTACAGGTTGAGGCTGATTTGTATGATGTGTCAGGTATGATTAGAGCATATATTCTTGGGACACCATAGTTGTGTTCTGTTTCAAGGAAATTTATGTTTTCCTTAAATACTCCTGAAAAATAATGCAATGGAAATCTATAGAAAACACAAAGATTATTTATAACACCACAACTATTTAATTATAAATATGCTTGACTTTGAGTGAAGGCCGTGACAAATTATTGATGAGTAGGTGGATGCCCCAATACCAGCCACGCCCCTAATTCCAGCCTTTTCGACTTTTTACTTTGTAAATAAGATTTTAGTAGTCTTAACTACAAATATTGTCGCTAAAAATTCTTTGTAACTAGAGGAAAGTATATTTCAAATATTACCACACAGATATAAATCTAAGTGTTAAATTAAAATCAAAACATGCACGCAACGTAAAACGCTCATTTTCCTAATTGTTTGACAAGTTATGGTCCCGATAAAATTAAGCATATTTTACATTAGCTCATCTTTAGGCTTTTGATTTGTATAAATATAACTATAGACATAGTAATGCAGTTATTTTTTTTATATTTACAAGTTTTTGTTTCCTTTAGTGGAAATTAATGGGGCTGTAATTAGATATAGGAAATGTATGGAGTGCATAATGTTGGCCGTCAGGCTGATATTTGGTTTGACGTACCTAATAAGTACCTAATTTCAGCCACGTAATATAAATCAGGCTGTCATAAACTGGAATAAATACCATTAATTAGAACATAACTTATTTTAAAGTTAAGGAATTTATGACCAATTGCTATGTCTTAAAATTGGTTTTAATTTTAAAGATTAGCAAAAGTTGTACTTGCTTTTCCATCAGACATTTGTTATATGTTAAGAACACCTTATATATTTACTTATTTTTTGAGAAAGACAAAACAAGCAATAAATGTAATGAACTATAACTTAGTAATACTAATTTTATTATAACTTAAGAACATAAATGAAAAACTTATAACAAGGAAAGTGATTCAGGAACATGCTTTGCAGCAGTCAATGGAGGAGGATGTTCAGTAGTGAACTTGTGAAGGGCTGAAATGATGAGGGAGATTTGAATACTTTAATGATAAAATTATAAAAATCGATGTGCATAATTTTTATCATAATTTGCTTAAATCAATTGTTTAGTGTTAAAAGAAAATGCAACTGCTTAAAGCTAAAATACAGTAAGGTAAGGAGTAAAACATTAAAATAAAATAATTTTTGTCATCTGTCTTAATACATATTCCATGCTTGTGACACAGAGTAAAGAGCTTATGACATGCATGATTCAAAATTAAAAGTTGTTACGAATTTATTTCTGTGCCCATAAAACTTACCTACAATAGGTACCTATAAAAAACTCAAAAGGCATAACCCTATGCTATGCTGGCATTAGGTAAATAAAGGACGACATTCAGTACAGGGTGGCTGGAATTTTTTTTGCTTATCGTCGTTTTTAAAATTGTTCTTGAAATAATGATTGTAAATAAATGTTCATTACATTTTTGGAGAAATAACTTATCGATTAAAATAAATGTATAAAAATATTGAGTGCTAATTAAAATAGCAAGAATTTTTAAAGTTGAAATTGGCATTAAAAGGCCGGTAATAGGGGCATCCACCCTAATTACACTGACCCTTTGTTTCTGTGTGATGAATTTAATATAATTAGAATAGAATATAAATCATTTTCCCCCCTACATACACATTCAATGAATGTGACACCTACATACAGTATCCAATTCTACCATTTAAACATATACATGTTAAATATATTGTTTTTAATTTAAAACTCACCTTCAAGATACAAAGTTGGAACAGCTGTTATGGTTAAACGATGACCTGTAGTTTTGTAATTCGATTCAAAGTGATAATCACATATCTTTTTAGTAGTGAAAATTTTCGTTGGTTCTATTCTATTTCTAATCTATTTCCAACTTTCGACATCCAAATATGGAACATGTAAGCCCGCTTTACGGGATGAGGAAACCTATGCATAAATGCACCTGAAAATGAACATGTTCTATTAGTTTAACAGTGTGAAATTGTAATTGCTACTAACCTTCCACAATTTGTTTTGATTGTTTTAAAAAGGTTGACCGCATTCGTTGAATTATCAATATGTATAAGTGATAGGTTTTCAAATATTTCTTACCTAATTTGTCGCACCCAAAAACACAAATCTCTTTTCGTGACGACATAGTAAGAACGAAATAACAGTAATGAATGGAATGTAACAAAAATATTAATATGAACAAAGAAAATTATTAGGTTAACAAACTAAATCTCATGATCGTGATGGTGCTCATAGAAAATGGCGCTGCTGTTGACCATAGAATATTTGTTGACGTTTGGCGCCATTTTTAATAAAATGGCGTCAAACTTTTTTCGCGAAACGTCGTAAGAGGGAGCCTGTTTCCATACATTTTAGACTTCAAATTTTTAGTACCAACTTTCTCCCCTGGACAATACCTATTCACACTTCACAGTTTATACAATACAGTTATTTTTTTTTTGGAGTTTATGGCCTGGTATCTAGACAAGTTATACAACACAATTACTCATTACTCTCTAAAAAGTACTCTGTGCTCTCTACCAAGAGAAGAACGCCAACTTCATACTAAATAACGGAAACACGTGTTTATGAGTGTACACTAAAAGCGCTACGGTGGGCGCCCATATAAAACTTTTTTGGCGGTAATTTCAAACCGTTGTATTCTGTCACTGAACTTTTTATTTAAGGCATATTCGAGTAATTTTGACTCAAGCCTCACAAACCTATGGGGTAAATTCCCATACATTTGAGAGGTTGCACCAAAATTACTCGAATATACCAAAGTATATTCGAGTAATTTTCGATTAGTATGTGAGATAAAATAAAACTGTAAATTAATATAGTTATGTAATTTTATTTTCAGGAAGACAGATTGTTTTATAAACTATACATTATTATTGATGTTTTTTATTGCTTTTGCTCATAATATTTCCACGCTTGTTAATGATATATAACACATGTTATTGTCAGAGAGTTCTTCACAGAATATAAACGTAAATTTAAATCAGCAAAATTCTCATTGTGAAAACTTAACTCAGCCCAAATAAGTGATCTCTTATCTATATGATCTGAAACAGATACAATTCGAGTCAATATAGTAATAATCCCTACAAATAACGGTCAATAAATTCAAAATGTTTATAGACTTACCACAATATTGTCATAAGTTTTTCTTTTCCTATTATAGGAAACCTGCAGAAAGTGATCAGATGCTTTTGTGCTTTTTATTAGCACAACACTTAACTTACTTTCGATGATGATCACACATCATGCATAAAATTTTGAAATAATGAATTCATTTATAGTCAATATCGTATACAGAGAGGGTTGCCATCTGTCCGGCTTTAGCCGGACATGTTTGGCTTTTTCGGGTTGTGTCCGGCCAAATTTTTATGTGTCCGGCCTGTCCGGCTTTTGTTAGGCTTTTTGTTAGTGTAACGCGTTGCACGCATCGCTTGCAGAATGAGCGAAGCAATGCCGAATTTATCTATCCATATACATTATTACCAGCAGATACTATATTAAACATGGCTACGGCGCGGGCGGCGAAGAGTGGTGCGGTGCGCGCGACGCGGGAGGGGGGCCCCCGCCCCGCCCCGCCGCGCTTGTTTGGCTATGTTTGGCTTTCTAAAAATTACTGTCCGGCTTTTAGGGCTAAAAGTCCGGCTTTTTGGAGCGCCGAGTCCGTCTTATTCATTTAAGGAGATGGCAACCCTATATACAGAGTTAACATCTAACAAAAAATCTTTACTGTATGTATATTCACGACGATATTATGACTGTGTATTCGCCTACAAACGAAAATTATGTATTCTGAGCCCATAATAACTAACCTATGAAATAAATTTGAATAAATTTCAGAAAATATTTTCAATATGAAAGACGTTGACAAACAAATGTCATTTTTTTCTTCTATTAATTCATGGCTTCTTTTGATAGAATTCTGCTAATATTTAATAATTTAATGTTAATCAATTAATAGGTAAATTAATTGTGCAAATCTCAGAGTAATATGTATGTAATTATACTTTAAAGAGCAAACCAAAAAAGTTTAACACAGAATTAACATTTTTAGATTTTTCCGATATAATAAGAATTTTTGTATCTAATTTTTAAAACGGCAATCTAAAATAACACGAAGGAAAGAAACAGCGATATTTTTTTCTCGCTTTATTTTTACAAGCTCAACATGAACATTGACAAAATCATGATTGTGTCCAGATTTTTCAGCTTTCATACAAAGTTGCATCACCCTGACGTAGTGATTATACTCTCTTTGGTTACACAGTATAAACTCTTATCCATGGAGGTTAGAGAGTATAGAGGATTGACTAGATAAAGCATTCGCGTTCGCGTATGCTCTTGAGATAGAAATAGGCGGGAGGTACTTTCCCTGGGTTACCAGATATTTTTCCATTTCCCCCGTTATATGTTTATTTATATTCACAGCACTTAAATTCATACAACAAACTTATTTGTTACTATAAAAAAAATGTTCTTTTATAATTCAGATAATTAATTCATTTCTCTAACTATAAACTACGGGCGGAAACGGCGTAAAAGCAGAATCATCATTCCGTATTCAACGGCGCATCGACGATTTTACCAGACAGTCAATAAACTCTTTGGATTTCGACAGCACTAAGTGAAGACGCTACTAGCAAAAAGTGTGATGTCACTAATAAGTAGCAATATCTTAAGTATGTATATTAATTAAGAATAAAAATATTAATTAATAATCAAAAATTTCCTCGTGTCGAGTTTTAAGTTGTTTTTACAAAGTTCATAATATCAATAATGTTTTAACATACCAGTCCATCACGAGTTCAATGCTGAACACAGGCCTCTGAAAGGAAAATGTTTCCACTTAGATTTTGTAATACAAAATGCGGTTCTGAGCCAACTCCCGCGATTTCCTGCATGTCTTACTAAGTTAGAGGCTTGTGTGCGGCAAGTTGTGGCGTACAAGAGAATTTGTCTATACACGGGATGATACTAGCCCGCGTCGTAAGCAATAATACAACAGATGGGGCAGCAGCACTTTCCTGATGAAAACTTAAAATAATAAAAACTGCGGTGGCCAACCAGTATAACGCATATATTCACGCAGGCGTGGCAACTATGGCAAAAGACATTCTATGAGGATATCTAGTCTAGGGGAAGGCCTTTTTTAGGTGACTTACTTATAGTTAGGTGACTTAAGCATGTTACCTAATGGTTGAGGTGGTAAAATGTTTTAGTTAATATACGTTGTAAAGCATCAACAAATGTTTTGTTTTTGTAATATGTTGGTATATAAAATGAAAACGAATGTTTTATAATATTCTATATTAATTTACCATGCAGTGTAAGATTATCTGCTACCTCATATCATTCCATGGGTGGTGTATTTTTTTTTTTTATAGGAGTGGGGGCAAACGAGCATGCGGCTCACCTGATGGTAAGTGACTACCGCCGCCCATGAACAACTGCAACACCAGGGGAACCAGAGGAATTGCAGATGCGTTGCCGGCCTTTTAAAAAGGAGTAGGCTCTTTTCTTGAAGGTCCCTAAGTCGCATCGGTCCGGAAAAATCGCTGGTGGTAAACTATTCCACAAGGAAGTTGTGCGAGGAAGAAAACATCTTCTAAATCGCACAGTGGTGGACCGCCAATCATCTAGATGGTGTGGATGGTATCGGGAGTTCTGCCGCGATGTGCGTTCGTGAAATTTGGCGGCTGGGATTAATCCGAACAATTCCTCAGAGCACTCCCCGTGGTAAATGCGAAAGAAAATGCAAAGAGATGCAACATCTCTTCGCAGCGCCAATAATCGAGCCGATCGGAAAGGACTCGGTCGTCGACGATTCGAGCCGCTCTGCGCTGGATGCGGTCAAGTGGAAGGAGCTGGCACTGGGGAGCCCCAGCCCAGAGATGGGAACAGTATTCCATGTGAGGCCGAACCTGCGCCTTGTAAAGTTGCAGGCGTTGTGCCGGCATGAAATACTGTCCCGCTCTGCTGAGCACGCCAAGCTTTTTAGAGGCCAATTTGGCCTTCTTCCAAGTGACCGCGAAACTGCACGCCACTCGATATGTCGACGCCGAGGATTCCGATACTGGCTGCGGCAACAAGGAGTGCCTTGAAACTGAGGAGATACGAGAAAGGGGTTCTTTTTAGCGGTAAACGCGCAAACTTGTGTCTTCTGAGGATTAAACTGGACTAGATTTAGTCGCCCCAATCCGAGACTTTGTTCAGCAAAGACTCGACTTCAGACACAAGTTTGTTCCGGTACTCGGCGACGTTTTCCCGAGAAATATTCGCACGGCCGGCGTATAGAGCATCACCAGTGCTATCATCCGCATAGCAATGAATGCTACCGGTTTGCAACATATCATTGATATGCAGAAGAAACAGCGTTGGTGATAGCACGCAGCCTTGTGGAACACCAGCGTTAATCGAGTTTGTAGTCGGAGCATGCACCGTCTACAACGACCTTGATGCTCCGATCTGCAAGAAAGCTGGTGATCCAATTGCACAACCAGGAAGCCCATAGGAAGGAGCTTCGAAAGAAGCGCTTTGTGCCAAACCCGATCGAAAGCCTTCGCAATGTCCAAACAAACGGCCAATGCCTCCCCCTTGGACTCTACTGCCTCCGCCCATCTATGAGTCAGGTAGACCAGAAGATCACCAGCTGACCGACCCCGACGAAAACCGTATTGGCGGTCACTAATCAGCTGGTGATCTTCAAGGTACCGCATGAGCTGGCAGTTTATAATGGACTCCATTAAGTTGGACGGGTCTGAACGGTCGCCTTTTTTAGGGATCGGTTGGAAAAAAGCTGTCTTCCATGATTTCGGGACTACGCCTAGAGTAGGAGTACCGGAAAAGACGCGTTAGAACCGGTGCCAACTCCGAGCACACGTCCTCAGCACAATTGGGGATTCCGTCAGGCCCACTCGACTTGTGAATGTCCAGGAGAGGAGTGCTTTGCGAACCGAGCGCTGTGAGAACCGCACATCCGGCATGGAGCACTCACACCGCGGGATGGTCGGCGGTGTGTTCCCCGTCATCAAGAGTCGAGTTGGACGCAAAAGTGAGCCTAAAGGTCGGCTTTTTCTTTGCAGCGTGGGCCAGTGAGTCGTCCTCCTGTGCAGAGATGGTAGTGATGGCTTACAGAAATTCCTTGGACAGCCTTGGCGAGAGACCAGAATGCACGGGTTCCCGAAGGAAGGCGAACTAGTTTCTCGCCAATTCTGCCTATGTGCTCAGACTTTGCCTTGGCAATAACACTTTGAAGGACCTGGAGGCGAAGTTATACTTTTTAAGCATGCTGGTGTTTACATCCCGAGCCGCCGAAGCCTCAGCCCAGGCCTGATAGCACTCCAGCTTACTGCGTAATGCAGTCTTACAGGAGCGACCAAACCAAGGCTGCGATCTGCCTCCGATGGGTACCACAGATGATGGAATAAATAGTTCCATTCCTGTAGCACCACGTCAGTGACAGAGTCAGCAACAGCGCTGGGATCATCCGGCGAGAAGCAAACCCGCCCCATGGGTAGGATGCAAAGAAAGACCGCATTCCGTCCCAATCCGCCGACCTGTAATGCCAAACACGGCGGCAACCTGCAAAACGCAACCGCGAGGAGCGTGAGTGGCACCACACCCGGATCAGACAATGGTCCGAAGAGCCGAGAGGGCATCGACGGAAACCTGATATCCGTCCGGATGAGAGGTCAGCAGAAGGTCCAACAGGGAAGGTGTATGATCCTTCACATCTGGAATTCGCGTAGGCGAAGTAACCAGCTGTGTCAGACCATATGCAAGGCAAAGTTAAACAGATCTCCCCGCATGATCGGTTAAACGTGAACCGAGCCATTCGGCGTGGTGGGCGTTAAAATCGCCAAGGACCACGATCTCTGCGGATGGGACCTGTTGTAGCAAGAAATCTGTAGCCATTTGGACGTGGTCGATGAGTCGGTCTGTTTCGTCATTACCGCTATGGGACCTATAGAAGCACCCGTAGACGCGTGGATGGTCGTCGCTATCTACGCGTAGCCAAAGGATGGACAGGTCCGAACCTTCAAGACTGCCGAGGCGTCGAGAACAGATGTCCTCTGACGTATACGTAACTCCAGCCCGAGGCACAAAGGAGTGTTCCAATTTGTACCCCGGGTAGAAGAGATACGAAGTATCAGCCGGAGAGGACACCTGCGTCTCGGTCAGAAAGAGCAAGGCCGGCTTCGCTGTCTCGAGATGGTAGTGGACGGCGTTTAGGTTCGAGTGAAGTCCCCTGATGTTGCAGAAATTCACGGATAGCGTGGCAGGGGTCGCCTTGGTCTTGTTGCTCAGTTTGCCCCGAGCAGTTATTGTTTTGAGCGGAATTTTGCCCCCAGAATACGGCGGCAGCCTGAGCACCCACGCTCAGGAGTGGAGTAGCATGGTCGTGGATGCTCAGCGAGGATTCTCCAGGGTGCTGGTACCCTCCTGGGGTAGTCTAAGATTTAATTCCGCTACCATGTTGATGGGGGGGGGGGGAATTGGGTCTCAGGTCACCTGCACTCACCAGACGAAACGCAAAAGCAGAGCTTCCACTTCACGCCGGTATTCTGTGAGGTCGTGGTACCAACCCGGCTCGAGCCGGCCCAACATAGGGAAACTTGTTGTTTCCCTATGTCGTCTCAAGTAAACAGCAGCATTTTCCTGATAACAGCTAAATAAAAAATAAAAAAAAACAGTGGTTGCCAACCCGCTTGCCAAGCGTTGCAACTATGGCAAATAACTATGTTCATGTTTATGTTCAGCAGTGTTACCAGTAGCAGTTCAGACTTTTGATAGACTGTAAATATATATATTCTATTTAAATGAAAATTTATTGAAATTTAAAAAGGAAAAAGAACTAAATTTTGTGTACTTACACAACATATAGAAATATTAACAATGTTACAATAAGTAAACTAAATGAAAACACAATTATATATTAAATATAATTCAATAAAATTAAAATAAAGAAACGATTATTTATTAATTTTTCATCACATTAACAAACAACATGTGTTAATTGTCAACAAAGAGTATAATGACTAGGTTTAAGAGGCGGGAATTCCTTAGTCACAAAGCACAATTACTCTCTACCGAGAGAAGAATGCCAACTTCATACTAAATAAAGGAAACACGTGTTTATACACGTAGTCTACAAGCACCACGTTGGGAGCCTATATAAAACTTCTTTAGCGGGAATTTCAAACCTTTGTATTCTGTAACTTAAAGGGCGCCAAGCTACTTTACCGACATCAAGACATGAAGTTTAATTACCCCCCTTCCCCAGCCTACAAATTTGGAGTATATATAAAAGAAATATTTAAACTGCACATATGTAGTTTATAAAAAAACATGTGTGCAGGTCGCACGTGGTAGAAGTGAAACCTTCAGAAAACTGAACTTCGAGAGAATGCGACGAATGCAGAATATCAGGAGTAGGGTTTATTTATTATAATATTGTTATCAAGTTTAAAATAATTTTAAATTTTATTTTACATAATATATTACATTAAATACTAAACAGACTCCAATTTCAATTTCAACAATTGACACCAGTACCTTACGGTAACTAAAGTATGAGTATTATTTTAATATGATAATTTTCAACCACAAGTACGGCTTAAAATATACGATAATAGTTTAAATTTATAGCAAACAAATGTTGCAATCCTTATTTATAGACATGTAGAGCCTAAATTTTAGTATAATAAATCAATAGGTTATTTTCTTTCGAATAAAACTTTGTCGTAGCGCCAATTAAAATGTATGTTAACTATCTTTAAAGCACCGCACAAAGACGAGACCGAGATAATAGGAAAAACACAATTTTTTTTAAATTACTTGTAATGCTATTAGCGTTACTAATATTCCCTTTAACCAACGTAAGCTAAAAATGCTTGTGTTACGAGCGGTTCACGACAGTTGTAGAATGGCCGATTACAACCCACAACCTCTTGAGTTCACTGTCCGCACCCTGCCATTAGGTTACTGTCGCCTACTACATTGTATCCTATCCCATTTTCTCGTAGACTAAATCATATAGACGTATATGTTTGTCTCTTTTTAGTGTCGCTTTTTTCGTTTCATTGAGTTTCAAATTACAACGATTCTAAAGAACTATTCACTTCAATAAATAGGTAAAGATCGCTCACCTTACAACCACAGAGAAAGGAGTAAGGACCAGAGGAGAAGCTTCCTAACAACGTCGAAAATGTGTATTCCTTGTAACTTAAATTAATAAAACAACATGTCTATTACTGTTTTGAGAATTTTCTTGTATTACAGAAAAGGGCAATACGTGCAATTTACAATTAAAAACCGCGCTAATCCCTTCGAGAGAATTTCAAGGAAATAGATATTCTCACAGAAGCTTCACATTAAATAACATTTTCGTAAGACAACTTATTCATGAGTACAAAAAAATCAGCGATCTGCATGATGGACAAACTAGAAACCGCATTGAGCTCCGCCTCAAAAAGGTCCGAAAGTTATTCGTGAAAATGAGCGTGCTCTTCTATAATAAAATTCCACAATCTATTTTGGCTTGCCTTATACAATTTTGATAAAAGAGCGTGGATTTGATTCGCTTCAACTATCCTTGGGACTGCAGTTAATTATGTCAATAATTATAATTATTGTAATTTTTAATTTTTTTAAAAAGAGCAACCGCCTATATCCTATTTTGCATATATAAAGGAATGATAAATCTTGCTTATACAGAACAGTAATTATTTACTTAGATAAATCTATATTGTCTTATTTTATAACACAAAATCTCTAAACTTTTCAAAAATCTTAAATCTCTAAACGATCTTTCACTATTTTTTATTTATAAACTAGGTACATAGGTGCAGTTTAAATAATAATTATTTTTGAGATTTGCTTTATAAAATACGGCTGTCTGTATTTTTTTATATTCACTTCAAATTTATAGGGTGAGGTATGGGGAGTAATGTATGTGTGAGTATATATATGTATGAGTATGTCATGTCTTGATGTTAATAAAGTAGCTTGGCGCCCTTTCAAACATTTACTTTTACTAAGGGAGTCCCGCTCCGTAATTCTAGTGATTATGTACTCTTTGTCGACACTTAACAAATTTGGTTCTATTAACTTTTTGCAGTTAATATTGAATTTAACGCATTTTTAACGATGGTGCAATTATATTCAAGCAAGGTGCAGTTTTTTCATATTGCAAAAAGTACCCAATTCTAATTACTTGAAGTAATATCGACGTTATAAGGTGAGTGATTTTTAACTATTTTTTATTTCTAAACTACACGGGTGCAGTTTAAATAATTATTAGTTTTGAGATGTGCTATTTAAAATACGTCAGTCAATAAAAAAAAATATACATATACTCCAAATTCGTTGGCGGGGGTAGGGGGGGTTTTTGCTAAGACGTTTCCCATGTCCAATAGGTATTTTTTCTATGTCTATGGAGATTACTGCCCGTGCACTTTAGCTTGTTTTTTTTTTGGAGTTTATGGCCTGGTATCTAGACCTATAGGCCATGTCTTAGGTATTTTTATTCGGTTTATTATAATTTTCTTCATAGTACACTGCTTCACAATATGTTGATGCGTCACATTGTGCAGCCCTTGGGAGATTTTGAGGGCAACTTGAGTCAGCAGACAGCTGACAGTTGGCGATTGTATCTCAAGGCGCCTAAGCAGATAGACACCTTATCTTGAGAATCACATGACCATCAGAGCACTTGTATCACCGTTTCCACTAATAGTTCACATGCGCAGACACTTAATACATAAAATCGCACCACTTTTACATATCAAAATCCACTTCAAACCATTATCCGAACAATAATACAGGAGCAGCAAACCGCCGCCGATCAAGTTCCCGCCAAAACTCCCACTTTAGCTTGTGTTTGTTCCTAGTGTTTACAGAATGTATATCACTTTTTTTACTAAAACTACCTTTGTTTTTGTGAACATACATTAAATTTTCGTAAACATTCTTTAAATTTTCGTTTCTTTAAATTTATCTCTAAGAGACTCTCTCGGTTTTAGGTTGTAAATAGCTCTAATGGCCCTCTTCTGTAAAACAAAAATAGTTTCTGAATCAGCCGCATTTCTCCATAGGAAAATCCCATACGACATTATGCTATGGAAATAACTGAAATAAACTGATCTAGTTGTCTCGACACTACTGAGACCACTAATCTTTTTTACAGCATAGGCTGCAGAACTTAGTATGCTTACCATTGTTACACCAAATCTATAAATAATATTAGGTATTTAATAAAAGATTTACAAGGTTTCCATGGACTTTTAATTTCGTTCTTTATAATAAATGAACAAAAGTGAGGCGCACATACCATCAGATTCGGTCTCCATCGAGAAATTTAATGAACTGCTTAATATTAGGTCCTTACATATGGAATTAGCGTTTTGTCGTACTTTAATCTACAATTTAATCTGAAATATCTCCTCTTTGGTTAAGAATTCCAAATTCAAATTTATAAATTAATTTAGCTGGTACATTTGAGTTTTGAAAACAGTCATTCATTTGATTTTTCCTCATTTTTTTTCGCACAATGGAAAACATGAAATATCGGTATATTTACGAGTACGAGTTCTACCATGGCACCAGTGCTGCAGAAACAGCTCGAAGGATTAATGATGTGTACGGCGCTGGTGTCGCAAAAGAAAGCACGGTACGTTTTTGGTTTCAACGTATTCGTTCTGGAAATTTCGACCTTCAGAACCAACCCCGTGGACGGCCGGAGACCAAAGTGGAAAATGAAGAATTAAAGACTATTGTGGAAGCGGATCCATCACTAAGTACTTCAGAGATAGCTGCAGGCTTCGGGGTAAGTGATAAAACTGTATTAATCCACTTGAAGCAAATCGGGAAAGTAAAAAAACTTGAATGATGGGTACCTCGTGAATTGAGTGAATCGAACTTGCAAACACGCGTCGACTGCTGTGTTACTTTGCTCAACCGACACAATAATGAAGAGATTTTAAATCGAATCATTACTTGTGATGAAAAGTGGATACTGTACGATAATCGGAAGCGCTCGTCGCAATGGCTGAACCCTGGAGACCCAGCCAAATCCTGCCCTAAACGAAAATTGAGTCAGAAAAAGTTACTTGTGAGTGTTTGATGGACTAGTGCCGGTGTCGTTCACTACAGCTTTCTAAAATCTAGCCAAACGATTGCGGCAGATATCTATTGTCAGCAACTGCAAACCATGAAGGAAGAACTAGCTGCTAAACAACCGAGATTGGTCAATCGCTCTAGGCCACTGCTGCTTCACGACAACGCAAGACCACACACTGCACAACAAACAATCACTAAGTTAGATGAGCTACAATTGGAATGTCTGCGACATCCACCGTACTCCCCGGACCTTGCTCCAACAGATTACCATTTTTTCCGGAATTTGGACAACTTCTTACAAGGAAAAAAATTCAACTCCCATGCGGCAGTCCAAACAGCCTTGAAAGAGTTTATTGATTCTCGCCCCCATGGTTTTTTTTAGTAACGGGATCAATGAACTACCTGAGATGGCAAAAATGCATAGATAACAATGGTGCATACTTTGATTAATTAAATATATTATACAAAAAAAAATTGACTTTATATTCCTCCCGTACAAAACGATAATTTCATATGTAAGGACCTAATAGTATCAATTTGTGGCGTAACGATATGAACTCAAACATACGAAACTAAGAATGATAAGAACTCTAACTTTATGAGTATTAGAGATGAAATTAAAAATACCTTAAGCGACATCCAATCTGAAATTAAGTCTCTCCGAGAGGAGCATGCCACCCTGAGACAAAATGTTTCTGATATATTGAATTATCATCCCTTCAAAACTCCATTCAATTTCAATCTGACGAACATGGTACTCTGAAACAAAGAGTCGATGAAATTGCACGTGTTGCTAGTGAACAGACCACATCAACAACTGCAAGACTACAGTATAGAATCGACTCCCTGGTACAACAAGCCAGACAGACAAATGTTGAAATCTGCAACGTACCGGAGCGTAGAAATGAAAACCTCATAGGTATCATCGGAGTCTCTGGAACAGCGATCCGCTTCCCCATTTCAAAGGCAGACATAGTGTCGATACATCGGGTACCTCACGCACACAGCACAAATGATAGACCTAAAAACATCATTGCTAAATTCAGCACACGTATATAGAGGGACAATATAATTGCTGCATATCGTAAAGCAAAATCACTGAGGTCTGATCAGCTCGGCATTCAGGGCCAATCTACCACTATATATTTGAATGAACACCTTACACTACAGAAGAAACAGTTATTTCGTAAATGTCAGGAGGTTGCAAAGGAACTACACTACAAGTATTCCTGGATCAAAAACTCAGCAATTCTTGTTAGAGAGAAAGACGACAATCCAGCACTAGTCATCCGAGGAGAAGACGACCTCAAAAAACTTCGAATCACTAAAAAGAAGTGACTGTACTAATTCGATAAATCTAGTCGTAATTATATTTATAACGTAATGATTTCTTATATTTACGCGAACACTACACATTGAATAAAACTACTTTTATGCATTATATCGCGTTTAATAACTTATTTTTATTAATTCCCGACGTTTCGGGTACTTTACAGCACCCATGGTCACGGGGGCTGAGGTGATTGACTTCCCGATGTCAGAGTTAACCCGGAGTACCTTCAGCTTTTTTAATTATTAATTTTAGTCCGATCTACGCAGAATGAACTTACTGTGTCTTGAAGTCTTGCAGTGGTATGCTTGGGTTTAGTTTTAATTTTATTAATTACAGGATCCCAAGCAGGTGGTAGTAAGTGCTGTGACAGCAATTTATTACCAACAATATATTTATAACATTTTATTACCTTTTTATGTATTTGATCGATTTCATCATCTGCACTGACTGCGGTTTTCTCAATACTTGCTTAAAAGAACAAATGAGCGACTTAACCGTCTGTTTGAGCAATCAGGAATATTTCTCAATATTTTTCAATTTTAAAATTATTTACCAATTACTAACCATTATAATCTAGCTTTCTACTGTACAATAAGGCACAAATGTATGCTAAAAATAGCTTGTGTTCACACTCAACACAGATAGTGTTGAGTGTGAACACAAGTAGCAAAACGAACATAATACAATGCTCTTTTTTTTTAAATTAATAACACGACTCTAACAAATCATCTTAGTATTTATTATCAAAATTGTAGAGGTATAAGGACCAAATTAAACGCACTTTACATGAATATCTTATCTAATAATTACGATGTTATTGTACTTACTGAGACCTGGCTGCTTCCAGACATTGGCAACGGTGAATTTATAGATCAGAGGTACGTAGTTTACAGATGTGACAGAGACCGCTTAGCGACCAACAAACAGGATGGTGGTGGTGTTCTGGTGGCGGTGCTGCGTGGACTGAGATCTGCTATATTTAATACCTCAAACCCGGATAAATCTCTGCACTCTAAGCATCTTGAATGTATGCAGGTCGAAATTCCTAGTACAAGCCAAATTAGGAAACATGTAATTAGTGCAGCGTATGTTCCGCCTCGCAGCTCCCCAGATATATATGAAAAACACTTTGACCTGTTACTTGATTGCCTTAATAATCCCCTTATTGATAGCTTTTATGTGATTGGTAATTATAATATTCCTGATATGACATGGGTTCCATCATCACCCTCTACTTCTGATTATTGCAACCAACCTTTACCGTTGAATGGATCTGGATCCGCCTACACACATATCTTATTATTGAATTTTATGGCATTTCTAAATGCATCGCAATATAATGGAATCTTTAATTCTAATGATAAACTACTGGACCTTTTCATCTCTAACACCTCATCTACTATTAGAGCCTCAACGGATCCACTACTTCCTTCTGATTCACATCATCCACCTTTTATTGCGATTACTGACATGCATCAGACGTATAAACCAATGAAAAGGCGCCCTCTAACAAAGTATAACTTCTATAAAGCAGATTTTGACCTCATTAATTCCAAGCTTGAAAACACAAATTGGACGGAACTACTGCAAACGCTTCCATCTGAAGCCTGCATTGAAACCTTTTATAAGACCATAGATGACATCATAAAACAATATGCACCACGTTCTAGTTCTCGCTCCGGAGGATTTCCTGTCTGGTTTTCACGTCCTCTGATTAAAACATTTAAATGTAAACAAAAACCCTGGACTAAGTGGAAGAAATATAAAAACCCAAGTGACTACGTACAATTTTCCCAATATATAAATACCTTCAAGATCCAATGCAAACAATGTTATCGTAGGTATATGGACACTGTAGAGGAAAATATAACTAAAAATATAAAACACTTTTGGACCTATGCATCGAGTTGCAAAACTGAAACTGAAATTCCGTCTACTTTGCATTACCATAACCTTAAATCTAGCGACCACGAGACGGTCATTAACATGTTCACTGACTTCTCTCAATCAGTATTTGAGCCCTCTCCCTCTTCTCTTTCGCATTGGCAGCCTCCATCCTGTACCTCAAGTCACGCTATTTTAATTTCTAATCTTTACTTCACTGAAACTGAAATTCTAAATGAACTCAAAAATTTAGGCACTTCCAAGGGTCCTGGTCCAGATGGCCAGGACCCTTGGAAGTGTCCTGGCCATCTGGACTAGTCTACCCTTTTTCAAAGAAACTGCTGATAATATGTATTTCATATTATCTATAATAAGTGTTTGTTAGAGGGTGTTTTTCCTAGGAGGTGGAAACACGCAAATATAACTTCAGTTCATAAAAGTGGGTCAAAACATGTTGTTGAACAGTATAGCCCCATCTCTATTCTCTCCGTCTTGTCGAAGGTCCTCGAAAAATTAGTCCACAACCAAATTTACCCGATTCTACACAAGGCTATCATTGAAGAACAACATGGTTTCGTTAAACATAGATCTACTACTAGTAATCTACTTACCTTTACGAATAATTTATTTGCAAGAGTTGGTGACGGGTTTCAAATAGATGCTGTATATACAGATTTTAAGAAAGCTTTCGACAAGGTGGATTATGAGATTCTTCTTAACAAGATTGCATTCAACGGCATTCGTGGTAATTTGCTGCGCTGGTTTGCATCCTATATTCAAAACCGTTCCCAAAAAGTTGTAGTAAATGGATATCAGTCAAGGGACGTTTTGGTTACATCTGGCGTTCCTCAAGGATCCATTCTTGGACCATTGTTATTTATTATTTTTATTAATGATATAGACAAATGTTTTCTTACCTCCAATTTTCTATTATATGCCGATGCCCTTAAAGCCTACAAAACTATTAAAATATAGAAGACTGTATATCTTTCCAAAACGACCTTGACAGATTGACTACATATTGCAACATTAATAAATTACAATTGAGCATTCCGAAATGTCAATATATAAACTTTCCAAAAAAGAAAAATATTGTCCATTTTAATACCTCTGTAAAAAGTCCTTGACCAGAGTGACAGACTTAAGGGATTTGGGGATTCAGTTGGACTCTAAGCTACAACTAAGCATCCATATTGATAAAATAGTCAAACAAGCTTTTAAAATGTACGGGTTTGTAATGAGATCTTCTACTGACTTCAAACGAACAACCACATACTTATACCACTATAAAACTCTTGTTCGTTTCCAGCTTGAATATGCTGTACCTATATGGAATCCCTACTATAAAGTATACAAAGAAGCTATTGAGAAAGTCCAAAATAAGTTTTTGCGTGCCATGTAATATAGATGCCATAAATCTTATTTGTCTCGAATCCCACTGCTGAGAGAGTTTGGTGTTTTGTCGCTTGAATGTAGACGTAAATATCTTGAAATCATAACATTGTATAAAATAGTCAACAACAAATTTAGCAGTACTCAGTTAGTTTACAATTTAAATTTTGCAGTTCCTAGAAGTGCTCATATACGAACTGTGCGCACTCGTAACTTGTTCGCCGTCAGTACACGTCGTACAAATACCGGCTTGCGCGCGCCACTTCGCCGTATGATGCATTTCTTTAACGAGTTTTTCAATGATGGTAACATAGATTTGTTTACACCGAATGTTCTTGCTTTTAAAAGATCTGTATTTGAAAAACTAAAAATGTTAAAATAATATTATTTCGGCTCCTTGTTTTTTATTTTTTAGTTATTAAGTTTTTATTCAGCGTCCGCGACAATTTAATTAACATTGTAAGTAATATGTGGATAGCGTTGCGGGCTACATCATTGTGAATACATCATGTTATTGTATTTTAGATATTACTGTATTTTGTAGCTGTTTGCTGTTCCTTAATAAATAAAATAAAATAAAAATAATGCTATTTCAGTTCTGTTTCAAAATACCTTTTTGGAAAAATTAATTATAGACAAAATATCAGTATACATTAATCTTAGTATTAGTCATTTCTTAACCGCATATAATAGGTACCTGTAATTATGTAAAAAAAATTGTAGTTGTGTAGTTAAACTTGTGTAGTGTAGTGTCAAACTTACGAAAGTTAGAATCAAGAAATATATTTATTATGCGGATCTTAAACAATAAATATAGGGTTTAAAAAATTATTAGGTCTTTGTAAGTTTAAGCTGAACATTACAGTTTTTTTAACTGAGCTTTGGTAATCAATTAGGTAATTGATGTAATTTGATATAATTATATAATTCTAGTAATAACATTAAATGAAGGAAAAAATATTAGTTAAGCTGGCAACATTAAGTACGCCATCAATCGCGCGCAGTTATCTTGCGCGCACTATAAAAGGATCATAGATTACTTACTGTATTTAAACTATAGTCTTTGCGTTATACTATGGTGCGGGTGACAGGTTACAGTTTGGCGTGTCTAGAGATGGAACAATGTTAAATCGATTTAAAAAAGGCGAATAACGCTACACAAAGCAAAGCAAAAATTATCGATTAGCTATCGATATAAAAATTAAAACCGAAACATATATTTCTTCATAAACTACAATGCATGTAAAATTAAGTTAAAGTTTAATACAAATTATGACATAATAGTGACATAATAGCTGTTCCCGGACCTCGCCCGCTTGGTATATATTACGAATGGATTTCATGGGTTTTAATTTTTTTGCGCGGAATCCTAACTTTTTTTCTAAAATAAAAGTAGCCTGTATTACTCCTTATAATATCAGCTATCTGCCAATGCCAGCTATAAGCCAGAACAAACAGACAGACAGACAAACATTTTAAAAATTGTTTTTGTTATAAATACCGTATATATGTACTTTCATATGTATTAAGTAAAATCAAGGACCCATCACGCACGTACGGTAGTTTTCCGTTCGATATTTTGCGGCCAAAACGGGATTCCGTATGTGTGTGGCCGACCCGTTCGGAATTCCGAAACGGAATTCCATATGTATATGGCCGGCCTTAGAATAGTAATAGACGGACATAGTGTGCAAGTGAGAACAAAATTCCTTATGGCAATATAGCAAGTTAGAAAAAAATAGAATTATAGAAGGATCTCATGACTTTGTAACCGATTTTGAATGCAGTCGGCACATTTCGGCACGCAAGAAATAAGTTCCTAGATGTTTTGTAATTTTTAGAGTATTATACTATCATTTTTATTAAGTAATTATTGTTTTCCAAAGTTGTTACTTGTTCTGTGAGTGACTGTGGTGTTAATAAAAGAATTAATCCTGATAATTGCACACTTTACACGTAAATTCTTAAGACGTCGTCAATAATAAGACGCGTCTATTTTTGGTTACCTGTTGGTAAGTAGATACTCTGGCCCATAGTCATTTATAAAATATCCTACATTAAGGATCAAAATGTAGAATGCGTTGTCACCCCTGAGGACTAAGATGGAATGTTTCCTGTAAAAAGGGTCTCAGGGTGTCCAACTACGCTCACCATACAAAACACAGCAGCATTAAACTGCTATTTCACGTTGATATTTTGTGAGAGCGCGTTCCTATTAACAACCATAGCTAAACTGCAGTATGGCTGTACCTCTTATAAAATTGACTCGATGAAGATAGAGACCCAGATTATTTTTAATATTACTGTGATCGTTAAACAGATAGAGAAGCATGTAATTAATGTCTTCGCGTCGTTTTTGTCTTTTACGACTGTCACTAACACGTTAATATTTAGCTGGTACCGGTAAATTAAAGTATACAAAATGGTTATCTTAGGTTTTAATTCTGGTTCTAGTAAAAACACTAAAATATCGGATCTTTACCGGTATTTTCTGAACCTTTTCGATCCTTTCTGGCTAATTTGGACTAAGGTGACATTAGGTAACTGTTATGATAATTAACATTTATCCAATATCATTAGAGCCGTGGTAGCTTAGAGTAAACCCAAGTATAATACGCGAGCAACACTAGTTTGAGCCCCACCGCCACCAATGAAAACTTTACGTTGTAGAGCCATGCTGCAGCTATATTACTGGTATAGTTGTAGCTCGAATGGGTCGGCTCGACCGGGGAAGGACCACGCTCTCACAGAATACCTGCGTAAAATAGCAACTTAACGCAGCTGTGTTTCGTTTGTGTGTATAGAACCGGAGACCCTTTTTACTGGAAACGAGGCATTACATCTTAGTCCTCACGGGTGACAACGCATCTGCATTTTGATTCGCAAACGAGGATAGATAGACTTACCATCAGGTGGACTGTGTGCTCGTTTGTTACCCTAATCCTATAAAAAAAAAATTGTTGCAATTTTAAGTGCTGATTCACCACATGCTCTTAAATAATCTGCAATACTTAGAAAATCTTCAAGGACCTGTTGTGTAGTGCACCAATACACACTGGATTAGCGCGACGGAAAAAACTACTCCATAACGCTTTTATAAATGAAAGAAAGTTTTGTCTTTTACATTACTCTACAAGTTCAATAGTGCAAATAGAATTACTTATTATTAAAACATCCTTAAATATGCGAGAAACAGAGGTTCAAACTATTTATTTTGCCGAGAGTGAGGTGATAAAACGCCGGGCTTAGCAGTGGATTGCTGCATGCTGGTCATTGGTATTGGTTAGTGACACGAAATTAAAGCTAATGCAGGTTTGAGAACTAAACTTCGTTGTCCAATTATTAAACATATACGAACCCAGGATCAAGAATCAACTGTCCGGCGGGCAAGAATAAAATTAAAACATATTGGACATTGCTCCTAATAGGATACGAACCTGGTGTATCAATCGGTTAAGCGATATGTTTTTTCTTTATTTTTAATTTAAGTTATTTTGTGATAAATTATTACATCGTTTTATTTTCATTTGCTACTACACTGGCACTAGACTTGGTTTCCGGTTTTAAGTAAAGTTATATTTTTGTTATTAAAAATATTCAAATAAATTTTATATGATTACGAATAAGTAGTACGTCTTTTATTGATTACACTGTAATTACTATAAAAAAGATTCATTTTAACAGCTCATTAAAATTAAAAGTATTTTATTTGACACGAGTGTTCATCCATCCATTACAGCCTATGAAAGTCCAGTGCTGAATATAGGCCTCCCTCATAGATTGCCTCATGTGGGGCATTTTGCAATAAGTAGTTGCCACGCTTGGCAAGCGAGATGGCAACGACAAAAAAGTTGGGTTGTTATCAGGAAGATGCTGCTGCATTTCCTGTTTCATTTTCCCTCTGTCGCCTTTTACGACACCCTCGGGACGATATGGGGTAGTGGATATTCTCACACCGCCTCCACACGGTCAATAAATTAATTCGTAAATTATTCGTGCTCATTTATCTTAGTAGTTTTATTGTACTTTAGTATTCGTGCTACGTAAAAGTCTACACGACCCTCTGTTGAGCACCTACCTACTCCCATTACTGAGATATTATTGGGAAGCGAAAGAGAAGACTTCACATGTCCTCGAATTTTTTTTTCAAACATGCAGTTTTTCTCGCGATATGCCTTCACCGCCGAGCAATAGGCCGAAGAATTCTCTTAGTCCACAGGGGTGATAACGTACTGCATTTGAATAAATTATTTACTAAATCGAGGATAAAATAGAGATCTATGGGCCACAGAATCCACTCAGCGGTGGAATGTTTAGTCATTTGTCACTTACTTCTTTAAAAAATGTTGATGCATTTTTGGAAAATCATTTGTACAGCAGTGTGGACAGCAGCTTCACTAAAATTATAAATAGCTTTACCCATCGAAACACTACAACACTTTGCACCTACGTCATCTGCGGCCTACAATTGTTTTCTCTCGAGAATAGAACGGAAGCGATGAAACGTCTCGCCGCAAGGTTTAGGTACATCGATATATTATTATATTTAGGACGCGGGTTTACGTTACTCTTAAATCGCGTTCAATTGAAGTTTTTGTATAAAAAGCTGAGTCAACGAAATTTCATACTATTTGAAACAAAAGCATAATAAAATTATACTGTCTTTTCAACCGACTTCATAAAAGGAGGAGGTTCTCAACTGAGTTTTTGAGTTATTCTTAATAATGCGTATTTAATTGACTTGGACTACATTGATGAAGTTCTCATTTTATTTATATTGAAGTGGGTTGTACGAAATTTTTAATTTTACCACTTGTTACTTTAAGTGAAATATGTATATCACCGTACTCGTATGATTGTGAACACCGTTAGTTTATTATTTATTTCGCGAGATTGTTAACTATCGAAAAATTGTGAACTGTACCAAACCCATTTACAATTTAACGCATTATTTTTCGGTAGTTTGCAATCTATCAATTTCAAACCGTCAAATTGTGAAAGAGCCTACCCATACCGACAGTGTTCACAAACTGTCCGATTTTATCACCCGTAAAATTGTCAACTTCGTCACCTACAAATTTATGTACAGTCTGACATTGGTGACACACATAATGCGATTGACAAATTACATACCGATCTCAGGTCAGTCCATGATTGGTCCATGCACTTCGGATATTCAATCAATCCTATGAAATGCCAAGCGATGATTATAGGTAGCTCGAGGATGCTTGCAAGAATTGATACCGCGAGGCTACCTTTAGTCTATTATAATAATCGCTTGATACCGTTTTCTTGTTCACTTAAAAATCTTGGTCTCCACATTGATAGTACCCTGGGCTAGGAGGCCATATCTCTGAAACATGTCGTAAAGTCTTTGGAGCTTTACGTTATCTTTATCGCTTAAAAAAAAATTCTTCCCATCAAGGCTAAACTTATCTAGTACAGTTTTATCTAGTACTTATACTAGCGATTATTGATTATGCAGACATGTGCTATCCAAATTTAAACCAAAATCTCCTTAACAAGCTATAGCCCCTTCTCAACAATTGCATCAGATATATTTTCAGTCTTCGTAAGAATGATCATATCTTTCACTATCGCTCTCACCTTAAATGACTCACTATAAAACAGAGGCGTGACTCTACAATTTTGCTTGTTCTCTATTTTAAATGATTTATCCACTCCTTATCTCAATCTTCTTAAAATCACTCTTATAGGCACTGATGATGATGTTGATGAAGATGATGAAGAAGATGATGATGATTATGATTGTCTTGATTATGTTCCCCTATACGCGAATTAGTGTACAAATGAATTATCTAACCACCGTCCCTGCATGGGACAGCAACGCGTCGTCTACACTGAGTCCTAATTTAAAGTCCAATAGTTAAAACTGTGAATGATTTTGTACTTACTAGTAAGTGATTTAGGGACTATAATGTACCTAAAGCTGTTAATATATATGTATATTTCATGTCTATGTATTGTTTTGTAAGTACGAATAATTTTTTTAAGCATGTTAGCAATTCAATTATTTTGGCACCGAACTCCATATTTATTTTTAAAGCCAACTGCGGTTTTAATTGCCGGTATAGGAAATATACGTCTGTCGTATTTAGATATCTATCTACACATTGAAGTAAATATGTACTACATACTAGAAGAGACGCCGAGATTTGGTCGTTTGCAACACGCCTTAGGACCCATGGGCTCAAACTTAGTATGTGCCATAAAATTATACTCTGTGCGTAATTCCACGCGGTCCGCACTGCCGTGCCGCATTTTTTAGTACGTTGTACTTATTACTTCAATGTATGTACACAGTTAGTCATAGTTAAGTATATTAGGTGTAAATAGTTTAGTAATCGTTTGTTTTATTAATATCCAACAATAATAATTTTAATGTCAAATGTTAATATAATATTATTATTTTTAATGAAGACCTTCATGCTTCATGACATAATTTTAAGATACACATAAATCTCAATGAAGTAACGCAAATTCACACTCGGACGCAATACCTACAAGTTTTTTTTATAATTTTCACTTGTTCGGGAGCATATGGATTCATTAAAATACGTATAAACATACTCATTCTTATGTCAAATAAACCAAAATTTATTTATTTATTTCATTGGGCAACGTTGTGACATTGCCAACATGTCTCCTCATTCACAAGTTTGAAAGACAGCATGAATGCACAGCGGTGTCAATGGCGCCCTCCCAGCTTCATTGATCTCCTGAGCACGGCCACTGGCGACGTAGTGTGACCATGTAGGTCACTTATCTCCGGGACAAGCATTAACTTGTTTATTTTTTTATTTTCAGCCAAAATCTATTTGACTTATAGTTTTTTACAGCTAAACGGACGCTTTAAATGGGTTCAGAAATTTAAACATTTTGAGTTTGTTTTTTTATATAAATTTAAAATGTTTGTAGACAAATGGCAACAAAGCGCATGTAAGGGTTAATCTATTCAATAATTACCGAACCGGCTTATTAAAATAAAATAAGATAAAATCGCAGTTAAGTTTGTTATAGGTAGGTTTATAATTTTTACTACTAAATCAAAAAAAATATTCTCCTTCCAGAGTAGTTACGTTTTCAATTATTTTATGTCATTTATTGTATTTTATAACTTCAAAACATGTCTTGCCATTTGTAATGTACCTACAGTATTGAATGTTGCAATTTATGTTATGAGTAGTGATTGTAAATAATTATTTTTCTTGAAAAGTCGCTTCTTTTTTTTGTATTGGAATATTATTTTCATTTACAAAGGAATTACATAATATCGCAATAATTTCGGATGATATTCCTATGGAATGTCTGCATTGTTGGCAACACTAGGCGACAGGTCACTGGGTCGAGGGAAATCGTTGCGGCGGGAATGAATGATGGCAGTTTGCGGATGCAGCTATACCATGTCGGACTATACTCCGTTGCTATCTCTAACTGTACAATATGTTCTAAAATGGTTTAAATATCCTAGTTGTATGTTTTTAACAACATTAATTAGCGACTTTAATTTTTTTTTAGTATATTCTTACAAACATCACGATAAGCATGAGAGCCATAAACACTTACCTATATTTTTTTAGCAGCTTAAATATATGTGAATTTCACACCGTATATTTTTCAACGTGATAATTTAAAAGAAAATGGATAATAATATATGTTAGTATTCCTCTTTTGTAGCCGTGGTAGCTCAGATGGTTAGCGCTCGCTGTAAATTTCACAGTACGCGAGCAAACCGGGTTCGATCCCCGCCGGCACCAATGAAATTGTTAATTGCAATTTTAAGTGCTGATTTACCACGTGCTCGGCGGTGAAGGAAAACATCGTGAGGAAACCTGCATGTTTGAGAAATAAAAAAAAAATATTTCGAAGACATGTGAAGTTCGCCAACACGCATTGGGGCAGCGCGGCGGACAATTCCTTGCCCTAAACCCTCTCAGAAATGAGGGGAGGCCTGTGCCCAGCAGTGGGACGTATATAGGCTGTAACTTTAACTTTTTAACTTTTTAGTTCCTCTTTTGTACAGTCAATCGATACTCGCTAGAAATGCATTACAAAACAAAATAAAGATAAAGTTATATTGATAACGTACTTACTACATATACCTAAAAAAATTACAAATAAATTCAAGATAAGTGTTGTAAGGCGAAAGTCTTCTTTATTTAGTTTTGGATAGTTGATTAGCATATTTGCCAGATTCACGTATTTAAAAAAAATCTCGTTATTATTCTAATTACATTCAAAGACATTTTAGTTTTAATTTATGAAAGTAGTTTGGTTCATCCATGTCTATACAAAAACTTTTAATGAAGAATTACATGCTTTTAAAAATGTATTTTATATTGAATTTTATTACACGGAGCCGTGGTGGAGGGCCTAAGCGCACGACGTACATGACCAATGAAAACTTTTTATTGTAATTTTAAATGCTTATTCATTACGTGCTATGTTAGTAAATGTTTATAACTTGCCAGTTAGATGATTGGAATGATAATAAAATTTACATAATAGAAACTTAAAAGTTTATTCGGTACCTACAATTCACGAAAATATATATTGTTGCGCGCCACTATTAATGGTTTATACATGGCAACACTAGTTACCACTAGCGCCCTCTAGTATCGAGTAGCAGAACTAGGAGAGTCAAGATCCTTCTAGAAATTTCGGGACCGATATGTACTCGAACATTCTAGATGTTTCTACAGTAGAAGGTTCTGGAAACTATCTGAGGCCCTATATAAGGCCGGTATAGACCGCGACCGAGTCAGTATTGAATTGGAATTGTAAAATTGTATTTTGTTATTAGTGTGGTTTAAAGTTGTAATTAGTGTTGTATAATTAAAGTGTCAATTTGGTAATTCAATCGGCAGTTTTAATTGTCTCGAACCCCAAGCTCGTAACAATTGTGTCAGAAGTGGATCAGATCATGCCGATTTTACCAAAGGACGACACGGAGGTATCCGTACCCGAAGTCAACGCCAGCAAGAGACGGACCAGAGACGATTTGGTAATGCAACGCCGCAAACGTCGGGGCCAGCTGCCGACCACGGAGGCCGGCCCGTCAGCAGCTCCTGCATCTGCAGCACCTGACTTAGGTGCTCTGATGATGATGCTGCAGGAGCAGGCTCGCCGACAGGAGGAACAGGCCCGCCGACAGGAGGAGAACAGGCCCGCCGACAGGAGGAACAGGCCCGCCGACAGGAGGAACAGGCCCGTCGGTTGGAAGAGCAGCTGCAGCGTGGACAGGAGGAACAGGCCGCCAACAGGAAGAGCAGATGCTCCTCATGAAGGACCTTCACGCTACCTTCGGGAAAGAGATAAGGGAGGTGAAGGATAGGGTTGCTCAACATGACAACCGCCTGTCGGAAGCTGAAACCCGAATCGACCAAGTGAACAATCGGGTTGACAACGTGATTGCTGACGTGAAGAAAACGCTGGACGACCTCAAACTTTCGACGGGACTTCTTCCTGGTCGGCGTACAGAATCCAGTTCGAGGCTGTCATGAAGGCGAACGGCTGGAATAAAAGTCAGGCCATGACTGCTCTCACCCTAGGCTTGCGCGACCAGGCCTTAACTGTTCTGGAAGCTCTCGGTAAGGAAGTGACTTACGAGCAGCTCCTTGAGGCGTTGGAGGCGAGATATGGCGACGCTCACCTGGAACACGTCTTTCGTGCGCAGCTCAAAGATCGCGTGCAACGCAGCAACGAAAACCTGCAGCAGTGGGCCCTTGGTGGAAAAGCTGGTTCGAAAAGCATACCAGTCTGTACCTGCGCTCATTGTAGGGAACCTGGTGCAGACATTCATCGACGGCATCCGCGACCTTGAAGTCAGAGCTGCTGTGAGGCTCGGGCACCACGAGACGCTTAAGGACGCGTTAGCCCATGCACTGGAGGTGGAAGCCGTACGGCAGGATCATCGATCCCATCGCGTCAGGAGGTTGCAGCAGCTGCAGTTCGCGACTGCAATAAAGGATACAGCCCTAGGTGCTACGGCTGTGGGGAAGGGCCATCTTCGATCCAGCTGCCCTAAGCGAACTGTAGAAAGGGTGATCGATCTCGAGAGGTAGTGCGGCTAACAGCACCGCCCAGCAGCAGCAGGAAACGAGTAAAAGCCAGGACTGTGGGGCGGTGCTGGCTGATGTTAAAACCCCAAGGATTTCGATCTCACAAACCCATGATGGGAACAGCCTAATCATCAAAGGCGAGGTCAACGGAACGCCGTGTAACTGACCATAGACACTGGAGCCTCTCGCACGGTTGTCAGTTCCCAACTTATAAGTCAGTTCCTTGGGGACTCCGCATACAACCGAGAGCGCATTAATTTGGTAACAGCCACCGGTCAGCGCATACCCGTCCGTGGAGAGAAGGAGATGGAGTTGAAGCTAGGCAACATGATCTACCTGCATAATGTCATCGTGGCTGATATAATGGACGACTGCATCCTGGGCCTAGACTTCGAGGAAGAATTGTTAGGATCGATGTTAAGCAAGGTGTTTTGAAATGTGGACATGAAGAACTTTTCGTGGAAGGGCGATACCGGGAATGTACAGCCTTAAGAAGATTGTTCTGCCGAGATCGGAAACGATTGTGCCGGTTAGTCTTCCTCGGATCCTGGGCAAGCTCATCGTTGTGTACTCGTGGAAAGGGTGGACAATGACCTTCCGTGGAAAGTGGCTCGAACCTTGGTCAGAACCACCGACATCTCAAGAGTACGTGTGCTGAACCTTTGTGATCAGGAACAGATTATGGAAAAAGGCACACTGGTTGGTACTTGTGAGGAAGTGGATTGGTTGCGTAGGTGCCAATATCCATCGACTGGGACCCCCAGCAAGGATGCACAAACGAGGGTGACCACACTTTTAGAAGACTGTCGCAGCGTTCTCTCCCGAATGAAGTGGTCAAGGCGAAGTTGTTACTCAAGTACGCTGATGTTTTCTCGTCAAACGATGCTGACATAGGAAAGACTGGCTTAGTTCAACACAAAATAAACACAGGAGAAGAATTGCCTATCCGTCAGCGCCCAAGAAGATTGCCGGTAGCACGTGAAAGGAAGTGGAAACCATGATTGAGGAATGGTGAAGGATGGTGTTATTGAACCTTCATCTAGTCCATGGTGTTCACCTGTGGTGCTGGTAAAGAAGAAGGATGGCAACATGCGGTTTTGTGTTGACTACCGCCGTCTGAACGACGTTACAAAGAAGGACAGCTATCCCTTGCCAAGAATTGATGACACGCTGGACATGCTTACAGGCGTAAAGTGGTTTAGCACACTGGACCTGAAAAGTGGCTACTGGCAGGTTGAAATTGACCCTAAGGACAGGGAGAAAACTGCATTCTCGACAGGAAAGGGTCTGTGGCAATTTAAAGTTATGCCGTTTGATTGTGCAATGCCCAGCAACGTTTGAAAGGTTGATGGAGCTTGTACTTACCGGATTAATTGGCGATGCCTGTCTGGTCTACTTGGATGACATCATCATCGTAGGCCGTACGTTTGAGGAACACCTTCAAAACCTGGAACGCGTGCTCATGAAGATTCAGAGTGCCAACCTCAAGTTGAGTCCGAAGAAATGTTCACTATTCAAACGGCAGGTTAGCTTTTTGGGGTATGTAGTGTCGGAAGAAGGTATCCGCACGGATCCGGAGAAAATTGCCGCTGTCAAGGATTGGCCGGTCCCAAAAGACAAGACGCAGGTTAGAGCATTTTTGGGATTGTGCTCCTATTATCGGCGATTTGTGAAGAACTTTGCAGATATAGCCAAACCTCTGCACAAGCTAACCGAGGAGAAGCGACATTTCTGCTGGGATGAAAGTTGCGATATCGCATTCCAGGAGCTCAAGGACCGTCTGTGCAAAACACCTATTTTAGGGTACCCTGATGCGGGCAAGGAATTTATAGTTGACACAGACGCAAGTGATATAGGACTTGGCGGTGTGTTGTCTCAAAGGAATGGTGATCAAGAGGTTGTGATAGCATACTTCAGCAAGTCGTTGTCAAAGCCGGAAAGGAACTATTGTGTCACAAGGCGAGAATTGCTTGCTGTGGTAAAGTCGTTGCAGCATTTTAGCAAATATCTTCTGGGGCGGAAATTTCACTTACGAACTGACCATGCTGCACTGAAATGGCTATTGCAGTTCAAAAATCCAGAAGGACAATTTGCGAGATGGATTGAACTACTACAGGAATACGACTTTGTGATCGAACATCGCAGCGGGAAATCTCATGGCAACGCAGATGCATTGTCAAGAAGACCTTGTCCTGAAGATTGCAAGCATTGTACTAGACAAGAGGGTAAGGAAGTGGTATCTGTGAGGATGCTTATGACAGACCAGCTCAACAATGAGTGGAAAGACAGCCTACGACATGCACAGCAGGAAGATTCGGACATCAAGCCGATTCTAGAATGGATGAAGGCCAGTGCTCCTAAGCCCAAGTGGAGCGACGTTTCAGCGATGAGTTCGACCACGAAAGCTATTGGTCCCAATGGGACAGCTTGCTGATTCAGGATGGAGTCCTGTGCCGTAAATGGGAAAATGGTCGGGGAGACAGTTGTCATTTGCAAATGGTTGTCCCTAAAGCTAAAGTATCGGATGTTCTACAGCTGTACCATAATGGTTGTTCAGGAGGCCACCTGGGAGTTAAACGAACTCTACTGAAGATCCGAGAACGGTTTTACTGGGTCCACTGTCGTGACGATGTCGAGGACTGGTGTCGCAAATGTACAAGTTGTGCGGCTGTAAAGGGACCTCAAACTCGTAGTAGAGGTGCATTGAAATTGTACAATGTTGGTGCACCATGGGAGAGGATAGCCGTTGACGTTGCGGGGCCGTTTCCGGAAAGTGAAAGTGGTAACAAGTATTTCATGGTTGTGATGGATTACTTCACTAAGTGGCCAGAAGTCTTCGCCATTCCAAATCAAGAAGCTTCAACAGTTGCAGATAAACTAGTTCATGAAGTCTTCTGTCGTTTTGGAGTACCTTTAGAGATTCACAGCGATCAAGGAAGGAATTTTGAGTCTCAAATATTCCAGGAAACTTGCCGAGTTATGGGTACTCAAAAACAAGAACAACTTCTTACCACCCACAATCTGATGGAATGGTAGAACGATTTAATCAGACATTGGAGAGGTACCTAGCAAAAGTTGTGGAAAAACGGCAACGAGACTGGGACAGGCATACAACCGTTTTGTTGTCATATCGAAGCGCTGTTCACGAAAGTACATCAGTGACACCAGCTTTAGCAAATTTTGGAGAGAATTACGGCTGCCTGCAGACCTGATCACCGAATACCACCTGATGCCCCACGCAGTATAACCGATTATGCAAATGACTTGCGGAACAAAATGAATGACATTTATGAGCACGTCAGACAATCGGGACAGCAAACGTCTGAAAAGATGAAACACGGTATAACCGCAAAATTAACAACAAAGGGTTTGACGAAGGTTCACTAGTGTGGTTACACAATCCAGTTCGCAGCAAAGGGAAATCTCCTAAGCTTCAAGCTAAATGGGACGGACCGTACCGGATTGTGACAAGGATCAATGACGTAACCTACCGGATACAGAAAGATGCAAGAGGTACTCCTAACATCGTCCATGTGGATCGACTGGCGCGTTATTATGGGGCCAATAATGCTCGGGACGAGCATGTCTTAGGAGGGGGCAGTGTTGCGCGCCACTATTAATGTCTTTTACATGGCAACACTAGCCACTAGCGCCCTCTAGTATCGAGTAGCAGAACTAGGAGAGTCAAGATCTTTCTAGAAATTTCGGGACCGATATGTACTCGAACATTCTAGATGTCTCCACAGTAGAAGGTTCTGGAACGTATCGGAGGCGCTATATAAGGCCGGTATAGACCACGACCGAGTCAGTATTGAATTGGCGATACAAGCGAAGACTTCGAAGCGATACAACTGGGAATTAAAGTGATCAGTAGTATAATTGTGTTTTGTTATTAGTGTGGTTTTAAGTTGTAATTAGTGTTCTGTAATTAAAGTGTCAATTTTGGTAATTCACTCGGCAGTTTTTAATTGTCTCGAACCCCAAGCTCGTAACAATAAGTACGTCCCGAACTGTGACTTTCAGTCAGTCAGTTAAGGTTATGTTGATACCTAAATAAAAATTTAATAAAAAATACCATTTATTATTTTTACAGTTTATATAAAAAATATTGGACAGTTCGACACCACTCATTCCTTGTCGTAGCGAAGAGCCGCGGTCGTAAAATTTTATTGCTTTTTGTTGCCAATTTGTAATTCTGACTTTAATTCATGCGTATAAGGTTGAATTTGGTTTAATGTAGGTTGACCAGCGAGCATGCCTCGAAAATTTTTATTGTTTTTTTGTAGTTTTGTGATTACAACATTATGCATTGTACTTAAGGTTGAATTAACATTAGTGTATATTTATTTCAACTAGAGTAACGTAAACACAATTGGCGACAGTTTAAAGAGAAATTTTGCATGGGATTGAGTACCTACGGTACTTATGATCGAAGATTGTCGTGCATTAAGCATGCTAGATCGTGTGGATACTGGCTATACAGCAGATTTGTGATTTTATTTAGTAACAATGCATACGTTCGCTCTGCTGTTATGTACCTTCAATCACTAAATCTTACCGCATGCCTGTGACATGATAAATGAAAGAAATAAAACATTTATTCCGCTTTATCATTATATTATTATCAAAAATAGCTTAGGTATCCTTCTTAACATTTACGTTATACTAAAATTAACTATAAAGAAATATCATTGTTTTTCGTAGTTTGTTTCCGTGAATTGTTTTTACAGCTTGGCACTGCATATTTCACCATGATAACTTAAAATTCAAATACCGTCGAGAGTAACAATTAACGTGCGTGATCTTTCGTGACTAATAACGTCGCCCTTGCCATTTCGAGACTGTTCATACACGTGCTTACTGGTCATACTCGCTAAGGGTTTACTATAAGCCTCAGCGTCGAGCCGAGTCGAATCGAATCGCAGAAAGTCGCCTCCTATATATTTACTATGAAACTGCGTCCATTAGCGGCGCGCCGAATTGAATCGACCGCGCGAATTGCTTGGCAGGCGAATTTCTTCGCTGGTGCGATTCGATTCAACTCGGTGCGCCTCAGTCGACGCGGAGAAGTGGATGCGAGCCAACGTATTTTTAATAATTTCTATTTCGTTTTCGTAAAAATCTTTTTGTTTAAATAAAAATGAATGAAGAACTATTGATATCACTGGCCCAACAATATCCAGAATAGTTTAATCATGAAGATCTACATTATCACCATGAAATAAAAACATCTCTTAATCCGTGCTATCCATGACGCAAAAACGACCTATTTTGATGAAGAATTTGCGATGAATGAACAATTCGATTCGATTCTTCAGAGATGGACGCACTAGGAATAAATGCGACTCGCTTCGATTCGACGCATTTCTGCTGTAGTGGACGCCAGGCTTAATAGTTAGTTGATTTTTGGGTAATTTATTAGGGTTGGATTTTTATAGCCATTCCATACGACATCCACTAGGCACGACGACTGGCGATTTCTTAATGAAAGACTTTTTGGTTTTTAGCTGTGGAGTGACGGCATGAGAGAATATTTTACCTCATATCATACTGTGGATGTAGCAAGAGGAGAAATATTTAAGCTGAAATAGGCATGTTATACCACTCTAAGAATAGGAGATGGGCAGTTATACGAGTATCTTCCTGATACAATTAATAGTAATTAAAAAAAAACTGCGAATGCTTACTTGCCTGTCCTTGTCTAACAAATTACCCACGCTAAAAAGGAATCTTTGGTAATGTTCGGTAGATTCTCTAAAACTTTTAAATTTATTTTATGGTCATAAATCATACAATATATTAAGCCAGCGATCCGCCCCGTCTTCGCACAGAGATGATTTCTGGATCTCGACAACAGCGCCACCTTCCGGGTCCAAATGTCAATAAACCATCTAGAGACCCATTCAAACACACACAAAAAATTTCATCAATATTGGTCGAGCCGTTTTTTATTTTTAGTGAGACTAACGGACAGCAATTGATTTCTATATGGGTAAAATTATACCTACGGAATTTTGAGGTAAAATACTTATAAATACAATTTTTACAATAACGATTTCATTTTAAAAACTATGATATAATATCTGTGTATTTTAATATTCGCATAACGAAATTATTATATTATTTTATAGTTATGCATGAGAATTATGATATCTGAATGTATTTTTTCAGCTCATAATACAACAGGTTACATCTTATGACCTGAATTATTGTACATCTTGTACTCAAAGTAGAGAGATTGGGCTCAACCGATTTAATTATTTGATGATGAAGGTGTACAATTTCTTTAATAATAACGTTGTATCATTATCTACAGTTGAGTATTTATCATCACTGTCGTGTTTCATGTTCTTGTGCTGTTTTAAAATTAATTATTAAAGTAGTAAGTTTTTTAATTTTATATAGTTGAAATCCTTATATCAAACAATATTCAAAAAGTAAATTTTTAGAGAAATTTATTATAAATTCTATAATATGGAATAAAACATTATTGGTCCATTAAACTTATGTTTAAAAAATGTCATTTTGTGGGTTGTAAAAGCTTTTGAGATCATAATCATATTTATGAGGAAAAATTTCAAGTGCTGGCTACACTGAATGTCTTTTTCTCTTTAGTTGTCAAAATAGGCGGAAGGTAAATTTTGTGAAATAAATCTGCTTTTATTTATTTAATCTTTTAGTAAAAATACAATATTTCTAATACGTAATTCTGTGTCGAAAAGTTAATATGGCATAGTATGATTATTTTTCGTGAATTATCGAATACGTTCTTATGTTAACTATTCTGTTTTAGGTAGGCTATCAAGATGTTGATGCCAAAACAAAATCGTGTTGCTATTTATGAGTACTTATTTAAAGAAGGAGTCATGGTGGCTAAAAAAGATTACCATGCTCCTAAGCATCCAGATCTTGAAAAGATCCCCAACCTTCAAGTTATTAAGGCAATGCAGTCCCTAAAATCGAGAGGTTATGTCAAGGAACAATTTGCATGGAGACACTTTTATTGGTAAGTAAGCGTATTATTATATCTTTATTAACACTTAAGTGGCTCCTTATTAACCAGAAAAAAATAAAAGGCAGGTCTAATCAGTGTTTTTTTACTTATGTTAGGTTGTCGCATACTTGTTGTTATCTTCATTTTGCCATCACAGAGTTTTGTAAAAACCTAATGGGCTTCCGTCCCTTATTACATCCCATTAGCAAACCGACATGGTGTCAAAGAATTGGAAATTTAATTGTTTTTAAATAGTAACAATATACAGATGCTTTGTAATACTGGGTAAATTTAAATGTAAGGATATCGTTATCTTCTCTTTTGAGCGTACAGTAGCGGCTTTTGTCGAAATTGAGCACCTCGTTCAGTGTTTATAGACCCTATAAATACTATATATATTTTAAAATATATTATGGAGGATGATTTACATAAGCTTAACCTCATAAGACCCAAGCCCAAAAATACATGAGAAACATATTCTTCTTGATAGTTACCATCCTGTATATAGAATATATTCTAAATAATTATTTAAATAACTTCATTTATGTTATCACATTTAGTCATGCGTAAAATCACCTGTAATTTATTCATGTTCAAGCAGTCATATTGGACCCATATGTTAACATTTTGGTAAAGGAGAATGAAACAAAAAAAATATCATTAGTGTAATGTAACATAATTTATTTCTAATTTTTTTAAGAATTTCAACTTTATAAATCACAGTTTATATTTTTATAATAAATTATTAGAAATTAAAAATTGAAAATGCACTTACATAATATTATATAATTAGTATGTTAAACAAGCTAAAACATGAATTTTCTTAATTCAATGGAATATAATAAAATTAACAATTTTACATAAATTACATTAATAAAATGTAGACAATGAAGTTGTTTACATTTACCACCACTAGTACTTAGCCACTTAGTCACTTAGCGGCCAGTCTCCGCAGAGTCTACCTCACCTGAGGATGCCTAGTGTAGAGGCAAAACACGTGTCGTATTATCGAGTGGTGTGTCATTCCTAGTGTGGTGGTTTTGGGAGTGGTGGTGACGGGTATAGTGCATGCAATTGACGAAGGGTGGGAGGTCCCCTTCAAACTGGGCAGGACACATCATTTTCTTTCTTTACGTGGAATTAAGCAAATTAAGTTGTAAGAACTTCATTAAAATGGATTTCCACAAAGTATCGCCTGATTCTATTAATAATGTAGACAATGTTAGAACCTAAAACATAAATAATATCTTCAAAGAAAGAAAATTGTTTTTGTGATGAAAGTCTTAATTATTATGACGCTTGAAGAAAGCATGTAACAGTTCTTGTCCTTAAACATAAGTGACATTGTAGATAAGGTTCAGATTCCTTTCTCTACCTTTCAGCACACTGGTCAACCAGATGCTCAGCTATTTGTCATCCTTTTGTTGTAGAAATTTGGAACAAACTGTTTGCTTTGTTGTTTGTAATGTGTACAGCATAAGAATGAAATAATTTGACAGCATGCTCATCCAAGAATAATGTGGATGTATTCAAGCCAAGAAAGAAAAGGATTTGTGATAATGGCAATGGTGACATCTTGATTACGCATCAACAAATACAGACATCTAAATGTTTTGCAGCAATAATTTGTCATTATTAAGATGGTCGCTCACTAGTTAGTAGTAGTAGATATATCTGTACTCTATTGCCTCTGACTCGTTAAACTGCCATGAGCATGGCTGTGAATCACTTGACTAGTGTTGACTGGTGCTGGTTCTTCTTCTTCCACTATGCCAAAACCTTGCCAAGTTAGTTGCTGTATACTATAACCAAATGGACCCTATTACTAAGCCTCTGTTGTCTGTCCTTCTCTGTCAGCAGGCTGTATCTTATGATCCGTAATAGGTAGACAGTTGAAATATTCACAGAATGTGTATTTCTGTTGCCGCTATAACAACAAATAATATATGTTTCTATTTTATGTGATTTCATCTATACTAATAATAAATAAGTTGTAGTCATGTTAGTGGCAGGATATTAAGTGTCGGTTCTTCTTGAGACAAGTCTGATTCAGTTTCACTCATGATTTGATCCTAGAGTTAACATTGAATCTCCCATGTTTTCATCACTAGGAATAAAATCGAGCTAAATTATCCCATATTTTTCCCTCTTTAAGCACTGAACAACTAACACTAAAGGATTTTACTCATTATTAACCACAACAGAATTACTATACATATAAACATAAAATGGAATCAGCAATATATTAGTGTCCAATGCCATTACACAATTGAATGGCAGATTCAAATCCCCGACTTTTAAATTTCCACACCATATGGGTGTACCACATAAAATATAACTTAATATTATGTTATAAAAAAATTCTTAAGAATAAAAATTTTTATAGATATACTTACAAGATATGATTATGCAGGATTATTTTTATTATTTTCGCTTTATTTGATTATGATTTTTATTAATTTGACTATTTTGGAAGGAATACTTTTATAGTTCCTGATTGAAGAATCTTACCCAGCCGTTAAATCTGATGCATAAACTTTAGCCAATGACTGCACAATTTTTAAATATTTGTTGGGAATTTTAAATATGCCATTTTGATGAGGTTATGTTAATATTGTTCATATTGAGAAAATGAATTTTGAGAGTGTGTTGTTAGCAAAAAATCATTAATGGAATCAGAACAAGTCTATTGTAATATGTGGAGACTTTATTGAATATAAACCTCCTTAAAACTTCTTTCATCAGTATTAAGTAAAATTTTGTCATCATAAAATCTTGATAGTTTATTCTAAGAACCAATATGTTTTGCTGGGCCCAGCGCAATATCTATAGATAACATTTTTACAGAAGTTAATTTCTTGCATAAATTAACGATGAGAGATTTGGAAGCAATATAGTAAAATATTTCCATCACTTTCGTATAAAAATAATACTGATTATTTATATGAAGCATTATTTAAAATGGTAAGTTATGAATTTAGTAGAATATTTCTTAAACATTTGCAAACCACTTAAGGTTTTGTATTTTACAAAAAAATTAAGCCTTAGATTCAGACTATGGATTCCCGCATTTTGATATTTTCCTATTTGATACATCTTTTTATCTAAAAATATTAACTTAATATTCAGGGTTGCTGTTTTTAAAGAGCCCCGAACATTATATAATCAAAATATATACTAGGTTCACTAAGCACACAAATTAACCCATATGGAATAAGAAAACAACAGAAAAAGACTATGTTGTAGTGCTTTATTCTGTTCCTGCAATAACATACCCCATCAATTTAATCTTGTAAATATTTATTATTTGCATTTGAAAGTTTTTACTAAAGTTCTTACAGATGAAAAGTGACTCCATATTACATTTATTGTGTCTTAATACATTATTTACACATTTACATTTGTAAAATGAGCAGGGAGGCATTTTGATGATTATTAAGTAAATCTTAAACATTTTTTGAAGAACTGTATGTATGTGAAACAAAGTATAATACAATACACAACTGCTCACCGCAATTAAATGGTAGTGCATCTGTTAGATGTAGAATATATATCTTCCCTTTTTTGTTTTAATTGATGAGTATAAACATTAGTTATTATTATTTTATGACATGTGTGGGTTTCATTGTTTATGCATAACTATTTCTCTTGGAGGAGGAATTCCCAACGTTTTTTTGACCAGGGACCACTTTGATTTTTTTGTAGTTAGCAGGGACCACAAGGTGAAAGAAAAAACTGTGTTATATAATAAACTGAAAAGGAGCATTAATTAACAGTATTATTTGAGTATTTCTTTTAAAAGCTAGTACGGTTAAGGCTTAGAATCAAGTCTCCTTAATAGGTGGGATGTTGAAGATTAAAATTTTCATTGAATGATTTCTGAGAAAAATCGCTTTAATAGGGGGGGGGGCGTCCCCCCTCCGCCGAAATAATACCAAAGTATAGTCGACAGAGCCCCGCTAAGGGGGCTCCTATTTCTGGATAATTTATAAAAAAATAACCACGAAGGGGATGGAATGGGTCTGTTCGCTCGCTTGGCTCGCTCTTACACCAAAAGGTAGCGAAGCCTCCATAGAAGCCGAGAAGCCGGGCTTGCCCTATCAAACTGCTCAATCAATAGTATCAACTAATAAAATAACTCGTAAACTGTTTCAAACTATTTGAAATTTCCCGCGCGCTTCTCTGTTCTACACAGGTCATGATCTCGTAGCCTTATAACGTCAACACGCGGCAAAACCGTGGTTAGCCGTGTAGTGGTGGTTAAGAATATCCACTACCCCGTGTCTTTCCGTGGGTGTCGTAAGAGGCGACAATGGGAAACAGGCAAGAGATGGGCAGCAGCATCTTTCTGATAACAGCAATATTAAAATAAAAAAACTGCGGTTGCCAACCCGCTCGCCAAGCGTCGCAACTATGGCAAATATCCCCCTATGATGAGAGTTACGAAGAGACGGCCCCCAGTCCCCGGTGGCCCCGCTATTCCTGGCTACGGTGGCGACCATGGTAACGGCGGGGCAGGGGGTGCTAAGAATCTCCGGTGGAGGTTCGGTTGCCACCTAAGACGACTCGACCTGGCAACATACAACGCACGCACCCTGAGGACTGACGAGAAGATCCTGGAGTTGGAAGAAGAGATAGACAAGTTACGCTGGCATATTATAGGATTATCCGAGATCCGAAGAGAGGGGGAGGACACGGTAATCCTCGAACCCGGCAACTTGTTCTATCACCGGGAGGGCGACCATCTGTCCCAAGGAGGTGTCGGATTTATCGTCCACAAGTCTCTCGTTAACAACATTGTAAAGATTGTGAGTGTGTCGACGAGGGTTGCGTACCTTATACTCAGAATCACCAAACGGTATTCGTTGAAGGTCATACAGGTTTACGCACCAACCTCGGCACGTCCCGATGAGGAGGTGGAGGAAATGTATGAGGATATCTCTAAAGCCATGCATTCCTCCAAAATCCACTATACGGTGTTAATGGGAGACTTCAATGCAAAACTAGGCACAAGAGAGAACGGTGCGCTGAAGGTAGGGAAATTTGGAATAGGGCAACGAAACCCAAGGGGCCAGCAGCTGGCTGACTTTTGTTGACTTTGGTTCGACAAAAAATGAGATCGACTTCATTATGACGACTAGACGACAACTGTTCAGTGATGTCTCAGTGATCGCGAGGGTGAAAACTGGCAGCGATCACCGAATGGTGAGAGGCACACTGAACCTAAACTTTAAGTTGGAGAGGTCTCGTCTAATGAAGTCAACGCTCCGTCCCCCTCTTACTCTAATCCAAAGTCCCGAAACCTTTCAGCTCGAGTTACAAAACGGTTTTCAGTGCCTAGAAGACTGCAATGAAGTGGACGATATAAATGATAAGCTCGTGGAAACTGTCCATGCGGTCGGAGCTAAGTTCTGCAAGAGCCGCCGCAGAAGAACCCAAAAACTCTCCGATCACACTCTTAATCTCATGGCTGTTAGAAGGGAAATGAAGCTGCAGTCTTCAACAGATTTGACAGCATACAGGCAACTGAATAGACAGATCTCCAAATGCATGCGGAGGGACTTACGCAACTAGTCGCTGTACGCTTCAATACAAGCTGTCGCTTGTCGACAGCTTGTATTGAAGAAGCGATCGAGCGGAACCAAGGCTCCAAAGTCTTTGCCAGAGATCTGTCTGCCAGAAAGAGCCAACTGTCAAAGCTGAAGATCGAGTGTGGCAGCATCGTTTCCGGGACACCTGAGATTTTGAGTGAGATCGAGCGGTTCTATGGGCAGCTGTACACGTCATCGTTGGAGCCACACGAAAGTGTGAGTAACGATCCAAGAGCGAGTCTTATCCGACACTATTCCGATGATATCCCGGACGTGTCTGAGCGAGATTAGAATGGCTCTCCAGCACCTTAAAAATGGCAAGGGCCCAGGTGAGGATGGAATTACAGCGGAGCTTTTGAAAGCGGGTGGAAATACGGGACTTGAAGTCCTTCAGAAGCTCTTTAATTCCGTCCTCCATGGTGGAACTACTCCGGAGGCGTGGAGCAGAAGTGCGGTGGTCTTGTTCTTCAAGAAAGGCGACAACGCTCTCTTGAAAAACTACAGACCGATTTCCCTTCTGAGCCGCGTCTACGTGCTGTTTTCGAGATTCATTACGAATCGTCTCGCACGCAGACTCGACGACTTCCAGCCTCCCGAACTAGCCGGTTTCCGAAGAGGCTTTAGTACCATGGACCACATACACACCCTTCGGCAAATTGTACAGAAGACAGAGGAGTACAATCTGCCACTTTGCCTTGCGTATGTGGACTATGAGAAAGCCTTTGATTCCGTCGAAATTTGGGCGGTGCTGCAGTCCCTTCAGCGGTGCCAAGTTGACTGTCGGTATATCGAAGTGCTGAAGTGTTTGTACAGAAGGGCTACAATGGCTATCCGAGTACAGAACCAGAGTACGAAACCTATCCAACTGCAGAGAGGTGTAAGACAGGATGACGTTATATCCGCGAAACTCTTCACCGTTGCATTGGAAGACGTTTTCAAGCTACTGCACTGGAAAGGATACGGTATTAACATCTATGGCGAGTACATCACTCACCTTCGATTTGCCGACGATATAATAGTCCTTATGGCAGAATCGCTGGAAGACCTAAGCACTATGCTCAATGACCTCAATAATAGTGTCTCCCAACGGATAGGTCTTAAGATGAACATGGACAAAACAAAGATCATGTTTAATGTCCATGTCACACCTATGCCAGTAGTTGTTGGGAGCACTAAGCTCGAAGTTGTTGACGAGTATGTTTACCTGGGACAAATAGTCCGACTAGGTAAGTCCAACTTCGACCGAGAGGTCAATCGACGGATTCAACTCGGCTGGGCAGCGTTCGGGAAATTACGACACATCTTCTCGTCAGGTATACCTCAAAACCTGAAAACTAGATTGTACAACCAGTGCGTGTTGCCAGTGATGACTTATGGATCTGAGACGTGGTCCTTCACTGCTGGCCGTATGAGGATGCTCAAGGTCGCTCGGCGAGCTATGGAGAGGGCTATGCTCGGAGTTTCTCTGCGTGATAAACTTAGAAATGAGGATATCCGCAGTAGAACCAGAGTAACCGACATAGCCCAACAGATTAGTAAGCGAAAGTGGCAATGGGCCGGCCATATAGCTCGAAGAACCGACAACCAATGGTGAAAAAAGGTTCTCGAATGGCAGCCTCGTACCGGTAGGCGAAGTGTAGGGCAACCCCCCACTAGATGGAGTGACGACCTGGTAAGACATGCAGGAAGTCGATGGATGCAGGTGGCTCTGGACCGTGCTTTGTGGCATTCCTTGGGGGAGGCCTATGTTCAGCAGTGGACTTGTGAAGGGCTGTAATGATGATGATGACGCGGCAAAACTGCGCGATACTGCTGTCATAAAAATTAGTCATCTCTCTCGCACGCGTCGGCTTTTACCGGGCTTTCGAGAAGACGATCGCTCCCTTTCTAACCTGTGGAAAAATGTTCTATAATGAAATATAACAATTTGTATGGGGGCGATAAAGCCCGGCTTTTGGTGTGAAGTTAGTCAAGTGCGGGGGCGCGCGGGCGATACGGTTGCAAGTTCACTTCACATTTCAATATTTACTTTGTCTGTCTACTTGAGCGAATGAATATTGCGAGTTGAAAATTTATGCTTTTTTAAAGATTTTTAGTGAAAATGGAGGATAATAGTGTTCCTTGTGATGAATTGAAGTGTGTTATAGTGCTAATCGGCGAGGAAAAGGTAAAATCGAAAAAGAGAAAAAGTAAATTTTATAAAACTGCTAAAAACAACAAAACCATATCTTGGGCCTGCCCTAGTTTGGAGCCCTAGCTTCGCCACTGCGCATCACCAAAATTCTCTGGATAATTTTAATTATCTTTTTTTTAAAACGCTTCACGGCCCTCCATTGTGACTTAATCCTTTGTGTGGAAGTCTCATTAAGAATTTAGAGTAATTTAAGTTCCGTTTCAGGTATTAATTAGTGATTTATTAATATTTTTAGAAAATTATTTCAAATATTTCGACGGAGCTCCGGCAGCTAAAATTGCATGTGGGCGCTTGAGATAAGCCCCCTTGACCCCCCCCCCCACAGTGACAGACTCCTCAAATTCAGGCGACTTGATTCTAAACCCAACCCCTAGGGTTAAGGTTTAGAATCAAGTCGCCTTAATAGGGGGGTGGGGAAGAGGTGTTGGGAGGGGTAGGTTCGCCCCCCACCTTTTTCCCCTGCCCGACCTGCCTATTTTTTCATATTAAATGTTGAAGATTAAAATTTTTATTGAATGATTTCTGAGAAAAATCGCTTTTATAGGGAGGGAGGGCGTCCCCCCTCCGCCGAAGTAATACCAAAGTGTAGTCGACGGAGTCCCGCTAATAGGTACTTACTAACGTGACGCGCGGTGTTGCAATGCCTGCGTGACGAGAAAATAAATGTGTTATTTAATACGATTAGGTAGGTAAAATATATCAGTCTTTCGTGGACCATATTTAAGCTGTTGCGGACCATTGGTGGTCCGCGGACCACTGGTTGGGAATCACTGTCTTAGAGTAATTACCTAGACAAAATATGTATGCAAGCGAATCTATAATTCTACAACTCTTTAATTGTGTCTTGATGTCACCCAGTACATAAGTGAGTCGGATCCCATTTGTAATTCCTATTTTAAATGCCGAATTACCACTTGTTCAGCAGAAAATTATACCATTGATAAAGCTATATCTACATGGATAAAAATATTTGGAAATCATGCTATAGCAGTGGCATAAGAGAATCTATTACCTAATACTTAGAAGCTCCAAGACCCCATATCATATTGTGAGTATCGTAAAAGGCGACATAGGGAAATGAAACAGTAGATAAGCATCAGCAGTTTATTGATATAAATAAGTATTATACAAAATAGAAAATACAAAACCCTTAATTTTACTAAGTCATAGACTATGAATTTATCGACAATGTTTTGTGTTTCGCTAATGCCACATTAATTGAATGGTGGTGCCTATGGAATGGAAAAGAGGCAACAACCTTGTAAAAGAAAGGTGTCTTATTTTGTACCAGGTAAAATGTCATAAGCATAAAGAGTTTAACGATGAGAATTTTGTTCTTATTTTAGAATTACCTCTATGCTAGTAATTACTCTGTGCTACTTCCAATTGTATTATTGGTTACATGTCATATAACAGTTTACTTACAATATTGTTTTATGTTTTATTAGATTTAAATTCACAAATTTCAAATTATTGCTCGCTACCTTTAACTCTTATACGTCGTCGAGCCACACTGCAGCTATATTGTGGTTGCAGCACAAATGGGTCGGCTCCACCGGGGAAGGACGCCATTCTCACAGAATGCATCAGCATTTTGATTTTAATCGAAGATAGATCCGCTTATCGTCAGGTGGACTCTGTGGTTGTATATGTCTCAGATAGTAGGTAGTTATAATTAAGGATTAGACTAACAAGGTAACAAGATCTATCCATAATAAAAACGGTTTTAGCTGCACATGGCCTCGGGTCGCAAGTTTTAGTGCTTGGCCAGACTGCATACGCGGGGGCGCGGGGCGGACGCGGCGACGGGCGTTGCCGGTTGGCGCGGGCCACTCAAGCCATAGCTCGTTCATACAAGTGGCCTCAGTGAATGCGCAAGCGGCAAATTTTGAGCTAACCGTGCGCGTTGTAATGGCGTCTTCCGAAATAAATGTAGAAGATTTTTTTATAAGACAATTTTCTATGTTTTTTAATATATAATCAAACGTATCTATAGACATTCAAAACTTTAAAGGTTGTTGCGCTCGCAATTTTACATACAGTGTTTGAAATTGTCCTTCATTCTCTGGTTAAATTGATTTCATAAATTTCATTGTCCACTTGTAGAATTTGCCATTTAAAGTAAGAACTTTCCGGTAAAAATAAGTCGTCTTCATCCATATTACATTTTGACAAACACTGGACAATACTCTGAACGAAGCCGCGCCCCGCGCCCGCTTTAGCAGTCGGGCCAAGCACTTGGGGGGTGACATGTTGGGAAAGAAAAGTTGGCTTCCGACATTAACTTTTTAAATAATGCCAGTAATAATCTCAAAAAAAATCTGAGAAATAGATCTTGCTGAATAATTTTGCTTAAAATATAACCAAATACACACAATTGCCAAAAATAAAGGTTATGCAAATATTTAGGCATCCAGTATTCTTTTGTAATAGGAGATGTATTTTGAGTATAAATAATCTATATCGTAGTATAATATATTTCAAGTATATACTAGGACTATAGAAGACTTACTTATTTTATATTTTATAAGATACTTACACAAATTGGTGGGGAAAGGATTATTATTTTCGGTATCAGAGGCTCCATATGGCAGCAAACAATTGTACACTGAATTCCAATGTACTTTAAAATGATATCAGTAATATGCAAATTTATTGTTTGTATGAAAGTTGTTTTATAAGTATAAACACTTTCTTCCAGGTACCTTACAAACGAGGGAATTGAGTACCTACGGATCTTCCTCCACCTGCCACCTGAAATTGTACCAGCAACCCTAAAACGTTCAGTACGAACAGAAACAGTACGTCGTGGTGCTGTGGGTAGGACAGACGCACCAGCCCGTGCTGCAGAAGATCGCTCTGCATATCGTCGTGCTCCAACTGCACCTGGTGCCCCGCACGATAAAAAGGCCGATGTTGGTCCTGGCTCAGCTGATGTTGAATTTGTAAGTATTTTTGCAGTATTGATTCAAAATTATATGGTTACATTTTTTTAGAAGACAAAAAAGTACTAAGTCTACTTGGTAGTGGTCAATACATGTGTGTCTACATGTGTGTCAGACACACATGGTTTGTTTATACCCTGAGTACTAAGATGGAATGTCTAAGGGCCTCCAGTTCTCACATCATAAGAATTAGCAGCACTATGCTACTATTCATGTACGGGTGACCTTTCATGAATAGCAGAATATTATTCTTAAGAGCTTTCAACTTTCTCAAAAGAGAAAAAGATTAGGTACATGCATTTAATTAGAATTTTGTTAAGTTAACAGTGTGCCTAATGTTAATGACTACTATATGCCCATGGGAACTCAACCAAGTTCTAACAAAGAAGGATATAACCTCTCAAGCGTCCAGCCCGCGCGATTGTTGTACCCTTGTACGTCCAGATACGCGCGGACCTGATTCGGCTGCTATCGCGCTCGTATGTTGTAACAAAAAACCTACATAGCTACTTAACTATGATAGCTAGAATAAAGAAAAAAACTACGAAAAATTTATAGAAGAATAAAAATTAAACCTATGTATGTTTTAAGATCTAAAAATTTAATTTAACATATTAAAAATAGGTGTGAACATTGAATTCGGAGAAAAATAAACGTATAAATTTTATTAATTTACACCACAATGAAGAAATATTGTATTTTTTACCAATAATACAATGTCACAACAAACTAGACGTATTTTCCTTTCTTATGATGCATAAATGTTTTTGTTTAATTAACGCTAAGTAGTTAAATAAATCGAAACAAAACACCTACTCCTTGTAATTTTACCGCGATGTCTCGAGCGCTTTCGACTCGCTCGCGAAGGCAAAATATAAGCAAGATGGCCGCCTATCTAAGGTCTCATACACACTTTGTAATTTACGCAACTTAAAAAAAAAGTTATGAGGTTTTTTTTAGTTGGGGTTTAAAATTTAAACAACAATAATAAAATCAATGTACAGTGTATTGACATAATAATATTTTTCACAAATCCATACTTATTATCATCATTCACTATTTTAAGTAAATTTATGACTAACTAGATATTTTATTTAAAACTAGGAATTGATTATAAACGTAAATATTTACAAAAAAAGGACTAAATTAAAACTTAAATAAATAAATAAAACAATAAATTATGTGTGGTACTGCACAAAGCAACCATCAATGCATAGATTTTTATCGCATTCTAGGCACTTCCAAATAGTTCTGGCTGTAACTTTTAGCTGGGCGCACAACCAACAGCTACTTTGCTTAAAGCCGGTTTTGATTGGGAAATGTCGATGCTCGACTTTAGGTCTGCTGGTCGTGGTTGTCGTTGGCGTTTTCGTCAGTCCGGTTCTTGAATTCATAAGTCGTGGTTCTGTCGTGAGGTCAATATGTCGGTGTAATTTTAGTAAGTGTCCTGAACTGTCTATGTGATACATTTGGATTGGCAGTTTTAAATAAAATGAAACAATTAAAAATGGCACAGTTAAAGAGACCTCTATGACTCCCGTGGTCAGAGAGAGTAGATCATTTTCACTAGGTGATCTACAATATAATATAACTATTTAAAACTTGACTAAATATATAATATAAGATGAGAAAAACAAAATGTACGAAAGTAGTTATTTGTAACAAAATTACAAAAATAGAAAATACCTCCTAACTTGAGATGGTTCACTCCCACCTCTGGTACGAACCCCACGACTTCCACGAGCCAAGTTAGTTTCGGTCGGTGATATTTAAACCATCAATATCAAGGAAAAAACAATAATAATGTGGTAAAGAAGCATTAAAAACCCCTGCGTAAACTTTGAAGAGAGTTATTTTAAATGAGTAGGTATCCAATCCCTACTACTATGTATAATAAATGTCAAAGTCTGTATGTTTGTTTGTATGTATGTTCCGTTTTCACGTCAAAACGGCTGAACCGATTTTGATTACAAGGAAAATTAAGTGAGTTGAAATCGTAGAAAACATCATCCATGTAAGTAGTGAAGTTAAATAAAAAAGAGAGCAAAAGTCGACAATCATGAACAAACATAACATTATTATAAAGCCGGCGCCAGATAACAAACATTTTATTTATTTATTAGAAAACTTAGTCTTAAATTAAAACTAATTACAGTTTTCTTACTTAAAAAAATCATAAATTATATATTAAGTTATGATTTATAAGTATATATATATATATATATATATATATATATATATATATATATATATATATATATATATATATATATATATATATATATATATATATACATACCGGTGTTTGTGAAACGCTCCCGAAAACGAAGACATTTATATAATAGAATTTGAAGTACATTTACAATAAAACGAATAAAAATGAGAAAACTGTAACAATTTCGAATCAATTATTTCATTATTCCTTTTCGAGGTTATACTAACAAGCTTCGATTACTCATCAAAGAACATTCTGAAGTAGGTGTGTGATGACTGCGTATGATTTCTCTCTCCAATAAAGCTCTTCGTCTGTCCAGTTGCGTACGAACACGACCTTCTCTCTCCAGCTGTAGACTTTGTGCCAATACTGCGCTCTCCAACTGAATCACACGGGCTCTCTCCGATTGCAAAGCTGACCATGTGTCGGCCGCATTTGCGCATAAAGAAGACAGTGACCGTGATACCTGATGAAATAATTTTCATAAGTTAAAGAACTTGCGACTCATTACATACTCGTACATCACATTTAAACAAGGAATTTCTTTTGGAAAAGGCTCTGCTTTTATTTTACACTGGCTTTTTACCCGCGCCTTCGTTTGCGTGGGCTTCATTGAGGAACATCATTAATAATGCTCCGTGCCAAAATTAGCAAAATTGGATCACTTGTAGTCACCTCGGTGTCTATTATATATACGTAGAAAGCTATAAAACACAGATGGTAAGTGGTTGCTGTGGCCCATAGACATCTACATCTATCCTCGATTACGAATCAAATTGCAGATGCGTTGTCACCCGTGAGAATGATGGAATGCCTCGTTTCCAGTAAAAGGGTGAAACCGCGGGACACAGCTAGTACTACTAATATAGCTGCAGCATGGCTCTATCAGGTAAAACGTTTCTGTGTCTCTATGTCTGTTTGACATTGAGTTATTTTTTGAATTCTCAGAGACCATTGGACGTATACCGGGTGTTTGTGAAACGCTCCCGAAAACGAAGACAGATGATAGTACTAAGGATACCTATGATGATGGGTCACAAAGAAATTCTATCTCGAATAATCATGAAAATACTTAAACATAAAACCAGCAGTGAAACTTAAAAAAGAAAATCAGCTGAAAATAGGGTCAATATCCTCGCGGGCGCCGAACTCTTATCTAGATCGGTACGAAACAATGCATTAGGTATACTACTCACTCTATCTACCCTTCCCTTTCACACACACGCTGCCTCGTGTCGCCTCGCGCTGTAGAATTTACACGTGCTTCATGGACGTTACGTTACCTCATGCGCATTTGTTTTGGCGGGATTGATTAATAATTTTAGTTTTTGAGACAGTTCCGTGTTGACTATCACGAGCGATAGTTCCATTGTTTTGTTTATTAAATTATTGTCGTTATTACTTGTTATTTATTAATTAATGCTATTGTTTTTGTTACGTTTTGTGTTTTTTGTTTTAATAATGCCTAACGCGTAGGTACGTTTATAGTGTTCGTGAATACGGCAACATGTTAATGTGCCTTGGAGAATCTCATAAGGCCACGGAGGATCGGTAAGCTGTTTCATATCTAATTTTTTTTTAAATAACTTTAACATTTATTTAAAAAAATTAGGTTTAATTAGGATTAATTAACTTAGTACATAACTGAATACATCAGAATAATAAACATACCTACACAATGGATAAAAAAGCATGACTCTAACCTTGTTAACATTTTATTTAAGTATTTTTTTCATTAGCGGGGAATTGAACCAGTTATTTGGTTTATTTAACCTAATTTTTTTTAAATAACTTAGTACTGAACTGATCTGAATAGGTACATAACTGAATACATCAGAATAATAAACATACCTACACAATGGATAAAAAAGCATGACTCTAACCTTGTTAACATTTTATTTAAGTATTTTTTTCATTAGCGGGGAATCGAACCAGTTATTTGGTTTATTTAACCTGTGAATTCGAATTAAAGTGGCTACGTGGAGACAAGCACAGTGGCAAAATAGTAGGTTAAGTAGATAAGTTAGGTATTTAGACAAGTGTTGTAAATTATTAGGTATTGTGGTACCATCGCTAGTTGCGGGCCGCGCGAATTCGGCGTTTGCGCGTACATTGACCCCTAGTCAGCTGATTGTAATTCAGTAATTCCACTGCTGGTTTTATGTTTAAGTATTTACATGATTTTTTTACTGAAATTAACGTTTTATTTAACTATACTAACACGATGGAGCGTGAATAAAGCTAATAAAACGTTGTGAAAAGATGTTTTTTTTTTCATCAGCATCGATTTTATACACTCACCGGCACGGAAACTTGGCCACTCGTGAATTTGCTGATTATTTGCACTGAAACGTTTTTTTAACAGTAAATTAAGGGTAGATGCATTCAATAAGTGTCTCTAATGGTTTTAGAACGTAGAAATTTAATGTTTACTTCACCGAAATTTTTCTTTTCAAGATAACATGTTTTCACTAAAATTAACATCTTTCCATTGTCACTTTAAAAACACTACAAAGTTAAAAATTAAGTCTGTTTCTTTATTGTCTATCAGTTTTAATATCGGGTGTTTCCTCCTCTAGCCCTGATAACCGCTTGCATTCGATCTGGCATGCTTTGAATGATGTTTCTGACATCAACTTGCGGTATGCTGTCCCAAGCGGCCAGCGCTGCATTTCGGAGCTCATTTAGAGTTTGTGGCGGTTTGAGCTGGACTTTATCATCTTTCTTTGAGCATACCCCATACATGCTCAATTGATTTAAGTCCGGGCTACGAGCTGGCCACTGTAGTTTTGTATTCCAACCTCTTCCAGATATTCCTCTACACAATGTGCGACGTGCGGGCGTGCATTATCGTGCATGAGGAGGAATTGGTCGTCCAATGAATCCCGAATAAGGCATTACGTGCTCCTGAAGAACTTCCTCGATGTATCGAGTAGCTGTAAGCCGATTATCGACGATGACCAACTCTGTACGTGCGTCGGAACTTACACCTTCCCATACCATTATTGAGCCTCTCCATGGAAACTCACAGTTTGGGTGGTGGTAATGGGTAGAAACCTCTCTCCCCTTTTTCTCAACTCTCGTTCTCGACCGTCTGGAGCACGTAAAGCTATTCGACACTCATCTGTGAACAACACTCTAGCCCATTGCTCGTGGGTCCAATTGACATGTTCTCTCTTGCGAACTGAAGTCGGGCTACTCGGTGCTGTCTGAGAAGTTCTGGACCTCGTGCTGGTCTACGAGCTTTTAAATTCACTTTCTCCATTCGTCTTCTCACCGTACGCTCACTAACATTAACGCCTCTTGCGATTTGGAGCCGCTGGCGTATCTCAACAGCGGTCAGGTAGCGGTTTCTCAAAATCTCCATAACAATAAAACGATCGTCCCGGGCCGATGTGCACCTTACGCCCCCACTGCCTGGCCTGCGGGTGTAGCGGCCTGTCTCCTGGTATCGTTTCAGTGAATACTGCATTGAGGACCGTGGTACGTTAAGCACAATAGCAACTTCACGCTGTGTCAGCCCTTGGTCAATTAATGCTACTGCTTGTGCAACTTGTGCTGGTGTTAATGGCATTTTTATTGGCTTTAAAGCACCTTTAGTTATTGAATTAAGACACAAGATCACAATAATTGAATAACCTTACAGTAAACTTTCACAACACACAAATTTAAAATGTGAACTTAGTCGCTCAAATGACCTGATTCAACTAAAAATTAAAGAATCGTCATGGTGCACTTAAACATAATGAATTACCCTCTTGAACTTGAGGGTAAACATTTTTTGACATACTTGCATAACAAACATTCATCAGAAACACTTAAAGCTTTTGCTATCGCGAGATAACCGCTTGGCCAAGATTCCGTGCCGCTGAGTGTATTTCACCCATCATCAAAGATCTAGTTAGTACTGTCGTCTGTCTTCGTTTTCGGGAGCGTTTCAAAAATACCCTGTATATATATATAATGTGTTTGTAGATGCGTGTGCGCGTGTGTGATTGTGTATGTGTGTGTGTGGAAGTATGTGTGTGTAAAATGCTTTAGTATTATATAAATTAACATGCTATATTGTGATGTTACATAAGCTTTTTGGTGACGACGTGTTTAAAACTATTATTAGACAGAATTGAGTTTGATGAATAGCTGGTACGCGACAAAGGTACATGGAATAAACGTTTATTTGTGTGACGAGTGCGCTTTGAAGGTACGTTAAGCGATATCATCGATAGCAGCTCCGGAGAATCTGTTTGACCTGTGAGAAATCTATGCAAAAATAACATATCGAGCAACTCGCGCCGATCTCTTAATGGTAAAAATCCGTAAAAACGACAGCTATCTTCATAGATAACAGAATTTTGATGCATTTTGAAATTTAGGTATTTAATAATTTTTTTCTGGATGGATGCAATGGCATCAATATGCTTTGCGTACTAAGGAGACCATACACAGCTCGCATATTCGAGTAAGCTTCTTACATATGCAAAGTAAATTGCGTTTATGCACTTGATATTACTGAAAGGCTTGCACACTCTATATACAAAACCTAGCATTTTATATGCTCTTTCTGTTATGTAGTTTATATGGTCCACCATTGTGAGCTTGGAATCCAAAATTACTCCTAAACCCCTAACCCTACAAGATTTTTGTAGGGGAATATTATTTATTGTATATTGAAATAATACCGGATTTTTTTTACGTGTAAAGGTTATTTGATTACACTTCTCCACATTGATGCTTATTCTATTAATGTTATAATATTTTGCTAAGTTGTCTTAAGTCATTTTGAAGGATTATACAATCTTCAATTTTTCTTACATTACAGTAAACTTTTTTGTCGTCAGCAAACGTTAGTAATTTAGAATGCCTGAGATATGAGTGTATATCAAATAGATAGGCATTGTAGAGGAGTGGGCCTAAATGAGAACCTTGTGGTACTCCAGATTTTATAGTTATGAAGTCTAATCTGCACCCGCCAAGATGCACACTATTTGTACCGACCCTTATTTAGAACAATTGTAGTTACGTCCGTGGATACCAAACTATCCACAACAAAAGACCTGAGGAACAATAACATTTTTAAGGAATCTTCAGTGAATATAGTTTAATTCTGTTTGTAAAGTGCATTATTATATTAATTACAAACTATCACTCGTAGCTTAAATATAATTTTACTGAAAAACAATGTGTATTGTTCAATACTAAAATTGGGCCGACAACCTGACAACGGTCTTTTTTTTTTGAAACAGCTATACTTTGAATTTAAAATATGACTCGATTTTACACTTAGAACTGTGATATGTATACGTAATTATAAAGCACAAATCATCTAGTTTACTTTGACGTATAATAATCTAAGAAATATTAAATAAAACTAAAGTACTTACGACATAATCGCTGGCACTCCAAAAACACTTTTTCACAAAACACCGAGGTGTAGCACTGAAGTTAGATAATTATGATTCATTCGTCAAGGCTTGTTACACTGCCATCTCGTATTTAATACGTAAAATAGTTCGTCAGCTATCGATTCCATAAACAAAACTCAAAATAACCGCAGATGTCCCTAGATGTCAGTTTTATAAAACTTGACGCTATGGATACTATACTATCCAGGACGTACAACGCTATTTTTATTTTCGATAGCATAGTATCCATGGACGTTTCAGTGGCTATGTGCATTGTCCTACCTCGAAAGAGTTAGATGGAAAATTATTATATATTAGTAGTATAGTTTTAGCACGAATGGGTCGGCTCGACCGGGGAAGGACCACGCTCTCACAGGATACGGTATGGTGAGTGTAGAGAACCGGAGACCCTTATTACAGGAAACGAGGCATTCCATCGTAGTCCTCACGGGTGATGATGATGTCTATGGGTCACAGCAACCACTTACCATCCGGTGGACTGTGTGCTCGTTTGTCACCCTGTCCTATAAAAAAAATACATTTTTATGTTAATAAGTACTGAAACATTTTTTTTTGTTACAGAGAGGAGGATTTGGACGTGGTAGGCCGGCTCCTTGAATAAGTTTTAAATAAAAAATTAAACCTTTCTGTGTTTACATTATTTACAGTATACATTACATTACACTATATTCACACTTCACTTACCAGTGTGAAGCTGATCCGTTTGATATGTTGGTCTGTTTCCACCAAAACTTGACTACTATTTATTATATAAAGGAACGCCCAAACTGACTCAAATAAAGCTTTTTCAAAAGATTACACAAGACAGGATACAAGTACAAGGCGAACAAAACCGTTTCGAAAAGCGATATGATGCCTTTTCATTGACTGAAATGCAGTGGAGTAACCAAAAAGACCTAAATTTAATGTGGGCTAGGTGAATTTTGCGAGGCTCCTAACGACAAAATATTTTTAATGAATTGTATTTGGATTTCCAATCCTGTCCACTGCTGAACAAAAGCCTCTTCAAACAACTGTCATGGTCTTGAGTCACCAAGATCATCCTGCATGGTTAACATGTTCGACCTCCATATACTCTATGCGTCTATTATGAGAGTGAGAGTTTTGGCGGAAGCTTAGCCCATAGAGATATACCTATGGAGGCGGCATATTCTACTAGAGTGCGCGCAAGATAACTCTGCGCGCGACTGATGGCGTGCTTAATGTTGCCAGCTTAACTAATATTTTTTCCTTCGTTTAATCTTATTACTGGAATTGTATAATTATATCAAATTACATAAATTACCTAATTGATTACCAAATCTCAATTAAAAAAACTGTAATGTTCAGCCTAAACTTACAAAGACCTAATAATTTTTTAAACCCCATATTTATTGTTTAAGATCCGCGTAATAAATATATTTCTTGATTCTAACTTTCATAAGTTTGATGCCTCACTACACAAGTTTAACTACGCCACTACAATTTTTTACACAATTACAGGTACCTATTATATGCGTGTATAAAAGGACTAATACTAAGATTAATGACTACTGATATTTTGTCTATAATAAATTTTTCCAAAAAGGTATTTTGAAACAACTGAAATAGCATTATAATATTTATTATAAAGAACGAAATAAAAAGTCCAAGGAAACCTTGTAAATCTTTTATTGAATACTTAATATTATTTATAAATTTGGTGTAACAATGGTCCTGCAGTGGATCAACGCCTTCCATTCGCATATCTTCATCAGAATCCATGCTAGAGTCTTCATCAGATGACTCGGATGTGTCACCTGTAACATTAATTACAAATTCATCCATTTCCATATCCATCAGCCTATCTGATTGGAAATATTTATCTTCTATTTTTTCTACATGTTGGCATACGTTGAACCATTCTTCTGTCGTTACTGTTCTAAACGCCGCCTCAGTAATAGCAGCTATTTCGCTAGGAGCTTGAGTGATATTTTTCTCTGCGACGCATTGCATCTTTATTATATATCTTTACTATTGCCCAAATTTTTTCTATGGGATTTAAATCGCAGTGGTAAGGCGGCAAACGGAGAATATTCATTTAGCATTTGATCTATTTCGTACTGTGGGTCTCCTTTGTATTTTTTAATTAATTCGTATAATTGCGCTTTCGTCCAACAGTCTTCAAATGTAATACCATTTCTCGTAAGCCATCCTTGGAGCTCTGCTTTTGTATTGCCAATTGTAGGCGCCTTGTTGATCTGTGTGCAGTGGTATGACGCATTATCCATCACTACAATGCAATTCGTTGGAAGATTCGGCACAATTTTTTCTTTCATCCACCGCATGAAGTTAGCTGAATTCATATCGTCATGATAGTCACTCGATTTGGAGTTAGACCTGAACAGCAGCAGTCCGTTTTCAACAAACCCAGTTTTACCTCCACCATGGCTATTATCCATCTTGCACCGACGCTATCAGAAGCAAGAATACCAGGCTGTTCCTTCGATTGCCAACATTTTGAAGGTGGTATGAAGCATGTATATACGTTACGTCAACATAAATTACCGGTCGATTTTCTTCCTGACGATTCTTGCGCAACCTCAGAATATATTTTGCTCTCAAGCTGCAATATCACTGCGTTCTACCAATACTTTTCGTTTAGACTGGCACCTTTTGTATTTGTAGCCATAGTCTTTAAAATACTCCTCAACGATGTTCTGCCATATTTAAAACCAATATCAGTTTTCAATTCCAACCAAAGTTTATTTATGGTAGGAATCTCCTTCTTCACGACGTAAAATGATTGAATTAAATGCCTTATAGCGCACATATCGAAATCGTCTAAATCATAATTTTTTTTTCCTTCGGTTCCTAGTTTTTCCCGGCGTCACAATTTTAGAAGATGAAGCTTCTGCTATATTACCCTCTTGACTTATCTGGGTGACGGTGCGTTCAGAAACACCTAAAACAAAATAAAAACAATGCATTATAAATACATGATATTAATGACACGAGGAAATTAAAAAGGAACAAATAGAGAAAATTGGGGAATTTTATTGTAATGGCATCCCTAAAAATTACCTGTTAAATATGCAACGCGGGCTCTAACTTTGGAAAACGGTACTATAGGCCCGTTATTGTCTCGTTCTTCTTCACAAGCACGTTTGACCTTCAAAATAACATCCCTGCCAGCACTTTTAATCACTTTCGGCATAATGATAACGATTAATTACTGCAAAAAAGAATAAAAACAGGACACCTACCACTCTGTTTAGACACTTGCCATAAACAGTAAGATGGCGGCACACGATTAGTTCCAATTTTGGCCGCGCGCAGGGTTATCTTGCGCGCACTATATAGAAATAATAGTTATATAAATATCTATAATATCGACACACACTTGTCAAAAACAGTTTTGTCTCTTTTTATCAAAGCAGTAGCTGCAATAGAAAAGAGAGACAACTACACTTAGTCAAGTGCTTATTTTCGTAACACTTTCGTGTGACGTCATTAGCTCATCCATGCGTGACTGCGCCGCCATGTTAAGCGCCAAGTTTTGTGGTAGAACTGCTGTCAAACTGTCAAAAAGTAGTGGCAAAGTGTTGTACTAGAAATTATTTTAATAGATTAATTTTGTTCAGAAATGAATAAATAATATTAATAGTTTATAATTCCCGGATATCATGTTTCATGATCATGCCAGATTTTCGAATTTCAAATGAACAAAATTAATGTACCTACCTGTGAAAATAATATTTTTCATTTAAAATCTGAATATATATATTATTTTATATTAAAAATACTATAATATGGGATCAGGGATCTCCATCCCAGTAATATTTTACAGTAAACAAATTTGGTATACAAGCAAAAAATCTTCTCAAGAATCTTCCCACTACTCTGTCAATATTCATTTTTATTGTGTGCGTTATAACTTTGTTCACAATTATATAAATGATGTAAAAACTTGAGTAAGTACTTAGCACACTCAGAACATTGTTTAAAACAAGTTGCAAGTTAGTTCTTTGTTTGACTGTACCTAATACAAGAAATCTGTAGCAGATTATGCACTGCGTAAGTGTACATATGCGGTGAAGCCTGGTGAAGCAGCTCAAGCGAAACTTAAGGGATAGCAATCCAAATCTAATTTGACAACCCAACAATATCCATTGCTTCATGTGATTGAAAAATTCGTTTGCTCGACAACAAAAACAACGCAATGGATATTGTTAAACTGAAATTGGTATGGTGTGTTACACAATTAGGCTACGGATTTAATTTCTATCTACACAAAAGCCATAAAACTGCCAGACACATTATTTATTCCTCAGATAAGTTATTTGACGATTGAAAATATAGCCCTGTACCTATATAAATACCTACGGAATAAAATAAATAAAGCAACAAATTCAATTATATGAAATGAGAACAAATTCATATTAGTAAAAATATCGATATCAGCTGCCCATACTGCTGAGTTACAACCCTATAAAAGGCGGCCATTTTATGCGCCAGTGTATTGTAGGTAGTCACGCTGTAGGTATGCCCAGTCCATATACTTCTAAGTCAGTGGCTTAATCGGCGGCGGATTGCTTTGTTCCTGTATTATTGTTTAAGTAATAGTTTGAAGTGGATTTTGATATGTAAAAGTAGTGCGATTTTGAGTACTAAATGTCTGCGCATGTGAACTATTACTGAAACGGTAAAGCGGGTGCTCCGATGGTGGTGTGAATCTCAAGATAAGGTTTCTGTCTGTTTAGGCGCCTTGAGATATATAACAATTGTCTACTGGCTCAAGTTGCCGTCAAAATCTCCCAAAGGCTACGCAATGTGACGCATGAACATATTGTGAAGCAGCATAGACTTAGAATATACTACGCTAGTATATTCTAGGTCTATGGCGAAGCAGTGTACTATAAAGGATTAGGTATTATCACTTGATACTGAGATAAATATAGACATGGCTTAAAAGGCAAGCATCCAAGCCAAAAATCTTAATAAAAATGCGTCTATTATAGTTACTGACCTCTACAAGTACGCTACATACGGCTACATCGTAGACAGTCTATATTTCTCTGTCTACGGGCTACATAATTGTTTTGGTTTTGGCCACAGAACAGACAGAGAACAGATAGATTACTGGCTGAACTCTCACATCCGGAATGTCTCTCTGAATTCATATTATTAGTCTAGCACTTCTTATTAGTTTGTGGTTATCATAAAATTTAACTGTGCTCCATACACATTCTGATTTTTTCAGATTATGATTTTCTCAGATCGATCTGTAAGAATGACACTGACGAGCGTTCTGAATTCCGGATCGGAATATTTAAGATTATGATTTCATAACGTGCGTTTTTCTATACATTTGAGCACGCGAGTACACACACACACCAGAATCAGATTATAAATTATTTCATTTGACACTGCGAGCGGTAACGGCTAGACGTGCTGCGACTTGTGAAGTTGTAATGTAGAACTTTCCCTTATTCTGTTCACATTAAGAGGATGAATCCAGTGTATTCGTTTGTCTCTTTTTTAGGGTTCCGTACCCGAAGGGTAACCGGGACCCTATTACTAAGCCTCCGCTATCCGTCCGTCTGTCTGTCAGCGGGCTGTATCTCATTATCTGTAATATGTAGACAGTTGAAATTTTCACAGAATGTGTATTTCTATTGCTACTATAACAAAATAAATTAAAAATTAAAGGGGCTCCCCTACTAGGAACGTGTATTACGATGTTACGGAACCCTTCATGCGCGAGTTCGACTCGCACTTGGCCGGTTATTTTATTATTTAAAGTTAAAAGTAGTGCGATGTTTATTATTATATATTCCTCTTCTATATTCGAGACGTGTGCCTGAGCCGAGAAACACGAGACTACGGATTTATCTGAATTTTTAAGATATGTGTGAGGCAGCTTACGGAATTCATATTTTGAATTCCGACTCTGAATTCAGAGAGGCATTCCGGATGTGTGAGTCCAGCCTTAGTAGTCTGTGACAGAACACAATAATTACTCTCTACCGAGACACCGAGAGATTTTGGCCAAGTTGTAGTTTGTGGAATGTGTGGATATTGAATAACTGCCAGTCCTATGCTCCTATGTAGGTACTGCATTTTAATATTTTTGAAAACCTCGGTTTATTGATGAAAATTAAAGCCACAGAATACATGTACCCTGACGGGTAAAAGTTAAAGCTATAGGAAACACGGGAAACAGGAATGGCCTTTAGTGAAGTTTGTAGAATTTGTTTATGCGCTAATGTACGCATGTCTGTACTAAAGAAGACTGGTCTCCAAAATTTGTACAAAACCTTGACGGACAGTTTTGTAAGTTTGTTAATATTTCTTAAATATTGCAAATTGAAGTTGCGGTAATTTTTTGTTATCGCCTGGAAATACATTGTAACTTGCCTGATATAAAATGCGATAGATCGGGGCTAGACTAAGGTGCGGCGTATAGTGACAAATACAATCAGAACCTGAAAAACAACAGCCTGAAATCCTACTACGTATTAGAAGAGACACGAAGACTTAGTTGTTTGCAACTGCGATATGCCCGCGGGCTCAAACTTAACGCTGCAGCTATGTTATGGTTGTATCACAGGTGGGTCAGCTCTATCGGGGTGGTACCATGCTCGTTCAGAATACTAGCGTAAAATAGCAGCTTAATGCTGCTCTGATTATGAGACTCTATGGTGAGTGTAGAGAACCGGAGAACTGAACGTCAATAACGGTGTTTTTGGTGTCATATTAATTATTTTAAGTTTTCTGTTAATATTCTGATTCCATTCCTAATTTATTATAGTATACAGTAAGGAATCCACATTACATGCAATAAATGAAACCATAAGTAATACTAGTCCATAGAAGTGTAGAAAAATTAAATATTAAATTAAAACCCGTAAAATAAAAAGTGAAATTTTCAAACAAAATAAATATTAAAATAAATTCAGTAAAAGTAAACATCTGTTTAGACTACGTACCTTGACCCCTTGGAAGAGTGGCAACGTTGCACGCGGGTGGCATGGCGGTTGGCGGCAGGCAGCGTTATTGTCGGCACGGCCTTTGGTTCGTTTGACAATGTGCGACGAAATAAAAACTTACTCACTAAACTGTTTAGGTATTTTTACCGCCACTTTTTTATTTCGCGAAAATGGAACTGAACGAAATAAATATTATTGCATATTAGTTGCAAAATTTAATGGAACCCTAAATTTTAAAATTTTCAAAATGTCCGCCACGTTCTTGAATGTACAAGTTACATCGCCACATAATGTTGTCCTGAAGCCTGCTCAACAAATTTCGTTCAGGATCCAGAGCCAGGGCTTTTAATTTGTCAAAGGCGGCAACTATACGATTGCGTAGTTCATCTTCGGTTTCGGAAATCTTTGAGTACACCTCATTTTTAATAAAGCCCCATAAAAAGAAGTCTAGAGGAGTGAGGTCGGGCGACCGAGCTGGCCACCTGCCATAGCGCCCTATCCATTTTTCGCCGAACATGGTGTTAAGCCGCTCTCTCGCGAGGAGTACGGAGTGTGGAGGAGCTCCATCTAACTGGAACCATACCCGCCCGTAAGCTGCCACAGACAATCCTTCTAAATATTCTGTTATTGGGCCGTTAAGAATATTGAGAAACTTCTGTGCATTCAGGTTTCCGTCAATAAAAATAGGGCCGATTATTTGATCTCCGTGAATGCCTGCCCAAACATTAATGGAAAATCGGTATTGATGAGCTGATTCCCTAAATAAATGGGGATCCGTATGGCTCCAGTGACGCATGGTTTGTCGGTTCCATATGCCGTTTCGAGTAAACGTGCTTTCATCTGTCCAAAACACATTTGATAGGAAACGTTGGTCTTGAGACATTTTTTCCAGTACCCAGTGGCTGTAAGACTCTCTAATCGGCTTATCACGGGGTAGCAGCGCCTGCACCTTAGCATATTTATAAGGACGTAGTTTGTTCCTTTTCAGCACTCGGTGTATTGTTCTATGCCTCACTCTAAACACACGCCCAGCTTGTCTAAGGTTGCAGGTTGGATTCCGATCGAAATGGTCTAAGACTCGTTGTTCGAACGAGGGTGCAAAGTGACGCGGAGCAACTCCTTGATGAGTGTTGGGCACTATGCGCTGATTTTCCCTGATTCTTTCGACATCACCTAGGATTGTCCGGACGCTAGTAGGGCAGACGCGAGTTGCGCCATATCTCTCACGATAAGTACGCAGAGTTAACGCTGAATTTTGGCGGCATTCGCCATACAATAAAACCATGTCTGTATACTCTGCCGCACTGTAAAAATGCTGCTGTCTTGGCATTTTCCGCCGCCAACACGTACACACAAAAGTCAAGTAGTATCAATATCACAGTGAAAAAAATAATAAAAATAAACGTACTTAAAAACACTATTTACACACACAAAGTCAACCTAATAAGTGTCTATTTCACAGTAAAAAAAATTGTTGGACTAATTGTATTTATCTTACGAAAAATAAATCACATGAAGCAATGCGCGTAAGCAGCGAAGAAACGCACCTATATTCTGGAAGAATTGCAGTGAACTGAAAGCCAAACTTCCAAATTCCAAAATGGCGAAAATAATAAAAGTAATAAATACGGCGGCCACAAGGTGCAATTATCGTTTATCGATACTTTTCTTTTTACACTTACTTACTTACTACATTTGAATACAAGTAATTTTGATTTTTGATTTAATAACAATCGACAAGTTATTAATTGTTAAAAAAATGTTTATTTTTGTACAATTGAACTTACGAAACTACCGTTTTGTGACTTCCTAGGAAACGGGTAAGTATGACTTTTTTAATTGGTTGTTTTTATGGGTTTTTTATCATGTCAAAATAATTTATTATCTCTAAATCTACAAGAACACACTTAAACAAAAAAGCTTTAAAGTTTTGCTTTAAATACTTAGGTCGTAGTGTTTTTAGAATTATCATAACACGATAATTCTAAAAAAAACATGCCCTAAGTGTTTAAAGCTAAACATTTTTTTTTGTTTACCGATCATTACTCCCTTTGAAGGAAGCTAATGGTCGATAACAGGTGTCCTACTTTACGACACAGGCGCGCCCGCACTTGCGCCGTTGCCTTTGAAGAACGCCGCGTGCCTCGTGCCGCTTGTTTATGGACGCCGCCAAAAGACACCGCTGTCGATAGTCGATACGTCGCAATAGTTTGCACTGCGTGGCAACGTCGCTTTTTAATGTTCAAGGATTCAAGTTCATTGAATCATTGACTTAATGACCCAATTCTATAGAGTTCAAATTTGCTTAAAATTATAACTACTTTTTGACCTAATTACTGGACAGATTACGTTATTAAGTAAGTGGTTTCATTTATTGCATATATGTACCATACCCCATTCTGTATATTAATAACATTTATCTGTATTTTCATATTATCACTCATTTAGCGACAATTTCTTAGTATTACAAAATAGTTTAAAGTAGCGTTAGACTCTCGTAGTCGCCATGTCTGATCCATCTATTCCGCCTAAGCCACCGGATCCGAATTGTTCTGATCCTAACATTATTTCCTCTCCAGCTGCTTATGTTGAAATTCAAAATGACTTAGAAGGTCTATTTAAAAAACCATGGCAGTCATTATCTCAAGAAATTTTTGATGATAACTACAAATTTATTACCAATAAAAAGAAAAGGAAACATAAAACGAAAGAAAGGAAGAAAGAAGAACATGCTAATCGGGTTGACTTAAATAGAAAAAAATCAGTTTTTTCCACCAATTCCTCATTCTCAGAATCGGACTGCGATACTGGTAATATTTTAACATTTAAAATTAAATTTATGGGATCTAACTCTAACCAAGGCAAATCAGGACAAAGTCTTTACGAATCTCCCATGTCTTTATCATCCAATATTACTTGTACTCAATCATCTGAAATCCCTCTTTCACAATCATCTGACATCCCACTACCACAAACATTAAATTCTGCCTATAGTCAAATCTTCTAAATCTCTTAACATACAAATAGCGATAATGCAAAAATAGATTCACAAAGATTTCAATCTCTTCGTCCTTATAATTTAAAAGATTCAGGTCCTTTTATCGTCCATGTTCAAGTAAAAGAAGATTCTCCTAATTCTGGTAACACTTGAAATGCTATTTCATTTGGTCACTTTTTGAAAAAATTATACTCAACCAAATCTAAGAAATACCTTTTGACAGCTGTCAAACTTATTGGACTAGGCATGCCTACCAAAAAATCGGTACGTAGAGTATTCGATTCTTAAGAAAAATCGATATCGATTCCTTAAAGTTGTCTAGCAAACGAAAGTAGGGACTGAAAAAGCGCGGCAAATTTAAAAAATCTCAGCCTAGCAACCCCAAAATTCGTATGAAGTACCTGGAATAACCTTACTTGATACTTTAGAGTTGTTTTTTGTGTAAAACATTATTTGTACAATATTACTTGACAGCATGTGAACAGGTCCAAAAATGGGAACCTACGGTAGCTGTTGTATGCAAAGTCGTATTTTTAATCAGACGAAGTAAACTGAAATTTTGAGATGTAAAATCATGTCTACCCATTATGATCCAAACCAAAGAGACATTTCGTGGGTGTCATTTCTAAAATCAGTTTACTTCGTTGGTATAAAAATACGACTAGGTATTATGTGATATTATCTGAATAAAAAAAACAACAATATTCTATAATAATTTTGGATTATGGTAGTGAATAACTACCATAATCGAAATCTGAATCTAGGATTTCCATGGAGAAAGATTCATTTGACCCACTGGAATCACTGTCTTCAACATGAATAATAAAACTTTCTAAATTATCTTCTGTTATTCTATCCCTTTCTTTATATTTATTTTCAATGTGAATTACATGATCAGTCATTTTCTTCCATTCCTGTGGAGTTATGCTTTCAAAAGACTCTTTAATAAGTTTCTCTAACTCCACAGCAGGCAGGGCAATATTTTTACTAGCCACTTTACGTTTAGCCAAACTCCATACCAGCTCAATGGCATTTAGATCGCAGTGGTAGGGGGGAAGTCGCAATACCTCATGCCCATTTTGCTTCAGAAGTTCATCAGCTTCATATACTGGTTCTGGTGTGTTTCGTTCTACAAGACATAGCAGCTCTGCTTTTGTGTGATATTGTTCAAATGGAATATCATTCAAAGTAAGCTATTCTCTTATCTCATTTTTGCGATGTTGTGATGTAGGAGCTTTATTTACAATGATTGAATGGTAACTGGCATTATCCATAACTAATACACTCGGCTCATTTAAATTGGGTATGAGCTTTTTTCTTAGCCATTTATTAAAGTTAACGGCATTCTTGTCATGGTGGTAGTCTGCCATTTTAGATTTAGTGTTAAATATTAATAATGAGTTAGGCACAGGACCTTTCTCCGATCCAGCATGTACAATTATATACCTTTTCCCTGTTGAAACATTTTCAATCACACCACTTGTAGATGGACCTTGCCAAGATTTCTTGGGCCTGTAGTTTTTATGAATATAGGTATCATCTAAATAAATGATTGGCTTTCCTTCTACGTTTCAAAGCCATGGTTCTTAAAAACCGATGATTACACAAGTTAGTAGTACCAGTTACTTGACTCCACCGAGTCAGTAATTCATTCTTGGGGCGATGTATACGCTTTTACAACAAAATCCCAGAAAATATACAAAATTCGACATGCACAAAAATCAAAAACTTTATTAAACATAGTTTGTATAAAAAGGATTATTATAATATTAAGGAATTTATGGATGATAATAACCCCTGGGAATGAGATGTTCCTTACCAAGCTATTTCTAATTTGTTTTGTGTGGTTAATTGTGTAACATACATGATTGTAAGCTGTTATTTTAAAAAAAAGTCCCGCTGGGTTTCTTGCTGGTTCTTCCCAGGACAGAGGTTTTTTTCGAACCAGTGGTAATTAAACAAAAGAGTGACTTTCAATAAGTATTATTTATAATCTATATTGCATAAAAAAGTTTCTGTTTCTGTTTCTGATGTCTCCAGGCAGATATGTCATAACATTCAATTAACAATGAACGCTCATTTTTATTTCTCTTAAATTCATAGCCATTGGACAATAATAAGTGGCGAAGAGTTTCCCGGCATCCATTAAATCCAATGCTTTCTCTTAATTCCACTAACAGAGTTCTCAACGTACGAACATGTTTTCTAACGATGTAAAATTCGTTAATTTTGTTACGAATAGCATCTATATCGAAACTATCTAGGTTGGACACTGTGGGTTTATGTGGATGTTTTTTCCCTGGAGTATTCCAGACACCTTCATTTACCACAACTTCCTTTTTTATTCTTTTTAATGTTGTAACACTCACTTCTGTAAAGAATGATGAAACAGAATGATTAGGTGCTGCATTTTTAATAGCAAATCATGTAGTAAAATATATTATTGTAAAACTTATGTATGTATTTAGTAAAAACTTACCAGTGATTGAAGCTATTTCTACCAAGTACTGGTTCTGGGTTCTTATCCGGTCTTTCTGCTCTAAATCAGTAAGTTTTTCAATAGTTTTCACTATATCATCAACCCCTGCTACATTCTCCAGATTTTCTGTAAAATAAAACAATTTGTCTTAAAATTACAATGCAACACAATGCATAATAATGCATTATAATGGTGGTGTTGAAAGTAGTTTAAACAGAATGTGAACCAAACAGAAATAGTTTTTGTAAAATCATAAATAATAATTACGAATACAAACAAAGTATTATATCAACATCAAAGCGTCATACTAACTTATGAAATCCAATACCACACGTAAACAATCTTGTTTCTGATTGAATGGGGCGTCTTTCTCCTGTTGTTTTTCTTCAAACTTCAACTTTCGTTTTTCTTCAATCATGCGAAACGACATCTCCCGCACTCCACTTTTAATCGTTTTATTTATGTTTAAGTTGGAAAATGCTCTAAAAAGGTCACAATAAATCAACGAGTCAACAACAACACGCACGCCATCTTGTTTTGACATATTGATTGAGATTGACATAAATAAAACATGGCCATATGAAAAGTTTGCAAATAATCCGAGTGTCTACTTTCATTTGCCAGACTCTAATCACTTACAGTTTTGTTTCGAATAATACCAGAATAAATTAGAAAGGGATAACATAAAACACAAGATTTATCAGTTTCTTCGTATTTATTGTTACTGATTATTTCTAGAGGCAAAGTTATATAAATTTAAAATTTGAAACTAGATTAAAAATAAATTTATTCAATCACTTTCACTACAACTAGTTGAGCTGTCGTTGTTTAGATTAATTATTATTTGATTTTCAATAATGAAGTCAAAATAAATGGCTCTTTCAAAGTCATCCATAATAATTTTCTTTGTTTTCTTCAACACTTTTGCCCCATTATCCTTTATGACATGGGTACATGCTTCCTTCAGCAAACCTTCCATTTTCTTCGCAAAGCATCAGATATTTTCATCTCGTGTGTGTTTAAGTAGAGTTAATAATATGTTTTCATTTAGAACATTTCATATAAGAACTAGCCTTTGATTTGGGCCCAAATCAATTCAATAGCGTTATAATGGCAGTGGTATGGTAGTAGTCTTGTGATATTTGCAGGAATAAAAGGGTTATAAACCACTCTTTGAATTTTCCTGCATCTATTTCCTCATCGGATTCTATTGTACTCTTTGATTGGAAGGGTAATAAGCAATTTTCTACAAATCCTCGTCCGACGAATCCTGCATAGCTAATTATACGGCGGCTACCTTTTCCCACGGGAACCACCGAGCGAGATCAGTGTCATCTGTCTATATCTGCGGCACAATATGGTTGGCGTTTAACCACGTTTCATCAACGAATATGACGTTTTCCCAATTGGTTACATTTTTCAGATTTTCTGTAAAATAAAACAATTTGTCTTAAAATTACAATGCAACACAATGCATAATAATGCATTATAATGGTGGTGTTGTAAGTAATTTAAACAGAATGTGAACCAAACAGAAATAGTTTTTGTAAAATCATAAATAATAATTACGAATACAAACAAAGTATTATATCAACATCAAAGCGTCATACTGACTTATGAAATCCAATACCACACGTAAACAATCTTGTTTCTGATTGAATGGGGCGTCTTTCTCCTGTTGTTTTTCTTCAAACTTCAACTTTCGTTTTTCTTCAATCATGCGAAACGACATCTCCCGCACTCCACTTTTAATCGTTTTATTCATGTTTAAGTTGGAAAATGCTCTAAAAAGGTCACAATAAATCAACAAGTCAACAACAACACGCCATAGGCATGCGTCAGATATATCAAAACGAATCTATAATCCGATTTCAAACACAAATCGAATCGTATAGATTTCTCAAACTAGAAAATCCGATTTCAAAAATCGACCTAACTAAGCTACGATCTTACGATCTGTACAACCAAACTATTTGAATCGATAACAACCAAATCCAAAGTTGGATTGTTATCGATTATTCAGATTTTATCAGTTTGCGTTTGTATTCCAAACGCAAACTGATGCGTAGAAATCTGTTTTCTCAGTTTCTCTCTTTCTAACCAGACACAACATAGCGGAATGAAAAGGATGGCGTGAATTTTGCGATTTGGATTTCAGTTTGTCGGCTATGGAAATCTATCACACATTGAAATATGCGATCAATATTATCCTTACTGCTAAGTACTTAAAGTCTATATTTGCTTTGCAAGATTATGTGTTAATGAATTTTTGGTTCCGGAATCTTTGAAATATGCGATCAATATCGTTCTTATTATAAAGATTTTAAAAACTATATTTGTGAGATTATCTGATGATTTATTTTTGTTGTTGGTTTAGTGTTTGTTTACTAGAAATAATCTTTTGTTTTCATGTTGATTTCGTTTAGATGCAAACTTGATCTTGGTGATAAGTGCGCGCGTGCCAGTCAGTCGTATCAGTGAATTACAGAATATGTTGTAATTACAAGTACATATGTTTATTGCCTGTTTGTTTAGTAGAATTTAGAGTAAAAAAAAAATAAGTTAACTAAGTGAATTGTGTGTGAGTATATATATAAGTAAGTTTACATAACAGTGAGGTATGGACTCATTTTGACAAAAAAGAAAATGCTTCTGGAGTTGCAGTGTGTAAATATTATAGTCAAAATATATCATATAAATCTACAACGGGTAATCTAGAAGCTCATTTAAAACGATCTCACGCTTCAATTTATTTGGCGCAAAGGACAAGTACCGATTTAGGAAATAAAAAAAAATATTAAGAAATCATTGTAAATATGCCGATTTTAAAATGCGCCGGATAAGTATTAATTTCATACAAAACCTTTCTGCTAGTCCTAAGCCTAGATTGAAGAATAAAGAATAATCGCGCAAATCTGTTTCTGTATTACATTTGCGTTTGTCTTTTCGTTAATTTATAAAACGAAATATAAATACGCAAACGAATTGGCGTGGCTAAGCGCTACTGAAATCGGATTTTTAAAAACGGATTTTGAAATCGATTTTGAAATCTGAAATCGGATAAATATCCGTTTGCGTGCAAATTCAAAAACGCCCATGACTAACACGCCATCTTGTTTTGACATATTGATTGAGATTGACATAAATAAAACATGGCCATATGAAAAGTTTGCAAATAATTCGAGTGTCTACTTTCATTTGCCAGACTCTAATCACTTACAGTTTTGTTTCGAATAATACCAGAATAAATTAGAAACGGATAACATAAAACACAAGATTTATCAGTTTCTTCGTATTTATTGTTACTGATTATTTCTAGAGGCAAAGTTATATAAATTTAAAATTTGAAACTAGATTAAAAATAAATTTATTCAATCACTTTCACTACAACTAGTTGAGCTGTCGTTGTTTAGATTAATTATTATTTGATTTTCAATAATGAAGTCAAAATAAATGGCTCTTTCAAAGTCATCCATAATAATTTTCTTTGTTTTCTTCAACACTTTTGCCCCATTATCCTTTATGACATGGGTACATGCTTCCTTCAGCAAACCTTCCATTTTCTTCGCAAAGCATCAGATATTTTCATCTCGTGTGTGTTTAAGTAGAGTTAATAATATGTTTTCATTTAGAACATTTCATATAAGAACTAGCCTTTGATTTGGGCCCAAATCAATTCAATAGCGTTATAATGGCAGTGGTATGGTAGTAGTCTTGTGATATTTGCAGGAATATTTTGTAAAAGGGTTATAAACCACTCTTTGAATTTTTCTGCATCTATTTCCTCATCGGATTCTATTGTACTCTTTGATTGGAAGGGTAATAAGCAATTTTCTACAAATCCTCCTCCGACGGATCCTGCATAGCTAATTATACGGCGGCTACCTTTTCCCACGGGAACCACCGAGCAAGATCAGTGTCATCTATCTATATCTGCGGCACAGTATGGTTGGCGTTTAACCACGTTTCATCAACGAATATGACGTTGTCCCAATTGGTTACATTTTTCATTTCTCTTAAAAATGTTATTCTTTGCAAAACTATGTCATGCCTCTCCATAATTATTTTGCGTTTATCAATTCTTTTGTATCGGAAGCCCATGCGTTTTAATATGGTTCTCAAAGACTATACTACTATTGTACAAACCGGCATCTACTAAACTTTCTTGCAATTTCGCCGCAGTAGGACTTTCGCCCCTTGTGAAATAGCCGCAGACATGGTTTCTAACAGCATGTGCGTCTAATTAATCGATACCTGTTACTGGTTTGTTCTTTTTTCGTTTTTTCAGCGTGTGAATTAGATTATTCTCACTGCCTGAAGGCCCACACTTTTCAGTGACGATCTTGGCAACGATGCTTTTGCCAATTCCCAGTGACATGATCCCGCACTTATGTCACTGGTAAAAGCGGCCCACCGTTGTGTGACTCACGTTTGAAATATTCGTGTAATTTCACTACCAATGCACGAACCGGACTGTTTAAAGTGCAACAACTACAACTACGCTCTCTTTTCGACATTATGGTCACTTGTTTAATCAAAGTCCAGTATATAACTTGCCAAGATCAACGAATATAGTAAAATCAGTCTAAAAAGTTATAGCCGAGTCACAAAATAAGACAAACACAAAATTACAAAAGTACGCACAGTAAGCTCCCAAAATGGCGGGAGATTGGAATTACGTACGATGTTACACTGACAAAGTAGGAAACTATAAAAATAATAAAACTTGTTTTATTCATGATTCATATAATTTAAGCAATTTTAAAAACAAAATTCAAATAAACAAATAATAAATTTAAACAATTAAAGATTCGGCCGCGGGTTCGAATCCCGCACGGAACAAGTATTTGTATGGCCTACAAATAATTGTTCTGGGTCTGGATGTTTCTTTGTGAAACCTATGTATGTAAACTGCCCCCCCCCCGATACAGGAGAAAATCCTAGTGTGGAGGTAACGTTTTAAAAAATATCCTTTTTTTTTCGATTATTTGAATATGTATACCGATTATTCGCATAACAATGAATTTTAATCATTCAAACACTACGGTAAGGTACATAGCGACATATCATTGAAACAACGTCAGGCAAAAAAGTTGACTCTGGTTAAATATTTTATATTTTGCTTTTTTTGAAAGAATCCAACTTAAATTAGTGATAAAGAATTATACAGATATATAGCAGCTTAAGCTTAAATATATAGCAGCTATTTCTTAGATTTGGTTGAGTATAAATATTAAAAATATAGTTAATGGAGGCCTAAAACGTATCGACAGGAATAGAATAACGATTGAATTCTCTAAATTTATTGATGCAAATCTATTTTCAGAAAATTTTATTCCATCCTTCCACGTATCTCGTATGGGTGTTATAGAAGGTGTACCAAAAGATTGGACACCAGAAGAGACACTACACGAGCACTTGCTTTACTTATTTCTGTAGATATAGAGTCATACCCCACAGCTTTGGTGTTATTTAATGATTTAATTATATTTATCATTTCAAGCTCTGAAGTATGTATCAAGAATATTGATTTATCATTAACATCTATTGATATTTTTTGATATTGTTCGTTTGGCGCATGTAAATTATTTCCATTACTAATATTAATGAAAAAGTCATTAAAAAAAGTAGCTATTTGGATAGGATTGCTAAAACAACTGGCTACGTGCCAGTTGAAGCTGGCTAAACGTAAACCCTAAAAGGTGGTTTAATAAAATAATATATTAACAACTTGCATTTTATTTAATCCGTAACCGAAGCGTATTTTCAAATCGCTACGGATTATTAGGAACATTACAAGATTATACATACAAGATTAGATAAAGATTGTATAAGAACAGATAGCTAAATAAAATAATTGTACAACTCAGATTTATACTAAGTATTAGGTCCTTACATATGAAATTGGCGTTTTGTACGGGAGGAATATAAAGTCATTTTTTTTTTGTAAAATATATTTAATTAATCAAAGTATGCACCGTTGTTATCTATGCAATTTTGCCATCTTATTGGTAGTTCATTGATGCCGTTACTAAAAAAACCATGGGAGCGAGAATCAATAAACTCTTTGAAGGCGGTTTGAGGCTGCCGCATCGGAGTTGAATTTTTTTCCTTGTAAGAAGTTGTCCAAATAACGGAAAAAATGGTAATCTGTTGGAGCAAGGTCCGGGGAGTACGGTGGATGTCGCAGACATTCCAATTGTAGCTCATCTAACTTAGTGATTGTTTGTGTGCAGCGTGAAGCAGCAGTGGCCTAGAGCGATTGACCAATCTCGGTTGTTTAGCAGCTAGTTCTTCCTTCATGGTTTGCAGTTGCTGACAATAGATATCTGCCGCAATTTTTTGGCCAGATTTTAGAAAGCTGTAGTGAACGACACCGGCGCTAGTTCACCAAACACTCACACGTAACTTTTTCTGAGTCAATTTTCGTTTAGAGCAGGATTTGGCTGGGTCTCCAGGGTTCAGCCATTGCGACGAGCGCTTCCGATTATCGTACAGTATCCACTTTTCATCACAAGTAATTATTCGATTTAAAATCCCTTCATTATTGTGTCGGTTGAGCAAAGTAACACAGCAGTCGACGCGTGTTTGCAAGTTTGATTCACTCAATTCATGAGGTACCCATCGTTCAAGTTTTTTTACTTTCCCGATTTGCTTCAAGTGGATTAATATAGTTTTATCACTTACCCCGAAGCCTGCAGCTATCTCTGAAGTCCTTTGTGATGGATCCGCTTCCACAATAGACTTTAATTCTTCATTTTCCACTTTGGTCTCCGGCCTTTGGATCATCAATCCTTCGAGCTGTTTCTGCAGCACTGGTGCCACGGTAGAACTCGTACTCGTAAATATACCGATATTTCATGTTTTCCATTGTGCGGTAATAAGCGACGCCAAAGAATAAAATAATGAGGAAAAAACAAATGAATGACTGTTTTCAAAACTCAAATGTACCAGCTAAACGAATTTATAGATTTGAATTTGGAATTCTTAACCAAAGAGGAGATATTTCAGCCCAAAGTGGTCAGTACGACAAAACGCTAATTTTGTATTTAAGGACCTAATCTTTTGTAAAAACAAAAAGTCGATTACAAAACATTGTTTAATTGTCGTAAAAGAATACTCAGCATTGTTTTGTGAAAATGCACGATGATTTCTGGCAACCAGTGTCTCGAATAGAATCGAGTCGATGTCACAAATCTCAGGCTTCTTATAATCACATACGTCTGGCGGCCTTGTGCAGCATTTGATTCCCCACAGCCTTAACAACATTTGAAAAGGTAAAAATAAAACAATAGCTTAATAGCGACCATAATTTATTGTATAATCTACTAACGACTTTCATAAATATATTTATTGGCAGACATCTACCATTTTTGATGATTGATGGTAACTATAATTTAGCATACTTGCACCTTGGGAGGATCGGGTTTGGGGAACTCGCCGAGTTTGTCGATGTAGTATTGGTAGGCACGGAAAGGCTTCAATTCCCATGGCACTTGATCTTCCATATGCGTCAGACAAACTCCTAAATCTTCCAAAGTGGGTACTCCACTCTGTGGTCTGTCAGTAGTCGATTCCTGAAACAGCAGAAATGAGTTTTTTTGAATAAATTTTTATTTGTATTGTGCCAGACAAAAACTGCAATTTTTAACAGTGATCATAAAACTGATGGTTATGGGTTATTTTATCTTTTATTCAATCAATTTATTTAATTACTACTCGTTTACAAGCCTTGATAGCTCATGTTCTAATATATGCCAGAAAAGTAAATCACAAAATCTGGACCCGATAAGTGACGCAGTGGTAGAGTTACCACAACCATAATACAGTTAGCCACGCTGCAGCTATATTATGGTTGTAGCACGTATGGGGCGGCTCGACCGGGGTAGGACCACGCTCTCACAGAATACCAGCGTCAAATAGCAGCTTAACACTGCTGTGTTTCGTATGGTGAGTGTAGAGAACCGGCGACCCTTTTTACTGGAAATGAGGCATTCCATCTTAGTCCTATAAAATTCAAAATCAGTCAATGAGAACTATAGGAGGTTACATAAAAAGCACCTCTATTCACGTCATGGAAAGCGATCTCAGTTTATGCCCATTACATTTAAGAAGACATTACCTTGGAGGCAAATTCTGGTTAAAAAATAAATCCGTATTAAATAACTCTTCATCTTATCTCTAGCCTATCTGAAGTCATTCAAAACAGGTATTGGAATAATAAGAAAAAACCACTGTTAACAATAATCCATGATAAGTTCAAATCACTTGTTATATATTCAAATTCAGAGTTAGGTATGTTTTCTCTGGATCGGTCGATCACTAGATTAAACCTTTCACCAGATTTTTTAAGACCAAATATAGATGGAGTCCCAAACCCTAAACATCAATACCATGAATTGACCTTGAAAACATGTGTATTAATTACCTAAACGAACAGTACCCGACGTACCTGAAGATATTTACAGATGGTTCGAAAGATAAATTCGGAATCGGGACTTCATTTTACGATATACTGCACGGTATGGCAATAAAGTTAAAAATCAATGGTAGTATTTCAATAATGGAAGCTGAGCTTGTGGCAGGCCTGCTGTACACCTTGTTTAATTTATGTTGGGAACTGAAGCGGGTACCGGAAGACTGGTGCAAAGCCGTTATAGTCCCAATATATAAGGGAAAAGGGTCACAGCAGGACTGTAAAACTACCGTAGATCAGCTTGCTTAGCATTGTGGGTAAACTGTATGCTAAGGTGTTAATTGAAAGAGTTATGGAAGAAACTGATGGAAAAATTTGGGATGTGCAAGCTGGATTTAGAAAGGGATGGGGTGTACGGATCAAGTCTTTCCATGCGCATGATTGCGGAGAAGTTTTGGCCAAAACCAGAAAGTTTTTTGCGTTCATGGACTTGAAAAGGCTTATGACAGAGGACAGGAATATGTTATGGCAAACACTGAACTCATTTGGTTTGAGCGCTGGTTTGATACAGGCATTAAGGTCTCTTTATAGGGACTCTAGTGCTTGTGTCAGGATCAACGGGGTCTACTCGGACTGGTTTGGCATCCAAAAGGTGTCAGACAGGGCTGTGTAGCTTCCGTGGCTGTTTAACCTATTTATGGACAGTTGTTTGCAAACTTTGAAAGTTGAAGAATGTGGGTTGAGAATGGGTGAGTTAACCGTCAAATGCCTTTTGTACGCCGATGATCAAGTCATATTTGCATCGTCGGCGGCCGAGTTGCAATGATGGTTACTTTAATGAACTGGTCATTAAAAGAAAGGGGTATGAAAGTGAACGCAAGTAAAACGAAAGTGATGGTTTTGAAAGAGAAGAAAGTAAAACGTTATGTGAAATAAGAATAGAAGGAGTTGATTGAGCAAGTGGATGAGTTTGTATATTTGGGATGTTTATTTAGCAGGGATGGTAGATATGATAAGGATATAGAACGACGAGTGAACGCAGAAATAGAGTGAATGGGGCTCTACACGCTATTGTGAGGAGTCAAAATGTGTCAAAAAGGCACGTTTGGCAATTCATAGTGCTGTGTTAGTCCCTACTTTAATGTATGGTAGTGAAAGTTGGGTGTGGCAGAAGAAGCATGAGAGTAGAATAAATGCTGTAGAAATGCGGTCATTAGGAGTATGCTAGGGCTGAATCTGAATGACAGGGTGAGAAATAGTGGATAAGAGAAAAGTGTGGTTTGCAAGATGACGTTGTGACCAGGATTAAGAAAGGAATGCTTCGGTGGTTTGGTCATGTAGAAAGAATGAACGAAGAAAGAGTGACAAAGCAAATTATGCTGCAGAAGTGAACGGCAGAGTCGGAAAGGACGCCCTAGACGAAGGTTTATCGACCAAATTGGCGATATATTAAAATGGGCCAGATTAGAGTACCTTAACCGACGTGCGTGTATGCGTAGATATATGGATGTAAAGGAGGCGAGAGAGGTGTGCCAGGATCGTGCCAAATGGAAGTCCGTAGTCTCTGCCTACCCCTCTGGGTGACAGGCGTGAGTGTTTATGTAAGAAGGTATCCAAATAACGGAAAAAATGGTAATCTGTTGGAGCAAGGTCCGGGGAGTACGGTGGATGTCGCAGACATTCCAATTGTAGCTCATCTAACTTAGTGATTGTTTGTTGTGCAGTGTGTGGTCTTGCGTTGCCGTGAAGCAGCAGTGGCCTAGAGCGATTGACCAATCTCGGTTGTTTAGCAGCTAGTTCTTCCTTCATGGTTTGCAGTTGCTGACAATAGATATCTGCCGCAATTGTTTGGCCAGATTTTAGAAAGCTGTAGTGAACGACACCGGCGCTAGTTCACCAAACACTCACACGTAACTTTTTCTGAGTCAATTTTCGTTTAGAGCAGGATTTGGCTGGGTCTCCAGGGTTCAGCCATTGCGACGAGCGCTTCCGATTATCGTACAGTATCCACTTTTCATCACAAGTAATTATTCGATTTAAAATCCCTTCATTATTGTGTCGGTTGAGCAAAGTAACACAGCAGTCGACGCGTGTTTGCAAGTTTGATTCACTCAATTCATGAGGTACCCATCGTTCAAGTTTTTTTACTTTCCCGATTTGCTTCAAGTGGATTAATATAGTTTTATCACTTACCCCGAAGCCTGCAGCTATCTCTGAAGTCCTTTGTGATGGATCCGCTTCCACAATAGCCTTTAATTCTTCATTTTCCACTTTGGTCTCCGGCCTTTGGATCATCAATCCTTCGAGCTGTTTCTGCAGCACTGGTGCCACGTTAGAACTCGTACTTGTAAATATACCGATATTTCATGTTTTCCATTGTGCGGTAATAAGCGACGCCAAAGAATAAAATAATGAGGAAAAAACAAATGAATGACTGTTTTCAAAACTCAAATGTACCAGCTAAATGAATTTATAGATTTGAATTTGGAATTCTTAACCAAAGAGGAGATATTTCAGCCCAAAGTGGTCAGTACGACAAAACGCTAATTTCGTATTTAAGGACCTAATCTTTTGTAAAAACAAAAAGTCGATTACAAAACATTGTTTAATTGTCGTAAAAGAATACTCAGCATTGTTTTGTGAAAATGCACGATGATTTCTGGCAACCAGTGTCTCGAATAGAATCGAGTCGATGTCACAAATCTCAGGCTTCTTATAATCACATACGTCTGGCGGCCTTGTGCAGCATTTGATTCCCACAGCCTTAACAACATTTGAAAAGGTAAAATAAAACAATAGCTTAATAGCGACCATAATTTATTGTATAATCTACTAACGACTTTCATAAATATATTTATTGGCAGACATCTACCATTTTGATGATTGATGGTAACTATAATTTAGCATACTTGCACTTTGGGAGGATCGGGTTTGGGAACTCGCCGAGTTTGTCGATGTAGTATTGGTAGGCACGGAAAGGCTTCAATTCCCATGGCACTTGATCTTCCATATGCGTCAGACAAACTCCTAAATCTTCCAAAGTGGGTACTCCACTCTGTGGTCTGTCAGTAGTCGATTCCTGAAACAGCAGAAATGAGTTTTTGAATAAATTTTTATTTGTATTGTGCTAGACAAAAGCTGCAATTTTAACAGTGATCATAAAACTGATGGTTATGGGTTATTTTATCTTTTATTCAATCAATTTATTTAATTACTACTCGTTTACAAGCCTTGATAGCTCATGTTCTAATATATGCCAGAAAAGTAAATCACAAAATCTGGACCCGATAAGTGACGCAGTGGTAGAGTTACCACAACCATAATACAGTTAGCCACGCTGCAGCTATATTATGGTTGTAGCATCGTATGGGGCGCTCGACCGGGGTAGGACCACGCTCTCACAGAATACCAGCGTCAATAGCAGCTTAACACTGCTGTGTTTCGTATGGTGAGTGTAGAGAACCGGCGACCCTTTTTACTGGAAATGAGGCATTCCATCTTAGTCCTATAAAATTCAAAATCAGTCAATGAGAACTATAGGAGGTTACATAAAAAGCACCTCTATTCACGTCATGGAAAGCGATCTCAGTTTATGCCCATTACATTTAAGAAGACATTACCTTGGAGGCAAATTCTGGTTAAAAAATAAATCCGTATTAAATAACTCTTCATCTTATCTCTAGCCTATCTGAAGTCATTCAAAACAGGTATTGGAATAATAAGAAAAAACCACTGTTAACAATAATCCATGATAAGTTCAAATCACTTGTTATATATTCAAATTCAGAGTTAGGTATGTTTTCTCTGGATCGGTGGATCACTAGATTAAACCTTTCACCAGATTTTTTAAGACCAAATATAGATGGAGTCCCAAACCCTAAACATCAATACCATGAATTGACCTTGAAAACATGTGTATTAATTACCTAAACGAACAGTACCCGACGTACCTGAAGATATTTACAGATGGTTCGAAAGATAAATTCGGAATCGGGACTTCATTTTACGATATACTGCACGGTATGGCAATAAAGTTAAAAATCAATGGTAGTATTTCAATAATGGAAGCTGAGCTTGTGGCAATCTATGAAGCTTTATCCTACACACAATCAAATAATTATAATAATGTCGTTATTTTAACAGATTCAAGGAGTGCGCTTCAACACCTTGCTCGGTGTACTTCGGTTTTCCGAGGCTTACCAGTAGCATATGCGATTTTAAAGCTTCTAGTTAAGTTTTATAGTGGATACCTTCGCACATTGGCTTAGAGGGTAATGAAAAAGCTGATATCTTAGCCAAGCAAGCTATCTCTGATGGCATTGACATTGATATTACTATTATTGATATTATTGTGGTAAGTCTATAAACATTTTGAATTTATTGACCGTTATTTGTAGGGATTATTAATATATTAACTCGAATTGTATCTGTTTCAGATCACGTATTTGGGCTGAGTTAAGCTTTCACCATGAGAATTATGTTGATTTAAATTTACGTTAATGTTCTGTGAAGAATAACTCTCTGACAATAACATGTGTTATATATCAGTAACAAGCGTGGAAATATTATGTGCAACAGCAATAAAAAACATCAATAAAAATGTATAGTTTATAAAACAATCTGTCTTCCAGAAAATAAAATTACATAACGATACTTATTTATAGTTTTATTTTATATTCGAGTAATTTTGGTGCAACCTCTCAAATGTATGGGAATTTACCCGATAGGTTTGTGAGGCTTGAGTCAAAATTACTCGAATATGCCTTAAATAAAAAGTTCAAAGTTACAGAATACAAAGGTTTGAAATTCCCGCTAAAAAAGTTTTATATGGGCGCCCACCGTAGCGCTTTTAGTGTACACTCATAAACACGTGTTTCCGTTTTTTAGTATGAATCTTCTCTTGGTAGAGAGTAATTGTGTTCTGTGGGGTGACAGCTCATGCCTATGAAGTTTCGTATTTTTTTTAGATAAACTGTCATACAGATATCGTTGTACTTCATGGATGGGTACCGCCCACTAACGACAGTGATGTGCCACGCTAAACTATGCCATGCCATAACGAACAACCACAGACTATCAAAAATCGGTTTTGAAATAAATCGAATATATAAAAATCACGTAAATATGTATTGGAATTGGAACTAATCGTTCAACAAATTCTGATTTACGGAAAAAAAACTCACATAGACGAATAGTGTTTCCGATGCATGGACGATAAATTATTCGTTGGTCAGCTCAGGCAAAAAAAAATATAAAGCAAATTACGCAGTGTCAAAAAGACTATCATAACTCATGGCGGTCAAAATGGCTACAAAAAACCTATTTTTTATTTCTATTTCATTAGATAAACCAAATTCTCGATTATTTTCACCTTCCGTCCCGATATTTGGCCCATTGGACCTGGCAAAACTAATACACATATAGCAAAAGGCGCTAGCACTCGTACCTTGAAAAGCTGCCAGTGCAGTCTACGCTGTACTGAAAATTACAGATGCTGGCAGCCATTTTATTTGTTTAAATGTCAATATGAATGTTGCAGTAAACATGAAATAGAAGATGATTTTTATTTTCAAATTAATACATAGTATAATCTATACATTGAAGTGTCTGTTTGTAATATCAAAATAACAGCCTTTTACTAAATACATATGAAAGTATATACGGTATTTATAACAAAAAGATAAAATCAATTTTTAAAATGTTTGTCTTACTGTCTGTTTGTTCCGGCCTTAAATTATATACCTGTCTAGATAGTGTTGCGCTACAATCGCAATAAAAACGACAGGCCAGATTTGAAGCGCTTGTGTGCGTATTACGCACACAAATATGCGTAGCTACTATTGTTTATCAAGCGCGGTACGTCACTGATGACTCACGTGGGCAAGCTGAGTGATACCAGCTTTTGAAGATTTCCCATGAAAGTAGGGGAAAAATGTTTTGATTTTGAGCTATCTATCATTTGTTTCAAATTTAAATTAATTTAATTATGATTGCTTTTTACATTTAGGACTTTGTAAATATGGATTATTAGTAAGTAAAATATATATTTGTAATAAAAAAAATTATTATTGTATGTTATTTATTTTTACTATTCTTAATATTCTAGTTCCGAATTATTTTGGAAAAGTCATTAAACTGAAGAACCGTTCTTAGTATTGGATTTTTAATATTTGGATTGGAAACAACCATTTGTAATATGCTATGATAGCAGGAAACTTAGTGACCTTCTCTTTGAATTTGTTTTTAAAAGAGTTTTCGTTTAGATGTCACATCGCGGTTGATATTATCCAATTTTGTCTTATAGTAATATCTTAAGACTAATTATTTTTCCAAACCAGTCTTATTAAATTAACTTGATGCAGAAGACCGCAAATATGATCAGTTTTTACTTCAAAATAATTAGTAACTCCAACAAATTGTTTCATTATAGTGGATACTATTTTTGCATAATTAAATAGTATAAGGTTCCACTTTATCAAACGCTCACTTAGAGACAAATAGGCAAAACTATAATTGAATGGCGTCTTGAAATCTCGAAATCTACATTTTGTATCATGATAAAAAAAAATTAAATTAGCTAACGCTCACATGGGAAAATTTATGTTCAGAAAACAGGCAACCCTGCAAACATAGCGTCAAATGGCTTTACATTTTAGTATAAAATTACGCTTCAATAATTTCATTGTTTTTATAACGAATAGTTATTTAATATATACTTACCGATGATAGGTAACTTGTTTAGTTGTTTTTAATCGTCCTTTGTAATTCCTGCAAACTTTTATAGCGGAAATCGTCATTTTTATAAGCCACAGAACGCGTGTTTACCGTACAATGACAGTATCGTCACTGAGCGGCCGAAATGAGCTTATGAGCCAACAGTTGGCTGATATTTTTTTTGGCGTTTAGAAGTTCGAACTATCTATCTAGACAGGTATATTATCAAAGGTTCCGGCTTATAGCTGGCACTGACAGATAGCTGATGTTATAAGGCTAATTTTATTTTAGAAAAAAAAATTAGGATTCCGCGCAAAAAAATTAAAACCCATGAAATCCAATCGTAATAAATACCAAGCGGGCGAGGTCCGGGAACAGCTATTATGTAACTATTATGTCATAATTTGTATTAAACTTTAACTTAATTTTACCTGCATTGTAGTTTATAAAGAAATATGTTTCGGTTTTAATTTTTATATCGATAGCTAATCGATAATTTTTGCTTTGCTTTGTGTATCGTTAATCGCCTTTTTTAAATCGATTTAACAATATTCCATCTCTAGACACGCCAAAAGTGTAAGCTGTCACCCGCACCATGCTATAACGCAAAGACTATAGTTACGAATTTATTTAAAATTTTAAAAAATAGCGTCTTAGAGCAACCTGTACTTAGACAACTGTCACGCAGCGGTCATTGCCGGGGTTACGGACCATAAGATCGCATCATTGAAATTAAAATGAATAAGCAATACTATTGAAGGAAAGAGACATCCCTTTGTCGGCGAGCGGGCGGCGCAGGCGACGCGCGCCCTCCCACCCCGCCGCACCAAAATCGAATTATTTTTTGCTTTTATAGTGCCAGCCGAACCCGTGTCCTTGACTCACTTCTTCACAGTGGTGCGCATAATTACGTCGACTAATATTTTTGTGAACTTTTCCGCGAAAAAGACGCTTACCTATTGTTTTATTTATTAATATTTGTGTAATTAGAATAGTAATTAGATTATGGTACTGCGATAAAGACGCTTTGTTCTGTTTTCGTTTTCTAATCTGGTAGGTACGTTTACATCTCTTGCGATACGGACGTTTTTATTTGTGTTATTAGTGCTTGTGTAAACTTGTCATCGTAATGGCCGTCATTTACACATCCGAACTACACAGCAGCTGAATATGCGTACGTGATCCTAATTTACGGAGAATGTCGTCAAAATGCCGCCCTTGCGATAAGGACATATCGCGAGAGATATGGCCATTTAAGACAATGCCCTACTCATCCTCGCACTATTGTAGCTCTTCAGCGCATCCGCGAAAACCGGCCAGTGGATCCTAGGTCTCAACGCCCTGATCGACCGCCTACACGACAAAACCCAATCCAGTTAACTGAAAATGTGATACAATATTTCGAAGACCAACCCAAAACTAGCCTCCGCCAGAACGCTAGGCATTTTCAAGTCCATCACAGAACCGTCCATAGGATATTAAAGCGCGAAAAGTGGCACCCATTCAAGTTTAGAAAAGTACACTATACTCTGCTATCGCGTGATAAATTAATAAGAGTTTCTTTCCCAAATTTGTTGGACTGACGAAAGCACGTTCACCAGAAACGGCATGTGGAACCAGCACAATCTGCACCATTGGGCACCCAAAAACCAAAATCCGCGCGTTTGGCGGGAGTCAGCCCATCAGTACAGATTTTCGGTAAATGTTTGGGCAGCTATTCACGGTGACAACATCATCGGACCCGTATTCATTGATGGGGCTTTGAACGGAGAAAGGTTTGTTAATCTACTAAATGATACGGTGTCAGAATACACAAACAACCTAAACGTCCATCGATACCAACGAATGTGGTACCAATTAGATAGCCAGCACTCTGTAACAACAGCCAGGCAGTGGCTAAATGACACGTTTGGTGCACAATGGATTGGTAGATTTGGACCTCGTAGGTGGCCAGCAAGATCGCCAGACCTCACGCCACTCGATTTTTTTCTGGGGGTGCATCAAAGACGATGTGTACGCGGAGAACGTGGATTCGGTGGAACAATTACGCCATCGAATAATAAATGCGTTTGAGAAATTGAGGGAAATGGCTATAAGTGACAATTTATTTTCAAATGTGCGGGAAAACATGAAACGCCGTTTAAAACTTTGTATCCGCCAACACGGTGGTCTCATTGAAAATAAGAAAATTTAAAATAAAGACAAATAAAATCAGTGATTAGTGATGACAGTTATAACTAATAGTAACAAGAGAGGGTGATATGATAAGTGTTTGACTAAACACCTCCGCTGTAAGTCGCCGCTCGGTTTCTTTGATAATAAGCCGAGTAGGTACCTACAAGACGCGTTGCGCCGTTGCCGCGCGTGAAGCGACGCGTTGCCGCTCCAAGTTAACGTAAGCCAGCTAGGTAAGTAATTTCATGAATGAATTTTTGCAAGGGTGATCCCAATTTTAGATACTTTTTTATTATTAAATTTGTTTGAAAAAGTTTTTTTTTCAATTTACGACTTATTTTAAATTATCAAAATTAATATGATTAATGGGCACTACCCCACCAGTGTGTTAAATTAAAGTCACCATTGTAGCAGCCACGTTGTGGAATTATATACATTTTTTTTAAATAAAATAAGTGTGCTAAACGAGCACACAGTCCACCTGCCGATAAAAGAATGCTGTGGCTCATAAATATCTACATCTATCCTCGATCAAAATGCAGATGCATTGTTACCCTTATGATTAAGATGAAATGTCTCAGTTTCCAGTAAAAGTCTCTTTTTTTGTAGTATAAGGGTGACAAACGAGCACACAGTCCACCTGATAGTAAGTGGATGCTGTGGCCCATAGACATCTACATCTATCCTCATTCACAAACGAGGATAGATGTAAATATATATAAAAATCAAAATGCAGATGCGTTGTCACCCTTGAGGACTACAATGGAATGCCTAGTTTTCAGTAAAAACGCTCTCCGGTTCTCTACTCTCACCATACGAAACACCTACTGACGGTATTCTGTGAGAGCGTGGTCCTTCCCTGGTCGAGCCAACCCATTAGTGCTGCAATCATAATATAGCTGGAGCTTGGCTCTACTATGTTTAAAGAAAGAATAAGTCTAAAAGATATGCGTTAAATTTAATAAACAATTATACTGCAAATACAACAATCCACTCTTAGTTTGTTTATTTTGTATATAGTTGAATTGTGCTTAAAACATACCTTTTCCAAACCTTCCCAGTGGAGCCCACCGAACGGATAGGCCGGAGATAGTAAATTAGCGGCGGCAACTCTTAGTGGGAAAAATATGGGATCGTACTTCATGTCATAGCGCATGAAGCCCCACTTTTCGTCCTTACGCATCAGCTTATAGAACCAATCAATGAGGTCACCGAGGAGATATCTCTTTGGTCTGGAAATATTTTATAATCATTACTCCCCTTTTGCATACTTACGTCCATTTAAGTTTTCTAAATACCTTCTAAAGAAATATTAGGTGTGTGCAAATTTTTTTCCTGCTTTCCAAATCTCGAAATTAAAGTTCGAAAAAATAAAGATGTTATAGTCTGTTCGCTAAGATATTTATTTTATTTATTTATTTATTTTCATCCAACTTATATCTAACATTACAGGTTTCTACCCAATGCGATAGATAAAGCACTATTTACAATCCTATACTACCTATATTACTATATTACCTTATAACTAATTATCCATAAAGCAAGTTTTGTGAATTCGTTCAGAGTACAAAAGAATAAATCTGTTTCTCTGTCGATCAGGTTTAATGTTCGAAAAGCTCGCGTCAGGGGTGCCTCTCGCAGTAAGTTAGTGCGACATCTAGGGACGGCCAATAGGTCTGGCTGACGCCGCCGCCATATATATCTATCCGAAACACAAATATTAATCTTCTTCAACATATTCTCATTAATAATCCTACTCCTAAGGACCATAAAAATATATTAAACTAGTCTAAGTTCTCTCCTTACCCTAAGCTGATTGTATCCCACCATACCCAGAACAAATAATGTGGGGTATTGCAGTGGGTAAAAAGGGTACACCCCATATAACTTGAGATACAAATACCTTACAAATTTGTTTTGTACCTTCTCCAGCATTAGATCGTACTTCTTCTCATGTGGAGCCCAAATTATTGAATTACACTCCAAATGACTCCCAACTAGTGTGTTGTACAAAGCTATAATAGCTTGCACATTTGTGAAACCGTTAACCGTTCGTAACGTAAAACCTAGAGTTCTAAAAGCCTTTTTACATATATCAACAATATGATCTTTAAACGTTAAATCAGCAGAAAATTTTACTCCTAAATCCCTGACTTGCATTACCCTAGACATAGGTGTCCTGTCAATGTAATATGTATACTCTATGGGAATATGTTTGCGCGTGAAAGATATTGTTAAGCATTTAGCGGTATTAAATAACAGACTTGATATGAGAAGACAAGTCTTCTAGACAAGTCTTTTAGAGATAGCATGAATATACAGGATGAGACAAGGCAAGCCTTGCCTCACCCTGTATATTCGTGCTATCTCTCTCCTGCCGACTGGCCAGGTCGCTTTATAAAGGCGTTTTTGATATAATATATTTTATTATACACTAAAAACGGGTATGACCATACAAACTTTTGCACACACCTAATTATGATGAAAGTATACAGACATAGTTAATTTGCATAACTTTATTCCTTAACTCATCCACATCCAGTTTCTGATGTGATGCTCAGTTATAAGGTTAGTGGAAGAACCAGATATATAAGAAACATGCAGCAGCAATAGAAGTAATATCAAGATGGGAAAAAAACTACTCACCCTATAGCTTGATAGACCTGGCATCTAGTATCCGGATCACGAGCGGCATTCACTATACCCTGAGCCACATCAGATACAAAAACAGGTTGTTTTATAGTTTCCATGCCATTCTTGTAGACAGGCATAAAGTGACTGTGAAGGCGCCAGCCGGATGCGATACTCCTAAAATAATTATTATTTTATTCAGTACTTTTTTACACTTAAAGTGAAACATGTGTGTTTTTAAAGAATGTTATAGTCCGAGTTCCACCGCCACCGTGTGATTACTACGCCTATCTGCTTTTTAATAGAAATACATTTTTTTAATATTATTATTAGTGAACAAATTCGTTTACCTACTTGTTTTTTAGAAAAAAATATCAATAATATCAAAGAAAAATATAATATAAAAGGTTTAGGTTTCCACTTAATATACCGCCGCAACCAGGTGCAAACAGGTAATATCGTCAATAATACGACACATGTTTCGCTTCTAAACAAGGCATCGTCAGGTGAAATAGACTGCTGAAATATGCTGGCTACACGTGTCGTATTATCCACGATGGCGTTTTTCCTAGTGTAGTAGTATTGGGATTAGTGGTGACGGGAATACCACACGCAATTAAGGTAGGGCGAGAGGTGCTCTTTAAACTAGGTAAAACACATCATTTTATTTAATTACGCTGATAATTTTAACATCATTAAATTAAAGCTAACTGTTCTCTACACGATGGAGTAGGGGGGTAGCCGATTAAAAAGTGGTCGCCAATAAATGTTGCCTACTGTTAAGGCCGGCCACATACATTCGGAGTTCCGTTTCGGGATTTCTAGTGGATTCAAGGGATTACGAACGCAGCAAATCCTTATAAAATCAAGGACTATCAGACACGTACAGTAGTTTTCCGTTCGAAATTTTGCGGGAAAAACGGGATTCCGAATGTATGTGGCCGACCTAAAAACTTACGTTCGGAATTCCGAAACGAAATCGCTAATGTATGTGGCCGGCCTAAAGGTACGCAATAGCGGGGAAGAGTTAGCGTAGTACACTGACCATCAGACAAGGACGCACCTACATATTTTTGGCGACTACAACTTGCTGACGTCATTCTCATTTTCACCACATTTTTGGAGCACTTAATGCGCTAGGTGGTTTTAATATAATTACGAACAAAATAATATATTTCAATTAAAAAATATATATAATCGAAAATAGCTGTTGGTTATCAGGCGGTTTTCTGAAACCAACATAGTTTATTTGGGATTTTTTTGCATACGGTGCATGGGTGAGCGAGTGTATTAACCGATACTGTGTGATTATACATAACACGACAACAATATATTATTGACAAAAAAATTCAAAGCCTAACTGCAATCTGTAAGAAACAGAAAATTCAGCAAATTTCTTACTATATGCATTAATTAAATCAACACATAACCGAAAAAAAACACACGAAACTCTGAAACTAAAGTTAGTTAAAATCCTTTTTTTTTTTAAAAATGCGATGTTGATTGATATAGATGGCCAGTATGTAATGATAATATTAATTATTTTTGATCTTTCTTACATTCTTCTATGAGTGTATTTCTATATTTTTGTATTTCTATATGTCTATGAGTGTATTTGCAGCATATTATGTATCCTAGACAGATGATAACTGCTAATAATATTTGAAATATGTAACCAAAAGTATTGAAAAACACGTCTAATTAAACTTGTTTTGTTTTTGATTGTATTTAATTATGAAAATGTAATTAAAGTTGTTTTCACAACGTCCAAATAATAATAAAAAAAAAAGTGTTATTCACTAAAAGTGCAAATTAAATGGAATCAAAATTTTAACTAGACTGAATAAGAAATTTTGCGATGTACTGAAGGCGTAAGAAAATCTACTACCTATACCATCAAGGTATTAAAAGAGGCGATAGAAAGGAGAGACTGAAACAGGATATGAAGAACAACTCAAAATAATTAAAAACCTGTGCCTGCCAAGTGTGGCAAATATCGTATGACGCAAACTATGGGGGAGATTCATGTTTAGCAGTAGACATGGATTGGCGTTAATGATGATGATGATGGCGATGAATAAGAAATTTAAAGCTTTATATAAAATTAAAATAAAAACTTAAAAAAACTGACCTCAAGAAACGATCCTCAGAGCCATAAATATCAGAAGCACGAAGTATGGTGGCAGTTGGGAACTCCTCTCTTACAGCACATTCCCCTAAATACTTGCTAATTTTGTACATTGATGGTTTCTTCATTACCAACGGTTTCGGGTTCTTTTCAGCATTCAAATAAGACAGATGGATCAGTCTTTCCACACCCATTTCTCGACAAATCCTAAAATATAGTAAAAACAAGAAATTACAATACGGCTAATTTAATATGAGAAATGTAAAGATATAGTGATGTTTTAAAAAGGAAAATCCTAATCATATACATAACCTAATAGATAAAGCCTATAAAGGCTTTATATCGGCTTTCTTCTTTGACACAGAAGTCTTTTTTCTTTTGACATGTTACATAATTCCTAACTTCATAGCCATTACAATACATGACGACAAGTTTGCATCATGATGGTGTAACAAATGGAGGTTGGATTTATAAAATGCACAATATTTATTATTTGAAAATATTGTCGAAAGTTGATTCCATGCACAGTTTTGTTCATAGAGCATCACGGGTCACCGGCAGACCGGAGGGGAGTAGCCATAACGTTTTTTACCGATACAGAACTGTACTGAAAAATGACAGACGTCATTTTTAGAGAGAAATCTGCGCACACAAAAACAATCGTCTGTCACTACGAAACTCACACATAACAATTAAAACAATAAACAAAAATTTCACACACACATAAGATAGATAAAATAAAACAGTATCGCTCGGTGCGACAACTCGGATGCAGACTCGGATCAGTCGCTAGATCGATCTGCATATTGTATGAGGGCGAGCAGCCTGTGTTGGTAAACAAATCCAAAACAACACAACCGTTGTTATAGTAATTTTTAAGTTTAAAAAGGAGTAAATAGCAATAATGTGAATAAAAATTACTTATATATGATAGGTAACACCAGCTTTCGTTTAAAAAACTGAACAATTCGGAATTTTTGTAGGACGTCGATTCAGCTATGCAACTACATTTAGTCTAGTGAGCAGTGCCACTACAACAAGTTTTATTGTACATACTTTGACAGAGGAATGCCTGCGTATGACTACTCCCCTCCGATCTGCCGGTGGCCCGTGTTGCTTAATATTTATCTTGTTATTAAAGTAAACTGTTTAATTATGCAAATTGACAAGACTAGTTGGTGATTCAACTAGTTGACGAACAAAATCTGGCCAAGTGCGTGTCGGGCCACGCACAATGTAGAGGTAGGGTTCCGTACTAACAAGCTAAAAAGCCCGGCTTGCCCTGCTAAAATAATGAAAAACTAATAAAACTCCTAACACAAAAAGAGACTTTTAAGAAAGTAAGGTTCATAAAAAAATTTGCACAAACTTTTGAAACATTGTCAGCCATCTTGCACATATTGCCGCATAATGCTAGATTAATCAACATAAACATTGTGCATTTATATAATAATTAGTTTAAGAATTCAGAGTAAAGTTTGCTACTGACTTCGGTGACCATTAAAAAAATTTTACTTTCTTTTTTTATATATGAGGGGGCAAACGAGCATAAGGCTCACCTGATGGTAAGTGACTACTGCCGCCCATGAACAACTGCAACACCAGAAGAATTGCAGATGGGTTGCCGACCTTTAAAAAAAGAGTAGGCTCTTTTCTTGAAGATGCCTATATTTTATCAATCCGGAAAAATCGCTGGTGGTAGTCGATTTTACTAAATAACTTAATATTTGTTTATTTTATTTAAGAGTGAGTAGATGAATTTTAGATGTAAAAGTAGTCTACATTTTAACCAAATTTTCAGTGACTTATTGTAGTGATTCTTATAAGGGTGAATAAATATTGATCCACGAGTGGAAGCCAAAGTTATAATTTTTTTTAAAGAAAATGTCATTTGAGGGCCCAGTTATTTAATTACCCAATAATTTTAATATATGTGTTTCAAACATTTCCAGTGTCGGCTTCGGTGCATGGTACAGAGCTGAATTAAATTTTATTTGCTCAGTTTGCATGTATATAAATAAATGAAATATTTCAAAGTCATGTAGACTGCAATGATCCAAAGAGCTCTTATATTTTCGATAACAAAAGGCTTTCCTCTGCTCAATTGTTTTGCCCTACTGTATTGTTGTTGAAAGTGTTGAAGTTGAAGTGTTTAAGTGAAAGACTTCTATGTAGATGGGCACGGGCGCGTGCGGCTCGATGGCTCGGTTAATATGCCACGTAGTTGTATTTTCATTTACGACGGTTACTGTTTTAACTCTTTCTTCCAGAAGCGGCCCCAAAGAAAGTGGACCTGGTCGAGCCCCGACGGTTTGACAAAAAATGAGATTAACCATCAGCTTTTACCTGTCCACTGCTGGATATGGGCGTTTCTAATTGTAGTAAGGGTTTGAAACATGCTTGGCAGGAGGATTGTCAATTGCAGTATCAGATTTGTTGCATCTATGACCCTGCTTCCAGTGGCTGGTTTTGGTATTTTACATTTGGCTTACACTAGATGGTGATATTGGCCAGATATCTATGTGCTAGCCATATTTTTCAGGTCTTCTAATAGTGTCTCTCACAACACCCTCATATTGATATTGGGGGGGTAGATTCTCCTATGCCATCACCACACCGCAAAAAAATGTTTGGCTTGCCCTATATATTGGTATCTAACCTTAGACACATCACTAACCACCTAAGGGCATGAGTAGTTATAATGGAAAACTTATTAAGCTCTTGCCAGTCTTATTCTAAATTTTTTTAAATAATGTTATGTAGTACCTTGCAATACGTCTAGGCCCTTCAACATGGACATCCATGTATTTAAAATTTTTGGTTTCATAATCTCGTCCAATAAGATTGATAACAACATTTGAGTATTGAACAGCTTTAGCAATAGATGCTTCATCTCGGATATCAAAAGGTGTAAAAAGAACTTGTCCAAGGTCACCAGCTACTTTTAACCTGCTGGCATCATAGAAATCACTTCTGTATGGAAGAATCATCTGAAAATTATTTTTTTTATTAGAACTAAAAATGTTATACACTTTAAAATTATATACAGGGTATGATATCCATTATCCTTACTTTGAAATTTCAAATCAGTCTTACTGAAAAAATGGTGAGGTTATTTAAAATAAACAGTACCATTTAAACAAGAATGGATAACAGGATAACTAAAAATAAATTACCCATTTTTAAAGTGTAGTGGCCACTTAAGAATAATATACACAACCCCAAATCATAACCTAGGTGTTGTAAGAGAGGCAGAGCTAATAATGTGCACACATGGGCAGCAGCATCTTCTCTTTTTTACTATTATAAGCCAGTGCTTGCACTATCCCACTTAATGCAACGTGGTGATGCAGCCGAAGATAGTAAAGTTCATTGACCTAACAAAAGCCTATTCACTCTTGCCTTGAAGATATCCACACTATAGTTGGATGAAAATAATATAGATGCTGGCAAATTATGCCATTCCTTTACTGTATCTGTTATGAATGACAAAGCAAACATTTTTCGTTTTGTGTGCCAGTATGATCTTCCTGATAACAATAAAAAAAAACTGTAATAGCCAACCTACCAGCCATACATGGTAACTATGGCAAAAATGAATGTGCAAATCTAAGATGACATATATGAGGCAATCTATGGAGGAGGCCTATATTCAGCAGTAAACTTTTAATAACCTATAATGAATGAATCATCAAGCCTGGTTTTAAATTTATAATGAAACACTGTTGCATTAAGAACCTACTCTGATTTACCTGATCATGATCTACCTACATTCAAACTCTCATATTGTTATATATTGAAATTTAAAAATTATTATAACAATAATAATGTGAAACAAGTTGAATTGCTGATAACAAATCCAATTTGATATTTGTTATTAAATCTTACTATCTTTCCTAATTCAATGTTTTAGTAAACTTTTTATATAGATAAAGTTAGTTAATATAAATACTTTAAGAGTTAACTTGAATTAGAAAAAATCTATTATTGAAATTAATAATCAGTCATAGTAATTGTAAGTCATTTATAAATGTCTGAATTTCAAAACAAAGCATGTAACTTACTTGAGTACCAATTTTTCCGAGTTTGTTACACACATATCTACCCACGAACCCTGTGCAACCAAATACAGTTGCAACAATTCCATTAAAACTGCTGCGACCACCAGTACCTCGCTTGTATGCAGCAAGATTAAATTTATTATCGGAACTGTATGGTGCAGATTTAATATAAATAATGCTCATGGCACCATGTTTAACTATAAAATATAAATTATTAATTGAGAAATTGAAAACATTAAAAAATTGTCAATTATGTAAGACTTGATTTATTTTATTATTTATTACGAAACTGCATTACTTACTTAAAATTTTATTGGCCACATGACTTGATAAAGTTATATTAGCCATTTTCAGGCTGAAAATCGTTTCTATTTATGAAATATAATACAATAACTTATTTCTTCGTCAAAAATCCAACACGAAGAGTATTGTATTATTTGACATAAAAATTGTATAGACAATTTAAATCCAAAGAGGTTGTTGTCGTTGTTATGATTCGCCAATTTAGGTAGGCAATCGTCTTAAACTATACAGCCTAGTATGATTTGCATTTTGTTCACAAATCTCTTTACAATATTATGTTTAACCTTAAATTTAAATTAAATGATGCATAATTTGACATGTAATAATAATTTAAATTTGACATTTAATTGTAAGAATATTAATGATAAATTTCATTTGATTGATATTAATAATTTAACTAAGAAGTTTTTGATAAGAGATAGGTATTACCCATAGACTTAGAATATACTGGCGTATAGACCGACATAGTGCGCAAGGGAGAAGAAAATTTCTTACGGCAAAAATGCAAGATAGAAAAGGATACCAAATCTCATGACTCTGTAACCGATTTTGAATGACAGGTCGGCACAAGCCGGCACGCAAGAAATAAGGTCCTATACTAGAATTATTTTGTCCGTGTAGTTTGGGTCATAAATCATCGGAGTATTTCACTCTCTCTCCCACTCACGGGCCTTAGGGGCGAGCATAGTGCATTATTGTTGTCGATAAGCGTTATCGATAGTGTATTTAGTTTTGTTATTATGTGGGTTAGTGATAAAAATGAAAAAATTTTAGATAAAACAACGTATTTATTAAAATAAGAATAATAATGATTTAAAATAAATTATTAATTAGGTATGTATGTATTAAAAAAAAACTATAAGTACAAATTTTTGGAATGTAACAAGTTATATTAAAAATTAATATAAATATAAAGATAATAACTTATATCTAAAATTAAATCTAAAACTATTTGTTGTTAACTTTGTTGTTATCGATAATGGTGTTGCGCCCGCGCAACATGCTCACCGCCCTAGTCGGGCTGAGGCCGAGCTATGATTTATGACCCCAACTGCACGGACAAAATAATTTTACTATAGATATTGTGTAATTTTTAGAGTTTAATAGTGGTTATTTTTAGTAAGTACCCTTTTTCCAAAATGGTTCCTTGTTCTGTGAGTGACTGTGGTGTCAATAATAGAAATAATCCTGATAATTGCACATTTCACAGGTAAATTCTCAAGACGTCGTCAATGTTATGACGCGTTTATTTTTGGTTAAAATTTATGATATATACGGTTTAAAATATAGAATGTTCTCAATAATTTTGTTAATTTTGATATTTTGAAAAGAAAAAAGTCACGTTGTTGATAATTTGCATGAATTTGGTAAATACATTTTATACAAAATATTTTACATGTACGCTAGGGATTCACTCAACTATATCAAAATTAATGTCGATATTTATCTTGAATGTTTATATTGAATCGATAGACTTGCCCACACTACAAGAAAATAAATCCTCGGTTTGCGTTCTATAAATGTAATTTTATATTGGTGTTTGTCAAACAGATTCCCTCCGGATTCTATAATTTAAAAAAAATAGTTAAGGTTAATTGGATGGGTTGGTTGGAATCCAAAGAAAAACTCAACAATTTGCAGCAAACATTTACTTGAGAAGTATAAAAGAAAAAGTAGAATAAAAACAATTTTATTACAAGGAGCCATTTCTACATTATTTGTACTAGTAAGTATTTACGTACTAGTAAGTCAGTCTTTGTCGCCTCGTCAAAAGGCAAACATTGTAAACAAGCGAACTCCCGGCTTATTATTGAATTCCAGATATAACCCGTATCACGTTATAAACGAGTGTCGGTTCCGTGTACCTGTGTTGTGAAATCAAACGTAGACGAAGTAAATACAGTGATTTAACGACCCAAACAGTTCAATTACTGTGCAAAAATCAACCGGCCGCCATAACATTTGGTTCGCCGGGCGAAGCAGTAAAGCAGGTAATAAGCAGTGCTAAGCGCAGCGCACAGTGATCATATTCACGTGCGCCCATTGACCGCGCGCTGACCGTACGTCATCGCGCATGCGCAGTGCTATCCGTCAAAGATTATTAATCGCATATTGCGCATCTACACGAATTGTCGAGACGTATGAAAGTTGTTTAGTGAAGGATATTCACTTAAAGTTTGTGCCTTTGCGAAGTTTTTTTTTTTTATTGATTTTGTAGAACAATGTACTCCTGCTGCGAGGGATCGATGGACGAGGAATCGACTATGTTATGCACCCACTGTGGTGGAGCGTTTCATCACAGTTGTGTGGACCCGGCAAACAGCTGTGATTTTTCAACTATCGATACGAACAACTGGACCTGTCCCACTTGTACAGCCAAAAAGCCAAAGGCGATTAAAGGTGACAATACTCCCATACGTTCGAGAGCATCGCAGGCAGCGTTAACTAGCGTTAAAAATAACGTTACCCAACGTCTCAAAAAGAAAAAAACGGTTTCAGAAACTTCATCAACTCAAACCAGTGATGCAGTTGGTCAAATCACAGTTTCTTCGCTTGAATTGCGCGAGATAATTAGGCAGGAAATTAGACAGGAAGTTATAGAATTACAGAAAGGTTTGGAAGCCAGCTTTGAGGAACTATTAAATGTGAAATTTAAGAAAATAGAAGATGAAATGGACGAAGTCAAGAAATCAGTCTCGTTCATAAACAATAAATATGAAGAAATCAAGACTCAGTTGGTCAACCAAGAAAAATCTTTAAAATCCATGGATGTAATATCGGCTGATGTGGCCCAATTGAAGACTTCATTTAATAAACTGGAGAGTGAGAATGATACAAGAGATCAGTGGGCCAGACGTTCAAATATTGAAATTTGTGGAGTTCCTGAAAAGAAAATTGAGAACTTGATTACAATCATAGAAAACTTGGCAAAAAATGCTGATATACCATTTAACGCCCCCACTGATATGGATTTCGTAACCCGTGTTGCGTCCTTATCAAAAGATAATAAAAAGCCCAAACGTATAATTGTGCGTTTCATGTCTCGTTACTTTAAGGATGAGTTTCTGTGCAGGGTACGTCAGTTGAAAAACTTGAAAACTAGCGACATCGGGTTTTCAGGCAACAACTCTTATATCTTCTTCAACGATCATTTAACTACATCTAATAAAATACTGCTTCAAAAGGCAAAAGTTAAAGCTAAAGAGTGCAATTACAAATTCGTGTGGGTAAAAAACTGTACTATTATGGTGCGTCAAAGTGAAAGTAGTCCTGTACTACATATTAACTCCACAAATGATTTATTCAAAATAAAATAGGAACTATTATTTATTTTTATTCACAGAGTAATAAAAAAATACAAAGATTTGCATATTCTTATCCTTGTTTGGGTTGGAGTGAACGTTCATTGATACTTTGTTTTCGTTCGTGCGCATTGGCAGGCTTTGTTGTTCTTTACAGTAGTGGTATCGTTATTATTGATTCCTTTTGTAACCCTAACAATTTAAAGTTATATAATGACCAGTATACGGCATTATTATATTATTATTAGAGTTATGTAACTTAGTGTTTATATTATAGTGTTTAAAGATAGATAATAAATTGCGAATTTATTACCAAAACGTCAGAGGCTTGCGTACAAAAACTAGCATGTTCTATAGGAATATTGTTTTAAATGAATATGATGTAATTTGTATCACCGAAACATGGCTACGACCGGGTGTTTTTGATTTGGAATTGTTTGACTCTCGATATAATGTTTACAGATGCGATCGAAACTATGCTATCAGGGGCGATAAGATGGGGGGTGGGGTTTTAATAGCTGTACATCGAAAATTTAATGTATGTAATTGTATAATCGTTCCTGTTGTAAATTCGGCAGCCGAAATTATATCTGTCTCTTTATCGCTCAATGGAACCTCAAAAAACATTTATAACTTGTACTCGTGCTATTTTCCGCATTGCAATGTTCAAAAAGAGGTTTTAAGTAATTTTTATGAATATATAACTAACAAGGCTCTCGAATATCAGGGCGAATATTATATTATTTTTGGCGACTTTAATATCCCTTGTGCTGAGTGGTTGCCTGTTAAAAATGTTTCATTTTCCACCCTTTCTGGAAATTTTAATGTAATTTTAATGTTAAATTTTAATGTAGACTACGTAAATGATTTATCTAATTTTATATCCATTAATGACTTTAAACAATTTAATTTAATTTACAATGATAATAACCAAGTGCTTGATTTAGTTATTGCAAACGTGGATTGTAGTGTATCAGCTTCTGAGCCTCTTGTACCTGAGGATAAACATCACCCAGCTTTTTGTTGTGAAGTCTCGATTTGTAAGCAGATGTCACTCAGCCAAAACACCAAGTCCTTTAAGTTGTTTAAATCAGCCAATTATGATGATATAAACCATGCACTTTCTAACATAGATTGGGATGAATGTTTCACTTCGAATGATATTAACGATAATATTAAAACTTTTTATAATATAATTAATGATATTATAATTAAGTTTGTTCCAGTCAAAGTCATTCATACTAAAACTAAATACCCCATATGGTTTAATCGAGCACTAATAAAAACAATTAATGAAAAATTAAAATATCATCGGAAGTGGAAAATATATGGCCGTGTAACTAATTATAATACATTTAGACTACTCAGAGAAAGGCAAAAGGTGTTGCAGGAGGAGTGTTTTGATAATTTTATATCTGATGCTGAATCTAAGATCTCTCACAATTGTAAACACTTTTGGGCATATGTTAAATCAAAAAGGAAAAATATGAATGATTTGCCTGACTCAATGTTTATTGGAGATGTTAGGTCATCTAGCGGCGAGGACATATGCGATTTGTTTAATCATTATTTTAACTCGGTATTTGAATTTCATAGTCAATCCGATCATATAGATGTCGACCAAGGAAATAACCTGATTAATCTCAACCACATTTTTATAGATAAAGCCAAAATTGAATCATACCTCAAAAACATTAATATTAATAAAGGCGCTGGTCCCGACGGGCTTCCTCCAATTTTATTGAAGCACTGCTACAAGCAATTATCCGAGCCGCTTTTTAGATTGTTTAATCTTTCATTGAAAACGGGAGTGATGCCATATGTCTGGAAACAGTCCTTTGTAACACCTGTGTTTAAGTCCGGTAATAAACAGGATATAGAAAATTATCACCCGATATCCAAACTTAATACTATCCCCAAGCTTTTGGAGAAAATTGTGTATGATGCTATATACCCCACCATTAGACCCGTCTTGTTGATCCAGCAGCACGGTTTCATGACTAGGAAATCTACAGAGAGTAATTTATGCGAATATCTTGATATTGTTTACAAAGCAGTGGATGCAGGGCTACAGGTGGACGCCGTGTACACCGATTATTCCAAAGCTTTTGATAAAATATCTCACGAAATCCTTATCAAAAAACTAGACCAAATCGGTGTACACGGTGACCTCCTGCGCTGGCTAGCATCTTACTTGCGTAATCGTACTCAAGCAGTAGCAGTTAAGGGGTACTGTTCTTCGTTTTTACCAATATCTTCGGGTGTCCCCCAGGGCTCGCATCTCGGTCCTCTTTTGTTCAATATTTATATAAATGACGTTCTTTTGCAATTCCAACATTCGAACATACTCCTATTTGCTGATGATAAGAAAATTTTTAAAATTATTAAAAACGAACATGACTGTGAGCTACTACAAGAAGATATTAATAGATTATACTCATATTGTTCAAATAATCTATTGTTCTTAAACATTAAAAAATGTAATGTTATAACATTCAGCAGGAAAAACAAACCTATAGAATTTCATTATAAAATAAATAATGAGTCGATATGTCGAGTAACCGAGTTGCGGGACCTGGGCGTGTATTTCGATCAAAAATTAATATTTAAATCTCATATTGATAAAATAGTTAACAAGTCCTATAAGATGCTAGGATTTGTCTTACGAATAACTAAAGACTTTAAAAAACCCTCAACTCTAATTATTTTGTATAACTCATTGGTCCGCTCAATATTAGAATATTGCTTAACAGTTTGGAATCCTCAATATATAATTTATATAGAGTCAATTGAAAAAATTCACAATAAATTTCTAAAGCATATCCAATTTAGGTCAGCCGGTGACGTCTCTATTTTGTGTAGATTAGTCTCTGACCTAAAATCTCGCCGTACTGTCAGGGATCAGATGTTTTTATATAAAATCATTCATAATAGGGTCCACTGCATACCACTTCTAAGTGAAATAAATTTCAGATGCCAAAGGATAAGGGCTAGAAAGAAAATTTTATTTTGTACTTCGTCTATGCGCACTAAATATGGCAAGAACAATTTTATAACTCGTGCATGTAAATCTTATAATAACATCTTTTCACACGTTGATGTATTTTCTCTGTCATATGGACAGTTTAAAAGGAAATTGAAACTGTAATGGGTAATAGTTAAAATTAATATTTCACTTTAATATTACATTTTACTTTAACTTAACTTTAGTTTTACACACCAAAGTATGTCATGATGTTCGCTTGTTGTCGATGAGTTACTTAACTGTGGAAACTTTATTGTTAAATGTAAGATTAATATGTGTTATGTATTAGACTAAAATGATGTATGTTTCCCTTGAAAATAAAATAAATAAATAAATAAATATTGTTATAATAATACTTCAAAAATTTAACTTTCAAAACTTTAGATAAAAATAGCGACAGATTTTTATACATTATAAAACTGTAGTACATTAAAGATAAAAAATCTTGAGATTATCCTATTTGTGCCATTATGAACCCAACTAAGTATTTATTTATCAACCAAAAAAATGTATAACCTTACTTCACCACCCTCACCTCACGGTCGCACTAGTGCAATATTCATAGCATCACGCTATTTTCCCCAAGGGGTTGAGCGGAGCTTCGTATTATATTCCCAAGTCACGTACACGTCACGTCAAGTTAGGTATAGATATTTAGTAATGCTCCTGAAGCGCCACTAGACGCCCGCGCATGAGACGCAATAGTATAAATTCCATAGTATTTGATACTCACAACGCTCGAAGCCCGATTCATGCTTGATGGCCGACGATATTGTGCCGAGGGCTTAAATAGCGTGGTTCATCGCCTACAGCGTTAGTCGTAGAAGAGGAACATTCCGATTAAACGTAGTGATTATATTCTCTTTGATTCCGATCTTGACTACAAAGTCACTCAATTCCTCCCCTGCTGTCGCCGAGTGATTACTCAAACAAAATGTAAATGTCTGTAAAAAAGAATTTGCATTTCATAGAATATTATCAGGTGATATTTTAAAATATTTCAAAACTATTGATATTAAGAAAACAGCAGATCTATGGCTATGGAGGATTTCTGTTAAAGTTATTGCGTCTATAATAGATGCGGTCGCACCCCAACTTGCTGTTATTTTCAATGCTAGTATCGAATCTGGTGTGTTTCCTGATTTAATGAAACATAGTAAAGTTATAGCTTTATTTAAATCTGGCGGTACATTGGACCCCACTAATTTTAGACATATTTCTGTACTGCCAACGCTCAGTAAAATTTTTGAAAAAATTATTCTAGATCAAATATTAAGTTTTTTTAATGTAAATAAATTACTCCATAATAATCAGTTTGGATTTAGAAGGGGTCGCTCGACAACTGCTGCCGGTGTTGAGCTAATGAAACATATTTTCTGTGCATCGGAAAATTCAGAAGATGATTTGGGTATATTTTGTGATCTTTCCAAGGCTTTCGACTGTGTTCACCATTAATCAGGAAGCTACATCATTATGGTGTAAAAAACATAGCGCTTAAACTTATTATGTCATATCTAAATAATAGAACGCAACAGTTGTTATTAATAGATGCAGTTTACATAATGATTTCTTATATTTACGCGAACACTACACATTGAATTAAACTAGAATTAAACGTCGGGAATTAATAAAATAAGTTAATTAAACGCGATATAATCCGTAAAAGTAGTTTAATTCAATGGATGCAGTTCTTCCGGATCGGTAGTATCTATGGGTGTTCCTCAGGGCTCAGTTATTGGTCCCTTTCTGTTCTTAGTTTATATTAACGACTTACCTTACTTGGTAGGGAATAACCATGATATAGTATTATTTGCTGATGATACTTCGTTGATTTTCCGACTAAAAAGGCAATTATTGAATTATGACGAAGTGAATAATTCTATATTAAAAATAGTACACAGCATATGCTGTAAAAAAGATTAGATGCCTTACATGTGTTGAAACAGCTAGATTAGTTTATTTTAGTTATTTCCATAGCATAATGTCATATGGAACCTTGCTATGGGGTAATGCGACTGACATTGAAACTATCTTTGTTTTGCAAAAGAGAGCCATAAGAGCAATTTATAACCTAGGTCCGAATGAATCCCTTGGAGAAAAATTTAAAGAAATAAATATATTAACTTTGGCCTCTCAATATATTTACGAGAATTTGATGTATGTACACAAAAACAAAAATAGTTTTATTAAAAATAGTAATGTACAGTCTGTAAATACTAGGAATAAGCACAAGTTAGTTATACCAGTTACTCGACTCCAAAGAGTCAGTAACTCCTTCATGGGGCAATGTATACGCTTTTACAACAAAGTCCCAGAAAATATGCAGACCTTTTCTATCAAAAGGCTTAAATTATTTATTAAGCAAAAATTGTCTAGTAAGGGTTATTATACTACTAAAAAGTACATGACTGATAATTACCCCTGGCAATGAGGTGATCGCTACCATGCTGTTTCTAAATGTTTTCATAACAATTGTATAAAATATTTCATTTCGTGCACTAAACGATTTTTTTAAATCTTTTTACCGCTTCCTTAACAATCATTTTTCGATAGACCTTGTAAGTAAAATGTACATCACTAGCCAACGCACACAAAATTAGTCACGCGTTTTCGGGCTGTCAGGTCGTCTATACGCCAGTATATTCTAAGTCTATGGTATAATATACATAGATATAGTATACATTAGATTGGCGATCGAGTGATTAGGGTGAGACCAAAAATGAAATGTACCGGTTTAAGTGAAATGTGCATGTGTGCGAGACGAATAGTGCTGCGCCATGCATCAACTTCAATTATCGATACAGAGCGCTGTGTCCGTGTCATAAAATGAATATTTTTTTATGTTTGAGGGCATAAAAATAAAACTACAAACAAAATGTTAGTGATTTTTATTTTCCGCCAAAAATAATTAATTTATTGTAAAAATGTCGTTAGCTCTCCTAAGAAGTATTTTGCAATTTTGCTTCATACTTCAATCTAATAATGAAATAAGTTTCGATTATTAATTTAATAATTAAGTGTTTATGGTTTGATATTGCTGGCGAATCATGCATATTATGTATGTCAAGTATGTTAAAAAAAAATGCAGGAAACAAGGCATTCTTTTACTAATTTTTGAAACGTTTGTTTACAATTTTTCCTTTCATATGTTTTCGGAAAACTCGTTCATAATGAATACCTATCTCATAAACGTCTTGAGAGGGATAAACAGAAATAAACAGCAGTGCTTACACTGCCACGTTCCGGTTTGTTGTGTATAGAGAGCCTGTATAATTATAAGCTGTAAGGCATTTTATCTTAGTCCTCAGAGGTGAAAACACATTTGTAGCTTTCTTTGTTTGAAGCTGACTGTATGTGACCATGTACTGCATTAGCTGTTTACCATCAAGTGATACTGTAAGTTCGTTTGTTACTTTCGTTTTATAAAAAAATATACATCACAAGGATGACGACAACAAGTTGTACACATTTGAACATGCGCAAATGAAATGTACATAGTTAAGTACAGTAATATATATAATAAGGAACTATGCAAGGGCATAAATAATGTGGGTATTGAACCAGAACGCAGCTTTACTCTTTGTTCACTTCTATGAGAAAAACATTTGTGTTCAAAGCCAGTCTTCTCTATTTATCATTTTCAACCCTTTTTGTTTAACCTCAATATTTTTTGAAAATCTTAAACATTATAAGAGTTCAAATTATCTCATTAAAGTATTTAATGAGATACTAAATAGATTACTACAACGCCACTTGGCTACGAAACCTAACAAGAGGCTGCATCCAAAGATATGCCTTTGCCTGTTATAAACATATTATCGATAAGATGATATCCCCTCAAGCCACACACTTGGTATCTTTAGCCTGCTTTTCACTATGGGATATAATATAATATGTTAAAGTTGAAAAAATTTACTTTGCCAATATCCGCTCAATAAAATAAAATGATGTGTCTTAGTTAGTTTGAAGAGCACCTCCCGCCCTCCCTCAATTGCGTGCACTATCCCCGCTACCACTAATCCCAGCACCACTACTCCCACCACCACCACCACCGTCTGACCCACGTAAACGGCGTGGCATTCGTGGCTCAGACTGGTCGCAACTTCGAGACACGTTACAAAAAGCATTTAGCCGCGTACAGGAATTGCAATCCTGATAAATCCCATTTCGCTAAACTTCTTTTGGACACTGTACACAACCTAAGCAATGACCACTCCTTTAAAGTCTTACATACTTGTAATGAAAGGCTGCGACTGTGTGTGCTGGAGCAGTTGGAGATATTAAAAAAATAAATATAGTAATGTTGCACTGCTGAATGAACAAACAAATGTTTCTAACTCACCTCTCTTAAACATCTTTAAACCTGCTCTCTAATAACGGACAGCCTCGCAATATGGTCGTTCGTCACCGTCACGATGATCAGCGATTGGTTGCGTGGTTGGAGGGTAGGCGGGTGTCTCGCAGCGGTTTGTTATTAATTTAATAGCAGGCGGCTGCGTACGTCAGGTGGTGATTGGTCGCATGTTTAATCGCATGATGCGGTCGCTCGCTACTTAAGTGGGGAGCGGTTGCGTCGGTGAGTCTTATAAATATCAGCTATTTTTGGCTCGCCGCTCACTTAGCGGTCAGCCACCGTAGAGTCTACAACACCTGAAGATGCCTCGTGTAGAGGCGAAACACGTGTCGTATTGTCGTCGGTGGTGTGTCTTTCCTAGTGTAGTGGTGGTGGGAGTAGTGGTGCTGGAATTAGTGGTGGCGGGGATAGTGCACGCAACTGAGGGTTTAAAATTGGCGGGGTCTAATGTACTACCAGATTTAAATAAAGGTACGACTTTACTATGTTTCATTAAATCAGGAAACACACCAGATTCTACGCTTGTATTAAATATAGTGGCTAGATAAGGTGCTATTATATCTATTATTTCTATTATATCTATTATCTATTATTATAAGAAAATAACTAGGATGAGAAAGGATAGTAAAAAGGTTTACTTACAGTCCGCTCACTCCCATGTCTACCCGTAAAGCTGCTGTTCTTTGGACAGGATTTCTTCAGCGCCCGATTTAACACATTTATTTGGTTGGAGGATATCCGGAACCGTGGGCAAGACCAATTAGAGTGTACTTGAACTCAGCTGTAATCGCGGATATCCTACCGGCTGCGCCACTTAAGTTTCGGGAGCGGTGCTGAAGCATTTTAATAACTACAAATATGTCTCGATGACATTTAATAACCATTACATTAAAATAATGTATTAAAATTAATTCAGTGCAATACTGACTTCCTTAACTACGTGATTACATTACTACGATGAGAACTATAATGAATCTTATTCTAAATGCAACGGCTTATATAACATGGTCAAAACAAGTCTGTTGACTAAAAGTATGACGCCTTGGTTTGACCAGCAATAACAACAATACAGTGGAGTCAGCGTCTTCTGTAACGTTATACTTCATAACATGTTTTCAGTAATCTAATATGAAAAAGGTATTTACTAAAAAACATTAGATAAAGGAAAGTGCTCCGTCGTATTCTGCAGTCGAAGTTTGTGCGCTGAATTCAAAAACGTGGAAAAGTATTCACCAAAGGTGACCGTCGCTCGGAATGCGTTCCGTCGTAGAGACAGCGATGGTCAAATAAATTATTAAGAAAGTAATTTCTTAATTTAAAATTTGAGAAATGTACAACCAATAGGTGTAGCCATTGTTGACATATGGATCTGAGATGTGGTCCTTCACTGCTGGCGTATGAGGAAGTAAAAGTCACTCAGCAAGCTTTAGAGAAGCCTATGCTCTTATTTCTGAATTAGAACAAGAGTAACTGTTATAACAAAATGCAACAGTTTGTAAAACTGAAGTGGTAATTCGCAGGCCATAATATATTTCGAAGAACTGAAAACCGATAGGGAAGAAAGGTTCTCAAGTGACAACTTCGTATCGGTAAGCGAAGTGTGAGGCGGCCACCCACGAGATGGAGTGTTGACCTGAAAGACATGCAGAAAGTCAATGGATACAGTTGGACAGTATTCTGTGGTTTTCCTTGTGAAGGCATATATTCAGCAGTGAATTTGTGAGGGATTCTAATGATGATAATGATGATGAATAGGCGAAAATAAGAAGAAGTAAGGTGTGGGTAGTTAATTTCCGCTTCACTAATTAGCTTGCTTAGCGTGTTTGTGCGTAAAGATTTTGCGTAATATGTGCTTGCGATTGTCAGCTTTTAGTGGAAAAAAAAACTTGTAAAAATGTAAAAAAAAGATGTGAAGGAGCTTTGATGATAATATAAACATAGTTAACTATATGCTATATAGCTATATGACTACAGATACCTTTGTATTTAAATAATGAAAAATATGTGCTTGAAAACCGTAGATGGTTGAATATACATGACAATTTGAAAAATCCAGCAGAATGACAGCCAGAGTAGATCGAACTAGAATTCTTTATCTCAGAGGTAGAACGGTAGAACCAGGTATTAGAACGCATAGAGCAATACGGGGCACCGGCGGACCGGAGGAAAGTAGCCATAGGCTTTTCCTTGATACAGAACTGTCTGTCATTTTTTGCGGGGGGAAATCTGCGCATACAAAAACAATCATCTGTCACTACGACACTTACACATAATAATTAAAATAATAAAGATTTCTTATATTTACGCGAACACTACACATTGAATAAAACTACTTTTACGGATTATATCGCGTTTAATTAACTTATTTTTATATTTTCCCGACGTTTCGACGATCTTTGTTACAGAGAGCACGAGGGATCTGTGACAGCAAACACCTGGGCGCCGAGCTTCAGCACGTCAAGCAGATTCTGCACGACAATAAGCTTCGGGTCCCGCGCCTACGTCACAGTGACCGAGTGAAGCCGGCCACAGTCGAGCGTGTGCCTGCTGTACTACCATATGTCATAGGTGTCACAGACAAGATTGGCTACATCATGAAGCGAGCTTCTATTAGAACATTCTTCAAGCCGCCGAAGAAGATTAGTCAGTTCTTACCATCCGTCAAGTGCAATATTCCTCTACAAGATGCAGGAGTGTACAAGCTTGATTGTGAATGTGGTCTCTCATATACAGGGCAAACAAAACGATCTATCAAAACCCACGTAAAAGAACACATAGCTGACGTGAAGCACCAACGTTCCGGGAAATCTGCAGTTTGTGATCATATCCTAGACGGCCCCCGCCATTACATTAGATTTGATAAACCACAGATTCTCGCGAAAGAACATCGATTCCTGCCAAGGATAATACGTGAGGTTAACTATAATAATAATAATAATAATAATAATAATAATTCTTTATTGAACACAGATATAATATACAATTCATTGGTGCCCTGACTCCTAAACTAGGTTACCCTGTATGTTAGGAGGCAGTTTCCTCCATTAAGTGATCTTATTTTCCGTGTACAATACAGACTTTAAAATATAAAACAAACAAAAGTGTGTGTGTGTGTGTGTGTGTGTTTGTGTGTGTGTGTGTGTGTGTGTGTATGTGCGCGCGTCTGTTTTTATTAAAATATGTGTACATGACTTAAAGTAGGTTTTCACAATTTTCATAGTCGTATTCTTTTAACCAATTTAAAATAATTTCTTTAACTTGGTGACTTTTTAAGTTATTTAACTTTATTTTTTTATTAATTATATTATATAAATGTGGTGCTTGGTAGTCATATTGCCTTTTCGCAAATGCGCTTTTCATAAATGGTACTGGAAATTTTTGTGTTCTTTTGTTTTTAGCTACATATACTGGGGAAAAATTATGATATCGTTTTATGCATTTGTATATATACGATTTTCGTACACTGAGGACATTTGACAATTCGTAAACTTTAAATGTTGAGTATGTATAAGGAAGATGTAATATTAGTTTTAGTATAGATCTTTGAGCTCGCTCGGCCTCAATAAGATATGTTTTGGGAGCTCCACCCCATGATCAGATGCAATAATTTATGAGACAATGACAAAGGGCGTTATATGTTTGAATTAGTAGTTTTTTAGTCGCTACCGTTCTTAGGTTCTTAAATACTATAGTGAGTCTCCGAATTCGTTTAGATATATTTGATATATGAGGTTGCCAATTTAAATCTTTCGTCGAGGATTACCCCAAGGTATTTTATCGTAGATGTTCGTTCTAATATTGTACATTTACATCTCTCCTTTTTTTGGGACGTATTACAAGGGTACGTATGCATGTTGACAGAGAAGCTATGTGGTGGTTTTGAGATTATTGTTTTGTAAAAACATATATATTTTGTTTTTGAACAATTGACGGTTAAAAGATTATTTTCTAGCCATTTTGTAACCGTACGTAATCCATTTTCAGCACATTGCTGCACAGTATCCCAGTCTGTACCATGAAAGAGGATTACAGTATCGTCCGCAAACATAAAAAGGTCCGCACTACGGATATTAATTTTGCATAATTCATTTATGTACGTCAAAAAAAGTGTTGGTCCAAGAATGCTACCCTGTGGAATGCCATAGCTACATTCGGCTTTATCGCTTAGCTCGTCGTCATAACGTAATACTTGGGTTCTGTTTGTAAGGTAGTTACAAAACCATGCATATGGCATCCCTCTTATACCCAGATTTTCGAGACGTCCGAGAAGTATAGGAATAGATACAGTATCGAACGCTTTTTGCAAGTCTAAGAAAACACACATGCACCTATCACCTTTGTCTACATAAGATGTTATTTTCGAAATCAGTTGTAAAATAGCGTCTTCTGTTGAACGATGTGCCCTAAAACCAAATTGATTCGCAGCTAGATATCCATAACGCTCTAGATATTTTATAAGTCTGTTGTTCACAATCTTCTCAATTATTTTTGAAAAAGTAGGTAACAAAGAAATCGGCCTGTAATTCGAAGGAGCGGACTTATCACCAGATTTGAATATTGGTGTTACTAAGGCCTGCTTGAATGGTGATGGAAATTGCCCTGTCTGAAAACTACTATTACATAGATGTGCTATAGGTGCGCAAAGAATTTGACTATACCTTTTAACGAAATTAGCAGTGATTTTGTCCCAGCCAGGGGAACTATTTGATTTAAGTTCGTTAATAGTAGTTTTTACTTCCTCAGGATCTGTTAAGAAAAAAGCCATCGATTGTGTTGGACCCGTCTGTTTGACATTATCAGCAAGTTCTGAGACTGATTTGCCTATGGTTTTCAGAGTATAATTTGCAAGCTGTGAACCAATCGTTGTGAAATAGGTGTTTACTAGATTAAGTGAAGCTTTTGGCGTATCTTTAATTTTTAATAATTCTGTTGTCGGTTGTTTTGATTGGCTTAGATTACAAACTTCTTTAACTATCTTCCATGTCTTTCTAACGTTTCCAGTATTGGTAATAAGTTCTCGTTCGTAATACTGTCTTTTTAATTTTTTTATTATGTTGTTACATGTGTTTCTGTATTTTCTATAGTGCGATGCTAAATCTTCATTATTATTTTCCTTTTTTAATTGTTTATGTAATTTGTCCCTTTTTCTTATCGATCTTACAACTCCTGGTGTTATCCAGGGTTTTAATGGCCTATTTCTTTTAGATATAGTTATTCTGGTTGTATTAGCTTGTATTAAATCTTTTATAATATTTACAATATACTCTGCAGCATCATTGACATTATCGATTCCATAATATTCTTTCCAGTTAAGCTCATTCATGCCTACAGTTATTTTGTCATAGTCAATTTTTACTTTATAAAATTTTGATTTATTTTTACTAATTTTTACTCTGTCAATAAGTAATAAAATAGGGTGATGGTCAGTTAATTCATCAAAAACAATAGATGTAATCCTATGTTGGGATCGTACCATAAAATGATCTAAGCATGCTTTCTTCCTTGTCGGAAGATAAACGCATTGTTTTAAGCCATGCATAGAGAGCATATTGAGATAATCGACAGAATATCCTTTTATAGTACAAAGCATAACATCTAAGTTTAGATCTCCAGTTAAGACTACGATACTTGTATTTATGCTATGGAGTATTTTATCAAGTGATGTGATATACTGCGTTGGATTGCGAAAACTTGGTGGTCTATATGTACAGATAACCGTGGTATCTGTATCGACAGTGAGTATTAGCACATTGCCATCATCGACTAATGGTTCATATGATGTGACGTTTATGTTTTTTTAACGTATGCTACCACACCGTCATTCTGGTTAAATAAACGTTTAGTATAGTATGATGTGTAGGTGTCTATTTCCGGTATTATGGAATCATCTTTTAACCAACATTCAGTAAAAACTACAATGTCTATATTAATATTCAATTGCGACATAAAAACTAGAAAAGCGTCTAAATTACAATTGAGACTTCTTATATTAACACATAATACACAAAAGGAAGACAAGTTTTTATCATTAAAGTTTTTTACGTCTCTACAAAGGGAAGGACTTGACAAGCTCATACACCTTACCTCGTTTACTAGGTCAATCTCATCAATGATAGTTTCACTAGGAAGATTGAATTTTAAAAGTATTTTTTTTTTAATGACTTATTTTCAGTGAGTTTTGGGGAAATTCTTGAATATATGGCATATATTGACATATTATTTTAATTGCGTTGTTATAAGTTATAATTTTTGTAACAGGCGTATATAATTATGTGAATAAAATAACGTGTATTTGTGTTGGTTTTAGGAGTGAAATTGTTATGTGTAAGTGTTGCTTTTGTGATATTTAATGTATGAATTATGTGTGTGTACATGTTTTTTATTGCGTTGTATGTGTTACTTATGACTAACAGGAAAATTATATAATAAGAATAATTATAAAAGTAAGTTCGGTAAAAATAATAAAATAGAAAGTTAATTATATTCAAGTTACTTCGATAGTGAAAATCTAGTCATTTTTGCGTTTTTAATTTTAAAAAATCCGATTCCGATTCTATACGTATTGTTGGCGAGCCTTCTTCTCTGCGTAGAAATACCCTTCCATATGTTGTCCAGCAGAATTTAATTTTTTCTTGAGTAGCAAATTCTCTAGCCAAGTAGAATAATCTTCTGGTTTTAGTGCTGAGATTTTCCGAAATGTAAATTGGAGTCTTGGGCCCTCCAATTTCCAGATGTTCAGTGCTCAGTTTGTTGTGCTTATTTTCTTTATTGAAGGTTTTAACTGATTTGAGTATACTCTCTTTGACTATAATTGATGTAAATTCAACAATTACAGGCTTATTCGTGGTCCTAGAATTTGAACGAAAGACGTCTTTGATATCAGATGGTTGAATTGGGGTCTTAATAACTGTACCTGTTTTAAGAATTAGATTTATCAAGTCTTTTGGTTTCAACATTATTTTTGGGTACATTTCAATTTCCAGGCTACTGTTGCGGGTTTGGCGTTCAAGCTGATCTATTTTAGCTTCCAATAAGCGAATATAATTCTTATCTTCTTTTATATTTTCTTCCATCTTTTGCATCTTATCTGTAATTTCATCATATTTCTTTGACGTTAAAATGTGCACTTTAGACCGTTTTTCGTAATTTTTAAAGCGGAGTGATATGAACTGCGTCTGCACAACTTGACGGCGCGGGAGGGTCCTGAACTGAAATTAAAAAACATCCTAATTTCAATAGAGAGGGAGGCTGGGTACTACCACCTGCTTGGGATCCTTTAATTAATAAAATTAAAACTAAACCCAAGCATACCACTGCAAGACTTCAAGACACAGTTAGTTAATTCTGCGTAGATCGGACCAAAATTAATAATTAAAAAAGCTGAAGGTACTCCGGATTAACTCTGACATCGGAACGTCAATCACTTCAGTCCCCCGTGACCATACATACATATACATACATAAACACTCACGCCTGTCACCCAGAGGGGTAGGCAGAGACTACGGACTTCCATTTGGCACGATCCTGGCACACTTCTCTCGCCTCCTTTACATCCATATATCTACGCATACACGCTCGTCGGTTAAGGTACTCTAATCTGGTATACATAGTAACTATCAACTTGATAGTTACTATGCTTCGTCGCAGAATGGAATGGATATGGTTTTACGTTATGAGAAGTTATGTTAGCTGTGTTGCGCTTGTATTCACTTCGATTGAGCGTTAGTGTAAAAATCTCTAAAATTCTATTTATTATATATAATTGAAACGAACTGAAGCCAGCGGATTACAGTGCGCCCGGAAATATCCGTGGGTTGCCGTCAGTTAAAAATTTCAAATTAAGATTTCACACAGTTCAACTGAGCAGTTTAACTGACCGAGTGTGGCGACCAGACCAGTATTCTTATAACTTCAAATAATTAGAATTATATTACTAATTTAGAATTATTTACCTATTTTTAGGGTTCCGTAGTTACACAACAAGGAACCCTTATAGTTTCGCCATGTCCGTCCGTCCGTACGTCCGCGGATTTGTTCAGAGGCCTTAGGTGCTACAAATCTGTAATTTAGCATAGTTATAGATATTAATCACGCCTAAAAAACTGTGAAATAAAAACTTAAAAAACATTTTTATTTTGTGTACTTGCCATACAAATAAATGGAGGATGATTTTTTTTACCCATCTATTCCATAATGTGGGATATCGTTAGATTGGTCTTTCAAAAACACTGGGAGTGTGAAACAACATCTTTTCAATTTAGAGGTCCGTTTGCGAAATATTTAGCTTTAAAGTGGTATTTTTTATTAGAATCGTGTGTGGGGGACACACAATTCTAATAAAAAACCCCCCCTCTCACCCCGTATACACAATAGTAGTATATATAATGAAGTTAATAATGAAGTTAAAAGTAAAACTATCACAGCTAAGTAGAATTAAGAAGTTAACGAGTAATGGTGGACCAACTTATAAAATGCACTTGGATTAGTAAAAATTTCGTTATAACTCCATAGAAAATGACCTAAAACTAGCTTCATTATAACATTGTAATGTTATTGTAAACTGTTAAAAATAAAAGAAATATGAAGAAAACGACTTATTTATATGCTTTACTTTTTCATTTGCGGGATAGGCAGGGAGGATATTTCTTACTAACTTACTACTTTACTTTCACTTATTTTTTAGTTGGTAGTTATTGTAGGCCTCATTCAAAGTATTCATACAATCTTATAGTCTCATACAGTTTCATTCGTGATACTCTTGGTTTACGCGGTCCACCGCAGGATCATTTAGGGCAATGGTGGTTTATGTGAAGGTTCGTTACGGCACAGAATAGATAACTTGTATGGTATGTACCTTGGCAAATTGTATTATTTTCAAAATGGAAAAGTGTTTTTAATCTTTTTTTAATACCACTCCCTATAAGTCTGATTTGAAAATAAGTCCTTCAGTTACGATCTTCCCATTTGGGCCCATTTTTAGTCGTTATATCGATCGAACCGCGAACTTACTTATTATGCTCATTATGAAGAAAGCCCACGTATTGTGACGGGTAACTACGGAACCCTACCTCTACATTGTGCGTGGCCAGACACGCACTTGTCCAGTTTTTTTTATTATAAGTAAACTACATGGGTGCAGTTTAAATAATTAATATTTTTGAGATGTGCTATTTAAAATACGTCTGTCAATATTTTTTTTATATATATACTCAAATTCGTAGGCTGGGTTAGGGGGGGATCTACATGAGTGCCGTGTTGCATTGGTCGGCGACGTCACCAGGGTTGAATTTCGTAGTATAATAATTATAATATTTGTACCATTATTCCATAGTGTGTAGTATGTAGCATCCATCGATCACTAATAAAAAAACTAGATACACAATCAGTGACAAAAAATGTCCTTACCGAATGAACGCCCACTCGAACATTTGGGTGCGCTTTTAATTTGTACGTAGCTTTGTGAATACAACTTTAGGCAATGCATTTAAGGTTGAATTTATATGTATATAATGTATATTTATTTCAACTAGAATTACGTCAAAACATTTGGCGACAGTTTTAGAGAACTTTTGCATGGGATTGTGTATCCAGTTTTTTATTAGTGATCGATGGTAGATCATCATCGTAATAAATAAAAATAAAAATACATTAATTTCTCAATAATACTATTTCATAAATTAGTGGTGAAACTCATAGTAGTGTTTCGCTCTTACCCTGGTGCTTAACATTTATAAAATACTATGTCACTATGCTACGCGAAAATACCATAATTTTATCTTCAGGTCGACCGACTTGTATTATTGGTGGGTTTTTTAAATTTTTATATTTACCCTACAACATCGAGAATTTCTGTATGTACGGCAACACCAAATCAAGCAACGACAGGGTAGGCGGGGATTCCTCTTCCGGTCGTTCTGACAGAGATAATATCATGTTCATAGCAATATTTTTGAATTTGCTATGAATATGATATCGTAATGCAATTTTATTTCAATTCAAAACAAAAACGTCGAAAAACGAAAGGTGTAGATACACTAGACGCATAACGCCAAAACCACGGTGCATGGGAAAAACCATGAAACGTCAAACGTGGTATAATTTTGGACAAATAAGTATAATTTTATTTTTCATGTACAATATTTTTTAACTCATTCTGATCAAGAAGTTGCTATGACTTTTGAGAATTTTTTACTGATTTTTCTTTTTTGACAACAAAATCGTTAAATTATTCTCCTACTGTCGCCGAATTATTGCACATTAAACAAAATGTAAATCCTTGTTCAAATACTTTTAAATTCCATAGAGTATTGCCAAAAGATATGGTTAAATATTTTAACGATAAGCCTCATAAGCCTGCCGTTTTCTTAACTATTGATGTTAAGAAAACGGCAGGCTTATGAGGGATTTCCGTTAAAAGTTATTGCATCTATAATAGATACAATAGCACCTTATCTAGCCACGATTTTTAATAACAAGCGTCGAATCTGGTGTGTTTCCTGGTCTAATGAAACATAGTAAAGTTATACCTTTATTTAAATCTGGTAGTACATTAGACCCCGCCAATTATAGACAAATTTCTTTACTACCACCATTAAGTAAAATTTTTGGAAAACATATTTTAGATCAGATGTTAAGTTTTTTTATATAAATAAATTGCTTTATACAAGTCAATTTGGTATTACAAGGGGTCGCTTGACTACCGACGCCGAAGTTGAGCTCATAAAACATATTTTTTTTTTTTTTGGGAGAATTCAGAGAATGCTTTGGGTGTATTTTGTAACCTTTCCAAGGCCTTCGACTGCGTTCACCATGAGACATTAATCAGGAAGCTACAGTACTACGGTGTCAAGAACACAGCGCTTAAACTTATTATTTCATATTTAAGTAATAGAATACAGAAAGTTATTATCAATGGTAAAAGTTCTTCCGGGTTGCCAGTACAAATGGGTGTCCCTCAAGGCTCGATTCTTGGCCCATTCCTATTTTTAGTGTATATTAATGACTTACCTTCCCTTGTAGCAGATAGTCATGATATAGTATTATTTGCTGATGATACTTCCTTGATTTTTAAACTTAACGTCAATCATTTAAATGTGACGAAGTAAATAATGCTATATTAAAATTAGTGCATCGGTTTAACGTTAATAATCTACATTTAAATGGCAATCAAACTAAATATATTAAATTTACAACAATGAATCTTAAAAATATGAATACCAATGTGTTTTTAAATGGGGAAGAACTGAGCCCTGTTGAATCCTCTGTTTTTCTTGGCATCACTTTCGACGCAAAACTTCAGTCCCCATATATCCAAACTAGCAAGCAGACTAAGCAATGCAGCTTATGCTGTAAAAAGATTACAGATCTCTAAATAAGTTACCACGACTACTGACTGCGTGTAAACAGTGCGAGTCAGTCCTCGGCGCCAGCACTGGCGCCTGTTACTGACCCCGTGTAAATCAGCCTTAATATGTATGTAATTATACTCTAAGGAGCAAACCAAAAATGTTTAACACAGAATTAACATTTTCAGTTTCTTCCGATATTAATATGTATTTTTGTATCTCATTTTTAAAATGACAATGTAAAGCAACGAGAGGGAAAGAAACAGCGATATCTTTCTCTCCCTTTATTTTTATACGCCCCACCCACACATAGACAAAAATATGATTGTGTGAATATTTCTCGGATTTCATACAAAGATGAAATACCCTGATCGTGGTCGTCATCGACTGTCCGCTGTATTGAGCTGTCGTCAAAATCTCCCAAAAACTTCGCAATGTGACGCATCAGCATATCGTGAAGAAAAAAAAATATAAAAACGAAGGTCTCTAATGAAATGAAGACACGGCTTAAAGAATAAGCATCCATGCCAAATATCTTTAAAAAAAACATCACAGGAACAATAAATTATCCTCATAGTAGTCTGTGTATTAAATAAGAGTTTGTGATTTTCGAATTTTTGGCGGGAACTTGACCGGCGGCGATTTGCTGCTCCTGTATTATTGTTTAAATAATAGTTTGAAGTGGATTTTGATATGTAAAAGTGGTGCGATTTTGTGTATTAAGTGTCTGCGCATGCGAACTATTAGTGGAAACAGTGAAATAAGTGCTCTGATGGTGATGTGATTATCAAGATAAGGTGTCTGTCTGCTTAGGCGCCTTGATATATCATCGCCAACTGCTAGCTGTCTGCTGGCTCAAGTTGCCGTCAAAATCTCTCAAGGGCTGCACAATGTGACGCATCAACATATTGTGAAGTAGTGTACTATGTAGGATAATTATACATTGTAATTCAGGCTCAGAAGGGCTAGAACCCAGAGCCGTAAAGCCAGTTATATAAAATAAAAAATCGTGATTTTCCAATACAATAAAATATTTATTTAGTAAATAAATTATAACCCTTCCTGATAGCTTAACATTAACAGATAAACCAGCTGTGAATTTTTCAAAAAGTGCAAAATAACTATAAAAATTTAAAAGTAAAGGAACTATATGTTATATTTTCGAGATCAAACAGATTTTTGCTAAGTGATTAAATTATTTTTGATTTTGGTCTTTTGGTTAAAATTGTAAATTAACAAGGGAAGTAATTCAAAATGAATGAAGAGGAAATTAAAATTTTATCCAGCGATGATAAATCGACAGTGTCTCAAATTTTAGATTCTTTTTTGAAAAATGTAAGATTTGCATAACTTTCAAAGTTATTTTACAAAAGATAATGTATAACAATTTTTAATCAATTCGCTTTCAGAATGAAGATGTGTTTATTTTTCCGGATTTATCCAAAAATAACAATAGATTAATGATTTGGGATGTGTTATTCCGGCATATTCAAGAAAAGTCGTCAGAACATCTACATGGTTTATGTTTATCTGCACTCAGAATATTAAGGTTTGTTTTATGCTAGAGTATTTAGGCAGAATTAATGAAATATTTGATTAAGCAGTTTTCTTTATTATATTATCATTGATCTTGTAAAATCTATATTATAAATACCATAATTTTTCAGTGAGTCCCCTAGTCTTATATTGTGTATGGTAGTAATAGCTCTTTTTTATAGTAAATATAAATATATTGCTGATCCTCACCACAATATTCTATAGGACATCATATTATACAAATAAATGAAATAGATCAATCTTTCTGTAACTTCATATACAGTCTCACTAAGTCTGCATTGGTTTCAAACTGAAGTCTATTGTAGGTCAAGAAAAACTATTATTTAAGTATTAGATTATTCAACTTAATATAAGTAGTGTCTTGCCTTGTAAGCAACATTTTTAGAAGTTTACAAGAGAGCAGTTTATTTACAGAAAAGTGCCATTAATTGTTTTCATTTCATTAATTGTTTGAGTTTATTGAGACACAATGTTGCCTAAATGCCTTATAAATAACATCATTTCAAGTGCTGAGTCACCATTTGCTCTGTGGCAAAGGAAATCATTGTGAGGAAACCTTGTCCGAGAACCATTTAAAGCAGCCATACTCAACCTTTTTTTTATAGGGGCCACAAACACATTTCAGTTATGGTGTCGAGGGCCGCAAGTAAATATTATTTAGGTCTTAATTAAAATGTAATTCCAAGTCAACAATGTATTTACTTTATTAATGAAAAAAGAAGTTTTAACAAAGATGTTTATATGTTTTAATGCGATTTTTGATACTGTGAACACTGTGGACGTCGTTATACTGACTTCCCAGTTCTTCCAGAAGGCTTTTAAATTTTCTGTGGTTCCATTCTCTTGCTCGTATATAATTAACAATATTGATAACTGTCTTCATTACAGCTTCTATTTCTGGATTTACAACACGCCGCCAAGTTTTCTTGGTGGATATTAAATTGGTGAAATTATATTTTTCTTTAAATAACGAAATAAATCCATTTTCGGATCCAGTCATTGAAGGACAACCATCTGTACACATGGGGGGGGGGGGACTGAGGTGTTAGACGTCCCAATGTCATAGTTAGCCCAGCTACCTTCGGTTTTTTAATATTAATTTTTGGTCCGATCTACGCAGAATGAGCTTATAGTATCTTGAAGTCTTGCCGGACTTCCCGAAGTGCAGTCTGTGAACATGTTCAAGATTGTCCCCCCATTACATTAGATTAGAACATTTACATTAGATTAGATTTGGAACTTTAGATGGGCCAATCACAAAGGCCCGCGGGCGCATGTTGAGTATAGCTGATTTAAAGGATATGTGAAGTCTGCCAGCATGCATCAATAACTTAAAAACTGCATAATATACATCCTAGGATGTACATAGGTTTACATTTGATAAAAGTATCAAATGCATTAAGTTAAGTATGCAGCAGTGTCAAAATGCAAGACGTCTGGTACTGCAATCGGCAATCCATCTGCCAAACATGACAAAAAAAAAACCAAACAAGCAAACCTTCCCTACAAGGCAAAAGACCTATGTCCACCCAGCCGGTGTCTAATAATTGTTATGGTTGGTTGACTGGTTCACTATTGCAATACCATATGTTTTGCACCAGTGGGGCTGCTACCCGTCGCCAGTCTGGGTATTTTATGCCTGTCTATAATGAGATAGTATTTCTACCTACCACCATTTATTCTTAAAAAAAAATTGGCATATCCCAGAGCCATCTTACGCTGCCACCAAAAGGCTTGGCATGATGGAATCCATATACTTAAAAGCTAATACATTTTATTGTAATATTTATGTTTAAAATGTGTAACAAATGATTGTAATTATTCCTTTTCAATTTGTTTTAGCCGGGATAAATCTGAAGTAGATACTCTGATATGTGAAAAGTGGATTATAACTTTGATTGAAAAGGCGGGTCTTTATAATTTTCTTAACATTGATGACGAGTCTTTGCCAGCTGAGATAATACCCAAGAAAGAAGAGGCTGTTGAGGCGTTAAAATGTCTATGCAATCTTGCTTTGAATAGTGAGGTGGCAAGAGCACTTTGCGCTCATACTGCAATTGCGCAGGGTTTGGTGGCAAGGCTGAGATCTTATAAAGAAATACCTTATAAGGATGATATAATGTTATTGGACATGAAGTTGCTCTTTATTTTAACAGCACTAAGACAAGACATAACTTCAAAGATCAAGACAGAATTGCATGGAATGGATTATCTTATAAGTTGCACAAATGAGATAGTTTTGGAAGCATCTTTTACACCTGATACCGCAGGTGCTTCTATGAGTGGTGAAACTGGAGAAGACCACCATTGTTACCTTCATGTAAGTAATTGATGGAATTATGTCTGAATTACTTGACAATTACTTCTTTATTTTAGAATTCTTACCTTTTAGGATAATCAACATGCAATTGTGTGTGAAATATTAAAAATACAATTCAATTTAACCCTTCAATCAAGTGCTGATGAGCAAGTTGACGAGGCTGAGGAAGCTATGTATTTAAAACTTATGCCGATACTCACAACCCTGTTGAGTGCTCATGCATCTTCTGAGCAAAAATTGATGGAGTTACGAAGCAATATTGTAAATTTACTGTTGAGGTATACCTTATTTTAAATATTTATAACATTTACAATTCATACTCATCTTAGTAACAATTAATATTTTCTTTTTGAAATTGTTTTAGTGTGCCATTGAAATTTTACCCCTTTTTAACCCCGCAATTAAATGAGGGAGAGAAATCACAATGCATGTATGATGGTAAAAATATGGATGCATTGCAGTCTCTGATTCAGTTCTTGCTGTATCGTTTAACAGTTACGACGGTGAGTATCAACACTTAGTTGAGTTGCCATGCCTCTGACAAGAAGGATTTGTTCAAATCAGTTGCTTCACAACTTAGACTACTCCTCATGGAGTTTCAGTCAGTTTGATTTGTCTCCAATCAGATATGTGACTTTTCAAAATTCTTTAAATGGATTTTCTCTTATTTTATATTGGTAGCTTGCTTGTAGTGATGCGAATGTAAATTTGTCTTTCCATCGACACAGATTCTTACTTTAATAAACTAAGCACAATGCATTGAGCGAATTAATAATAATAATATAAAAAATATAAATGTAGCATCTTGCACTTTTCCTAATTTTAAAAACTAACAAACATATTAATTTCTAGAGTACAAAAAATCAATACGAGAATTTGTCCCCGATCCTTACGGTTTTAAACAAGAGTGCCCGTAGCTGCCGAGCTCACCGCAAGTATCTCCGCCAAGAAGTATTGCCACCATTGCGCGATGTGTCGCGACCTCCGGAAAAGGGTTCCACACTGCGAAATCAATTGTGTAGATTGCTGACAACTCCAGTTACATCAATAAGAGATTTAGTTGCAGAGTTCTTATTTATTTTGTGCAAAGAGAAAGGTAAGGCACACTTTTCTTTCTTTCATTTTTTTATTTTAACATAATTTGTAAATTCTTTATTTTGTTCAGTGTTTGTTTAAACGTGGTAGAGCCATGCTGCAGCTATATTAATAGTATAGTTGTAGCACGAACGGGTCGACTCGACCGGGGAAGGACCACGCTCTCACAGAATACCAGCGTAAAATAGCAGCTTAGCGCTGCTGTGTTTCGTATGGCTTATTAAGGTATAAACTAATGGAACTTTATTTTTTATTTCGCGAATTAATAAGATTAATTATTTATAACGGAGGACACGTCTCTGTCATTACACTTTTATAGATGGAAAATACATTTATTATTCAAAATGTAACTTTTACAGTTGGGCGTATGGTGAAATATACGGGCTTTGGAAATGCGGCTGGACATCTGGCTCAAAAGGGCCTATTAGCCGGAGGCCGGGGGAATGTTGAGTACTCGTCTAGCAGCGAGGACTCCGATACCGAGGAGTATTTAGAGGCTCAACCACATATTGACCCCGTAGTGGGTTGCACTCGACCGCCCCGCATCAATCCATTTGAAGGCATGACGGAGGAACAGGTGTGATTTATTCAGTTACTTTTGTTAATGACATTCTCGTTGTAACTTGTGGTGGCGGCGTGTATGAGAATTAATTACCATTTTGTCCTGTGGGTGTCGCAAAAGGCGACTATGGAAAACGCCAAAATGATGGTTCAAATAGAGAGTGATGGCGGTATAACAATCTTCAAATCCTTCCTGCAGCGGGAGAGGCCCATATATAGAGGCCTGATGATGAGGAAGAACTTCTAATTCTAATTTTATGGCCATGTAGTGGCGATGTAAAAGTATCCACTATATCATATTGTAACGTGGGTGTCGTAAGAGGCAACAGAGGGAAACAAATCAGGAGATGGGCAGCAGCGTCTTTCTAATAACAACTAAAAATAAAAAACTGCAGTTGCCAACCCGCTAGTCAAGCATGGCAACTATGGCAAATATCCCCTATGACGCAATCTATGGGGGAGGCCTTTGTTCAGCAGTGGACTTTAATAGGCTATAACGGTAACGGTAATTTTAGAGTGTTCTGTGGTTTAAGTATTTATTATATTTTTTTTAAATTTCTCCAGCATCTATACCAAGTTTCATCGCTCTGAACAAATATTTATATATCATCATCATCATCATTACAGCCTTTCACAAGTCCACTGCTGAACATAGGCCTCCCCCAAGAAATGCCACAAAACACGGTCCTGAGCCACCTATGGCAACTATTTGAAAATGTTCCAAACGCAGCTCCATTTTTCAATGAAACACGATATTTCATTAAAGTTCGTCAAAAAATATGGTTGGAAATTAGAAATTGGAACGATCGTATTTTTACTTCTAAATAATCTTATTCTCAAAATAAATTGAAACTAGCCAGCATTTCATACAAAACATATTATCAAGGGAAAAAAAGAGAAAGTTTTACGAAAAACTCTGCATGGTCTGTCCTTAATTTCAATTTAGTTTAAACAGACAGATTGTGGTTCGATACTCAATAACATTATGCTTATGTGGTCTGTTTGTAATCAGATACCGATAAGTTGTAAATTGCAAAAGCTAATATGATTATAATGCATGGTATATGATGACATCATATTTACGTTTGGAATATTTTCATTGTATACTTGCGATCCTACCCTAGACTTCGATCAGGCTTTGGTCTTATGACATGCCTTATCTATACATATAATAAATCTGTAGAAAAGTCGTGTCTGTAATTCTAATATATTCTTGAAAAAACAAGTCCAGTAAATAATGCAAAGATTTGTTGTCTATCAGATCCGATATAATGGTTGGGACGATACTAAACATATTATCACTGACATATGACATGACATACTTTAGACTTCCCGGACCGTCGGTGCTTCACATTAACGATATGTTCCTTTACGCGGGTTTTTATGGAACTTTCATCCAAAGATGCGTAAAAACCCCCTCGTAAAAAAAGTTAAAATTAAACGTGATAGAATCCGTGACATTAGTTTTATTTCATGTGTAGTATGTTCATTATTATTGAACTGCATTTATGAAATTTTGAAGTATACTCCAACGTAAAAAAAATATCTACATCTATTTTATGGTACTAATCTATATTAAATAGCACCAATGATATATTTCAAATAAACATTATACCGTAAATTGATAGAAGACCATGAAATTCATCATTATTTTGTTAAAACTAAATTGACTTTAATTATGAATGAATGTAAAGAGTAAAATGTAAATAATAATAATACATTTTGATTCCAAGACAATTTACCTTTCTTGTGGATACATCGGAAGACACGCCCGATATAAAAAATAGTAGGTGTTTCTAGACATATATGCACGTGTTCCTGTAGCTATTATATCTGTGCCAAATACAAATCATCTACGTCTAATAGTCTTTTAGAATTCAAAAAAATCTTTGACAGACATAGAGACACAGACACCGAGGTGACTCTAAAAGTAATCGAATTTTGCTAAATTTGGCACGGAATAGCATTTAATGATGTTTCTAAATTCAAGTTCACGCGAGCGACGCCGCGGGTAAAATGCTAGTATTTCTATAAAATTCTCGTCGGTATGAGATGCGCATAAAAATAATATATCAACATAAAAGAGATACAGTTGCATGTGTATTAAAAATAAAAAGTATTAAAGATTGCATATTCGCAATGTTTTCGGCGCATTCTTAACGCATCTGTTTCATCTATCTATATATGAAGCAATTACCAATAATAACTGATCTCTTAACAATAATTGAAAATGAATAAGGGAATTTTTTGGCATGCGGAATTAAAATGTGCGTGTTTTTTTTACAGAAAGAATATGAGGCGATGAAGTTAGTGAACTTATTCGACAAAATGGTGTCTAAAGGAGTTGTGAAACCAGCTAGGGTGGGTGCTGACGGTCGGCCGCAGCCCGTGGAACATGTGCTAGAGATGCGAGAACATCCACCGAACAGACCACAGTCGTAAATAAATATTTATTTATCTTAATTGTGTCATTGATTTAAAGTAAAATTTTGATTGAGACGTTTGCCTAACCGTTTGCGATGTTCTATCTTGAAATATTGATTCTCTAAGTAGGTACTCAAGATTATAATAGATTACTGTCAAATTTTTAAATAATATGTTATAATTTCGTAAATAAGACATTAAAAAATAGTATTATAATATTACGTATGTATTGAGAATAAATCAGGGATTGAAAAGGTTCCAAAACTACCGCTAAGGAACTGGTTCCAATTATACCGGTATACGACCGAAATAACTTTTAACTTGTTTGACTTTATAGAAAAATAGTCACTAAATTATATTTTCAGTTAAAAAGAACGTCTTGTAGACATAAAAATGAAGCTAAATTATAACACTACTGAGGCTTTCCCCATCTATTTAGGAGAACTTTAAAAAAATTAGTATAAATTTGATAACGTTATCTTAAAACCGATACTGTAACTTTAACGGGCTGATAAAGATAAAATCGGAGCCGTATTGAAACAGGCAACCTTTATTATAATTTAAATGAAGGATCGTTATAAAATTTGAAACCGTTTTTCAATCTCTGGTATAATTTAAAGAAGTAGTAATTATCATAGTTACTGCTTCCATATCTTATATATAATATGTATTCTATTAATAATTTCGCTAAATGATGCAACGATATACTTCGACAAAACAGAACAGTAGTAATACTATAGGCACAGAATTTTATTAATCGCTCAACTATGTAAATAGGGTCAAGCATAAAATACACTTTACATTTAACTTTGTTTTGATTTTATAATTTTGTAAAAATCGTAAACAAATGTATGACTTACTATTTATTTTGAATAAACGTCTTATTTTTTTTAATTTCGCGGGAGAGCTGCGGTAGCTCAGTGCCTAACCTCTAATTTAATAGTTCGCGAGCAACACGGGTTCGATTCCCGAAAATTGTTAATTGCAATTTTAAGTGCTAATTTACCACGTGGTCGGAAATATGAAGTGACCACGAGAAGAAAAATATCGTGGGCAAACTTGCATGTCTAAGTAATAAAATATTTTGAGGACATGTGAAGTCCGCGAACACGCACTGAAGCAGCGCGGCGGAGTAGTTGCTTCATAATCTTCACACAAGTCAGTGTAAGCTTGTGCCCAAATGGACGATCAGAGGCTGTAACTTTAAACATTTATTTTAATTTCAAAAATTGAACTAATATGTGTTTAAATGTTTGTAATGTAGTTATAATTGTAGATGATGTAGTTATTGTACCATTTTAGTATAGATCACTTTTACAATTTCCACAATTAAAACACTTGTCGGCTTTGATAGAATTAAATTATTTCCGATAAAATTTATAATCTATAATATTCAAATATATTTGGCTGCTGTTTGTCATTGTCAGACTATTCGCTGAACATACCTATGCCTTTTTCTAATTAGGAAAATTTTTCAAAATCGTGACGCTTGGCAAACGGATTGACGATCGTTCGACGAATAGTAAACGCACAAGTTAATAGTAAACGGGTCAGTGAATAAAACTAAATTTTATATTAAAGTATTTAATATTTATATTATGAGAGCCGTGGTATCTCAGATGGTTAGCGCTCGCTGTAAATCTCATAGTACGCGGGCAACCCGGGTTCGATCCCCGCTGGCACCAATGAAATTGTTAATTTTAAGTGCTGAGGAAACTTTCATGTTTGAGACATAAGAAAAATTTTTTCGCAGACATGCGAAGTTCGCCAACACGCATTGGCGCAGCGCGGCGGACATTTCCTTGCCCTAGAACCCCTCAGAAATGAGGGGAGGCTTGTGCCCAGCAGTGGGACGTATATAGGCTGTAAATTTAACTTTTAACTTGCCATTAACGAGCCGTTTAGGCTCGGATTATGAGCGCTCTCTGACCTTCGCTTATACATTTTTGAGTCCGTTAGGTGTTATAGAGTGAAGTGTAGAGGCGGTAACATTAATTACACTGTCCAATTGAAGTACGTAATTAGTTCAAGCTCCACTCGAGTTTGAATTAAACAACCGTGTGTGATCGGTTAAAATAACTGCACAAAATGCGCCTTTCCAAAATTTCCAGCTCTCGATACTCATGCTGGGCGTCGAACCGATCTGAATATTTCTGACAGATGTCAAAATGGCTTTTCCGTGTGTAATTCTTCTGTCATATACGAGAACTGTAAGGATATGTTCCGATATACACTGCGAGCACTGCTCAGTGCTCTCACTGGTGAAAAATTCGTTCCGTTATGGACTGCCAGTATCTAATATAGCGAACTAAAAAGGTACGGCTTCTCAGTATACTGAATTGACTTCACACCTTGCAGTGGTCACAGTGTATATCGGAACATACCCTAACACTGATAGGCTGGTGGATCCTCCTATGTTGCCATCACTCGGTGAGTGACGTTGTCGATATTGGTTCCAAGTAGTAAATGTAAGCAATCGCTATTAATTAAAATTTTAATAACGGTCATTTAAAACAAGTGTTTATTAATATTAAAAAGCCTAAATTATGTGAAATTAATAATTATAAATTATTAAAATATTAAATAAAATATAATTAGTAATTTATTAATCTATATGTTTAGAACCTTAAGACTTTTCATATGTAAATATTTGATGTAATAAGTAAATATCTATATCGTGAAAAGACGATTACATTGTATAATCGTGTTAAACAAACGCATTGAGGAAATTAAGTCTATTTGTAATCAATTTAATATTTTATTTTATTAAAAGTATTATATTTATTGAGGGCTTTAGAATTATATTATTTGTATTATTTCTTTGTTACCAAAGAAGTGATGTATTGTTAAATATGGAATAAAATTTCGTATCTTAATACTTCTTTTAAATCTAGCATTTTCTTCTTTTCTTGTATGCTTTATTACGGCTATGCAGATAGGCAGATGTTTTAACTTTGCCCGATCTACAGCGTTCTGAACTACTTTTGGGTCATTGCATGCTCTCGCTTTTGCCACACCGGTATCAAGGCAAGTTCATCTATCATCTGTCGTTTAACGTAAAACGTGCCTGTTGTATGAAACTTTTGTAATCTCACCTCGTAACTTCGCAATTCCAATGAACCATTTTTATTAACAGACTTCAAAAAGGAGGAGGTACTGAATTCGACTATATGTTTTTGTATGTGTTTGTTTATGTTACCTCATAACTTTTTTCTAGATGAACCGATTTCGATGATTCTTTTTTTATTTGAAAGCTGGTGCTTCTCATGTGATCCCATATAATGTGATCAAGGTCTGACTAGTAGTTTTTGAGTTATCCTTAATAATTTATATTGAAGTCGGTTGTACAAAATTTTTAATTGTACCATTTGTTTTAATGAAGTGGAACTCCAAAACATTTCGTGCTCAATCGGTCAGTATATTTGTGTAATTTTCTACACTAATAAAAGTTAAATTATTATGTGGTTAAAAATTATATATTATGCTGCTACTAGCTAGTAGTTTTGCTTCGTTAGAGAACACAAGCTTATAATGATAGAATAAAAAACATTCCGTTCGGTAATGTAACTTTGGCATATGGCTTAGGGAACCTATTAACTTAATTATTTGTATATCTTATTATTAATCGAGTCTATATGTCTATGTTTGGCTGCCCGAGATGAGGTCCTGGTTTCGAATCCCGGCCATCGGGCCATGGTCAGTTATTGGGGTTTTCTATCAAGTAATTCTTAGTCTAGTCTAAACTAGTCTCCGTTGAGACTGGCCTTCGTGACCGAAATTCGGTCTGGAGGACATTATTATGTCTATGTGCTACAACACTGCGGACGCTTTTTCTTCATTTCTACAATTTAAAAAAAGATATGTTCTAATTGTTTTTAATTTACTATAATTAGAATATTGTGTAAAGTTGTCGCACTACGTGTACTGTATTTTTAAATTGCATAATGGTTATTTAAAATCTATAAGAAGTATTAACTGCATATTTCAAATGTTTATTGATGTAAATTTTAATATTTTAGCGTAATCTACTTTAAAGGAAATTTATCCTAATAATATATAATATTGTAATGTATGTTTTTTTATTGTATAATATGATGTATGTAATTTAAGAACTCGATGCGACTTTTAAATGTACTATATTTTCCAAATCTTTCTACACTATTTAACTTGTAATAGACATTATCTCTTTCTGAGTAAAATTCTATTAAATCTGACAGTTGATTTTTGATTTCTCCTATTTATACGAATATAATATTCATTTATTCATCATTCCAGCCTATCAAAAGTCTACTGTTGAAAATAGGCTTCCCCTAAAGATTGTCTAATGTTTGCCACAGTTGAGATACTTATCGGATGAGATGGCAAGCGCAGCTTTTTATTATTTTGAGCTGTTACTAGGAAAATAGTGCTGTCCATCCTCGTTTTCACTTTCCCTCTGTCGCCTCTTATGACTCCCACTGGACGATAATATGGGGTAGTGGATTCTCTTAATTCTCTCTTGGACACATGGACAAATTTCCTATTTAGTTAAAATATCAGGTAATTAAAATGTAGATTACAATTTAAACACCTGATATATTTTAACTGAATAATTTATACGTGGTAGAGCCATGCTGCAGCTATATTAGTAGTGCAGGTTGTAGCACGAATGGGTTAGCTCGAACGGGGAAGGGCCACGCTCTCACAGAATACCAGCGTAAAATAGCAGCTTAATGCTGCTGTGTTGCGTATGGTGAGTGTAGAGAACCGGAGCCCCTTTTACTGGAAACGAGGTATTCCATCTTGGTCCTCACGGGTGACAGCGCATCTGCATTTTGGTTCGTGGTCGAGGATGGATGCAGGTGTCTATGGGCCTCAGCAACCACTTACCATCAAGTGGACTGTGTGCTCGTTTGTCACCCTTATCCTATAAAAATAATTGTTGAGATTGCGCTAAAACTTTATCGACTTATTACTTGTACTTCCGCAAAGGTTATAGGCATAGTACAATTAACTTACAGTAGGTGGCGCGCGTGTCGTACCGACAAATTTATATGAACGTTATAATATATCATTCAACTTCAATGAATGTATTATAATTGCACATTAAACAATATTAAAACGATATTTCCGTAATTATTTCTTCTGCGGTTACAACGCGCCGGCTACTAGCTAGTAGATTATAAATAATACTTATATAAAGTCACTCTTTTGTTTTATTTACCACTGGTTCGGAAAAAACCTCTGTCCTGGGAAGAACCAGCAAGAAACCCAGCGGGACTTTAAAAAAAAAACAACTGCTTACAATCCCATATGTTAACAATTAACAACTCAAAACAAATTAGAAATAGCTTGGTAGCGATCACCTCATTCCCAGGGGTTATTATCATCCATAAATTCCTTAATATTATAATAACACTTTTTAAACAAACTTTGCTTAATAAAGTTTTTGAACTTTGAGGAGGCCAAATTTTGTATACTTTCTGGGATTTTGTTGTAATTTGATTTTTGTCGCCCCAATAATTAATTACTGACACTGTGGAGTCGAGTAACTGGTACTACTAGCTTGTGTCTGTTAACGATAGATGAGTTAACTGTTGACGACAGCAGTAGTGTTCTGAGCCGTTGACCTACCGGGCAACACACGTAGTGCAGACCGCGACTGTTACGATACATCCAATCTATTGACCATTGTTAAAAACTAGACACTACACGTAACGAATCGTTAGTTTTTGCACAAAATATTGGCTCAGGATTCGGGGTTTTGAGACACATACGTCGATATAAGACCACAGTGATTTATCACAGTTAAACACAATTAGGGTTGTCAGACCACACCTCCATCTCATCCTCCATCCATCCATCCATCCATCTATTAGCGTATAAAAGTCCATTGCTGAACTTAGTTGTCACTGCTGAGCCATAGTTGTCACGCTTGGCGGGCGGTTTGGCAACCGCAATTTTTTATTATTTTGAGTTGTGCTGCTGCCCATCTTCTGTTTTAGTTTCCATCTGTCGCCTCTTATGACACCTACGGGACGATATGGGGTAGTGGATATTCTTATTCGTAGGACTTTTAATCGCCACGCTTGGCAAGCTGCTTGGCGATCGTAGTATCAGAGCTGCCTTCTCTCGCATGTCTGACTATTTTAAGATCTAAGGAGTCTCTTACGAGCTTACGACAATAACGGGATAGGATGGAATGATAAATGTTTACGCGGACACTACACATTTAAATGAAACTAAGTTTTACGGATTTTATCGCGTATATTAACTTATTTTAAATTTCTGACGTTTCGAGTACTTTACAACACCCATGGTCACAGGGGGACAGGTGTTCGACGTCCCAATGTCACAGTTAACCACGGCTACCTCAGTTTAAAATTATTAATTTTTGGTCCGATCTACGCAGAATGAGCTTATAGTATCTTGAAGTCATGCAGTTGTATTTAATTTTATTAATTATAGGATCCCAAGCAGATGGTTGCGCCTAGCCATCTTCTCTATTAAAATTATAATTATAGGATGTTTTTTTTTATTTTAATAGCCTTGCGAATCATCCTTGGAAGGAATCGGTGCTCTTAAGCGAGGATTTGTGGTCTATCAAATCTGCTGTAGTGACGGTGGCGATTCTGTACTTGTTCGCAGACTGCATCTCATCTTTTACGCGGGTTTTATTGATTGATTTTATTGATTGATCTTTTAGTTTGTCCTATGTAAGAGAGACCACAACCACAATCAAGCTTGTAACACTCATGCATCTTGTAGAGGGATATTATTATACTTGACTGATGGTAAAAAAATTATGAAATGATAAATCCTTTAAGCCTAATAATAACAACGGAATCCTGACGTGGCGCCCTCAGCTCCGACAGGAGTGTTATGCGCATAAACGCGTTATCGGTGCAATACTGGTACACTTCCGAGGTCTTGATGCAGCAACTGGGTGGATGCCTCGACTATGGACTTGACTGTTACGCTGATTATTTTTGTAATCGCGAACCCGAAGCGCAGGACTTGAGCAGGAATGAGTGAGGATAGGTCCTGCTCAGAGACGGGGCCGCAGGGGTGCTCCCGTGCCTGTCTTACTACAAATGGGGTCTCGAGGGCAATTCGATTGGGAACCCCAATCGATGAGTAAATTTAAAACTCCGCGGGGTTCAATCGAAAGCACCCCCGGGATGGTTAAATCCACAATATAGCGATAGAGGGTCGCGGCCGCGATCTGTCCGGAGATTCCGTGACTCTTTCGTTGACGTCGAGGGCGACGACCGTAGAGTTTAGTCTGTAGGCGTCCGATATAACCGTGCTCAAACCATTAAGCTGTGGCTGTGATATAGACGTGATCTATTTAAAAATACTATATAAAATATAAATATAATTTACACATTCAATGTTTGATTTTGCTAAAATACAAAGATAGTTTTTTATGAGAATTCCTAAGGATTTACCAATAATATCACGCTGAACGAATTATTATTGTCCGCAGCATTCTTACGAACAATGTTTAATTTAATTCTTCTCGAAACATTAATTAGTAGTATATGACCTGGTATATGTGTGTTTTTTAATATTTGACGGAACCTCACCCAGCAAATACCCTTTCATTTTTAATGTAATATCGGAGTTTGACTAAGGAGTATCTGTTTGTACGTGTTTTAAGCCAAACTTACATGAAAAAATGTTCATGTAAGTAAGCTTCCTTAATGCAAACAAAGGTAATTTGAGCTGTTGGAGCCGTGGCGACTTGACGGTATATAGCGCCATTTTTAATACGTCTAAAACTTCACGTAATTCTTGCAATATTTGTAGTAATCAAACCTTGGCGATGATTCCAGTTTGAGAAAGCGGCTTTAAGCTATTGAACTTCATCTCGTTTTCATGGCGAAATTACCAAACTCATCTTTTACATATTTTTAAAGAATGTCATCGTTTTTCGTTGTCAACTTGCGTAAAACCTTAACCACATTTGTGCCTTAGTTAAAGAACATAGTCGAATTGTTAAACTCCAACTTTTTTTGAAGTCGGTTAAAAAGCATCCGGTCGGTCCGGATCGGGTCAGGTATAATTTATTTCATTAATACATTTCAACTTATCAAAAGTTTACTGCTAAATATAGGCCTCCCCCAATGATTGCGTCATATTCTGTTCATCATTACTCCGTAGTTCGTATTTGGCGCTTTTAAGCGCTTGGCACGCTTGGCAGGCGGGCTTACAACCGCAGTTTTTTTTATCAGGAACAGTTAACAGGAATATGCTGCTGCCCATCTCTTGTTTCATTTCGGAAAAATAATATAGGGCAGTGAATTCTCTTGAGTAGCCACTACACGACTTGTTAAATAGCAGAATTCAAAGCGTGCAGGTGATATCTACATTTGGAAAAGCTGTTACATCCTCTTTACATTCAAAAGTAGGTTTGTCTACGTAAAAATTATTATTGACGCCGTCTTGATTTACCTAAACTGAATAAGACGGAAGATCAAAGTGTTTTCAAGGAGGTGCTTAGTTATTGAAGATAGAAAAAAAGGTTTTTCTTCATCACCCCGCTTTCAAAGAGAAGAGCTGCTATAATCGCCATTCGCCACACTTAATAGGTGGATTGACGATCACAGTACCAGACGCCTCGCACTTTTGACTCTGCTCTCGAAGCTGATATGAGTACCTATTCTACTTCTGGAGTAAACAAGATGGATATAATATCATCTGTAGGAAGCTATGATAGCTATCTGGCATATCCCAGCATTTTATTATATTCTTAACAAGTACAATATTTAAGTTACGCCACCCGCATTCTGAGGTCTTTAATCCATCATTGACCGACTTTTTTTGTAAGCTGAAGTCGGGAACTGCAATTAAGTTGAAGCATTCTAATTGTAATCAATGTAATGCACAGTTACTCGTTTGCCCTGTCTCGTCGTTTCCCTGACGCAGTTGACGCCGTGAGGGCGCGTAAGGCGGGCGGGCGGATAATTGGCAACTATAAAACTGCTTGTTAAGTAATTGATTATGGTTTAATTACGTTGAAAATTCGTTACCAATTAAAATATAATAAGAGTATTATAATCGGAAATGTTGGCAAAGAAATAAGTAAGTGATCTTTTTTTGTTTGGCGTCTACGTCTTAGCCAATAATATACGAATCCTTTGTTGTTGAAATACTAGTACCTACTTAACATGTAAAAACAAAGTCCAAATTCAGTTAAGAGGAAAAACAACGTAAATGATTTAATAATAAGATTTTTTGGATGTTTTCTTAAAATATTAGCTGTTTCATTTTTATATTTAACATTAATTGGGTTTTTTAGCGTTAGTAAGTTCATATAGCGAATTTTAATATCTATTTAAAAATGTAATATTGCTATGATGTTTATAGAGTAACATTATTGTCATTGCTTGTGTTATATTGATTTTGTATACATACTATATGATTGCTACAATTAAAATTTACAGCAAATAGTCAAAGAGATTTTGCGCAAAAAATAAAGATATTTCAATGTAATGATTTCTTATATTTACGCGAACACTACACATTGTCACTGTCTACTTTCTACTTTACAGCACCATGGTCACGGGGGACCATGGGTGCTGTAAAGCACCCGAAACGTCGGGAATTAATAAAAATAAGTTGATTAAACGCGATATAATCCGTAAAATTAGTTTTATTCAATATTTCAATGTATTTTAATAATTTTTATTTATATTATAGAAATATCTTTAAATTCTTCTGCGTTATATGTAAGTCTGTGCGGTTTCTAGTGCCTTTAAAAACAATATTATAGCAATAGTACCAGAGTGAAGAAATAGTACTCTGCTTTAAGATTATGAATTAAATTATTCTATTTAATGTAATATTACTTTGCTTTTGCTCTGGCAGACGGGCTGGCAACCCCAGTTTTGTTACTTCCTGTTTTAGTTTCCCTCTGTCGCCTCTTACGAGGGATGATTTATATAATATCATTTTCATCACAGCCCTTCACAAGTCCACTGCTGAACATAGGTGTCTCCCAACTAATGCCACAAAGCACGGTAAGGCCACCTGCATCCTCGGTTCCTCGGCTTACCCTATAATCCGCCTGCCGGTACGAGGCCACCATCTAATGTTTGGATGTAATTTTGACCCTTCTAATGGTGACTGAAAGCTCGGTCGCCCCGCTGATTGAGACATTAGGTACCCATTGCTCCTTACAGCGGGACAGGCCTATGTTCAACAGTGGGCTTTTACGGGTTATCGAAAAAAAAAAAACGATATTCACCTTCATAGAATTCAATGTTTGTAAATTACTCTTAATCATCTTCTTTTCAGTAATATAATTATTATAGCTTTTATAGAGTTTGTCGTAACATCTAAATGTTACTTGGTGTGTAATGTAAGGCGTGAGAACATCGCTTATCCACAGGACTAGCGTAATCTACTAAAGTACGTAGTAACGTATGGGACTTTGCTAGGATTAGAAGACATGTTGGTGTTCGTAGTGCTGTGTTTGCTAGCGGGTGCGTTCTGTACGCTAGCACCTCCTACGACCAGCGCGAAGTGCGAGCGCGCACCGCCTCACGCTCAGCCAGCTGACCGGCATTACCGTTTGAGCATCGCAGGTGATCCCGATTTGTATCTACCAGGTGAACTATACACAGGTAATGCTATTTATAAGTTTAATTTAATATTAAATATTGATAATTATTCATTAAACATAAATAAAAATTGTGTTTTTATGTCTAATGAAAGTTAACATTTATCATATTAAATACATACAGGGTTATTTTGCAATAACTGGCCAAATTTGCATAGAAGGTTCAGAATAAATAATATAACCAAATGGTGAAGAAAAATTAATTTAAAAAAAATCTAAGCATAAAGGGAACCTACAATTCTACATAGAGTCAATAGACTAGCCCTCACCGCCATCAGACTCTGGAACGACATCGCTCTTGATATTAAAAAATCTACCAACAAGATTTTTTAAAAGTATTTAAGCGTGTAAAAAATTCATTGAAATTTTTAACTAACACAGCTCTTATTTTACTAAATATTCTTTTCTTCTCAAGGAAGTAAGGAAATAATTTAAGTAATTTTAGACGTGTGATTTTAAACAAGTAGATACAGGTTTTACCTAGTTTAGGCATCAGTTTTTCACTTAACAATAGTATTGTTTCAGATGTAAGCACATATTGTTTTCTGAATGTATATTGTTGGTGGAAATAAATAAAGAAAAATAAATAAACACTGGGCGGCGCTTAGGTTATCACGTTAAATAGCACATCAGTTAATACAAGTTGATATATGTCTGTTAAAATAATAAAATAAACAATAATAAAAGAGAAAAAATGTATGTGTATGCGCGCGTGTTGAGTATCTATTACTCAAGACAACTTTGAAAAATGAATACATAGCTATTATACAGGGTTATTTTGCAATAACCGTCCAAATTTGAAGAGAAGGTTCAGAATAAATAATATAGGCAAATGGTGAAGAGAAATTAATAAAAAGAAATCTCAAACATTTTGTCCCTTTTATCTTTTAAATGCAAAATACATTATTTTAACTGATTTTACTGCGCCCGCACACATTTCGTAAGGGTCGATCGGTAGGCAAAAACGTTGTTGCCCATAAATCACATTCAATTTGGGATAATTTCAAATAAAAGCCTTATTTACTAGTATTCTCAAAAACTGCAATAACGGTAAAATTTGGCTACTCTTTGAAAACTAACCCTGTATTGTTCGTTATATAAAAAATTAACAGAACAATTCAATTGAATTAATATTGTTCTTTTTATTTAGATAATATAATGTTTTACAAGGTAGGTATGTTTGCAGAGAAAATTTAATGAGTGTAAAGTATTCATTAGATCACCACATAATATTATCTTTGTCCATTTTAGTAGTAACATAATTTTAATCGTTACGGAACGTTACTTTGCATAACGTAGCAAATATAAACTATAATCATGTAGGCGAAGTACCCGAGTTCGATCTCCGCCGATGAAATTGTAAATCGTAATTTAATTGAATGAAACTTCAGTCGCTTTTTACCTTTGTGCTCGAATATGAAGATAAAATCGTGCTGATACTTGCACGTATCACATACACATGTGAATTCTGTTGACCAGCACTGGATTAGCGTGGCGAATTCTTACCTACTCCGTGACCTCCGTAACTCTTCGAAACGAGAGTGCCAAATGGTTACAGGATTTGTAGTCACATATACTCGTAGGTATTATTGAAATAAGGTTTATTTTCTACTGACTTCAAAAAGGAGGAGGTACTCGATTAGACTGTATGTTTTTTTTATGTGTGTTACCTCATAACTTTGTGAACTGGGTGAACCGGTTTCGATGATTCTTTTTTTTATTTGAAAACTGATGCTTCTCATGTGGTCCCATATAAATTTGATCAAGGTCTGACTAACAGTTTTTGAGTTATTCTTATTAAGTTATATTGAAGTCGGTTGTACAAAATTTTTAATTTTAATTGTTAAAAAGGTTTATTTATTAAAATTAAAAATTAAAAATTTTGTAAAACCGACTTCAATATAAATTATTAAGAATAACTCAAAAACTATTGGTCAGACCTTGATCAAATTTATATGGGACCACATGTGAAGCACCAGTTTTCAATTAAAAAAAGAATCAAAGATATCGGTTCACCCAGAAAGAAGTTATGAGGTAACACACATTAAAAAAAACATACAGTCGAATTGAGTACCTCCTCCTGTGTGAAGTCGGTAGAAAAGTCAGCAAAATCGGTTTTGCTTCGTGGTTATTGTCTCATATCGATATAATAAAATAATTTAAAATTAAAATTTTGTACAACCGACTTCAATATAAATTATTAAGAATAACTCAAAAACTATTGGTTAGACCTTGATCAAATTTATATGGGACCACGTGAGAAGCACTAGCTTTCAAATAAAAAAAGAATCATCGAAATCGGTTCATCCAGAAAAAAGTTATGAGGTAACACACATAAAAAAAAAAAATCAACATACAGTCGAATTGAGTACCTCCTCCTTTTTGAAGTCGGTAGAAAATGCGGTTGTCCATCCGCGTTCAAGCGTCGCAATTATGACAAATAATCTCCTAAAGACTGAATTTCGACCACGGCAGGTAGTCTCAATGGAGACTAGCCATCTGCGCACGACATGATTATAATACACAAGAGTATGCGCAAAAACAGTTGTACTATTTATTCCGTCACTCTCATAGTACGATGGGACTGCAATCTAACACGACTGTAGAGAAGATCAGATGCAGGAGTAACGGCTTACAAAGACACGGAGGTGAAACATCTACTTCTTGACTCCGAACTGCTACTGAGAATTCTTTGACGGAAAAACCCAATAACTGATTTTTTGGCCCGACTTAGGATTTGAACGCGGGACCTCATAGATCAGCAGTTGGGCTTACAACCACTAGACCAACGAGACCGTCAAATGTTCCCCTATGAGGCAATCAATGGCGGCATACATATATATATAATGTAGTAATATAGGCCATTACTACATAGTACTACAGTCAAATGGAAATTAATTACGTACAGTGTAAGGTTTGTTTTATGATTTTTTTTTAACAGAGAGGGAAATTTTCAGTATCATTACAAGGCATTGATACCGGTGAAGGATCTACACCATTTATAGGATTTATGATATGGGCTGAAGCCAACGAAGAACTTGAGGAAGCTGAAAAAACAGCCGAAACTAATTCTTACAAGCCCAAAAATCAATCTCTCGGTGCTTTTCAAGCGTATGACTCACAGACGAAATTGCATGAAGATTGTAAACCTGCCGTCGCTAATGCAAATGCACATCCTAAAACTGAAATACAGGTTGGTTGTTATAATAGCGATTGTTAATTAGTAAAGTAAAAAAGTTACAGGCTAAACACGTATCTAAGCACAGGTCTCCTCTCATGTTACCACGTTTTTATTAAGTAATTTTCTTGTTTGTATGTCTGTCTGTCGTTCCGGGTGGAATCTTGCAACTCAAATTTCGAGCACTTCTCAATTAGCTAGAAACTTGAAATTTTGAACATAGCTCAGAATCAGATGACAATGTAGGATGTTTATAATTTTTATTACAAAATTAAAAAAAAATCACTTGTTTATACAGAAGTAAGGGTCTCACAAACGAACACACAATCCACCCAGATGGCAAATTAATACTGTGATCCATGGACCCCTAAATCTATCCTCGATTAACAATCAAAATGCAGATGCATTGCGACCCCTGAGGGCTAGGGTTGTCACTATAAAAGAATTTTCGGTTCTCGTCTCCTGAAAACATAAGAAACATAACATTATGCTTCTATTGCACGCTGATATTCTGTAAGACCATGGCCCTCCCCTAGTCGAGCCGACCTATTCTAGCTGCATCTATAATGTACTCCACTCGTCCTTACTTATCCGTGCTCAATAGAATGCTTTAGCGATAAGGTCGAAGGTTACAAGGTTTGGAAGGAGGAAACAGGGAGATGCGGAATGATTATATCGTCAACTTTTCGTATATATAATCAATCGAGCTGCAATTTTCTCTCTCGGTTGTCTACATATATATAATATTCTATGGTTGATATAATTTAAAAAATTACATCTTATAATTCAAAGCTTAGTACTTTAAAAGGATATCCTATGTTTCACAAGTTAGGTAAAAGTTAAAGAGCGACGAGTTCGGGAACAGCGTTAAAAACCTGTTCTCAAATTTCTTACAGCCCGGACAAATTTGAATTATAAGATGTTAATATTAAAAATTATGTCAACCATTGATTATTATATACCTAGTATCAAAGACATTTAAATGTTATACACCTTTCAATTTTTTTTTCCCAATTACATTAACAATTATTCTTTATTGAAGATAGATGTAGATGTCTATGGGTCACAGCAACCACTTACCATCAGGTGGACTGTGTGCTGGTTTGTCACCCTATCCTATAAAAAAAAAATCAAACGCAGCGTTAGGATTGCTATTTGTTGTGAGAAGTCAAAGTACATTTTTCGTTGAAGATAATGTGGACAATAATGGACGAAAAAGCTTGATAATTTTTGAAATTATTTGTACATCAATAAGGTAATATGGAGCGCGCCGTCGAACGCACAAAACGGGTGCGTACGTCTCTGCGCGCGTGTCAGTCACTCTAAGGTCAAAGAGGGTGCTGAGAAGGCAGATTCCTGGTCCATATTGGCGCGCAAGTTGTGCCCCGCACCTGTAGCGCCTGTTGGAGGTAACCGGCAGGCCCCTATAGTAGAACCATGCTGTGCCTGTGACGAGGCCAAATACGAGGTAAATAATGTTATATTTTTTTTGCTCAATAAGCTAATAATTATAATTCTATGAGGCTTGAAAAAAAAAGATGTGATGTGTTTTGTGAGTTAGAAATGTATGACAGTTGGCACATTTTGAGGGTTCCGTACCCAAAGGGTAACCAACGGGACCCTATTACTAAGCCTACGCTGTCCGTCCGTCCGTCCGTCCGTCTCATAATCCGTAATAGGTAGACAGTTGAAATTTTCACAGAATGTGTATTTCTGTTGCCGCTATAACCACAAATAATAAAAATTAAAATAAATTAAAAATTAAAGGGAGCTCCCCTACTAGAAACGTGTATGACGATGGTACGGAACCATTCATACGAGTTTTCGACTCGCACTTGGCCGGTCATTTATGACAATGTTGAACTTAGAATGCAGATCATAATGAATTTTAGTGTTTTTAACAGAATACTAACGTAAGATGAAGAACCGGAGATGGAGTTTAAGTATTAAAGATATATTCGAATAAACACCTTTTTGAAATCATCTGTTGGACATAAGCCTTTCCGCGAATGCGCCAGGCGGCAAGCATTATTTGGAAAATTTGTCCGTACTCAGCACGATAGGCAGGCGGATTGGTGAGCGCAGAGCCGATACCCTCGCACTTGTAACGCTGCTACCGGTCACCAATCTGTGGTTTTTTTTTTTGTATTGAGGTTGAGCGTTTTTCGATGGGTTTTCCGTCATTACCGTTAGAACATCTCTCTTAAATATCATGGTAATTTTGCGTTTCATTAATATTTGCTCGATTAAATTGCATTTTTTTGAAGTAAATTTTTTTTGACGCGACTTGAGGGTAATTCTAGGATAATATCTTTGATCTATACAGATCAACAGATCAATGAACAACACCGAACTAACTACTACATCTAGACTACCAACGGTATTATTAGAAAAGGATGTGATACACTTTGGTATGAGTATGAAAAAGTCACCGATATTTTTTTCTCTCCTTATCTTCGTGTTCACTTTTAACTTGGAAACTTAGGGTAATTCAGATCTTGTTTCGGACGAATAATGTTTTGTAAAATCTATTTAGTTTTTACTGTACGTTATTTATCCGATTATATAACGTGCAGTAGTAGTATTTCTAAAAGTAGCGAGGAAGCGACTGACTACAGTATTTCGCGAGTATATGATATATAGGCATAATTTATACAATTTTCAGAAATTATACTTTATACATTATACTTTAATCTATTTCTATTCTATTTTTGTATATAATTCAATAATATTGATGATTATTTTTATATTGCTAAATATTTTATAATAAATAAAAAATATCAATAAATCAAAAAGAATAAAATATAATATGTATCAAACTATAAAAATAATTACATTCCTATGCTCTTAAGCTATCACCATGCCAAAAAAATTTCAAGAATATTTCAATTGCGTCAATGAGCACCGGAGTAACAACTTCTCAATAATTAGGAATTGGCTGTATCCAGAGAAATTTCAGGCCGCAGCTACTTTTTCTTAGCTTTTCCTTAAAAACGTGTATTTGGCCCGCCACATACGTACGGAATTCCGTTTCGGGATTCTGTTTCGATATTCCGATTCGGAATTCCGAACGCAGCAAGTCCATATAAAATCTATGACCCGTCACACACGTACGGTAATTTTCCGTTCGAAATTTTGCGGGCGAAACGGGATTTCATATGTGTGTGGCCGACCCGTTCGGAATTCCGAAACGGAATCCCGAAACGGAATTCCGTATGTATGTGGCGGGCCTTGCAATCAAAGTTACATTAATTGCGTTATATATGTACATAAAGGTAACCTTTGAGGGGCTCTGGTCTCGTAACACTCATCCGCGGGAGTTTCCACCGGAGTCGGCACGAGCGCATTTCGGTGACGTCATTGGTGCCTCGCATACAGCTCAGTACAGAGTGTGGCAGGAGGGAAGGGTTGCTAGTGCTGGCCTCAGGCTTTTAGCTGATGACGGGACTACTACTGCACTTGAAAAGGAGCTAAAGGAAGAGGTCAGTATATACGCGAGTGAGAAAAAATACTAGGTGGGTGAGTACTTAGTTACTTAAGCCTAACCTCTATCCCTTCGTTCCTCTACACCAGGGTTTCCCAACCTTTTTTTTACCAGGGACCACTTTGATTTTTTTGTAGTTAGCAGGGACCATAATGTGAAAGAAATAAAAAATAATACGAATTATATACCTAATAATCTAACAATTATTAGGTATATAATTCGTTAAGTGGTAGAGCCATGCTGCAGCTATATTGTGGTTCCAGCACGAATGGGTCGGCTAGTCCGGGGTGGGACCACGCTCTCACAGAATACCAGCGTAAAATAGCAGCTTAATGCTGCTGTGGTTCGTATGATGAGTGGGGAGAACCGGAGACCCTTTTTACTGGAAACGAGGCATTCCATCTCAGTCCTCAGGGGTGACAACGCATCTGCATTTTGATTCTTAATTGAGAATAAATGTAGATGTCTATGGGCCACAGCATCCGCTTTCCATCAGGTGGACTGTGTGCCCGTTTGTCACCCTTATTCTATAAAAAGAAAATCACAACTTTTAACATAATTATATAATAAACTGAAAAAGGCATTCATAAACAGTATTATTTGTGTATTTATTGTAAAAGCTAGTGTTGTACTGCACGCGTGACGAGAAAATAATAAATGTGTTATTTAAAACAATTAGGTAGGTAAAATATTTAAATCTTCACCATATTTAAGCTCTTGCGGACCACTGGTTGGGAATCACTGCCAATCACTGCTCTACACCATTGCAGAAAATCAAAATGATGCGTTGTAGCCCGAATAATCGTCAACCGTTGAGGCTAAAAAGTTTTTGTTTGGCAGTTTTGTATCTACTAGCATAGTTTTAGTGGAAATCTCCAAATATATATAGAGCGAGAGATGAATAAATGCGGTTCTAGATCTTGCTTTTTGTCAATTTTTGAGACAGCACTAACAGTTATATATTATAATCATGGTTTGCAATAACAGTAACAGTGAAAAAAAAGCTATAGTTTCATTAAAATCATAGTATTGTTTTGACCTACCTGCCTGCCAAGTATGGCAACTATGGTAAATATTCCCTCCCCCCAATTCCTCATGCATTTGACGCTGCTGTCCGCTGCCATTCTGGGTATTACACATCTGCTGTAAACGAGATGATCATACTGCCATCTATCGGGAGCCATATGAGATTTCTGCCATTTCCCATAGGCACCCCTTACGATATCCACATACATATCCCATATCATACAATATACCCATGTACACACACACACACACACACGCACACACGCACGCACGCACGCACGCACGCACGCACGCACACACGCACGCACACACACACGCACACACGCACGCACGCACGCACGCACGCACGCACACACACACACCCACACACAAATTATATTAAATTCTTTTTGTGTCATTTAGCGAATTCAATACATCTTAATTGAGATACTACTACGGATTTATAAAAAGCTACAAATGTTACCAATATAAACAATAGAGGTTAATTATTTACTCCTGTCAAAGCCCGTACTACTTTTGGTTTAAATGTATTTTTCAATGAATAAATGGATCAATATAAGAGAATTTACTGTTATTTTAAAGAAATAGTGTAATAACTAATAATGGGGTTAATCACGGTCAGCCTTTCGGGTCATGTAAGACGACTGGGAATCCACGACGCGACGGTCCGTTCCGGGCTTAAATGTAGAAGGCGGTGATCCTCGATACCGCCCGCATCGTCCGCCGCGCCGGTTCTTTTTTAGGGTTCCGTAGTTACACAACAATATTATAGTTTATAGTTTCACTTATAGTTTCGCCATGTCCGTCCGTCCGTCCGTCCGTGGTTTTGCGCAGAGACCCTAGGTGTTACAAATCTGTAATTTGGCATAGTTATAGATATTAATCACGCCTAGAAAACTGTGAAAAAAACCTTAAAAGACATTTTTATTTTGGGATAAAAAAAATCATCCTCCATTTACTTGTATCTTTTTTAAGGGTGACAAACGAGCACACAGTCCACCTGATGGTAAGTGGTTGCTATGGCCCATAGACATCTACATCTATCTTCAATAAAGAATCAAAATGCAGACGCGTTGTCACCCGTGAGGACTAAGATGGAATGCCTCTTTTCCGGTAAAAAGGGTCTCCGGTTCTCTACACTCACCATACGAAACACAGCAGTGTTAAGCTGCTATTTTACGCTGGTATTCTGTGAGAGCGTGGTCCTTCCCCGGTCGAGCCGACCCATTCGTACTACAACTATACTACTAATATAGCTGCAGCATGGCTCTACCACACAAGTAAATGGAGGATGATTTTTTTTTACCCGTCTATTCCATCATGTTGGGTATCGTTGGATAGGTCTTTCAAAAACACTGGGGATGTGGAACAACATCTTTTCGATTTAGGGGTCCGTTTGCGAAAGCTTTAAAGTGGTATTTTTCATTAGAGTCATGTGTCCCGCCGCCCCTCTATCAACTAAACCGCTATTTTTGGAAATGTGAAAAGTATACACGTATATATTATAATGAAGTTAAAAGGAGAACTATCACACCTAATTAGAATTAAGAAGTTAACGAGTAACAGTCGACCAACTTATAAAATACAGTTGGATTAGTAAAAATTTTGTTACATTTCCATAGAAAATGACCTAAAACTAGCATTATAACTTTGTAATGCTATTGTAAACTGTAAAAATAAACATTTTATGAAGAAAACGACATATGTTTTACTACTATAGCTTTACTTTTTCATTTGCGGGATAGGCAGGGAGGGTCTTTCTTACTTACTTACTACTTTCACTTATTTTTTAGTTGGTTATTGTAGGCCTTATTCAAAGAATTCATACATTCATATAGCCTCATACAGTTTCATTCGTGACACTCTTGGTTTACGCGGGCGACCTCAGGATCATTTAGGGCAGTGGTGGTTTACGTGAAGGTTCGATACGGTCATAAATGTATTATCTTAGGGTTGCACTGCCGGGAATATATAGATAGATAGTCAACTATGATCATCTTTGTATCTTCGCATGTGAATGATTTGATGTAAATTGTATTATTTTCGAAACCGAAAAGTTTTGGAACGAAGTTCCTTATCGGACGGTACGAATTTGTCGGATGGGGGCTAGGCGAGAAAAAGTGTAAGATTTTTCCGTCACGACCCCTTCTGACGTAGTGTAGACGGCCTTGGGGGCTATAAGGAAGCGTGATGGAATAACATCCATCTCCCTCGCACTTCTTCTTATCTTGAAATATTATTTTATTTTAAATGACGCTTCATTTTAATAGAAATAGACGCTAGTAATTCATTTATTTGTATTTGTTAATCAATAATATAATACGTTTATTAATAATAATATACTACGAAAGGAACTTCGTTCCAACCGAGTGTTCCACGACACTCACGCATGTTTTTTAATCTTTTTTGAATATTTTTGAATTTGAGTATATAAGTCTGATTTGAAAATAAGTTCTTCAGTTACGATCTTCCCATTTCGACCCATTTTTAGTCGTTATAGCGGTCAAACCGCGAACTCACTTATTATGCTCATTATCAAGGAAGCCCACGTATTGTAACGGGCAACTACGGAACCCTACCTCTACATTGTGCGTGGCCCGACACGGACTTGGCCAGTTTTTTTTTCATTATTTAAAAGGCAACATTCTTAAATTACTAATTCATTAATTTTGTTACTACCATGTTCACTTCAATAAAATATGATTTTATCTTTGTTCACAGAGCGATCACATTCGCACAATAATTAAAGCGCGTGGTATATCATGGCAACAAGTCGCTGCAGGCGGGATACCCAGTACTTTTGCAGTATTCCGAGCAGATGCGAAGCACCACTTGATGTCTTTGGCAGCCAAGTTGGCACCCTCGCCAGATTGGATAGTTGGGGTGTCAGCACTAGAATTATGTAATCCTAACTGCACATGGACGAGATCTGCTACGGTGCCATTGTACCCATACGATGCAGGGACTGATAGTGGTATTAGTTACACGGTAAATGATTTTAATGCATTTCTATTCGAAGTTTTCCATCACAGGCCTTTAAGCTAGATTGTAGGAAATTAATCCACGTTTATTTTTTCTGTTCTTTTCTTTTGTTCACTCGTGCACGACTTGCGACGTGCAGCTCTGTTTGGATCCTCAGTACTTATGGTACTGGCAACATTAAAATTTATTCATTTAATTTTCAAACGCTGGCTATAGCCTTTTTTCGATAAAATAAAACACAATCCTTTTATAATATTGCTTGTTTTGGGAGCGGTTTGCAGTCATATGTCTAACGGCGGATTCGAACCTACGTTTTTTTTGAAGTCCTTGTTCTATGGATTATAGAGACTATGCTCGAAATTTTTCTGTATGATCCAATAATGTATGATCCAGGGTAACCGACATAGCACAACGAATCAGCAAACTAAGCTAAAGTGGCGGTCATATACCTCGACGAACCGGCAACCGATGGGTAAGAAAGGTTCCATATTGTCACTGTTGTACCCGTAAGGTAAGATATGCAGGAAGTCGATGGATGTAGGAGGCTCAGGACTAGCTTTGTGCCTTGTGAACTATGTTCATCAATGGATTTGTGATTGGTTGTGATAATTATGAATAAATCAAAATCAAATAAAAATATTTTAAAGAAATCTTGATTTTCAGCCTGTTAGGTACTCGAACATAATGTGTATTACTTGAGTGGCTGTTTGATATAGATGTATATTATGCAGGCACAATTTCGATGGTTAACCAGCCCGTGTAAGATTTAATGTGCGATGTGTTGGTTTTGAGATGGTTAATTCTTCTGTCAAGCGAAAAAAATATTATCGAGAAGACTCTAAACTTGCATAAGGCTTTTGTTCAGTCGCAGGCTAATACTAGTCAGATATAGATTACAGATGTCGAGATACTACTAGGTAACGAAGCTAAATAAATTGAACTCTTTGATTTTTAATGCAGTTCACCATTCATTTCGCACTTCTAACTAAGCATGGTTTTGTTCACTACAGCCTATCAAAGTTTACTGGTGAACATAGACGTCCCCATAGATTGCTTCATATGGAAGATATTCGCCATCGTTGCCACGCTTGGTACTCGGGGATGGCAGATGTAATTTTTAATTATTTTGACTTGTTATCAGGAAAATGTTGCTGCTCATCTCCTGTTTCAGTTTTACTCTGCCGACTATGAGAGTGCCGGGATTCAATATTCCGTGGCCGGGATGATATGGGGTAGTAAGTCGTCTTACCTGCCACTACACGTTCTCTTTTAACGTTATTATTGTTCATGTTAATAGTCACGGCGAGAGCCCACCTCTGTGCCGTCTCCAGTGCGAGCGCTTCGGCCTGATTGGCCAGCAGACCCACGTTCACCTTTTTTTAAAACCGTCGGAGAGATGAGGCCCTTTGCGCGCTTGAGACTTTCGCGCTTACGTCTTTACGAAAAGAGCTGCGAACCGACAGGTAACTAAAGAAAATAACATGACAAATAAATAACATAACGATATAGAAATAGCTTTAGAAGATTTAAGTTACAAGTCTACAAGTATATTATCTGTTCATGGTTCGATTTCGATGATATTGCGCTCTCGTCTCGCTCACACTCATTGGTCTCATAGGAAGGCGTGCCTTGTTAACTATCGACACATGAGTAAAGAAACCGTACCGTATTCTTTACTCATGTGCTATCGATAACGATATTAATCATTAATTGTAGTAAATAAGAAAACAATAATTTTAGGTTTAGAAGTTATCATTACTGACTTTTTTTTAATTAAAAGACTTTGGCAGCTCCGGAGAGCTGTGGAGGCATAGTACGCGAGCAACCTGGGTTCGATCCTCGCCGGCACAAATGAAATTGTTCATTGCAATTTTAAGTACTGATTTTAGTACCATGTGCTCGGCGGAGGAGTAATACATCATGAAGAATCAGACAAGCGTCTATAAATTAAATATTTACGTATATAAGACTTATACACGTAAATATTTAATTATTTGACGTAATACGTAATTATTTGACGGCTCCGTGGCGCAGTGGCTTAGCAATGAGTTGTTGCGCTGGGGGCCGCGGGTTCGAATCCCGCACGGAACAAGTATTTGTATGGCCTACAAACAATTGTTCCGGGTCTGGATGTTTGTCCTCGTGCAATTTATGTTTGTAAACTGCCTCCACGATACCGGAAAAAACCCTAGTGTTGGGGTAACGTTTTTAAATAATAATAATAATAATTATTATATAAGATATGTAATTCTACATGTTTTTCAATACTCAACAGGTACTCGTAATTCAAGCGCACGTCACGTGGTGATTTTAATGAGTGCAATTAAATTTCATAATTATATTTAAAGTATTATTTATAACATGAGTCTTAATAAACGGAGATATGAAAATTAAAAACAATCCATTAGGCGTTTATTTATCATACCACAAAAATTGCGTTTAAAAAATTTGATATCTTTGGAAATAAATCTGTACAGAAAATGTGTAAACGTAAAGCTCTTATTAACACGCTGACTGCGAGATAAAATCGGCCGCTCTTTGATGTAGTGCCATGGGAGGCCGAAAAGGCGATTGAGGCTTATCGACCTTTACCGAATTAGTTACTTTAAATGCAGAACTTTCGGCGAAAATTACATTAATTTAAATAAAACTGGTATTGGGCTATAGTTAAAATTTTACTCTGCCTTATTTTCTGTTCGCTTAAGACTGTGACAAAAAATAAAAGCTAGAAAGAAGAAAATCTTTTGGAGGCACATTGGCCCTTCAGCGCACTGAATGACTAGAACATATTTAAGGTTTAGTTAGTGTTGTGCACAAGAAAACAACACAATATCGATTAAAAATAAAGTATGTTTATTCAAAGCTTTATATCACATAAGGCGGTCATAAAAACATCTTAGGCATATTGGTTTGTTGCAGTCACTGCAGTGAGATTTAATTTTTCTTTTTACTTTTTTATTGGCATTGCGGCTACTTAGTAGTACGTAGTTTTTCATAACAACCCACACATTTTATTCTTTTGTCCCCGCTTTTTTCGTCGTTCGGGTCTGAGATTTGATAATGTATTCATAACATTTTGAAAACTAAAAACACAATATTTTCTTCATGTGAATGTTTTGGTTATACTATGTACAAACAGGTAGTTAATTTCTGCATCGAATACAATGAACTAGCCCCACTACTCTACCGTCATACAGTTTCCAACTAGTACGGGGGTAGAAGTCTAATTTGTTGTTGCAAAAAATAGCCAATATATTGCAAATATCTACACAAATCTTCAGTACGAATTCGCGCATATTATTATAATTGTAGGCTAAGTCTTGTGAATAAAGAATATTTATTATTAAAAAAAGTGTGATTTTTCTTTAACTTAGCGACAATATTTGTACGAGTAGTAGCCGATATTGTTTGACCAGTCAATCCTTCTATGACAGATTCAAAAAATCCATTTTAGACATCTTATTCGCTTTATTCCAGTTAAAAGCCACCCAACTGTTTTCTAAAGCCGTTCCAAACAAAAGTTCCATCATTATTTTTCGGAACCATTTTAACCCTCTTTTAAAAGAGGTTAAGATGACATCTGGTCACTAAAGTCAATCCCCTTTTTGTTATTATTGTACGTTAAAATACATTCCGGTTTTTTTATTGTTACTCCCGTACCTCTTTTTGTTTTCCCAGTGTCTTTAATTTCTGCGTTATGTCTCCGATATGAATAAATCAAAATCAATTAAAAATATTTTAAAGAAATCTTGATTTTCAGGTATTCGAACTAATAATGTGTATTACTTGAGTGACTGTTTGATATAGATGTATATTACTACAAGGCACAATTTCGATGGTTAACTAGCCCGTGTAAGATTTAATGTGCGATGTGTTGGTTTTGAGATGGGTAATTCTTCTGTCAAGCGAAAAAAATATTATCGAGAAGGCTCTAAACTTGCATAAGGCTTTTGTTCAGTCGTAGACTAATAATAGTCAGATGTAGATTGCAGATGTCGAGATACTACTAGGTAACGAAGGTAAATAAATTGAACTCTTTAATTTTTAATGCAGTTCACTATTCATTTCGCACTTCTAACTAAGCATGGTTTTGTTCACTACAGTCTAGAATCTAGATGGTTAGCGCTCGCTGTAAATTACACAGTACGCGAGCAACCCGGGTTCGATCCCCGCCGGCACCAATGAAATTGTTAATTGCAATTTTAAGTGCTGATTTACCACGTGCTCTACGGTGAAGGAAACTATCGTGAGGAAACCTGCATGTCTGAGAAAATAAAAAAATATATTTCGAAGACATGTGAAGTCCGACAACACGCATTGGGGCAGCGCGGCGAACACCTCCTTGCCTTAAAACCCTCTCAGAAATGAGAGGCCTGTGCCCAGCAGTGGGACGTATATAGGCTGTAACTTTAACTTTATATATCCTCTGTAACAAATAATTGATAAAAGTCTGTTGGTGTTTTCACGACTAATGGTACATTTATTGTAGAATTGCCTTCATATTCTGTAAAATTGGGAAATGTGTCTGTTATATCTTGCCACTCATTTTCATTTTCTTCAACTTCTGTAGTTCTATATTCTTCAATATTCAATTATTATATAGTATTCAATTATTATGTAGTTCTATATTATTCAATATTCTTCAGTAAATGATGATAGTTCTGTTTGAACTATCATCATTTACATTGACGTCATCTGAAGAATTGCTGGATTCAGACAAAGTACTATTCAAATCATCACTATCAGGGCTGTAATCTTCACCTTCATCAGAGTCATCATTGTTGGGATTACTAGTATCTGGTGATTTAGAAACAGAAGTTTCAGAAGATGTTTTTACCGCGTCATTTTTAACATTAACGTTAGTTGAGGTAGTAGGAATTGATGTACACTGAGACTGGGATGTTTCTAAATTACAACTTTCGGAAGAAGTAGTAATAGTCACATATTTTTGTTGTTCCATAAAACTTGCGTTGTCTATTGGATTGAAATTTTCATTAATTGTTTCACCGCAAGCACTTTCAGGAGCTAATAAAACATCCGTAGGTCTTGATAAAATCTCAGTTGGTCAGCACTCAACGTACATGTTAAATACTGTGCACATGATAGATCACTTACAGAACTACATCTACTCACTGTCGATGAGATATTCAACTCTATTCGAATCGGCTCACAAGGAGACAGGAGTTCTGAAGCAGGAGCAGTAGATATTTTAGCATTTTGTAATACTTGGAAACAGGATCTAGTACTAGGGCTAATGAAAAAGTTCGGTTCTTCCTCAAAAGTCAAAAATATAGGTCAAAAATTATAGAAGCGCGGGCGGAACAATAAGTGCGGGCGGGTGTTGAACGACCTTTCTAAACTATGAGAGGTCTATAAACCTCGTAGCCGCACTGAAAGAAGATTTTTGGCTTCTAGTGCGATATTTGGTCGACAGACCTCGCGCCTATTTTTTGGTACTTTACTATTCTACTTCAATACAGTAACAGAGTCATGTATCTATCTCCCTCATACACATAATAATTTACACGGTACAAACTTCGCACGAGAACGAAATGACAGTATTTTATCTCGTACTACGGTAATGGACTAGCAGCAGGGCTAGCATGGGCAGGAGACAACTTTATCCCCAGGGAAAGGAGAAAATGTTTATACCCTCGCTTAATTTTATCCACCCTTCGAGCATGGGCACACCGGTGGATATAATATCCACAGTAAATAAAATGAAAGATATACTTAGACTTAGATAGATTTTTTGTATGAATATAAACTTAAACCCACGTCCAATGAACTAGGATAAAATTGTCCCTTTCAAATGTCAAAAAAGCATAACTTTTTATCTTTCATTTGGCTCCATGCTACGGACGGGGGATATATGTCTACTCGTTATGTCAAACGGGGATATATTTCTCCCCGTCGCCGTGTTTTGGCATAAGGACAAGATAATTTTATCTCTTGTCAGTGGATATAATCGGGGGACAAAATTTTTGTCCCCTGCCCATGCTAGCTGTGCAGGAGGTCTAAAGGCCTTCTATCGCAGCAAGCGTGTTAATTAGATGAGAAGGAATCATTTGGCTGTGACCTCAGACCAACAAAGAAAGATAGATGGAGCGTTGGGTACATTTTAAGTAACGCCAAAACATGCTCATCTTATTGTGAGCACACGAACTCGAGCAAACATATGCATCTAAAATAATTTTCAATCAACAACATGGTTTTACACCACATACAAATTGAGACAAATTGAGCATGGTTTCGGCGTCACTTGAAATGTCCTTTGTTTGTTGGACATAAACCATATACCACCCTCATATGTACCTGGAAGGTACATATGAGTAGCAATACGTGGTCGAGCAATGCTGCAGCTATATTAGTAGTATAGTTGTAGCACGGATGGGTCGGCTCGACCGGGGAAGGACCACGCTCTCACAGAATACCAGCGTAAAATAGCAGCTTAACTTAACTGTGTTTCGTATGGTGAGTGTAGAGAACCGGAGACCCTTTTTACGGGAAAAGAGGCATTCCACCTAAGTCCTCACGGTTGACAACGTATCTGCATTTTGATTCGCAAACGAGGATAGATGTAGATGTCTATGAGCACAGCAACCACTTACCATCAGGTGGACTGTGTGCTCGTTTGTCACCCTATCCTATAAAAAAAAAACTATTTCTGCCGCCAAGTAGCATTGCTGTGTTCCGGGCGGAAGGGTAGAGAGAGCAAGTATAAACAGGTTGAGAGCCATTCCTTAAAGATAAAGTTATTATGTCTATAATAGATGCAATCGCACACCAACTTGCTATTATTTTTAATACTAGTATCAAATCTGGTGTTTCCTGATTTAATTAAACATAGTAAAGTTATATCTTTATTTAAATCTAGTATTACATTGGACCCTACTTTAGACTAGACACAAATTTTAGATCTATTTGTGTACTGCCAACGCTCAATAAAAATTTTGAAAAAAATAATCTAGATTAAATTTTAAGTTTTTAATGTAAATAAATTGCAATTACAAGGGGTCGCTTGACAGCTGACGCCGGTGTTGAGCTGATTAAACATATTTTCTATGCATGTGAGAATTCAGAGGATGCTTTGTGTATATTTTGTGATCTTTCCATGCTTTCGACTGCCTTCACCATGAGACATTATTCAGGAAGCTACATCATTATGGTGTAAAAAACATAGCACTTAAACTTATTACATCATATTTAAATAATAAAGCGCAAACAGTTGTTATTAATTGGAGTAGTTATTTCGGATTCGTTCCCCAGGGCTCAATTCTTGTCCTCTTCTTGTTCTTGGTTTCTATTAATTTGCAAAGGGGAGCCATAAGAGCAATTTATAACCTAGGTCCAAAGAAATCCCTTAGAGAAAAATTAAAAAAAATATATATATTAACTTTGGCCTCTCAGTATATTTACGAACGTTTCACTCTTTGGCTGTGCGCATTATAAAAGATGACTTAAAGTGCGAATATTCCGAATGTCAACCAAGTGTGGATGGTAAACTGCAGTACGTTTGGTACTCCGATAGGATAAAGTAGATGGCGGTATGAACTTATGAAGCTCATAGGCACACTCTCCGAAGTACAATCTGTAAAAGACCGACAAATAAGCAACTTGGCGACGGTGAGCTAAGCTGTGAAGCTTAGTTTCCACCTCTTTTTTTTAAGCCTCTTGGCGCCTCGTTCCACTGAGTCGAGCGCGGCAATTTGGTATTTTGCAAAGCCATCCCAAAGGTGACTACAATAATAATAATAATGTCCTCCAGACCGAATTTCGGTCACGGCGGCCAGTCTCAATAGAGACTAGCCATCTGCGCAGGACAGGATTATAGTGCCCAAGTGTATGCGCAAGCACAGGTGCACTCTCTATTCCCTCACTCTCATAGTCCGATGGGACGGTAAACCGACATGACCGGAGAGAGATCAGGCGCAGGACTAACGGCTTTACGTGCTTTCCGAGGCACGGGGGTGAGACACCGCCCACTTCCTGATTCCGGGCAGCTAGTGAGAATTTCTTGATGGAAAAGTTCAATAACTGATTTCTTTTGGCCCGACCCGGGATTCGAATCCGGGACTTCATGATCAACAGTCGCACTACTACAACCACTAGACCAACGAGGCAGTTTAACTGCCTCGTTGGTCTAGTGGTCTAGTGACTACAATACTCCATACATGTTCGGACTTGAGCTTTGTATAAAGTTAAAAGCTGTTCAGGCGTGAAGTAACGCTTCATTTTGTTTAGAATACCCAGTTTTTTGTCCGCAGATTGTGCTTTTGACACAATGTTAGCGCCAAAGTTGAGGTTAGCACTCTACTGTATGCTGAGAAGCTATGATGATCAAGAACCTCTACAGATGTACCTCGGAAAGTAGGAGTCATATCAAACGGACTCCGTTTTGCGGAGAACAGACAGTCTTGCGTTTTAGCGGCGTTAAAATTGACTAAATTGTCGTCACCTCATTGAGAGACAAGATTTAAGGTCGCGTTTATCTGCTCCACCATAGGCTCTCTGAATGAACGTATTACTGCCCCTCCGTCTTTTGCACCGGATATGAATCTCTCTGTGACCGTGCTGTCATCTGCATACATAACAATACCTGTTAGAAGTAGGTCATTGATGTGCAGAGTGGTAGACTGTTAGTTCGCTTGTCACTTTGATGCTGGGGCTCTGTTTGCAGAATCTCAAGAAACGTAATAACTTTTTCATTATTCCACTCCATCATAGCCATACGTGCGACCCCGTTGCACTTACCGCGCACCATAGATTACTGTATATATAATAGAGAATAAGACAAACGTAGTGTGACCGCTTCAACGCGTTATTTCGTGCGTTAATCTCTTTGATGTACCGGCCGCCACTCGAGCTATCGCCAAACAGCAAACGGCATTGTTAATGCCGTTGTCAAATTAACGCGTTAAGTCGGGGTCACGCCTATATTCAACGTCCATCAACGCGATAATTAACGGCATTTCTCGTTAGTGTGGCCTCAGAATAATAATGTGTTACGATGTAGAAGCGGGCGAGGAGCACGCGGTTGAGGCGGGCGACGGGAGCGGCGGGTCGTGCGCGACGCAGGCGTGGGGCGCGTGGGGCGCGTGCAGCGTCACGTGCGGGACGGGCCGCGCCACGCGCCAGCGCCACTACGTGTGGCCGGCGCGCGCAATCGCGGACGCCTGCCGCGCCCCGCTCACCGACTACCGCAGCTGCCAGGGACCTAGAGCTCATTGCAGGTTTTTAACTTTCTTTAACTATCACTTCAAGACGTCAAACTCCTCAGTCCCCCCGTGACCATGGGTGCTGTAAAGCGCTTAAAACGTTGGGAATTAAAAAGTTAAAATTAAACGCGTAAATAAAAATAAAATCCGTAAAATTTGAATTTAGTGTGTAGTATTCGCGTAAATAAAAGAAACCATAAGGCATTTTTACGTTTAATTATTTACCGTTGTGAATGGATTAAGCAATATCCACAAGCTCAAGGTAACAACTCATCCGCTACATTTCCTCTCAAAGGGGTAATTTTTTTTCAAATTTAAAGGGGACTACCGCTAAAATAGTAAAACAGAATCATTCAATTCGGTTCAGCTGTTTCCTAGAAATCGGTGAGCATACATAAAAAGCATACGCGTCGACTATAGAACCTCGTTCTATTTTGAAATCGGTTAAAATATAACAGATTAAAGTCGGAGTACGAGGCGGAGCCTGCGGAGGCGCACGGGCCGTGCGCGATCTCGCAGTGGAGCGAGTGGTCGCCGTGCGAGGCTGCGGCGTGCGCGCGCGCACGCGTCAATACCTGGTGCCGCGCGCGCGCAAGCGCTGTCACATCGGCTTCCGCGCCGCCACCGTCATGAGCCAAGCCACACCGTGCGACAGTGGACCTTGCTACGAGTTAGTGTCTCACGATAATTGATGCTCTTTGATCGTTTTCACGTTTACGCTTTGCGCCCGATCCGAATCCGAGAAACATACTGTGGCCGTGGAAGGAAAATGGGTGATCTACCGCCGGACAAGGTGTTCAGCCCGGTGTGCGGCCAACGCTCCGTGTGTTATTTAGGAGCTGTTCTATATATAGCGCATTATACAACTTTAGAACTTTGATAGCGCGATTTAGGCTTCAGTGCGTTTCGCTTGCAGCGCGATCACAGCCTCGCCACCATACAAATTTTAACAGTTCGTTGCGATGAAAATTTTAGAGCACCTAATTTTTAAACATGGCACATAATGAGCACCTAAAAAACCCCTAACTTTGGGTTTTTCTAAATGCAAATTCCTGACTGCGTTGCTGGCGATACACAACTGAATTAAAATTATAAAATATCCATATTTTAATTTTTTCAAAATTCACTCTTAAGGTTTTAAAAACAATGGTGCAAAGTTTTTATGCATAATATTTTATTTAGATCCACAGACCAAACCATTGGACGTAGAAGCGTGATTGTCTCAACGATAGCTTCATTTTATTAAGTTGGCATCTACTAAGAAAAGATTTTGGAAAATTCAACCAATGACAGGATCGAGTATCGTGTTACAGATATTATGCATATTTTTATTTTACGGGGTAGTCGAAACTTACTGAAAGTATTCTGTATATAAAAACAAATTAATATATATTTTGCTATTTTTCAAAACAACTCCTTACGTGGGAGGGCAGAAGGTTGTTTTCTTAATTTCAAAAGTGGTGCAAATATTCTCCTATCAAAGTAAAATAAGAATATCCATTTTTATTTTTTCCAAATATATTTTAAAACGAAGATGCAAAATTTTTATGAAAAAATATTGTATTGAAGCACAGCACAAGCCACTGAACGTAGAAGCGTGAGATTGAGACAATAGCTTCCTTTTATTACGTAGGATACTATCCACTTGGAAAGTATTTTGATAAATTCAAACCCTCAAAGAGAGAAATAGGTTATTAAAAGTTTGTAAGACGCTTTTTTATTATGGAAAATTTTATTTGTATTGTGGAAAATTACTGTTTTTAAGAGGAGAAAGATTGTAAGAGCGGTTTTCACTATTCGAAAAGCCTTAGTATAACTTAGGTCATCACTGTCTGGACGTTACGACTTTATACCGCGACTAAACCCGCGACGTAAAACCGCGGGGGAAAATGTTAATATTCTCTTAAAGGCGATTTACTCTTACTTCCCTAAAATGGTTGTTACATATTTTTGTATATTTCTTTACGATTTACAATCAGCATTCAATTGCAGACCTACCGGACCACTAGCAAACGCAACAAACTTCGACTGGTTTTTTGTGGTATGTTACTTTTTTATTATCTACTATAATGTGTTGTGATATAAGTAAGGAGTATTGGTATGAGGTATTTTCTTCAACTCTGCTAGTAAACTTCTCATTGGCTTGAACATTAGGTTGTTTTATTTCGGTGAATGATGAGCATCCAGCATTTTCGTTTACACAATTTTTTTTTTTATTTAGAATATGTTGTCGAAGCGCCTGATAAAACTAAAACGTGACGTATAGATGTTTTATCTCGCAAGTCGGGCGAGCCTTACTCCGCTGCTGAGCAAAGTCAAAGCTATTAATTATTTTCTCACATCACTGCGAAAAACTTTTTTCCTTTTACTTTCGGTTCTGACGGTACTCGATAATAATTACGCACAATAAAAAATTTGCATGCACATCTCTCGACACTACACGTAAGACAAGTGCGTCATCCTAAAATAACACGCTCTCACATAAAAATTTTGTACCACCGACTGCAATATATATTATTAAGGATAACTCAAAAACTTTTAGTCAGACCTTGATCAAATTTATATGGGACCACATGAGAAGCACCAGCTTTCAAATAAAGAAAGAATCATCGAAATTGGTTTACGTAGAATAAAGTTATGAGGTAACACATAAAAAAAACATACAGTCGAATTGAGTACCTTCTCCTTTTTGAAGTCGGTAGAAAATACCAGCTTAACGCTGCTGTGTTTCGTATGGTGACTGTAGAGAACCGGAGACCCTTTTTTCTGGGAACTAGGCATTCCATCTTAGTCCTCACGGATGACAACGCATCTGCATTTTGTTTCGTAATCGAGGATAGATGTAGATGTCTATGGGCCAAGGCAAAAACTTACCTTCAGGTGGACTGTGTGCTCGATTGTCACCCTTATCCTATGAAAAAAGCATTTTACGGACGGCGACAACAGGATAACCCGACCGCGGAGTGTCCGGTGAGTGAGTGGGGCGAGTGGTCGCCGTGCTCGACGCGCTGCGGGCGCGGGCGGCGCGTGCGCGGCCGCCTGCTGGTGGCGCCGAGCGCGCGCCTGCAGCCGCGCCTCACGCGCCACCTGCTGCACCTATGGAACCAGCACTTCGCGCAACTGCAGCACTTGGTCAGTCCACTCTCTCCTTCCATCAGCCCCTTACCGTTACTGTCACCGTGACAGCCTATTAAAGCCCACTGCTGAATATAGGCTTCTCCCATAGATTGCCTCATAGGAGGGATATTTGTCATGGTTACCAGTCCTAGCAAGCGAGTTTGTCCAGCACCAAGTAAGCGTGCGATATTCGGTGGACAAAAAGTTACTTTATTTAAAACGTTTTTGCTTATTATTAACAAATAAAGGGTTATAAATAAAAATGTAGCTGATTAAGAAATTAATTCAATAACATGTCTTTCATATTATTGAAAAACATTAAGTGGTTATTGGTTATTGGTTATCGCTTAAAAAAATCGGTTCACCGACAAAAAAGTTATGAGGTAGCACTAAAAAAACAGTCGAATTGAGTAACTCTTCCTTTTTGAAGTCGGTTGAAAAATGATAAAGTATTTAATCGGGTATTTTATGTATGCGCGTATTTTTTTCCGAGCATATACTATTTTAAGAAGTAACAATTCTTAAGCGCCAAAATTGTGTCTAGAATAAGATATTTTGTTCAACCTGGCCTTGAAGTCCACTTCCCCTCATAAGTCCCCTCAGTTCTTATAAATTTTAAGTAACAAATGAACTTACAGTCCATCTGATGAAAGTGGCCGCTGCAATCCATGGACACCTGCAACCAATTAAGCAACTTTTGGGCATAAGACGAAGTAGAGCCATGTTGTGTATTATGGCTACAGCATGAATGGGTCAGATCGATCGGGGAAGGACCACGTTTGCTCTAAATACTAGTGTAAAATAGCAGCATAATACTAATTAGTATGGCCTTGTGCTTGTTTTGAAACTCTTTTGACTATTTTGACATTCCATCTTAGCTCTCGAGGATGAAAACGTAATTGCTTTTTTATTCTTAATTGACTAAGGTCCATCGAACCCACTTACCAATACATGGACTGTATGCTTGTTTGCCAACCTTACTTATGTAAAAAATATCGATTATAGGAAACAGTTCCAGTGGACCATCCGTGGCGTAATTTTAACTTTTTTTGTCACTGATTTTTTTAGAAATTTCTTAGACAAAATCAACGGTGAAAGATCAAATTGACCCTGCGTGGTCTAGTAGTAGTAGCCGAACAGAAGCCATACTATGCCGCCGGCCAGAGATAAAATACCCGCAAAAACCAACTAAGTCTACCTATGTTCTGCTTTTGCATTACGCGAGGAGCGGGAAGTTTAGGACAAGTAACTAAATTAGTACAACAAGTGTACAGCTATACACAGGAGTGTCTCTGGGTCGAAAATTAGCCTTAAGGGGGCATCGTCCGACCAGATGACGAATTTCTTTACCTTGGTAAAACACGCCGGATTATTATATATATATAAATTTTTTATAGAAGTGAGGTAGCAAACGAACACAGTCTACCTGATGGTAAGTGGATGCCGTGGTCCATCAAAATACAGTTATAACACTACCACGTAAAAATAATAATATAAATGTTGTATTGCTCATGCAGATAAAGAATGAAATTTTAAATGGTGTCGCCTCTATTCACCCGTTGTTACTCTAAGGTAGCGACCACAAAAAAAAAACGTCATTCATTTATAGTACATGCTCGATGAGCCGAATTTCTAATCTTCCGTTCTTTTATTTTTTACAGCGTTTCTTATTTCCTTGCTTATATTATTAAAGATTTATTACATTTGATATGAATAGGAGCTACCAGAGCTAAATGCGACAGAAGAGGATCCTGAAATTGAGAGCATGGTACAGGAGCATATTGAAAGTTGCCAGTTCACCCTCACGCAACAAGAGGCTCTCTGCGATGCAGATGACGGTTGTCAAAATGTCACACCACAAGGTATTACTGACAAGTGAATTATTATTAAATGAAAGAACTAGTGATCAGTTGTTAACAATTTATGTCAGAAGATATATTTCATATAAGTATAAATTTCTCTTCGTCTATAGGTCAAAAGCTCAGGATTGTTTGACAGTTTATGTCTGCTTTATACATTTAAAGTTAGCGTCATGTAGCCACAGAAGTACACGGGAACTAAAAAATACTTATTTAATTTTTTTTCTTCGTAGTAGATGATAACGTTGTATTTCACGCATTTTGAAAACTTTTATAAAATTATTATAACTTTAGTATGGTGTGTGTAGAGAACCGGAGACCCTTTTTACTGGAAAAGAGGCATTCCATCTTAGTCCTCACGGGTGACAACGCATCTGCATTTTGATTCTTTATTCAGGATAGATGTAGATGTCTATGTGTCACAGCAACCACTCACCATCAGGTGGACTGTGTGCTCGTTTGTCACCCTATCCTATAAAAAAAAACTTATCAGTTCAGTTCTTCGTCTACTTCTTTTATATTATGGCTTCTCTTGATAGAATTCTGCCAGTGTCAAGTCAGTAATATCAGTTCAGTTATATTAAACATTTTTTTAAGACAATTAAGAATTTTTAAAATTTTTGTGAATCATCCTATACAAAACCTGAGGTACTATTTCTTTTGACTATTAATTTGAATAGTTATAAATTAAATTATGTGCAATACGAGAAAAAACAGTGCGAATATTGATATCATATACAAATTTTCGGATCGCAAAATTTTCAAAAATATCGTCGTTATTTTCATTTTTTAAATTATGTATCACAATAAATCAAATCTAAATGCATTCAGCGAGAGATTTATTTCTATTTTGGTTGATTAGTAATATGTTTTTTTTTCATAATAAAACATATAATTTTTTATCAGAAGTAATAACCGATGTCCTCCCTGCGGTGACTTTCCTAATCTCTGAAAATTATTATATAAACAGATGTGTGTTCCTTGCCGCTGTCGGTGGGACCTTGTCGTGTGTATGTGGAACGTTGGTTTTACGATACAATACGGAACGCCTGTGAACCATTCGGCTTTTCTGGCTGCGGAGGCAACGCAAATAACTTCCCTACGAAGGAGATATGTAACAGGCAGTGCAAAAGAAAACAAAATGACATTTACAACTCTGGTATGTATTAAAAAGTTATGCATTAAAACTTTAGACTTATGTGCTGAATTGATTAGGAATTACCAATACACGCAATTTTGCTCGTGTCATTATATTGGGATATAATGGATTTTAGTCAGTATTTAGACACCAATTACGTATCTACACAGAACAGAGAGCATAGTCGATGTCACAGTTCTTCCCATTCTATGACATCCGTATATTTCCCAAAATCCTTTTTTAGCTGCGTTATATAAGGAACCAATGTGCAATATTTCAAGTTTATAGACCCAGTCGGAGTCGGTCAATAACTGAGTTATCGACTAAGACAGTGAGTCTAGTTTATCCAACATTTTCTCCAAATGCCAACCTCAACTGCACGCTGTCCTGGACAGAGGAGGCTATTGGGAAAGATTGATAGCTCAATTTCCATCCAATACGCTGAGCTGAATTCCACAGACTGGTGTGAGCAGCATTACCAGTGCGAGTGTATCATTTCTGCACTCACCACCCCGTTGCTCGTCTGGTGAGTACGTGCAAACCCTTCGAGTAATTCTTGCTAGCTGCGTAATCTTGGAATGGAATATGTCCAGCGACTAAAAAGGGATAAATGCGACTCAGGCTGGGAAAAAAATTTGTTTATGGACCTAATGCAGTGTCAGTAAGAGTAGCACTAAGTTGGTTCAAGCGTTTTCAGTCCGGGAAATTTGATGTCAAAGATGCAGCTCGCTCTGGTCGCCCTCATACGGATAAAGTCGATGCCGTTTTTGAAAAAGTGGAGCAAGATCGGCATATTATTAGTTACAACATAGCTGAAGAATTGAGGATTGACCAAAAAACAGTTTTGACCCATTTGAAAAGTCTGGCTATACAAAAAAAGCTCGATATTTGGGTACCACACGAGCTCACTTAAAGAAACCTAATGAATCGTATAATCATATGCGATTCTCTATTGAAACGTAATGAAACTGAATCATTTTTGAAAATATTGATCACTGGTGATGAAAAGTGGATCACCTACGACAAGAACGTGCGAAAAAGATCATGGTCAAAGGGTAGTCAAGCTCCACAGACTATAGCGAAACCCGGATTAACACGCAATAACGTGATGCTGTGTGTATGGTGGGATTGGAATTGGAAGGGCATCGTTTATTATGAGCTTTTACCGCCGGGCAAAACCATCGATTCGGATCTCTACTGCCAACAACTAATGAGACTCAAGCAAGAAATTGAGAAAAAACGGCCGGAATTGATCAACAGAAAAGGAGTGGTCTTTCAACATGATAACACTAGACCACACACATCTTTGGCCACTCAACAATAATTAAGAGAGCTTGGTTGGGAAGTGTTAATGCATCCACCATATAGTGCAAGGTGCACCCTCAGATTTTCACCTGTTTCGGTCTTTTCATAATTCTTTGGGTAGTGTTAGGTTAACATCAAGAGAGGACTGCCAAAACTATTTGTCGCATTTTTTGACCAAAAATCCCAAGATTTCTACAGCAATGAGATTATGTCACTACCTACAAGACGGCAACAAGTTATCGAACAAAATGGCACATATATATTAGAATTAAATGTAATTAAAATAAAATAAAAATGTCTTGAATTTGTATATAAAATACGAAGAAACTTTTCCCCGACCTATTATTTTAGCTACAAACGGAGCAACGAATAACATTGTTTACAAAGAAATTTTGTATGCAATCTTTTTGATGTTTTTTCCTTCGCACATACGAACACTTTAATATATCAAGCAACGTGAACGAAGTCGCGGGTATCAGCTAGTAATAAAATATAATCACTAATGGCGGTGGAACAGAGTCCATCACACAATTTCATCCCGTTGGTGTCAACTATGTCAAGAGTCGACTATGTCAAAGGCTAGAAAGACCTCAGAGCTTCCGATAAATGACTGTATAGTATACAGTGTATACTATTTCAAATATGTCAGATGCGAAAAACACACCGCCGACGACGAGGATCGTTGAAAGTGCGATAAATTTGGTATAACGATCGCCGGTCCGTATGCCGAGCGTGGCGGTAACGGTACGTTCTTTCTGAAATGGGAGGGCTTCCTGAGTCTTAAAGAAGGGAAACAGGGCAAAAATAATAAGTTAAGAAGATATTATTCACTATATAATATTTTTGTTCAATGAAGTGTTCTAAAATTCTTATTATTTAGCCGGATTTCTTTTAGCTTATTCAATTACCATCATTAGACATTGCTTGTAAGACCGAAGCCGGAGAAAGTGGTTATGTTGTGTGAGAATATAACATTTTTGATAGCAAAGAACTGTTTTTGTAGGCTATATTAAAAAAATCCGTAAAATTTTCATGAAAATTTCCATTCTCATTAAATTTTTAAAATTAAAAATTTTATAAACTTCCAGGTACCGGAATAGGTATAGGTAATAAAAACAGGATGGACTTTTAGGCGCTACCTCTTGTTTAAAGTCCATCTGGGTAGGTATCACCACAACAGTACGCAATCTTACCTGTTACTTTCACAGCAGTACACAGCTCTTACCTATAACTGCCGCAGTACTACCCACACTCTACCTATTACTGCCACAGTGTAGGTACTCACACTCTTACCTATTGCTACCATACCAGGACGTACACTCTTATCTATTACTGCCACAACATTACGCATGCTTACATATTGCTGCCACAGCAGTGTACATTTACCTATTAATGCCGCAACAGGACAAATACCTCGCTCTTAAGACCGGTTGCGCACATTAAACCCTGTACCTACATGTACGGATCCATAATAACTAGCGCTCATGATAAATAAAAGATAAATACTTAGATAATTTAAAATGCAGTCGTATGTTCTATTTCACGATGAAGTTTTGACTTTGGTTGCTGTTAGCCGTGCACATACACATTGTGTTCGGGAGCGCTCCCGAGGCCTACACACACTAACACAATGTGTATGTGCACGGCTATGTTTTGTTGTATTAACAACAACCAAAGTCAAAACTTCATCGTGAAATAGAATAACTATACTTAATACTTTCTTACGATCATGCAGACCCACAAATAAAAAACCACAAAAATTAAAAGTCATTTCGATGCGTTGTTGTACGCGACAAAGCATACCTTTTGGTTCAAATGCGTGGTATATTGACAACGAAGGGGTGAAGATGGAGACTGGCCGAGACTGGTAATATCAACGATGGGTACATTGCCGTTGATATTTTCTTTGTGCAGCTAATTGCGAATGTAGGCACATGGGCTGCTGTACTCGAGCTCCTTTGTCACTTTGTTGTTATAGACTTGTCGAAATAATAACCTAAAACACATTATTTTTTACAGCTCTAAATAGCCACCCAGAAATAATTTTTAAAAAGATTAAACCTGCATCTTCCTACCATGACAACGAAGTTATGCAGAATGACACGCCAGTTTTAGCAGGTACTAGAATTATTGTAATTATTATTAACTGAGATTATAGACCATACACATCATCATCATCATCATCATTACAGCCGTTCACAAGTCCACTGCTGAACATAGGCCTCCCCCAAGGAACGCCACAAAGCACGGTCCGGAACGCACGAGGCTGCCACTCGAGAACCTTTCTTACCCATCGGTTGTTGGTTCTTCGAGCTATATGGCCGGCCCATTGCCACTTCAGCTTACTAATCCGTTGGGCTATGTCGGTTACTCTGGTTTTACTGCGGATATCCTAGTTTTTAAGTCTATCACGCAGAGAAACCCCGAGCATAGCCCTCTCCATAGCTCTTTAGGACCACGTCCCAGATCCATAGGTCATCACTGGCAACACGCACTGTTTGTACAATCTAGTTTTGAGGTTTTGAGGTATGCCTGACGAGAAGATGTGTCGTAATCTCCCGAATGCTGGGCAGCCGAGTTGAATCCGTCGATTGACCTCTCGGTCGAAGTTGGACTTACCTAGTCGGACTATTTGTCCCAGGTAAACATACTCGTCAACAACTTCGAGCTTAGTGCTCGCTACATCTACCGGCATAGGTGTGACATGGACGTTATACATGATCTTTGTTTACCATACACAACTAAACTATAATTTGTAGTTTTGTTCAATAGTCAATTTACTGTTGTTAATAAATATTTCCGCTAATATTTTCCAAGTCCGACATACTTTTACCGACATGAACTTTGACATATTTGTGTGGAAATATACTACATAAATAATTATAATTTTTAATAAAAAGTAAAAACCGACTTCAAATTGCTAAAAAAGAAGTCATTTATTTGCTACCCTTAAGGGTGGAATTTTTTTATCCAAATTTATATGGAACCACCTCTTGACGTATAACCTATTTAATAAAAAAAGAATCATCAAAATTGGTTTACCATCTGCGAAGATATCGCGTAACATACATCCAAAAAAAACAAACACTCGAATTGCGAACCTCCTCCTTTTTTAATATTAAGTACTTATTGTAATAATTAATTTATCGTAGGTACTAATAATATTAGAAATTTAATTGACATTAAGATGTTAAGACGGTATATGTATGTCTAGTTCTATCGAATGAGTTCAAGAATCTTATTAATATTGCTGTCAGTTTCAATGTTGTCGATGGTCTTGTTATACTCGTACGTCTGAGGGCTGATTTTTCAATCATCAGATAAGTTATCCACAGATTTAGTAACTAACTAACGTTAGAAACTATATCTATGGTTATCCGTTAACTAAATTATAACCTGACTAATTATAAAAGTAAAAACAATTGAACTATTTTATTCATAACTCTAATGTTTATATTCTTTTTGTTGCATTTTTTATTCTATGAATAAATTTTATTTGAGAATTGAAAAATCGGCACTTACAGAAATAATGAGTCATGTAATACGTGAGTACCTTTTTCCAGTTATTAATCATCAAACGTGAATATATTATATCTTAGGAAAATTTATTGGTTAAATATGTCTCGATAGCGCAATGATCAAGCAGTACTGTTTGTTTGCGGTATTGCATGGACGCGGGTTAGATTCCCGCATTAAGCAGACGGAAGTATTTGTAGTCAATTGTTCTGGGTTCATGGACAGACATGCGTAATTTACCCATGCAAAATGTGCTCTACATACGGCGGTTCCATGTGAGTGCCAATGGACGTACTAGTAGAAAATTGCTGCTTTAATTGACTGTATATTATCTGAATATTTTCGATATGGTAATTCTGTCATCATTGCATATCATTACATTATAACATTATGTGACTTTTAGATGACGTTGACTGCGGGACGGGTTCGTGGCTTGGTTGGAGCGATTGCTTTGGAGACTGTGACTACGCTATCAAACTCAATTATCGCCTCATATTGGTATGTTTGTTTGTAGATTAAGGATCACTTGAGTATCTGGTGTACGTGCTTTGGGTTACTTTATCTATATATTTTGTATATTGGTTAATAATTTTCCCTAAACTTCGCCATTATGTATGAAGGTTTTGTCGGTTGACTTCTGCGCAAGTAATGTGCTGCAGAATGTACATTGGAGTGCTTATGTTTGACAATGATAATTTTTTTAGTTTTAGAACGTATTACGACGTTTTTCAAATGTAATTCTACTAAAGTCACTTTAATTGTTCCTCAACTAATTCGCATTAAAATTGTTTCTAAGATAAATAAAAACGTTCAAGTGTGTTCAAGTATCTCGGTAATTTTTTTAATTAAATTTTCTTAGGCTTGTGTTTAGTGGTGGACTTGTGAGCCCAACACATAATGATGGTGACAATACAAACAAAATATATAAAATTTCAATGAATAAGACCGCTAATGTACCTTATTGATAAAGATTTATAAAGAACTTAAAAAAATATTAAAATGCCCTTAACCTTCTCCGAAAGAAAAAAAACGGAAAAAGGGAATCGCGAGTTGCTGTATTGTAATAATATCTTCTTCATCTTATATTTCGTCAGTCCGTAAAAATTTAATGCTAGATATGACATTCTCCCATTGTAGTCACTTACCTTCTTTTGCCTTTGGCTCTTGTGTTAAGATAACACGTGTCTATGGCCCACAGCTTCCACTTACCATCAGGTGGACTGTGAACTCGTTTGTCACACTCACTTCTATAAAAAAAAAGTATTCGAAATACACCACTTTGGACGTATAAATTTTTTAAGTAAAACCTACATAGAATTAATGGATAAATTATACTTACTCGTAGTTAGAGTGTCATAGAGTTGGTCGATTATTAACTTTTAAAATTGTGTATTACTATAGTAAACTTTGTTAATTTTACGGGATTATGGATGTTACCCGACAATAATTTGTAGAACTAAACTTGAAATTATTCTTCCAGCGTGCCGTATCAGGACTTGGGAAACCGTGCTCGAAGCTAATAAAAAGTCGTATTTGTAAACCTGGCTATTGTCGTAAGTTATTTCTTGTTAATAATAATTCCTCAGTCGAATTTCATTAAACGCAAAATGATAAAAATTAGTTGGCCTAGTTTCAAAAAGCTAACTGGTTTCATAGATTGATTAATATGCATATTGACTAGGTGGCAGGACACTTTTTCTGTATTTGAGTCCGTTTGGTGGTAGGTACCACCTGTTACCTATTTCTGATTACCACCCTAGCACCCTGTAACTTCTTCCAAATATCTGTGCGTGTCCGCTTTGTTCCGATCTGATGCGCACAGAGACAAAATATAATTACAGACTGTGAGGTATTCTTTATGTATAACTTAGTCTTCAGGGATGACAACGCATCTGTAGCCTTCTTTGTTTCAAGTTGTCTGCAGATGTCCATGGACTGCAGTAGCCACTTACCATCAGATAGGCTGTAAGTTCATTTGTCACTTCAGTTTTATAAAAAAAATATGTTTTCTTGATACAAATTGATATCCTTACACATAGGTACGGCACATCTTTCCTTGTGCTTAAATAACAATTAACGATTATGATAAGATAGTAATTATTGTAATAATAGTAATAATATCGTAATATTGTTAAAATAGTTTATTTTGATTTGCAAACCAATATCAACAACGATTTGTACACAACTCTTAAATTATTTAATTGACAATCCAAATAATTAGGTAGAAACTTAATTACCTAAACATGTCATTAACTTTTGTAACAAGCAAAACATTTAATACTGTCTAGAAACATCACAGTTACACTAACTTTAGCACTTATATAATTAAAAATAAAATTCACTTTGTGCACTTTCCAATAGAAGGAATCTTATTAAATACTATTTAACATTTATACCAACATATTTTTTCTCTTTTCTTGTTTTGTTAGTCATATATTTTTTAAATAAAAAGTTTATTTATGGTAAAACCCAAGAATTTTCTGATACGCTAAAGCCATTTTGAAACAAGTTAGATTTTTTTTGTTTTTTTTTTTGTTAGAATTTAATTTAAACACGGAGAAACGTACAGTATTCATAATTTGAAAATAAGGTCGAAATTAGTACTAAATTGTATTTATATTTTTTTTGTGTAAAGTAGGTAAAATTGCTGTGTAGTGGCGGCGTAGTAATGTATACTACTACCCTTAACATCCCGTAAGCGTCGTAAGTAGCGACACGTAAGTAACGAGGGAAACTGATAAACCCATTTATGCAATACCGACTATGGCAATATCCCCATGAGGTAATCCAGGGGGACGCTTTGTCCAGCTGTGGCCTTTTATAGGCTGTAATGAATGAATGAATTAATAAAAAAAATATTTTCCTCGCATAAATTATAAACATAATACTTTGAATAGAAATTAAATTGAATAGAAACGTATCTTTTTGTCAAAAAAATCAGAAAGACATATCTATTTTAGCTTTGTTACACGTTGGTTTCTTTTACTATATGACTTGCTTTGGATTACGGCCCCGCTCAAAGCCATTCATTACAAATTACCTTAATTTAAATATTTTTTAAATCATACGTATTGGTGGGAATCGTGTGCACAAATTATAATTATGTATAGTGTAACATTACGTACATTGTACTTCCTCATAATATAAAAAAAATATTATTAGTGTAAGGCTATGTTTAAAATTATGTACTAATCGTAGATATGGACTTGTAGAAGTTCGATGTTTGATTAAAAGTGGCACTCAAATGTAGCGGTATTAATTGTGATTCGTTATAATATCAACGTTCAAATTATAATATGTCTTTATGGTATTTACTCTTTTATATGTATTGATAAATAATATGTGAAGCGTGTGTTAATGTACATTAAGTACGTATCAAATAAATGCGTTTTGTAAAATGCTTTTTTTTTAATTGCCATCATTATTCCAATTTAATTTAACATCGTTTTTAACATCAACCATATTCTATAAGTTTTAAAATACATTGATATGTGTTTTTAATGTTTATGAATAATCGTTAAAAATTTCCTATTATAATCCTCCTTACAGTGTCGGAAAACACAACAGATTTTTTTAATTAGGGATTTTCATTTACAGTATTTAAATTACGATTGTTCATTACTATATGAATATTCTATATGCAAAATCATACACAAAGTATGACCTGAGGTTCACGTATCATGTTGTATAGTAAATATGAATAATTGATGACGAATCTGCGGCCAAATTTACATCTTTATATAATAAACGCATAGATAGACCCACATATGCTTGCTCTCTTTTGACCAAATGAAAGTAGTAATAATATTGACAAAATTATAGTCACTTTGTTGTATGAGAGAGGTAGAGTTACGGATGTTACAAAAATAGGAAAGTAGTAAAATTTCTAAGGAACGGTACTTTTCTTTATGCACATATGCACATTTATATCAGAGACCACTATCGAGCGAAAAGTATTGTCATTAAATTAAAAAAAAAATACGACAACGTTAATTTTAAATTTCGATGTCAATTCAAGTCATCAGACAACAATTTAGTAGTCATACAACGACTGAGCGTAGTCGAGATGTGACCCCAGGTCGGGTTTTTAAACACTTTCACTAGCTCGTTGGGCGTGGGTTCCTCTTTACCGGCGTTTAAAACGGCGTTTGTAACGAATAACAGTTCTTTGGTTGGACAATATTATTTATAATAATAACCTAGAATTGTTTTAATTTCTTTATACTTAAAACAATAGGACATTACGTTAAAATGCAGCACATTGAGAGTACTAAAATACTTCTTTGCACTTTTTGGTAAATTAAACTTACTTATGTGTCAATGAAGTTCAATTTAGCGCTGAGTCTTTTCATTTGATTTAATAGTTGACTATATGCGAGTTATTAGCGGTCTCCGAGGGGCTTCGCAACAACGTGGGGCTGTGCACTCTTTTGCGCACGGACAGGAGCATGCTATGTTTGCAAACTCCACCAATGCCTTCTTCTCTTCTTCTGTGCCTTGGAACAACAGTACTTTATTATTTTTATTCTGTCTAATAGATTAGCAATTATGCCTTTGGCTACATGCAGCTTTCTCTAATCTTAGCGAATTTTTTAATAAATCTTTGTAAAATAAGAAAAATGCATAAAATTCGTTACATGTTCATAAAATAATTGCTTACCACCGATTGAACCAAAAGCAAATTCTGGCTGCAGAGTTACAAGACTGATACCGTGTCGTTTGAACACATCACACACAAGTTCTGAATTACGCATATAGTCCTGAAATCATAAAAAATATTGATTGTTAATTACAATAGTTTAAACAAAATAAATATTGTTTATTCATCGTCATCATCATTACAGCCCTTCACAAGTCCACTGCTGAACATAGGCCTCCCCCAAGGAAGAGTAGTGAGTAAAATTGTCAAAACAGGTTTAAAAAATATATTTGGTGTCTGTTCAAGCCTAGCAGCTGTCTGTTGGAGACTACAAGATCTTCGGACCGTGCCGGGCCGTTCTTTACCTTAGCTGTGTATATGTCATAGTCAAAACTCATAACCGGTCAAAACCACTTTTGACTGCAAAAATCAGGCAAAAACGGTAATTTTGCCTCATTTAAAGTTCAGACTATCGGTCAAAACTCTCAATATCAGTGACAGTAGATTAAGGTGCGGCTGGGGTGGCCTTTGGGCCACCCTAAACCCGCGTACATTATAATGATATAAAATATAATATTGATGGAATTTAACTTTTTATTGAATAAAACAATTTTTTACCGATTTTATCGCGTTTAATTTACTATTTTAATTACCGACGTTTCGGGTGCTTTACAGCAACCCATGGTCACGGGGGGGACTGAGATGTTAGACGTTCCGATGTCACAGTTAGCCCGGCTACCTTCAGTTTTTTAATATTAATTTTTGGTTCGATCTACGCAGAATGAGCTTACAGTATCTCGAAGTCTTGCAGTGGTATGCTTTTAATTTGGTTTGGATTTAATTTTGTTAATTATAGGATCCCAAACAGATGGCAGCACCCGTCCATCTTCTCTATTGAAATTAGGATGTTTTTTGATTTCAATAGCCTCGCGTATCATCCTTGGTAGGAATCGGTGTTCTTTTGCGAGAATTTGTGGTCTATTAAATCTGATGTAATGGCGGGGATGATCTTGAACATGTTCACAGACTGCAGACTTCCCAGAGCGTCGGTGCTTCACGTTAGCTATATGTTCTTTCACGCGGGTTTTAATGGATCTTTTTGTTTGTCCTATGTAAGAGAGACCACATTCGCAATCAAGCTTGTACACTCCTGCATCTTGTAGAGGGATATTACACTTGACGGATGGTAAAAATTGACTAATCTTCTTCGGCGGCTTGAAGTATGTTTTAATAGGAGCTCGCTTCAAAATGCAACTTTTTAGTTTCAGAAATTCAAAAGTATAAGTCAAAAGTAGTTTTGAGTAACATTCTTGGTCGAAACCACTTTTAGCCGATGTAATTTGGTCAAAATCACTATCCAATATTTTTGCTGTTAAAAATGGTTTTGACCAACGTCCTTAGTCAAAACTACTTTTGACTGCAAAAATCAGTTAAAAGTGGTATTGACCAACGTCCTTAGTACAAACTACTGTCTGATTTTTCAGTCAAAAGTGTTTTTGACCGGTTATGAATTTTGACTGTAACATATATATACAAGGTGGATTGATTGATTTTCTTACACTGCTATTACACGACGTATCGAATTTGTAAACGTGGAAGAGCCATGCTGCAGTTATATATCTAGTTGGAGTGGATCGGACCACGCTTTCACAGAATATCTGGTAAAATAGCAGCATTAATACCAAATGTTCTGTGAAAGCGTAGCGTTTCGTATGATGAGTGTAAAGAACCGGAGACCTTTTTACTGGAAACGAGGCGTTCAATCTTAGTCCTCATGGGTGACAACGCATTAACATTGTGATTCTTAATCAAGGATGAATATAGGTTTCTGTGGGCTACAACATCCAATAACCAGCAATTGGACTGTGTACTCGTTTGTCACCCAAATTCCATAAAAAAAACAGTAAATGTACTTGCACAACATGTAATCTTGTTGTTATATGATGAAAATAAATGAAAATATCATAATTTTGAATATTGATAAATAACAGGAAACGACAACTAATGTTTTATTATAGAAATAATGATTACCACTGACCTCATGCGTGCCGTAAGCGATATGAGCAGTGGCCACGATCTTGTCGCGGTGCAGCTGCCACACGTGCAGCTCGTGTATGGCGAGCACGCCGGGCACGCGCAGCGCCGCCGCGCGCAGCGAGCACGCGCCCAGCCCCTCCGGCACCGTCTGCAGCAGCACTAGCCCCGCCGACCGCACTGGTGCAACGCGATAGTTGGCAAAGTCAAAAATATTGCATTTTAGGTTTATATAAAGCTCTTGAGAGCCGTGGCAGCTCGGGGGCTGAGCGCTCGCTTAAAAATTTCACAGTTCGTTCGATCCCCGCTGGCACCAATGAAATTGTTAATTGCAATTTTAGGTGCTAATTTACCACGTGCTCGACGGTGAAGGAAAACATCGTGAGGAAACCCGCATGTCTGAGAAATAAGAAATAAAATAATATTTCGAGGACTTGTGAAATTCGCATTCGAAAACCCTCTCAGAAATTAGAGGAGGCCTGTGCCCAGCAGTGGGACGTATATAAGTTGTAACTTTAACTTTAACTTAAAAGTTCTTGTGAAAGTCGAAATCTAACACCGGTTCCAAAAGTGAGAAAGTAGAACCGGGATGAAATTATAAAAATATTTATGTGGTAGCACAGCACGCAACACAAACAGATCGGCTTAAACAGGGAACAACCACGCTCACACAAAATATCAGTGTTAAATTGTAGCACAATGCCGCTGTGTTTCATATGGTGAGTGTAGAACACCGGAGACCCTTTTTGCTGGTAACAAAGCATTTCATCTTAATCCTCAGCGGTGTCAACAGATCTGCATTTTGATTCTAATTCGATGGTAGAAGGTGTCTATGGGCCCTGTGGTCCATAGACACCTTTTTATATGGTAAATGGAATCTGTATTCTAATTACAGTAAGTAATAAAAAGGATAACTATCATATTCAGTAATCTATGGTCATATTGTAAACGATTCTAAGTGTAAAACTAAACGTCCACTGCAAACTAAACTATCTTAGTTTATCTTAGCTCGCATAGCTGAGTCAGTTTTTCATACATGTGCGTCCACCGCAAACTATTCCAGCTAAGCTATGTATGATGGAAAAATGGTTCAGCTATGCGAGCTAAGATAAACTAAGTTTAGTTTGCGGTGGACGTTCGGCTTAAATAAGGACAAACCAATTTATGTAATGAAATCAAATTTTACAATGGCAGAATTTCAGAATGTCAATAGTGAGCCCAAAGATCGTTACGATCGTTTTAGATATGCGTAAGTAGATTTATCATTTAATGATTAAAACTATACAGTAATTTGCTCAGTTGTGGGAAAATTAAAGTAAGGATGAAAAATTTAGATTGTAGACTCAGTTTAAAAAAAGAATGTAGTGTTGTGTGGGTGTCCAAAGGGATATGCGAAGAAGATATTTTGACTTTCAAAAGATAGCGTTATAACCATCTCGTTTATACTAAGTAAAGTAAAGTAACAGCCTATATACGTCCCACTGCTGGGCACTGGCCTCCTTTCACTTCTGAGAGGGTTAGGGCTCTCACTTCTGAGAGGTTAGGGTTTATACTAGGCATAAAATATCCAGACCAGCGACGGGGAGTAAGAGTCAAAAGGGGTAAGACTTCTGGTTCTGCACCAGATCGTTTATTCGCCAGCCAAGCGTGATGAACAAGGCAAATCCTCCATACAACGGGAGAATCCCATATTCAGCCGTGCACTTTTACAGGCAGCTGATGAAGAAGAAAGTAGCGTCAAAACCAAATAACTACACACGTCTAACATTGAAAATTAACTACAAATTTCGCTGAGATCATATTTATGCAATCTGTTTATAACACGCGTGCAATTTCAAATGTCTTGACTCTCGCTACGTTTTTCAATGCTCGTTAATCACGCAATGGTAAATGCGATACGGCCACTTCCTCTTACTGTCTGAAACGCCGTATAGTTAATATTCTTTTTAATTTCAAGGCCTGCCAGTTTTGAATGATCTATATGATATATTATGGGCTTTTTCATGACGCATCCTGCGTACACGTCTTCATAAATTTTACTTGTATCGAGTCAACGACCTTAGATATAATCATTTTGTCAGATGATTTATGTAGAGAATTATTCGAAATATAAAATAGTGTGTTATTGGTCGTAGACTGGTATACAGTAATCTGTGGTTATTGGTAAATGTATGACGTTCTATTTAAAAACGCAAGTGGTAAAATTAAAAATTTTGTACAACCGACTTCAATATAAATAAAATGAGAACATTATCAATGTAGTCGAAGTCAATTAAATACGCATTATTAAGGATAACTCAAAAATTACTGGTCATACCTTGATCAAATTTATATGGGACCAAATGAGAAGTACCAGCTTTCAAATAAAAAAGAATCATCAAAATCGGTTCACCCATACAGTCGTCATAATGACGTTATTCTTAATAATTTATATTGAAGTCGGTTGAACAAAAATTTTAATTTTTTAATTATTATGGATAATTATTCGGAGAAGGAAATTTGTAAGATTGCGTGAAGCTTTATGGATTTGGATTAGTGTTAGCCAATAAATAACTAAAGTAAATATCGATGATTTCTTTAAAAAACTGCATTTTCTTCAAAGATAGGATAAAATGATAGAAAACTAATTTCATTATCTTCTAAGTTTGATAAGTTGTATACTTACTGAAAGGAAAGTTAAAAATGACGAGGACGATTGCAGCGCACGCCGACAGGGCTGGATCTGCAACACGCGCTACTTCTGGTTCCCATTCCGAGGTCAGCCCGGCACCGATTGCAAACAGGCTACCTGATTATTTAATGATTTTCTTAGTATACATTGAAAAACACGAAAAAGTTGAATATTAATGAAATACTAAATTCCAATTTGTAATCGTTTTTCCCATGAATTCCTGTGAATATTCCCTTGACAGGTTAAGGACCGAAATACATTGACTGTAAAATAATAGAGAGTTGTTTCAATTGGTAACCTTTTCCAGAGGTCAGTATTTTGATTGATTAATAATTTTTTAAATTAAATTTAATTGAATAAAGACACGAGCATAAACGTTAATGTGGAGATGACCTACTGACGATGTCGATAGGTGCGTGCGCCAGCACTGGCTCCCCTGAGCCTGTCTTGAGCACCACTCCACCCCCCTCCGTCATGCTTAAGCGTCGACTGTAGCTCAGCTCCCGACCTGCGAGTTGATGAACTTGATAAGTCAAACAAAACAGTAAAGACTGATGGTTATGATGATGATAATAGAGCATACAATAAAAAATGATGACGAGATAGTGTTCAAGCGTAAGACGCTGCAGTGATGCTCAACCACGTAATATGAACATACTACGACTATTATTAAATTTGTTCATTTTAACATTGAATTTAAACTAGTAGATACTAGTACTACTAGTAAGTGGATTTTCGTTACGGTTAGGAACAATGAACGCATGTCCATTGACCATATTTGAAAGGCGCTCCTCTTCTAGCCGTATTATATTAGTACGAAATTGTTTATTTTGTATTTAGTTGTTTAAGAAGGAGCATTATTTCCATTTTTTTCTAACGCGTCATTTTCCAAATGTGGCGTACATTTTTAGGATTCCTTAATTCAAAAAGAAAAAACGCAAACCTTATAGGATCACTTCGATGTGCGTCCGTCTGTCTATCAAGACCTTTTTCTCAGGAACGCGTAGAGGTATCGAGTTGAAACTGTGAAATAGGTAGGTCTGCGGTCTTTTGGAACTCCAAAAATCAAGTTTCTAAGTCAACGCAATAAGAAAATACAGTCAATTTATACGACATATTTGGATATTCGCAAATAAATCAAAACCTACATGGTACTTCTCTTTGACCTGGAATCATAAAATTTGGAAGAAGCAAGGTCTGACAGCACGAGTAAAGGAAAAAGTGCGAAAATCGTTAATTTGTAGTTTTATCACATAAAAAAAATATTTTTGCGATTACAAACTTACATTTGCAGTTGGAGAATTGACCGTGAAGTGAGAATTGACGTGAAGATTGACTGTGACCGTGAATTGACGATGTATGGGAGAACATTTTTTTAACTACAAAGTTAAGTTTGTTTTTCAATCCCACTTATCTGTCAGAGTAATGTTCGGTGTTTTCATAGTTTATGAACTTCAGTAGGTAATGTTAATAATTTTGGTGAAATTAGCTGTACAATAAGAAGTCCGAAGACCGAGCACACCAGTCCTGTAAACGCCAATTCACTCTCTCCTTAAAGATATCAATGTTGTTATACATTTCGTGGAGAAACTTAAAACATACTCGGAAAGAACTTAAAACATACTCGGAAAAATCGAGATCCGATTTCCGTAATGAACGAACTATCGAGCTATCTATATACGAGTTTGTACGAAACCCTGGGTGCGCGAGTTAGACTCGCACTTCTTCAGTTTTATTATTTGTACATTGACGTAAAGCACCCGCACGGCAAGTTTATGAGTGGCGAAAATTGTTGCTTCGCAGTACTTAATTCGTACTTGACCGCTTTTACTTTTTTTGCTAAAAAGGGTCAAGTACGAATGGAATGTATGGGTTTAGTTTTCGTGTAGTGTTCATATAGTTCGGTGAAACTAAATTATCACAAATTACTTAATTATTTTGTATGTGTTAGAGCCATGCTGCAGCTATATTTATATTATGGTTGTAGCACGAATGTGTCGGCTAGACCGGGGAAGGACCACGTTCTCACAGAATACCAGCGTAAAATAGCAGTTTAATGCTAATTCGTATGGTGATTGTAGACACACCGAGACCCTTTTTACTTAATACAAGGCATTCCATCTTAGTCCTCAGGCGTACAACGCATCTGCATTTTGATTCTTAATCGAGGATAAATGTAGATGTCTATGGGCCACAGTGCTCATTTACTATCAGGTGGACAATGAGCTCGTTTCTCACCCTTATTCTATAAGAAAAAAAGTAGGAAACAGATGAGTTTGTAATTTTGGGATACGGGGCAGTAAAAACAAGTTGCGTGTTTCTGTTTCGAACAAACTAGTTTTTTTTACGTTATTTTAACAGTAAGCTTTCATAATTGTTTTATTACTTACATACTACAGCTTTATTTTGTACTGCCCATGACTCCATTCGAATAATGCTTTTAAAATAATAATAATGATAATTGTTTATTTCCATTTGCGTTACAACCCAGAGTTACATATAAACTTACAGGCTATACCTTTATTGGCTAAAATAACATAAAACGAACTTGTTTGGTCATTTGAAGGCAAATAGGAAAAGGAATATTGGAAATTCATTCTGTATTTTGGCTACAGCGGTAATTCAATAAATTTGTGTTGTATTCTCGATGGCACATACACACACACACACACACAGAGTTGACTTAGCCACACGTGTAGAGGTTATACACAGTTATGTTTGTATTGGAGCCTGACGCTACCAGTGTGAACACATTGAAAAAAGTGGGATGCTAGTGTTAACATTGTAAATTAATAAATGATTGACAAACGTACATAGCATTATTATTTTAAGATTCTAAAATATTTTACTAGGGTTTTGTCGCCAAATAGTAGCGCTTGCACTGCTGTCTTCCAGCCTGCAGGGTATTGAGAGCCAGTACAATGAGTACAGTTTGCTCTTTAATTTTTAGCACATTTTAACTTTTTTAATTTTTTGACTTTTATGAATATCTGTGGTTTGGTTTATTTATTTTTAATGTTATTAATATAAAATATAGCTAATAGTACAGAAAGAAACAATAACTTTTACATTTTCCGAACAAATTAACTTCCCCTCTATGAAATCTGTCAAATATTATACCTCACTTTCTAGTGGTGCCGCCCTGGTGGCAGTAAAAGTCGTGGATGCTCTCATCACAGGCTGTGAGGCATTCCATCGTAGTCCTCAGGAGGGACCAAAGCACACGTAGCCTTATTTGTTTAAAGTTGTCTGCAGGTGTCCATGGGCTGCAGTAACCACTTACCATTAGGTAGACTGTAAGTTCGTATGTCACTTCAGATTCATAAAAAAAAAATGTTGTTTGGGCTCTTTTGAATAAAACCGTCAAGTCCAAGCCGTGTCGTCACAATATAAAATATCTATTTCCTTCTTCGCCAACCCGTAAAGTTCCACTGCTGTACATGAGCCTGTCCCGTTTTTAGCTTTATTAACCCTCGACGAAAACAAAGGAGTGTTATATGTTTGTAGTGTGTATCTGTGTATCTGCGTATGTGTGTCTGTCTGTGGTATCATAGCTCCTGAACGGATGAACCGATTTTGAATAAGTTTTTTTTGGTTTGAAAGGTGTCTTCATCGAGAGCGTTTCTAGTTATGTTTTTAATTTTTTATAATATAATTTTTTTTATTTAAGTTATTTTTTTATTAGCACCGGGCTGGGCTGCGCCAGACGTTATAGTTAATAGCATATACTGTCATCTATCAAAAGCCATGAGATCGTTCTGGCATATCCAAAATGGGTTGATGAGTTCTTTTACGCCGACACCACATGGTGATATCGCTTTTATTCTCATTTTTTTTTATAAAAAGTTGTACTTATGTATCTTGATTACCTTTATTTAACGTTGGTTACGACTATTAATCTTTTAATTTGTGGGTACTGAGGTAGAATTCCAGTTATCGAGAATGTAGCCATGACTTAGACACAAGACATTGTATTGATTTCCTGATTCCGAAGAAGTCGAGAAGTATCTATTAATTCTCCTCTACTCTACCACTGTTTTAAGTTTATCTTTTTTTAACTCTTTTTACTATTGACATGTAATATTTAAAATTCTTAAGTTTGAAATTAATCAACGCATGTCTCGAAATACTGTCAAAGTTTTTCCTTTATACAATATGTTTATTTTTGTGCTACATTATCTATACGAAGATATCATGAAGTGACAATATTAAACAATTTTAAGAACAGCTATTGTCACTGATACAGTAAGTAAAAGTTTTAATAACAATAATAATTGTGGTTATCTGCCAGGCTACAATAAAAATATTCGATTCCAGATTCCTACTTTATTAATAATTTTTATGGGTTATTTTTGTTTATTGAGCAGGGAAAGCAATTACAGCTTAACAATATACAGGGTTATTTTTCGAAGACTAGCCAAATTTTAAACTTATGTTCAAATATATAAATAATGAGATACCGTTATTGCAGTCGAGTAAATAATGCTTCTACTTTTATTTGAAATTATCCCAAATTGAATGTGATTTATGGGCAACAACGTTTTTTCCTACCGATCGACCCTTACGAATGTGTGTATGCGCAGTAAAATCAGTTAAAATAATGCATTAACGCATTTTGAATTAAAAAGATAAAAAGGACAGAATGTTATTCTGAACCTTCCCTGCAAATTTGGCCGGTTATTGCAAAATAACCCTGTATAGTAAATAACCTATTTATGAGGAGTTAAAAAAGAAAATAATTAATAAAAATCTACTTACCAGCCAATAGCATATAATTGACGGTATGCAAAAGTAGCCCAAGGACAGCACTACCGACAATTACTTTAGGGTATCGAGGAGGTTGCAAATGGGAGGAGTGCACACCGAGTTGAAGTGCGTTGACAACTAGCGAAAGCGCAAATGAAGCGAACAACACGTGGACTGACAATCGGCCGACGACTTCGATCCGCGCCCAACCGAACGTGTTGCGGAGTCGACCCTCTCGGCCTGCACCTTCATCTGCACGCTCGTACTGTCAAGGAAACAATTATCTGCATATACTATAGGGTATTTATACTACTCTTACTTTATCCAGCAAGCAAGCACTTGGTCAACGTCTTAGGTTTTGGATTCACATCGCATCAGAAGCCAATATGCATTAGTAAGTATATTTTTTATTAATATTGCCGTGGTAGTTTATACCCTGAAGTATAAGCATTTGGCAACAAGTTAGTTTGATTCCAACCGGCACTAAAAAATCGTTAATTACAATTATAATCAGAGCTACCGGCAAGTACACGTGATAAAACACGTATAGTTGGCGGTACAGGTCCAGCCAGCCTGTCGGAGAAATAAAAAACATTTTAGGACATGTGAAGTCTGCAAATACGCGTTGTGAACGCTTGTGCCTTAATATGCTGTTTTTATTTTACACTGGCTGCTCTCCGCTACTTCGCCCGCGTGGAATTTATAACGATTTAATTTTTGGGTTTTAATTTTTTTTGCGCGGAACTTTTTCTAAAATAAAAGTAGCCTAAGTTACTCCTTACAAAATTAGCTATCTGCCAGTGAACGTCCCGCCAAAATCGGTCCAGCCCTTTCGGAGATCAGCCGGAACAAACAGACAGACAGACAGACGGACAAAAAATAAAAAAAGTGTGTTTCGGTTATAAGTACCATATATACTTTCATATGCATTTAGTAAAAGGCTGTTATTTTAACATTACAAACAGACACTTCAACTTTATTTATTTGTATAGATTATTAGTGATGTGTGGTGGCGGATTTTTCTGTGTGGCATATTCACACAATGTTGTGACGTATTCTAAGATATTATATTATTAACTTTTAATTTAATCGCTTGAAAATATTGAAGTAATAAATAAAATATTTCGGTTAAATTGCTATACTGTTTGATATAAAACCGCATGGCCATTAACATACATACATACATATATTCACGCCTCTTTCCCGTAGGGGTAGGCAGAGACCACTTCTTTCCACTTGCTACGATCCTTACATACTTGTTTCGCTTCGTCCACTTTCATTATTCCCTTCATACATGCTCTTCGGTTTAGGGTACTCTTGACCTGGCCTTTTTTCAAGACGTCCCTGATTTTGTCTAGAAACGTCCGCCTAGGTCTACCCCTTCCAACACTTTCATTCACACTCGCCTTACACTTTTTCGTCAATCGTTCTTCATTTACTATTTTAATTCCCGACGTTTCGGGTGCTTTACAGCACCCATGGTCACGGGGGGGACTGAGATGTTTAACGTCCCAATGTCATAGTTAGCCCGGCTACCTTCAGTTTTTTGAATATTAATTTTTGGTCCGATCTACGCAGAATGAGCTTACAGTATCTTGAAGTCTTGCAGTGGTATGCTTGGGTTTGGATTTAATTTTGTTTATTATAGGATCCCAAGCAGATGACAGCACCCATCCATCTTCTCTATTGAAATTAGGATGTTTTTTAATCACAATAGCCTCGCGTATCATCCTTGGTAGGAATCGGTGTTCTTTTGCAAGGATTTGTGGTCTATCATCTGATCTGATCTGTGGCGCTGTGTCTAATATGATTAGCTGTCTCTAATCTGATGTAGTGGCGGGGACGATCTTGAACATGTTCACACACTGCAGACTTCCCGGAACGTCGGTGCTTCACGTCAGCTATATGTTCTTTTACGCGGGTTTTTATAGATCTTTTTGTTTGTCCTATGTAAGAGAGACCACATTCACAATCCAGCTTGTACACTCCTGCATCTTGTAGAGGGATATGACACTTGACGGATGGTAAAAATTGACTAATTTTCTTCAGCGGCTTGAAGTATGTTTTAATGGAAGCTCGCTTTAGCCAACCTTGTCTGTGACTCCTCTGACATAGGGTAGTACAGCAGGCACACGCTCGACTGTGGCCGGATTCACTTGGTCACTGTGACGTAGGCGCGGGACCCGAAGCTTGTTGTTTTGCAATACTTGCTTGACGTGCTGAAGCTCGGCGGCCAGATGTTTTCTGTCACAGATCCCTCGTGCTCTCCGTAAAAATAGTTTTATTCAATGTGTAGTGTTCGCGTAAATATAAGAAATCAGCATACCTTTCTCAATTTTTGTCAATACATCTTGTTTCAGACCTTATCTCACTATTTCTTATCCTGTCACTCAATTTAACTCCTATCATACTTCTTAACGCTCTCATCTCAACTGCATTTATTCTGCTTTCATGTTTCTTCTGCCATACCCTACTTTCACTTCCGTACATGAGTGTCGGAACCACCACCCCCTCATGCACAGCCAAACGAGCCTTGTTAGACACCTTCCGACTGCTCATAAAGGAGTGCAAAGCTCCATTCACCATGTTTCCTGCATTCACTCTTCTTTCGATTTCACTCTCATACTTTCCACTTTCCATTAATATAGATATATACTGAAATCGAAAAGCTAGCATGCCTTAGTGTAGATCCCGGTTAAGTTAAACTGCTAATAGAAGAACTATGCTATTAGCAGTCTAACTTACTTACGCCGCAAGAAAATATAAAATATTTGTGTGGTGTAAATTGAAAATCTTATCTATATATACTAACACTAACTGACCCGCCCGCGACTGCGTTCGGATGGACAAATGTTGATTCTAAAAATTATTTTACCAAGAAAAAGCTACTCTATCCCTGAGCGAGCTCAAAGTTTTGAATCAAACGTTTTAGAATTAAACTACTTTCATTGTAAGTATACCTAAGGAGTAGAATTCAATAAATAAAATAATTAAAAAAAGGTACAATAGGCGGTCTTGTCGCTCTGGAAGCCATTTCTACCAGACAACATTATTTATTACGCAAAGAATTGTTAACAACGAATGGTTGGGAGGTGAACATAAATCATACAATGAAGTTAAAAAAACATGCGTGAGTGTCGTTTAACACTCGGTTGGAACGAAGTTCCTTTCGTAGTATATTATTATTGATAAATGTATTATATTATTGATTAACAAATACAAATAAATGAATTACTAGCGTCTATTAAAATGAAGCGTCATTTAAAATAATATTTCTTTCATGGTAAGATAAGAAAAAGTGCGAGGGAGATGGATATTATTCCATCTCGCTTCCTTATAGCCGCAAAGGCCGTCTACACTACGTCAGATGGGGTCGTGACGGAAAAATCTTTTTCTCGACTAGTCCCCATCCGCCGAATTCGTAGCGTCCGATAAGGAGCTTCGTTCCAAAAATAAAATAATAAAAACATAAGATGATGACACGAAGTATGATGGGAATTATAAGTGTTCCAAGCTTCCAAGTAAAACGCTTTAAGTAGATTTTTTTGAAGGAAAAAAAGGATAGAGTACGCCGAATATGTAGAGAGAAAGAGTTTCACAAGAGTAGATAATTAACATTGAAGAAGGAAGATGAATGTACGGGAGTACGAAGAGGCAGATTGTTCGAGCGGTTTTGACTACTCGAAAAGCCAAATTCATTATCATTCTGAAATATGAGAAATTTCCATGCGATAGCTTGAGCTCTCCGTATTATGCGATCTCATAATAAGTGTGGGTCATGACTGTCTGGATGCCTTAACGTGGACGCGGAAACACCGCGGGACGATAAGCTAGTACTAAATAAAACTATTCCAAACCTCAACATAATCATTTTCTACATGTTCTCTGAATAAATATAAAAACAAAAATTCTAGAAGTTTCTACCGGCTTTTTTAATATTGATAAGTTAAATGATATAAAGAAAAGCTGATAATTTAAAATTAAAAATTTTGTACAACCGAATTCAATATATACTATTAAGAATAACTTAAAAACTATTGGTGAGACCTTGATCAAATTTATATGGGACCACATGAGAAGCACCAGCTTTCAAATAAAAAAAGAATCATCAAAATCGGTTCACCTAAAAAAAGTTATGAGGTAACACACATTAAAAAAACATACATTCGAATTGAGTACCTCCTCCTTTTTGAAGTTGGTTAAAATTTTATCTTTTAACATAAAGTAATGAGTTACAAGCAACCGGAAAATATTCACGATAAAAAATAAGCAATAAATCTAGTAACCACATATCGTAAGCCCTGCTTTCGTGGAAGGAATCTGCTTTCTGAGAAGGATTTATTATGTAATGATTAGTAAATTTTATATTGAAAATGAATATCTGTGGCCGTCATCGTGGGCTTATTGCTCAACTGGAAAAACATTTTGATGTTAGATTAGCTAACACCGTGCCTTAGTTCATTTTTGTTTACAATTAAGCCTACGTGATTGAAGCCCGAAGCGATTATTGAATAACATTGATCTTTTACGGATTATATTTTTTGCAATAATCAATGATAGCTAAAGTGTTATTGCAACTGTGGATCATTTCGAAATATTTGTATTAGACGGCTGTTGCAGTTGAGTTACCCAATAGTGTGATACTTTTTCTTTATCTGTTTGTAGACAGTCCACTACAGGAAAAATATCTCGCCCAAGTTGGAAGGATTTGTCGCAATCGACATGTTGGGAAGGCGAACATATACATACATAAACACTCACGCCTCTGGGTGACTATGGACTTCCATTTGGCACGATCCTGACACACCTCTCTCGCCTCCTCCACATCCATATACCTACGCATACACGCTCGTCGGTTAAGGGTACTCTTAATTTGGCCCATTTTCAGTATATCGCCAATTTGGTCGAACGTGGTTTGAATATTTATATTTTATGTTTTGCATGTGGGGTATAAAATAAAGTCAGTCTCAGCTTCAACCACGGTATTTTATTAACGTGTTCCAAATCATAAAAGATCACAGAACGGGCTTTAACACCAGCAGCCGCTTAGAGCCAGTCTGTACTGTATAGTTCCAGATTTTGGATTTGTGAGAGGTTGTAATTCTGAAAAAGATTCACCCATTATTTGCAAGCCCAAGATTTAATTGCCATTTCCCTCAGTTAACGTTTATCACAACTATAGCAAATACACGCACAAATATTTTTTATACTCATTGAAACAGTAATACCGTGTAGTGACGGATTAAGAGAATACTCTACCCCATATCTTAGAGTCATGCTGCAGTTATATTATCTCCAACGCTTTTACAGAATACCAGCGTAAAATAGCAACTTAATGCTGCTGTGTTTCGTACGGTGAGTGAAGGGTTCCGGAGACCCTCTTTACTGGTAACGAGTGATTCTATCTTAGTTCTTCATGGTGACAACGCATCTACATTTTGATTCTTAATCGAGGATAGATTTAAGTGTCTATGGGCTACAGCATTTATTTATAAATGTAAGGATTGAGTGCTCGTTTGTTACTCTTATTCTATAAAAACATTCTGCATGTATCGTAAGAGGCAACAGAGGGAAATGAAACGGGAGATGAGCAGTAGCATTTTATTGGTAACAGCTTAAAATAATTTAAAAAAAAAACTGTAGTTGTCAACCCAGGAGGTTTCAAGCGTGGCAACTACGGCAAAATATCCACCTATGAGGTAATCTTTGGGAGAGGCCTATGTCCTACAGTGGACTTTTGGTAGGTTGTAATGAAATGATAAAATGACAAAGTAAATGTTAAGAGCCGCGCGTTGCTTCATGGCTAATTCCTCCCGTCAATATAATAAGTATTTCTAAAATAAATCTATATGGATTATTTAAGTAACTACTGATATTATTAAGAATATAGAGGGAAGATTTTCGATGTTAATGGAAAGCTTTAAATACCTTATAAGAAAGAAGAGTGGTGATGAGCCCAAGTAGTCTGCACAGTGAGTGACAGGTGTCTACCAGCAACGTGGGTGAGTGAGTGACGTAGGAGGCGAAGAGTCTGCTGCTAAAGCCTGTGACTGCTAGCAGCAGTGCCAGCAAAGATCGTGGAGGTGGTAGCCATTGCAACCACTCCTTCATCGCCATTTCTGAACATAAATAATTACACACATTTTACATTACATTACGAACTAAAATACTACGATGTAAAGTACTTTTAGTAAAACCGCTAAAGTTACACTAAAAGTGTACGTCCCACTGCTGGGAAAAGTCTCCTCCCATTTCTGAGAGTTATGGTACAGTTAGCTTCTCGGGCTTTACATGTCCTGAAACATTTTATTTCTTAGTAATGCAGATTTGCCTTACGATATTTTACTTCATCGCAGTGCTTGATGTAAATTAACAAGTTAAAGTAATCAGTGGGCATCAAACGCCGGTTTATCATCATCACCATTGCAGCCTATCAAAGTCGATTGCTGAACATTCACCTCCGCCATAGATATCCTCAGAGGAGGGATATTAGCCATGAGGGATAGTTGCCACGCTTGGCAGGTGGGTTGGGTGTCAACCGCAATTTTTTATTATATTGAATTGTTATCAGGAAGATGCTGTTGCCCATCTCCTGTTTTAGTTTCCGTTTATCGCCTCTTACGACAACCATGGGATGATAATATGGAAATTACTCTTACCCCGCCACTAAATGCAGATTGTTTTCGTGCTATGAAAATTATGGCGAGCTATTGAGCCTGGCTACTACAGCTCCTAACCACTAATGATAGTTATTTTTAGCCGACTTCAAAAAAGGAGGAGGTTCTCAATTCGTCGGAATCTTTTTTTTATGTATGTTCACCGATTACTCGAAAACGCCTGAACCGATTTGGAAAATTCTTTTTAGATTCAAAGGGTGGTACCTCCCAGGTGATCCCATTTTAATTTTATCGAAATCGGTCGAGCGGTTTTAAAAAATCAACAATAAATTATTTTCAGTACAAAAATAGTACAATTTTTTAATTTAACCACTTGTCGAGTAAAAGTTTATTTATTTTAGGTCATAGTATGTTCATTAGTAAGTCTTATATTTTATTTTATTATTTATTTTATTGCACTACCGTTACCGTTACAGCCTATTAAATACACTGCTAAATATAGGCGTCCCCCATTGATTGCCGCATAGGGATTTGTCATAGTTGCCACGCTTGATAGTTGGGTTGGCAACCGTAGTTTATAATTTAGTTGTTATTATGAAGACACTGCTGCCCACCTGGTTTGTATCCCTCTGTCGCTACTACATGGTAATTGCAATATTAATGTACGAAAATGGCAGACTTTTATCTTAATGTAGAGGCAGAGAAGATGCTACAATTGGTAAATGTAAAAGTAATTTTTAATTGATTATATATAATCACTTTTTTTACATGAGTAAATGTCTACACACACCACCGCATCAACAGTGCGGCCCCGCAAGAGTCGCGGAGGATAGTGCGCGTGGTGCCTCGTCATACCAACACGCCTCTTCCTTCGCGACTCTACCTCGGCTGCGGCGGTAGGGAGAGAGGACCCTTCTCGCCGCAGTCCACCTACACACATCCGAAGTGGGCTTGGCAAGCCCCTTCAGAGCGACCACCTCGGGCCAGCATGTGGGTTCGTCTTTGTTCGCCGTGGGTGTCTCAGTCAAGGCTACTAAGCCCCGCCACGAAAAGGCGAAAACCCGTTCGGGGAGTTCTTGAAGGCCCTAAGTCAACTTTAATATGTGTAATTCTTAATTGGCTAAATTCGTGTCATTGAAAATAATAGGTCGGGGAAAAATTTTCTTCGTATTTTGTTTATATAAAATCTCTTTGGTTTTACTGTTTGTATCTGGCTGGTTTTAATATTAATACATAATATTATGATATTAATATTAAGAAAAAGAAAATTAAAAAGTAAAAACACTTTCCCGCTATTTCTCATTTGTTTTTCTGTCCGCCAAAATGAGTGAATCTAACGATAATCGATACATTCTGAAGTTTTATTACAAAAAAGGAGAAAAATGCGACTCAAGCCGCGAAAAAAGTTTGTGACGTTTATGGACCAAATGTAGTGTTTTACAGTAACAGTAGCTTAAAGTTGATTCAAGCGTTTTCAGTCCGGGAATTTTGATGTCAGAGATGCAGCACGCTCTGGTCGCATTCATACGGATAAAGTCGATGCCATTTTCGAAAAAATGGAGCAAGATATTAGTAGTTACAACATAGCCAGGAAATTGAGGATTGATCACAAAAGAGTTTTGACCCATTTGAAAAAGTCTGGCTATACAAAAAAGCTCGATATTTGGGTAACACGCGAGCTCACTGAAAGAAACCTAATGAATTGTGTACTCATTTGCGATTCTGATGAAAAGTGGATTAGCTACGACAAAAACGTGCGAAAAAGATCATGGTAGTCAAGCTCCACAAACTGTAGCGAAACCCGGATTAACACGCAATAAGGTGATGATGTGTGTATGGTGGGATTGGAAGGGCATCGTTTATTATGAGCTTATGACGTCGGGCAAAACCATCGATTCGGATCTCTACTGCCAACAAATAATGAGACTCAAGCAAGAAATTGAGAAAAAACGGCCGGAATTGATCAACAGAAAAGAAATGGTCTTTCATCATGATAACGCCAGACCACACACATTTTTGGCCACTCAGAAAATTTAGAGAGCTTGGTTGGGAAGTGTTAATGCACCCACCATATAGTCCTGACCTTTCACCCTCAGATTTTCACCTGTTTCGGTCTCTTCAGAATTATTTGGGTAGTGTTAGGTTAACATCAAAAGAGGACTGTCAAAACTACTCGTCACATTTTTTTGATCAAAAATCCCAAGATTTCTACAGCAACGGTATGTTACTACTTACATGATGGCAACAAGTTATCGAACAAAATGGCACATATATATTATAATTTTTTTTATATAATTAAATGTAATTAAACTTAGAAAAAAATGTCTTGCATTTGTATATAAAATACGAAGAAACTTTTTCCCCGACTCTATATAATGCCGTAAATGTTAAATTATCATTGTCCCTTCCATATACGAGGTAACGTATACGGCATGAGATCAAAGGAACAAAGGATATGTACAATATACCGGAAATCTATAATTTGTTTGTTGAATTTTTGACTTCTGATCTGCAGTCATTCGTATCATAAGACCTAGGATTAGTGTTATTGTATGCATGTATCAACTTGAGGTTCGAGTAGTTTAGGTAAAACCCAAAACGAGACATGGTTTACCAGAAGTACACTTTTTAGATTAACGAGATCTTGATCTATTTAGATTAATGAAATTAATGTTCTATGTTATGTTAATTTCGCAAATAATCAACATTTAGTGCTTTAGATATGTGTAAGATTTGCATGCTTTCCGACCTCAATAGAATAATTTGTTAATTTTAAAAAATTGTTATGTCGTTCGTTTTCTATGATTACTAGAATAAGTAATCAAGTCAGAGTTGCGAAGCTAGGCCTCTGCACAACGTATCGAAAGTTGTTATTTCACGAAACCTAACTATGCTAGTGTATCAAGAAAGGCAACTCGTGTGCTAAGACTGGTTTGCCAATAAGTACCGCACCGCAACGCACCTTCGTTTGCTCGGTGATACTAGTTCCAGCATATGATAAATCGGAAGTTGTTTAAAAATATATATGGAAGGAAATATGTATTTGTAGTCCCTTTAGATCGCGATTTTTTCATTTACTGCCATATTTTTATAGAGTTAACCATTCTACTTCACTTTCCAGTATCTCGGCGGTACCTTTTTTATTTGCTACAGCTGTATTATGGTTGCAGAGCGAATGGGTTAGCTCGACTTAGGAAGGACCACGCTCTTACAGAATACAAAATAAAGTTGGAGAACTTTTTTTCTGATAGCGAGGCATTCCAGTTTAGTGCTCAGTGGTGACAAAGCATCTGCAATTTGATTCCTTTTCTATGGGCTGCAGCAACCACTTACCGTCAGGTGGACAGTGTAAAAGTGAAAAATCTATAACCACTAATGTCATACCAATAGACAAGGCCTTTTCAACTTGACTGTGGCACATCGGTATCGGTTAAAATTGAACCAAATAAACAAAATGAGCGCTGTGCTACGCCGAAATTTAAGTTTTTAAAATATTAAGGGCTAGTTCAGTCATCAGCTCATCAGATAAAAGTATAAAATTTGGATAAAATATAACAAAAACAAATTAAAAATTACATTTTTCTGAATAAAACAGTTCAATTATTTCACATTAATATTCAATCAGTTTATAATTTAGTTAATATGAAAATAAGAATAATGTGATATTTTTTATATTTTTGTTAAATTTTCATATTATGTTACTCATGTCGTTTGTTTCCTGTGATTACTATTATATTATGATTACTATTATATTGTTGTCCACTTTATGGTAAGTAGTTACTACGGTTTTTAGACACATGGAGTAAACTTTAAACAAATGGGGCTACAGATGCGTTATCAACTCTGAAGATTATAATGTAATGGTTGCCAATGTCATTATAATGGCTTTCTGCACTTTCAAATCAGAAATAATAGTAATTTACTCAGAAACAAATAGGAAGTGTTACTTTCTATTTTAATATTATTTCTTTATTTTTCGAAACGTTAGTTAAACGTATATGTACGTAGTAAAACGTCAACACAATTGAGCTCGCAGTTTGAGGAAGACCGTACTCAGCATTATTACTGCCAATCTCCGGCAATTGTGCGGAGAGAACAAGTCCCACGATAGTTCCATTCATCGTTCACGTACAAGTTTCTTTTCGAAGCATCATTGCTTACTTTACGTAACAATAAACCCAATTTAACAATTAACAATGCGCTACTGGCGAATATATCTTATCTCGTATATAAAATAATGTAATTTATAGTTCCTTTTTTATAAAACTGTGTGTTTTTTTGTTTCTTCTACTTTTTGCTTTATCTTTTTATGCTGTGTTCTTAGTAGTTTCTTTTGCTTAAATGTTTATGTTTGATTTTCTTTAGTTGCAACTTTTACTCTTTAAGTGCCATAATATATTTTTCTTTACTGAATTCAAAATGTTTATTTTTAATTATGTGTGAATTTAGTACTCGTACCACATACATTGTAAGTAGTAGATGGCTAGTCTCCGTTAAAAACGGCCGTTATGACAAATTCGGTCTGGAGGATATTATACAGTATAAGGTGTAGCAAAAAGGAACTTGCACTTAACTTGAATAAGCACAAAGATCAGTGTTAAAAGTGAGTTACTTTCTACCATTTTTTAACCCTCCAACAAACTTGTATCGAATCAACAAAGTTCTTACTGTACGACTATTATTCGTATTATACGTACACTGTTCTTAGTGTGTTTCTATGCGAAAACACTCTCTTACTAAATTTGTCCTTTCCTATAGTGTACATTACTGAAGTCAAAGCATAATCTGTCAACCACAGTTTTCCAAAACTAAGCTCTCCTACATTTTCTTTTGCTTTTTTTTGTATCTTATGTTAATATCAAAATCAATAAAAATATTCACCTATTTAGAATTATTAAAAATATTTAATAAAAATATTGTAACTATATGCATAGGAAGAAAAGCTTGATTTTGTTGCTATAGATAATCTATTTAGTACTATTTTGTGATACCAAAGAATACACATCTTAAGTAATACGTGCGCAGACGCATGACAGGATTATAGTGCACGAGTGTGTGCGCAAACATAGGTGCACTCTCTTTTCCCTCACTTTCAAAGCTAGATGAGACGGCAATCTGACACGACCGGAGAGAGACCAGGCGTAGGACCAACGGCTTCATGTACTTCCCGCGGTACGGGATCAATCGCCAACTTCCTGACTCTGACTGCTACCGAGAATTTTTTGACAATAAAAAAAACTGATTTAGCACAGAATAACAATTAAGATAATTTTTTTTGACATTCATTCATTTTGTTTTAAACCAGTAAACAGCCTATTGTTCGATCTATGTTTATTCTAATGATATCTTGGACTTGGTATGTGAATTGATGATGCTTCACCCCATCAACACTATAATACTGTACGAATTACAATTAACATAAAATCTCCTTGTGACAAAGGTCTCGATGTTGAAATGGAATTTCATCGGCCGCTGCTATCGAACTGCTACTTTTATATTGTGTTTAAAATAAAATAATGACAAAAATAATAAGTAAATGTATGTCATAGTTTACGCCTTGCTGGTTTAGGCATCATTGTACTGAATTTACAATGAAACGACTCAACTTAAATCGACTGTTGTTAGGACATTTTAAGACTTTAACCTAAAACTATCAATCAAAATTTAGATAAATATCCTATCTAATCTGTGATTTTAGCCTTGGATAGAATCGATAAAGTAGTATATTAGTTACTAATACTTCATATCTTTATGGTGTCTAATCGATTAGTATGGAGCAGTTACTACAACTTATTATAATACAAATATGATAACTTTTAAGAATAATTTATGTTATAAATAAGCTTTTTAATCCATACTGATCAGACGAGTTGGTGAGTTTTATTCAGACATTAGTCGAGCAACGATTTCCAAACATTTTGTCGTCATCAAACGAGAAAAAGCAGGTTCGGTCACTAACCTATTTCTTTTTTGCGCCGTTAAACTTTCAAAAACATTTCGGTATGTAGGTGAATAGACTCCGCACAATTAAAAAGAAACTTTGGCAGTTCGACCTCTTTTGTAACACAAATCAGTTACATTTAAACAAAATGCTTTTTGGAATAACGTAAAGCTATAATAAAAAAAAGTAGCAATCTATTTGAGAAAAAGAAAGATAGAGAAATGTGTAAGGAAAAATAAGAGTGGGAGTTTTTCAACTATATTGTGCAGTCTAAATAGATTTTAGTAACGTATCAAGTCATTGAACTTAGGTTTTATCGTCTTTATGTAAGAAGTATAAACTGTTGCATATTTCTATGCGAATAAACTTTAAGTTAATCATAAAATTATTAAGTATTTTATTATCACAGTCCTTTTGTATTATAATTATTGTTTTTAAGATGTATTTAAGATATTAATATAAATTAAAAAATATATTTAGAGTGCACACCTCTCTCGCCTCCTTTACATCCATATATCTACGCATACACGCTCGTCGGTTAAGGGTATTCCTAATCTGGCCTTTTTTCAATATAACGCCAATTTGGTCGATAAACCTTCGTCAAATGGAAGTCCGTAGTCTCTGCCTACCCCTCTGGGTGACAGACGTGAGTGTTTATGTTTGTATTTAGAGTTCTAAAGCATGTGTTCATGAGTGCTTATTATTTTCACATTTTAGGTCGAGATATATATGTAATAATCTAATAAAAAAAAATTTGCATATGGGAAAAATTAAGATCACCCTTAACCCATGCCCTTAGTCGAAGAGCATTTATGCTCTATTAAACTTAAGTTCAAATATGTAAATAATGATATACCGTTATTGCAGTTTTTCAAAATAAGACTAAATAAGGCTTATACTTTTATTTGAAATTATCTCAAATTGTAATGATTTCTTATATTTACGCGAACACTACACATTGAATTAAACTATTTTTACGGATTATATCGCGTTTAATTAACTTATTTTATTAATTCCCGACGTTTTCGGGTGCTTTACAGCACCCATGGTCACGGGGACTGAGGTGATTGACGTCCCAATGTCAAAGTTAATACGGAGTACCTTCAGCTTTTTAATTATTAATTTTGGTCCGATCTACGCAGAATGAACTAACTGTGTCTTGAAGTCTTGCAGTGATATGCTTGGGTTTAGTTTTAATTTTATTAATTACAGGATCCCAAGCAGGTGGTAGTATCCAGCCTCCTCTCTATTGAAATTAGGATGTTTTTAATTTCAATAGCCTGACGTATCATCCTTGGCAGGAATCGATGTTCTTTCGCGAGAATCTGTGGTTTATCAAATCTAATGTAATGGCGGGGCCGTCTAGGATATGATCACAAACTGCAGACTTCCCGGAACGTTGGTGCTTACCACATAGCTGACGTGAATAAGTTAATTAAACGCGATATAATCCGTAAAAATAGTTTAATTCAATTATCTCAAATTGAATGTGATTTATGGGCAACTACGTATTAGCCTACCGATCGACCCTTACGAATGTCTGCGTGCGAAGTTAAATCCATCGATCACTAATAAGTTTTTTATTACTGATCGATGGTTAAATCAGTTAAAATAATGCATTACCACACATTTTGAATTTAAAAGATATAAAGGACAGAATTATTGAGATTTTTTAAATTATTTTTTCTTCACATTACTTATTCTGAACCTTCTTTGCAAATTTGGCCGGTTATTTCAAAATAACCCTGTATATGTAAAAGATGCGAGAGAGGTGTGTCTAGATCGTGCATATATGTATATGTATGTAATTACTCTAAGGGTCGTGCCAAATGTTATTCTGTAGTACTCTATTTTGCGTACATTGACAGGCGTGAGAGTTTATGTATAATATAACATCGTATTTATTCAACACTACTTTTTAATACATTTTGAAATTGATATTATCTAGAAATAATAAATATGATTACTATCGCTGGCTATTGTTTTCTACCTCAGAAGCTAATTCTGCTACAATCTACTGATATGGTTCAATATCGACGAGTAGGTATGTCATTGTGATGTCAAATTGACAAGGCATGTAACGAGTCGTAAGATCTCATTTCTACGACAATTTCCATAAATAGCAGGTTAGTTTAAACAGCTGTTGCAGTTTGCGACTTGAAATAATTATATACGGGCATAACATAAAATGCATGTAATCGATGGTAAAATGAAAATGGAAAATTTATTTCATTTTTTTTCGGATCAAATACGAATCAAAATCATTGAGTTATAATGTAATACGTACGTAGTACTCAATGATCAATATAGATAATTTTTGAATCGTTTTTAATGAAAGTTCGGGGAAAAAGTTCCTTCGTATTTTGTTTGTATAAAATTGAAGAAAAATCTCTTTGGTTATACTGTTTGTATCTGGCTAGTTTTAATATCAATACATATAGGATATTAAGAAAAAGAAGAATAAAAAGTGAAAGAAACACTTTCCCGCCATTTTTCAATTGTTTTTCTGTCCGCCAAAATGAGTGAATCTAACGAAGAGATTCGATACATACTGAAGTTTTGTTACAAAAAAGGGAAAAATGCGACTCAATCCGCTAAAAATTGTGACGTTTATGGACCTAATGCAGTGTCAGTAAGAGTAGCACAAAGTTGGTTCAAGCGTTTTCAGTCCGAGAATTTTGATGTCAAAGATGCAGCTCGCTCTGGTCGCCCTCATACGGATAAAGTCGATGCCATTTTTGAAAAAGTGGAGCAAGATCGGCATATTAATAGTTACGACATAGCCGAGGAATTGAGAGTTGACCAAAAAACAGTTTTGACCCATTTGAAAAAGTCTGGCTATACAAAAAAGCTCGATATTTGGGTACCACACGAGCTCACTGAAAGAAACCTAATGAATCGTGTACTCATTTGCGATTCTATATTGAAACGTAATGAAACCGAACCATTTTTGAAAAGATTGATCACTGGTGATGAAAAGTGGATAACTACGACAAGAACGTGCGAAAAAGATCATGGTCAAAGGGTAGTCAAGCTCCACAGACTGTAGCGAAACCCGGATTAACACGCAATAAGGTGATGCTGTGTATATGATGGCAGTGGAAGGGCATCGTTTATTATGAGCTTTTAATCCAAAGATCCAAAAGATTTCTACAACAACGGGATTATGTCACTACCTAACACCAAGTTATCGAACAAAATGGCACATTATATATTATAATTATACTTACTGAAAGTAATTAAACTTTGAAAAAAAAATGTCTTGAATTTGTATATAAAATACGAAGAAACTTTTTCCCTGACCCTAAAGTTATGTGTAGTATACATACAACGGTAAACTTTGTAAATATTTTAATAAGTTCTTTTATATTGATTGTTTTTAAATCTTACTTAATTTTGATCTTGATTTTTTATGGATTTTTCCATCATTTCACTTATTTTCTTATCTTTCATTAAATACTTCTTCTCTCCGTGTATATATGGATGAACTCCTGTCCTGACCGGTTTTGATGAAATTTTGTGTGTGTGATTAAGTTGATTCGAGAATGGTTTAGTTTCACAATTGGACCTGGTAAGTGGTGCTGTTGTCGAGATCCAGAAATCACCCGTGGGAAGCCGGGGAGGATCGCTAGTATAGGTATATTTTTGAAGTGCATTTTAAATTAGATTTTACTTATCACTTAAACAAGAGGTTAATTGTTACTGTACGTGTTTGCTGCTGTAGGTTATATATATAATAGATACGTAATAAAATTAGTGTAATTAACAACGAATTGTCCTAATAAGTACATACAGATCACAAAATGTTAGCACTAATGATATTTAAAAAGTTATCAATTAAGAATAAAAGTTTTATTCCATTAATACTTTTTCTTTATCGCCACATAAAAGTCCATAGCTGGACATGAACCTTTCTGCCGATCTTCTAATGTAGGGTGGTCGTCGTCATCGTCACGCTTGGCAGGTCGATTGACGTTCATTACTACTGTCGTGATGGTCGTGATAGTGAAATTGTCAATTTGTAAATTTTCATTATAGTTTTAGGAGACGAACTGAGACGAACTAAATGTAAATAAGTCGCTTACCGAATATTACTTAATTTGCTTCCGTTCGATCGCACAAGTAAAACCAATTCTTGACACAACACTGTTTACTAAACACTCGTCGGTTACGGTCCAGGCACATAGCAGTTGTATAATATTGTTTATATTTGCAAAATGTCGCGGTGTTTAAGCGGTGATTGCTGCGCTGGCGTCGATCGCGGCACTGAATAGTTGCGTGAGCGCGCGCCGTCTTATCGACAAGTTTCCCGCGCTCGATAAGCGTATACTGTTAAGACTCCAGCGAGCTGGCTAGGTAGGTACTACTTATTATGCATTAAAGCTTCGTTGCGAACTATTTTTCTATTATTGTTCTGTAAAAATTAAGTCGTCACAAATCACATTGTAAATCTTTTCCACCGTAAGGGTAGAGTATTAATTATTAGCATAGCACTAATGAATATATGAATATTAGTTGATATTTTAAAAGTATTTTTATAAATTAATGTATCGATTTAATTACTTTCAATTTATTGTATTAATGCAAGAAAAATCATGAGAAAGAAATTAGTATGAAAATCAATTACGACTCGTAATCGCGAACATGATGATGTGAAGCTTATTCATCCGCACTGGTGCGGTGCGGCTTGTAAGACTTCTCTGTTTCAATAAATAAAAAAGTCAATGAAAAACAAAATATAGATAGGTACATTTATTTATTTTCCTTCATTAATGGTGCCGTGTAAAATTAATAAGTAAAAGACAGGATGATTTTATACAAAACTACCGATCCGCCCTGGCTTCGCACGGTTGATTACTGGATCTCGACAACAGTGCCGCCTACCGGGTCCATTGTGAATCTAAACCATCCCGGGACTAACCCAAATACACACTTTAAATTTCATCAAAATCGGTTCAGCCGTTTAGGAGGAGCTCAGTGACAAATACACGTACGGAAGAATTATATTATAAAGGAGATATAGACATAAGAAAAACTATGTAGGTACAATTACATCAATTAATTTAAAAAAAAAAAGTGTTCGAATTATGATAAGAAAACACTAAAATACATGAGGTCACGGCCGGCCGACATGTCCGCAGCGTCGTCGCTGTGCTCTCGCTCTCAAAATATCTCTTACTTTCATTTATGTTTTGTGCTAGATTCGATGTCAGCTGCTAGGTAATACTTTTGTGTATCAAAAATTTTGTTCTTCAAAAAATTACACACATTTATTATTCGTTTTGTTTATCAAATTTTTATAATGTTTTGATGATGTATGTAACTTGCTCAGCAAATGTGGTAGAGTATAAGTTAAGAATAGCCTACATACGTTTCATTGCTAACATGCTGACTTCAGGCCACCGCTCATTTGAGAGGATTTTTTTCCGTTTTGAAGCAGGGAAGACCCGGCGCACTACCCCAAAGTGTACTGTCACTTGATGATTATCCCGTCATCCGATCACATGAGTAAAGAAACCGACCAGAGGCAATGCTTCATCCAAGCGCGCTATGATAGGTATTAAGTACACTATTACAAGCTTAAGGCGCTTGTGTGCGTGAGCACTGGCGGCACGTCACTTAAAGAGAGAATCTGCTAACCGGCTCGGCCAGTGCTCAAACTAAGGGTATACACATCGCGCGTCGTGTTTATTTTTATTTCACAATAGCAAATGAGTAAAGTATAATAGTGTTATGTTACAATAGAAAAAAGTGTAAATATGGTTTACTGTTCTGTGTGTATGAGCAATTATAGAACGTATATATACAATTAATAATTGTACTGTTCAGTTAGAGGCTTTCGGGCAGTGTATGGGGCAGTGGACTTCGATCCTTTGTCATCTAGACGAGTAGATGACGGTTGCGGAAACCGAATCAGAATAAGAAGGGGTGTCTTCCAGGGCGATTGTTCGAGTCCAATCTGGTTCTGCTTCTCTCTGAACCCTCTCAGTACCTTATTGGAGGGATCGGGGAGAGGATTTCAGCTTCGGAAAGGAGGGACAAAATTGACTCACCTTTTATGTGGATGATCTCAAGTTATTCACCTCCAGTCGCTCCCATCTTATGGAATTGCTAAACATCACCTGTGATTTTAGCAATTCTATAAAAATGGAGCTGGGGACGGATAAGTGTGCGGTCCTCCATGTTGAAAGAGGACTTAGATTTATCTATGCCCATTAACATAAAGACCCTTTCCGAGACTGAAACATACCGATATTTGGGTATGTCACGGAACATAGGTATCGATGAGGCGGGTATGAAACAGTCAGTTTGCGATAAGTTTTATCTACGCTTGACCAAAGTGCTTAACAGCCTTTTGTCGGGCGTGAATAGGACACACGCATATAACGGTTAGGTCATGCCTGTCCTCATATATACCTTTGCATACTCAGGTGGACTCGAACTGGACATAGCGCCCTGGATAAAAAAAGTCCGCACTATCATGATGTCCCGTAAGATGCACCATCCAAGATCGTCGGTAATGAGGCTGTACATGCCGCGGAAGTATGGTGTGCGTGGCTTTTTAAGCGCGTTCACCATGCATAATCGCAAAATGTGCAGCCTCCGTAATTACTTCCTGAGGAGATCGGATGAAAGAGCCAGAAAGAGCCAACTGTCAAAGCTGAAGACCGAGTGTGGCAGCATCGTTTCCGGGACACCTGAGATTTTGAGTGAGAATGAGAGGTTCTATAGGCAGCTGTACACGTCATCGTTGGAGCCACACGCAAGTGTGAGTACCGATCCAAGAGCGAGTCTTATCCGACACTCTTCCGAAGATATCCCGGACGTCAGTCTGAGCGAGATTAGAATGGCTCTCCAGCACCTTAAAAACGGCAAGGCCTCAGGTGAGGATGGAATTACATCGAAGCTTCTGAAAGCTGGTAGAAAACCGGTACTTGAAGTACTTCAGAAGCTCTTTAACTCCGGAGGCGTGGAGCAGAAGTGCGGTGGTCTTGTTCTTCAAGAAAGGCGATAACGCTCTCTTGAAGAACTACAGACCGATTTCCCTTCTGAGCCGCGTCTACGTGCTGTTTTCGAGAGTCATTACGAATCGTCTCGCACGCAGACTCGACGACTTCCAGCCTCCCGAACAAGCCGGTTTCCGAAAAGGCTTTAGCACCATAGACCACATACATACCCTTCGGCAAATTGTACAGAAGACCGAAGAGTACAATCTACCACTTTGCCTTGCGTATGTGGACTATGAGAAAGCCTTTGATTCCGTCGAAATTTGGGCGGTGCTACAGTCCCTTCAGCGGTGCCAAGTTGACTGTCGGTATATCGAAGTGCTGAAGTGTTTGTACAGTAGGGCTACGATGGCTATCCGAGTACAGAATCAGAGTACGAAACCTATTCAGCTGCAGAGAGATGTAAGACAGGGTAACGTTATATCCCCGAAACTCTTCACCGCTGCATAGGATGACGTTTTCAAGCTACTGGACTGGAAAGGATACGGTATTATAGATACATAATAAAAAGCTGATAAACGTTTTGTTTATTTAATATTATCCTCCTGTGTCAACCCTACCAAAATAGGTAAAAAAATTGACAGCTCCTTACAAGCTTTGCCTCTGTACGGTTTCTTTACTCATGTGATCCCACGGAGGCCGCAACTATATCTGGGCATTTTTTCCTATGTCGCCCCTTATGACAACAACGCCGCGAAATAAGATGTTGTGATGAATTTTGCCGACATATCACACGACGAGAGAATCAGTTATATTGCTGTTATAGTTGTAGCACGAATGGGTCGGCTCGACCGGGGAAGGACCACGCTCTCACAGAATACTAGCGTAAAATAGCAGATTAATGCTGCTCTGTTTCGTATGGTGAGTGCAGAGAACCGGAGACCGTTTTTACTGGAAACGAGGCATTCCATCTTAGTCCTCACGGCTGACATCGCATCTGCATTTTAATTCGTAATGGAGGATAGATTTAGATGTCTATGGGCCACAGCAACCACTTACCATCAGGTGGACTGTGTGCTCGTTTTTCACCCTTATCCTATTAAAAAATCTGTTCTGTTCTAGATTCTAGTACCTCTCTACTATCAATATACATTTATTTCCATACATAAATACACTGTCAAAGAAATCATTATATCATTGTGTAAATAATTTAATGGGCAAATAGCAAACGAGTCCAGTGTGTCAACTATTTGTTTTTGTTTTTAACTCGACACATAAAGACCTCTTTTCAAATGACAAATTCCACCGATAACAGAATGCCTCACAATGTGCCTAACTTGATGTTGAAATTATCATTTATACACATTCCTATTGGCACATTCCTATTGTTATTGACATTTATGGCCCGACGACTCAGTTGATAACGCGGGCACTATAGTAAGGTTACACACCTTACTAAATGATTAGCTACCGATAATAAGTACGTTCTACCGATTTACGCGGTAGAGCCACGCTGCAGCTATATTATGGTTGTAGCACGAATAGGTCGGCTCGACCGGGGAAGGACCACGCTCACAGAATACCAGCGTAAAATAGCAGCTTAATGCTGCTGTGTTCCGTATGGTGAGTGTAGAGAACCGGGACCTTACTGGAAACGAGGCATTCCCTCTGAGACCTCAAGGGTGACAACGCACCTGCATTTTGATTCTTAATCGAAGGTAAATGTAATTTCTATGGGCAACATTGTCCACTTACCATCAGGTCGGCTGTGTGCTCGTTTACAAATCACATATTCTATAAAAAAAGTAATTATGTAGAATAAATATTATAAAAGCAGTTGTTCGTTAAAATCGCCTTAGTTATTATGAAATAGGGTAGGAAATACCTAAATATTTATGTTTAGAGCTTAACAACACACTTAGACTTCCCATTGCATAACGTCTAAATTATTTATAAAATACAAACTGCTCACCGAAATTAGATCTTGCGGACTTTAGTAAACAGTAAATATTTCATGAATCATAGTATTCATATTAAGTTAATAGCGCTAATATTATTATTAACCATTCTAAATGAACGTGATTATGCTAGAAGTTAGACAGATGCTGGACAAAATAATGGTATAGCAATGAGCTAGGTAATTCTAGACTATTCATGATTCGCCTTATTACAAAAATTAGTTTATAATTAGTTTGAGGTTCAAATTAAATTAAATTAGTCTATTTTAGATAATTACATCCATAGAATTGTTAGTAAAATACTAGAATATATATTAGTATTTTATAAATGTCAACACAATATTTTAATTAATAATAATAATAACAATAAATAAAAATATAAGACTGACAGTGATCAGCTAATTAATAGATTACTTTACGCACTAAAATTTCATATAAAAGAACTCCCGCGGAAATGAAAGAAGTCCCGTGGAAATGAAAGAAGTTCCACGGAAATATTATGCGAACTGTTTAATATGGAATTTGACTGTCAAATTTCATGAAGACTGTGGCGCCGCCGCGCCGCCATAGAGCTTATTTCGTGATAAAGACTTTTTTAGACCATAGTTTAAACCTGAGGCTATCAATAAACTACGTTTTGTAATCAGATGAATTCTGTTCTGAAAAAGTTTTTCATGGTCTGTATGGATATAAAAAAAACTAACAGAATTCGTCATATTACTATGATACTAGGTACTATGAGCTATAATTAGGCTCGCTAACCTTAGTGCACAGATTTGCGGGAAAATTGCTGTCACAATGCGGGACGTGGCTAAAAATAGCGGGACAAAGCTGTAAAAGTATATTATAATGATAATAATTTAAAATAAAAAATTTTGTACAACCGACTTCAATATGTATTATTAAGCATAACCCAAAAACTATTGGTCAGACCTTGATCAAATTTATACGGGACCACATGAGAAGCACCAGCTTTCAAATAAAAAAAGAATCATCGAAATCGGTTCACGTAGAACAAAGTTATGAGGTTACACACATAAAAAAAACATACAGTCGAATTGAGTATACCTCCTCCTTTTTGAAGTCGGTAGAAAAAGAAGTTCTATAATCGATGCGTATGTTTTTGTAATGTGATTTCACAGATATCTCGGAAACGCCTAATTCGACTTTATGATTCTATTTTTATTAAATAGACTCGCCTGGTTTCCGATGATTTTTGCTCTTACAGCTTCATCGGACCCAGGAATATACTTTGAGGGTAGCTCTATATAAATTGGAAGAAAAACTTCCACAAAGTTTTTATTATAACTATTTAGCCGATATTCTATTTATTACCTTGCCTTGAGCTTGTGATATTGCTTTGTTGGCACCAAAGAAGAAAAAAATCTCTTAAATATTTAAATCACACTCCAAAAATTAAAAAGAATAAAATTATTTCAAAATAATAGCCTCCGATATCGGGCGAATAGTTAAAGCTCATTTTGTTAAGTGTTTTGTGTGGCAAAATAAAACATATTTAATTAAAAAAAAATTAACAATATAAAAATCTTCTTCTGAATTAATTGAGATCATTATAATATTGTTTTAGACAATACTTTACTTGTGATTTTGCACATTTAAGTATTTTTTGATCTTTATTCGAATACGTGAAACAAAAAGCGCGTACACAAAATTTAGTCGTATTTACGAGTATTATCTTTCGCGGGACGCATTCCTTATGGCTCTTGAAATGGCACCACAGACTTACTAATATATTCTAAATGGCACGTCCCGGCTGTCGCGGGACGGTTAGCAACATTAGCTATTATGGTTAGACTATTTTTTAACTTGCACAGGTTTAGTAAAACATTATAATTAATATTAAAAAGGCTTCAGCCTACCTTTTTACGTTAATCGTATTTTTACGGCCATGAGTATTAACATTTTCTTCATTTACATGTATTAAAAGTGTTTGAGAATATGACAATAATAGCATATGGTCAGAGAACAATGAAGACTTCTAAAACGCTTGAATACTACGAATATACGAGCGCGACCGATGAAATGATAGCTGTGTCGTTGTATATTGTGTTTTAGGGCATTGTTTTAAAATAAGAAAAATATTATGTCGTGGAAAAAGTTCCTTCATATTTTATATATAAATTCAAGACATTTTTGAAGTGAAACTTCTTTAGTATACTTGTAATTTGAAAAGCCATAAAACGAAAAGAGACAAACATATACATCTTTATGATTTAGCTTGCGAGAGAATGAGATACAATCTATACTAATACAAGGTGGCCCATAAGTCGTTTGAAATGTAAATTTCGAATAAAATACAAAAGGCGCGCATGAGTGGCGCGCGCGGTGCGGGGGGAGTACCGATGGTTTCTGGGAATTCAGTCGCCATGGAGCGTTTCACCGGTGCGGACCGTGCATTTTGTGTGCGCGAGTTTTATCGAAACAATGATTCGGCTACCATTGCGCGGCGTAAATTTCGAGAATATCAGAATTTACGCAACTTTAAAGACATTCCAAGTGTTCAAACGATTAAGAACTGGGTTATTAAGTTCGAAGAGAGTGGTTCAACGTTGAATAAACAACGGTCAGGTCGACCAAGGACATCACGGACGGAAGAAAACATCGATGTAGTGAAACACTCAATTCGTGAAAATCCTACCCAGTCTACTCGTAAGCGTTCCAGTGCATTAAACCTACCCAGAACATCGTTACAGCGAATTTTAAAGAAAGATTTACATCTTCACCCTTACAAGATTCAGATAGTACAGGAATTAAAAGATACTGACACTATCCACAGACTAAATTTCGCAAATGAAATGTTGAACCGCTTTACTTCGTTTAATAACGTGTTATTCTCTGATGAGGCTCACTTTTACATCAACGGCCATGTCAATAAGCAAAATTGTCGCTACTGGAGTTGCAAAAATCCAAATCGCAAACATCAAAAGCCCTTACATAGCCCTAAAGTGACAGTTTGGGCGGCTATGTCAGCGCATGGCATTATAGGCCCTTACTTTTTTGAGGACGGCAGAGGCCGCGCGCTTACTGTTACTTCACAACGGTATGTAGCTATGATCCAGGACTTTTTTACACCAGAGTTGCAGAATTTTCCAGGCTTCAATACGCGGACCTGGTTTCAACAAGATGGAGCAACTGCCCATACCTCTAACGTCGCTATGCCGGTCGTCCGTCAACTTTTCCTAATAAAGTGATCTCTCGAAGAGAGATATTCCTTGGCCACCACGTAGTCCAGATCTGACCCCAATGGACTTTTCTTATGGGGTTATCTTAAGACTAAAGTGTACGAAACCAACCCGCGGTCAATTGACGTCCTGAAAGAAAATATCCAAAGAGAAATGGCAAACATTACAGAGCTTACTTGCCGCGCAGTGATGGATATTTTAAACATCGCTTACAGGAGTGCCGCGATCGTAACGGATTACATTTAGATGATGTAATTTTCAAAAATAATTCCCATTTTATAAGGATTATGAAAAAATAAAACCTTTTTCATAATGTCATTAGTTTTTAAATTATTTTTACATTTCAAAGGACTTATGGACCACCCTTTATAATAAAGCGGAAGAGGTTTTTTGTTTGTTTAAACACGCTAATCTCTGAAACTACCAGTCCGATTTGATAAATTATTTTTGTATATGATAGCCAGATTCATGAGTAATAGTATATAGGCTATCTAGCATTAGGCTACACTTCTCAGCTAGCCTTAAATATTGATTTTTGTTAAGCAAGTCGGAAGAAAAAGCGCTCAAGAACTGCGCTGGCGTAATGGTAAGTGATACGTAAATACAATGTTATACAGAAATATAGATCTTTTCACCATCTAAAAAAAAGTCCATGATATGGCCTATTTCTTATACATAAGTCACAATAAGGTATTTTGTGATAAAAAAAATATTGAAATTAAAAAGTGATTTATGAGCGTTATTATTTATATAGTCATAGTAATCCTTACGTACGAAAGTTACTTCATTATCATGATAATTTTATGAAGATAAACTTCTCATTTATAGCATGTTATTTAGACGCATAGTTTAGGAGATAATGAAAATTACAATAATTCGACACGGTTCGGGGCGCGATTGACGCCTAGAGCCAGTAGCCACCCGATGAGAATCGAGAAAAACCAGCAGTGAACGCCTTTATAAGCGAGGTGACACCTCTGTTGCGCGGCTCAGACGCGTGATATACGCAGGTGCAACCGCGGGGCACAGCTAGTACAGTATAAAATGTTTCCTATTATCTCGGTCTTCTCTGTGCGAGGTGCTTTAAAGATGGTTAATATAACATTTAACTGTTAAAATAAAAAAAATCTATTTAAATTTATCAATCAAATGAAAAATTAAATTAATTATATAGAATAAAATTATCATATCATTCTTAAAAATCCACGATTTCATATCTTACGATTTATGGACCACCTTGAGAGTCAATCATTTTTTGTAGGATAAAATGACTTGACCTATAGAATGAAGTAGGCGTCGCCTTTACAAAGCGTCGAAAGAAAATATTCTTTTGATATAATTAATACACTAAAATTTAGGCTCTAGATGTCTAAAAATAAGGATTGTAATATTTATTTGCTATAAAATTAAACTTATATACTATATTTTATGCTGCACTTATGGTTGAAAATAATCAAATTAAATAAATAATTAGCTGTGAAATATTTTTGTTTTATGTTTCCTTTCATTTGAAGGTTTCCCTTCTACCGCGTGTGAACTGTGAACTGCACACTTCCTTTTTTTTTTTCAAAGTTGTATTACATTTAATTATAATATATATGTGCCATTTTGTTCAATAACTTGTTGCCATCTTGTAGAAATCTTGGGATTTTTGATCAAAAAAATGCGACAAGGAGTTTCGACAGTCCTCTCTTGATGTTAACCTAACACTACCCAAAAAATTATGAAGAGACCGAAACAGGTAAAAATCTGATTGTGTAAGGTCAGGACTATATGGTGGATGCATTAACACTTCCCAATCAAGCTCTCTCAATTTTTATCAATGTTATCATGTTGAAAGACCACTCCTTTTCAGTTGATCAATTCCGGCCGTTTTTTCTCAGTTTCTTGCTTGAGTCTCATTAGTTGTTGGCAGTAGAGATCCGAGTCGTTTTGCCCGGCGGATAAAGCTCATAATAAACGATGCCCTTCCAATCCCATCATACACACAGCATCACCTTATTGCGTGTTAATCCGGGTTTCGCTACAGTCTGTGGAGCTTGACTACCCTTTGACCATGATCTTTTTCGCACGTTCTTGTCGTAGTGATCCACTTTTTATCAACAGTGATCAATCTTTTCAAAAATGGTTCGGTTTCATTACGTTTCAATAGAGAATCGCAAATGAGTACCGATTCGTTAGGTTTCTTTCAGTGAACTCGTGTGGTACCCAAATATCGAGCTTTTTTGTGTAGCCAGACTTTATCGAAATGGTCAAAACTGTTTTGTGGTCAATCCTCAATTCTTCGGCTATGTCGTAACTACTAATATGCCGATCTTGCTCCACTTTTTCAAAAACGGCATCGACTTTATCCGTATGAGGGCGACCAGAGCGAGCTGCATCTTTGACATCAAAATTCCCGGAATGAAAACGCTTCAACCAACTTTGTGCTACTCTTATTGATATTGCATGAATATTGATATGACAGAAAACTATAAAAAATGGCCGAAATGTTTTTTATTTTTCTTTTCTCTTTCTTAGTTAACAATAAATAAAAAGCTCATTTTATGTGTTAGCGGCTAGAGTTTTGACACTCAAAACCATGCGCAATAGCAGCTAAAATCTGATTTTAAAAATCGTTGAAATTTTATCAAAAATCACGAGGCAAGTTTATAGCTCTGAAACCATCAATTTTGAAGTGAAAACTTCTTTAGCATCGTTGTGATTTGAAACTCTATGAAACGAAAAGCGATACTAATAAGAGACAAACATATACATCTATAGTATTTGGCCTGCGAAAGAATGAGATAGAATATAGTGTACAGTATTTCCTATTATTTCGGTCTCATTTTCTGAAAGTCTCATTTCTACCGCGGGTGAACTGCATACTTGCTTTCTTTTCGTTCGACTAGAGATCGCTATAACCGTACGCAGCACCTTTTAATTATATATTTCTGAAAACCCATTCAAGATCTTCAGAAATATATAATTTCCTCAAACATCTAAGTAATGTTGTATCTGAACTGAACTTGTATTTAAAACATAGTTAAACAATGAATACGTGGCTCTACGATTAAGTTAGATATTTTCGCTACGCTCATTATCCGGATCAATCCGCATTACTCGCTTTCATTGAGCGAAACAAAACTATTTAGCCAGAAATATAAAACAGTCTCGTTTAAACATGAAAACAGTTCCGTAATACAAAAACAAAATATTAAATACTTAATTAATTTTTTTTATAGGAGAGGGGGCAAACGAGCACCTGATGGTAAGTGACTACCGCCGCCCATGAACAACTGCAACATCAGTTGTTCATGGGCGGCGGTAGTCACATAGTCAATCATAAAACGTACAGTCCTGGACTGCCAAGCATCCAAATGGTGTGGATGGTATCGAGAGTTTTGCAGCGATGTGTGTTCGTGAAATTTGGCGGCTAGATTTAATCCGAACAATTCCTCAGAGCACTCGCTTTGGTAGATGCGAAAGAAAATGCAAAGGGATGCAACATCTCTTGCAGCGCCAGTAAATCGAGCCGATCGGGGAGGACTCGGTCGTTGACGATTCGAGCCGCTCTGCGCTGGATGCGGTCAAGTGAAAGGAGCTGGCACGGGAAGGCTCAGCCTAGAGATGGGAACAGTATTCCATGTGAGGCCGAACCTGCGCCTTGTAAAGTTGCAGAAGGAGTGCCGGCATGAAATACTGTCCCGCCCTGTTGAGCACGCTAAGCTTTTTAGAGGCCGATTTGGCCTTCTCTTCCAAGTGACCACTAAACAGCACATCATTCGATATGTGGACGGCGAGGATTCTAATACTGGCTGAGGCAACAAGGGGAGTGCCTTGAAAGTGAGGAGATACGACAAAGGGGTTCTTTTTAGCGGTAAAAACGCAAACTTGTGTCTTTTGGGGACTAAACTGGACTAGATTTAGTCGCCCCCAATCCGAGACTTTGTTCAGTAAAGACTCAACTTCAGACACAAGTTTGTTCCGGTACTCGGTGACGTTTTCCCGAGAAATATTGGCACGGCCGGTGTAAAGAGCATCACCAGTGCTGTCATCCGCATCGCAATGAATGTTACCGGTTTGCAACATATCATTGATATGCAGAAGAAACAGCGTTGGTGATAGCACGCAGCCTTGGGAAACACCAGCGTTAATAGGCTTGTAATCGGAGCATGCACCGTCTACTACGACCTTGATGCTCCGATCTGCCAGAAAACTGGTGATCCTACTGCACAATTTCTCGGGAGCCCATAGGCTTCGAAAGAAACGCTTTGTGCCAAACCCGATCGAAGGCCTTCGCAATGTCCAAAATAACGGCCAATGCCTTGGACTTTACTGCCTCCGCCCATCTTTTAGTCAGGTAGCCGAAAACCGTATTGGCGGATTGATGTCAATCCTCAAGTTACTGCATGACCTGACATTTTATAATGGATTCCATTATTTTGGAGAACAAGGAGGTGATGGCGATAGGCCTATAGATAGACGCGTCTGAGCGGTCGCCTTTTTTAGGGATCGGGGGGACGAAATTTGTCTTCCATGAATTCGGGACTACGCCTAGGGAGAAGGAGTACCGGAAAAGACGCGTTAGAACCGGTGTCAACTCTGGAGCACATGTCCTCAGCACAATTGGGGGATTCCGTCAGGCCCACTCGACTTGTAGATGTCCAGTGAGAAGAGGGTGCTTTGCGAACCGAGCGCTGTGTGGATCGCACATCCGGCATGGAGCACTCACACCGCGGGATGGTCGGCGGTGTGCTGCCTCCGTCATCGAGAGTCGAATTGAACGCTAAAAAAGAGCCTAGCAGATCAGCTTTCACCTTTGCGGCATGGGCCAGTGAGTCGTTCTCCCTGTGTAGAGTGGAAGAGAAGGCTGACAGAAGTTCCCTTGCCTTGACAGCCTTGGCGAGAGACCAGAATGCACGGGTTCCCGAAGGAAGGCGAACTAGTTTCTGTGTTTCAATTCTGGCGATGTACTCCGACTTTGCCTTGGATATGCCTCTTTTGAAGGACCTGGAGGCGGCATTATACTTTTTTTTAAGGGCGCTGGTGTTTAAATCCCGGGATGTTGATGCGTCAACCCAGGCCCGGTAGCACTCCTGCTTCTAGCGTGATGCTATTTTACAAGAGTGACCGAACCATGGCTGAGATCTGCCTACGATGGAGAAGACACCTGCGTCTCGGTCAGAAAGAGCAAGGCGGGCTTCGCCATCTCGAGATGATGCAGAAATTCACAGATAGCGTGGCGGGGTCGCCTTGGTCTTGTTGCTCAGCTTGCCCGTAGCAGTTATTTTCTTGAGCGGAATTTTGCCCCCTAGGAATATTTACTTTGCAATAATAATAATAAGCCCTCAGGGCGTGGACCTCACGAGCAGCTGCTTCTCACTTGGTCAAATCACCGTGGATATTGTTTATGAAAAGGCATATTAACAAAAAAACCTGTGTACATATTGTTGCGCGCCGCTATTAATGTCTTGTACATGGCAACACTAGTTACCACTAGCGTCCTCTAGTATCGAGTAGCAGAACTAGGAGAGTCAAGATCCTTCTAAATTTCGGGACCGATATACTCGAACATTCTAGATGTTTCTACAGTAGAAGGTTCTGAAACTATCTGAGGCCCTATATAAGGCCGGTATAGACCGCGACCGAGTCAGTATTGAATTGGCGATACAAGCGAAGACTTCGAAGCGATACAACTGCGAACTAAAGCGATCTGTAGTAAAATTGTGTTTTGTTATTAGTGTGGTTTAAAGTTGTAATTAGTGTTGTGTAATTAAAGTGTCAATTTTGGTAATTCACTCGGCAGTTTTAATTGTCTCGAACCCCAAGCTCGTAACAATAATGTAGGCCAACCGGAACCCTTTTGAATTTCGTCGTCTATTGATCTACGTATGTCATGACCATTTTTCTTAGTGACGAGTGACTATTGCTATTGACTTGAAATCTGGCGTAGTTGCAGAATTCATTTGCCTGTACTTAGGTATATAATGAATATAATGACAATATACTTTGTAAATATAAACATGTGTTAAGTTGGAATAGTGTTGTACCTAATAAAATTAAAATTATGTACATTTAAAAAATTAAAGTTTCAAAAACCGATTTTACTGAATACCAAGTAACTCAGCTTAGGAACAATTAAAAAAATGATTTTATGCAAACGAAGTCGCAAGCACAGCTAGTACTTAATAATATTTACATTATTTTTTAGATTATAAAAGTCAACCCAATATTGATCATGGATACAGCCTTGAATGACGAAATAAAAATAATACAATTTGAACCTTGCAATCGCCATTTTAGATAACTTGCCCTTGATAGTACACAGCAATAGATAATAAATAAAAATAAACTATTGGTAAATCCAATTGTGTATGCCCTAAGCGCATTAAAAAAATTACGTATAACACGATTATACGTAAATTTTTTAAAGTAGTTTTTATAGAATACACACAAGTTTTTACTAATAACCTTATTACTATACTTCCAATTTTCCAATAATTTGATGTCAAACTTCAATTTAAAAAAGTTTGAAAAATCCAAAAGTGCACGACTCATAATGCTCATATGATCATCATATTATCATTCAGGTCACTCCATAAAGTCCAAGACGTATTTAAGTATAAATATACTGAATGTACTATTATTTATTCTGTGCTTTTAAAATATTATAATAAATATCTGTGATTATTATAATAATCAACTATGTATCAAAATTTGGTTTTTCGAATATTTTGTATTTCTATATAGCGATCTTTTTGAGTCGCTGCAAACAACCGATACAGTATCCACTCACGACGGCGGCTGAGGCCAAAGTGAGTGAGTGAGGCAGTCTATTTAGTAAAATAAATTATTACAAGGCTGCTCAAAACACCGAAAATTACGGATTTTTTTTTAATTATAACTAAACAAAAGAAAATTAAACTGCCATTTACATTCCATGGCTTCCCACATGATAGATGAAGAGATTAAAAAATAGATTGAGTTAAACAATTGATATTTTCAAAAGTTATCGTGTTTACCACTCCAGGCGGACTTGATAAATCTACACCATAAGCCACTAAAACCACTTTTCTTATGTAAAAATAGCAATTAATCGATTTAAAAAAAATATTAATAAGTTCAACAATCATTTATCTTTCTGACAATGTGCTTTTTATATCATTTATATGTTCAATATGATTTTTAGATACGATTTTATGCGACAAAACGTTGGAATCTTGATTTTTATTCGCTAGTAGAACATACCTACGCGCTTTACGCTTAAGGCATGCAATTGATATGAATGTTATGGAATTATTATTTTCTAGCGACCCACCCCAGCTTCTACTGGGTAGGATCTATTAATGTGACGTTAATATAATCAAAAACCGTTTTTTTTCTTCTTTTTTTGAAAATGTCTTTCGGATAAAATATAGTATAATATCTCATCTGACATTGCTCTCTCTGTTCGCAAAGTTTCATAACAATCAGTTCAGCCATTCCAAAGATTAGACCGGAAAGCAGACAGATAAAAAAATGTTGTTTTTATCTATCTATCATCATCATCATCATCATCATCACAACCCTTCACAAGTCCACTGCTGAACATAGGCCCCAAGGAATACCACAAAGCACGTTCCCCAGCCACCTGCATCCATTGACTTCCAGCATGTCTTACCAGGTCGTCACTCCATCTAGTGGGGGGACACCCTACACTTCGCCTGCATTTACGAGGCTGCCACTCGAGAACTTTTCTTCCCCATCGGTTGTCGGTTCTTCGAGCTATATGGCCGGCCCATTGCCACTTCAGCTTACTAATCCGTTGGGCTATGTCGCTCACTCTGGTTCTACTGCGGATATCCTCATTTCTAAGTTTATCACGCAGAGAAACCCCGAGCATGCATGTTCCTGTGTATGCAGTTAAAAATATGTCTGTTAACCAACATAGATACATCAAGGTTGATTTATTTTCGTAGTGTGTTACACTATAGATTGTTATTGTTGGAATCGGCAGGTGATGTTGGGAATACTCATATATGTAGAAAAAGTTGATCACCTTAATAATTTATAATAAAAAATTCTGTACAACCGACTTCAATATAAATTATTAAGGATAACTCAAAATCTATTGGTCACACCTTTAATCTAATTTATATGGGACTACATGAGAAGCACCAGCTATCAAATAAAAAAGAATCATCGAAATCGGTTCACCTAGAAAAAAAGTTATGAGGTAACCCAAATAAAAAAGAACATACATTCGAATTGAACACCTCCTCCTTTTTGAAGTCGGGAGAAAATAGCATCAATAGTTTAATCACGCGCTAAGCGTGAACGCTGCAGTAAATTAATAATAGAGGGTGAGGTTACAACTTTTCTTTTTCTTCTTCAAAAATTCGTAAAAGTCCACGGCTGGACATAGGCCTCTACTGTTCTAAAGAGGATTTACCATAATGACCAAATGCGGTATGCTTATACCGTGGTCCATCGATAACAATTAGAATTTTCTGGCATTTCCCATAATCGTCTCTTACGACCTCTTGGGAGAAAATGGTAGGTGAATTCTCACTACATGGAATTTAAAAGTTTTAGTAAAATTTAAAAAAAAATTATTTTTTTTTTAATATTCCATGTTTTTTATCACATTTTTGCATTGCCATCCGAATTCGAGCTATACTCAAAATTTCAAGTTTCTAGCTCATCGGGAAGTTAATTTAAAATCAATTGCTAAATTCCACCCGGAACGACAGACAGACAGACAGACAAACATTAAAAACGTGGTAACGTGCTGAAATACTTTGTAGTGACATAAAGCATTTTATTTTTATATTAAAACTTTTACTGTAAACAATTTTATATTTTTTAGGACAAAACGATCGACAAGATAAAAATGAATGTCTTTTAATAATTCATATTTCAACATTAAATCGGTGCGTTAGTTCACTCTATATATCGACACGTGTAAAAATTTACATCATGTTAATAGATTATTTACTAGTATGATTAATCTCATGAAGGTCTTTTGTAATTAGGACAGTGATAATAGTTTTCGGATACGATTTTCATTGACTACGTTGGCAACAATGTGCTGAAATTTATTTATAAGCTTCAAGTGATTTTTCTTCGTTCTGTGCCCAATAGTTGTAAAGTGAAAAAGGAGTTCTGTAATTTCCCCTCCAGGTGTCCCCTTTTACATTAGATATCACGATGAGGGTAAATAAAAAATCGATACAGAAACAAACAATTATCGATTTTTGTAGGGGCGAAACACGTGTCGTATTATCGTCGGTGGTGTGTCTTTCCTAGTGTAGTGGTGGTGGGAGTAGTGGTGCTATGATTAGTGGTGACGCACGCAATTGAGGGAGGGCGGGAGGTGCTCTTCAAATTAGGTAAGACACATTATTTTATTTTATTGAACGGATATTGGCAAAAAATTTTTCCAACTTTAATAAATTGGATTTTCGCAAAGTAACGCCTGATTCTATTAATTATTAATTAATTATCGATTTGTTAGATTAGAGAGTAATAAAGGTTACATTAATCCCAAAAGCATATCTCATTCATTTGAAAAAGCCTTATTATAAGTTGACAAAGTACACTTACGAAGTAACTCAGCCAAGTAAATATATTTGATAATTTTCCAGAGTCCATAAAAACTAAAATCAAGTTTATGGGTTTTGACGAAAACAGCGAAGACAATATGCCAAGCTACTCAAGGTGCCAACCAAAACCATGCATGTCTCGATGTGAATATTGCAACTAGAGGAAAGACCGGAAAACAAAGACAGCTTGTGAAATGTGCCATAAAAAATATGCCGAGAGCATTCAGTACCTATTTGTGGCAGTTGTTGCCAAAAAGTGAAAAATAATTAATTACATTATTTATAGTTCGAAACACAAAGACTTAGTTTGTTTTGGTCTCCATTTACCAAAAGAATTTTTCAGTATAAAAGTACAATTTATTTTTGTTAGTTTGTAAGAGCATAGTGTCTTGTTATATTATCTGATCTCATTTTGCATGTATCAAAAGAAAAAAATGAATAATTGTTGCGATTTCAAGATTATAAAGAAAAGTTAAGTTTTTGGTTCTCTTTATTGTATGTGGCTTAAATATTAATAAATACATTTTTTAAATATAAATGTTATTTTTAATTTATAGTTTATATTATACGCAAAGATATAGAATTAAAAAAAACGATATTAATATCCATGTATTTAAGTAGGGAGCTATGAATAATGTGGTACCTTTTACCCAGTAGCGACCGTTTGTGTTCGTAATTACCTAGCGACGAACCCCGGGAGCATTTACGCTGTACAGTTTTTACTTCATTACGACAATTATTATTCTTTTCTGATAAAAATATGGGGAGCATTCGGTTTTTAGATAAATATTTATTAAGTTATGCTTAGCCCTTCCAGTAGGGACAATTAGTAGGGTTAAGTGTTACATAGGAACGGCTCTTATTTAGTTTGACTGACATTTCTTAGTCACGCCGAAGTTTGCTCTTTTGGCTGCGCAATAGAAATATATGTAGAAAGGTCATTAGAATATAGAGAACTTAAATGGAAAGTTTTATTCCCACTTCTTATGAAGGCTGTTATTATGATGTATAGAGTCACATGAAAAGGCTTTTAGAATAGAATAGAATCACTTTTATTCAATATAGTACTACTACCACCGGTTCGGATAAAACCTCGGTCCTGGGAAGAACCAGCAAGAAACAGCAGCTTTTCTTTTAAATAAGGTTAATTTACAATAGATTACTCAACACAAACTATAAATTGTACCGAGACTAATTTTGTAGTTAAGAATAATAATTAATTCGTTTGGACGAATTAATTATCCAACGAGTCAAGGATAAGTTAGTAACGGAATACGACAAGCGCACCGTTCCACGCTAGAGCCAAGACTGCCTTCACGGCTTTTGCGCCCAATGCAAGTACACCTCCGAAAGCGGGGAGGGAGGTGTATGCTAGCATACCACGCAGCCGGCTGCGTGGTTATGGGACTCACTTTGAAGAAGTGCCACCCACTAAGCACCACCTGAGAACGGCTCTAGCCCGAAGGCCCCACCGCACGGGGACGGTGGGACAGCTACACAACCGCACGGGGCGGCTGTGCTAGCAGAGGCGGGAAGGCAACCCAACCGTACGGAGACGGGAGTGTGAGGGCATCAACCGTACGAGGACGGAGCGTGGTCAGCAACAACCGCACGGGGGCGGCGGTTCTAGCTGAGGGGACGGACGGGACTGACGTTCTATTCCAAGAAACTGTACTGACTGAGGGAGAAGACCCGTACGGGACGGGTGCTCGGTCAGCTGGTGGACTTCGCCAGCTCACGACCGCACGGGGGGCGACGGCGCCAGCGGAATGCGACGTGCCTTCACGGCGGCCGCTCCATCCGTTTTATACAAGCAAAACAAGTAGAGGACACGGGCGCCACCGCAGGTGCAATGGCGCAGGAGGCGGTGCACGTGTTGTTTACAAGAATTCTGTCTAGCAACACCGGCCCTGCCGCACGTGCAATGGTGTAAGCACCGTCATATATAATTTAAGCAACCTTGTGCATTCAAACAGCTAACTTCAGTGCGGCTAAGAAACGTCCGACGAATGCACTTATATTTATTTTAGATAGAGAAGATAGATATAATATATGATAGATTTTATCTATCATATATATCTATCTTCTATCTATCATATAGCTGTAACGGTAACAGTAACGGATAATACATCCACTGAAATTGAATGATATACATATAAAGAAAAATTATGAATGATATTTATTTAATGTTGCTGAATTTATTATTCAAGAGCTTTTGGGGTAGACAATATTTTTGTTTTCCCGTCTTCAGCAAAAACAAATAGTCATCTTGGCTGTCCGACTCGTGAGCATGCAACATACAACCATGCCATGGCCATGTGAAAAACATGGATTTTCTAGATTCAAAACGCACCCTGGGGTAATTGACCTTGTGCTTTGTTGTTGTTCATTGAGAATGCAATTCGAAAGGGGAACTGCAGTCTTTTGAAATCGAATGGCATGTCGGTGGGAATGATGGGAATGCGTGGAATAGGCACATCTTTTCCTTTTAACTTTCCATTAAGAATAATTGCGTCGATGACATTCGGCATTAGTTTCTTCACAGTGAGTCTTGTTCCATTACACAATCCTAGTGGATTAATGTTCCGCAAGAGTGCGGTGGTACATCAGAAAGATCCACCGAATTAAAAATCTCAATTGGATTATTTACAACTTCGTCCACATTCATGACGCTGTCAATCGATTTGTAGATAACAGAATCGCATGCAATTTGTTTTTGAATTGTGTGCTTGATTGCATTCAAAGAGAATATAATCTCTACGTTTAATTGGCGTTTAATCGCATTGACGTCGGTGTATTTTGCTGTAGTTCGCAAAGCCAATTATGATTTGTATAATTGGTGACAATTTGCGGAAAAACTTTTTGAGTGAGTTGTTCGATGGATGGCACTACGACGCAAAAGTTCGATGGAAATAAAATACTAATGATTTTGTAGTAGCATTAATTGGCACTTTTCCTTCACCAATGTTCAATAGCTGTTTGAAAATGTGGCTGCCAACGCATCGCGTTGCATATTCGTCTTTAATGTGACTTTTCACACATGTTTCAAGCATTTAGCTCATCAGAGTTTATCGAAAATCACCAGATAGTAAAATGAGAGCGCTACCGAACGGTAGTGCAATTGATCAATTTGATTAATTATAGTAATAGTGAGTTGATCAAGATCGTAAATCTTTAAGAGTTCGCTTAAGTGCTTCAAGTGATTTCTTATGAGCCATGGTGCAATCATCCCAGACATGATCTTGCAAATTTGCAGACCTTTAGCTATGCCAGTTACGCGCGTGATGGAGTCCGTCTAAATCATTCTACGTAGTAGTAGTGCTAAGATAGTATCGTGGTTCTGTACGTTGGGTGGTTCTTCTGGTGGAGGCGAGGAAAATAGTATTGCTGAGATGCTCTTCTGTGTTACATGTAGTGATGCTGTTGGTTTGCACACTATGGTGTTATCATGTAATTACATCCCTCACGTTACGTTAGAAATGTTACGTTCTGCGCTGTTCGTCTACCGTCTAATAATGCAGCCGTAATATCTGATGAAGTAAGAGCCGAAGCAATTCCATTTTGAGGTCGAATATGAGTCAATAGCAAATTAATGAAAAATCCAGCGCCGCGAGACGCATTAAGGAAGAACAAATGCCACGGCATTTGTTATTATGTCGTAGGCCAATTTTTGTCCACAAGAAAAGTTGTTTGTTTGCTTCAACAAATGCACGCGATAGTAAAGGTTAAGTGGAGAACGTTGTGACGCAATCATGTCAAGATGAATGAGTTCTTTGTTGTAGATGGTTAAGCATGTCTTCGATTTCGATCAGAGCTTGATTGAAAATATTGTCCGAAACTCAATGGAATTCATTGCTAATGGTACAAACACCGAACACGGTGCAAAATGTCTTTGCTCAAACCCTCTCTAAATTTTTTCCAATAATCTTTCGGGTCGGATGGCGAAAATGTGGTCAAAATGATAGCGAATAATGTTAAAATTTGTCGCGGATGACAGCTGGCACATGCGTCCGTCAATATTGTTTCCCAGCGTTGGTAATTCTCGATAAAATGAAGTTTTTGGCAAGCTTCTCTGTCCGTCTGGCATTCTATGCCATCCATCGTTATCAAATTTGCAATTGAAGTCATTTGTTTGAAATGCAGCGAAATTCAAATCAACATGTACTGTTTGTCGATATCAAGTAACTCGTAAACGTTCTCTTTCAATTCTCGCTGCATGTTGGTCTTTTGATTCTGATGCGCGTGATCGGATGGCTCGTGAACGTTCTTTTTTGATTCTCGTTGTATGTTGGTCTTATGATTCTGATGCGCGCAAATGGGTAGCACGTAAACGTACTCATTCGATTCTTGCGGCATGTCGATTTACTGATTCTGATGCACGTGAATAAGCGATTTGTAAGCAATCTGCCTCATTACTCGCTTGTAATATGTGCTACTTCGTGCTACACTGGTAGATCTAATAAGTATATTAATATAATAAGCATATTTTATGACGAAGCAATTAAGACGATAAGGTTCTTAAAAAAGAATTTCGCCGGTGGCCCGTTTTGCCTCTATGATGGGAGATAATAACAAATTTATAAACAACTAGCTTTTGCCCGCTACTTCGTCCGCGTAGAACCATAGGTGATCCATCAATAATCGCAATTTCATAGTAAATTCCGTCACCCTCTTTAGGGATGATTTCCGTGATAAAAGCTAACCTATTACCTTCCCCGGGACTCGAACTATCAAGATACCATATTTCATCTAAATCGGTTCAGCGGTGTAAGTGTGAAGAGGTACATTTGCTCACGTGGCGATAAGCGATGTTTTCCCCCACCTCGTCCGCAGTACGCCCGACCGCCCTGCGTGCGCCGGGCCGCACAATTTTATATCGTCGTTACTTTTAAAATATTTGACCAAATTACGTAGGTAGTTTAAAAGACCAAATTTATCTATTTTGAATATCAGAAGCGATTAAAGTATTTATTTTGATAAAATCCATTTGTTACTGCAAAATGTGCATTGGAAATAAAGTATCAAATTTTACTTAACACTTATCGTTATATTTTGACCAATTTACACAATATCTTTATTAATTATAGCCTATGTGTTATTCTGATGTATGAGCTATATTATTGTAAAGTTTCATTAAAGTAAGTAGTTTTTGCGTAGAAGGGTAACAAACATCCACACATCCTCACAAACTTTCACGTTTATAATATTAGTAGGATGAAGACTCGAACAAGTTAAATAGCCCAATGAATGAACTATCAGGCGTACTTGTATATATAGAGGTCAGTGACTGTCAGCCTTCAAATTACTACTGCATTCGGTCGGGTTGAAATGGAATCATTGTAACCAATTACCAAACAAAAAAAACATATTCTGTGTATAGATTGCTTTGGAAGCGCCATCACATGAAGCGATGGGTCTATTTAATTATAACCTAATGCCACTTTAGCTTGAAATTACCTAAAATTTGCTGCCCGAATTTGCGGCAATTTGACAGTAAAAGTTGAAAATAAAATTTGCAGTTAATTTTTCTTCAATTTAAAGGTAACTTTTTACGAAAAAAAGTCGGTAATGTTCATTCTTACCATTTCAGAAGGTAAGCAAATTTATACATAAAATTGTCTACAATTCGACCGTAAAAATACTTAACAATTTTTCAAGTCAAATTAACAATAAATTGACATAAATTTTCCTGAAAATTGACGACAACTTTCTAGTCAACTTTTGAAGTGAATTTGCATTCTAATTCGGGCAGTAAACCAGTAAATTTATGTCAAATTCAATAGCAAGCTGCATACAAATTATCGTAAAAAATGGAAAAGTCCGAAGTTGACGCAAATTTGACGAAAAATTCAAGGAAACTTTTGTAAACTAAACTTTGCTAAAACAAACTGTGCTATTAGGAATATCTGTGATGCAGAGGATTCCCCGTACCATATATTGCAATATGGGCTATATTGCAATCTATGGTACAGAATCTACTAAACAAAATAAACATAAACTAGAGATTGATTATGATGGTTTGTAGTTTGGTTAAGTGAAGTGTACGGTAAAGTGTTTTAGTCAAAATCGATATAATTGTTATTTTTATTGCTAATTGCTATAAATTTAAGATTCATTGATTTCATGATGGATATACAGGTTTCTTTGGAAAAAACGAAGAGTTGAAGAAAATTGACCACGAAGAACCTCACTGCTCAAAACAGGTGGAAGCAAAAATACAATCCTACTCCTAGTTCCATGGCAACAGGTTGGTCAACACATGTTGGTAATGTTAGCTATGGTATTCCTTCTGATATTGCACAAATCGGAGAACCAATAAAACAAGTTGTTTTAGACACATATCCAAAACAACATAACAGGGCCTTTGTTTTCGATTGGTTCAAGCGTTATAAATGGTTGAAGTATTCTGTCGAGAAAGATGCTGCTTTTTGCTATCCATGGCAGCAATGTTTACCTCATAGAAGCAAACAGACTTCATTACACTTCACAGGATTTAGAAACTAGAAAAATGCCACTGATTCTAAAACTGGTTTTACAAAACATGAAAAATCAATTTCTCATATTCAAGCTATGTCGATGTGGCAGGAGCAGGCGAAATTACAAAGAATATCTACATCTAGCAGTGTTGCAACCTTAATAAATCAAAAAGTATTAGAAAAATATAGGTATTACGTGAAGTCTATCATTGAAGTAATACAATTTCTAATGTCAACGAATTAGCTTTGCGTGGAAATTATATTTTGAAGAAGAAAAAGAACGAGGATTATTTCAGAATTTATTTGAACACATGTACGAAAGATCCAAATTTGAACGAGGTTCTCACTCATATACCACAAAACGCAACATTTCGTTCACCTGAAATCCAGAATCAAATAATTCAAGCAATGGTTCAAGCAGTACGAAGTTCCATTGTCAAAGATAATAATGAATCTGACGTTAAATGGTTTACTCTAATGGAAGATGGGACGAGATATAAAATAACCGCAAAATATTGCATTAGCAACACGTTATGTCAAGGATGGTCTCGTCAATGAGTCGTTGCTGATGGTTAAGACTACTGAAAACCTTGATGCAGCCACTTTCACGAAATTAACGTTAAATACCCTTAAGGAAAATAACATTGACCCTCTTGTATGCTTAGCCAATGCTATGATGGCGCAAGTGTAATGAGTGGGAAAGTTTCAGGAGTTGCGACTAGAATAGAAAATTAATTGGGCCGAAAAATTCCTTACGTCCACTGCTATAACCATCGCTTTCATAATACTCATCAAAACTATCTCAGAAATGACTTTCATTCGTTTATTTTTGACCAATGTATCATGTTACATGAATTCTTTCATCATGGCAAAATAGCTGCCTTATATGATGGAAAAAGTTGGCCGACTCCTCGAACAACGCTGGTCTGGACATTTGGCAGTTCAAAAGTTGTATACGATAATTATTCATCGATTTTGCAGACTTTGAAAGAAATTAAAATGGCAGATTCAACGGTGATAACGTCGCCAATGGTATCAGTATTAAAAGTCATACTTGATCTGGAATTTCGAATGGCCATGGATGTGGGCAAAAATCTTATCCTCGCTACAACCTGCAGACGCAGCTTTGCAAGCCGAAGCGCAGGATTGAAAGACGCTATAACAATCATAAAGTGTGTCGAAGATGAAATTATAAAATTAAGATTAAATAAAATGTATAATCAAATTCTGGAAGAAGCTAGGTCTTTAACAAGCGACGACTGCGGCAAATCTGAAAATAGGACACAGACCTCGAAGAGGCAAGTAAAAAAACCAAATCAGATGGATGACTATTTGACGTATGCCCCTCCAGTTCCTCCGCCAGACAAAATATAGAAGGCAACGACGAGCTATTTAAGTCTGAGTATTTCGAAACGCTGGATATACTAATTGCTGAATTACAAAGAAGGTTTTCGGACAACGATGATCTAATCAATTCGATTGCAAGTCTCGATGAGTTGGATGTAGATAAATGGTTGCACTAAAAATTTGGGTAAGTTTGAAAAAATTTAATAATTTAAATAATTTGTCATGTTCAATTTACAATTTTAACTAATTTTTCAGGTCTGAAAATTCCATCAAGAGAAGAGGCTAGTGTGGTTAAAGCTTACTTGAGTCGTAACGAGGATAAAATGGAAAATACATTGCAAGTTTTGTACAGGCAACGAGAGGCGTTCAAAGACACATATGAACTTTTTGCATCTGTGGCGACCATAGGATGTAGCACTGCAGTGTGCGAATCTACTTTTCAACTTTAACTGCAATCAATATGCCTCAAAGGCTGTCAATGGGTCACGAGAGAATGGCTGGTATTGTATTTTTGGCCTTTGAAAAAAAAGAACAAATCAGTTGATCTGAACGAAGTTCTTCGCATTTTTAATAACATGGCGAATAGTAGAATTCTGTTTTAAATATTTTTATTATTATGTTAATTATTATAATAAGTTTGCAGAAACAATATGATCTAAATGGTATTTTTGGTAGTATCTCCCCACCCAACAATTAATTATTACCTCACTCTCACTCAGACGTGGATCAAATCTGGAAGTTCAACCATCTTGTTCGCTTGTTCTTCATCATTGAGGATTTAATAGTTCTTAGATCCATGCTCATGTTCTGTCACAGATATTATTTGTCTACGAATAGCTATTGAATGTACATCACTGACCTGGAGGTCAGTGATATACATGGTGATTGATTTAGGAGCCCGTGCTTCGAGGGCAGATCAATTATGATAAATTTTTTACTTCCGCCCTACCTGTAACCAATGCTGTCCTACCTCAAATTCGACTCTAGCTACAGCCCTGAGTGTGTATCGCAACCTCGATGACCTAGTTTTAAACTTACTTCAATTTAAATTTAATGTAGTCATAATCATTCTTATAGAGTGCAGAATTGATAAAGATAAGCAAACTCCGATCTTGATAATATTAATTACAAAGGGTACGTCGTCAAGTTTCGATGACAAATCACCTGAATCATAATAACCGGGTGTGTTAGTGGCATTTAGCAGCCTCCAGAAATTAGCTGAAATTACCCCAGCTTGCTTCACGATTTAAAGCATTTAGTGATCACCGGCTAACAATAGTACAGATGCTTTTATCAACTCTCTGAGCAATCGTCTAGAGTTGCTTAAATCCCGACGAAATATTTTACTAGCCGTCGATATGAAACAAAAAGAATTCCAAAAGCATATGAACAAACATAGAGCGAAATAATAGATTTAATTACGTTAACGCCTTATCCTTTACGACCCGCTTCCTGACCATTAATTACCACGGGAAAATGGAAAGTGGCTGTATTGATCACTTTATTATAAAATTTTAAAAAGCGAAGTATTCTGTCTTTTTTGATGTTCTATTTCTTAAACTAAAATTCATAATGAGAATAGTCATAACAAAATTGTCGCAAACTTTGATAAAGCTTGTCAAAGTTTGGTAATTTGGTCATACAAAATCAAGCGTTAAACAAACAAAGCAATATTTTATCAAAGTTATTAATTAATAGCTTTTAATCCTCGAATGTATTTGCGCAGAACCTAAACAAAAAACTTGCAGATCTATAATAGTAGTCTTTGAGCAAACTCAGTTTTTTGTTATTACAACGAAAACTATGAGCGAAAATGTCCAAAATAATAATTAAAGATCTATTAATTTTGCATAAAAAAGTTCTTAAAGCTCATACAATTGATACATACCCCTTTATTGAAAAATGGTGCTGAAGTTAAAAAAATGTTAAAAACCGAGAAGAAAGAAAACCAAAGAGGAAGAAAGGAGAAATGTAACGGCCTTTTTTGTGTAAAATTGCAAATCATAAGTTCTGTTCATAGTTTTATTTTATGTTTTTTACTTTTAGTTTATGCTTTAATCATAATTATATTGTTTTATAAGTTTTTCGATTTCACAAAAAAAATCCTGCGTGTTTTTCGAATAAAATATAGCATAGAACACCTAAACGGAAACCTTTGATTTCTTTACAGCTTTCGTTATTCGTTTTACTCGTTAATTTATGCTTTGGCTTAATTTATTTGGATTTTATACAAACAAGTAAATATACTGTGTGAATATGATTTCAATCGAGATCGTCAACAACGATTATCAATATAAATATTCAATATATATTTTATGTACTTGACACATTTTAGTGGATTTAAAAAAAATTAATAAAGTTGGACAATCGTAACTTTATCAAATCTAAATCTTTATCTGAAAATATAAAAACATATATTTTTTCAGTTACGTTCATTATCAAAGATTTGATAGAAGTAGGAAATAAGGACGATTATAGACGAACGACGACGTGACCAGTAGTATTTTTTTTAAGATACTTACATTCATAGACTTAGAATATACTGGCGTAATATTCTAAGTCTATGCTTACATTCTTTATGAATTTATCAATCAACTGTCAAGTGAAACAAATATTCAGACTGTGAACATACGTAATTAAATTTTATATGTTGGTGAAATTCAGACGAACTTATAAAAAAATTTGTGCCCTCTAGTAATACCCAAAAAATGTTAAATTCTGCTTGTAATTCTTTTCCATTACCTGCAGGTATGTTTCACATTTTTATTTACTATGTATGTTATTTCACTGTTATATGTTAGTAGATTGGTGAAACCAATTAAAATGGGAGTAAGCAGGTTAAATCTTTTGATCCTTTTCCCTTAACCCGCTAGGAAAATAATGATATTTTAATGATGTTACTAATATAATATGAGGAAAAGAACAAAGATTATACTTAAAAAAGCTGAGCAGCGCGAGCCCTGTCACCAAAGACATTTAAGTAGTAGTAGTAATAGACAGACATCAGCAAAAAAATGGTCACCTTTTATTTATGTCCTATAGGATATATTTCGGATTTGTGTCATTTAGTCTTAGTGACATCGTCTAAAGCTCAAAACGTATTCCTTACCTAAATTTAAATTAAAGACAAAATTTGCCCGATAGTGCATTAAGGTATTGTAAGTCCCGATATGTAGCAAAAACTGAATGTGATTTCGGTTTATTATCGCAGTTTAATGCATATTTACCCCATAATTTTTAAATTTTATAATTTCTGGTAGATTGTTCTAGAACATTTATCATTGTAATATGCGCCCTCTGTTATCTAGTAACGTCACCAAATGGTTAGTGATTGACAACGTTTATCTATTGATGTTATCGATAAAAAATATTATACAGGGTACAGATTTAATCATCTACAATATTTAAGGAGGTGAAACAGTAAACGATACTGTATCCATACCAATAAAGAAATCTGGTGGGCCTATGTCGAGGCACACGGCCGTTGGTTTTAACGTGAAACGTCTATGTCAGCCAGTACAACCAGTACAACCAGTCAACAAGATAGCCTTCTTTTTAAAATGTTAATATAATTCTACAACACTCGGAGAATTGCAGATGCGTTGCCGGCCTTTTGAAAAGGAGTAAGCTCGTTTTTTGAAGGTCCCTAAGTCGTATCGGTAAATGATACCTAAGAAAACTTCTATTCAATCGCACGGTAGTGGACCGCCAAGCATCCAAATGATGTGGATGGTAACGTAAGTTTTGTCGCGATGTGCAATGGTGAATATTTGGTGGCTGGAATTAATCCGAACAATTCCTCAGAGCACTTCCCGTGGTAAATACGATAGAAAATGCAAAGGGATGTAACATCTCTACGCAGCGCCAGTGAATCTAGCCAATCAAAGACAACTCGGTCGTCGACGTCGAGCTGCTCTGCTCTTTATGTTCAAGTGGAAGGAGCTCGCCCTGGGGAGCCCAGTCCAGAGATGAGAACAATATTCCATGAGAGGCCGAACCTGCGCTTGTAAAGTTGTAAACGGTGTGCAAGCATGAAATACTGTCCCGCTATACTGAGTACGCCAAGCTTTTTAGAAGCCAATTTAGCTTTCTCTTATAAGTGACCACGCTACTGCAGGTCATTCGATATGTCGACGTCGAAGATTCCGCTTTTGGCTGCGGTAACAAAGGAAGTGCTCTGAAATTGAGGAGATACGACAAAGGTGTTCTTTTTAGCGGTAAACGCGCAAACTTCTGAATTTGTGAAATAATTTATCGTGTAACGACTTTTAAGTTCAGTGCTTTCCTAAAATATGTTAGATTTAAAGTGTATTTTTGTAAAAGAAACGAATTTGAAAAACATGGTGGCGCTCTCTTAGGCCCTGTCCGCACTGCGATATTTCACCACGCGATTCTTTTTTCGCAATTCTGTAACACATAGAATCTTATAGGAGTAGCCGCACTGGCGGTAAAATAATCGCGCGGGAAAAAAATCTGTGATTTGATGCAAATTGAACGCGAAGCGGTGCGATTTATTTCCGTACGAATATTTTGTGCAGTATAAAGTAAGTATGGCTATGTCCGCACTGCCGAATAAAATTCGCGCGTTTCGCGTCTCTCTCAAACTTCAAATAGCCCAAACAACAAGTCGTAGTAAATTATCGAATGATTTTATAGTCATTCTGTAATATCCGAAAAACTTTTTACTGTATTTTCGCAGCCTTTGATGTTTTATGTAGAAAAATACTTTCATAGGTCTCAAGGCCGTAAATTAGTGAATCCAATGTTCATGACATCTTTTGATACGTCTATCACGCCGCCGCCGTAGTATCAGGTAAATTAAAAAAAATCTGTTGTTCATTTTTAGACGTGCGTTTCAGCGGGGAACTGCATCGAACTGACAAAAATTCTACGAAATTTTATTCGCAGTGCGTACTAGGTGTAATTCCTGTCACGGAATGTAATACGCCAGAATAAAAGTCGCGCGATGAAATATTGCAGTGCTGACAGAGCCTTATTAGATTTGATGTTTCGCGATGTGCTTTCGACGCCGACCGACCAATCATATGCTATTATTATAGCATCTAATGGACCTAGTGACGTCATCCAAGATGCCACTAATGTGACTGCTGTTTGAATTTATTCTTCTATGTGTTACAGAATTGCGAGAAAGATATCGCGCGGTGAAATATCGCAGTGCGGACAGGGCCTTAGTTATTGGAAATTAAATATTTTATTTCATGACATTTCATTTCATTCATGACGTTATTCATGACTTAAAAAGTTGATATAATTTTTTTGGTGTGATGGGAGTCATAATAAATAGATTTATACAATAAAAAAAACATGCATATTCCCTATTATTATATCGTAAAACATTACAAACTTAGTAACCTTCAACAACATTATCTATACTTTGATGTCGAAACGGTAACATTCCTAAAACGAGTTTTTACCTTACATTTATTAGCGTTACCTACTAGGAAATAGCTGAAATGTTTTCCTAATAAATATTCAGCGTAGTTTTGCTATGTTTAGCTACAGGGCGTCATACACGTGCGAGCTCAAAGTTTTTGTATGCAAATGTTCACTATGTCCGCTCTATAGTATACCTATATGTTTATTTAAATCTCTTTGCCTGTGACAGATAAAGCTGTAAGAGCCGTATAGGCTAGGTTTGCCAACCCCAAATTTAAAAAACTAGGATTTGATCGGGACAATTCATTTTAAAAACAGAACGCAGTTAAGGCCTTGTCAAACATAACTGCGAACCGAACCAAACTGACAACGTGGCGAATGTTTGTACTATGTATGCAAGTATCGGTTCGTTTTCGCTTTTTATATGTGACTAGATTCAAAAGATACCATACATAACAAAATAAAAACGCCGCGCGTGAATTTTAAAATACATGACCTTATCAGGGCGCTTTAAAAACCCAGAACGCTGCTTAAAAACTATCCAGAACATCCCAGGACATGTCCTGGGAAAACAAGGCGGTTGACAACCCTAGTATAGGCTAACAGCACCAACTTGGCACCAACATCACAGAAAATAAACGACTATATGTATGAGACGCTGTTAATGTGTATGTATATATGTGTATATATTTTTTAACTTTATGAACGAGAGTCCATTATCCCATAAGGGTATGATACTGACTGACTGGTGTTGGATCCTTATTTAGTAATCGTAGTCATCTTAACTAAATAAAAGGTTCGCTTGACTTAATTCTTTTGTCATCTTCTTGTTATTTTTTATCTTTGTCTGTTGTAATCTTAGACCATTTATTGGTTGAATGGTCTAAGATCGTAAGAGTCCAATCTGTCCAATCAGTCCACTTTGGCCTTTTTTATTTTAGGGAGGATTTGCCATATCTATCACGCTTGTCAGGCAGAATTGGCGATCGCAGTACCAGACTTCTGACATATTGGTTTTTTACGTCTGGCATATACCAGATGTTTATGACACTACCTATTAGATTAAAGGTCATGAGATCCCTGATTTCCCATGGTTGCCTCTTACGACACCCATGGAACGAATAAGGGAGATAGTTTCTCTTGCGTCGTTACCACAAGACACTATTAACATCTAATTAATGGTAAGGATGAGTAGTTTTATCCTTTTTATTTTGCAGATGACGACAGCGGTAAAAAAAGACTGCTACGTCCGAAAACACTGATTAAACGATCGCATTCAGTCAGTCCTACTTCGTTAAGACCACAGGTAATATAAATTTATATATTTGAAGTGGACTCAATAGCAAGTGGATTGTATTTAATAATTGATAATAATTTGAAATCACAATAATGAGTCTTGATGATTTGAAATATTATAGTTACAACTGCAGAAACCCGGTGTAAAGCGCCTATCAGACAAATAGCGAAATAGAAAAATTTATAAGGCTTCTATTTAGATAATCTAAGAGCATAGAGTGTCACAGTCACAGTGCGTGTGCGACCAATTTACTACAATAGTAAATTAGTCTCGCGCGCACTGTGTGATATTTACACATTCTGTTTTGAACGCTTTTTGGCCATCCTAAGTATCTCCGAAGCTAGTAACTAAGAGGACTAAGATTTAAAGTAAACTAAATAGCAGTAATCAAAATGTCATTATTCTATGTGAAATAGTCTTCCAATACGAGTCTCCTCCAACAATTTTTGACACTCACTGACTGACTTCTTATCATAAATTTGTACTTATAATCGAGCTAGAGCTGTGAAAGGAATAATTTTATAACAACATGACAAATAAAAAATCGATAAAAATCCCAACACTTCTCTCTATAATAGAAATTTATTTATCATTAAAGAAAAACTACTGAACGTATTTTAAAGGAAGGTCTCTGTAAGTTAGTACTAAATTATTAATTTATTTTATTAGTATCTGAAGAAGAATGTTATAAAATCTCACCTTAAAGATAAGTGTTTCGATAAGCACAACATACCAAATTGCGAGTTTCCATAGTGACTAGCACGTGTAGCTTCATCCAGAGCCGTTAGAGACAAAAATTTCATGCAATTCCTCAAATTTCTATAAAGTTTGGTTGTATTTTCTCTTCAGAAATAAAATTAAAAAAAACCGAAATAATACTGGCGTGCACTGCGTTGACTATAATAAATAGCTGAAAAGCTGTAGCCCGATGACTCGCAATTAAGATGTCTAAAAAATGTCTATAATGCGAGGCATAAAATGCCTCCCTTTTATAACAAACAATCTACAGCTTGATTATAAATGATTACAATTCCCATGAAAAGTAGCATTTTAAATGACCAGGAACTCAAACCTTGAATAAGCCGTGATAGCTTGCTCATGTGTTTTTAAGGCCTAAAACCTGCACGTCTTCGCGAAGCGAAATAATGTTAAAGGGAGCTCACTGCTGGGCACAGGCCTTCCCTCATTTCTGAGGGGGTTTTAGGGCAAGGAAATGTTCGCCGTGCTACCCCAATGCGGGATGGCGAACTTGTCTTCAAAATTTTTTTTTCTTATTTCTCAGACATGCAGGTTTCCTCACGATGTTTTCCTTCACCGCCGAGCACATGGTAAATCAGCACTTGAAATTGTAATTAACAATTTCATTGGTGCCGGCGGGGACCAAACCCGGGTTGCTCGCGTACTGTGAAATCTACAGCAAACGTTTCGCCCCTGCGCCCCTGAGCTACCACAGAAATAATTTAAAAATCAAATATTTTAATGTAGTCTATAGAAGTGTTTAGATATGTAGATTAGAGGGAAAGGGAAAGAAACCGGTAGACAAGAATGCAGAAGGCGGTATCGAGTAGCACCGCCTTCTGCATTTGCGCCCGAAGCGATCCGTCTCCTAGTCCCAGATGTCGCAGATGACCCGAAAGGCTGGCCGGGATTAACCCATTTGCAGAAACGACTACAGGAAACGGTTGGCTGACCAGAGCCAGGTCCAGATATTGTGTTCGCTTATCTGTTTCGGCTTTCACGTGGTTTTTGTCATACGGAATGGTAATGTCGAACAAAAATATCCTATTATCTCAACACAATATCAGGCATATTTGCAAGAATAGTCGTATCACGTCTTCCGGCGAGTACGTATAACAAGGCAGTTTCCAATCCACGAGACCGCATTTCGGAGCGAGCACTTGGCGTAGAATCCTGATCCTACAGGTTGTGTCTGTGTAAATAAACATGGAAAACGCCGAACAACCGGAGATGACACGCCTGTCATGTCCGGTTGTTCGGCGTGTCAGAAGTGATTTAGTGAAAAAAGTGTTAAGAATATTTGTCGTGTGCAGAAAACACATCGCAAACTGAATGTTTCATATCCACCTCATTTTAATAAAAAATTTAAAGTTATGGTATTTTGGGGATTACTAAAATAAATTATTGTCCTCGCCAATATCGTATATTTACTATATACTATAATCAAACTTTCTTCGTAATTCTTTATATTATGATGCTATTGTTTCATTCAAATACATAGATATTTACATATTAAATATAATTTTCAATTTATTATTTAATCAATACAGTGTGTTAATTTTACACTTGATCAAACGAAATGTGCGGATACTAGATAAAAAAATATCGGTAAAAAATCGAAAAAATTTTTTTTTATGTAAACTATTTAAAAAATGAAAGCATTTTAATTTTTTTTGGTAAAATTCCATCCTTCGGTTTTAAATTATTTTCTTTAAGTAAACGGTGTATTTTTTTCAAAGTAGTTTTATGTGAAAGTTAGAAAGATTAACTAGCAATAAAATTTAAAAACCTACGATATCAAGCAGGAAATTTGTCAAAAATAATAAGAGACCTTGCAGAAACTTCGTTATAAACGATTGTTTTTCTGAGAACCTGTTGCACCTTTTATACCTAAATCACAGTTTCATTTATTTTTATTATGTCGTTTCGGTATGTACGATCCATGTTGCATTTTATTATGAAACAGTTTGTTAAAGATTGATGAGAATATTTCAAACATTTATGTTTTTTTTACAGAGTCCACTTTATTTAAAAAAGTATGCTGCGGTTAAGAGATATCATAGCTTATCGTCAAGGAGTGTAAGTTATTTTATTTGAGTTAACTTTTGTAAGTTCACAGAACAAAAATCGGTTCAGTAGAAAAAAGTTATGTATGTATGTATTATATGTACACACATAAAAAAAAGAAAAAAATACAATCGAATTAAGTACCTCCACCTTTTTGAAGTCGGTTAAAAATACAATATTCACCATACTGGGTGTGGCTTGATGAACGCAACGTTTTTAAATGTATTCAGTTGTACTATAATACTCAATCGATAGTTAGAGTAACGTTCATCAATCGAGATAGAGTTAACGTGTTGCCTCTGCACTCCTAATTTGTTACACCCAAAATGTATGGACAGTCAACTCAAAATATAAGCAAAACTACGCGGAAGGGTAGCGTCGACCATTTTTTTTTTAATTATGATATCAGATAATAACGGGTGACTTTTATTTTTTCATGCAAACGCTGAAAAAGCCTGTTAATGCAATGCAAGCACGGCCATTGTCTCCAGATAATACAAATGTCCAAGATGATTACATGAATATGAAGATAGGTAAAATAAAACAGTAATTTTTTCGTAGACTGAATTGCGTAAACGTCTCCACTTATTTTATTGACCATTTTCATGTATTAATTTGTTTGCCACTTAAGGTTGACTTTCGTTAGTTTGTGTACTGTCGTGACTGTATTGTCAAGTCTTTTTTTATCAATATTTAATAAAGAAGATGTACTCAGTGGCTGACTCATTTACCAACGCACAGCCCAAATCGCTAGACGAAGAAATCTGAAACATTAACAGTACAGTAACAGAAAGTATTTTGAAAAATTCTACCCATAAAAGGATGAAATTGGGTGTTACAATTTGTATGAAACTTTTTTATTTTACTGGGTGATTGGCTCCAAACTTACTAAAGGTACTCTGTAAATAAAATGAATGAATACGGATTGCATTACGAGGGAGAAGCTTCAAATTAGTATGAAGAAAAAATAATTAATGTTGTTTTTATTCAAAAACTGGTGCAAAAATTTTTTTTGCAAAAATGACCCTTAAGGTTTTAAAACGAGCGGACAAAGTTTATATGAAAAATATTATAATATTAAGACACACATCCCAAATTCTGGACGTAGAAGGGTGAAATTGGGACAATAGTATTATTTTAATACGTAGGCATCTACTAAGAAAGGGGTTTGGAAAATTGAACACCTAAGAGTTGGAAATATGGTGTTACAGTTTGTATAAATGTTTTTATTTACGGAGCGAACTTACTGAAAGTACTTTGGATGAAAAAGTAATTTGAAAGCGTTTGGATAGAAGGGAAATGTATGTGTAAAAAAATATTAGTTTTGAATACATAAAATAGTATTAGTTTTGAGTAGGAAGTTTTGAAGGAAAAAAGGGATTGAGAGATTATATAGAGGCAAGGATTTCCACAAGCGTACAGCTGTAACAGAAAATAATTTATTGAAGAAGGGGGACAAATATACTGAGGTAAGAAGGGAAATATTGTTAGAGTAGTTTTTACCATTCGACAGGCCTTAGTCTAACTTAAAATCTTCATATTATTATGCAATCTCATAATAAGCGTGGGTTATGACTGTTTGGACTTTACAACTTGGACGCGGGTAAGATCGCGGGGTGAAAAACTAGTATTATTTAAAATGAGCCTTTTTAAAAAATTTATCAGTTTCAAAATAGTACTTAAATTACCGTAATTCCTCAAATCTTTTTACTTAGTTAGTTATGTAGGCCTTATTATATTTTTTTTGTGTAATACAATTTGTTTATCGATATATATCTTAGTTCTACAGTTAGTGTTTATATTATAAGTATCTTTTACACCACTTTTTCTTTTTTTTTGCCTTCAATGATTGTACCTTCATTCCCAGAAAAAGACTTATCGATGCCACAGTGCGTCCTTACAAAAACGATGCGGGCACTGACAACGAAAAAAAGAGAGTTTATTAAGTTACGAAAGAATCTTATATCACAACAGGTTAGTACTTAAGAAAGATTTTTTTTTAAATCACTTGTTTGTAGACCTTAATTTCTGTAAATCTTAATTCTAGAACTTATTATTGGAAACTTATGCATCATTAAAAGAACTCGAAACAAAAGTAGGAGTTACTGATGACAATTTGGGAGATATTCGTTTGTTGTCAGTTTCGAATTGGCCAGCACATGACCTGCTGTTACTTGTGAGGAACGATTTAGCAACCCGTCAAAATTTAGAAATAAGGGACGGTCTTGGTAAGTGTTTGCTTGTTGTATATACGAATATCTACTTATGTATCGCGGTCGCCACTTACGGGAGAAATAACCAACGCTTCTCACAGTAACCACTCGCGATCTTTGGTTATATCGGGAGCTAACAAAGATTCCTCGAGACGCTCAAGGCTGAAAAAATCTAGATTTTTACCTATACATAAAATACGCGTACAAATGGAGCGTACAACCGGAAATGGAATGGAGTGGAGCTGCGGGAAATCGTGTCAAATTAACTTTTCCATCATTTCTCTCATTTCATTTAATTTCTCATTAGATCGTGAACAGTCTACTGCTGAACATGGCCTTTTCACAGTAGAAAGGATTTACCGCTATTGTTGCTATTTTATATATAATAGTCACAGTTTAAAGATAGTAAAATATTTAGCAGACATAATTTCTGAATGTAATTAGTATTGTTATCTTGGTTATAGCGGTTAGTTATAATCTTTATTTATTAACAGACCTGCCATTTATCTGCCCGGTTTCAACCTTGTCACCAATTCACGAATACTGTTTGGAAATATATATCTAATGAAATGGATATGAATATCATATTTTCTAATGGCGACAAGCACTTCATTTATTAGCTCTACTCTACGATTCGATGTAATAATGCGTATACGATTAGATAAGGTACATTCGAAAAAATCTAGTTACAAGCCTAGATATAGAACACTAGATATAGAAGAACACACAACATTTTATGGAAGAGGAGGCAAACGAGAATGCGGCTGACCCGATGGTAAGTGATCGCCGTCGCCCATGAACATCCGCAACACCAGGGAAATTGCAGGTGCGTTGCCGGCCTTTAGGAAGGAATAGGCTCCTCTCTAGAAGGTCCCTAAGTCGTATCGGTATATATATATATATATATATATATACTCGTAAGTCCCTAAGTCGTATATATATGTATTTATCTAAACACTCAGGTTCTTTATTAAGTTTCAGTATGAGTAGGTAATATTAATTATTATATATTTTGTTGCGAAATTAATCTACATTGTTGTTTTAAAGCACCTCAAGTGCTACAACAGCTACACGCGCAGTTGAAACTGATTTCTGAAGAGGTATTGACAGTAAATACAGAGATAATTGCGCGACGAAATGAAATTTTAAATCTTATGCGTACTAAGTATCGTGCTGATCGATCTACTTATCTAACAGTTAGTATCTATAACTTATGTTTTGTTTTGTGATAAAGTGATAAATAATATTGTAAACTAATATGTTCACGTATTGCTTTGTAGAATCTGGAATGGAAAAATAAGAATTTGGAATTCGATGAACAAACAGAAAGAATAAATAAAATGGCAACTGACTTAGCGCAGAATTTGGAGGTGAAAATAAATCAAGTACTCGAATTGGCAAAGTAATTCTTTAAACAAAAGTAATTTTGTACTTCCTACTTTGTTGCTAAGTTTTTAATTGTTCTTTAAATATATTTCAGAATACCATGGGTTGATCGAGAAGCGTTAGTTAAAAAAGTAGAACGCTTGCAGAATGAAAATTCAATTTTGCAACAGAAAATAGAAGATATTTCGAAACAAAATGGCGAAGATTGTAAGGAAGAGGCAATGGTACCGGCTTCAAAATATGAGGTCAAAATAATTTTACTTTCCGTAAATGCTAATAAATAATAGTAATGATGTTGAGCTTAAGTTTTTTGTAGTTTACTTACCACTGTTTTATATTAATAATTCAATAATTTCATGCATCTTTCATATGCACCCTGCTTATTGCTGTGACTTTGGCACTCCGGCAATATTATATAATATAGTAGTATATATAGTCACAGCTATATATATATATATATATGTATATAATATTGCCGAATATCCGATGCTAAGATATAGTGTGTATAAGAATTGAAACCCCGACTAGAGAAGCTATTTACTTTTTGTTCTTTTTTTATATGGGGCCACACCTGAAGTATCACTTAATTAATAAATAGTAATTAAAATTATTTCGCAATTCACTAGTATACGTACAAAAAATGGTCGTATTGAGAACCTTCTCCTTTTTAAAGTGGGCTAAAAGGCTGGTGATGTGAATAACTTCATTAATTTAATCTGCATTTCTGCCAATCTAAATATAATTAATAGTAATATCTAAATATAATAAAGTAATTCACTTAAAGCAATGGCACTACGTGAGAAATAATGAAAGACGCACGATGTGATCCGTTTCACTACTTAAGAGGAGGCTTGTAACCAACAGTAAGACGTTTAAGCCTGACTTTGTAAAAGTTACATACTCTCAGTCTCATTTCTACAATAGCGGGATGATTCTCTAATAACTGGACTTTTGAGAATTAAAACTGTATTTTAGCCTTAGGGAAACTTAAACTTAGTTGAGATAGAAATGGAATGTAAAAGAGAGACTTGCGTCTATTCTTACACAGGCAACGACTTCACAATAGATCTCATGTGTTCTACCTAAGTATTTATAGAGCAGTTAGATCATAATCATATTTTGTCTCACATGACTATTACCAGCAGTAGGAAAACTATCGGCTAGGATCCTATAATTTTGTGCCTATCAGTCTGCCCTAATAAGCCATGCCCATGCCCTTTATTTGTTACTGTAAAGTACTATTCCCAACATAGAAAAATAAGCAATTTACGAAAAACCAATGAGTTTCCCGCCGGATTACTAACCTGCTCTAATAGAAATATGGCTATATTTGATCTAGGTTATATTTGAAATATAGCTTAGTCAGCTATAATAAATTGTTGTGGTGTCAAGATGCATATAATGTGTGAGAGCTTGGATATTATGCATATTATAACTACTAAAACTTGATTTGCAGACTATTGGTAATAAATTAAAGACTTCTTAGATATACAAACGATTTGTTAGAATTTTGTTGCTCGTACGACCAAAATTAAACACAGTAATGCATTTCAGGGTCTATCCGAAGAACTGACGAAAGAACGAACAGCAAAAGAAGCGCTAAAGGAAGTAGTGTCTGCAGCGGAAAGCATGCTCCGGGTCGCACGAGCTCGCATTTCAACCTTGGAAAGACAACTCAAGGAAACGAAATCTGAACTTGAGACAGCACGGCGCAAGCATAAAGAATTAGAACAACTAGTAAAACTCAAAGACAATCTAATATGCGTCTTTTGTGCACATAAAATTTTCTAAACTTAAGGCAAAATGTTGAAACTGTTATGAGTCATTTCTAAGTGAAGTATAAAATTGAATTTAGAAATTCAACAAGTTATATTTTAGAAATGACGTCCTTTGTCTACACAAAATTTTCTAAAATTAATTTTTCAATTCGCTTCGATATGAATAATTACAGCTTCAACATCTAGGCTTTTGTTTTGAATTGCGTCCTTTGCCTACAAAATGTAATGATTAATTTTGAAGTGAATGGAAAAAAATATTTTTATAAATTCACAGCTTCAACATTTTGGGTATAATTTAAATTATTTACACAAAACCCTTAGGATTACTGACATAATTAATTCTTTTTTTCTTCTTCATTAGTTCGTAAAAGTTTACAGCTCCTCCCCTGTTAAAATTATTTTTCATAGATTATTATCATATCACTTTTCATACCAAGTTTGGCAAGCGGACTGGCAATCGCACTAGTCGTTTTGCACCTTTGACGCCGCTCCTTTCCTGTCGCCAGTCTGCGGCACAAGATGGTTATACGATGGTCGATAGCCATAAGATATTTCTAGCTAAGTTTACTGACAATAAATTTGATATTTCAATAAAATTTAAGTTATATAATTATAATTATTACTAAAAATTAAGTGTCCGTTTTGTTAAAGTATCGCCACCGGGAGACAAGTTACGATACTCGGGCGAAGAAATTAATGGAAGTTTCTAAGACTGGAGAAATGACTATAGAGACATTGTCGCAGCAGCGTGATGCCCTTGAACTGAGGTGGTTACTTTTTAATTATTGTAGGTGTTGCTTATTTAACAATAATTTTAATAGAAATAATAATAATTTTATTAGAAATACTCTCCGGTCCTATAATACTTTGTTAAAACAAGTGGTCGCCTAATGGTTGAAATCCATTAAATTTTTAGGTTATATATTAAACAAAGTGTATTTTGGCTTTTTTGCCTTGGACATATGCTTCAAACCCTATTGAAAAAGGAACATTTGAAATTGATGTGTTCTAAGTCTAGTTCGACTGATGTATTCGAAGCCTAAGCTTTTAAAATGGTATTTATAGCTTATTCAGTTAATCTTTCAGTAATTATTTGTTGGCAATGTTTTAAAGTTCTTTGGCAACAGTCTCTGATGTGTGCGACTGTTTGATTACAGACTATTAAGTGTTTGACATAGGCAGTATAAACGTCAACAATGTATGTTTTATCTAATTTAATGTATTTCACTACTTCTCCTTGCGCGCAATATGAATGAAAAGGGGTACAACGATTTACCTTCACGTATTTATAATAATATAGATATGGACTTTGTTATTACATTTGCTTTTAGAAGCACACAACAATTTTATTCATACGCTTGTTCACTATCGTTCAATTTACTGTCCGAGTTTTTCATTTTGACGTTCCGGACCGAAAATTTCAGTGTTACCATTTTATTGTTAATAATAATATAATGATTTCTTATTGAAAATTTTGTATAATAAATTTTGCATGAGTTGAAAATTGTCCCAATATACCCAGCGTAAGGTATCACATGAGGTTGCAAATGTCCGTAATGTAACTTTCACCATTAACCACACGATTGCGAAAGAAAACCAACTCAGTACATCCGGTTAAAAATATGCCACCCCAAAACATTGTAGAGCCTTCACCAAACCGGACTGTTTCTCTTATGCAACACTGAGCATAACGTTCTCCTGGTCTTCGCATAACGTTACGACGTCCATCAGAGCCTACAAGGGTCATTCGGCTTTCATCGCTGAAGAGAACTGTCTCCCATTGACCAAGATTCCATTGCAAGTGTTGCCTATCAAATTCTAACCTTACCGATGAGATGCAGTGAGTTTTAGTCCCGTCGCTGGCTTGTGTGGTGTCAGGTTTTGCTCCCGAAGTCTTCTTCTCACCGTATTCTCACTTACAGACACTCCACGAGTGTCCCTCAGCCTACGCTGAACATCAACAGCAGAAAGATGCCGATTTCGCACAGAAGTCAAGGCAATAAAACGGTCATCCGTCGGGTTTGTGAGACGTCCTTTTCCAGACCCTGGTCTCCGGCGGTACTCTCCCGTCTCTAAGTATCGTTTATAAACTCTACGCACTGCTGATCGACTCAAATTTAATCTCCTTGCCACATTTCGCTGACTTAGCCCTTCACGAACGAGAGCTACCACTTGAGCGGCTTCTGCTTCAGTGGTATCTATATTTTATGGTTAAAAGTAACGATACGTCTGCTCCAACAAAGAATTAAAAGATCAATTCAAAAAGTCACTACAATGCACAGAACCAAGAATATTACGCGTCAAAAGTCCGAAATAAACTTACCTTGCACTCTATGCACAAGTCGACAATTTTTATCAGTGCGCTTAAAATGTTACAAATACCCACAATAGCACTTGTATTCCTCTAAAACAATGTCAAGTGGGTACTCAGATGTTAATTTATAACGCATAAGCAAAAACATACAAATATGTCAACGCATACTTAAGATAACAACTTTGTAACTCAAAATTAACGGGTGGGTCGATTTTTTTGGAGGCCAGTGTAGTTGTCACGGCGAGCGAAACAGCAATCCCGTCGAAATGCCAAAGCGTGGCTGCTGGTTACCTTTTTAGATACTCAATCTCGAGGATTATATGTTTTACGATGTTTTTATATTAAGAATATACTTCGATTTTAGTTCCAAACGTCAAAATTACAGGTTAATGTAAAATGTAATTATGAGTCCAGTTTTTTTAAATGAATTGCTATATGCTATATGCGTTTAGAAATAGGCAATTAAAAGTTGAAAACGTTTTGTTTATTTATTCTATTTTGTTGGAAATAAAGTTAATCCTTAGTAAAAATAATGATAAGCGTCGCTAAATTGTAGAAACTTTGTAGATTAAAAGCCTACTCTTGTAAAATACATCTTATTTTAATGTCAGAGCTATTTTCGCTTTAAAGCTCTCCCTTTTAATAAAAATCAAATTTTTACTCTCCTTTATTTTCCATTATATTGTTTAAATTAGACCTATATATCAGTTTTGATTTTATATATGTTTACTATTTGGTACACTACCTGTTTCAACTTTTATTTCATCAGTATTTTATGTAAAAAATGCCTTGAAGAAATTGCTTCCAGAGTTTACCCTCACTGTATTACTGTTATAAATTAAGTATCAAAATAATCGATTGATCATGTCAAACGTCAGTCAGATACATTAAAAATGAGAATAATATTTGCATGTAATAGGGTTAAAGAATTACGGGAGCAAGCTGAAGCAGCCGAGAAAGCAGCGGCAGATCGTGAAGATGAGCAACGATCGCGCGTTGATTACCTGCAGGCGAAGGTAGCCGAAAAGGTGCCATATCCTTACTCTAAAGCTAGTTAGTTTAATAGGGTGTTAACGCAACTCTACGACTAAGCGAATTCATATTTCCACCTTCCAATATTTTCGTGGGTGGAAACAGGAGTGCTTATTTAGTAATGACAAGCTACATAGACCGCCATTATTATCTGCTCCTTAGCTCCACTTCCTAACATTCCATACTTTTGTTCCATTCTTAATAAGTAAGTGATACTGAGCTTTTTAAGAATGTAACAATGCGGTTCGGCTGCGTACGTCAGGTATGGCGTAGTCGTTCGCTACTTAAGTGGGGAGCGGTTGCGTCAGCGAGTGCCCCACATTGCAATAATGGTTTAAGCCGAGGTTCGTACCTCCTTCTGAGGGTATCTTCCTTGAACCACATCGAGCATATGTTTTGCAGCATAGCAGCTGTTTTGGCTCGCCGCTCACATAGCGGTTAGCCACCGCAGAGCCTACTTCACTTGAGGATGCATTATTGAGAGGCGAAACACGTGTCGTATTATCCGACAATGGTGTGTCTTTCCTAGTATAGTGGTGCTCTTCAAACTGGGTAAGGTACGTCATTTTATTTTATTTTATTACGCGGATCTCAGCTAATTAATGTTTAACATCTTTTATATAATGAATTTCCGCAAAGTAACACCTGATTCTATTAATTAGTAAATTAGTATGTATATTTAAAGCTTATAATAATAAAAAATGCGTGCGTTACAAATGTTTCCTTTTTAGGAAAAAGCTAGGGCAGAGGCAGAGTTGCATGTAGATGAACTCAGATGTCGAATCAAAGAACTAGAAGAGGAGTTATCAGTGCTACGAGAACGATGTGCGCAGCTCGTTGATATCGAGAAACAGCACTGTCTGGAATATTTACCTGCTAAAGGTAAGCGTATACTAAACGGAACTAGTTTGTGTATCATAAAACTATTTAGCCTAGTTAGAAAAACAATGGTGTAACATTTTGTAACAGACAACAAGTACCAGAAAGCACGACACTAAGACCTGTGCTTGTACGAAAGCTACAAAAAAAGAAATATTCCGCTACCATTAAAATTAACTACTACCACGTATTAAAACGCTATTGAAAACTACAAACAGTTTTTATTTGGTTAATTTTCAGTATCTATTCTAATCAAATAAATTGTACCCTCCTTCATAAATATCGGTAATTTTTTTTTATAATACTGATATTTATCTAGAAAACGAGCCATCGGATCGGGAGACCGAAATTTGGAAAGAGCTTCAAATAACGCGAGCTGCACTATCAAGAGTTGAAGATGAACTGCGCCAGAGCCGCGCTGATAAAGACAGCTTTTTAAATTCGCTGTCAAGAATTGCAGTAAGTGCACCTTTTTACCTAGGTATTTCCGCCATACAACAGTGCAAGCACTGTGTGTTCCGGTCTGAAGTAGATAGGACAGAACTCGGTCGTCGACGATTCGAGCTGCTCTGCGCTGGATGCGGTCAAGTGGAAGGAGCTGGCACTGGGGAGCCTGCCCAGAGATGGGAACAGTATTCCATGTGGGGCCGAACTTGCGCCTTGTAAAGTTGCAAGCGGTGTGCCGGCATGAAATACTGTCGCTCTGCTGAGCACGCCAAGCTTTTAGAGGCCAATTTGGCCTTGTCTTCAAGTGACCACGAAACTGCACATCACTCGATATGTCGACACCGAGGATTCCGATACTGGCTGAGGCAACAAAGTGCCTTGAAACTGAGGAGATACGACAAAGGGGTTCTTTTTAGCGGTAAACGCGCAAACTTGTGTCTTTTGGGGATTGAACTGGACTAGATTTAGTCCCCCAGTCTGAGACTTTGTTCAACAAAATCTCGACTTCAGACACAAGTTTGTTCCGGTACTCAGCGACGTTTTCCCTAGAAATATTGGCACGGCCAGTGTATAAAGCATCACCAGTGCTGACGTCTGCATAGCAATGAATGTTACCGTTTGCAATATATCATTGATATACAGAAGAAACAGCGTTGGTGATAGCACGCAGCCTTGTGGAACATCAGCGTTAATGGGCTTGTAATCGGGCATGCACTACGACCTTGATGCTCCGATCTGCAAGAAAACTAGTGATCAATTGCACAATTTCTCAGGAAGCCCATAGGAAGGAGCTTCGAAAGAAGCGCTTTGTGCCAAACCCGATCGAAGGCCTTCGCTACGTCCAAACTAACGGCCAACGCCTCTCCCTGAACCTGCCTCCGCCCATCTATGAGTTAGGTAACCTGAAGATCACCAGCTGAGCGACCTCGACGGAAACCGTACTGGCGGTCACGAATTAGCTGGTGATCCTCAAGGTACCGCATGAGCTGGCAGTTGATAACAGTTTCCATTACTTTGGAGAACAAGGAGGTGATAGCGATAGGCCTGTAGTTGGACGGCTCTGAGCGGTCGCCTTTTTAGGGATCAGGTGCACAAAGCTGCCTTCCATGAGTTCGGGACTACGCCTAGGGAGTAGGAGTACCGAAAAGACGCGTTAAAACCGGTGCCAACTCCGGAGCACACGTCTTCAGCACAATAGGTGGGACTCCATCAGGCCCACTCGACTTGTTGACGTCCAGGGAGAGAAGTGCTTTACGCACCGAGCGCTGTGTAAACAGCACTTCCGCATGGAGCACTTACACCGCGGGATGGTAGGCGGTATGTTCCCCGTCATCAAGAGTCGAGTTGGAAGCAAAAGAGAGCCTATTGATCGGCTTTCTCTTTGCATCATGGGCCAGTGAGTCGTCCACCCTGTGCAGAGATAGCGAGATGGCTGACAGATGTTCCTTGGACAGCCTTGGCGAGAGACCAGAATGCACGTGTTCCCGTAGGGAGGCGAACTAGTTCTCGCCAATTCTGCCGATGTGCTCTGACTTTGCCTTGGCAATGACACTTTTGAAGGACCTGGAGGCGGAATTATACTTCTTTTAAGAGCGCTAGTGTTTACATCCCGGACGTTGATGCGTCAGCCCAGGTCCGGTAACACTCCTGCTTATAGCGTGATGCAACTTTACAGGAGCGACCAAACCATGGCTGAGTTCTGCGTCCGATAGGCACCACAGATGATGGAATAAATAATTCCATTCCTGAAGTACCACATCAGTGACAGAATCAGCAACAACGTTGGGATCATCCGGCGAGAAGCAAACCCAACCCAGGATAGGATGCAAAAAGACCGCATCCATCCCAATCGGCTGACCTATAGTGCCAAACACGGCGGCGAGCTGCAGATCGCAACTGCGATGGGAGCGTGAGTGGCACCGTGCTCCGGATCAGACAATGGTCGGAAGAGCCAAGAGGGGCATCGACGGAGACCTGATATCCGTCCGGATGAGAGGTCAGCAGAAGGTCCAACAGGAAGGTACATGGTCTTCCACATCTGGGATCCGCGTAGGCGAAGTAACCAGTTGTGTCAGACCATATGCCAAAACAAAGTCATAAACAGATCTACCCGCATGATCGGTTAAGCAGGAACAAGTCATTCAGCGTGGTGGGCGTTAAAATCACCGAGCATCACGATCTCTGCGGAAGGGACCTGTTGTAGCACGGAGTCTGCAGCCATTTGGACGTGGTCGATGAGTCGGTCTGTGTCGGCATTACCGCTATGGGACCTATAGAGGCACCCGGTTTGAGCCGGCCCATCCATGCGACAGCAAAAGCTGCCGCGTGGCTCTACCACTGTTAAAAACCTTAACACACCTTAACCGACGAGCGTGTATGCGGTGATATATGGATGTAAAGGAGGCGAGAGAAGTGTGTCAGGATCGTGCCAAATGGAAGTCCGTAGTCTCTGCCTACCCTCTGGGTGACAGGCGTGAGTGTTTATGTTATGTTATGTAAAACCTGATTTGCAGATTATTTGTAATAAATTAAAGACTTCTTAGATATACAAACGATTTGTTAGAATTTTGTTGCTCGTACGACCAAAATTAAACACAGTAATGCATTTCAGGGTCTATCCGAAGAACTGACGAAAGAACGAACAGCAAAAGAAGCGCTAAAGGAAGTAGTGTCTGCAGCGGAAAGCATGCTCCGGGTCGCACGAGCTCGCATTTCAACCTTGGAAAGACAACTCAAGGAAACGAAATCTGAACTTGAGACAGCACGGCGCAAGCATAAAGAATTAGAACAACTAGTAAAACTCAAAGACAATCTAATATGCGTCTTTTGTGCACATAAAATTTTCTAAAGTTAAGGCAAAATGTTGAAACTGTTATGAGTCATTTCTAAGTGAAGTATAAAATTGAATTTAGAAATTCAACAAGTTATATTTTAGAAATGACGTCCTTTGTATACACAAAATTTTCTAAAATTAATTTTTCAATTCGCTTCGATATGAATAATTACAGCTTCAACATCTAGGCTTTTGTTTTGAATTGCGTCCTTTGCCTACAAAATGTAATGATTAATTTTGAAGTGAATGGAAAAAAATATTTTTATAAATTCACAGCTTCAACATTTTGGGTATAATTTAAATTATTTACACAAAACCCTTAGGATTACTGACATAATTAATTCTTTTTTTCTTCATTAGTTCGTAAAAGTTTACAGCTCCTCCCCTGTTAAAATTATTTTTCATAGATTATTATCATATCACTTTTCATACCAAGTTTGGCAAGCGGACTGGCAATCGCACTAGTCGTTTTGCACCTTTGACGCCGCTCCTTTCCTGTCGCCAGTCTGCGGCACAAGATGGTTATACGATGGTCGATAGCCATAAGATATTTCTAGCTAAGTTTACTGACAATAAATTTGATATTTCAATAAAATTTAAGTTATATAATTATAATTATTACTAAAAATTAAGTGTCCGTTTTGTTAAAGTATCGCCACCGGGAGACAAGTTACGATACTCGGGCGAAGAAATTAATGGAAGTTTCTAAGACTGGAGAAATGACTATAGAGACATTGTCGCAGCAGCGTGATGCCCTTGAACTGAGGTGGTTACTTTTTTAATTATTGTAGGTTTAACAATAATGTTAATAATAATAATAATAATTTTACTAGAAATACTCTGCTCCTATAATACTTTGTTAATTTATAAAACAAGTGGTCGCCTAGTGGTTGAAATCCATTAAATTTTAGGTTATATATTAAACAAAATGTATTTTGGCTTTTTGCCTTGGACATACGCTTCACACCCTATTGAAAAGGAACATTTGAAATTGATGTGTTCTAAGCTAGTTCGACTGATGTATTCGAAGCCTAAGCTTTTAAAATGGTATTTATAGCTTATTCAGTTAATCTTTAGTAATTATTTGTTGGCAATGTTTTAAAGTTCTTTGGCAACAGTCTCTGATGTGTGCGACTGTTTGATTACAGACTATTAAGTGTTTGACATTGGCAGTATAAACGTAAACAATGTAGGGTTTTATTTAATTTAATGTATTTCACACCACTTCTCCTTGCGCGCAATATGAATGAAAAGGTACAACCATTTACCTTCCGTATTTATAATAATATAGATATGGACTTAGTTATTACATTTGCTTTTAGAAGCACACAACAATTTTCATTCATGCGCTTGTTCACTATCCTTCAATTTACTGTCCGAGTTTTTCATTTTGACGTTCCGGACCGAAAATTTCAGTGTTACCATTTTATTGTTAATAATAATATAATGATTTCTTATATTTACGTGAACACTACACATTAAATGAAACTAATTTTACGGATTTTATAGCGTTTATTTTTATTTTTAACTTCACGAGGTGGGGGAAGTGAGCTGAGCATTAATTTATAACGCATAAGCAAAAACATACAAATATGTCAACGCATACTTAAGATAATAACTTTGTTACTCAAAAGTCAAAATTAACGGGTGGGTCGATTTTTTGGAGGCCAGTGTAGTTGTCACGGCGAGCGAAACAGCAATCCGTCGAAATGCCAAAGCGTGGCTGCTGGTTACCTTTTAGATACTCAAGCTCGAGGATTATATGTTTTGGAACTAAAATCGAACGATGTTTTATATTAAAATATACTTCGATTTTAGTTCCAAACATCAAAATACAGGTTAATGTAAAATGTAATTATGGGTCCAGTTTTTAAATGAATTGCTATATGCTATATGCGTTTAGAAATATGCTATTAAAAGTTGAAAACGTTTTGTTTATTTATTCTATTTTGTTGCAAATAAAGTTAATCCTTAGTAAAAATAATGATAAGTATCGCTAAATTGTAGAAACTTTGTAGATTAAAAGCCTACTCTTGAGTTACAAGAGTAGGCTTTTAAATCATATTATTTTAATGTCAGAGCTATTTTCGCTTTAAAGCTCTCCCTTTTAATAAAAATCAAATTTTTACTCTCCTTTATTTTCCATTATATTGTTTAAATTAGACCTATATATCAGTTTTGATTTTATATATGTTTACTATTTGGTACACTACCTGTTTCAACTTTTATTTCATCAGTATTTTATGTAAAAAATGCCTTGAAGAAATTGCTTCCAGAGTTTACCCTCACTGTATTACTGTTATAAATTAAGTATCAAAATAATCGATTGATCATGTCAAACGTCAGTCAGATACATTAAAAATGAGAATAATATTTGCATGTAATAGGGTTAAAGAATTACGGGAGCAAGCTGAAGCAGCCGAGAAAGCAGCGGCAGATCGTGAAGATGAGCAACGATCGCGCGTTGATTACCTGCAGGCGAAGGTAGCCGAAAAGGTGCCATATCCTTACTCTAAAGCTAGTTAGTTTAATAGGGTGTTAACGCAACTCTACGACTAAGCGAATTCATATTTCCACCTTCCAATATTTTCGTGGGTGGAAACAGGAGTGCTTATTTAGTAATGACAAGCTACATAGACCGCCATTATTATCTGCTCCTTAGCTCCACTTCCTAACATTCCATACTTTTGTTCCATTCTTAATAAGTAAGTGATACTGAGCTTTTTAAGAATGTAACAATGCGGTTCGGCTGCGTACGTCAGGTATGGCGTAGTCGTTCGCTACTTAAGTGGGGAGCGGTTGCGTCAGCGAGTGCCCCACATTGCAATAATGGTTTAAGCCGAGGTTCGTACCTCCTTCTGAGGGTATCTTCCTTGAACCACATCGAGCATATGTTTTGCAGCATAGCAGCTGTTTTGGCTCGCCGCTCACATAGCGGTTAGCCACCGCAGAGCCTACTTCACTTGAGGATGCATTATTGAGAGGCGAAACACGTGTCGTATTATCCGACAATGGTGTGTCTTTCCTAGTATAGTGGTGCTGGGATTAGTGGTGCTCTTCAAACTGGGTAAGATACGTCATTTTATTTTATTTTATTACGCGGATCTCAGCTAATTAATGTTTAACATCTTTTATATAATGAATTTGCAAAGTAATACCTGATTCTATTAATTAGTAAATTAGTATGTATATTTTAAGGCTTATAATAATTACAAAATGCGTGCGTTACAAATGTTTCTTTTTAGGAAAAAGCTAGGGCAGAGGCAGAGTTGCATGTAGATGAACTCAGATGTCGAATCAAAGAACTAGAAGAGGAGTTATCAGTGCTACGAGAACGATGTGCGCAGCTCGTTGATATCGAGAAACAGCACTGTCTGGAATATTTACCTGCTAAAGGTAAGCGTATACTAAACGGAACTAGTTTGTGTATCATAAAACTATTTAGCCTAGTTAGAAAAACAATGGTGTAACATTTTGTAACAGACAACAAGTACCAGAAAGCACGACACTAAGACCTGTGCTTGTACGAAAGCTACAAAAAAAAAAAATATTCCGCTACCATTAAAATTAACTACTACCACGTATTAAAACGCTATTGAAAACTACAAATAATTTTTTATTTGGTTAATTTTCAGTATCTATTCTAATCAAATAAATTGTACCCTCCTTCATAAATATCGGTAATTTTTTTTTATAATACTGATATTTATCTAGAAAACGAGCCATCGGATCGGGAGACCGAAATTTGGAAAGAGCTTCAAATAACGCGAGCTGCACTATCAAGAGTTGAAGATGAACTGCGCCAGAGCCGCGCTGATAAAGACAGCTTTTTAAATTCGCTGTCAAGAATTGCAGTAAGTGCACCTTTTTACCTAGGTATTTCCGCCATACAACAGTGCAAGCACTGTGTGTTCCGGTCTGAAGTGGATAGAGAGTCAGTATAATTTTAGGCAGGATCTCATTTCTCAGTGTTGACAACGAATATGTAGTCTCCTTAGGGTTCCGTAGTTACACAACAAGGAACCCTTATAGTTTCGTCATGTCCGTCCGTCCGTCCGCGGTTTTGCTGAGAGACCCAAGGTGCTACAAATCTGTAATTTGGCATAGTTATAGATGTTAATCACACCTAGAAAACTGTGAAATAAAATCTTAAAAAACATTTTTATTTTGTGTACTTCCCATACAAGTAAATGGAGGATGATTTTTTTTTGCCCGTCTATTCCATCATGTGGGGTATCGTTGGATAGGTCTTTTAAAAACACTAGGGGTTTGGAACAACGTCTTTTCGATTCAGGTGTCCGTTTGCGAAATATTTAGCTTTAAAGTGGTATTTTTCATTAGAGTCATGTGACCCCCACACTAAACCGCTGTTTTTGGAAATGTGAAAAATATACACGATAGTAGTATATATAATGAAGTTAAAAATAAAACTATCACAGCTAAGTATAATTAAAAATTTCATTACAACATAGAAAATGACCTAAAACTAGCTGCATTATAACTTTGTAATGTTATTGTAAACTGTTAAAAATAAACATTTAATATGAAGAAAACGACTTATATGCATTACGTCTATAGCTTTACTTTTTCATTTGTGGGGTAGGCAGGAATGATTTTTCTTTCTTACTTACTTACTACTTTTACTTATTTTTTAGTTGGTAGTTATTGTAGGCATCATTCAAAGTATTCATACAATCATATAGCCTCATACAGTTTCATTCGTCACACTTTTGGTTTACGCGGGCGACCTCAGGATAATTTAAGGCAGTGGTGGTTTACGTGAAGGTTCGTTACGGTCATACATTGATATCTTAGGGTTGCACTGCCGGGAATATATAGATAGATCGTCAATTATGATCATCTTTGTACCTTGGCATGTGAATAATTTGATGTGAATTGTATTATTTTCAAAATCGAAAAGTTTTCTTACTCTTTTTTGAATACAACTCCCTATAAGTCTGATTTGAACATAAGTCCTTCAGTTACGATCTACCTATTTGGACCCATTTTTGGTGGTTATAGCGGTCAAAGCACGAACTCACTTATTATGCTCATTATCAAGAAAGCCCTCGTATTGTCACGGGCAACTACAGAACCCTACCTCTACATTGTGCGTGTCCCGACACGCACTTGGCGAGTTTTTTTGTTTTAAAGTTAGTTGCTGGTTTCCATGGGCTGCAGTAGCCACTAACTATTAGATGGACTGTAAGTTTGTTTGTCACTTCAGTTTTATAAAAATAATTTATAATATTATTATTAATTAATTATATATGTATTTATGTTAAGCAAGAGGAGGGCGATAAAGAAGATAAAATGGCTACCGAGTTGTTGGATAGGGAGCAAAAAATCTCAAGATTGCAACTCTTAATTGAAGAACAGCGAGAAAACGAAAAGATAATGTTAGTGAAAAGTTGATTAATTAAGTTTATTGAGCGATATTCGCCGCGACATTATGTTGGCGGCTGAGCGAATGCACCACCCCCGATTCCTCACGTGGGTGTTAAAAGAGTAAGTAAGAGGTAAATATGGGACATATCAGAAAGATCTTATGACTATCGATGCATAGATGGCGGATGGCGGAGATAATTTGTCGATCTTAGTTAAACCAGACGTTAATTATCAAAAGGGGACTCCTTTTTTGCCTAAATGTCCATCTGGGTGGGTAGCACACTCATATCTGCCGCCAAATAGCAGCGCTTGTTCTACTGTGTTCTGATCTGAAGGGTATAGAGCCGGTGTGATTACAGGCTATGAGGAATCCCATCTTTGACCTCAGAGGTGACAACGCATCTGTAGACTTTTTTGTTTGAAGTTAGCTTCAAGTGTCCATGGTCATTTCCATCAGGTGGACAGTAAGTGCGTTTGTAACTTCAATTTTATAACAAAATGAAATAGGATGCAGCGTCAAAAGTTCGAGACGTCTTGTACTGCGATCGTAAAAGGCAAACCCTCTTTGCATTGGGGAGAGACATGCCCAGCAGCGAAATTTACAGGCCGATATAGAACAAGAGAAAGTGCTATCGTTTAAAAGCATTACTAATAACTTTATTATCTTACTATTTATATTATATAGTAAGTGCCGCGTGCCATCACTGTGTAGTGGCGGCTAGAGAATCCACTACCATTTGCCATCGTGGAAGGCGTGACGTGTCGTAAGAGACGACAGAGGGAAATGAAACAGGAGATGCGCAGCAGCAATTTCCTAACAATAGCTCAAAATAATAAAAACTTGCAGTTACGAACCCGCCTGCCAAATGTAACAGCTAAGGAAAATTTCGTCTCTTTGAGGCAATCTATGGAAGAGGCCTATGTTAAGCAATGAGCTTTTGATCGACCGGAAGCATTTATAATGTTATATAATTCGTAACTCTTCTGTTATTTGAAACAGGGATAAAAAGTAGAATAACTCATTTTATGCCTCTAGATGACGACTGTTTGTTAAAATGGCCATTTTGTATCACTCCGGGACTCTTGAAGCAAATGTACTCTCAAATGTATCCGCAAAATTCTCAAATAATACTTAATCGCTTTGAACGTAGCAAAAGCAAGTAATATAACTTGAAATGAATACAATAAGATATAAACAAGACATAAAGACACTCATCTCACAGTATACTGCACTTGGTTATATATATTCGACATAAATGCTGATGGATGTGTGTTGATTGTGTTGTGTGTATCTTATCAGTTCTAATCAAGTATGTCCTAATATAGGGAGCAAGGCATGACCGATTACGAAAACCAGTTGGCAGCTTTACGGCTTGAGGTGAAACGTTTGAAGAATTACGACTTTTACGCCCGGGACACTCCTTATCAGGATCTTCAAACTGAGGTGTGTTCTTTAGTTACCACTATGAGATTTAAAAAAAAGTAAAAAGTCTATATCTTTTAACCTGCGTTTACATATTAGATTGTTATGGGGATGTTCTCATTATATATCATTTTAAAGGATTATGTTTTAGTATTTAAATAATTTTTTAGAATTATCTTTAATCTCTTAAGTTCAGCAGTGGACTTGTGAAGGACTGTAATGATGATGATGCTCTCTTGAAAGTTTACTAAATAGTATAGCGACATGTGAAATTGAACGCATTCGATTATATATGTATAACTTTTAACGCACATTTTTATTGTAGCTGACATAATGTAGCGTTAACTTACTTATTAAACTAGACGATAATGCAGATTCTATTTAATGTGTTTTTTCAACAAACCATTAGAAGCTCACTGTCGAACATCTCTCCCTAATAAAAGGGAAAACGCTGCTCCCTATCGCCGGTCTCCGTATTTTATATAGACTTTTCGGGCATTTTTCTTGGACAAACACGAGATGAGATTGAGTGCGTCCTTCAAGCTAGAATCCTCCACAAGACATTGTGAATTTTATTATGTCAAGATTTATTTAGGCATTGGTGATAATTAGCGACTTCATAAAAAAAATTACTCAATATTTTAGGAGCTATAATTAAGGGAGGATTCTAGCTTGGATTCAAGCTCGCCTCCCCTCGAAAACACCAGTTCTGTCTGCGCTTGCGATGTGATTCCTATTTTAAGATTTAGTGACTAATTGGTGACTTTCATATACCGAGATTAAACATATCGGACTTATTCTTATGTCTTATATATGATAGTTATTATATATGATAGTTATACGTTATATATGTATTTCAAAATCCTCTGTATATAAAATGTATATTTTTTTATTAACATTTGGAGTTTATAGTTGTTGGAAATGCAAATGCAAGTGGCGACACTGACGCGGGAACGATCAGCTTTGGTGACTGCAGCCGCATCGCGTGCCCTAATGCTGGAGAGACACGAACGAGCTGCCGATTTGTTCGCTAAAGTTACTAGAGCACGCCGGGAGCTGGCTGCACAACTTGAGAATCAGAGCTCAAGGACAAATGAAGATATCGGTGTTGACGTATGTGATGTTGATTTTGAGTTCACATATTATCTGCAACATTTATGTCACTAACTGGATAGCAGTAGCAGTTGACGATTGTCGTGACATTCATAACTACTCGTATAGGAAGTCCGCTAACATGCACTGGAACAGCGTGTTAGATTAATTACTCCTACTTTATCTACTAGCCTGTTGAAACGTCTTAAAAATGACTAACGGCTCCATACTCACTCTCTGCAAAGCAATCACTTCAATTCTGTTTCTCTAACGCCCTAGTACATAATGTAATGTAACAATTTATGGCGAATAATACGTTAAATTGCGGCAAATTTATCGATATATTTCTTAGATAGTTAACGCATTATAAATTAGAATTCAGGAGAAAAGAACTTTTTAGATTGCAACATTATTTAAGGCCAGACTAGTTACATCGTTCCAGACAATATGGTCATTATCAGATTTGAAACACCACAAATCTTCCCAGAAGAAAATCGTATCTCATATCAAGCGGTGGACTTTTACTGGCCGATGGAATAGAAATAATTAATCATAATAATACATGCATATACATCTATATATATAATAAAATTAAAGTTTTAAAGACGTTAATAATTAATTGAATTGTTAACCTATACGTGGTAGAGCCATGCTGCAGCTATATTATAGTTGTAGCACGTATGGGTCGGCTCTACCGGGGTACTCTCACTGAATACCAGCATAAAATAGCAGCTTAATGCTGCTGTTTCGTATGGTGAGTGTAGAGAACTGGATACCCTTTTTACTGGAAATGAAGCATTCCATCTTAGTCCTCAGAAGTGACAACGTATCTGCATTTTGATTTTTGATCGAGGATAAATGTAGGTGTCTATAGGCCACAGCATCGTCTTACCGTCAGGTGGACTGTGTGCTCATTTGTCACCCATATTCTATACAAAAATCTCAATTAAAACAATAAATAATTCTTAAGAAATATGTGATTCGTGTGATTTCTTAAGAATTATTTATTGTTTGTGTGTTATGTGATTCGTGTGGCAATTAAAATACTCAATTGATAAGGAGTGTCTGTACTGCAATAGAAATTTTGACATGTTATTAATAAGTTTCGGTTTTGGCCGAAACTGAGACCGATGCCGAAGATTCGGTTTCGGTTTCGGTTTTAGCTGAAAATTCAGTTTCGGTCGGACACAGTTTATATAATCTGTTTACAAGGATATCCATAATTTAAAATATTATTACATTTTAATACGCTTCAGGGATTTACCACCAATATACACTTGTAGTAAATCCACCAGTAAACAGTTTCAATCCTAAGAGTAGAATAATAGGGAATAAAACCTTGAACTTGTAATATTCCTTAGTCCACTTAACAAGAAATTAAAATTCAATAAAAATAAAGCGATTTCTAAAAAGAATAAATTAATTTCCACGTAATAGCTTCTGACGTTGTGGTTTTAATTTTTCTATATACTATGTTTTAGCATCAAGTTCATAAAGTACGAGTATAATTTTGAAATATTTTATTCGGTTTATAATTGATAGGCCCATGCTACAGCTACTTGTATATTAATGTTGTAAAAGTGTCGTATGTTGTAAGTGGGTTGGCTGGACTGGGGAAGGTCCACGCTCTCACAGAATATCAGCGTAGAATAGCAGTTTAATGCTGTTGTTTGTTATGTAACAGATGAGCCGCATGCTCGTTTGCCTTCTCTTATATAAAAAAAAACCGGATGCCCTTTTTAATGGAAACGAGGCATTCCATCTTAGTCCTCTGGGGTGAAAATGCATCTGCATTTTGATTCTAAATAGAGGATAGATGTAGATATCCATGGATCACAACATACACTTACTGCTGTGTGGAGGCGCAAAATAATTCATCACCCAATTTCATTTCGAAACGTTTTACCTGGTAGAGCCATGCTGCAGCTATATTAGTAGTACTATATTAGAGCTGTGTCCCGCAGTTTCACCCTTTTACTGGAAACGAGGCATTCCATCATTCTCACGGGTGACAACGCATCTGCAATTTGATTCGTAATCGAGGATAGATGTAAATGTCTGGGCCACAGCAACCACTTACCATCTGTGTGATTTATAGCTTTCTACGTATATATAATAGACACCGAGGTGACTCTACAAGTGATCCAATTAGGCTAATTTTGGCACCTAGCATTATTAATGATGTTCCTCAATGAAGCCCACGCAAACGAAGTCGCGGGTAAAAAGCCAGTGTAAAATAAAAGCAGAGGCTTTTCCAAAAGAAATTCCTTGTTTAAATGTGATGTATGTAATGAGTCGCAAGTTCTTTAACTTATGAAAATCATTTCATCAGGTATCACGGTCACTGTCTTCTTTATGCGCAAATGCGGCCGACACGTGGTCAGCTTTGCAATCGGAGAGAGCCCGTGTGATTCAGTTGGAGAGCGCAGTACTGGCACAAAGTCTACAGCTGGAGAGAGAAGGTCGTGTTCGTACGCAACTGGAGAGACGAAGAGCTTTATTGGAGAGAGAAATCATACGCACTCATCACACACCTACCTCAGAATGTTCTTTGATGAGTAATCGAAGCTTGTTAATATAACCTCGAAAAGGAATAATGAAATAATTGATTCGAAATTGTTACAGTTTTCTCATTTTTATTCGTTTTATTGTAAATGTACTTCAAATTCTATATTTAATTAAACTTGACTGTTGCGAAAATTACTATGTGACTAAAATAAACACAATTCGACTTATTTTATTGTTTACTTTTATAACAAAATAAATTATGTTTATCTGATATGCTAAAAAGGAAACGAAACAGCACAAGCTCCTTACTTTTCATTCGAAGCAAGTAGTATCCGTCACTATTTTCGAGTCTATGTATGTATGTATTTGGCACGCTCTGTAGCCTAAACGGCTTGATGGATTTTAACATAAGGAGTGTCGTTCAATTGGCCTCAGTTGTGAAAGTCACATATAAAAAAAATTCTTTTCAGTAATCTTTTACGCAGTTGGGTTTTTTTAATTACTGTTTTAACCATCGAGCTTGTTGTTATAATACTTAATAATCATTATCATCATTACAGTCCTTTACAAGTTCACAGCTTAACATGGCCTAAGGAATGTCACAAAAAATATAATAATTTATTTTTATTATATCAAATTATGAACAATTATTCAAGTATCTATAGTAATATTTACCGTGGGATGGCTGCGTAAGTGAAACAAAAGTGTCTACCTGATAGTTCTTTTAGACTCAGATAACTCCGATTAATGACGTTATAACCATAGATAATACACGATATACTGGGTATACCTATATCGTTAGTTTAATTTATTAACTCATATCAGACGTAAAAAGTTTTTAGGCCATAGACAACAAGCAGCGTCAAATGTCATCGCAAATCCGTCTACCAACAGCGGCGATTAAGTCAAATCCTTCCCATTATGAGAAATGTCCATATCTAGCAACTTGACTATATGAAGACCAATTTGAAGTTATTAAACGAATAAACATACGGGGTTATTTTTCAATAACCAGCCAAATTTGCAGAGAAGGTTCAGAAAAAGTAATATAGGCAAACAGTGAAGAAAAATTAATTTAAAAAAATCTTAATAATTCTGTCCTTTTTATCTTTTAAATTCAAAATACGTGGTAACGCATTATTTTAACAGATTTTACTGCGCACACTCACATTAGTAAGGGTCGATCGGTAGGCAAAAACGTTGCTGCCCATAAATCACATTCAATTTGGGATAATTTCAAATAAAAGTAAAAGCTCAGAATAAATAATAGTACTACGTACAGAAGTTGCACTCCTTTGATGTTGACTGCTTGCCGACATTTTAATAGCCTACATAGTTATTATTAATCAGATAAATCGCGCAAGCAAGCTAAATAAAACTTTATCGCTGCGCGCGAGTGTCCGTATTACTTTGCAACTTTGCATCTTTTCTCCTTCCTACGTCACAACGGACTTTCCGTGGTTACTAAGGGTTGTTAATAAAGAGTAAAAAAATACATTGTGAAATTGTAAGTAAGTTACTTAGATAAAGTAACTATTCTGACTATGATCGACCATATTTCCGCTACTATGTGAGTTCTGTGATACCCAACGCATGCAACTTGCAAGGCCATTCGTCGGGAATCGCGATGCTTGGCTCGTAAGAAATAGGCAGATAGTGTAAACAACAAATAAACTCGAAATACGATTCCTAACAGAAATGTGATCGTATTCTACTTAGTTAAAAATCTTGTAAACAAAGTTTTAATTTCAGTATTTTCTGTTATTATAACTTAAAATATTTTAATTACAAAAGACAAGGGTAGTGAAGTAAATTTCAACTAAGTTTTGTAACAAAGTACTTAGGTATTACTTCTGTAGTTAAATTATTACTTAATTCTTTTTTCGCTATAAGTACCTATCTAACAAAAAAATGAAATAAATTCACCTTTCATTATCCTTCGGTAACTTAAATAATGATATATCTGAATCCTTTTATTTGCTCATTAAGCATCTATCCACGCAATAATTATAGTAGGAACAACGTTTTGCCATTATAATTTATGAAATAGATAGGTAATATACATGTATATTATTCTTAAATTACATTAAAACTTTTTCAACTATTTTATCCTACAATTAAATATACTAAACACTAAACAAAAACTATTTCGATGAGTATTTCAACAAGTATTTACAAAAAACTATTTACGTAAACAGCGTTAAAACATTCCATCGCCTAGAACGCGCTAGCCCCGACTGCGTGTCTACCCCGGGGCGCCTCGCGATTGTAGGTAATTCTTTCACGCAGGTAGCAAGAGTGACAGAGGCCTGGTAGAAGCCTGATTTACTCGTATTTTCAAAAACTGCAATAACGGTATATCATTATTTATATATTTGAACTTAAGTTTAAAATTTGGCTACTTTTTAAAAAATAACCCTGTATATTATGCTATTTTAATGTTACCTGCCATTATGGTCATCAATAAGTAACATGAAAAATGAGGACACAATTAATCATTAATAATGTAATATATTTCAGAAACAAAAATTTACATTCTGTGGCCAGCTAGTTCAAACATTTTAGTTTTCTTTTCGTTTCTAAGTTTACTAAATAACTGTAAGTTTTTAGTAAGTATTTTCTCCCGTGAATTTTCGACACTGTGTGTACTTTTTAAGAAATAGTTTGGCTTCAATTCTATTGAATTCAGGTTTACATGTTGATCCGGATAACGGCTTCCTGTATCCATATTATTTTTATATTTTAAATTACCATCTTCATACAATTCTTCGTTCAATGAACTAGAAATATTCTGTACTGAATTTTTATCGTTGTTGTTGTTCTTCGAAAATTTTCTCTTGACAGATGGATACAATGTTTGATTTTTATTGCGTGCATACTCATCGAGCTGATCACGTTGTACCTCTTCAGTTATAAAATTTCTTTTGAGTGGTACTTTGTCTTCATTCTTTATGTCTTTTGACTCGAATGGTGTTTCCATTTCATCTTCAAGAATTTTAAGAACTTGGTCAAAGTTGTTTAAAGTTCTTTCCTTTTCTAGCTTATTAAAATGGGATTCATAATTAATTATTTTTGTTTCAAGTAAACGGATCTTCTCTTCATATTGTTTCTTTTGCAAATCAGACTTCTGAGCTTTATTTTCTAATGTCAAAATTATTTTTTCCAATTGTGATATTTGGTTATTTTTTGTCTCTAAAGTACTTACAAGAGAATCTATTTCCACATTCTTCTTTGAAAATTGTTGATTAAGCTGCGAAAATAAGTATTTACGTGCTTGCAATGCTTCTCACTATTAGATAATTATATTCTTAAAAAATAATATTTTAAATTGGTTTATAACTATAACGCTCACTTGTATGGTAGGTAATTAACTTTATGAAAAGCATGAGTGACTTTTATAAAAATTGTGTTTCAGGGTGTCAAATGTCATAGCCGCCTGTCTATTAAGTATTACAAATAGACTGCATCGTTGGTCTAGGGGTGAGAGAAAGATAGATAACAACGGTGCATACTTTGATTAATTAAATATATTATACAAAAAAAAATTGACTTTTTATTCCTCCCGTACAAAACGCCAATTTCATATGTAAGTAATATTAAGACATAGATACGTATATACTATAGAATATGAATATATTTTATTTTATTGCTTTCACTGTATGTGTATAAAACTGACATACCCAAGAAATACTATAGTCAGAAGCGTAAACGGACTTCTTATACTTATAGATTTTACTGCAAGGGATTTTAAATCGAATCATTACTTGTGATGAAAAGTGGATACTGTACGATAATCGGAAGCGCTCGTCGCAATGGCTGAACCCTGGAGACCCAGCCAAATCCTGCCCTAAACGAAAATTGACTCGGAAAAAGTTACTTGTGAGTGTTTGGTGGACTAGCGCCGGTGTCGTTCACTACAGCTTTCTAAAATCTGGCCAAACGATTGCAGCAGATATCTATTGTCAGCAACTGCAAACCATGAAGGAAGAACTAGCTACTAAACAACCGAGATTGGTCAATCGCTCTAGGCCACTGCTGCTTCCCGACAACGCAAGACCACACAGTGCACAACAAACAACCACTAAGTTAGATGAGCTACAATTGGAATGTCTGCGACATCCACCGTACTCCCCGGACCTTGCTCCAACAGATTACCATTTTTTCCGGAATTCGGACAACTTCTTACAAGGGAAAAAAATTCAACTTCGATGCGGCAGTCCCAACCGCCTTCAAAGAGTTTATTGATTCTCGCCCCCCTATTTTTTTTAGTAAAGGGATCAATGAACTACCTATGAGATGGCAAAAGTGCATAGATAACAATGGTGCATACTTTGATTAATTAAATATGTTTTACAAAAAAATGACTTTATATTCCTCCCGTACAAAACGCCAATTTCATATGTAAGGACCTAATACTTACAATAAAAATGAAAACATTACAGAAAGAAATATGTACGGTTGAAATCGATTATAACGACATAGGGACCATCCAACTAAGGACGCTATATTCGATAGTTAATATGGCTATTTAATGATATTTACGTTTCTGTTTAAATAGACTGATTAGTAAATAAAAATAAACTGTATTCGCATTTAGGATTTTGAGTGGAACCATATCTAGCCATTTTCCATTTGACTGCCCGGTCTCGGATCGAGACAAAAAACAAAATCTGTTATTGTGTTTTTCTGTCAAGAAATTCTCTGTAACAGCCCGGAGGCAAAAAGTTGGCGGTGTTACACCCTCGTGCTTCAAAAGCACGTAAACCGTTTATCCTGCGCCTGATCTCTCTCCGGTCGTGTCAGATTTCCGTCCCATTCGACTTTGAGGATGAGGGAACAGATAGAGCACCAGTGCTTGCGCATATACTCGGGCATTATAATCCTGCCTGCGCAGATGGCTAGTCTCCATTGAGACGGGTCGCCGTGAATGAAATTCGGTCTGGAGAACTTTTTTTTTATAGAATAGGGTGACAAACGAGCTCACAGTCCACCTGATGGTAAGTGGATGCTGTGGCCCATAGACATCTACATTTATCCTCAATTAAGATGGAATGCCTCTTTTCCAGTAAAAAGGGTCTCCGGTTCTCTACACTCACCATACGAAACACAGCAGCATGAAGCTGCTATTTTACGCTGGTATTCTGTGAGAGCGTGGTCCTACCCCGGTCGAGCTGACCCATTCGTGCTACAACCATAATATAGCTCCAGCGTGGCTCTACCACGTATAAAAACATTATTATTACCTAGCCATTTTGTCGCAATAACCAATCCGATGTCAGTTAACTGCTTTTGACTGTATTTATTAATATGTTTTAAATATTATTCAATGTAGCGAAATTTTGTATTCAAAAAGGCCAATTATTATTAATGTGAGCTATAAAACTAGTTTTAAAGAAAAGGTGTTTATACGTGGTAGAGCCATGCGGCAGCTATATTGCAGCACGAATGGGTCGGCTCGACCGGGGAAGGACCACGCCCTCACAGAATACCAGCGTAAAATAGCAGCTTAATGCGGCTGTGTTTCGTATGGTGAGTGTAGAGAACCGGAGACCCTATTTACTGGAAAAGAGGCATTCTATCTTAGTCCTCACGGCTGACAACGCATCTGCATTTTGATTCCCAAACAAGGATAGATATAGATGTCTATGGGCCACAGCAACCACTTACCATCAGGTGGACTATGTGCTTGTTTGTCACCGTTATTCTATAAAATATGAACAAACGGTACGCATTCTTATATATTTTAAAAAGTTTACCTCAGATTCTACATTATCTCGCAATTCTAGGTTATTTTTCAATTGTTTAATAATTATGGCTTGTTCTTCCATATCTTCAGTCAATTTTTTTATAAGATCGTCTTTTTCTTGCAACCTTTGATTCTGTGTCTTCACAGTCTCACATATTTCCTTTAATTCAATATCTTTGTATTGCATTTTTTCAGAGATGTCACGATTCTGACGATTGGTTTCAAGTAATTTTTCGTTTTGTTGATTTATCTTGATAAATAACAAATTATGATTATATTAGTACAAATGTAGTGTAATAAGTGGATATCATAATAACTTATAACAAAATTTACATCATATACCATTTCAAGTAGCTGATCAATATTTTCATATCCACCGAATTGGTTCTTCAATCGCGTGATAAAATCTTTAAGGGAGGACAATTCAGTCTCATAATGTTCCATTTTAGTTTCACTGCAAATTTATATTATTTACTAATCAATTGAATGACTATAAGAGTACCAGTATTTGCACATTGTTAGTAAATTCATTGCTAAAATTGGCTTTTGTCTTTGCTGTTTTATAATTTTGAAGCTTGTCTGGTAGATAAAAGTTAATAGAACATAAGCTTTGACAGATTAAATTTCACATTTACCTTTCTTGCAGTTGATTTCTCAAAGAATCTTCATGGTTTTCAAGTTTTGCAGTATATTGTTGTTGCTGTGCTAAGTCTTGTTTTAATTTCAATATTTCTTCTTGAGATTGTTTCCAGTGATGCTGAAATAGTAAGTAATTAAATAAACACTAAATACCACAAAACATAATTTTATAACTTTAATTTATGGAATTACTTACTTCTATTTCAGTCCTAGCATCAGTTTGTTGAAGCAATTGCATTTTATAATTTTTTGCTTCTAAACATGTCTTTTCCAACTCTTTCCGTATATTAGCATGTTCGTCTTCCAATGTCATTACGTTATCTGAAACAATATTTGTACAAGTTTTACAAGATTGGCACAAAATGTTGGTTGTTCAGAATTTTTGAAATTCATACTTATTATTTGCTTATAAAAGGGATTTGAAGTATAGAATATTATATTAAAATACTTTAACATTTCAACCATGGCCGTAATAGGAAATAGTCCAAATTTTACAAATGCTAACCTGAACTGCATACTGCAACGTGCTAATTGATGGATAAAATTCTAGTGAGAGACCGATAGCCGAAAATCAATTAAAAAATGCTAAACCAAAATATTACAGACCAGTGATGGGGCTGGGATATTCACTCTTAGGTCACCAACTCGCTTGACTTACGTGGTGAATAAATCATCAAGACGTAACGCTTGGAAGACACACTGTATTGTGTCGTTTTAAATATTTATTGTTGGACATTTTGCGTGTTAATCTGTTACCTGCTAGCTGTCCCATGATTTGTCTGATCATAGTCAACTAAACTTTTACGTGATCTACGAGGATATAAAACGTAATAAAATATTGATCTTAAGTACGTGCATCACGATATTATCTATCTTCAATATCTATATCTATATACTATAATAAAACTCTAACACGACGTCTGTCTGAACACGCATCACGCAAAAACCTGTGAACCGATTTGAATGGGACTTTCATTGGCAGATAGCTGATGTTATAAGGAGTAACTTAGGCTACTTTTATTTTAGGAAAAGAATTAGGGTTTCGCGCAAAAAAATTAAAACCCATGAAATCCAATCGCAATAAATTCCAAGCAGGCGAAGTCGCGGGAACAACTAGTCACAATATAAATATTAAGCAAAATTATTACAAATTGGCTTGATACTAACTTAACTGTGACTCTATTTGTTTCAACTTTTGTAAAAGGTCTTCATTTCGTGATTCAGCCTCCAACAGTTGTGCACAAAAATGTGACTCTAGTTTCTTTTTTTCTTCAACTTCAATATTATATTTGGTTTCTGTTTCAGCTAATTTTGCCACGTTTGATTTCATTTCTATCTCCATTTTTTGAAGTGACTCGTCATAGTACATTGAAAGCTCTGTGAGTTTTTTCTCAAGATCATCTTTCCTGTGTTTTTATTTTAATTAGAAGATAAAAGTATTTTACGAAATAATTGTCATATTTAACTTTAGTTACTTACTCAATTTGTAGTTTTTTACGATCATGTGCTATTTCCTCCAAATTAGCTGTGTTTTCTTTGACAGATACATTTAATCTCATTAGTTCGTCGTCGTAATTTCTTTGTAGCTTTTGGTTCTAAACAAAAACAGTATGACGTTAGGAAATGACTTTTAGAAAATATCAACAATAATATCTAATGTAATATATAAAAATTAGTTTTTGTTACTTCGTATTTTATGCGCTGCCATACCATTCATCAGATTGTGGTGAAACTTTGTCAACTACCACAGAATACCAGCGTAAAATAGCAGCTTAATGCTGCTGTGTTTCGTATGGTGAGTGTAGAGAACCGGAGACCCTTTTTACTGGAAAAGAGGCATTCTATCTTAATCCTCACGGCTGACAACGCATCTGCATTTAAATGCGCAAACGAAGATAGATGTAGATGTCTATGGGCCACAGCATCCACTTACAATCAGGTGGACTGTGTGCTTGTATGTTACCCTTATTCTATAAAAAAAACTTATTGCTTGCACTTGCGCGAAGGTTATAGGTATAGTACAATTAACTTAAATTTGGTGGCGCGCGTATCGCAACAACAAATTTATTTGAAAGTTATATATCCTAATTAAACAATACAAATCTTCCAAATTTAAAACGATATTTCCACAATTATTTCTTCTGCGGCAGCAATGCGCCGGATACCAGCTTGTAGTTTACATATTAAAGTTGATTATTAACGTTTTGATACAGCAATGTGTGGTTTCTAAACTGTATTATGAAAAAAAAACCTAAAAGAGAGGTGTTGGTGTAAGAGGATTTTTCTCAATTATCACGCACGGGTATCGTAAGAGGTGGGAAGCGACTATAGAAAAGGTCAGAAAAACCTCATGGCGTCTAGTGTATGGTTGTACATAAGGCATATAAGCCAGTTGAAAAAACCTACTACTGGAAGCAACATCAAAGGATGGAGCGTGGCAATACTCGTACCGCAGTGGGTTGTAACGAGATAATAGACAAAAAGAAGAATTAGATTGTTATTTAGACACATTAATGAATATTATATTACTTACGTTGCGGCTTTAAAATATATATTTGTTTTTATAGCAAGGCCCGTAATAAAAGATAAAGAATGTAAACAAACTTTAGGGGTGCATAAACGTCATGTTAATACTCAGGGTCAACTACGCCACAAATTTAAAACTTATAATCATTGTCGTCAACTGTATTAAATCAGTAGTGTAGTAGTCTCTTCAGATTCTGAATTAGACACATTTATAACGTCTGTTCGTTTGTTTCGTCACACTGCTTTGTCACACTTGTGTGAAGGATATCGACGCTTTAAACGCAATAATTACCTAGCGACATTTTGGGCTATATTGAGTTATAACATCATTGAAACCAGCAAAAAATTCTCCGTCGATATGTCGTACTCTCGTACCGGAAGAGTTTTGTTGTCGCTTGGTAACTTAAAAAAATCACATTTTCACAGTTTGCGGCGACCAAGCGACTAAAATTTTACCGATTTATGAATAATTTTCACTTGGTAGGTATTCGATTTTAACTTTATACATTTAGTAATTTTTGCCTTAACTCAAATTAATGCGGTTAAACATAAAGTTTTTTTTTTCCTTACGGTTTCTAGGGTATAACTATAATTACTTAAAAAAAAATACCGGATTAAATTTTTTGTTATTTAAGACTTTTTAATACACCTTAATTGTGTACTCATTTTCATTTAGTATTTTTTTCCTAAATGCAACGGACTTAAAGACGTAATATAGTAGTATTTTTCCTCTCTAAAAAGGATATATTTTATCGTTTGGTAATATTTTACCTGCCGTTTTTGTTTACTTTTTTGTTACTTAGATAATTATTTCTGATATGAAATTTGTATAAAAATGAGTTTATCCCTGTCGCATGTATTTTGTTTTATCACTTATACGCACTGTGAAGCAGATTTTGAGTGGCTGTTGGTAACAAAATATCGATTAGTCTTCACCGAACTGTCGCATTAATATGCCAAATATACCTAATAAGTAGTAACTAAAGCTCTAAACAGTTAGGACTTGATCTTAATCGTATTGTTTACTTGAAAGTTAACTAAAATATTTTCACTCATGCTGTTTTGATTGTGAAACGTTTTTGTAATTTTTGAATATTTTTTGAGATCTCAAATTTGTATCTATTTTAAAAACTTGATAGCAATTTTCTTCTTAGTTGAAACTGTGTTTTACCTATCTATACTGATTTTGAAATTACTTATTTTAGTAGTATTAGTATAATAGTAACTATTTTAGTTTATTTTTACAAACAGTTGATTTAAGCTATCTTAAATATTTAACAACAGCCCACATTATTTATAAGATCAGCTATCCATTTTGCGAGAGATTTGTCTGCAATATTCCTATGTTACAAATCTATATAGACGTCATTAACAAAGGGTTAGTCACTGGTCTAAAACCTCCATCAACCCGCACTAGAGCAGCGTGGTGGATTATGCCCTAATTTATCCCTCATCAGATGTAAGATCGATGAGATCGATCAGATCATGGAGGCCCATACTCAGTAATGGGTGATTGCAGATTTCTACAAGGGTTGTAATGATGATGATGATGACGATGTCCGTCGAAAACCTTTGTCCGAAAGTCCTTGCTTTTGTGTAGTAAAACCTTAATTCATTGTTACTTGTTCAAAAATATCCTACACTAGCCTTATTTAATTTGTACTATGATTAAAATTGGCTGGCAGAAAAGTTTTTTAATTTCTATTTACTTATATGTCAAACATGCGCTACTTCTTCAAACACAATTATAAAATAATGAGGTTTAGTTATTTTTACTTGTTTATAATAAAACGTTGATGTCGGTAAGTAACTTTTACCTGTTTGTGATTTTGATGAAATTATTACTAACCGACATTATTTAATAAAATTGAGAAAAATTCGTAATCTTTAAATGCCAGTTTACTAAGCCTTTAATAAGCATCTGAAATTCGTTGGAATCGAGTAGTTATGACTAATAGGCATACGAATTTTTTTCCAAAACAAAAAATTTTAAAATGCTCTAGTGTAAAGTTGCCAACATGTCGCGTGGTAATTATTGCCTTTCAAGCGTAGATATAATATTATGATAAGTATTATAAATTACAAATACAAATATAAATTATTTTGTATTTGTATTTTGTATTATATTACTAACTAGCACACTTCGTCCTTTTTTGTAAAACTTGTATTACGATTATTAATCAAAACCACTTCATCTTTGAGTATTTCTTTTCATAAAACAAAGTAGGTAGAAATAAGAAACATAATAGGATTATTATCATATTTACTGAGTGGTATGACACCTAGTAAATGAAAATAAAAGTAAATTTCTTGTTAATTATTTAATTAGTTAAGTTAATTATTTTTCACGAAATTATTTATCTTAATCAAGTCAAATAGCCAAAATCACTAACAGTATCTAACACACAAATAACTAACAGTAAACTAACAAATAACTAACAGTAGCAGTAAGGGCGGAACAAAAGCATCGAGTCACACTTTAGATCCCATTTAAAGAATCTTTAATAAAAAAAATTACGGCCCAAAACTCCACCGCACCTGACTCCTTCCCAGTATTTATTTGCCTACCACTAGCGATCCGCCCCGGCTTCGCACGGGTGATTTCTGGATCTCAACAACAGCGCCACCTACCGAGTTCATATGTGAATGTAAACCATCTAGTGACCCATTCAAACACAAAAAAAAATCATTAAAATCGGTCGAGCCGTTTTTGAGTTTTAGCGAGACTAACGAACAGCAATTGATTTTTATATATTATAAGCCGCCTCCACATGCTTGGCAAACAACGACAATTAGTGAACACCAAACAACAAACACGAACGTGTGGATGGGCGTATGCCTGTTTTTGTTTGTGTTTGCCAGTGATCGATATCGGTGTCGGTTTTTGTGCACAAATCAAAGGGTGTTCGACAAACGTGTTTGCGATGTATCCAAACGCTTGGCAATCAGTAGTAGGCGCGAGCGGCGGACGGAGTTACTAGTGGTTATTATTATTATTATACCCTACGGTGTGCCATTGTGTATTTAGGTACTGGTGTATTTTATGTTCTTTTTGTTTAATTAAATTCATTTTGCCTTTTTTTTAAATAAAAATAAGTCAACCCGAAAGTAATCGCTGCCACAAGCTCGTCGTCCGCCATGTTTGCCCATTCGGAATATACTAGCACGTTTGCCAAGCATGTGGATGCCGGTTTGTGTTGGGTGATTGTAGTCAGTGTTTGACACGTGTTTGGTGGGTGTTTGTGGCAAACACCAAGCATATGGAGGCGGCTAGAGAGATGAGTTACCTAGTGAACGCCGCTTTTTAGTTTATATGAATGCAAGAGAAAAGACAAAGACGATAAGACGTTTGCAGTCGTGACACAACTTGGTAAAAGAGCCAGTTTATGTTTGTATGGTAAAGTCGATACCTGTTGTTGTAAGAGTTGCATTGCATCTTCCATAGTATGTAATTGCAAGTGGGCTTTATTAACCTCATCTTGCAACTGAGACGTTCTTTCTGTAGCCGCTTTGACTTGACTTTCAGCTCTGGACAAACGGTTTTTCATAGACATTCTTTTGGCTTTTTCTTCTTTTAATTCCTTTTCTAGTTCCTATTTGATTTATTTGTAACTAATTATTTATTTGGTATAATACGTAATTGAACAAAACTACTTACGCGATAAAATCTGTAAGTTTTAGTAGTATTAAACGCGATGAAATCCGTAAAAGCAGTTTTATTCAATGTGTAGTTTTCGCGTAAATATAAGAAATCACTACTAAATTGTCAACGTATAGATAAATAGTTGTAAACACTTTCCTAGAAATAGTCTTTTATAGGTTAAAAAGATTACGAAAATTCCATGATGTTATAATATATTAACCTTTTAAAATATTTTTTTATTTCATGATAATATTCACAAAAAGCGTCCTTCAATTCAGACAACCCCAAACAATATCCTGAATTTTAATTACATAAATAGTAATAATATCAAGTTACGAAAAAAAAATTGACTTGGAAGGTATAGCCTTTTTGGGAGGATTCCAGTTTAAAGCTCCACTCCAAAACACCAATAAATCAGTTAAGTCACTAATGTTTCAAAAGACATTAACTGTCACCAACTCCTACATAATACAATTCAAGATACCGTTGGGAAGGGAACGGATGCTTGAAGGGCTCACAAAAATGCCGCTCAATATAAATCATATTATATCAATATTCAAGTATTAACCATATCAAAGTACATGACAATTTAAAAATAACTTTTCAATACCTCAACCCTTTTTCTATTACAATGCGATCTTAAGTTTTCCGCAGTAAACAGTTGCTTACGAAGATCAGCGTTCTGCGAATTTAACTCTGATAACTTGCAAGTCATCTTTTCTGATTGTAAATGCATCGCCATCGTGTCGTTCACACTTTGCCTGCCAATAATAATTATATAATGCAGTTTTATAGATAATATCTATTAGATCCCATAACTTTTACGATTGTTAATTTTACCTTATGTACTGTTCAATTACTTGAAGCTCTTGAATACATTCAGTTTTTACGTTTCTTAAGATAGCGGCCAACATTTCATTTTCCGAATAAAATTCATTAATTTTTTTAGTAAGAGTGTGGCTGCTCACCTGTCGTGTAAGTTAAAGTTAAAGAATCGTTTGTAATGTGACAATAGGGTATTACACCTATTTTCAAATAGTGTTTTAAATGAATCCTAGAGTGTTAATGAAACACCCTAATTTTTATATAAATTTTTTTTAAATCGAATAGTGCCATAAAATTTTTTTTTAATTTATCGTTTTAAATTTTCGCGTGGAAACGCTAGCCGCCATGCTTTTAAGCTCGTGACGTCATTGTCTTAGTAAATAAAGCGATTTTGCAAAGGGCTAAGATATTTTGGATGTTTAATAATGAGTTATCATCTTTATCATTGGTATGTTGTGCCTGAATTCAAAAATACGAGCATAAGAACGCCGGGGAACAGAATAGAATAATTTTTATTCAATATAGATCACATGTGTATTTCTTATTGAAAGTCATTTTTTACTTTACCACAAGTTCGAAAAAAACCCTGTCCTGGGAAGCACCAGCAAGAAACCCAGCGGGACTTTTTTTTAAGTAAATTTTACATTGATGGTTGTACAAACTATTTACAAAATTTATTTTAGAAACTGCTTGGAAATTGAAAACTGCTTGTCCTAGTGTTTACAGAATGTATATCACTTTTTTTACTAAAACTACCTTTGTTTTTGTGAACATACATTAAATTTTTGTAAATATACTGAGAGGCCAAAGTTAATATATTTAATTCTTTAAATTTATCTCTAAGAGACTCTCGGTTTTAGATTGTAAATAGCTCTAATGGCCTCTTCTGTAATATACTAAATGTGAACTTAGTCTGCTTGCTAGTTTGGATATATATGGGCCCCACTGAAGCTTTGCGTCGAGTGATGCCAAGAAAAACAATGGATTCAACAGGGCTCAGTTCTTCCCCATTTAAAAACACATTGGTATTCAGATTTTTAACATTCGATGTTATAAATTTAATACATTTAGTTTAATTTCCGTTTAAATGTAGATTATTAACGTTAAACCAATGCAGTAATTTTGATATAGCATTATTCACTTCGTCACATTTAAATGATTGACGTTTAAGTTTAAAAATCAAGGAAGTATCATCAGCAAATAATACTATATCATGATTATCCCCTACAAGTGAAGGTAAGTCATTAATATATACTAGAAATAGGAATGGGCCGAGAATCGAGCCCTGAGGGACTAGTACAGGTGACCCGGAAGAACTTTTACCATTGATAATAACTTTCTGTATTCTATTGTTTAAATATGAAATAATAAGTTTAAGCGCTGTGTTTGTGACACCATAGTACTGTAGCTTCCTGATTAATATATCATGGTAAACACAGTCGAAAGTCTTGGAAAGGTCACAAAATATACCCAAAGCATCCTCTGAATTCTCCCATGCACAAAAATATGTTTAATAAGCTCAACTCCAGCGTCAGTTGTCGAGCGACTTCTTGTAAAACCGAATTGATTTTTATGTAGTAATTTATTAATATTAAAGAAACTTAACATCCTATATAATTTTTTTTTTAAATTTTACTAAATGTTGGTAGTACAGAAATTGGTCTAAAATTGGCGGGGTCTAATGTACTACCAGATTTAAATAAAGGTATGACTTTAATATGTTTCATTAAATCAGAAACACACCAGATTCCAATCCTGTCCAGATTGCAATCCCTGTATGTAAGGCAGTGTGAACAAGACAATTTTGTGTACATTTAAGTTATTAAGTTATTCAATATATCTTAATAACTGTTTGTTGTTTACACTGCCTCTTCTACCAACAACAATTATTATTGTACTATTTGGGCAAAATTTAGTTACTATAATTTTATTTAGGATGTCACTAAAAGATGCTCCAGGCATGCAGCAATTTGTATCGGCATTGTCATAGAGTTTTGGTGGTGGTATAATATTATCAGCACACACCGACTCTGAAGAAGCTGGTATTGAATGCTGACACTCACATTGATGTTTAACTAAGGAGTCAAAACGCTCCTCATTATATTTACATGTCTTAACCAGATTATCCATAGCCAGTATGTGTTCTTTTATTTCGTTTTGGGCTGATTTATATTTATTGGACACAGTTTGCAGGAAGTTAGTAAGTGATAAAATCTCTGATTTAAAGCACTCTACGTCAGTCTCATAGCATTTTTTTATGTTATCCACCTCAATTGAATACAACTTGAGTTCATATATCAATACCTGCTTTTCTTTACATACATTTACATAATTTTTGGTATTAATCTTATTTATTATTAATTTTTGTACAATCCTTATGTATTTATTAACTTTTATATATTTCTTCAATTTGGTTTTTCTGCAATTAATCCTTACTGTGTTTCCTGAAGTGGAAGAGTCGTCACCAGTCAAATCTATTGTTGCAGATTGCTGTAAAATTCTTGAAGTATTACATAGCACAAGCTCAGAGAACAGGCTTTGAGTCTGGGAGGTGTTAAGGTTATCTATATATGTTTTAAATTGTGTTATTTGCTCATTAGCCTCATTCAACTGTAACTTCAATGAAGCAATAAACTTTAGGGCTTCCTCATTCCTCATTCCTTGCTGCATTGGTCAAACTCATTAATCGTTCCTGTAGCTGATCTCTTTCTTTTATAACACTTGTGTATTCTGTATGTAACTTAACCATATTACATTTCAATTGTGTATTTTTGGCAATTACGCTAACTATTTCTTTTTCATTGTCATCCCTTTCTTTAAGCAACAGTTCACTGCTCGTTGGACGCCTTAAGTTCTTGGAGCGCAAGCTGGAGTTGGTTCTCCATCTGGCGCGTCTTGGCGATGCAGTATTCATTTTACTATTTATTATAAATAATAAAAATCAAAGATCGAAAACAGGAGCAGAGTAAGCTAATGTCGAGTTGTTGTTGCTTTTTTACTATTACTTGTAAATACTCAATCTCAAATCAAATTATCGTTAAAATAATTCGAAGAGAAACCCGCAAAGAATGTAATCCAAGTAATAGAATAGATCATTCATTTGTAAAAGGAATGATATGAAATAAGAATGACAATGATTTTAAAACAATGTTCGTTACCTGTCACTTTTGTTCCAACACCAAAATGTTGTTATAATATTTATGTAGCGACTTTCTTAAATATTAAATACAAAGCGGCAGTAATTATTATCTATAACATAAAATTGAGGTGGTTATTATGAATTTACTATATTTAAATTACTAAAATTAATCGGGACCAATTACTTTTACAACTTATCACCAGCAAAGAAAAGCTTAGCTTAGGAAGTTATGGATTCAAGTGCCAACTGATTTAAATATGAGAAATACTTGGTTAAAACAGGCAAGAAGGAACCCAAAGACATTGTCGACAAACGGTAGCGAAGCCTCCATAGAAGCCGTGAAGCCGGGCTTGCCCCATCAAACTGCTCAATCAACAATATCAACTAATAAAATAACTCGTAAACTGTTTCAAACTATTTCAAATTTCCCGCGCGCTCCTCTGTTCTACACAGGTCATGACCTTGTAGCCTTATTATGTAACGTCAACACTTGGGAGATTGCTTTCGAAATACACTGATTCGTGTTCTCTCTGTCTCAAAGCGAATACGCAATGGACTGTCAAAATTATTGAAAGCAAAGCAATATGGATGGACCCCGGTCGCGGCAAAACTATGCGATACTGCTATCATAAAAAGGAGTTGAGTTGAGCGATTAGTCGTCTCTCTCGCACGTGGGCTTTTACCGGGCTTTCGAAGACGATCGCTCCCTTTCTAACCTGTGGCAAAATGTTCTATAATGAAATATAACTACGATTGTTTATATAGCAATTAATATGGAGCAATAAGCTGGGCTTTCGGTGATAGTCGAGCGCGGGGCGTGCAAGCGATACGCTTGCAAGTTCACTTCACATTTCAATGTTTATTCTGTGTGTTTACTTGAGCGAATGAATATTGCGAGTTGAAAATTTATGCTTTTTAAAGATTTTTAGTGAAAATGGAGGATAATAGTGTTTCTTGTGATGAATTAACGTGTGTTAAAGTGCTAATCGGCGAGGAAAAGGTAAAATCTTTAAACTTTATTGAGAAAAAACAGCTCATATCCACGCCGAAACCAACGCCTGATCTGTGTATTTCTCAGACGAGTAAAACCCACAAATGGCCATTTAATATATCTGTTTACAAAACTCTTTGGATTTTTGGCTGCTCACATACCAATAAGTTGTACTATTGGTGCTGCATATTCTTTTCCAATGACAAAACAGCTTGGAATACTATTGGATATGATGAAAAACTAATTGATTTCATTGTCTTCCTCCCATGAATTAAAAGACCGCAATGTTTTCGAATTCATTGGCTTTATAAACGAAAATAATCTTGAAGAGGCCTTTCCCCAGCTTTTAAATTTAGCTTATCTTGTCGTAACTACTCCAGCCACAAGTTCCTCCGCGGAACGTGCTTTCTCATCACTGAAGCGTATCCATACTTATTTGAGAAATACACAAGGTCTTATCAATTATCGCAATTGAAAAACAGTTATTGGTACAATTAAAACTTTCACCAACATTTTACGCGAACGTAATCAAATCTTTCCTTAAGAAAGAGAGACGATTCGATTTAGAATATAAATAATTTTTTTTTAATTTTGTACATAGTTTGTTTGTACTTTTTTAATGCTTTTCTTTTGTTCATGTATTGTATTGTATGTAAATGTCTTTTTCTTTCGCTCAAGCAAACCGAAACGGCTTTTTTCAAAGCCACCGAAGGTATGCAATGGCTGATATCTCATACAATCTATCTAGCAGTAGTATGCCTTCTGTGTGCTTTATTAAACACGTCCTCGACAGCACTGAATATGAAACTGAAGAGTGGAGACAGATCAAGATTGGTGTATTTTTATAAAACTGCTAAAAACAACAGAACCATATCTTGGGCTTGCCCTAGTTTGGAGCCCTAGCTTCGCCACTGTCTACAAAAACTAGACTATACTTCTGTGAAGATCACTTTTATGTAAGTATGATTTATATTTAATACTATCGTTTATATAAAACAAAACATCATGAAGTGATATGTATTGCAAGTTTAATAATGAATAAGTTATCTTAGATATAACTAATGATTGCTAATGATTGTAATCATAGATAAACATAACAATGTATTATCAAAAGACTCTCTGACCTGGTAGTGTTATTGTATAAACAAAAGTTGGTAATAGGCACTTACATTGATGTTTTAACATTCCTCAACTCTGCAGAACAAAATCGGGATTGCACAAAAAATCTGCCACTATCAATGTATTTATCCTTGGTAGATTAGTATTTTTTGCTTTTACGAATCCGTCTTCCATGACGCCATTTCAATAAAATACGGAATAAAAGTCAACAATAGTGATAAAAACTTGAAAAATGTTGAAATAGCATACAGCACATTAGCTTGTTTACTATAAAATTGACGTCACGACGTAATCTAATATGGCGGATAGCGTTTTTTTCAATTAAGATTTTTGGTTTGGATGCTTGTCTTTTAAGCCATTTCTTTATTTACCTCAGTATCAAGTGCTAATAATCCTTTATAATACACTGCTTCACAATTTGTTGATGACCAAAACTCCGAATAGCGTTTTGGAGATTTGAGGTACAGATAAAAAAATCATTCTTGAAATTGAATTATAAAATTAATAATGCATTTCTATGAATAGAAATCAACATTTCTCGTTTACATTTTACAAAACCTATCATAAATTTGTATTTATTGACTTTTTATATATATTTTTAGATAAATACCTTATTATAATATACTTACATACAACAAACATAGCATATTACAAACGATTAATAAATAAACGAATTTTTAGATATCAGATTAGGTGTTAACCAAGCAAATATTTCAAAAAAGAAATCAATTTAAATAAGAAAATTATACTTTCAAATTTTGGGTATAAACCTGTGATTTCAAAGAACCAAACCAGTCAATGATTTCTTTCCTTTTCTCTAGAGCTTGTTCACATGTAGTTATCAATTTAGACGGCATTTTGTACAATTTTTGAATATCTACAGGAAGCATGTTATTCACTGAATATGGGGTGTCTGAAACATAAAAATAACAGCCTTTATATCTTACGAGATAGAAGTCTTCTCTTAATCCTGAGAGAGTTTAATGGCGAGGAAGAATCTGTTGCGCTACCCCAATTTTATTTTCTACCGACTTCAAACAGGAGGAGGTACTCAATTCGACTGTACATTTTTTTATATGTGTTACCTCATAACTTTTTTCTGAGTAAACCGATTTCGATGATTCTTTTTTTATTTGAAATCTAGTGCTTCACATGTGGTCCCATATAAATTTGATCAAGGTCTGACCAATAGTTTTTGAGTTATTCTTAATCGGTTCACTTTGAAAAAGGTTCTGAGGTAACACATAAAAAAACAGTCGAATTGAGAACCTCCTCCTTTTTTTGAAGTCGGTTAAAAAGAGTAGTTATTATGGAAAACTGAAGCAAAAGTCTTTGCCTACGGTCCAGTAATGAACTCTATACATAACAGTTTAACAGCAAGAGTTAATATTAATTACTTTGACATACTGTTTTGGAACTTAGTTTCTGTGCACAGCTGAAGCAACTGCTCAGGAGATAATTTTGCAACATTCATAATGTGTAAATCATCTGTAGCAGGCAATTCTACATTTTGTCCAGACTCTATCATTTTCTGATGAAGAATGCGCAGCGTCGCATAGAGTTCCACTACTATCTTCTGTAAACAAATAAAATGCAACGAAATTCAAAAACTATGTAAAACCGTAAACCAAATCTGGTTGAATCTCGGCTTTTAAATTATCGTCCTCTTAAAAGAAACAAGGCTTGGATTTTTGTTGTCTTATTATTAGGTTAACTATATGATAGGTAAGTAAGATAATCCTTTTATTAAAATGCCTTTTGTTTTAAGAACCACCCTGTTGAAATTTTTCAATTCAATTGTTCAATCACATTCAGGAATTAATTCATTACAATGTAAAGTTCATTGCTTCAGTTTCCCTTTGTTGCCTCTTACAAAATCCACACGATGATATGGAGTAGTGGATTCTCTAACGTGCCACTACAAGATAATAAAAGAATAACATCGTTGAATTTTTAATAGTGTAATGTAATATTCCGTTATAAGAAGAAACTAGGATATGACAACTTTTATAGTAGGGAGAGACTGGTCCCACGTACGCAACGTATGCGATGCAACGCTCCTACGTTAGTGTACACACTTACTTGACCTACATATGCAACGTACTCAGTATTGCCAACAATTAAACTAGCTCTCCACCAGATTCAACTTCTAAAACCACCAGAAAACCACAAAAAAAGCGACCCTACACTAGTAATCCCAAAATTTTCCACTAAATAAATTTTTGCTTATTATGAAAGAAAAACTTAGGTATATTAGTAATTGTTTAATTTTATTATTACATACTAGGTAACAATTTATTAAATTTCTATATAAATAAACAATAAATCTATATAGGTACAATTAATAAATCAACAAGTCAACATCTATTTATTATTTAATCAACTGCTATTTTAAATATCTTCTTCAGATGAATCATTTTTGTCGACACGATCAACTTCGGTTTCAGATTGATATGATATTTTGGTATAATTTGTTTTACAACGCTCATCGGAATTTCCAATTCGAAAACATTTTCCTACCAACCTCATACCGCAGCGTACTCTTAATATGGCTGTTAAAGGATTTAATTTAATTCTATTCCTCTGCTTGTCTTTTATTACGAGTAATCACAAAAGTCGCCAATAACTCAAATTTCAATTCAACTGGGATGGATCGTCTGACGCACGTCATGTCTCATGAATCATTTTTGCCTACATAGTAAAAGCAAATTCTTCTGAAATGACGTAGATATATACTTCGAAACGTATAAGTGACTTAAAAGTCAAGTGATAATCTTTCCACAAATTGAAACTTAATTCTACTGACCCACTAGAAAATACCACCAGCTGGAGAAATATTGCACCACTAAAAAAAGGGTCGAAATAACCAGTTTTAGTAGAAAAACCAATAAGTTGACAACACTATTGGGACATCCCCTCCACCTTCCCACGCCGATCTAGACATCGCAGATCGACGTTGCGTCGGACGCGTGTGTTTGCGTTGCATACGATAAGTATGTTTCTAATGCATAGTTTTTCATACAAAATCAAGAGTGCATACGTTGCGTACTTGGGACCAGTTTGATCTCCTCTTACTCACGCGGGCGCGGTGCAGCGTCAACAAAGCTCTTGCGACCGACATATGACGGTCAATACATACAAGAACGTTCTTAATTTCAGAGAGTGATAATGAGGAGCATATCTAAAGGAGCGACAGTGGCAAATGCCACAAATATTTAATGGCTTCCTATAGATGATAGTTTAACCTTTTCGTTTACGCCAGTCGAGACCAGATCGAGGACGGGCAGCAACGTCAAAGGTACGAGTCGTCTGGAGCTGCAATTGTCAATGCGCCTGCCAAGAGCGACGATAAAGGCAAATCCTCCCATACAACAGGTAGCCAGCAGTAGATTTTACGGGTTGTAAAAGAAGAAGAATAATGAAGAATTCATACGTGGTAGAGCCATGCTGCAGCTATATTATGGTTGTAGCACGAATGGGTCGGCTCGATCGGGGAAGGTCCACGCCCTCACATAATACCAGCGTAAAATAGCAGCTTAACGCTGCTGTGTTTCGTATGGTGAGTGTAGAGAACCGGATACCCTTTTTACTGGAAACGAGGCACTCTATCTGAGTCCTTTCGGATGACAACGCATCTACATTTTGATTCGTAATCGAAGATAGATGTAGATGTCTATGGGCCACAGCAACCACTTACCATCAGGTGGACTGTGTGCTCGTTTGTCACCCTTATACTATAAAAAAAAGAAAAAGCAATTATAAGTTATAAATTGTATTACGACATTGTGTCTGCCCTTAGTGAGGCAGCGATGGATAGTCGAGAAACATTGGTGTTAGAGCTCATAGTAAGGCTAGACAGAAATTACATCTTTGAATGGCTAATGAACTGCCTAATCACGGCGAATTATTTGATAAAATGCGTAACAGAAGAAAGGTATTTAAATCACGCTAAATTAATTAATATGGACAATATAGTGTCATCGCATTCCAAAAATGATTTTAGTGCTTTTTGGCAAAGCATTAATAGGATGAGGGCCTCCCCGTGAGTGTGGGCAGTGTGAAATAACCTAAGGATATTGCCAACCTATTTTCTCTGTAAAATCCACACTGGGGTCATCTCCTTATGAATCGGTGCAAGATGCTGAGATAATCACTGACGAAGCAGTGGACAGAATTAGTGTGAAAGCTGTCGCAAACGTCATAAAATCTATGTCCAGTAGCAAGTCTCCAGTTCATCCAAGTATCAAACATCTACAGCATCACTTCTTCTTCTTCTGCAACAGCCCCTAAAAGTCTACTGTTGGGAATGAGTCTATCCCATTGTAGCGAAGATCAGCCTTGATAGTCACGCCTGACAGGCGGATTTACCAGTGCGGACAGCACCACACGTCTCGCACCTTTGACGCTACTGATAGTTGCTGGTCTAGGCATATTACGTCTGGTATAAGCATAATGGTTATACTGCCATCTATATCTAGTCACATTAGATTATTTAGCCATTTCTTATAGATGCCCCTTATGTCGCCACAATTCTATTTATAATATATGTAATTTAATATTTTTCACCTGTTTATCGTCGAGTTCATTCTTAACTTTCAGGAATTCGCTGTTTTTCTCTTGCCACTTATTTTTTATTTCCCCTATCTGTCCCATTTCTGAAGTTATTGAATCTAAAATGTACAAAAAATTAAATAATAAGTGGAAATTTTTAACGCATAGAATAAACTTAATCGTAGTTGCAATTAAAAACCTTAATTAAAGTGTCAGTAAGTTTAATAAAATAAATAAATACAACTTTATTGTCTGCGAACGGAAAAAAATTGTATAACTTAAAAAGAAACCCGCTTGCTCTAAGTGGTGGGGTGGGCAAATCTTATGAACAATGAATGCAACTTGTATCTAATTGTTTCTATAAACTGTATTTTTTTCTTTTTTTTCTTTTTCCTTTTTAATGCATGTAATTGTAACAATGGTTATCACTGTTTATTCACTGTTAGAACAAATGGTGTTTGCCAATAAATACTTGTCACATTTAACTTAGAATGTAATGATGTAAACAAACGTTGGTGAACCTAATAAATAAAATAAAATAAATCAAGGCCTATGTCCAGCAGTGGATATAAATGTGCATTAACGGTGATATGATCAATCTGTTATAACATAATATGGTAAATATAGCTTTTTCAGCGTGTATGAGCGAATATTCCATGTAACAAAGTAAGTAACAATCACACCAGCTGGCACATTCTTGGAAACGTCTGCAGCTAACAGTTGACTCGAAACAGGTTGTTGAAGTACTTAAATGTAAAAGTAGTTGAAAAATTAAGCTATAAACAAGTTTGTAATTTGTTAACTTACCACTCATATCATTATATCCAAATGTTTCATTTGATTCATCACTTTTTTGTACTTCAATCTCTTCATATCGGTTAATTGTTTCCTGCATAAGAAATATATAAGCATATCATAAAATCGTTAATCGCTTATTAGTGATGTTTTCGATTCCTATTCCAGACCTTAAAACCAACAATATGTCTTTGTATAAATATTGGCTGTATAAATGTGGGATTCTCTAATTCTATAATTATTATACTGGCTCTCTAGAGCGGAACACAGCAGTGTGTATCTATTTAAACGGACTCCTTCTCTGCATAGGAGCAAAAAAACGTCCTACCTAGTAAAACTGATGTTACATCGGGCACAAGTAGATAAGACAATTCTTTTCAATTAAGAAAGTAAAAAGGATAAAAAACCACAAAAAGAGTGTGTGTAAAAACCTTTATACGCGATTGAATTAATAGTTACTAATATTAATAAAATATTATTAAGTAAATCATTAAGTTTTAGATTTGTATATTAAGCAAGCTGAATTTCATAATACAAAATATAAAGTAAACGCTCTTATGCCTTTTTAGCCTAAAACGTAATAACTTTTCGGTGCTTACTATGAAACATTGGCAGTATGATCGTAAACAATATATGTTTTATTTAATTTTATTTAATGTATTTGTAATATATATTTTAAGTCAATTTTTGTTTTGTTGCACTCCTTCTCCATATAAACTTTACTATGCCAAATCTCACACTCATCAGTGCGCGCAATATGCATAAAAAGGAGTACAAAGCTTTCTCTTTACGTACCTAGAAATAAATATAGATAATATAGAAGTATTTATTTATAAATAAATATCCTATACCTATATTATACCTATACTTATCCTATATTTATATATATACCTATACCTATCCTATACCTATATTTATATACCTATAGAACCTATAGGTTCTATTTATTTTTATTGTTTGTTTACTTATTATTTTAGATTCATTCATATGTTTAATAATTAATGAAATATTTATCAATAAAATTATTATTATTATTATTACCTACTGGGCTAGAGAATAGAAATAAATTTAAGTATAATGTATAATATCTGAAAATTTTATATAATAATTTAATATATTAAGCATATAACATACTTAAGAAATACTGTAATAGCCAGTCACTGACTTTAAAAATGCGGAAACTGCGTAAACGGACCATAGATTTAACTGAACGTGACGGAAGTACCTTCCAAATAAGATCAGACTTACTCAGTGGCACCTAAAGAAGTTTTACTTGGAAAACTCAGCAATTATTCAAAAACAAAATTTTACATAAGCGTTTCGCTTTTGAGTTTTCGTCGGCATCGAGGCTTAATATTCGTCCAAAGACTACCAAATATGTATCACATAACGTACGCGTATAGCTACGCAAACGAAGAATATAAATATGTATATACAGCGTACATTATTACAAGTAATATCGTCACCGAACCAAAAAGAATGTCCAATGGAAAATCTAATTCTGGTCTCATTTTGTTTCTCAAGTAATAGAGACCTCAGAATAGCCGAATCTTTTTCGACTCGTTCACGAAATGTATTTATATTTTGTCATAACATCGTCGTACTAAAATCACTCAATATCTGATATAAAAGTACTCGTAAAGTAGAAGTAACTATCAGAAAGTATTGAGCCAACTTTTACTACCGAAAAGAAATAAGTACTCATAACAATACTCGTAACATTTCGGTGTCCCGTAATTACCTCTTAATTAAACAGCAACTAATTTATTTTACTTCTTTATTTATGATGATGATGATATTTTTTAACATTTTTTACCTGATCAGGCAGTGTCTCGCAATTTTTGATCGGATGCAACGTTTTATTGGGTTCTGTAAATAATAATTTCACTTTAAGTGCAAAGTTTTTAAAAACAGCTTAATATATTTATATAATTTTTGCCTATACTACCTCTTTAACAGGAACCGTTATTATCGGCCTTCCGGGTTTACTTGCTTTGCTATAACTGTTATAAATTTGTTTCGTAGCAGTTGCCTGCCTCTAAAACAAAAATTTGACATTCTTTAGCCTGATGCTTAATTTTTATTTTTTTATTTTTTTGAAATAATATTTCTGCACATGAAGGACATCTACAACCAACTTCAAATAAAGACTATAGAAGCGTTGGTCCCTTGAGCACTAAGATAGAATGCCTCACAGTCTGCTAGTAGTGCAGGCAATACTGCTAGGCAGCAGAAATCGGTAAGAGGGAACACTATTAACTATTACTAACACAAATTCCTAGGTAGAAAAGGAATCCTACCACTTCATCATTCAACATCATCATCACAGACAGACTATCAAAGTCCACTGCTGAACATAGGCCTCCCTCAAAGACTGTCTCATAGGGGAGATATTTACTATAGTCACTACGCTAGGGAGGATGGTTGTCAACCGCAGTTTTTATTTATAATTTTGTGTTGTTATCAGGAAACTGCTGCTGCCCATATGTTCCATTTCCCTTTGTCACCAATTTTTTTTTTTTTTATAAAAAAAACACTCACAGGATGACTACGATGATATACCGCCACTACAAGGCATTACTGAAGATCTATAAATATATAAATATAATGCGATAATAAAAATTAAATAAACTATAAAAATAAAGCCCACTATAAATTTTGATTAACGTTGATTATTCAAAAAAGTTTCTTTACATCATAAGTATTTATTACTTTCACTCCTGATGAAGCTCTATCGCGATCTGAACGGACGGATCGCGACGTGTCGTTCTTTCGTGAATTTTGTCCTTTATCAGTTCTAGCTCGGCTAGTAGATCTTGGACGACACTGAAAATAATTTAGTAATTAAGTAACGCATTTAAGGAAGTATTTATGAGCCATGTAAACTAATGTTCCGCAAATTAAATATCATTAGTTTGTCAACTCTCTCTGAATGTTACTCTTTTTGTCTCTCTCGTACCTGTTTCTGTCATTGATATTATCCCGTTTTTGTTCATCACTTCGTAATTTTTGTTCTGCAGTTTGAATGTATGGTGCCATAAGTCATTTTAAGAGAATCTATCACCCTGTTTCACCACGTGAGTGTCGTAGAGAAGGCATCAGAAAAAGTTCGCTACAATCATCTTTAAAAACTTCAGATTTGAAATATCAAGGTAGTTTTGACGCAGGTAAGAGCTATCAGCCATAAAATAATTATACAACAGTCATAAATTTAAAAAAACTTTGAACAATTCTCGCGTCGGTGTTAAATTCTACTAAAAAGAGCATAAAATTACTTCATGATCGTTGATTTTGTTCCTGTAATGAGGTCCTCTCTGTCTTTCAGGATGCAACCGTTGCGGTATCCGGCATTTAAACGGCCCTCTAACTGCATCGATGATATCTACGTGAAACCAGAAAATCTAAAGTTATAAATTATTTCATCCTTTTTATTTTCACTTCTGGATAATTTTCTTTTTTTATAAAATTGAATTTAAAGTCCACATGGTGGTAAGTGGCTACTATAGCCCGTGGAGAACAGCAGTCAACTTCAAAATATGAAACCTACAGGTGCGTTGTCACTTCCGAAGGAAAAAATGGTATGCTTGTAATCATACTTGCTCTCTATACCCTCCAGGCCAAAACACAGCAGTGCAGGTACTGCTGCTTAACGCAGAAATAATTAAGAGGATGATAACTTGTCAGACGCGCTTCTAGTTAGAAAAAGAGTCCCAAAAATAAACGTTTTAAATAAATTTTAACAGAGTTTTCTATGATTACCTAATTTGTATAGAGTAATTAAGAGCCACGTTTGCAAAAACTTGAAATATGAACCAAACACTACAATAACGTTTAACTTTTTTCACTTATCAAGATCCGTCTATATTGAAAGTATAGTATACTGCGAGTTATAAGCAACGCTGTGTGCCAATCGCGTATTCCAATCCCAATGCATGTTACAGTAGTAACAGTGCGTGCGTGCATGAGTGGGTGCGTTCGTGGGTGCGTGCGTTCATGCGAGTGTGTGTGCGTGTACACGCACACTGTACTGCTGTCCGATATGCACATTTTGCTGGACTGGTCCTGCAAAATGCCACCTAGCAGTGGTTGACCTCATTAGAGAGACGTTCGAAGAGGCTTATTGGTAACCTTGATTTAGTAGTAGACTAAAGGCGCAGAGTAGCCAGCCTCTCTATATTTTAGAGAATGCTTTTCGGAGAGTGTGTGCAGGAATTACATGCTTTAATTCCTTACTCCCATTTCCACCATCGGACAACCAGGCGGCCGGCGGGTGTTCACCCCTTTGTATTCGATATTCCACGCATTGGAACCAAACGGTTTGCTTCTCCTTTCGTGCCTTTGAGTTCGTTTTATGGGATTTTTTTTTGGAAAAATAACTTTAAGTTTGCATAAAATAAAACAAAGTTTGCGTGGAAAGAATGGCTTTCTAACGTGGAACCAAGGTGGATTACCCATGCAACGAAATTAGGATAATTGTGAATAGTACATATTTTGGAACTTTACAAAATATGCCCTTCTTTAAAAGATCCACCTTTTAATTAAACCACGATAAAAATTGGTATTTAGATTTTTGGTTGAAAACTAAAACATAGCTGTTTTAGGATATTATCAAATTCCACACCAAATAGAGGATGAAAGTTTGTACAAAAAGATCTAATTTTAAGTAAAAAGAATACTTGTATTTAGGCTGTAGATAAAAAAACTAAGAGACTTCTATATTTTTAATAATTCTACCCTTTAGATTGTAAAATTAAGGATGAAAGATATAATTAAATAAATAAAGAAGATACAATAGGCGGTCTCATCACTCTGGAAACGATTTATTACAGACAACCTTATTACGCAAAGAATTGTTTACAACGAATGAGTAGGAGAAAGGTTTACATAAATTATATAATTAAGTTAAAAAAATTAATAAAAACACAAGATGTTGAGGAAAGTAGATACAAGAAAGGACGAGGAGTATGATGGGAAATATTATAGTTCAAAGGAATAGGCTTTGAGTAGATCTTTGAAAAAAAGGAAAGAATTATTTTGAAAGAATTGAGCACGGCGAATATGTAGTGGCAAGCAATTCCACAAGCGTAATAGCTGTAACAGAAAATTATTTATTAAATAACCGGCAAAGTGCGAGTCGGACTCGCACACGAAGGGTTCCGTATCATCGTAATACACGTTTCTAGTAGGGAGGAATTTTTAATTAATTTACATTTTTATTATTTTTGTTATAGCGGCAACAGAAATACACATTTTGTGAAAATATCAACTGTATACTTATTACGGATCATGAGACACAGCCCGCTGACAGATAGACGGACAGCGAAGGCTTAGTAATAGGGTCCCGTTGGTTACCCTTGGGTACGTAACACTAAAAAAGGAGAATGAATGTACTGGAGTACGAAGAAAAATTTGTTATAATGGTTTTAACTATTCGAAAGGCCTTAGTCTAACTTAAAATCTGCGATCATTATTATTCCGAAATTTGAGAAAGTTTCCATGTGATAGCTTGAGCTCTCCGTAAAAGCGTGGATCATGACTGTCTGGACGTTACAACTTGGACGCGGTTAACACCGCGGGGCGAGCTAGTTATTATATATTTTTGTTCATTTAAACACGAAACCAAGTTTAAGGTTTATGTACGTTCTATCAACTCTACATTTTTAAACCCCCAACGCAACCACGACCCTCTGGGTTTTATAAGTTCTACCGCTATGTGTGTCTGTCTTCTGTCTGTGACACCGTAGCTCTTAAACGAGTGAACTGATTTGGATGCGGTTTTGTTTAAATTTAAAAGCAGGTTTTATAACGGTGCAAAATCGATTCAGTCGTTTGAAGATCATCAACTCTTTTTGTTTCGGGGGTTTCTAAATTTTCAATTTAAGTTATTGTTTACATGCGACCTACTTAGGCCGCGTAAGTTAAATTTAATTTTAACGTAACGAATTAACGAACAATCAGTGCATTACCATCAAAGGAAAGAAGAACCACATCTAACTTTTTTTTATAGGATAAGGGTGACAAACGACACAGTCCACCTGATGGTTAGTGGTTACTGTGGCCCATGACACTTATATCTATCCTCGATTACGAATCAAAATGCAGATGCGTTGCCACCCGTGAGCAACGGCGGATCCAGTGGGAGGGGGGGGGAGGCTGATTAATACGACAGAGCTGGGAGATTAATACGACAGCGCATTGATAAAATTTGAGCAACATAGAGAAGCTAACATGAGTAGAAAAATAAAAGGTGTACAGGCGCGCATAACCAACATTCAGCCTTTAGCTTTCTTCACCCATCGTACAAGCCACCGACTCAACATAGCTATCAGTACAGCATGCACCGTACCCAGCATATGAAATGTTGTGGGGGTTATCTCAAATATACCTATGCAAGCGATGCCTCTTTGCTAACGCAGTGGTAGTTTATTGATGGCCTTCTCGAAGAAATCAGCTGGACGGGAGGCAACAAATTCTTCAAAGGCGTTTTGTACTGCCTCCCGTGTATTGAATTATTTTCCCGCCAAAAGTTATTCAAATTCTGGAAAAAGTAGAAGTCTGTAAGCGCAAGGTCTGGTGAGTATGGCGAATGACAGAGAGCTTCTAACCCCAGCTGTTGCAACTTGGAGACCGTTTGTTGTGCACTATGAGGTCGCGCGTTATCGTGCAGGAGCAGCGGCGACGAGCGATTGACCAAAGTTCTCCATCATTGGTGCAAGCTTCTCCATCATTGTGTTCAGTTCTTCACAGTATACATCTGCAGCAATGCTCATCCTGTTTGGTAAGAAGCTGTGATGAATCACACTGGCGGCGGCGCTAGACCACCAAACAGTGACCATCACATTTTTAGTGGTAATTTTTCGTTTAGAGCATTGTTAAATGCTGAACCAGGATCCAACCAACTTGCTGAGCGCTTGCGATTGTCAAACAGAATCCATTTTTCGTAACAATGCGGTTCAAAATTTTCGTTTATGTGCCTGTTGAGCATTGCAAGGCACGTCTCGATGCGTACTTCGCGCTGGCGATCATTGAGTTTGTAGGGCACCCATTTGTCAAGTTTTTTTACCTTGCCAATTGGACGCAAATGGACCAATATTGTTTTGCTACTAACGTCGAAAGCTGCTGCTAATTCAGCCGTAGATTGAGTATCATCAGCTTAAACAATCGCCTTCAATTCGTGATTGTCGGCCAAAATTTTCGGACGACCACGGGGTTCATTTTTCAGGTTAAAAATTCTAAAATAGAAGCGGGCGAACCAATAACAGGTGGTGTGTTCGTTTGTAGTATTCGCTCCGTAAACGTCGTTGATGTTGCGTGCCGCTTGTGTCACAATGCTGCCACGACGGTACTCACCATAATTACTCAAATTTTTAACTTATCCACGATGACGAAAAAGATTCAAATGCGATGAAAAAATAATGCTAATCAATAAACAAATTACTAATTTTGAAAAAAGAATTCCATGGTTTTAAAATAAGATTAATTTGAAATTAGAATTCTTAGCCAAACAAAAATTATTTTGATTTGAAATGGCCAGTACTGCAGAAAGGCAATTTAATAAGTAAAGACTTATTACATTTAAAAAATGTGTAAAACTAGATTGGTTAGAACATTAAGTCTTTCCACGTCTTCCTGAAATTTTGCAAACAGTGGCTGATCAAGAGGACAGGCGTGCTACATCGGTGGTTTCGCTGCTCTAAGCTATTATGTCGTCGGAATTTCTTGTAAGCTTGGTAATCCTCGCTGATATATTTGAATTTACGTCCCTTTATCTCGATCCTTATATGCTATTGAAGTTGATGTACTTTCTGTAACTCAGCTTGTCGATATGACCACAACCATCTTGCAGAGGCAACGTGATACTGGCATGGACACATTTAAAAAACGTAGAATAACCGGACGTCAAACAAAAAGATCGAACATTCAGACTCAGTCTGTTGAAGAATATTACCGACTTTCAATGTATATTCCTTTTATTGATTATTTATTAAATGAAATGTCCTTTAGGTTTTCCTGAGCTCAGCTGCAAAGAATAGGAAAGCTGTACAAGTTGCTGTCCCATAACTTAATCGATGAATATATAGAGGATGTTTTGCAGGATGCTGAAGTATATAAAGCATACTACCTTATTTTTTAGCTTTGAAGGCCGTGTTACAAATTTGGCAACAGATGAGAGGAAATATCCTTAAAACACCAGCAGATGCCAAAAAAGAGCAACGGCTCTGAAAAATATAAGAACTTCGTTTGTGCCAATTATTGTGTATGTTTCGTGTGACAACCAGCACAGCCGAGCAATTTTTACCACCTTACGCCGGTGGAAGACATATCTTCGCAGAAGTATTAGAGAAGATTGTCTAAATTGACTGGGCTTAATGCATATTCATAAAGAAAGAGAAGAAAGAGATTGCTACGAAGATGAACGCTGGAGAAGTACTTGATACCTTCAGCAGAAAACATAAAAGAAAGCTATTTCTAATAAACGTAATTTTTCATTATATAATCTTTATTACAAGTGTTTCTAATAGTTATTCTTGTATTTAATTGACAAAGAATTGATTCCAAAAACAGCATAGTACAACAATATGAGGGACACTTGACCCATGGCCCAGGTGCCCCTCCCAGAAACAAATCCTGGATCCGCCCTATAACTAGTTTAGACCTTACTTTTATACATTTTTATTAATACGGTACTATAGTTGATAAACGAAACCGTAAAGTTCATAAATTAAACTATTGGTCGCCTAGTATTCGAAATTCAACCGTAATTCATAAAGTTTTTAGGTTTGTATTTTGTACAAAGCTGTATTTCATTTTCAACTGCACATTAATATATAAAACACAGATATCTAATATACAAAATCTATACTATAATATACAAAATCTATCCATCTATCTAAATCTTCTATCTATCTATCTATACTATAATAAAGCTCATACGCATCACGCAAAATCCTTAGAACCTATTTGGATGGGACTTTCACTGGCAGATAACTGATGTTATAAGGTATATATAAATTTACGCGGGCGAAGTCGCTGGAAACAGCTAGTATAAAATAAACGCCTTTCTTGCCTTGACGTGTATGCCCACGTACTAATGAAAGAGGAACATTTGAAATCACACAAAATTCAAAGCTCTTTCAGTCAATATGTCATTAATTATTTGTTGCTAACATTTTAAAACGTTTTGTTTACAAATTTTAGCTTTCTGAGTTCCTTCTCAACAAAAACTTTAACTATGCCGAATCTCATACATCTCCGTGCTCGCAACTTGCTTAAAAAGGAGTACGAAGTTATCTCTTCACGTATTATTATATAGATATTCTATAGGTATATTATATTATGTCGGCTAAGTGTTGACTTTAATGTCAATCTTACAACCTGATTTTACTGATCATGGTTTTCTAGTATTTGCTACAGAAGCGATTTGATATTGACACCGACAGGCAAATTTCAAATCTCCAATGAAATGGAACCCCGTTGACCCTCCCCCCATCTCTTGCCATGACACTATTACAGCGTTTATACAGTTTAATTCACGTATTGTAATATTTAAAGTTACTACAAGATTTTATTATTAGTCATCATAAACGACAACTGAAACAAGCTTAATGGTTAAAACAATAATTTAAAAAAGCCGACGGCGTTAAAAAGTTACTGAAAAAAACCTTAACCTCCCTTTATTTTGTACTAGCTGGCCCGGCAGACGTTATTCTGCCCTTACTGGTTGGTGGCGCGATGAGTTTCATTTTCACACACACACACTTTTCTATAGATTTATTATACGTATAGCTAAATCCTCTTTAGGACTAATAGAACCATCAGCAGCCATAATGAAAATAAACTTAAAAAAAAAAAGGAAAAACAACTCTTTTTGTTTACTCTTCCGTAAGCGGATAAAAAGTTGCCTATATGTTATAAACGGTCATTTACTGCCTGCATATAAAATTTCATGGAAATCCGTCCAGTAGTTTTTGCGTGTATAGATAGATTTGCAGATGCAACATATAGATATAATATAGCCTATGTCACTCCTACAATTAAGACGAATCTAACGACACCTCATATGTTAAAATCCTTCAATCCGTTTAGGCTCTTGGAAAACATTACCCTCCTTCTGGGGCAGTCGGGTAAAAAGAAAATAAAGTTCTATAGGGTTCTGATGCCGCCACAACCACACGGCAAATCATATTTTCAAACAATTATATAGTAACAGTAACATCATATGTAATGGACAATTCATACTTATATAAGTACAGTGGTGTATGATCTGTTGGGTCAAATTTAACAATAAGAGTAGAGTTACCTTGTATTCTCGGTTCACCTAATATGTGTTGAGACATACTGACTTACATTATACTATGTATAATTTTCTAGTCCTTAGTTAAATATCGAAATTTTACTAAAATTTATTTCAGTATCCTAATAAGATGCTTAATGGCAATGTCATGACAACTTACTGAAGAATTTACATAAATTAAGTGGTCAGTCTTATAAACATAACTAAAACGTATTGATTATATACTCTTTGACTATAACTTTCATGATTATATTAAGCGCCTTATTCACGGTTTATCTTGCTGTACGTCCCGCCAACGTCATGCACGACGCACGATGCAAAACGACAATGAGTTGGCTTGACGTACATAAATAATTATTATCAATTGCTTGCTGGACACGCTGGATGCATTTTGTATCCAGCAAGGCAGCAGCGAGCCTCCCCACTACTTTTCGTGTCGTGCTGATGGATAATGAATAGGTCGCACCGTACGTCAAAGCTGTCGTGCATCAAGCATGCTGCATGTGTGGATACTGACTGTACAGCAGATTTGTCATTTTACGTAGTAAGAATGCATGCGTTCGCTCTACTATCATCTACCTTCAACCATTAAACCTTTACGCGCATTCACCGCGATATGATTAATAAAAGAAATAAAATATTTTATTACGTTTTACCATTATATTAATAACAAAAATAGCTTAGGTATCTGTTTAAAGAATAGAATGTAGAAATTAAATTAAATTGTAGTAAGCATTTCCATTTTTATTTTCTACCATAAAACTTAGCTTGCTTTTTTTCAATCACAGTATCGTTAAAAATATAATACAATAAATGTGTTTAAAATTCATAATCATCCTTCCTCTCTTCTGCTGCTGCTGACAACATCAGAAGAACTCCCATTTTTTGGCATTTTGATAAAACTGGTTGCATTTTAAAAATAAATAAAACACGGGCATTTAATTCGTTCGATTACATCTACGCTGGATGCGCGCACGGTAGTGTGTATACTATATCGAGCACCACGGCCTTGAGCGGACGTACAGCTGGGATGGATCGTGAATAAGGCGCTTAAATCTGAACAAATTTTAGCAAAGCAGTATTTATAATTTTTTATATGTTTACCAGAGAGAATTTGAGATTATATTCTCTTTATGCACATGTGACGGACTTTGTCAAACAAGGTGCAATAACAAAATATTTTTAAATTTAGAATAGTTTAGATGTTTAACAAATGGCGTTCAATCTGCAATAACATCAAAATTGAAAAGGTTTCCGATTATTAAAATTTTATCCTGTATTATTTAAATTTGTGATATAATCATGACGAGTGCGGCTAAATTGCAAAAGGATAAATTTTGTAAGTATTTTATATGTTGCTTAAAATAAAAATAATATTTTCTAATATAAATAATTATTCATTCACACGTTAAGGAATATTTTTAATTGGCGATGTTCAGGGCCAGCGAGGGATAACTTCTTTTTATTGTGTGTTATTATTCTAATAAATAGCATCACGAATGTACCTACACGAAAACGCAGTACTCTTCTCATTTTCCTACGTCCCACGACTGAATACAGACCTCCTCTCGTGTCTGAAAGTGTGTTGCGGACTTTAAAATTATTGCGAAAAACGCAGCACACATAATGTAAAATTGTTGTCGTTTCTTTCATTGTTTATGTTATAAGTGTTTAATATTTATCGGCCCCTTTTAAATTTGATATTAGATAAAAAGACGACTTATATTCAGTAAACCAGTTGATTGATTTTTTATTGGTATATAGATGGATCAGCACCCCGTTTGACTCCTCGGCCCACAGCCACTTCCGCAGCGCGGGCTGCTCGCAACGCCACCAACCGCAGCCTTACAACACCCGCAACACAAAAGTCACCTTCAAAAACAACATCGTCGCTTTCAAAGGTGAAAAAACGAAAACAAATCATCTAACTTCATTTATTTAACTTTTTCATCTTTATGTCCCAGTTACTTATGTAGTTTCTTTGAATAATAGGTCTTCGGCTTAAAAAGATTCGTTACACAAGATAGGTATTATATTTAATGCCGCACATCAATTTCATAACATTTTTTTTAAAACGTAACCTCCACACTAGGATTTTCTCCTGTATTGTGGGGGCAGTTTACAAACATAAATTGCACAAGGACAAACATCCAGACCCGGAACAATTATTTGTAGACCATACAAATACTTGTTCCGTGCGGGTTCGAACCCGCGGCCCTTAGCGCTGCAACTCAATTGCTAAGCCACTGCGCCACGGAGCCGTAAGTAATTTGACCACCAGGTGGCATTGTAGTCACGATATTCAAATACCAACTGGAACCAACATTTGCACAAAAGTACCAATTGTTAGCTCATAGTCTGGCTGTGTTCTAATTGCACCAGTGTTTCAGAATTAAGCTGCACTACATCCTTGTTTTGTTTCATTTTTAAAAAACGTTGCCCCCACACTAGGATTTTCTCTAGTATCGTGGAGGCAGTTTACAAACATAAATTTCACAAGGACACATGTCCAGACCCGAAACAATTAATTGTAGATCATACAAATACTTGTTCGGTGCGGGATTCGAACCCGCGGCACTCAGCGCCGCGCCACAACTCATTGACAAGCCACTGCGCCACGGAACCCTCAAATTGGACTTAGACAAGGGTAGATTAAAACAAATGTCATGTAAACTTGTTATGCTATAATACCTGGGCAGCTAATTGCTTCCGAGAGTATTGCGAAGTAAGGCCGAAGTATTGTTTTTTTTTTATATGGTAAGGGTGACAAACGAGCACACAGTCCATCTTTTTTTTTATAGAATAAGGGTGACAAACGAGCACACAGTCCACCTGATGGTAAGTGGTTGCTGTGGCCCATAGACATCTACGTCTATCTTCGTTTGCGAATTTAAATGCAGATGCGTTGTCAGCCGTGAGGACTAAGATGGGATGCTCTGTTTCCAGTGAAAAGGGTTGGCTAAGCTGATATTTTACGCTGATATTCTATGAGAGCGTGGTCCTTCCCCGGTAGAGCTGACCCATTCGTGTTACAACTATAATATAGCTGCAACATGGCTCTACACATAAATATATATTGTTATCAGTCTTCAAGAAGACTAAGTTTGTGATGCTTTACGAGTAAGCGACACTCTACAATGACCACCTATTATCATGGATATATATTCGTCAAAAGTGCTCTGAGCGCCACATTGTAAACCCTATCATTATATTTTATTTAAATTGTGTATAATTTTACTTGTTTAAATAAGTAAATAAATGGTTTTTGTTTACAGGCTAAATGTGAGACTCAGCACAATTTTCAAAAATCAGAGTTAACTAATGACGTCAACGCGGATAACCTACAAGTAAATTTTTATTAATAAGAACCAAGTATACTCCGACAGCAGTTTTTTTTTAAACTATTTTAAGCCAGTGCTTGACTACTATTCCACCTGGTGGTAAGTGGTAATATTGCCGAAGATGGTAAAGTGCACTGACTGCCGTCTATTTTCTCTGAAGTATGTGCTGTTAGCTACTTAGCGTTAACAACTTCATCGGATTCATCGCTCGTGGCTTAAAAAAGCGCACTAGCTTAATAAAATTCTATTCACACTTGCCTTGGAGGCACCCACCCATATTGTAATCGGATGGAAAGATAGATGCTGACAAATTATTCCATTCCGTTGCGGTACTCATTACAAACGACGAAAGAAACCGTTTGGTTTGAATGTGTGGTATATCGACAATGGGGTATAGACTGGCAACGACTTTACTTCATAAAACGGGAAACACAAATCAGTTAGAAGCAAATGCAAGATAACAGAATGAATGACTAGCGGAATGCGCAAACAATAAGTACTACGGAAAGAATAGTCCCAAAGGACAGAATCACGACAAACAAGATAACCGAACAAATGGCCGACAGAATGGCCCCGTCCGTTTATCCTCTCTAGCGTCGAGCGGCGCTGGGGATCTGTTCCGGAACTTTGCTCCTCCACGTTAAACACAGTGGTTAGGGGTCACCACCCGTCAATACAGGCAGGGCATTGGGTTGTACTAAGGCATTCTTTGCGTCTGTTCATTCACTTTCGCTTGAATTCTTTGTTGTCTTCACGCCTCCCGTGCGGCCAAACTAGCCGGGTAGGCCTCTGTTTGGGGAGGCCCAGCTAACCTGACAGCAGCGAAGGCAACTTGGGTTAACCCTCTTCTTCTTAAGTTTCTTCGTAGGTTTCAGTTGGGGTGTTATTGGTGGAGTCGTTCGTAGTTTATGGTCAGCTCTCGAGGGAGCACCTTTGTGGAGCGGTGTAGACGAGATGTTTGTATTTTGATGCGCGAACGTATTAGTTGCAAGGCACGGCACGAATGCTTTGAGATTTTCCACTTTCAGGTCACGTTGAATCGTGGCGTTCCTCACGTAACGCGAGGCTCAGACTATGGTCCGCAACGTGAGATTCTCCTGTATCTCCAGTTTCTTCTTGTTGGTAACACTGCACAACGCGTACCAAGCCGGCGCGGCGTACGTGAGGCGGGACCCGACTTTTATCCTTATGGGGATTCTTGACTGGAAGGTCGGTCGGAGAATAGCTCTTGCTGACCGAACCGATCCTAGAATCTGCTTGACTATGTGTCATTGTTAGCTTACGGTGAATGGTGATGCCCAGGTATTTGACCGTTCTCGACCAATCTATTTCATCGTTGTACAGCTTCAGTTTAGGTGGCAGTCTTCGGGAAGGTTCGATGATGATAGCCTGTGTCTTCCTGACATTCACCGTCAATCTCCAGTCGTTGAGCTATGTCGGTAGGATGTTCATGGTCTTCTGGAGTTTCGTGACTGCGTATCACTGTGTCCTCCTTAAGAACGTCATCGGTGAAGACGAAATAGCACGTTGAGGAGAGGCAGATTCCTTGTGGAACCCCGGATTCCACTCTTCGCTCGTCGGACAAAGCTCCCTCGACGGCCACCTGAAAGCGCCTGTTCTTCAGAAATGAGACCAATACTTTTACGATGCGGCGAAGAAGAGATAGCTTGCAGTCCAGTAGCACCGCTCCTACGGTCTCATTTTTGTAGCAATTTGGAGAGTTGGAGCGTCGTTGAATGTGCAACCCTAAACCCAAATTGTTCTTCCCGAATGTTCAGGTGTGGTAGTATTTGTTGCAGAAGCTTTTCGAACACTTTCGAGTAATGGGTATTTTCCTAGCTTATGAATCACTATGATTCCACCCAACTTACAGGTTTCGGGGAAGAGCCCCGTGCGCAGTATGCCGTTAAATAGTCTTCTCCTCTCTCCTTTCACAGAACTCCGTAATCATAACATGCACGTAACTAACCAGACTCCACGCAGCACCTAATTACTTAATTTTAGATGGGTCCGCACGGGTTACACTGTTCACGTGTAACGCTGTGCAATATTTACACTGTTCTACGAGCCGATCCCAAGACCCTGTCCGTACGATAAGCCAAACTTTTATAGTACGTCACGTATACTAACTGCAAAAAGAACTCCGTAATGGGGAGGTAGGAGGTAAGAAGTAGCGTGCTGAACTCACACCTATGCACGTGTGTTTTACAACAAGTTGCTTCACACACTTCACGGCTACGACGCCGTCATATGCATGAGCCTAAGCCTTAACATCCTAAGATCGTGCTCCTTGGTATTCTTTTTTTATGAAAGATCTGTGTTCAACTAACCGAACTTTCGATGGTGTGTTTGGTGCAATGATGATAAGTGTAAGAAATGAGCTTACTGCTTGTTATAATCCACGTTGCTAATTGTTTTATTTTACTTTTTACCGTGGGAAAAGTAATTAATTAATACAACCACGTTTTTTATACGGAATTATTACTTCTAATTTGACTGACAGATAGCCACAAACAAAGCAGTGATAACAACAACTAGTGCTGCCTTCTAGATTATAAATGTATACTTTATTATAAATGTATACGTGATTATAAGGCCCCCCGCGCACTAGGCAGCCTGGCTGTATGACGGTGTATGGGAGCAGTGTTGCCACCTTAGTGGATTTTCCACTAAATCTGGTGGTTTGGAACCCCTTTAGTGGCAAATTTTTGCTTTAGTGGCTAGTGGTTTTTAGCGGATTAGGAATTTTATAATAAATTATAAGAAACGAGTCGTTTCATATAAATAGTCGTTTCAAAATCATGGCCATATTTTATATACTTTCAAATATAAACCTATATATTTTAGGAGTATATTTTACTACATGAGCAACACCAATCCATTTCCATAGACATTGGTTGGAAAGCATTCTGAGGGGTTCCCGTTAAATATATTTAGTATAAGGCAACTAATATAAAACGATGGAATGCAAGGCGAGATCTATCTGTATCTCTCCGGAATACTAAATAGTTGAGAGGATATAATTTCCGCTTTCTATTCTATTTGACAGCATTTACAATACTTAGTCAATGTTTTGAACTCGGTCGCACGATCACTCGGATTCAGTGCCTCAATATGCGTTGTTGTTTGTTTTGTTTCGTTTTGCGATTACACATTTTAAATAAAAATATTATTCATACGACGTCATGCCGAAACCTCAATATTCCCAAAAATTTGAGTTCTTGGCTTCAAGATCGATTTAAAATAGCTTCAAGCAGTTGAAAGTACCACTGGCCAAGTAGCAAAATGCAAGTTTTGTGGAACGATATTAAGAAGTCACTACGGAGTTTAAAACACATGCTCTTTCGAAAAGCACCAACAAAATAGAAAGGTAAATTATAGCTTTGTCTTTATTATTTATAACAGTTCGAACTTGGTCAATTAATGAGGTTGCATTTAAATTTTTCTTATATATTTCATTATTTGTTTATAGGTTATCACCAAACAACCTAAGCTGACATTCAAAAAGGAGTCTACTGATAATAAAAAGAAAGATGAAGCCAGAGTTGCCTTATTTACAGCAATGCATACAAGTATACGAACAGTTGATCATTTAGGAGAAGTTATTAACCATAGCCATGAAAAAGAAATAAATAAAATGCAGATGCCAGACTAAGTGCACGTATGTAATAAAAATATTTTAGCATCTCATACAGAACATAAAAACGACATTAAAGATCAACCATACAGTTTATTAATAGATGAATCCACAGATATTGCTGTACAAAAATATTTGGGTTTAGTTATAATTTATTACAGCACTACACATGAAAAAATAGTTTCAACTTATTTGGACCTTGCTGAACTCGACGCATGTAATGCTGAAGGTATTGTTTCTGCCATAAAGCGGACGCAAACATTTCGACTTGCAATTGAAAACTTAATGGGTATTGGCACAGATAATGCTTCGGTGATGGTTGGCGTAAATAATGAGTTTTTTCCGATTGAAACAAAATACCGCACTTAGTTTTGGTACGTTGTTTATGCCTCCTTGCAACTGGCTGTTCAGCAGCAGCAAAGATTTCTTCAAAATCTTGATTTTTAATTAGAGACATATGATTGGTTTGCTCGCTCGTCTTCCAACAAGTTATCTATAAAGAGCTATACAAATCCATCAACGATGGACAGAAGCCTCTTAAAATTGTTCAAGCCTGTCAGACTAGATGGTTATCCATAAGTCTGCTGTGTCGAGGTATACGCAATGGCTGGAGCTTAAAACTCATTTTCGATTGCTAAGTTGCACGAAGGTGCCACACGTCAGACTATTGCACTCTGTACAACTCTGTGTAAAAGTATCAGAATATGTCAATAAAAGACCCGTAAAGAGTCGTTCTAATTTTTTACTGCATGTTGGTAGCACTGTACTGATTTAGCGCAAAGTTTGAGCGGGATCTGTCATTAATTTGTTTTAAACTACACTTTTTTTTGGTCATAGTTTTGAGTTATCGGCGATTTTACAATGGAAAATATTGTTGAACAAAGGTGTGCCTTAAATTTGTGTTTCGAATGATATTTCATGTGGTGAATCACTAAAATGTTGCAGAAATACCTACGGCGAATCGTGTATATCGAAAACAAGGGCTTATGAATGGTATAAGGCTTTTAAGAAGGCCGAAAGTAGTAGTAGACTTGCCTCGTTCTGGTAGACCTTCAACTGCTGACCAAAGAAAACATCGACAAAATCAAGAAGCTAGTGCTCGAAAATCGACGTATGAGTCTGAGAGAGTTGGCTAGTGAGGTGAACATATCTTTTAAGTCCGTCCACAACATTCTCATTGACATTTTAGGCATGAAACGCGTCGCCGCTCGACTAGTTCAAAGAGCTCAATTTTGTTCAAAGAGCGCAGCGAAAGCATGTCGCTGAAGACATGGTTTCCGAGCTTCTACGGATCCGACCTTTATGAAACGTATAATAACTGGCGACGAGACATGGGTTTATGGTACGACATGCAAACAAGCCAACAGTCTTCAGAATGGCGTCTCGAAAACGAGCCGAAACCCAAAAACCGCGGCAAAGTCGCTCCAAAATCAAGGTGATGCTGACAGTTTTTGACTACCGTGGTGTGGTTCACCGAATTCCTTCCAAAGGAGAAACAGTGAATAAAGAATATTATTTAGGCGTCATGAAGCGTTTGCGTGAGAGTATCCGCCGAAAACGTCCAGATTTGTGGCAACACAACTCATGGATGCTGCACGATGATAATGCACCATCACACACAGCCATTATAGTGAAAGAGTTTTAGCGAAACATTCAACAACAGTTCTCGACCAAGCACCGTATTCACCTGATATGGCTCCGTCTGACTTTTTATTTCCCAAGTTAAAATTACCACTTCGAGGAAAACGTTTTGAGTCGATAGAAGCCATAACAAAAAATTCGCTGAATGAGCTAAAGGCCATACCGCAAATAGCCTATGAAAAATGTATGGAAGACTGGGTGAAGCGTTGGAGATGTTGTATTGCAAGCGATGGGGCCTACTTTGAAGGCGATAAAATAAATTTAGATGAATAATTTGTATTTTTTGTTTTATTGACAAATTCCCGATATTTAGTACACAGAATGTATGCGAATGATATAAACTATGCATATGTATCATTTATTTATCCAATTTTGATTGATATAAACAGAGTTAATAAAATGTTTGAGTCAAAAAATACGGACCACACCTTATTGTGCGGTGAATTAACAAACTTGATTGATACGCTTGTCACCAAAGTAACGTTGCCTACACATAAGATAGATATCTTTACTCAAAATATTCGTGACTATTTGGACCAAAGATGCTACCTGGGATTCCGATTCGAAAAACATATTCAAGAAATGAAAGAGAAAGGTTTTCCCCGGGAAGAGGAAGAAGTATTGCGGAATAGGTGCATACAGTTTATAGTTTGTCTCATTGACGAAATAAAAAACAGATTGCCGGAAAATATTACTCTCATGAAACAAATATCCCGTATAAGTGTCGAAAAGCCCTGCATCACAACAAAGAAAATCTTGTTGATATAATGGCTCGGTTCGTAACAAGTACAGAATTAATTGCAAAATTGACGATCAATGGCAGCAAATTCATTTACTGAGATGGAATGAAACAAAAGATACAAAAATTTTTGAGCGAAGTCTTGAAATTCAAAGATGCACAAGGTGTTGCTCGATTTCAAGAATTAGCAACATTTGCGATTACACTTTTGGTATTGCCACATTCGAATGCCGATGTGGAAAGACTTTTAGTAGCATGAATATTATAAAAACAAGCAGCGAAACAGAATGAAGCTAACTCTTTTGAAATCAATTCTAAAATACGCTGCGGTATGCAGTTAATGGGAAAGTGCTGCAACAATTATGAAATTCCTTTAAATCTTATAAAACAAATTGGGACGAAGAGTCATATCAATCCGATAAGGATAACAGTAAGGCTGAAAATGAAAATGCAGATTCATCTGAAGACGATTTATTAATGTAAATAATATCTTAAGCAACTTTATTTTTTAATTACTAAAAGTAAAAAATTATATTAACAACAATGAGATTTTTAATAATAAACGTACTTTTACTTTTTTTTTTTTGCTTTAATCATATTCATATATCTTAGTGGAAATTTTAGTGGTTTTCAGAGGGACATCTTTTGTTAGTGATTTTCTGGTGGTTTGAGGAGCCTTGTCTGGCGGATTGCTATTTCATCCGTTGGCAACACTGTATGGGAGCCCGCGCACCTAAGCAGCCACGAACTCCCGGCTGCGGCAGCCATAAAAGCGCGCCTGATTGCACGGCAGCCAGTTGGCTGCGCGCAGCCAGAGCGAGTAGGCGAATATATGCGGCTGCCGTCAGTCACCGCGCACTTGTCGTAGCCAGACGTATTTTGTATTCCGAAACCACAAAATAACTTTCGATACGGAGAAATTTATTCGCGAAATTGAAAGATGTAAAGAAATATGGGATATATCTTCAGAAGAATACAGTGATCGTCAACTAGCCGTCCATTGGCTGTTTAAAAGTGGCTGCTCAAATATTTCGGCCGCCGCAGCCTGGCTACGCAGCCAGGCTGCCTAGTGCGCGGTGGGACTAACACTACTCATATAAAAAAGTTTCATCCAATAGATTTTTCCATTCCAATATAGATAGCTATAGCTATAGCACATAATTTTATACTATACAAGAAGAAATTTCAGTTTTTATTATTTTCTTAATCTTGTTTTTTGTTTTAGATTGTTAAAAGATGCAGTGAAAATGATATTCGAAACATCAAACACGTTACAATTAATGACGAGGTAATAAATGACTTGTTTGTACAATGACCATTTTCTTAGCCACATCAACATATTCAACACAATTGGACGTCTCAACAGAACGTATTAAATTATCTTTTTTTTTTGAATTCGAAACACTCGGAAGAAAAGTAAAAGCTGGCTTCTAAAAATTAACAAACATTAAAATAATTTTCATCTATCAGCTTCTGAAGTCGGTGCTAAGGCATAGTGTATAGAAGAATTAAAATCCCGACCAGGATGATGGTATATCGGATTCTGTCCTTTTGGTGACAATTGGCTTGTTCTGTGTCTGTAAACAATTTATTCGGAGACTAAGATATATTTCCGATACTTTACTATACGCTGTATGGTGGAGCGACTAATATTTGATTTTCAGAACATAATTTTCACATTATGTGGGCTCCAGGCTAAACTTTGACTTGTGTTGGTTTCTCAAAGTTTTAATACTCGTAGTCCTATCCCGTTCACTCACATTACATTCACCAATATTGCCGAACCTATTACTACTATATTTGTAACATTTAGCAAATACCAAGAATTTGCTATTACAAACTGCTTTTTAGCCGACTTCAAAAAGGAAGAGATTAACAATTGAATGTATGTTTTTTTGTATGTTACGCGATATCTTCGTCATGTGTGTACCGATTTTGATGATTCTCTTTTTATTAAACAAATTATACTTCAAGATTGATCACCTGTACTAATGTCGTAAGTACGCTGAGACGAGCCTGTTTCAAATTTTAGTAATCATGTCACTCCACCATAACACGCGGGTCCGCTTTTGAGTATCATTAGGTTGTGAGAAGAAAACTTCGCATTGGGTGTCTCGCGATATTTTTTTATTACGTGAAAGTGCTCATGTAAAATTTCTTAGACGCTTCCCGATCCCTGATCATTATGTGCTGAAATTCTTCATACGTAATTAGTCTCATCAATTAAATGTTTCACGGCCTGCTCGTTTACTTCCTTAACAGCCGTCAAAGGGCGACCACTTCTTTCTTCCTCTCTCAAAGTTAGCAAACGTGCTGAAATTGTTATACCAACGAGACACGGTAGCCCTAGAAGGGCCTTTATCCATAAATGCAATTTGAAGTCCATCTAACGATTCGCCCGGTATAAGGCGATATTTGAAATCATAAATATCATCGCACGAAAATGTTCTCGATGCAAACTCATTTTTCAACGAAACACGATATTTAATAAGAAAAGAACATATTATGTAGTTTTATCTGTCCATATTCTTATTTTCGAAATAAATTATAACTAGCCAGTGTCTCATACAAAAAAAAATTACCAAAAAATTTTCTACGTGACCTCCCGTATAAGCTTGTTTTGCTTTTTTAGATTATTTCCGTTATATAATATGAATTAGCTTATTGATATTCACACAAAATTGTAAATGCTTTTTTATATTTTGCATCATAGAATAATATTTTCACAAATCCGAAGCTAATGAACCTGGTGAAGTATGCGTAACTGAAGACTCTTCAGAAGCAGCCGTTGAGGAACAGTCTGATGATAACAACTATTCGGTTGAAGCACAAGAAACCCCTGACGAATCGATTAGTAATGATTTTTTTTTCTCTTTAGCTCGATAAGTAATTTCAAAAATTCTTAAAACTATAAATTATAAAAATATATGCCTTTTTATCCGAACTGTGTTATGTAGAAAATACTATCAAACTTTTTACTTTCAGAAATAATAACAGATGAGCAAGACAAAATCAAAAACAATACTGAAATAATACGGTTACCAGGTCAGAATCAGCTTCTTATTTTTAAGTAAATACTACTACTATAGGTACATTTGTTAAATTTATTCTCAATCAATGTATCAATATTTTTAGAAAGCGATAGAAAGAAATCTGAGCCTTCGTCTAGAGTAAGCAGTCGTCCACAGACACCAAAAAGCCTGCAATCAAGTCTATCTCGTACACCACGGATACCAAGCCGACCAGCAACACCCGCAAATTTATCACAAAAAATTACCACAACACCTAGTCGTCCAAATACCCCACATCGATCTTCTCTCCCTCGGCCTAAAAACCCTACTGCATTGAAATCTTCTCCACGTAATCAAACGCTACCTGAAAATAACAAATCATCAAAAGACTCAAATAATGATCCTGAAGATATTACAACGATATACAGTACAAAACAAAGAGAATTTCATCACATGAAAAAGGAATTAGATATGAAACAGGTATTGATTTTTTTCCTGAGGTGTGTTAGATAGATAGATAGATAAAGCATTTATTTGTTTCTCAAATCACACACGTAAATTCAGTGACTAAACTAGGTATAAAGTAAAGTATTACAAAAATTCTCGAATCGTCGACGACCGAGTCCTTTCCGATCGGCTCGATTCATTGGCGCTGCGAAGAGATGTTGCATCTCTTTGTATTTTCTTTCGCATTTACCACGGGGAGTGCTCTGAGGAATTGTTCGGATTAATCCCAGCCGCCAATTTCACGAACGCACATCGCGGCAGAACTCCTGATACCATCCACACCATCTGGATGATTGGCGGTCCACCACTGTGCGATTTAGAAGATGTTTTCTTCCTCGCACAACTTCCTTGTGGAATAGTTTACCACCAGCGATTTTTCCGGACCGATACGACTTAGGGACCTTCAAGAAAAGTGCCTACTCCTTTTTAAAGGCCGGCAACGCATCTGCAATTCCTCTGGTTCCCTGGTGTTGCAGTTGTTCATGGGCGGCGGTAGTCACTTACCATCAGGTGAGCCGCATGCTAGTTTGCCCCTCTCCTATAAAAAAACGTAATCTTAAGATCTAAATGTGTACATGTGAGTTGCATTTTAACAAATGGGTCCTAGCTCAGCGAATGATATTGCTCTGGGAGCAAACACTGATTTTCGGCTATTGCCCTCGAGATGACGAGACGAAAATGAGCTCAATTGTATAATCAGTGTAAATATGTATGAATGATGTGTCCTTTCAACCCTACCACTTGAATTTTGAGTTCAATTTAGTAAAATTACTGAAGGGTGTGTAAGTGTAAGATTGCGTACAAGTGAAAGCTAGTAAAAGGCTTAGACAGCTATAATGAGTTAGTAGAAAGAAAATGCCATGGTTTATAGCTGGCAAACGTAGTGTTTGGGAATACCTTGTTTTCGTTTATCTAGAAGATACGTTTTGAATTTATTTTTAAAATTGTAATTGATGATAAGATTTCTTATTGGTGGTGGAATGCTAAGTTATTTGCATGCATTAAAACATAAATAACCAATTTTCAAATTTTTGTCTGTCTGTCTGTCCGTTCTATCTTCGGGATGGCAGAACCGATTGTAATGAAACTTGACGAACAAATAGAGAGCAATGCCAGGAGTGATCTAGGCTATATTTTATACGAAAATCTTGAAGATCTTTTTTTGAAAAATAAATCGATAAATTGATCAATCCAAATGATGTTACATTAATAGATCCAGACGAAGCCGAGGCGGGTTGCTTGTAATTAAATAAATCATGAATTTACTGTATTTAAGTATGTAATCATCCTATCAAGCCAATTATTAATTCCATCCTCATCATCTCGATGGCTGGCGGTCCACTACCATGCGATTTACGTGGAATTTTTTGCCTCGCACGACCATACTGTGGAATTTACTGTCGTCAGCGATTTTTCCGAACCGATACGACTAAGGAACATTCAAAAAAAGAGCCTACTCCTTTCTAAAAGGCCGGCAACGCACCTACAATGCCCCTGGTGTTGCGGATGTTTATGAGCGATGGTGATCATTGAGAGTTGCCGTGTAGTAATGTCGTAATAAAATCCATAATCTCAAGTCATCCCGTGGATATCGAAAGAGGCGGTTGTGAGAAATGCCACAGAGTTATCATAGCTTCTGAGAGATGACGATATAACCACCTTGCTTATGCTAGACGTAGAATATTGGGACCGGCGACGACTTGTAGCAGCGTAAAAAGTATGAGACATATAGAACTGCGATCGCCAATCCGTCTGCCAAGCGTGGTGATTAGAGCAAATGGGAAGATGCTGGTGGACTAACGCACAGTCTTATCAGCCCATTCGTTTAACCCGGCTCTATGTGATCCAAAAATATTATCCTCCTTTTAGGGCAATCGGGTAACGAACTGACACGAATAGTTAGCTGCTATTATTCAGCGGTTACCGTTACAGCCTATTAAAGCCCACTGCTGAACATAGGCCTCCCCCATAGATTGCCTCATAGGGGATTCATTCATTCATTACAGCCCTTCACAAGTCCACTGTTGAACATAGGCCTTCCCACGGAATGCCACAAAGCACGGTCCTGAGCCACCTGCATCCATTGACTTCCTGCATGTCTTACCAGGTCATCACTCCATCTAGTGGGGACGCCCTACACTTCGCCTGCCGGTACGAGGCTGCCACTCGAGAACCTTTCTTCCCCATCGGTTGTCGGTTCTTCGAGCTATATGGCCGGCCCATTGCCACTTCAGCTTACTAATCCTTTGGGCTATGTCGGTTACTCTGGTTCTACTGCGGATATCCTCATTTCTAAGTTTATCACGCAGAGAAACCCCGAGCATAGCCCTCTCCATAGCTCGCTGAGCGACCTTGAGCTTCCTCATACGGCCAGCAGTGAAAGACCACGTCTCAGTTCCGTATGTCATCACTGGCAACACGCACTGGTTGTACAATTTAGTTTTGAGGTTTTGAGGTATGCCTGACGAGAAGATGGGTCTTAATCTCCCGAACGCTGCCCAGCCGAGTTGAATCCGTCGATTGATCTCTCGGTCGAAGTTGACTTACCTAGTCGGACTATTTGTCCCAGGTAAACATTTTCGTCAACAACTTCGAGCTTAGTGCTCCCAACAACTACCGGCATAGGTGTGACATGGACATTAAACATGATTTTTGTTTTGTCCATGTTCATCTTGAGACCTATCCGTTGGGAGACACTATTGAGGTAGGGGATATTTGCCATAGTTGCCACACTTGGTAAGCGGGTTCGTAAACGCAATTTTTCAATTTTAGTCGTTATTAGGAAGACGCTACTGCCCATCTCCTGCATTATTCAGCGGTATTTGAAGTTAATTTCATTTAAACCCAATGTTTATGAATAAAAATTTAAAACTGCCAGTATATACAAATCCATAGTATACTATACAGTATAATATTTAATTTCAGCAAGCGATATTGGAAATGTTTAATAATCTACAAAGTTTACAAGATCGTATGGTGAAGGAAGGGATATCTGGTAAAGGCGAGGGAATATCAAAACAAGAACTGGTGATATTGAACGTAACTGACTGGGCAGCTGAGGAAGTATCCCAGTTATGTTACAATGCCCATCCTTCTGTAGAAGGAGCTGGAGAAATTATAAACACAATGATGCCTATTGGTAACGTTTTACTATCATATTATTTATTTTTAAGATCTAATATACCCCCATATTACCGTTTATAGGCGCTCACCGTTTAAATATGTGACATCAAAAAAAACCTAACTTAACCTAACCTAACCAATCTTTTTATTACTCTGCTCAATAAGTAACGTACTTTATTCATAAAGCCCGGTCAATTTAATTATTCAATAGTTTTTATCATATTGCCTACTCTTATTGGGCATTTTTCGAACTGTCTGGACATTATGAATAATGCCCTATCAATACCTTAGTCCATAACATATATGTATATAAAGTTCGATTTCTATTACAAACAGATTTAAATGTTTTACTTCTTCTACTACTTACTACATTTTAATTAAAATTTATTTAGATGAGAACATCTTATCAGAATGGGATGCAAAAGTATCTAATTTGTCGGAAAATTACGCGGATTTATGTCTGCACGCGTTCACAGCCCGTCAAGAAATTATAGACTGGGTTAAAGACATAATAGCAAAGGTAAGTTTTTCTATACTAATAGCAAAGAATTACAATAAACATCATCACGATCTGCTCACACATTATTAAAAATGTTCCTCTCATACATTGTTACCACAAGCTTTTACAAATATAATACAAGAATACACCTAACCACACCACACCTAGTTGTAGCCGCGTATACCTAGGTATAACCGCCCTTAGGTTCTTAGCTGTAACACATGAGTAAAGAAACCGTACCGTACAGAGGCAAAGCTTCATACAACCGCGCTGTGATAGGTACACTACTACAAGCTTGAGGCGTGTGTGTGCGTGAGCACTGGCGGCTCGTCATGTACAGAGAGAAACTTCTTTAAACCTGCTCCGCCAGTGCTCAGGGTTGCGTAAAATATAATCATTCACGGATTTCAAGTGTCTATAAAATCTTTAATAAAACTTCATGAAGAATTGAAATCAGAAGAAATTAAATTAATTTATATTTACGAGACGTCTCAATCAAGATTGTCTCGAAAATTTCTTTGGAAAAGTCAGACAGGCGGGTGGTAACTGCCAGGAACCAACATGTCGACTAGTTAGTATTGCCTTTAATAAGATGTTTATAACCAATATCTTAAGGAAACCTCAAAATACTAATTGTGAATAGGATTTTGATATGTTACTTATGAAACCAGACGATTGTCGTATTTTAATACACCATCACCGCAACCTGACGATGTTACTGCCCCTGTGTTAACAATAGGAGCAAATGATTATCTATTTTATTTACCAGAAAAAAAATGATTTAGTCTATGTCGGGATATTTGTATAGAAAATGTTGTCTCGAACACCACAAATGTGAGAAAATAAAACTGTACGTTAATAGATCTGAACAACCTATAAATATGGGAAAAGATTCTTTTTTCAGCCATTAAAAGGATTTTAATAAAGATAGTGTTCAATCGGGTTTTTTAATAATACTTCCTGACAATTTTATCGCGTTTGTTGAATTGCTTGAGCAAAAATTTCGCGAACATTTTGACCTCAAAAGAAACATTGTAAATATTGGTAGTGAAATATTAAAACGTGTGCAAGAGTTTATATTTGTTATGAAATGCGAGTGCTTTCCAATAGATTATTTTTTAAAAACTTTACATTAAATTTAGAATTTACCATTTAATTAAAAGCTACAACAAATTGTTGAAGAACAATAATTATAAAAGTAAAATATTTAGAATACGTAGTTTGTAAAAAAAAATTATATCTTAAGTATCTATTAAAATGCTGCTTAACGTTTTGTTTATTTAATTTTATCCTCCTGTGCCAACCCTACCAAAATAGGTAAAAATTTTGACAGCTCCTTAGAAGCTTTGCCTCTGTACGGTTTCTTTACTCATGTGACTGTAACCTGTAACATATACATAAACTTACTAATATGAGCGTTGAAAAGGAATTTTTTCAACAGAAGTGAATTTTCGTTTATGACGTCATAGTTTCGTGTTATCATATTATAAATATCTTGTGTGTATTTTAATGTTTAAAATATTGAAATTTAACTTACAATGGAAAACCGACCAAGTTTGTAGACACTGCTAAAAGAATAAATTAAGTAGCAATTTAATGGTGTGAACTACTCAATTAATCTTTATAGCAAGATGCAATTAATGAAGAGGATTTGACTCGTATTACTGCTTATAACACCCAAGGTCTTGAGCTATGCGACCTGCTTCGTGAACTTAAAAACCGAGCGGATGAATCTGTGCATGGAATTTCGCTTCTGCTAAAGTAAGTTAAGCACTATATTTATTTTCGATGTTATAAACTTAACGTTAGGTACTATTATTTGCCATCAATGTTTCTTTGATAATTGCAATTTTATCGCATATATCTCAGCAGAAATAAAAACAGGAATAGAAAATCCATCTTTTTTATACACACAGAACGTATCATACTGGCCATATTGTGGCAAATCACTCTATGGTTGTCGTAAGATCACCTGCTACGGTCATCGGTCATGCTGTCGGTAGCAGCATTTTCCTGGTAACAACCGAAAAAAATTAAAAAAAGCTGAGGTTGCCAACCCGCCTGCCAAGCATAGGCCTACGTTTGTGCACTATTGATAGGCTGTAATGGATAAACAAACGAGTGATTTATAAATTCAGAGTATTTGAATTTATACATATGTATATTATCCATTATAGAAAAGCATGTCAAGAACGTGGACTATTGATCTCAGTGGGAGAATCACTAGTGAAAGAACTGGCGCGTCTAAGACAAGATATAGAATTGCACTCTGCAGTAACAATGGAATTTAATGCAATTAGCGCCGCGGAATCTGAAACAGCTAAAGCGCTTGAGGTATGATACTTAAAAGATATGTAGTGATAAAGTTCTCCGTGTGTGTTTCGGGACTTTTTTATTTTATGATTATTTTATTTATTGGTATTGTAAACTAGTTTGGAAGCAACATGTTAATCCTATCTCGCCGCCCACTTAATGGTCAACCATCGCAGAATCGATTTATTCCGATGATGCCTTGTTTATAGGCGAAACAATTTTCGTATTATCGACGATGGTGTGTCGTTCCTAGTGTGGATGTAGTGATGTTGGGATTAGTGGTGACAGTGATAGTGTACGCAATGTGGGAGGGCGGGGGAGGTGCTCCTCAAACTAGGTAATACACATCCTTTTTATTTTTTACGCGGATCTTAGCTAATTAATTTTTAACATACCTATTAAATATAATGAATGGGACATGGTAATGATTTCTTATATTTACGCGAACACTACACATTGAATAAAACTATTTTTACGGATTTTATCGCGTTTAATTTTACTAATTTTGATTCCCGATTGCGTAGTACGGACCAAAAATTAATATTCAAAAAACTGAAGGTAGCCGGGCTAACTATGACATTGCGACGTCAAACACCTCAGTCCCCCCCGTGACCATGGGTGCTGTAAAGCACCCGAAACGTCGGGAATCAAAATTAGTAAAATTAAACGCGATAAAATCCGTAAAAATAGTTTTATTCAATGGGACATGGTATTTTGTCCCCTCGCATCACCCTTAATACACCATTGTGTTAATAGCGTTAAGTAGAAATTCTTTAAAAAAAAAAAGAAGATCGTAAATAAATTAATACGTAGAGTCAGAACACACGGGACAAACAATACCATAGATAAGCTAAAACAATACAATCATTGACTCCGGGTGGCATTCAAACTCAGTACTTGCGATATAGTAGCCGAATACTCTACGTCAAGCCGTTGTCAAAAATTACACATATTTCCCCAAATATTTCACAAAATATTAGGTCCTTACATATGAAATTAGTGTTTTGTCGTACTGACCACTTTGATCTGAAATATCTCCTCTTTGGTTAAGAATTCCAAATTCAAATTTATAAATTCATTTAGCTGGTACATTTGAGTTTTGAAAACAGTCATTCATTTGTTTTTTCCTCATTATTTTTTTCTTTGGCGTCGCTTATAACCGCACAATGGAAAACATGAAATATCGGTATATTTACGAGTACGAGTTCTACCGTGGCACCAATGCTGCAGAAACAGCTCGAAGGATTAATGATGTATACGGCGCTGGTGTCGCAAAAGAAAGCACGGTACGTTTTTGGTTTCAACGTTTTCGTTCTGAAAATTTCGACCTTCAGAACCAACCCCGTGGACGGCCGGAGACCAAAGTGAAAAATGAAGAATTAAAGGTTATTGTGGAAGCGCATCCATCACAAAGCACTTCAGAGATAGCTGCAGGCTTCGGGGTAAGTGATAAAACTGTATTAATCCACTTGAAGCAAATCGGGAAAGTAAAAAAACTTGAACGATGGGTACCTCATGAATTGAGTGAATCGAACTTGCAAACACGCGTCGACTGCTGTGTTACTTTGCTCAATCGACACAATAATGAAGGGATTTTAAATCGAATCATTACTTGTGATAAAAAGTGGATACTATACGATAATCGAAAGCGCTCGTCACAATGGCTGAACACTGGAGACCCAGCCAAATCCTGCCCTAAACGAAAATTGACTTAGAAAAAGTTACTTGTGAGTGTTTGGTGAACTAGCGCCGGTGTCATTCACTACAGCTTTCTAAAATCTGGCCAAACGATTACAGCAGATATCTATTGTCAGCAACTGCAAACCATGAAGGAAGAACTAGCTGCTAAACAACCGAGATTGGTCAATAGCTCTAGGCCACTGCTGCTTCACGACAACGCAAGATCACATACTGCACAACAAACAACCACTAAGTTAGATGAGCTACAATTGGAATCTCTGCGACATCCACCGTACTCCCCGGACCTTGCTCCAACGGATTACCATTTTTTCCGGAATTTGGACAACTTCTTACAAGGAAAAAAATTCAACTCCGATGCGGCAGTCCAAACCGCTTTCAAAGAGTTTATTGATTCTCGCCCCCATGGCATAGATAACAACGGTGCATACTTTGATTAATTAAACATATTTTACAAAAAAAAATGACTTTATATTCCTCCCGTACAAAACGCCAATTTCATATGTAAGTAATATTAAGACATATATACGTATATACTATAGAATACCTAATATATATACGTGTGCCTACAATATATTGTTACGTTGAATTACCATGACGTCAGTTGCGTCGACACCAAGACACATTATTGAATCTAGGATTACGTTTAATTCTTATAACTCCTCGGACATTAATATCTATAGGATACCCGTCGAGAACTAGAAGAGGAACGTGTTTCTAAAGCCACCATAAAGGAAAAATTGGCTACAACGGAGTTGCAGCTGCGACAAGCACGGACAAGGATTAATAAAATGGACCGACAGTTGCGAGAGGCCGAAGCAAGTATTACTAGTCTTACTGTTACTGTGAAGTCATTGGAAGATCAGGTAAGTCCACTTTTTCAGTAAATCTTATCTTAATATTCTACTTTTCCTTCGGCTCAAATATAATCCATTTTTGGTCATAGTAGAAATAATTTTTTCGTACTCGCTACGTTTGACAGTTTTTTAGTAGTTATTCTGTTTGGCAACCTGATTGGTAACAACAGTACCAGACGTAAGACGCAAGAATATCCTTAATAGGTTAGATATGTTTCAAACTCGGTATATGACAGTCATCATTTCCTTCTCCAGACAGTACTAATGGTTTCGAGTGGAGGCTGATAACTTGAATTCAGCCTGAGATCCTTCCATATGACTTTAGCTCCTTAAGTATTGTGTAATGTTTTTTTTTACTAATTGTTACTACTTCCTAACCAAATCTTGTCGCAAAACACTCAAAATATCGTTGGAGAGAATTCTGGCTTGAAGGGCGCCTTCTTCGAAAAGCCTTTTTCAAATTGAAGCAGCCGCAGCGGTTACCCTAATATCTGCCGAATGCGACAATAATAATTTTTACATCATTCCCGTGGTAGTATTTAGTTTTTCCATCAGAAAAAAATGGGATTCAAACATGTTTAATAAAAAACTTTAAACGAAACAAATTACTATCATTTTAGTTTGAGTTGGTAGTTGGCCGCTGTCTTTTAAGTTGCATGCTTGCACATATTGGTCCATATAAAAAAGGCTATTGCATTATATGCATTAAGAGCTAAGATAAAATAATCGGTAAGATAGTTATTCCATATTTAATTTATATAAGTTTAGAAGTTATTTTTAATTTGACTCAAACAAATGCCTGAATCGGTGAGGGCCCTAAGATTTTCCTCGCTCTTCTCTACGCGAGTATATATGTTTCATACCATTTACTTGAAATTTTCATTTTAAGAGTCGTCAAAAAGAAGTACAACTGGAAGCTCGAGCGCGGAAGTTAAGGGAATCATTAAAAACTGGGGAAATGACTAATAATCAAATAATGCAACAACGGGATGCACTTGAGAACGAGTAAGATTTGTACAAACTTACTATTTCTTTTACGTACGCGAATTTTTATGACTCCTTCCATACGAGAATTTGCCTAGTCACGCTTGGTAGGTGGATTGACGATTGCAGTGCCAGACGTTTAGCACCTTTAACGTTGCTGCCCATTTTTCCCTGACGTAATACGTTATTCCGTCATTTATCGGAAGCCTTTCTCACGTATTCCTAAGTCACCTCATATGACACCCATTGTACGAAATAATGATGGATTCTTACACCACCTTCCCTGATATTTTAATTAATTTTCATACGCCTATTACACGGTAAGTTTAATATAGTTTAATTTACGTGGTAGAGCCACGCTACAACTATATTATGGTTGTAGCACGAATGGGTAGGCTCGACCGGGGTAGGACCACGCTCTCATAGAATACCAGCGTAAAATAGCTTAATATTTCTGTGTTTCGTATGGTGAGTTTAGAGAACTGGAGACCCTTTTTACTGGAAACGAGTCATGTTAGCCCACAGGGTTGACAACGAATCTGCATTTTGATTCTTAATCGAGGATAAATGTACATAGATGCCGTGGGCCACAGCATCCACTTACCATCAGGTGGACTGTGTGTTTGTCACCCCCAGTCTATGAAAACAAAAATGATGTCTTAAGCCGGTATTCTCTAGGTTTTTTTTATAGGAGAGGGGGGCAAACAAGCATGCGGCTCACCTGATGGTAAGTGACTACCGCCGCCCATGACCAACTGCAACACCAGGGGAATGGCAGATGCGTTGCCCGCCTTTTAAAAAGGAGTAGGTTCTTTTCTTGAAGGTCCCTAAGTTGTATCGGTCCAGAAAAATCGCTGGTGGTAGTCGATTCCACAAGGAAGTTGTGCGAGGAAGAAAACTTCTTCTAAATCGCACAGTGGTGGACTGCCAATCATCCAGATGGTATGGATGGTATCGCGAGTTTTGTCGCGATGTGCGATGGTGAAATTGAGCGGCTGAAATTAGTCCGAACAATTCCTCAGAGCACTCCCCGTGGTAGATGCGATAAAATACTCAAAGAGATGCTACATCTCTTCGCAGTGCCAGTGAGTCAAGCCGATCGGAAAGAACTCGGTCGTCGACTCGGAAATCGAACCGCTCTGCGCTGGATGCGGTCAAGTGGAAGGAGCTGGCACTGGGGAGCCCTTGCCAAGAGATGGGAACAGTATTCCATGTGGGGCCGAACCTGTGCCTTGTAAAGTTGCAAGCGGTGTGCCGGCATGAAATACTGTCCCGCTCTGCTGACCACACCAAGCTTTTTAGAGGCCAATTTGGCCTTCTCTTCCAAGTGACCACGAAACTGCACATCACTCGATATGTCGACACCGAGGATTTCGATACTGGCTCTGGGAACAAGGGGAGTGCTTTGAAACTGAGGAGATACGACAAAGGGTTTTTTTAGCGGTAAATGCGCAAACTTGTGTCTTCTGGGGATTGAGCTGGACTAGATTTAGTCACCCCCAGTCCGAGACCTTGTTCAACAAAGTCTCGACTTAGACACAAGTTTGTTCCGGTACTCGGCGACGTTTTCCCGAGAAATATTGGCACGGCCGGTGTATAAAGCAAGTTGGCATGACTTCTTTTTTTAATTAAAAAAATATATAAAAATAAAACTGTTAATGACTTTTGGTACTAAATATAAAACAAAATGTTTTGTCGTTGTCCTCACTGGTGTAATAATGACACTGTTGCCAATATAAATTGCTCATCTTATTATTTAACGTTAAGCAATTTTCCGTTTATAAAAATGAGTACTGTTGTAGGTTAATTAAACTTAAAGAACAGTTAGAAAGGAATACGATCGAGAATAAAAATACAATACAAGATTTAAATAATCAATTAAGAGATTTAAAATCAGCCTTGGAAGCTGAGAGAAAAAAAACACAGGAGGAAATGGAATTAAAAAATATGTTTGAAGAATCATATAGGGAAAGTTTAAATACTATCGAAGAATTGAAAGCGCAAATAGTTGAGCTTGAAAATAACAAACCAAATCCAGGTAGTGTACATTGAAACTTTTAGTTATCTATAACATGTTTAATGTTAGGGGCAAATCATTATCATCGATCAGTAAACAATGAACGGCTGGACCCGCTCCAATTATAATTTTCCGTAAACGGTACATTGGGCAAATAATGTCGTAGCTACGGACCTGCTTTTGTTAACAGGTGGTAGAGTCCCTTTCTGCCTAGAAGTCCGTCTGCGTATATACCAACCTGTTACCTATTTCTGCCTGAAAGGTATAGAGTATAGAGAGCCCGTATGATTACAGGCTGTGAGGTATTTTACCTTAGTCCTCAGAGGTGACAACACATCTGTAGATGTTTGAAGTTGTTTCTAACTGTCCATGGATTTTAGTAACCACTTACCTGTGGTGGTGGACTATCAGTTCGTTTGTCACTTCAGTTTTACAAAAGAAGTATTAAAAGACATTTTTTATTTACCATGTCATGAAAATTTTGCCAATAATTAAAGGGCATGAGCTTTTCTTAGTTATGCAAGTCGTAATATTATATATTAATGTTACGACTTGCATATGTACTTAACTTATTATTTTTAGATCTGCCGACTGAAAGAGAAATGGACTTAAGAGCAGAATTAATTGCAACGAAAGACACATTGCGTATAACAGAAGAAGAAGTGATTTCATGCAAACGTGAAAAAGTCCGCTTTTTGGAGACACTCACTAAAATCGCTGTGATTATTTGAATTTCAGTTTCAGTATAAAATACGCTTTGTTTGAAAATCATTTAATAATTGTCAGTTTTAGAAAATAGTTACATCAGTTCAGCTTGTAAATAGAAAAATAATGATTTAATCATTTTGATCTCAAAGTTAATTTTTTTCTTTCCAGTCGTATATACCAGAACCATTTTTTAATCAAGGTGAAAATTGGAATATAATGCTTTTTATTTAAAATTCGATGTACATTAAAATATATTTTTTAGGAATCCGAAAACAAAATGAGTATGCAACAGAAGTTGGCAGCGGAGCTTCTCAACAAGGAAGAAATAATGAGCAAGATGCAAACACAAATTCGAGAATTAAATAAAAGCATAAAACTAAAGTAAGTGTGTATGTTTAATATTTTTGTCTATTAATTTTATAACAGTTCATGCAAAAACTCGCGGAATACAAGTTATGGATTGCCCGAACTGCGTATGTCGTAAAATTATTTTATGAGCTAAAACGGCTAAACTTATATTTATTTACTATTATTTAGCTATAAGGTTAAAAGTCAAAATCAAATGAGATTTCAACAAATAATCAACTAGGCATAGAAGTATAATACTTGTAGTTTAAGGCTAAGCGTTATAAGACAGCTTAGATTAAAATAAAATTAAAATATATTTATTTCTCAATAAACTTTTCATAAGTTAGTGGTGAAAAATCCCCAGAGAGTAATTTAATATCGAGTATATTGTTGGTGTGTTTCGCTCTTACCCTCGTTGCTCTTTATCGAGATTTAAAGAGACTAAAAACTAAAACGGTACGGTATTAACATCAATGGTGAGTACATCACTCAGTCACTCACCTTCGATTTGCCGACGATATAGTCCTTATGGCAGAATCGCTGGAGGACCTAAGCACTATGTTCAATGACCTCAATAGTGCCTCCCAACGGATAGGTCTTAAGATGAACATGAACAAAACAAAGATCATGTATAACGTCCATGTCACACCTATGCCGGTAGTTGTTGGGAGCACTAAGCTCGAAGTTGTTGACAAGTATGTTTACCTGGGACAAATAGTCCGACTAGGTAAGTCCAACTTCGACCCAGAGGTCAATCGACGGATTCAACTCGGCTGGGCAGCGTTCGGGAAATTACGACACATCTTCTCGTCAGGTGTATACTTGAAAACGAGACTGTACAACCACTGCGTGTTGCCAGTGATGGCTTATGGAACTGAGACGTGGTCCTTCACTGCTGGCCGTATGAGGAAGCTCAAGGTCGCAGCGAGCTATAAAGTATGGAGAGGGCTATGCTCGGGGTTTCTCTGCGTGATAAACTTAGAAATGAGGATATCCGCAGTACAACCAGAGTGACCGACATAGCCCAACGGATTAGTAAGCTGAAGTGGCAATGGGCCGGCCTTATAGCTCGAAGAACCGACTACCGATGGGGGAAAAAGGTTCTCGAGTGGCAGCCTCGTACAGGTAGGCGAAGTGTAGGGCGACCCCCACTAGATGGAGTGACGACCTGATAAGACATACAGGTAGTCTATGGATGCAGGTGGCTCAGGACCGTGCTTTGTGACTTGTGAAGGACTGTAATGATGATGATGATGAAAAACTAAAACCTTATTTACTAATTTATGTTTAAATTATTATTATTAATTTAGATTATATCGCATTAAACATCAAGTTTCCACAAATTTCACAATATTCAAAACGTGGTTTGATATAGGTACATCTCATATTACTTACCATTGCATTAGGTAATTTGCAAAATAAATATGCATTTACAAACAAAACGTACTTACATAAATATTTTTTTTTAGCGAACAAAAAGTAATCGAGTATGAACACTATATACGAGCTTTGCAGACGTGTGGTCAATATTCAAGTACTTCTCAAGAGGAAACTAATGGAGCAACCTATCAGGATTTACAACAAGAAGTAAGTTGTAATAATTGCTTTAAGACGAAATTTTAAAATAATCATTTTTTACAGCATTCAAATGACAGAGTTTAAAGTCCACAAAAAGATTATGCTCTACGGCACATGGGCACCTAACAAATACGGATTTTTTTAATATTATTAGAGTATCATGCTATTTAACACTTCACCTGATGGTAAAAATAAATCAATTTTTAACATTCGACGTTATTAAGTGTTACAAAATAAATGTATTTTCTTCACGGTCAATTTGAAAAGAAAAGAAATTTCATGTTCATATTCGTTTATTATAGCATTACCGTATATATTACAAGGTCTTATTTTTTTTGATAGAATGACTCTTACAGTTTGCCAAATTCTGTAACTTTTTTTAAACAAAATTCAGAAATTATATATTACAATATTTCCCGACTATCATTAATAATCTATTTGTATTATATAATTGCATTTCGAATTAAAAACAGGACAATAAAATAAAATAGAATTTACTAATTTGTATAAAGGAGGATGTCCTGAGTGACTGACTCATCTATCAACGCACAGCCCCGACCGCTAGCCTCTGAAAGTTGGACAGTAGGTAACTGCCTTTTATCACAGAATAAATAATAGCTTTTATAACGTAGGCAATAGGCATCCACAAAAAAGGATTTTCCAAAATTGTAATCCTTAGAAAGTCAAATACGGTGTTACAATTTGCATGACACTTATTTTACGGACGATTGCAATTTGTATAGTGTAATATTATAAAATGGTGTTTGTAACTTCAAAATTACTACAAATTCTTATAGATTCAATCTTACCGTAAGTGTTAAGACGACAAAGTTTGCATAGAAAAAAGGTTTTTCAACTTGCAAGGTAGGGAGGAGTGCCCTAAAACGAAATTATGAAAAATATGAATTTCTAAAGAGTTTAAAACAAAGTCCGCGTCTAATATATATAAAAATATATATAAATAATATATAAAATAAGACTATAAATGTAACTAAAAATGCAATTATATATATTTACAATTCTATTCTTTCTATCACGACTTTACATATATTTTTTATTTAATATCAATGATGGTGCATATTATACATTGTTGTTATTTATATAATATTCTAGTATCTAATGTCACATATTGTGTCACGTAACGCGTACGACAAAAAAATATTAATAATGTTTGTTTTGATTTTGTATCAAACATTCTAGATAATGCAATTGAGAATGGGACTATTAGAAGCAGTTCATAAAAATGAAGAGTTGTCGGAGCTGTTAATGCAAAAAGAACAGCAGCTGGAACAACAGGACAAGACATCACGTGCCCAGGCAAGGGTCATCAAGGTCCTTCCTGATTAATTAATAATCTTAATTTTTTTTACACGTGCATCGTCAGGGACACAGCGCTCGCCTCTATTTTATAACACGGGTGACATAAGTTTCATTCCATCTCAGACCACTAAAATTATTAATTGCAATTTTACGTGTTGATTAACCACATGCTGGGCACAGTGTTGTGAAGAAACTTGTTTGTGAAGTCTGCCAACACGCAATGGAACAGCGCGTCGGCCTAATATTCGTAGGAGGCCTGTGCCCAGCTGTGGATGTATTTACTTTTGTTTTATTTTACAATAGTAAACACGTGTGTTGTATTTATTTTTTATTTTTTAATAAATCGTGTTAATGTATAAATTTAACTATGGAGTGATGCAGGTTCGTGAGGAATTGATCAACATGCTTAAGAATAAGGAGAGTGAGCAGAGTCGAGAACTCACCTCTCTACAGCAAGATCTTGAGCAACGAATGAGAATAGTAGACGAAGTGAGATATGGGAGTTTTTTTTTTATGTAGTCGTAAAATTATTTACACTCACAGTTAATCATCCCAACACTAAAATTATAGAGACTATTTAACACATATATTCTTAACTAACCCCTGGTAGAACTAGATAGTTTTTTTAAGCCTATGTACGAGAAATGGATGAAGCCTTAGGGTATAATTTTTTTTAAAGCCTTTAATTTTGTATAGCGTGTTTTACACATTGTATTCAAATTATTCGTGCAAATATGCAACTAGCAAAACGTAACTAATTGGTGTACATATACGCGTAACTTCATAAACAAAAAGTCATCTCAACACGAAAAACATCGAATCCTCTGGCAAAGGGCGGATTTAAGATTTCATATTATATTTATGTAGGTGCATATGCCAGCGGAAGAGTATCTATTTCAGTAGTGAACGTCTGCAAGAAAAGTGTGGCGATTACAGCTGTCTTTTACTGCTTATAAGAGACATGTTAAAGACCAGGGCTGACGATCTCGGTGATTTTAAATTACAATTTGAAATTGGCTTTTTTTAATCCAATAACCTTTTGGCATCTCTGAGAATGTGCCAGTTCACATGCATAGTTTGTAAAAAGGAGTTTACCATTACCAAGTTTGCCGTTTTCCTCATTAAGCTGCTCCCTTTCACAAATATTGTAAATTCAAGATATAATTTATTGCAAATAAACATGTCTTTATCAATTGGTCATCAGAGCTTTGTTCATCTGTTAGTAAAATGCCCGTCTGCAGATGTGGTGGTCTACTATCCCCAATTACCCCAATCACCAGGTGGCAATATTTCGCCTTTACCATTTCCATTTACCATTACTGCCTATCAAAAGTCCACTGCTGGACATAGGCCTCTCCATTGATTGCATCATAGGGGGGATATTTGCCACAGTTGCCACGCTTGGCAAGCGCAGTTTTTTTTAATTCAGCCGTTATCAGCAAGATGCTGCACCTCATCTGTTTCATTTTCCTCTGTCGCCTCTTACGACACCCACGAGATGATATAGGGTAGTGGATATTTTTTCACCGCCACTAAATCGTTAATAATTCCTCTTTATAAAATAAATTTGATTTGTATATATGTATATATTTGATTTCTTGCTGTTAGCAGCAATACCTTTATATCACTGATTATCATAAACATTTCTTAAACAATTTTAAATAGACGCCTCGTGAATTTTTCTGTCTAATATTTTTATTATATTTTCTAATTATTTTTATTAAGTTTATTATGTTGTTTAGGTAAATAAGCAAATAGCTGCAAAAGCAGATGAAATTCAAGAATTATTTTCGACATTAGAAAACAAACAGCAACAGATCCATCGGCTAGAGAAAATCGTGTTAGCGTTAGAAGAGCAACAGAGACGGGCTCAAGCACAGCGAACGCGGCACGAAGAGAAGATTGCAGCCCTTGAACATGAGCTGGCTGCTGGTGGCAACAGGCGCGACAGGTATGTCCTGGATAATAATAAATTCGATTTTGGTTGACATGGGGCTCTCACGCTGTTCTCGTCGTCGTTAAACAATTTTCCATAATGCTCTACCAAAAAGTACCAGAAGTTATGATATACCTATCGCATATACGAGATGATAATCCGTCCCCATCTTTGGGAGGTTGAGCTCTTTCTATCCTTTACCACAACAGCTTGCTACGACACTTAAAAAATTCTGGGATGAAACGTGATAGTGTAATCATCATTAGCTTATTCCTCATCAAACCACTTACCCTGCGTGTTTAACATTCTATTACATAGATAATGTTGGCGCTTTCTATTAAATGAAATGGTCTTAAGCCAGCAATGGATTACAAAGGCTAATAAGGGAAGGATTTACAAGAATATCTAAAACAGTGCAGTACTGCGAGACAACTTATGCAGAAACCCACTTTATTGGGGTTACTTTTGCTTTAACAATCGCTATTTGTGTTTATCCAGTATTCTTTTAAGTTCTTAATGTATGTTTGTTTCATTTGCAGGAAATTTCTGTTTTTCTAAATCGTTTTACAAGAAAGGTGTCGCTGTCGTTCAACAAATTGTGCAAGTCGTATGAAGTTTTTGTAATCGTCAAATGATTTGGAAATTGTTTTATATAAATATGCAATAAAATCATACACACATATTAATCTTTTTTTCGCGGGATCAATGTGAAAAGAACTTCGTTTTAACTTGGTTTCTTAGTCATTGAAGTAGCGGTCTCTCCTTGATAACGTCAGTAACTACCACAGACTAATATGATGCTTACGCGCATGTACCTACTATCTGGGTTCTAGGTGTGTGTGAGCACAGTGACCATGCTGGGAAATCACGAAATATTTATTAAGGATTTAATAGTAGGCTTAAAACAAATCCTGGAATTTGTATAAATAATGCAGGAGATGGGCAGCAGCGTCTTCCTAATGACTAAAAATAAAAAACGGAGGTTGGCAAATATCCCTCCTATTGGAGTAATCCATGGGGGAGGCCTATGTTTAGCAGTGAACTTTTGACAGGCTGTTACGGTAACGGTAACAAATAAAGGTGCACTTAAAAAGATATTTTATGTATTCAAACATATTTAATAAGTGTATAGGTAATATGTCGCAACCTACCAGTTTAATTAGCCTTTCAGATTAACCACAGAACACAATTACTCTCTACCAAGAGAAGAACGCCAACTTCATACTAAAAAACGGAAACACGTCTTTGAGTGTACACTAAAAGCGCTACGGTGAATGCCCATATAAAACTTTTTTAGCGGGAATTTCAAACCTTTGTATTTTGTACTTTGAACTTTTTAATTAAGGCATATTCGAGTAATTTTGGCTCAAGCCTCACAAACCTATGGGGTAAATTCCCATACATTGGAGAGGTTGCACCAAAATTACTCGAATATACTTTAGATTAGTATGTGAGATAAAATAAAACTATAAATATGTATAGTCATGTAATTTTATTTTCTGGAAGACAGTTTGTTTTATAAACTATACATTATTATTGATGTTTTTATTGCTTTTGCATATAATATTTCCACGCTTGTTACTGATATATAACACATTATTGTCAAAGAGTTATTCTTCACAGAACATTAACGTAAATTTAAATCAGCAAAATTATCATGGTAAAAACTTAACTCAGCCGAAATACGTGATCTGAAACAGATACAATTCGAGTCAATATAGTAATAATACCTACAAATAACGGTCAATAAATTCAAAATGTTTATAGACTTACCACAATATTGTCATAAGTTTTTCATTTCCTATTATAGGAAACCTGCAGAAAGTGATCAGATGATTTTGTGCTTTTATTTGCCAGTGTTGTGCAATATACATGATGCAACTTTGTATGAAAGCTGAAAAATCTGCACACAATCATGATTTTGTCAATGTTTGTGTTGGGCTTGTAAAAATAAAGCGAGAAAATATCGCTGTTTCTTTCCTTCATGTTGTTTTAGATTGCCATTTTAAAAATTACATACAAAAATTTATATTATATTGGAAGAAACTGAAAATGTTAATTCTGTGTTAAACTTTTTTTGGTTTGCTCTTTAAAGTATAATTACATACATATTACTCTGAGATTTGCACAATTAATTTACCTATTAATTGATTAAAATTAAATTATTAAATATTAGCAAAATTCTATCAAAAGAATTAATAGAAGAAAACAACATGACATTTGTTTGTCAACGTCTTTCATATTGAAAATATATTCTGAAATTTATTCAAATTTATTTCATAGGTTTAGATTTTAATATTTATTATTGATTTTAGCTTAAATTCAGTTATTATGGGCTCAGAATACTTTATTTTCGTTTGTAGGCGAATACACGTCGCCGTGAATATAGAGTAAAGATTTTTTGTGAGATATTAACTCTGTATAAGATATTGACCATAAATGAATTCATTATTTCAAAATTTTATGCACGATGTGTGATCATCATCGAAAGTAAGTTAAGTGTTGTGCAAATAAAAAGCACAAAATTATCTGATTACTTTCTGCAGGTTTCCTATAGTAGGAAAATAAAAACTTATGACAATATGGTGGTAAGTCTATAAACATTTTGAATTTATTGACCGTTATTTGTAGGGATTATTACTATATTCACTCGAATTGTATCTGTTTCAGATCACGTATTTGGGCTGAGTTAAGTTTTCACCATGAGAATTTTGCTGATTTAAATTTACGTTAATGTTCTGTGAACATGTGTTATATATCAGTAACAAGCGTGGAAATATTATGTGCAAAAGCAATAAAAACATCAATAATAATCTATTGTTTATAAAACAATCTGTCTTCCAGAAAATAAAATTACATAATTATACTTATTTATAGTTTTATTTTATCCCACATACTAGTCTAAGGTATATTCGAGTAATTTTGGTGCAATCTCTCAAATGTATGGGAATTTACCCCATAGGTTTGTGAGACTTGAGCCAAAATTACTCGAATATGCCTTAAATAAAAAGTTCAAAGTTACAGAATACAAAGGTTTGAAATTCCCGCTAAAAATGTTTTATATGGGCATTCACCGTAGCGCTTTTAGTGTACACTCATAAACACGTTTCCGTTTTTTAGTATGAAGTTGGTGCTCTTCTCTTGGTAGAGAGTAATTGTGTTCTGTGCCCTTGGGCCACCTTAAAGTTCGTCTATGCCACGCCAGTGATTTCAAATGGAAGGAAACTTCCATATAAACATTTATAACTTCTTCATACAAACAAAAGTAGCTTTGTACGTGGTTTAAGTAGATTTGTACGTGGTAGAGCCATGCTGCAGCTATGTTAGTAGTATAGTTGTTGCACGAATGGGTGGGCTCGACCGGGAAAAGACCACGCTCTCACAGAATACAAGCGTAAAATAACAGCTTAAGGCTGCTGTGTTTCGTATGGCGAGTGTAGAGAACCGAGGACCTCTTTTACTGGAAATGAGGCATTCCATCGTAGTCCTCACGAAGACATGACGCATCTGCATTTTAATTCGTAGTTGAGGATAGATTTAGATGTCTATTGGCCACAGCAACTACTTAATATCAGGTGGACTGTGTGCCCGTTTGTCACCCTTATCCTATATAAAAAAAGGTTTCATAGTGACCTTCTTTTTTTAAATTATACAACGATAGTACGACATTCCGCATTATTCGACTACGTGTTGTAAGATGTCAGATGACGGTTCCATAAACTTTCATTGATATAAATAAGTATTACGAACCGAACTAATAACAATCCCTAATTTTACTAAGTCATAGACTAAATGAATTTATCGACAACGTTTTTCGTTTCGCTAATGGCATATCAATAGAGGTGTCTATGGAATCGAAAAACGGCAACAACCTTGTAAAAGAAAGTACCATGTTAAACGTCATATGTATAAAGAGTTCAGCTATAAGAATTTTGTTCTTATTTTCTATGCTAGTAATTACTCTGAGGCAAGGAACATACTACTCTCTGGCGAGACCTCAGTCGTAGTATTATAATACTACTAACTACTTATCATAGACTTAGAATATACTGGCGTATAGACCAACATAGTGTGCAAGGGAGAAGAAAATTCCTTATGGCAAAAATGCAAGATAGAAAAGGATACCAAATCTCATGACTCTGTAACCGATTTCGAATGGCAAGTCGGCACAAGTCGGCACGCAAGAAATAGCTCCAAGATATTTTGTATTTTTTTAGAGTGTAATAGTCGTTATTTTTAGTAAGTAACTTTTTTATTATTATTATTATGTTAGGAGATTTTAATGGAAGGGTTGGGGTGAAGAGGTCTGGTTATGAAAGGATATTAGGAACGTTTGGCGATGAAAGTATAAATGAGAATGGTGAAGACCTCCTCACCGTATGTGTGGAAAAGAATCTTTTTGTGACGAACACTTTCTTTCGCCATAAGAGGATTCACATGTATACATGGGAAAGAGGTGATGATAGAAGCATGATAGATTTCATAATTGTGGATGAAAGAATGAGGAGTGCAGTGGTAGATACAAGGGTTTACCGGGGGTCCAACGTAGGGACGGATCATTACTTGGTCTTATGCCGAATTAATGGTCTATTCAAGCGTTGGCGGCATCGGACATCTGTGTCTACCACTGCGTTACAGCGTATAAGAATAGAGAGGTTAAAAGATGAAGGTGTGAAAGAAGTTCAAATGTAGACTGAGACAAAATATAAGTGGTATGGATGAATTGTGTATGAATGATCTAGGCTTGGAGACTGTGTGGTATAATGTCAAGAAAGGTTTGGTGGATGCAGCCACCGAAGTATGTGGTGTAAGTAGGAGAACGAATGAAAGGAAAAATAATACGTTGTGGTGGGACGATGAGGTACGGATGGAAGTTGAAGCAAAGAAGAGAGCATGGCTAGATTTACTAGCAACCAAAGCTGGTAATTCTAACGGTATGATTGATGAGATTGAAAGAAAAACGGAAGACTTTAGACGTATAAATAAGAGAGTAAAAGAAGTTGTTGAAAATAAAAAGCAAGAAAGAACGGATAAGAATGATAGAAGGATATCTGATAACTTCTAGGCAAATATTAAAATGTTCTGGAAACTTGTAAGAACTGCCAGGAGAAATTCAATACAACCTAGAATGAATGCTATACGAGACGAGAATGGCTGTATGCTGAATGATGAAGTTTCTAATTTAAAGAGATGGAAGGAATACTTTGAAAGCGTGTTTATGAGTAAAGAGTCGTCTGAATTAAGTGAAATAGAAATTCCGAAAGAAGTGGAAAGAGGAAGGGAGATAAGTGTAGATGAAATAATGAAAGCAATATAAAATAAAGAAAGCAGGTAAGGCAGCCGGATATGATAGAGTATCACTCGAAATGCTAAGGGCTGGAGAGGGAGTGGTGGCAGGCCTGCTGTACACCTTGTTTAATTTATGTTGGGAACTGAAGCGGGTACCGGAAGACTGGTGCAAAGCCGTTATAGTCCCAATAAATAAGGGAAAAGGGTCACAGCAGGACTGTAAAAACTACCGTGGCATTAGCTTGCTTAGCATTGTGGGTAAACTGTATGCTAAGGTGTTAATTGAAAGAGTTATGGAAGAAATTTCGAAAGTTGGATTTCGAAAGGGGATGGGGTGTACGGATCAAGTCTTTTCCATGCGCATGATTGCGGAGAAGTTTTTGGCCAAAAACGAGAAAGTTTTTGGTGCGTTCATGGACTTGGAAAAGGCTTATGATAGAGTGGACAGGAATATGTTATGGCAAACACTTAACTCATTTGGTTTGAGCGCTGGTTTGATACAGGTATTAAGGTCTCTTTATAGGGACTCTAGTGCTTGTGTCAGGATCAATGGGGTCAACTCGGACTGGTTTGGCATTCAAAAAGGTGTCAGACAGGGCTGTGTAGCTTCCCCGTGGTTGTTGAACCTATTTATGGACAGTTATTTGCAAACTTTGAAAGTTGAAGAATGTGGGTTGAGAATGGGCGAGTTAACCGTCAAATGCCTTTTGTACGCCGATGATCAAGTCATATTTGCATCGTCGGCGGCCGAGTTGCAAATGATGGTTACTTGAATGAACTGGTCATTAAAAGAAAGGGGTATGAAAGTGAACGCAAGTAAGACGAAAGTGATGGTTTTTGAAAGAGAAGTAAGTAAAACGTTATGTGAAATAAGAATAGAAGGGGAGATGATTGAGCAAGTGGATGAGTTTGTATATTTGGGATGTTTATTTAGCAGGGATGGTAGATATGATAAGGATATAGAACGACGATTGAACGCAGGAAATAGAGTGAATGGGGCTCTACATGCTATTATGAAAAGTCAGAATGTATCAAAAAAGGCATGTATGGCAATTCATGCTGTGTTAGTCCCTACTTTAATGTATGGTAGTGAAAGTTGGGTCTGGCAGAAGAAGCATGAGAGTAGAATAAATGCTGTAGAAATGCGGTCATTAAGGAGTATGCTAGGGCTGAATCTGAATGACAGGGTGAGAAATAGTGTGATAAGAGAAAAGTGTGGTTTGCAAGATGACGTTTTGACCAGGATTAAGAAAGGAATGCTTCGGTGGTTTGGTCATGTAGAAAGAATGAACGAGGAAAGAGTGACAAAGCAAATTTATGTTGCAGAAGTGAACGGAAGAGTCGGGATGGGACGCCCTAGACGAAGGTTTATCGACCAAATTGGCGATATATTGAAAATGGGCCAGATTAGGAGTACCCTTAACCGACGAGCGTGTATGCGTAGATATATGGATGTAAAGGAGGCGAGAAAAGTGTGTCAGGATCGGGCCAAATGGAAGTCCGTAGTCTCTGCCTAGCCCTCTGGGTGACAGGCGTGAGTGTTTATGTATGTATTATGTAACTTTTTTTCAAAATGGTTAGTTGTTCTGTGAGTTACTGTGGTGTTAATAATAGAAATAAACCTGATAATTGCACATTTCACATGTAAATTCTCAAGACGTCGTCAATGTTATGAAGCGTTTATTTTTGGTTAAAATGTATGTTATATACTGTTTAAAATATAGAATGTTTTCAATTATTTTTTTAATTTAGATATTTTGCAAAGAATAAAGTCACGTTGTTGATAATTTGCATGAATTTGGTAAATACATTTTATACAAAATATTTTACATGTACGCTAGGGATTGACTCAACTATATCAAAATTAATGTCGATTTTTATCTTAAATGTTTATAATGAATCGATAGACTTACCCACACAACAAGAAAATAAATCCTCGGTTTGCGTTCTAAAATGTAATTTTATTTTGCCGTTTCTCAAACAGATTCCCTCCGGATTCTATAATTAGAAAAAATGGTTAAGGTTGTTTGGAATCTAAAGAAGAACTCAACAATATGCAGCAAACATTTTCTTGAGAAGTGTAAAAGAAAAAGTAGAATAAAAACAATTTTATTAAAAGGAGTCATTTCTACGTTATTTGTACCATTAAGTGTAATATTGTTATAATAAGACTTCAAAAATTTAACTTTCAAAACTTTAGATAAAAATATAGACAGATTTTTATACATTATAAAACTGTAGTACAGTAAAGATAAAAAAATCTTGAGATTATCCTCTTTAAGCCATTATGAACCCAACTAAGTATCTATTTATCAACCAAAATAAATGAAGCTTTTCCATCGCTCAGTAGCTGCCCGGAGTCAGGAAGCTGGCGGTGTCTCACCCCCGTGCCTCGGAAAGCACGTAAAGCCGTTGGTCCTGCGCTTGATCTCTCTCCTGTCGTGTCGGTTTACCGTCCCATCGGACTATGAGAGCGAGGGAATAGAGAGTGCACCTGTGCTTGCGCATACACTTGGGCACTATAATCCTGTCCTGCGCCGATGGCTAGTCTCCATTGAGGCTGGCCGCCGTGACCAAAGTTCGGTCTGGAGGACATTATTATTAGTTATTAAGTTATTTAGTAGTGCTCCTGAACCGCCACTAGATGTCCGCGCAAAAGACATATATTATATAGATAAATTTCATAGTATTTGATACAACGCTCCGCGCCCCCCTTCCCAAAGGGGGGTCGCTTCCGATGCGGCAAAGAGGCCATACAGACCAAAGCCAGTCCCACAGGTGGTGTTTAGTGGGTAGGCACTTCATAGTGAGTCCCACATAACCACGCAGCTGGCTGCGTGGTATGCTATGAGCATTCACCACCTCCCTCCCCCGCTCCCGGAGGGTAGCCTTGCTTTGGGTGCAAAAAAAAAAATACAACGCTCGATGCCCAATTCATGCTTGATGGCCGACGACATTGTGCCGAGGGCTTAAATAGCGTGGTTCATCGCCTATAGCGTTAGTCGTAGAAACAGAAACAGAGAAACAGAAACTTTTTTATTCAATATAGATTATAAATAATACTTATTAAAAGTCACTCTTTTGTTTAATTACCACTGGTTCGAAAAAAAACCTCTATCCTGGGAAGAAACATTAAGAAACCCAGCGGGACTTTTTTTAAATATCAGCTTACTATCATGTATGTTATACACAATTAACAAACACAACAAATTAGAAGTAGCTTGGTAATGATCACCTCATTCCCAGGGGTTATTATCATCCATAAATTCCATAATATTATAATAACCCTTTTTATACAAACTTAGTTTAATAAAGTATTTGAACTTTGAGCAGGTCAAATTTTGTATATTTTGTATATAAGTATAGAGAAGAGGAACTCGTGGTTAAGTAATAGCTGCGCGGATCAATAGATCTGCGAGATTAAGTTGCACTTGCCGCGGTCAGTCCATGCATGAGTGACCATTTTCTTAACATACCGAGATTGAAAGAATAGAGTGTGTCTGTATCCTCAGACACTTGGTGCACTTTACTCTGTTAAGATCATTATGTTTTTAAAACTCATGCAGCTAAAATGATAATAAGTTTATTATTCCTTTATACTTTTCAGGGACAGATGAAAGAATATAAACATGAAGCATGATTAAGCCTCATAAACATATTGGCCTTTAAACAGAGCAATCTTATTTAACTGATTCCTACACGTTTCCTTACTTAAATTATTAAGTTTACATTCATATTTAAGTCGAATGTTAAAATAAACTTCTATAATTTATTTAATTATTAATTATTAAATGTTTGTAATTATCAAAAGTAACACATATATGAAAAATAAAACAGTCATTATGTACTCCGTGTCCCCGTTTTTTATTTTCCCATCAAAACATTTTATAAAATATATTAAATATAAATAGGTATATACTTAGTTAAGTATCTACCTATTTATATTAACAATATATTAAAAAAATCCGGGGAAACTGTCCATGGCAGTAAATATTTTTCTCCAAAGATCATAGCTCGAAAAAACAACTTTCCGATCTGATTCTTGGGGAGTTTTTTTTTTTTTTAAGTCACCTGGGATTTTATACATTTGAATTAAAATCCAACAAAAAGCAGGTAGTTTCAGCTTATTCCCAGGAACAAGTTATATGAATATGTTTTAATTATTTTAGAACTATCATGGTAAAAATTCAGTTAATTTTTGAAGTTATTCAATTTCGTGCACTAAGCAATTTTTTAAATCTTTTTACCGCTTCCTTAACAATCATTTTTCAATAGTCCTTGTAAGTAAAATGTCCAGGCTTGATGGAGAGACTTGATGGTGTACTTTGGTGACTACTGCTGGAACTCCTGGACGAGTAGAACTAGGTGTGCCAAGTTTGGGCTCATTTTGTTAGTTATGATGAGAACTTACCCCCGGACTTGATGGAGTGACAGACACACCTAGTTTTACTCGTCCAGGAGTTCCAGAAGTAGTCACCAAAGTACACCATCAGGTCTGTCCATTAAGCCCCGAGGTTAGGTCTCATAATAACTAACGAAACGAGCCCAAACTCGGCACACCTAACTCTACTAGTCCAGGATTTTCAGTAGTAGTCACCGAAGTACACCATCAGGTCACTCCATAAAGTCCGGGGGTAAGGTCTAATCATAACTAACAAAACGAGCCCAAACTTGGCACACCTTGTTCTACTCGTCCAGGAGTTCCAGTAGTAGTCACCAAATTACACCATCAGGTCTCTTCATCAAGTCCGGAGGTAAGGTCTCATCATAACTAACAAAACGAGCCCAAACTCGGCACATCTAGTTCTACTCGTCTAGGAGTTCCAGTGGCAGTCACCGATGTACACTTTCAAATCACTCCATAAATTCCAAGACGAATAGGCATTTATATTTATATATTTATTTATTTTTCCCACTTACTTTTAGCGAAACAAAATATTATAATAAAAATGTGTGATTATAAAAATAATAATATTATTTTACCTTGTCAAGTACCTATGTATCAAATTCGAATATTTTGTGTATGTACAGCGATCTTTTTCAGCCGCTGCAATCAGGCAGGCGATACAGTATCCACTCGCGACGGCGGCCGAGCGCGGACTGTGGTTTCATCGAAATTTTTGTAGAACAAATCAAAATAGGCACCAAAAACAAATTAACCCTTATTGCAATCTATTATGATTCATCCGTATTAGCAAAATATGTGAAAAATAAGCATCAGTTTTGTTTTCACGACTATTTGTGACATTTTGATACAAAGTAAACACCACTATTTTTTATTGAATATGTCTGCCTACTTATAGTATTTTTAGAAATCTTAATAAATGTTGATTATAGAACAAAAATGTACCTAAACATGAGCCGGTATCGTTAATTTTGTAGAAAATGGCTAGGGAAGATCATTTTTACAATATAAAAAACTATTATTTTCAACAAAAAAGTTTGAAGATTTTTTCATTTGAAAAAGTTTGAAGATTTTTTCATTTGAAAATGAAGAACCATTCTATACGTGGTAGTTATTAGCTATGTTTGATTTGGTTTAGTTTTGTCACAAAATGTACCGAAAAACAGCATAATTTTGCCCGATTTGCAAACGTACCCTTAATCCCCTATACCTGAGGTACATGAAATGGGGACTCTTTAGTTTGACCGGCGGTCGATATAAAGACGCTGAGGTGTTAAAGGTGTAAAAAAATTACCAAAAATACGTGATAGTAATAAGTCTGCCACTTAGACATCTTGAAATATTCGATAAAAGTTACCGAAAAATAACATTGGCAGACACCTATGGCGGTCGCAAGGTCATGGCAGACAGGTGGACAAGTATAATTTTTTCTTTATAATTTACGTTATTTCAATAAAGCTCCAATTTATACAAACATGTTGTTGATAATATTATTTGACATAATTATATATTTTGCATGGCAGACATATATTGAGGTTCTATCAACCAGGCAGACAATGAACTTCAGTGGCGTCCATAAGCGCGTACTAAATATAGCACTGAGCGTGAAGCTTATTGAAATACCGTAAGTCTACCGCTCACTGGCTCTTAAACTATATATTATATATTCTAAGTCTATGCTACTTATATAATATATAGTACTACTAATAGGGATGTCATTTTTTTAGTAAATCAGAACATACGAGTGTACTTACTCTCATATTTGGCATAGTATAAAGATACCAAAGATCGCACGCAACATCTTTCAATAGATTTGTATCTTTTTGCCTTATTTGAAAATTAAATTAGGAAAAGCGAGACAAGTATATTGACTCAATTTATGTACAATCGTAGGTTCTCTTTATGCATACGTATGTATGTTATTACTCTAAGGAAATTATGAAACATGTGTTCTGATGATGAAACACATATAAACCTTATTTTATTTTATCCATTTTGGTGTCTTAACATACTATCGTCATCAACTGCCGCCTGCTGCCCTGATGCATGAGTTGCCGTCAAAATCCCCTAGAAACCTGACACATGACGTATGAACTCATTGTAAAAAAATTATGAACGCAATACGTCAGCTTAGGCTGTATGAACAGCATATCCCTTTGCCTTAAAACAAAAATTGACAATAGACAATCGAACATTTGACCATTCGACTTTGACATTTGATTTGACAAATGACAATTCGTTTGGGTTTGGGATTGGGATTTACAGTAAATTAGTAAAATCAACAATCGTATCTTCTTAAAACTTTATTAGAAGAAGAATAACAATAGTATTTGATATCGTGATCATAATCATTGTTTGGGCTTGTGTATAGTTTATTTAATATTGTAATATTTTTTAAGTATCTAATTAAAAATGTCTGAAAGAAAAGTTTTAAATGTAAGTGTTATTCGTTTGACCTATAATTACCATTTAACACAACCAATTATTAATTTATAAATGAATTTTTCAGAAATATTACCCCCCGGACTTCGATCCATCAAAGATTCCTCGCATGAAATTGGCAAAAAATCGCCAATATACTGTACGTTTAATGGCACCGTTCAACATGCGTTGTGCTACGTGTGGCGAATATATCTACAAGGGAAAGAAGTTCAATGCTCGTAAAGAGGATGTGGAAAATGAAGATTATCTAGGTATAAGAATATACAGATTCTACATTAAAGTAAGTGCAATCATTCAATAAATGTTAGAAGTTAGAACAATTCCTAATCCTGTTACTGTATGCAGTATGCACTAAACTTGTAACTTATTTTATGCATCTTATGAAAACTTTGTTGAAGAAAACAAAAGCGAGTAACATTTATACTGCATACTATAATTTCACTGCCCTCTATTATGGAAATAATATACTGCTTCCCACATAGGATTTTTAATTATTTCAACATATTCTTATTTAATAGCCTCTCTCAAACTTCAACCTGTAAAAGTTCACAGCTGGACATGGGCTTCTCCCATTGCAGGGAGTATTTGCCTTAATTGTCATGCTTGACAGGCAGATTGACAATCTCGGTATGTGCAAACAAGATGGTTAAACTGCCATCTATTGAAAGACAAAAGATCTTTCTAGCATATCTCCTAGTCACCCACTTACCTGAAAGCCACAGAATGATATAGAATGATGGATTATCAGCTGCCACCACATAACAATGGTATTTATCATACATATTTGAAAGACTTGCCTATGCTTATCAACTCTTTTCAAGTCGTTTGGTGAGTGTAGCACCAATACCCTTGCACTGGTGATGCTGCTTCCCATTCTCAATCTGTTGGATTTGGGTTAGGTGCATTTTTTATAAAAGTTTGAGTGACAGATGATGGTAAGTGAATGTGTGTGTGCATACTGCATAGACATGTATATCCATCTTTGATTAAGAATCAAAAAGAAAAGGAGTCTCCAGTTTTCTACACTAACCATACAAAACACGGCAGCATTATGCTGCTATTTTGCATTTGTGTTCTTTGAAAGCATGGTCCTTCGCTGCTCAAACCAAATCGCTAACGAACTTCATGCTGCAGCCCTAATACAATTGGAGTGTGGCTCTACTCCACTTGGAATGTGCTTAAAACTGCCATTTGCAGGTTGCAAAGGTCTTATTCTTTATTTAGCAGGATGTAAGTAGTCCACTGCACTGATCCAATGTGATCCAAATGTTAGAAGAATTTAAATGTATTCCAAATATTTATAACTTCTTAGACATAATGTAGGTTTCACCACAATGATTTATATACCAGTTGTGGATATGCTAAATCAGCTTTTAAAACTCCTCTTTTAAATGCTGATAGCATATTATGCACAACAAAAGCAAATTAAAGGAGATAATCGTTTTTGGGCCCACTAGAAACTTTAATGTAACTTAATTTTATTACATATAAAAAAGATACCAATTTATAATAGTAAACGGCCTAAAGATTTTATGTAAATGTAGCCGGTATCATAAAATCTGAAAAAAAAAAGATCTTTTGATATTCGTGATTTGGCTAATGTAATATGAAAAAAAATGCGTATGAAGAAGAACGAACTACTAAAAGAAATTTCCATCAACCTTAAAGTACTATAAATGTTGAATGTACCTACAACTTTCTTTTATACTATTAATTATTGACCAGAGATTTTAACTTATAATACCGGTGAAAACTACTAGACAATAGCTTTTAGTTTGTTTTTAGGTTATTGTGATATTCATATTTTAATTGTTAATTTCTCAGTATTCCCGTTAGATATGGTAAAACTGATATTACTATTGTAATCTATTGGTTATAAGGAATAAATCGACATGTGTTTCATTAAGTTACGCCTGGTTATGCTGGTAGGCCCATTCTCAATACAAAAAGAAATTGTCAATCTTTGCCCACATACATTTAAGGCAAGTGCTTATTTCTTGAGCTACCATGACTATAATACTAAGTCCATTGGTCTTGGCTAATTTTAGACTTATTTCGAACTGCTGGGTAAATTTAAAAAAATATATTTTTAATTGAAATGTTAACTTTTTTAAATATAAATAACTTGGTTTATAGAAACTAATTGAGTTCCATGAACGGTTGCTCTACAACTGACATAGCTAATTAAATAGATTTTTTAATATTTTGTGATCTTTCCAAGGCCTACGGCTATTAAAACTTGAACTAAAAATAAACTTTTCAGTGTACAAGATGTCTGCAAGAGATATCATTTAAAACAGACCCAAAGAACACTGACTATGAAATTGAAGCTGGGGCTACAAGAAATTTTATGGCCCTGAAACTAGCAGAAGAACAGGCAAAAAGAGAAGAAGAGGAGCAGAAAGAGGAAGAAGCTAACAACCCTATGAAACTTTTAGGTAATGATTTCTATCCATTTTTTTTCATTTAACAGGCATCAGATTTTTTTTTGATTAGTAAAAAAAGGATCTCCTGTATAGGGTCTATATTTCTTTAACCCACATTTTATAAGTGTCCATGAAAATAATGTTTCTTTTAAAAAAGGATGTGCAGCTTAAGCTTGGCTTTGGCTTGAGAGAAACCATCACCACATTTTGTCTTATGGTTGTTGTAAAAAGTGATGATGAGAAATTCCTATAAGTCTTCATGGCCTCCAATATATTGTGCTTTAACCATCTCATATATGTCACATAAAATATATTAAACTCGCAACTGCAAGCCATATCAAAGATGCGAGACATTACTGCAATCACCAGTCCACCTACCAAATGTGACAATTAAGGCAAATTTATTTTCTCCATTGGTAAAATTTTACATCCAGGTGAGGTCTATTAAGAGCAGAGGACGAGAAATGTTACTATCTTAATTATTAGTAACAAAATGAAACTTATATTTAAATAAAAGTAATATGATGAACCATATTGCCATGACCAAAAATAGTATTACATATCTTTACTATGCTATGATGATATAAATGTTTACCCATTGATTGTAAGTACCATTCAACTTAATGCTCTTAACATTTTCGTTGTGCCACTAACCACAAAAAAAATCAAGAAGCCACCATGTCTTTTTTTATTATACTTTAAATATATCTTTTATAACATATTGTTTGAACTAAAAGTCAAACATTGACAAAAGAGTTCACAGTCCATGTGATTGTTAGTACCTTTTGTAGCTCCTAGACATGTTCTGCCTACACAGACTCCTAGGCAGAAAATGAACCTTATCTACAAAATTAAAATATCTATTTCAATCTAATTTGCCTTATTTTAAGCTGCCAAATAAAACCATACAAATAGCTAAATTAAATTTTCAGAGTATAGAACAGAACAGTCAAGGCAAGAGATAGAACTTTTGGAAAGTCTTGAGGAGCTGAAAGAACTTAACAGGCGGCAACAATCTGTTGACTATGAGGGTATGTTGAAACAATACCAGTCAGAAACAGTAGAAGAAAGGAAAGCAAGAGAAGAAAGAGAAGACAATGAATTTATCAAGTATGTATAATTTTTTATATTGTCAATTAAATAAAATGAAATATGTTAATCGCTACGACTTCTTCTTTTTCTTTTTGAGGCGGTTTGGTAAAATTCGCCAATGACGTATTGAGTGGAAAATGAAAGCTTATGAGTCTAATTAAAATAAGAGTCTATGCTCATACAAGGATTTAGTTTTCCTCCTAGAATTTTGACAAATCTATCTGTTGAATTACCTAGAACAAATGACAAACACATGTGTTGACAAGGATTTAAAGTTTCATGTTATTAGTATTAATAAAATCACATAAAATATACACAAAAGGAGTACTTGTATATGTTAAAAGAGAATTAAAATCTATAGGTCGAGGAATATAAGGAGGAATGTAACCATAAAGGGAGGAGGATAGTTTGGGACAGTTATGATAAAATATGGTTTGTGGAACCTTCATCTAAGCAACATTCACACAATGAGCTATCCCTAACTCTGATTTTTGCCAGATGTACATGTGTACAAGCATGTCCAATTCTCAATCTACAGATGATTGAAGTAGCATGTTTATTTGCTTTGTTAAATTTAAAAATCCAAGGCTTGGGAGGAATAACCTCTTGGATGGCAGCATAATGCTTACCCTTAACGTTTTTGGATACTTCCCACAATTTATTCCAATTTTCATTCAGTTTCCTTTTAGCTAGCTAAGAATGATTTTGAACTTAGGAATCCAAACAGCAGCTTCAGTATAGTCTTCATCAGACTGTTTGGAAGCGTCTGTGTACATGACAAGCCAATCTTTAAAGGTTTTTTCCACAATTTCTTTTAATTTTAAATTTGCCATTGGAGAATCCTTTTCTATACCTAGATCTAGATGAATGTCAGGTTGGTAAACAATTGTCTCGTAAGGAACATCAAAGAGTGGATTTATTTCACATTGATAGATTGGGTAAGGAAGCTGAAGAAAAATTACAAAACTTAAACAAGCAGGGAGAATCCTTATGGATCCAGAAACGGCCAGATGAAATATACTCTGAAAGAAGATGCAATTTAGGAATTAGGAGATGATCTGATAGCTGACAGATCTTAAATAAGAATCTGTCTGAAAGGTATTGCCTTCTCAATCTTAAAGGAAGATCTACGCACTCAACCTGAAGAACATTTATTGGTGAGGATTTCATTGCCCCTGTAATAATGCGAAGGCATTTCGATTGAATTTTGTCCATCACTCTCAGGGATGATTTATTGCAAGGCTCCAAGAGAAAACATCCATAGTCAAGGTTCTGAGAGAAAGGATGGGACCCCCACCAAACACCAGACAAAGACCGAAAAATATTTATATTTTTTTCGCATTTTTGTGTTATATATTCAATGTGATGACTGAAGGTCAATTTCGAATCGAGGATAACTCCCAAAAATTTAACAATGCTTCTAACTGGAATAGTTTGATTATCATAAACAACAGATATATCGGGAACTCACCTTTGACGGGAAAAGATCACCACACTGCTTTTGGCCACAGATAAGGAGAGGCCATGATTAGTTAACCATTCTTGTAAATAATTCATGGATGAGTTTAGACGGGAACATGCCACTGTGAAGTTGTCTAAAGAGATGTATAGAGCTAAATCATCTGCATATTGAAGGACATTACAAAAAGAATTTACTGAAAGCTCTAAATCATGCGTATATATAGAATAAAGGAGAGGACTAAGCACTGAGCCTTGTGGAAGTCCTTTCTATATAGTTTTTGGAGGAAACAGGATATTTTGAACATTTATAGATTAAGATAGATTTTTAGATAGATCTAGAAGAGAGAAAGTTAGAGATATAATTGACTATCCTCACTGGAATGCTCAAATTAAGCATTTTCTGCCTGAGCACAGGAAGAAGCACATTATCATATTATGCAGTCGAAATATCCAAGAAATTCCTGTCTTGAAAAAGCAATACGAATATCTGTGACCAAAGTACTAAGGCTATCCATGGTACTTAAGCCTTTTTGGAAACCGAATTGGCTTTTAGGTAAGACATTATTCCTTTCCAAAAACCATTCCAAGCGATTTTGTATTAGATGTTCCAAGATTTTTGCCAAAGTACATGAAATGGCAATAGGTCGGTAACTGGAAGGGTCATTGCTAGACTTACCTGGTTTGAAAATGGGCAAAATGATTTGGGTTTTCCATTCAGCAGGAGGAGCACCAGTAATATAAATAAAATTTAAAATGGATAGTAAGACAGTTTTAGTATTCTCACTACTATTAATTATAAACGAATAAGGAATCCCATCAATACCTGGCAAGGAGTCTTTAAGACCATTGAGAACAGTAAACAATTCCTGAGAAGAAAAGGGGGAATCAAATTTATCATGTATTTGTAAAGAAGCAGAATTAAAAACTAGACATTCATCATAAGATGGGACTGTTTGTGGTGCAAGTTTATTGGAGAATTCATCTATCCATTTTTTTTTTTCACTGAAAACTGAACAGCGATATTTTTTAACATTTCTCCAGACCAAAGATGGGAGAGTCGTAGGTGACAGTGACTCACAGAATTTAAACCAACCAGTTCGCTTTTTGTCTGACAGTAATTTTAAGGTTTTTGTAGCAATTTTTTTATAAGAGATATATTTCTCTGCAGTCATAGAACGGGAGTATATTAATTCAGCCTCTTTTCTTCTCCTACAAGCTGCTGAACAATCTTGGTCCCACCAAGGAGGGGAAGGATAATTATTTTTGAATGGTTTTTTTTAAGGGGATTGACTTATTAGCAGCAGAAATAATTGCATTTCTGAACTCTATATATACAGGAACAATGTTATCTTTGTTAATTGGGGGAAGAGTTGAAACCTCTTGTACTAAAACTGAAGAATATAATTGCCAATTAGCTTTGGATAGATTATACTTTAGTCTGGGGCAAATGGAAAATGTATTCTAGGGGAAGTAGGAGGAGTGATGAATATAGGAAAATGGTCACTGCCATGGCTAGAAGGTAATATTTGCCACAAAAGAAGGGAAGCAATATCTGGGAAACAGAGAGCAGTGGCGAAGCTAGGGCAAGCCCAAGATATGGTTTTGTTGTTTTTAGCAGTTTTATAAAAATTTACCTTTTCTATTTTTCGATTTTACCTTTTCCTCGCCGATTAGCACTTTAACACACTTCAATTCATCACAAGGAACACTATTATCCTCCATTTTCACTAAAAATCTATAAAAAGCATAAATTTTCAACTCGCAATATTTATTCGCTCAAGTAAACACACAGTGTAAACATAGAAATATGAAGTGAACTTGCAAAGGTATCGCCCGCGCTTGACTAATGACTAACTTCACACTAAAAGCCGTGCTTTTCGCTACATACAAATTACTATATAAACAATCGTAGTTATATTTCATTATAGAGCATTTTGCCACAGGTTAGAAAGGGAGCGATCGTCTTCTCGAAAGCCCGGTAAAAGCCCACGCGTACGAGAGAGACGACTAATTCTTATGACAGCAGTATCGCGCAGTTTTGCCGCGTGTTGACGTTATAAGGCTTGTGTAGAACAGTTCAGCGACAGCGACAGAGAAGCGCGCGGGAAATTTGAAATAGTTTAAAACAGTTAACGAGTTATTTTATTAGTTGATATTATTGATTGAGCAGTTTGATAGGGCAAGCCCGGCTTCTCGGCTTCTATGGAGGCTTCTCTACCGACAGAGAGTTAGGTCAACGGCACTTCTAACATTTTGTAATGGGGATACTCGACGAGTAGGAGACCCGTCATTTAGAATACAGAGATTAAAATTACCAATAAGATCTAAAAATAAAGGGGCCAGTGAATCACAAAGATGGGAGCCCCTAACAGTATGATGCATATTAAAATCTACTAAAATAACCATAGGAGGTAACAGAGAAGAAATAAGTGTTGCAAGTTCTGTTAAGACATTTAATTTAGTTAAACATCTTGATGATTAGGAATGTACAGAGAGAATAGAGATATCAAGGGCCTTAATAGCAATAGCATTTATTGCTGGACTATGAGAAGGAGAGAAATTTGTGAAAATGTAACTTATCATATTAATAAGCATGGAAATTAATAGCTCAAAAAGGTTATCATTGGGAAATGGAGTTTTTCTCTGTTAAGGCACATCCATTAGATAAAGAAGAGGCAGGGGTTTCAGTAATTGCATGATGAGCAGATTTGTCATATCCAATACCTGATGCTTGATTCGGAGAATGTCTGGGAATGAATATAGTTTTTCTATGGGAGGAGATTTGGGATGAGGAAGGTAATGATGTAGATGGATCACTTGGTACAGTATGGGAGATTTGTTGGATATTAGGATTGAGAGCTCTTGTAGTGTCTGCAAAAGATCTTCTCACTGGAGGAAATCTTGCTGAGGCTTCCAAGTAAGAAATAATAAAAATAAATAAGAAAAAATATTTTCTTGAGACATTACTAATTTTAGAGATTTTTGTCTGGAGTGTTCAGGGCAAGAAGGATCTGTTGCTGAATGGGAACCAGAGCAAAATAAGCAAGTAGGAGTTAGGCGAGAACAAGATACTCCTTCATGGTTTTGAGCGCATATAAAACAGCGAGGGGAAGACCTACACTGGGAAGTTACATGTCCAAATCGACAACATTTATGGCATTGGATGATAGGTAAAACATAGGTCTCTATGGGCATTGATGTATAAAAACAATAAATACGAGGGTGACACTGAAAGTTCTTAGAAAATAAAAAACTGAACAAACTAGCATGTTATTAGTTTTTATTATATCTTTTCAAAATAGTGTCCATTTACATCAATACATCGCTGCATCCGATGGAACCACTGAGAAAGCACTTTGCCCACTCGTCCTTAGGGGTCTCTTCGACGGCATTTTGAAACGCAGCCACTGCTTCCTCGGCGTCCATAAAACGTTTTCTTCGAAGTTTTTCTTTATTTTCGAAATAAATAAAAATCGCAAGGTGCGAGGTCGGGGCTACAGGGCGGGTGACCCAGTAATTCCACGTCTGATGTCGCCAAGTAGTCGATTGTTTGCTTGGCGGTGTGCGACGAGGCGTTGTCGTGGTGAAGGAGGATCCTACTGCAAGGTCGTTTCTTCCGAACTTTTTCCAAGACAAGTGGCAAACAATTGTTACTGTACCACTCTGCAGTAACTGTTTTTCGATCCTCTAAAACAATTGTTGCGTAATGACCTGTCCTTCCGAAGAACGAGGCCACCATCTCTTTTCCCCACGCTTCGACCTCTCTTCACTTTAGTTTGCAACTCCTCGGAAGGAAACACCCAGACAGCAGACTGTCTCTTAGTTTCAGGGTCATAACAATAAATCCAGCTTTCGTCACCCGTAAGTATGTCGAACACAGCATTTGAATCACCTCCTTTAAATCTTTGAACCATTTCACGACACCAATCAACACGACGGAGTTTTTGGGCCTCTTTCAAATTATGAGGTATCCACCGGGCACAAAGCTTCCTGACCGCTAAATGTTCATGGAGTATTTTGTGCACTTGACTCATACCTATGCCTAAGCTTGTCCTAATCTGCTGATAAGTCACTCTTTTCTCAGTCTATCATAGGCCGCACAACACTGATGTTATCTTCAGTCGTCGCCGTAGAAGGCCGTCTCTCACGCAGATCATCGGTGAGATTAGTGCGACCACGTTTAAACTCATTAAACCAGTTGTAAACAGTGGCACGAGATGGGGCTTCATCGTGAAAGGCCAATCGAAGTCTATCATAACTTTCTTGTTGACTTTAATGACATCCAAAGTCATAAAAAATCATTGTACGAAAATTTTCTCGCGTTAAATTCATGATGACGGGACACAGACAATTTGCAATTTGCCGCCAAATCGTAAACAAATGACAAATTAATAAAATACATACACAATAATAGTGGCAAAGAGTTCCATTTTCAAAATTTGAACTTATTTTTTTATTATATCGTTTATAAGTGGCCAGTTCTAAAAACTTTCAGTGTCGCCCTCATATGAGTTGGTAATTTTTGTCCTGAGAAAGTCAAAACAACAGTCTGAGTGGGGGTCCAAATTGGATTATTGCTCTTGTTAACAGATCGTCTATTCAGTCGGCGTGCTTTAATAACTTTACCAAAACCAGAGGGGACTTTAATGGAATTGACTAATTCTTCTAATGTCCACTCTACAGGAACCTGTCTAACTATTCCCATTCGAGTGACATTATATGAGGGTATCACAGTTTCATACTTGGCTGGCGAAAGGGCTGGATGATCGATAAAAGTATAGGCGTCGGCTGCATTTTTAAATTCAACAGATATTCTATTGCTTCCTACTCGCTTGACGCCATCGCAAACAATATTTTTGATATTATTGTGGAAAAGGAAGTGGCCAAATTTAATAGGTTTTAGCACTGTTCCAGATGACAAGTCATTCGCTATTTTACTCACATGAACTATAAAAGGTGAAGCATCCTCATCAGAGTATTTAGACTTTTTTTCAATATAATCAGGGTGGGTATATATAGATTGGATCGATGGTAAAGGTTGTGCTGGGTTTATTATCAACCTTTTTTGTGGGCTAATTGTATCACTACTGCTTTGCGATCGTTTGCGATTAATTTGCTCAATGTTACTCTTATCCACTGATATACTTGTATATGGGAGTACGAGGATTACCGGGAACACCATCCGGATCCTCCTCCATTTTATTTAAGGAAATCACATATAAATCTAAACTACTAATCAACACTTACTTTTAAAACCACAACCAACACAAATTAAGATTAATTAAAGCAAATCAACAGTTCTGCAATAAAAAAAAACGCCTAAAATAGCATGAAACTTGTTATCTCACTCGACTCCTAAACTCTTAATTTTGTTTTACGAAAAAAAAAACTGGATTGGATCTGGAAATTATTTAATTTTTTGACCTGTTATGAGTATTTCTTCAAGCTTCAACATTTAATCTGGCTTCGACTTAAGAAACTAAACTTTCATCTGTCAAATGTCACTTTTATCGAATTCTACTACTGTATTGAAATGAGGAGAAAAAATAATGAAAGGAATTCCGATGGTAACCTCTATATAAAGTTAATAATACAGAACAAAGTTAATAAAAAATTAAAATTATAGAACCATTGGTAACTGGTGTGTTTTATGACATACTAAAAAAGAGAAAAGAAAAGGATGTTAATATTTGAAGATCAGGTATGACTCATGTGGCAGCCATCTCCCACCTCCACCATATTAAAGAAAAGTGGACAACCTGTCACACAAGGCCGCAGCAAGTAGATACTTTTAAGTAAGCATGACATACCCAAATCTGATTAATAGAATCAGACATTACTTTGCGGAAATCCATTATATCAAAGATGTTAAAATTAATTAAGTAAGATCCGCGTAATAAAATAAAATTATGTGTTTTACCTAGTTAGAAGAGCACCTCCCGCCCTCCCCCAATTGCGTGCACCATCCCCTTCACCACTCACCACTACTCCCAACACCACTACACTAGGAAAGACACCACCTTTGATAATACGACACGTGTTTCGCTTCCTAAAAGTAGACTGCGGTGGCTGATCTCTGTATGAAACAAAACTATTTTCGATTTAATAATCATTTCTATCTACAAAAAGAAGGGTTAGCTTTAGGGTCCCCTCTAAGTCCCCTTACGGCGGACGTTTTCATGGATAATTTCGAAAAACAACATATAATTGTCAATCAAATTATCTTATACTATTATCGATATGTAGACGACATAATAATTTGCTGGACTGGCACAAGGAGGCAACTGGATATTTTTCTTAATAAAGTAAATAGAATCCACAACAAAATTAAATTTAAGCTTGTATTGGATCAAGATTGTGCCCTTAATTTCTCCGATGACACGGTTCTCTCCGCGTCATCGTGTCATCGGTGGCAACATAAATTAGCCGCTTTTTATTGTTATATTAATCCTTTGTTTACTGTGCCATTAAATGAAGAAAATTATTTAAAAGAGCTTAATGTTATTTATCAAATTGCAGTCCCTAACGGTTTTTCAAAAAAATTTATTGACTATTTAATTAAAAAGAAAAAACCATGTCTTTCGCAATTCTCTGTATGGGGTTGAACCTCAAAGTGTTCGTCGATATGTGAGCAGTTTGACCTACTAAGGTTCCATAACTGAAAAAATAGCTAATACCTACTCTTCGACAGAATGGCGTTTACGTGGCGTTCAAAATAAACAATTCTCTTAGGAATATCTGTAATAAAAAGATAAGTTGGATATTTGTCAAAAGTCGGGTGTTTTCAAACTTGTTTGTGAGGAATCCCACACCGTTTACGTTGGTCAGATTGGTCGCAACTTCGATACACATTATAAAGAGCATCTAGCGGCGTAAAGGAATTGAAAACCCAATAAATCATATTTTGCTAAACATCTCTTGGACACTGGACACAACCTAGACAATGACCACTCCTTTAAAGTCTTGCATACTTGTAATAAAGTGCCACAATACTGTGTGCTGGAACACTTAGAGTTATTAATTATAATAACGTTGCACTGCTGAATGAAAAAACAAATGCTTCTTACTCACCTCTCTTAAACATCTTTAAACCTACTTCCTAATAACAATTCCTCGCAATGTGGTCGTTGGTCAACTTCACGGTGGCCAGCGATTGGAGGGTAAGCGGTGTATTGTTAATTTTACAGAAAACGGCTTCGTACGTCAGGTGGTGATTGGTTGCATGTTTTAGTCGAGTTGGACGCAAAGACAGTGCCTAACAGATTGGCTTTCTCCTTTGCGGCATGGGCCAGTGTCGTCCTCTCTGTGCAGAGATGGAAGAGATGGCTGACAGAAGTTCCCTTGGACAGCCATAGCAAGAGACCAAAATGCACGGGTTACCGAAGGAATGCGAACTAGCTTCTCGCCAACTCTGCCGATGTGCTCAGACTTTGCCTTGGCAATGACTCTTTTGAAGGACCTGGAGACGGAATTATACTTCTTTTTAAGGGCGCTGGTGTTGAGATCCCGAGACGTTGATGTGTCAGCCCAGGCCCGGTAGCACTCCCGCTTATAGCGTGATGCTATTTTACAGGAGCGACCAAAACATGGCTGGGATATGCTTCCGATGGTCACCACAGAAGAAGGAATAAAAAGTTCCATACCCTGAAGTACCACATCAGCGACAGAATTAGCAACAACGTTGGGATCGTCCGGCGAGAAGCAAACCCGCCCCCAAGGGTAAGATGCAAAGAAAGACCGCATCCTATCCCAATCGGCCAACCTATAGTGCCAAACACGGCGGCAGCCTCGGAAATGCAACCGTGACGTGTGAATGGCACCACACTCCGGACAAGACAATGGTCCGACGAACCTAGAGGGGCGTCGACGGAAACTTGATATCCGTCCGGATGAGAGGTCAGCAGAAGGTCCAACAGAGAAGGTGCGTAATCCTCCACATCTGGAATCCGCGTAGGCGAAGTAATCAGCTGTGTAAGACCATATGTCAAGGCGAAGTCATTAACAGATCTCCCCGCATGATCGGTTAAACGTGAACCGAGCCATTCAGCGTGGTGGTCGTTAAAATCGCCAAGGATCACGATCTCTGCGGATGGGATCTGCTGTAGCAAGGAATCTGTAGCCATTTGGACGTGCTCAATCAGTCCGTCTATTTCGGCATTACCGCTATGGGACCTATAGAGGCACCCGTAGACGCGGGGACGGTCGTCGCTGTCTACGCGCAGCCATAGGATGGACAGGTCCGTACCTTCAAGACTGCCGAGGCGTCGAAAACAGATGTCCTCTCTGACGTATACGCAAAATCCAGCCCGAGGCACAAAGGAGTGTTCTAATTTGTACCCCGGGTATGAGAGATATGAAGTATCAGCGAGTCTCGGTTAAAAAGAGCAAGGCCGGCTTTGCCGTCTCCAGACGGTAGTGGACAGCGTTAAGCGGGGCAGCCTGAGCACCCACGCTCAGGAAGAGAAGGATAGCGAGGCATTCTCCGTCACCAGGGGTGCTGTTACCCTCCTGGGGTAGTTTCTCTAGGACTACGCTCTCACAGAATACTAGCGTAAAATAGCAGCTCAATGTTACTGTGTTTCGTATGGTGAGTGTAGAGAACCGAAGACCCTTTTTACTGGAAACGAGGCTTTCTATCATAATTCTCAGGTTGTCACAACGCATCTGCATGATTCTTAATCGAGGATAAATCTATGGGTAGCAGCAACCACTTACCATCAGGTGGACTGTGTGCTCGTTTGTCACCCGTATTGTATAAAAAAAATTGGTGGCATTACGTCCAGCCACTCCAAAATTCGCTGTCTGACTGAGTAAGGGCGTAAAATCAGTGCAGTGTAACCACCACAGAGTTTACTTCACATAAGGGTACCTCGTGTTGAGGCGAAACACGTGTCGTATTACCGATAGTGGTGTGTCTTTCCTAGTGTAATGGTGCTGGGATTAGTGGTGACGGGGATAGTACGCTCAATCGAGATAGGGTGGGAGGTGCTCTCTCTAGATAAGACACATCATTTAAATGGATCTTATTGCCCTCTTCTGCAAAACAAAAATAGTTTCTAAATCAGCTGCATTTCCCAAAGCAAAATCCCATAAGACATTATGTAATGAAAATAACTGTCTCGAACTAGTGAGACTTTTAATTCTAATAATGTTTAATCTCAATGAACCCTCAGAGCCACCAGCATCCAAGACTTAATACATGATTTACCAGGTCATCACTCCAACTAGTGTAGGGTGGCCTACCCTACACTTTGCTTACCGGTTCGAAACTGCCACTAGAAAACCTTATTCCCTATCGGTTGTCGGTTATTCGAGTTATATGGCCGGCTCATTGTCACTTCAGCTTCTTGATCCGATGGGCTATGTTGGTTACTTTGGTTGTTACTACAAACATCCTCATTTTGAATTATGTCACGCAGAGAAACTCGCGCATAACCCTCTCCATGATCCCCGAATTTATCAATTGAATCTTAACAATTAATTTAATCTCATCGAAGAGTTGCTGCAGTTTTTGAAAAATATTTTACTGATATTCATTTTTTAACATCTAAATTTAAATATTTCAAATTTTTAAATGTATATATAATTTAAATTGTTTAAATTCTTCTCATACTGTCGCCGAATCATTGCTTTAAGAAAATGTAAAGGCTCGTTCAAAAACTTTTAAACTCTTTCCAAAAAAATTCATTAAATCTTTTAAAACCATCAATGTTAAGAAATTCGCTTGACAACTGACACCGGTGTTGAGCAGATTAAACATATTTTCTGTGTATGGGAGATATCAGAACATGCTTTGGGTATATTTTGTGAACTTTTCAAGACCTTCGATTGTGTTCAACATGAGACGTCAAAGAGGAAACTCATAACTCTTAAACTAATTATTTCATATTAGAACGCTGAAAGTTTTTATCAATAGTATTTTCGGGCCATTCTTATTCCTAGTCTATATTAATGACTTACCTTACCTTTTAGGGGAGAATCGTGATATAGTATTATTTTCAGATGAAACTTCATTGATTTTTAAACTTAAACGCAATCGTTTAAATATGACGAAGTAAATAATACTATATCAAAATTGGTACATTAGTTTAACGTTATTAAAATTAAAAGAGTATGTTAGGGGTGACTCTGAATGACAGGGTAAGAAGTGTGATTTGCAAGATGATTTTATGACCAAGGTTAAACCTATACCTCGGCGGTTTGGTCATGTAGAAATAATGATATAGAAAACAACATTTATAAGCGGCTTAGAAGGAAAATAGGTCTGTACTTTTTTATATAGAAGAGGGGGCAAACCAGCATGCCGCTCACCTGGATGGTAAGTGACTACCGCATACAATGAACAATTGTAACGCCAGGGGAATCGCAGGTGCGTTGCCAGCCTTTTAGTAAGTAGTAATCTCTTTTCTTGAAGGTCCCTAAGTCGGTCTAGAAAAATCGCCGGTGGTAAACGATTCCACAAAGAGATTGTACCAGGAAGAAAACTCTTAGTAAAACCTACAGTAGAGCACCGCCAAGCATCCAGATGATTTTTATGGTATCGTGAGTTTTGTCGCGATTTGCGTTGGTGAAAATTGGCGGCTGCAATAAATCCTAACAATTCCTCAGCACTCCCAGTTGTAAATGCGATAGAAAATGCAGAGATGCAACATCTTTTCGCAGCGCCAGTGAATCGAGCCGCTCAGAAAGAACTCTGTCGTCGACGATTCGAATCGCTTTGCGCTGGATGCGGTTGAGTGGAAGGAGCTGGCACTGGAGTGTCCCGGCCCAGAGATGAGTACAGTATTCCATGTCAACTTTACAAGGCGCAGGTTCAGCCGGACCTGCGCCTTGTAAAGTTGCCGTAAAGTTGCAAGCGGTGTGCCGGCGTGAAATACTGCCCCGCTCTGCTGAGCACGCCAAGCCTTTTGGGGGCCAATTTAGCCTTCTCTTCCAAGTGACCACGAAACTGCACGTCATTCGATATATCGACGCTGAGGATTCCGATGCTGGTTGAGACAGCAAGGGGAGTGCTCTGAAATTGAAGATATACGACAAAGGGGTTCTGTTTAGTGGTAAACGCACAAACCTGTGTCTTCTGAGGATTAAATTGAACTAGATTTAGTCTTCCCCAATCCGAGACTATGTTTAACGACGACTCGACTCCAGACACAAGTTTGTTATAGTACTCGACGACGTGATCCCGAGAAATATTGGCACGGCCGATGTAAAAAAAGCATCACCGGTGCTGTCATCCGCAATGTTACTGGTTTGTAACTTATCATTGGTATGCAAAAGAAAGAGCGTAGGTGATAGCACGCAGCCTTTCGGAACACCAGCATTAATAGGCTCGTAATCGGAGCATGCGCTGTTTACAACGGCCTGGATGTTCCGATCTGTAAGGAAACTGGTGATCCAATTGCACAATTTCTCGGGAAGCCCATAGGAAGGAAGCTCAGAAAGGAACGCTTTGTGCCAAACCCGATCGAAGGCCTTCGCTATATCCAAACTAACGGCCAAGGCCCATCTATGAGTCAAGTAAACAAGAAGATCACCAACTGATCGACCCTGACGAAAAACGTATTGGCAGTCACTAATTAACTGGTGGTTCTCAATGTACCTCAAAAGCTGGCAGTTTATAATGGATTCCATTATTTTGGAGAACAAGGTAGTGATAGCGATAGGCCTTTAGTGGACGGGTCTGAGCGGTCGCCTTTTTTAGCGATCAGGTGGACCAAAGCTTTCTTCTACGAATATTCGGTACTAGGAACTTAGGAGGCAGGAATATCGGAAAAAACGCATTAGAACAGGTGCCAATTCGGTAGCACACATTTTCAGCACAATAGGAGGGGCTCCATCAGGCCCACTCGACTTGTTAACGTCCAGGGAGAGGAGTGTTTGCGCACTGAGCGCTGTGTAAACTGCACATCTGGCATGGAGCCTTTACACCGCGGGATGGGCGGCTATGAGTTCCCCCCGTCATCGAGAGTCTAGTTGGACAAAGAAAAGAGCCTAAAATATCGGCTTTCTCCTTTGCGGTATGGGCAAGTGAGTCGTCCTCCCTGTCTCTGCACAGGAAGGATGACTTACTGGCTCAATGGGAGAGATGGCTGACAGAAGTTCCCTTCGACAGCCTTGGCGAGAGACCAGAATGCACGATTTCCTGAAGGAAGTCGTGCATTACTACTACTACTACTACTAGTTTCACGCCAATTTTGCCGGTGTGCTATGACTGCCTTGGCAACGAATCTTTGAATGACCTGGAGATAGAATTATACTTCTTTTTAAGAGTGCTGGTGTACTTCTTCAATAGCGTTTTCGCCTGTTTTAAAGAATAAGACTACCGCACTTCTGCTCCACGCTCCACCATGGAGGAAGGACGGAATAAAAAGCTTCTGAAGGACATTTAGTGCCGGTTTTCCAGCCGCTTTCTGAAGCTCCGCTGTAATTCCATACTCAACTGAGTCCTCCGCCATATAGCAGTGCGTGCACTGCTGTGTTCCGGTCTGAAGAGTATAGTTACATGCTGTGAGGCATTCCATCTTAGCCCTCAGAGGTGACAACGCAACTGTAACCTAGTTTAAAGTAGTTTGCAGGTGTGTCCGTGGGCTGTAGTAGCAATTTATCATCAGCTGAACTGTTAGTTCGTTTGTCAATATAATTTACGAAAAAGGTGCTGCAGAGCCATTCTAATCTCGCTCAGACTGACGGTCGTGATACCATCGGAATAGTGTCAGATTAGACTTGCTATTGGATCGTTACACACACTTGCGAGTAGCTCCAACGACAATGTGTGCAGCCGTAGAACTGTACTGTACTGGTGAGTAGTGTCCCGGAAATGACGTTGTCATAGTTGGTCTTCAACTTAGACAGGTGGCTCTTTTCGACAGTTAGATCCCTGGCAAAGACTTTGGAGCCTTAGTTTCGCTTAATCGCTTCTTCAAAACGAACTGTATTAAAGTTGCGTAAGCCTCGCTGCATGCATTTGAATATCTGTCTGCTCAGTTGCCTAACAGTCATGACATTAAGAAATTGATCGGAGAGTTTTTGGGTTCTTCTGCGACGAGTCTTGCAAAATTTATCTCCGACCGCATGAATAGATTCCACTAGCTTATCATTTATATCGTCTACTATATTGCAATCTGTTAAGGACTGGAAACATTTTCCTTACTCGAGTTGAAAGTTTTTCGGGCTTTGGTCAAATCCAACGCGAGTGGTACGGAGCGTTGACTTCATTACACGTGACCTCTCCAACTTAGCCTTAAGGTTCAGTGTGCTTCTCACCATTCGGTAATCACTACCAATTTCATTTTGGTATGATTTACGCAGAATGAGCTTACTGTATCATAAGGTCTTGCAGGGGTTGCATGGGTTTGGATTTCATTATATTAATTACAGGATCCCAAGCAGGTAGTACACCTAATACCCAGCCGCCTTCTTTATTGAAATTAGAATGTTTTTTAATATCGATAGCATCACTCTTCCTCAATAGGAGATACAAGTAAACCCATCACCGCACCAAGTACTTTCTTGTAAAACTCTGTCTTCCACAATAAATAGCTAGATGTGAGGCAATGTCTGAGTAATACTTCATATTCGGCGGACATGTTGTTTTCATTTAGCTTCCTAGTTACAAAATGAGATGAGATGTAGTCTTCAACAGGCAGGCGTGTAAGACTGACTGAGTGACTGAACATCAAAACTGACCATTGTTTTATTGTTAGTAAGACGTAGTTCTTTTATCTCACCGACAAAACGGTTTGCGTGTACTCTTGTGTGTCCTTTAACGGTGCCAGTATTTTCATTATGTTGAGCCAATCTGTAAATTGGCGAATCGATCTGTATCTTTCGTAGAGCACTAGTTGTTTTAAGTATATTAGTTGTGGGGTTAAAAGTTTCAGTCGTCTAACGGATTCGTCCGTTCTTGATGATCTTGGTCGCTCGGATTTCGGTTTTTCCAGTTTTCATTTGGTCTCTTTAAAGTTTTCGACTCATTTATGAATGCTTAGCACACTGCGTATATTTAAGTTACGCAAATCATGATGACTGCAAATTTTCTCCGTGTTTTAGACGTCGAATCATACAGTTTTGTAAGATTCTCGCACACTAAATACTCAGTCCACTCCCAAGAAACACTAACGTCGTCAGTGTATGGAGATCTGAAGTTAAGTCAATAATGTATCCTTTTTCTTTTATTATAAAAAAAAACCTTTACACAAGATTCTCTTCTGTCTCTTGGAGGCGTTTTACATGCATAAATTACACATGGATAAACATTCAAACCCGGAATATCCGTTCTGGATACGAACCCGCAAGCCATAGCGCAGCAACCAAACGCATAAACATTCGGATCTGATGGTATTACTGGAGTTTACAGCGTTAATGTTAAGAATGGCTGAAATGTTTCTAAACCGGTTGTAAAATTATATTCTTTGCCTCTAGAAAGTAAGGATTGATGATAGAGCGTATTTAGCAACTGCACCTGTTTTAAATTATTGCATGCTTATCAGTGCCGCGTAATTTCGATATAAGAATATCCCCTACCCGATATCGTCCGTAGGTGTCGTAAGAGGCGACAGGAAAATGAAACGAAATGGACAGCAGCATCTTCCTAATAATAACTCAAAATTATAAAACTGCGGTTGCCAACCACATGCCAAGCGTGGCAACTATAGCAAAATCCCTATGGGGCAACCTATGGGAAGTTTAGCAGTGGACTTTTATAAGCCGTAACGGTAACGATGCAATGGTGCCTAAAACTGAAAACAAGATATTGTTAATAAAAAAATTTACACAAGTAAAATGAGGGCCAAAGATAAAAGTTTCTGTCTAAAATATTAGTAATATTTGAAATATTGAATCATATTAGATATGAATAAGCTAAACTATGGATTCTAAAAGAAGATAAATTAAAAGAGAATTAAAAATAGAGGTACAAAAGGTGCTGTTGTGTGTTAGTTAGTTAGTTAAACCAGCTGTTTATCAAATTAAAAATTTAGAATGACAATAGAAGCGTAACTGAACACCCATTTTAATTACTTAAGTAAGAACTGCAAACCAGTAGTGTAAATAGATCAACCTCTACCAGCTAGATTTATTTAATAAGCTATCTATTTTGTTAGTTAATCATTTCGTATGTGTTCAGTGGACTTAAAATGAGTTTAATGTTGATGATGAATATTATATGAGAGCGTCGTTCTTCGTTAGTCGAGCTGACCCTTTTACTTAGCAGTAGGTCTTAAACAGTTCTACGATTAAAAAATCCCCAAAATTTACCAATTAGGCCTTTAAAACAATTAACGTCTATCAGAACCAAACATATTACAAAAAAATTAAAAAAAAAGTAGCTGGATTAAGTGAGCGAATGAAATACTGAAATAATTTGGAATTGTTTATCTTTTCTTTTCTTTTTTTCTTTTGCAAACATGTATAGTTTTTTCACCTGTTACCTATGTTATAACTCTGGGAGAGGCCGCTGACTCCTAAGATACAGACTCGTCTAATTTCGGAGCCAGAGACTTCATAAACTTTTGTAATTAATTTTTGACAATAAAAGATTTATTATTATTACTTTTTTACGTCAAGTATCACGTGTCATATAGCAATATCATGATTATAAAACGTTAAGATTTTTCATAAAATAGAACTAGTAGCAGTTTCGTTAAAGAATTAAATTAATTATACTTACTGGCATTCCAACAAATAATATGATATTTTCTCTTGCAGATCCGTAAAATTTAACCATTCAACTAAACATAAAGTCGTTGCGGAAGAAATCATAGAAGAAGTCAAAGATGAAGACGAACCGGTAATAAAAAGCATAAAGATAGAAACAGTACCTGCAAAATCTACGGAAGTAAAGAAAAACGAATCATGGAATAGGAGTATAGGTGTGATAGCTAAAAAGTCATCATTAGCCAATCTAGTAAAGAAAAAAACAGAACCTTTACCAAAAAGCTGTGATGATTTAAAAGATAAACAGACCGATAAACCAATTGAAATTCCTAAAACTGGTACAAAAAATGTAGAAAATATTAGTAATGTAAACTCAAGCGTGAATAGCGGTGGTGGACTTTCTTTATTAGCAAACTACTCGGGCAGTGATAGTGACTCTCAGTGAGTGATTTTGTACAATTTATATGTTGTTTGAATAAATCAATTACTTATATTACATGTTTTCATTAAATTCTCTCCCTTTTTGTATCATTTCAATAAACGCGTATTAAAATAAAATATTTTTAAAAAAAATTATTATATTTCAATATAATAGAATTACAAAGTGGTAGTCGATAATTAATATAATAAAATAAACAATATTAGTTTGAAAATGTCGCGAATTCAACACAGATTATCAATGGTACCTGTGCTATGGCCCGACCCAAAGGTTCTACACTTAGGTCAAACCTAAGGCAACAGTAACAAAAACCAGGCTCAGGCTTACTTCAGTTCAATTTATCTATAGTTAGTTCATTATTGAAATTAAGTGAAATATTACATTTATTTAAAGATGTTAAAAGTTGATTAGCTAAGATTCTCTGAAACAAAAAATAAAAATAATGTGTCTTACCTAGCTTAAAGAGCATCTCCCACCCTCCCTAGATTGCGAGTACTATTCAACTCACCACTAATCCTAACACCACTACACTAGGAAAGACACCACCGTCGATAATACGACACGTGTTTCGCCTCTAAACGAGGCATCTGGAGAGATAGACTGCCATGGCTGACCGCTCATTAGCTACTTATTTTACGCCGCTAATTATTTTATTACGGAAATCATTATTGACATTACGCGGATCTTAGTTAATTAATTTTTAACATCTTTAATATAATAGATTTCCGCAAATTAACGCTTGATTCTATTAATTATATATATTTATTTCTTCGACCTTCAACGTAAGAAAATTAAAATCCATTTATCAAATGTCATTTTTTTTATCTACTACTAACGCCGTGTGGTGGCGGCGTAAGGTTATCTATCACCCTATTTAATCGCGTAGATGTATTTTTATAGTATTAGGGTGAGAAAGGAGCACACAGTCCACCTGTGGCCCATATACGTCTACATCTATCCTCGACTACGAATCAAAATGAAGTTACGTTCTCACCCGTAAAAACTAAGATGGAATGCCTCGTTTCCAGTAAAATGGGTCTCCCGTTCTCTACACTCACCATACGAAACACAACAGCATTAAGCTGCTATTTTACGCTGATATTCTGTGAGCGTGGTCCTTCCCGGTCGAGCGGACCCATTCGTGCTACAACTATACTACTAATATAGCTGCAGCATGGCTCTGCCACGTATAAATTATTAGAAATAACAAAGACAAATCAGCAGAAATTTTGACCTGTAAAGATAAAAATCATATCGATATGTACAATATCTATACCGGCAACGAGGGCAACGTCACAGTCACACTCTTGCTTAGCTGCCACACGTTGTCGCTTTTGGCTGTTTTTTTATAAAAAGTTTACTGACTCACGGCATTGTTAGGGCAATAAAAATGAGTCTACGGTACAGACAGCAATAACGCGACTTAGTTAAACCATGCGTAACAAAACCGATTATAGCAACGATGGTGACAATCGGCTTAACGGGCACAGTCGGAGCGGCCTCTGCGCTTTTGTTGCCCGCGCCCTTCTATAATTTATGATGTAAGTGCGATCACACAACAAAATTAAATGGCGCCTTCGTTATATCGTTCCCTTTATTGTTAGTTTCGCATAAAGTTTTATTAATTATAAACTGTCAATTCACCTGTAAAGTAGGACCAACTTTGACAATTATATTTAACGTGGTAGAGCCACGATGCAGCTATATATTAAAGTGGTAGAGCTAAGCTGTAGTATAAATAAGTGAGTTTGAAAGGGAATGACCACGCTCTTATAGAATACCAGGGTAAAAAAGAAGTTTAACGCTGCTATTTCGTATGGTGAGTGTAGAGAACCGGCCTTTTAACGGTGACGAAGCATTCTATCTTAGTCTTCAGGGTCGACAACGTAGCTACATTTTGATCCGAAGATAGATGTGCCTATGCTCTTCAGCATCCACTTACCATCAGGTGAACTGTGTGCTCGTTTGTTACCATTATTCTATAAAAAAAAAGTTATTCTATACATATAAGTAAATAAAATTGAGTCTGTAATATTGAAATAGCTGGCTTCTATTAACCGCCGGGGTTTATTTGCATGCTATTAAGACATAAACAACCGTATTTAAAAATTTTGTCTCTGTGGGCTAATCTTCGGAATGGCTGAACCAATTGTGATGAAAATTTATGAACAGATGGAGGACATTACCAGGAGGGATCTAGGCTATATTTTGTCCGAAAAGTTGATAAAATAAATGGTCTTTAATTATATCTTAAATCTAAATAACTTTTAACTTAACTTTTGCGAGCGTCCTATTTATTTTATTCTACACCATTAAATAAAGCGAGTGACACTTCGGAGATAAAACTAATCTAATGACTACCTTTTAAAATCTGTCGCGCCATTTAGACTACAGAAGCATACAAAAGAACGGACAAACGTACATAATACACACGTAGCTTCTGTTTAAAATACCGGCAATATGCAATATGTACCTAGTCCCTAGTAAACAAGAGCCGAGCCTCGATTCGCAGGACCTTAAATCTCTTCAGCATCTCATTATTCAAATCTATCTCCAAAACATCGAGAAAGTAAAGGAAAATGTGGTAGTATAGACGCCATTGCAGCTTAAGAGGGCACATGACTTCAAGATCTCTTACGGGTCCGTTTTTTTTTATAGAATAAGATGACAAACGGGCACGCAATCCACCTTATAGTAAGTGGATACTGTGGCGCATAGACATCTACGCCTATCCTCGATTAGGAATCAAAATGCAGACGCGTTGCAACCCCTAAATACTAAGATGGACTGCCTCGTTTCTATTAAAAAGGGTCCGTTCGTTAGTTTTATTGGATAATTTGGCAATGAGATATGTCGCCTCTCAACTCTACAAGATCTAAATTTTGTACAAAAACTGTTCCTCGTACGTGCTGGATCACGTCAGTTTTAATCCCAAATTCATGGAACGCAACATATCTAGCTTGCATGGATCTATAAGTTTTTCATGTAAACGAGCCAAGTCTTCAGAATAGAGAAAGTCATCTGAAAAAGCCACGTCAAAATTGACCAAAATCCAAAATGATGCCCATTCTTTTTTCGACATATTTAGGTTTAGTGTATTAATTTGTTCTGGAAGGACAAACGGTCAATGAACAATACTATCTGGCCCTATAAAAGTGTTTGCATAACATATTTCGTGGACATTGAAGTATGATAATGCACCGGGGAGCGATACTCGTGGTTCCCGTTTTGGCCAATCGAGTTAATAAAATTCGTTGAACAAACTGGAGGCTATACCGGCAAGTATAAGCAACATTATCCTCCTTCTAGGGCAGTCGGGTAAAAAGTGCTAATTTGACATCAGCGTCAAAAGTTGCGAGACGTCTTGTACTGATCGGTGATTTTCTAAAAAAATATGGCAATTGCAACAAATCGTACTATGGAAGTCCATGTCCATAAAAGCAAATTATTGCCAAATCTATTTTATCGCCATAATACCTATAATAATATTTTAACTATTTAAACAAAATATTTTCTGCTCTTCACACCTCACAGCGTAGTTTGGTATAGTTTTGATCTGGTGGTTTTATGTAATAGTCAATTAACTGTAATTAATTATAACATAGTGCTATTTTCTTTGTACTTATTTTTAGATGCATTCCAATACCGCACCTGATGTTATGATAGGAACCTAGATGGTATATTCCTAAACCTAGAAAAGCTTAGTTGTTGAACAATAAAATCCAATTGTTTATTATCTAATTTCGTTAAATAGCTTATTTAGTAAAAACCCTACGATTTCCTCGTCTGTTTTAAACGCCGTCATCCACGCCCATCAGCCGACGAATTACCTAACAAATTAATATTTTTGTGTGTTGAAGGCGGTACCTGCGGATTCCTGCAAATGGGATCCAAACAAAAAGCTCATAGCCCACGGTTTCGAGATAAATACGAGTCGTATCCCGATTTTTTCGACGACATAAATATCACTTTTTCAGTGATGTAACGGCTTTGAGCCGACACGTCTGATCTCGGTTCTGAGAAGTAGAGTTGTCGCGGCGCCGGGGCCGCCAAGACTGTTCGATGGTTGCTCGTGCAATAAATAAAAGGCTGCTTGGGAAATATTATGTTACATTCGGGGTGTTTTTGAAAGAGTGCGTGCGTCTGCGGCGCGATGGTCGGACGCTTTCGGCTACTCGAGCCTGGGTAATGAAGCAGATAAGGCCGTCATGGCATTTCACTTTCTTAAGTAGCGATTACTGTAATAATAGTTAATAGCACGTTCCAATGTTCGAAAATATGTAAAATTTATGTGCATATGCAAGCCAGGATTTGAAAAATTACCAATATCTTTCAGCTATTGGGATTACATGTATTCGTTGGGTATATGCTCATTTTTAGAGTTCCTTATCCGAAGGGTAACCAACGGGACCCTATTACTAAGCCTCCGCTGTCCGTCCGTACGTCCGTCCGTCCGTCTGGCGCGGGCTGTATCTCATGATCCGTAATAGGTACACAATTGAAATTTTTACAGAATGTGTATTTCTGTTGCCGCTATAACAACAAATAATAAAAATAAATTAAAAATTAAAGGGGCTCCCCTACTAGAAACATGTTTTACGGTGGTACCCAATATGCGCGAGTCCGACTCGCACTTGGCCGGTTATTTAACTATTGTTTGAGCTAAATAGAGATTAAAATAATAGAAATAATGTTTCTGAAATTCTGAGCTTTTTTGTCATTCTGAATTTAAGGTGTGTATAATATGTAAGGTGTAATAAATTTAAATAACTAAACACGCTTTAAATTGGGTACCTACTTACATATATCTACAAATTGCAAAGAGCATTTTTACGTTCCTTACAATTTAGTTAGGTCTATAACGTCTTAAATCATATGTCCTCCAACTCAAACCTCTTTTATCATCACACGTAATCGCAAGCTGAAAGAAAATAATAATAATAATAATTGTTTATTTCCATTTCCATTGCAAACCAGAGTTACATATAAACTTAAAGGCTATAACTTTATTGGCTAAGATAACATAAAACGAACTTGTCATCTCTGGTGCCAAATTAGGAAATTCATCCTGTATTTTGGCTAGAGCCCCTCCCCCCCCCCCTAGCAGATTTTTTTTGCGCACATACGCTAAATACAGGAGAGGTCTTTTTCTACTACTAGGTGCTCTTAACTAACTAGGCGTTCTTGCAAGGGTGCGGCGGTACTTAACGCCGGGGCAGTTTCTTACCTTATATTATAAAGTGCAAGTCCGGTCGTGCATGGAGTATTGCTGTCACATATGGACTGGTGCTGCAGAATGCTATCTAACAGCGTTAGACTCAGTTGAGAGACGTGCTAAGAGGCTCATTGGTAGCTTGATTTGGTTGAAATCAATCTTATCAGCCTTGAACACAGGCGCAGAGTAGCCTTATTCCTTTTAAAATGTTCAATGTCGACACGCAAACAACGACAGCGAAAAAATTATGTTCTGCGGTTTGTTCAGTTTTCGCGGCATACATTGTATTTTTATGTATTTAGTAATTTTGATTCCATTATTTTTACGAGATTTCGTATTCTCGCTGTTTTCGGGTAATTGGAGGATCTTTTACACAACGACTCGCGTGGTTCAATATTATCTTCGTGATATATTAAAATATTATATCAACGGTGATGTCTCATATTTTTCCGCGGAATGATCAACATTTATTAGACAATTGTGCCTACCGGATGCCGCACTGTAGCCCACATGATTGATTAAAAAGCCGCAAGTTATTCATCCCTCTATAAATAAAGTTGTTAATGGAAGACGGCCCGCTAGTAATTGGACCTTAAAATTCCTCCTTATACACCCACACAAATGCACACCAATAAGGGTCGCCAGGCTAATCTTACATTTTCTCGGACAATTCACAACAACGCAACGAAAGAATTGAGTAAGGCTACGGAAGCTAAGGAATAAGTAAAAACATTAGAATGTATAGCCAAACTTCGCCACGATTTGCTTTAGTAAAAAAGTTCCGTGCATGTTATGGGATTATATTTTTATCACAAATTATTTTTTCTACAACTCTTCTTTTTATCTCATTTTCGCTTTAGTGTGTACTAAATGACAAAATATTAATAAAGTACTTAATTCGATGACACTTATCTTGTTGATTATTACATTCATTACTGTTTTTTATAAACTAAATACAATTAAACATCAAGCCAACTGATAATTATTGTGCCACTTTTCAAAAGTCCCACCCATATTTGAGTTGAGGATTTATTGTAAAACCTGTTCTTATTTCTACAGAATTCTTGGCATTACTAATCCCAGTGTACAGCTCCTTTAGATAGTAAGGATCCTTGTATGAGGGTAGACCGGTATCTTTCACACAATACATACCGATCCCTCGCTTAATTATTTTTTATTTATATTCTTTTGCTCAGTGCCATTAGGGAATTTACCACGGAGATTACGTAATGACATTGAAGGACATTTTATTCACGAGTACCGAATGAGACGGGTAGATGAAGTTTTAAAATGAAAATTGTTCATAGCTAATGTTAATGTTATTAAGATTACTTATATAATATAACATATGTACGCAATGAAGACTAAACAAACTAAACGTTATTAAAATGATAAATGCAACTTTCGTAATTCTTGGCGTATGTCAAGTTATATAATTAAAATATCGCAAGTTTCAAAGCAATAATGATGTTATTCTATTATGTATTCCATTGCAAGTAAGCATACCAAGGATCCTCGATACATGTCGATATGCCGTCCCTGGAGAAGCCGTGCCCGATAAATATTCACAACGTGTAGTATCAGCTTCATAGAATAACTGAGAAACTGCCCATTAAAATTATGACAGGCCATCTACATTCCTGTACAACAAAGCCCACCTTACGATTAAAATAACGCCTCTTTCGTAGAACGTATGTATATGTACGTTTTACTTCACAAGGGTCCATAACGTTTCCGTTGGGCTCCTATGATACCTTTTTTCCGAAACCGTTGAAAAAACATGGCGTCCCATTAACAATAAGATCAAAACTAGCCGCGCGCCACAATGGCCGGCGAGCGCCAGCCTCCGACCGCTCGGGAGATACTTCCAGGAATTTCGCCCTTTTAAAAAAGATCCAACTCATCCTGGGCGTGTGAGAGATGGCGAACTTGCATTCCTCGTGCAGGACCGTCGCACCCTCGCTGGGCGCCATCACGTACGTTAGCATAACCTTAATCCTATCATAACAAAAATACACAATCACATTATATAACAGCACACATTTTATTTCCAACATACTTGTAAAATATCGCTTTCCTCAACTATTATTACCTATTAAATATCTTGGGTAGATATTTAATTTCCTCAACCAATTCAGTTTAGGAAATTAGGAAATAACTCAAACTATTAAAGACAAAGAGCTCGATTTGTGAAATATTTTCATTCATTCATTTATTATCCCATAGACTGCGTCATAAACCCTAAGGGTGGTAAAATAGGGGATAAACTTTTTAATGCAAAGACGACATTGAGATTGTGATATTCTTTAGTCCATTCAAAAAGATGAAAAATTAGCTTTAATAATAATTAAATAATAATTTATTACATATTTAATTCTTTTTAGTGCTTTAAAGTCGGCTTTTACTTTTTATTAAAAGTTTATTTTTAGAAGCAACTTGTTAGTTGAAGATAAATTACCAATAATAATAATTACTTGTAATAATAAAAGGACAGTTGGGGTTAATTAAACACAAATTAGGTCAATAAAATAACCACCAAAATGGCAATGCCCAATCGACAATGCAACTCTTAATGCGATATGCCTTTATGAAGCAATCATAATACCAAATGCTGCAATAAAAATGCAATAGCCGATATTACGAACAAACTGTCTCCTATCCATTATGCAACATCTGGCTTCATTGTTGCTGAATGCACAAAAACTGACAACAATAATACAAAAGTAATAAGATGATTTCGGGCATCCATTAGTGCGTACCCCCACGTTGCTCCCACGCTCGTTTGTCCTTCAGGGTGGTTTCCTTACCTTCAAAGGACCTCGTCCTGTGAAAGCAAATTTGACCGATATTAAAAAAATAACAAATATTTTTACCACATATTATGTCAGTATTACAGTGTCAACGGCTAGCTATGTGGGACCTATTAAGATCTTCATTTTTTTATGAATTACATGAAGTTGTGGACTTTACGTTAATTATATTGAGAACAGAACTAGTAGCATTATAGTACTTTTTTTTCTGCTTCACATGCTGTTGATTTTATTTTCCCGTGGACGTTATTTTAGGGCTTCGAGGTACGTACGAGGTACGAGGTAAAAGGAAAACACCAAACCTTTGCAGAAACACTTCGTTTTGTTGTCTGTATGTCCGCCTGTTAAGGCTCAGGAACAGGTAGTCTACGGTACCTTGAAGGTGCAATAAAATTAAGCTTCTAATTAAAGCTCTTAAAAGATATGGCCATTTTTGTCACATATTTTGATACTAGCAAACTCATCAAAACCAATAGAGTATTTTCCGTTGACTTAAAATCATGAAATTTGACAAAAAGCTAGGTCTCCCAGGACAATAAAAGGAAAAAAGTCCAAAATTTGTTAATTTATAGTGATATTATTAATTTTTTTTTGAGATATCAATCTTTCCGTTACAGCCTTTCAATGTCCACTGCTGAACACCGACCGTGATGTAGGTTAATGTATGGTAGAGTAGTTTAGTAAGTCCTTCAATGTGCTTCAATTCAACTGACCTTCGCTTGAGAAATGTTCGGCGCTTACCGTAACTATAACTCCTGGGATTGATGAACTATCTACATACATAATTAATTTTTACGAAAACCTAATGCGCGAGCCCTACTTGCACTGTTAGGGGGTTTATTTATAGAAACGATTTTTTTTTAAAATTTTGGGCAACCCTCATAAAAATTCTATTGTTGGGACAACGGATAGACTATAGTGGACTCTTACCGGGTTAAACCCACGATGGTCAACATCAGCGCAGTCGAGAACATCCCGGAATCTTCGTTCGGAACGTCACCGGGGCGCCTCCGTCCCAGGAGTATAATTAGGTACCCCATTCGCCCACGCACTGTTATCGTAACGACTTGAGACCACTTCCAGATCCCAATCAAATTCCAGTGTGTTTGGGGTTGCGGGCATTGGAAAGTTAGAATAAATCAGTATTTATCCTAACTTTCCCGTGCCTGTGTACATATATCTCTTATACTGTAATATCAGATTAATGAGGTAAGTCACAACACAACCTAACCCGAAAATCCATATAGATATATCTGTGTATTATAATATAGAAATGCTGGACGAGGTTGTAATTCCACTAGGCCAAACGGTCGTTACATAACGCTGACAAATAGTGCATAGCAATGTCTTTTTTTATCAATAAGTTGCCTAAAAATTAAAAAAGCATACATTGATTGAATCTGTTGCACGTCGTCGGACCTCCCGCGGTGTGTATACTGTATACCTATGCATTTATTTATAACAAATCCAAGCTTAATAGATAAACTAACAAGTAGAATTAATGACTTACCTTTTGAATATATCGGAAATCACTTGCCGATATTTAAATAATGTATTAAATTCAAAAAAGCCTTTTCATGTAAAAAGATAATGTTTAACGCAAAAAAGTAAAACAATTCTCCGTACATATAAATAAACAATAACTGAATATTCGATATTCACAAATATGACAATATCGCATAAAAATGTTCGGCCGTCCAAGTAGGTGACTGAAATTTACTTAAAAATACATAATTTTAGACGTAATACCAAGTTTACAGAATAACATTAAAATAGGTAATTTAAAGCATTAATTACTTAACTGATAGATTAAGATACATACGCACAACCCATCCCTCATTTACCAATGCCACAAATTCCAACAGTCTAGGTAAACACTTGGCGCAGCCAGTAAAATTTATAAGTTACACAAATTTATAATATGTCGGCACTCGGCACTCCTCGGGAATGTTGTCTTTAACGTTTAATTTTTTTGTGTGCGTGAACGAACGTGCGTTTGTATGTGTGTGTACACATGTATTACAAGCTATAGGCTGTGCTACAGGAGCATATCTTGATAAAAAGATCCACTATTTTTCGTAATGAGTTTTAAACGCCTTGGAATTCAAATATACATTTTAAAACATTACTTTAAAAAATTAGGTACCTTATTTGATTTGCCCAATTTTGGTATTGCAGTTGAATTCATAATGTGAATATCGAATGACTTAACTGTGACTGTAACATATTTACAGATTATAATCAGCGAATTAACATATATTTTAATGTTTTGATTAGTTTTTTTTTAAAATAATTTACCCAAACCTATTTTATTTTAACTATCTTTTTAGTCTTTGCACTACGCGCTACATGGAGATGAAACTTTAAGATCCAACATGGTTACACGTCTCTGAATCTAAATTTAAGAACCATTACAACTTATTGCTTCGTAAGTATATTTATAACACTTAATATTTTAAACAACCATCAGAAACGAAGACCAAAAATCGCACAATCGCACTGCAGGTCTATCTGCATGCATAAACTTTCTTTTAATTAAGTCATTACTCCAGCTAGTGGATAAACCACATTGTATTTACCAGTTCGAGTTTATCTCGATAAACTTTTTCCGAACTGTATTAATTATGATAGAGTTTCTACAGAGTCTTTAGCTACTCTGGGATACGTCGGTTTATCTTCGATTCTTTTTATTGACCATACTAAACACAGCACTCTGATATAAATAACTCCTCCCTACTCCAAAAACCCACTTAGAAATAATAGGAGGCATTTTTTTAAAGGATTATTTATGCTCATATCACGGCAGAATATTACAAGCGACCTGAAGCTATGTTTTTATTTATTTTTTTTATATAGAATAAGGGTGACAAACGAGCACACAGTCCACCTGATGTTAAGTGGATGCTGTGGCCCATAGACATCTACATCTATCCTCGATTAAGAATCAAAATTTAGATGCTATGCCACCCCTGAGGATTAAGATGGAACGCCTCGTTTCCATTTAAAAGGGTCTCCGGTTCTCTACCCTCACCATACAAAACACAGCAGCATTGAGACGCATTTTACGCTAATATTCTGTGAGAGCGTGGTCCTTCCCCGGTCGAGCCGACCCATTCGTGCTACAACCATAATATAGCTGCAAAAAGAAATCAAATGTTAGTAATATAATTATAGGGATTAATCTGGTCTAAATGACATGGTACCCAGAGAACGGTGTGAATATACTGTTAACATATTTGCCTTGGATGCATTATCGCGCTATTATGAATATGAAGGCATTCACAATAAAACCGATTGCTTATCGAAAATCACTGACCTTAGGACAAACTGACGTGTGATAACTGTATGGGAACATAATATGCTTATGGGAACTGGGTGATCATTCATATCTTTGACACTCGTGGGTGTCAGTTCACTTTCGATTATTATTTATTTTTAAATTGTAAGTACCAAGTACCAACGTTCATTAATTATCCAACCTGTTATTATTATTATTATTGTAATATGTTGTTATTATTTGCAATCAGGTTGAGAAGTAAAGATGATTCAATTTGTGAAATAAATAAAATGACCTCGCCATAATAATTAATGGTTTTATCAGACTTCTTTTAGTATGTCATTTATTTCTTAGTTATACATTTTAATCAATACCCAACAGGACTTGAATCGATTAGTTCAGGTAAAATTGTACTTATACAAGTGTTATCTTATCACTTCTTTTTTTTTATAATAATCCAAATAACAGCTTTTTTGTAGTTAAAATTTTCAAAACTTACGCGATAGGAAATAATGCAAAGCACTCGAAACGTCTAAGATAAAATTAAATGTCATAAAGTCTGTAAAATTAATTTTATTCCGTGCATAGTATCACGTGTAATATAAAATAAAATACTTGACTTTTTTTTTATAGGATCAGGTGACAAACGAGCACACAGTCCACCTGATGGTAAGTGGTTGCTGCGGCCCATAGACATCTACATCTATCCTCGATTACAAATCAAAATGAAGATGCGTTGTCACCCGTGAGGACTAAGGTAGAATGCCTCATTTCCAGTAAAAAGGGTCTCCGGTTCTCTACACTCACCATACGAAACACAGCAGCATTAAGCTGCTATTTTACGCTGGTATTCTGTGAGAGCGTGGTCCTTCCCCGGTCGAGCCGACCCATTCGTGCTACAACTATGGCTCTACCACGTAAAAAAATTTTTAATTAAATTATGACAAACCGAAGTTGGAACGAATTTGGGGGATATGAGGCAATCTAAAGGGGAGGCCTATGTCACAGTCTAACTATGTTCTTCTTAGGCAGTGCCTATGTTCAGCCGTGAACTTTTAGCAGGCTGTAATGATTATGATGATGAAGTTCTAACAGGTACAATTACGCTGTGTATACCGCACTAATGGTGTTACGTAACGAATTAATACTCATGACTACTGACCTTTTAAACTATACTGACCCTTTAAACTATATGAATCGCGTGTGAAAACTCATAATAACTTAATTTCTCATGGCGTTAGTAAATTAAACCTCCGTGAAAACACCAAAATCATGCAACTTATACGGGTAGGGCGTCATAGCGTGAGCTAAACCTTATCTCGTATTGTGTTAAAGATTAAATATAACATAATAATCACATCATATAATACCCCATTCAGCTCATTCGTATCCCCTAATTTCGCTTGACGAACCAATTGTGCCAAAACTGTGGCACGTGACCTTTGTTAGCCTTAAATATGTATCACCGTCATTATAACATTGAGCTTATTTATGACTTCAATTAAGCCATTTCATAGGACCGATGCGGGTTGCTTGATTAACGTACAGAATTTACAATTATTGCAAAATTGCATGTAATTCCACTAGTTAAAAACTTATTAACTACATTTTATGATACCATATGAATAGGCCATTAAATAACGTTGATAGAAGACGGGAAGGCAACGAGACGGATTGTGTCCGGTCGATATTATGATAAACAAGTGGTAAAATTAAAAAATTTGTACAACCGACTTCAATATAAATTATTAAGGATAACTCAAAAACTACTCGTCAGACCTAATAATTCTATCATAATTTTATCAAAGGTAAGTTTTTGGGATTTTCTTAACCACCAAACTTGTCTATTCATTTATATTATTCCTGTAAACAAATTACCAGAATCAACTCTACAAGAAGGCGCCACCGCGTCGAAATTTTTACTAAAACTGTCATTGACAAGGCTTTTAAAGAATAAGAATATACAGTAGGGTAAGAATATCTGGCGCCAACACGTCGCACCGACAACAAGTGAATAACGGTGGCATGAACTTGCTGGACAATTTGTTGAGCCCCTTACCTGTCCATTGTAGTTCAGGTATGCACTTTACGCCTCCATGCTTGTTATGCGGTGAGCAAACGGGAAGAACGACACAGGAAGCGAAATATATCACTCTAAAACCAACAATAGTCCCAGAACAACGCTCCGCTTCACGTTCGAGATCATTGTACTACTTTTTAAACCAGTTCTATAACACTTATTCTAGGAAATGAAAAATTATTTAACCACCGTGTTTGAGTATTTCCCGGGAAGTACCCGGGGAATTCTATCGTTTTTATAAACAAGCAGAAATTCCGTTCTAGCAATTTTCAACATCGACGACAATGCATACATTGTTGTACCTTAATTTTTGTGCTTTACACTTTCACTGTCTGATTTTCAGACCCAATAGTAAGACAATAGCAATGAATTATATGTCATGCACGTGACAGTGAATGTGTTAAGACAATCATTGTATGAAAAAGTAATTGACTCTATAATGCATGAGTACCTAATTATGCATATTAAAACTGAATATTTATTTATTTGAATGAATTATAAATATGACATTTATTAAACAATTTAAGTGAGCCAAAACTGTCTTACTACGAGTATTACTATCGCTCGAGATTTTGTTGCTTGCTTTTGTTGTTGCAGATACAAGGAAGAAAGGCAATAATGAGAGTCTCGACACTTACATAAACTTAAATATAAATCTTTTAAGTGTTTCTATCTCTATAATACTTATATTTGTTTTTCGAATGCGTGCCCATCAGTTTCCGAAATCTTTCAACAGAAACAAAAGATATTTTTGATAGAAACGAGTACACAGTCAACCTAATAGTAAAAGAGTTCTCATGCCTCAGAACTAGATGGAATGCCTCGTTTCCAGTAAAAAGAGTCTGCGGTTCTCTGCACTCACCATACGAAACACAGCAGCATTAAGCTGCTATTTTACCCTGGTATTCTGTGAGAGCGTGGTCCTTCTTCAGTCGAGCCGACCCATTCGCACTACAACCAGAATATTGCAGCGAAGCTCTACTACTTGTACTGTTATCTATTCTGTGGCTCTACCACTTAATGTACACACATGTTTTTTTTTATATATACATTTCATAAAATAATTGCCTGCCAATAGTCAAAGAATATACATATATTGTTACTACATGCCATAATCATCACGCCTAATAGACGGGTTGTTGAACCAGATTTTTTTAGTGGCTTGTCAAACCATTACCAGATTCTCGTTAGTTATTTAGCCAGATGCTGTTGAAGTTGGTTTTTAAAGAAAAGCTTCCATATTCTCCCTTATATCATGACCATGATATCTTATCCCTTTGAAAGAAGAAAGAAAGAAAGAAATTGTATTCAAAGCTACAATACGATACAGAAGGAGTCTTACTAATAAAAACAGATATTGACATAATTATATAAGTATTGAATTGCAGCACCGAAACGGCAACCGACTAAGCATGACGTTACAGCAGTTTTATGGTAGCGCCATTATTCCGTCGGTGACATTGACAAGAACCTAGAGCAGTCGACAGACATGGATACATTTATTCATATGTGATAAACAATAAACAACTATTGCAAGAACTAACATTAAAATAGTAGATAATAAAAACAACAGAAACATCACTACTCTGTAGTAAAAGTTAAAGTAAATAAACATCTCAGTAACTAATGAAAACATAGAAATTACAATATGTTAATAATAAAAATTAACAATGAAATAAACATTAAAAAATAGGATAAAATATTTAAAATAGATAAGACATTTGTAGAATATTATTGTTGTGAACCTTTGGAAATGACATTGCATTGACCGCTGCATTTATTACATTGATGATTTCCAATGGGCGGATTTAAAGCTTTGATGTTGCATTCTCTTCCATTCAACTCTTATAATATCAATCAAAGTGAACTTCGCTAAATATAATTTGATGGAATCTGTACGGACTAATGTTGATATTATCATATTGATCATGGCCGCGTGGCATAGTGGTCTGGGTATCCCGCTATGGCTCATGTTAGAAAGAAGATGTTACCAGCACTACACGTACGTTTAAAGTTTAGACGTGGTCGAAAGGCAGCAAAGACAACATATTATTTATTTCAACCTACAATAACGTACCTTAGGTACTTAGAACCGTGGTGACTTAGGGAATGCCAGCAACCTGAGTAGAATATTATGAAAAATTATGCGTACATTCCATTGCATTACAGCCTATCAAAGTCTTCTGCTGAAGATAAAGTTCCCCTATATATTGCCTCATAATATCCTCCATATTTGCCGTAGTTGCCACGCTTGGTTGGCAGGTCGGCAACCGCAGTTTTTTTATTATTTTGAGTTTTTATTAGGAAGACGCTGCTGCCTATCTCCTGGTTTGTTTCCTTCTGTCGCCTCCTACGAGACGATATGGGGTAGTGAATATTCTTACACTGCCACTACAAGGTGCATGGCCAAGAAATATAAATAATATTTCGATGACATGATATGTCGGCCAACCAACACTCACTGGAGCGGGCTCTAAATAGTGCAAGACCTGCTTCGTATTCATGTAACTAACTGTATAAGTTCTTGTAATTGCATAGAATAGACCTAACTATAGCACTGCAGTTTGAAAGCCTTCAAGCATAACCGACTGAGTGGAGAGAACACATATTTAATCGAGCAACCGCTTACAGTATGTTATTTCAAAATCAAATTATTTAAGATAAACGTATAGTCTACAATGAAAACTACAATTTCACTGTATTTTATGCACTGAATAAAACATTTATATTAATACTTGATAGTTCATTGCTCAACGAGCTATGAAAGGGTTATCTATACAAATAAATAAAATTGAAGTGTCTGCTTGTAATGCCAAAATAACAGCATTTTACTAAATGCATATGAAAGTATATACGGTACTTAAAACAAATACACAATTTTAAAAAAAATCTCTCTCTGTCTGTCTGTTTGTTCTGGCTAATTTCCGAAATGGCTGGATCGATTTCGACGGGACTTTCACTGGCAGATAGCTGATGTTATAAGGAGTAACTTAGGCTACTTATATTTCAGAAAAAGAATTAGTGTTCCGCGCAACATAATTAAAACCCTAAATTACACGCGGGCGAAGTCGCGGGGAACAGCTAGTATTTTTATAAAACTGAAATAACAAACGTAAGTGGCTACTGCAGTCCATGGACTACTAACATCAAACAAAGAAAACTACAGATGCGTTATCACCTCAGGGGACTAAGATGGATTGCCTTGCAGCTTGATATTATACTGGCTGTCTATAACTTTCAGACCTATTTAGCGGCAAAAGTGAGTAAGAAGACTATGCTCAAAATCTCTACATGATAAAATCCGTAACTACAGAACAAGAGTAATTATAACATGTTTGGAATAGCAATCATTAGGTTTAAGGAAAGTATAGTAGCTATAAAGCTCAAAGAACTGATAACGTCGGGAAGAAAGATTGTCAGTAGTAGACTCGTACTGATATGCGCAGTGTTGCAAAACCCCTACTAGATGGAGTGGCGATCTGATGAAACCTGCAGGATGCAGGTGACTCAGAACTGAGCTTTGTGCCAATCTTGATGGAGGCTTATGTTAAATAGTCTGTTATGATGATGCTAATGTAGTAGTAGTTCATTTTTATCGAATAACAACAGTAGCCTAATGATTAAGGATATGCATCATCACCATCATCATCATCATTACAGCCCATCACAAGTTATCTGCTGAACTGGTCCTCAGCCACCTGCATCCATCGACTTTCTGTATTTCTTACCAGGTCGTCACTTATTGGGGGGCCGCCTTACACTTCGCTGACTGGTACGATATATCGTTTCTTCGATATACGAGTATATTATGGCCTGATACGGACCGCGAGACTCAAAATTGTGGGGTCAAATCCGCCATTCATCTACTACCGTGAATCACTCCTAGTAGAAGCATTTTTAAGCTTAGTTGGAGTGGTTTAAGTTATTTCTTCATTAATAAGTTAAACAAGCTGATAGTCAGCTTTATGGTAAGTGATATCTACAACGAACTTCGAACAAAGAAAGCTTTAAATGCCTTGTAACCGCTAAGAACTAAAATGAGTTGACTCACAGCCTGTAATTACACTAAGGCTCCATAACAAAGACCGGAGCGTAGTAGTGGATATATTGATGGTAAATTATACGATTCGTCATTATACAAAAGACGTCGTCTGCTTTCAATAAACACTCGCTGGTTTGTGAAATGCCAAAGGTAAATTGTAAAAGTCCATAAAACCTAAATGACGATTCGAACTCCGTTTACCATTTACTATAATCTTCTTAATCTAATATATAAAAATTTACTTTTGTTTGTTCGTATTTTATGCGCTGACGTACCGTTCATCAGATTGCGGTAAAACTTTGTCAACTTATTACTTACACTTGCGCGAACTTTATAGGCATAGTATAATTAACTTGAAATTATTTGAAGGTTATCTAACATCATCATTATCATTTCTAATTAAACAATATAACTCTTCCAAATTACTATTATATTATCACAGAATACCAACGTAAAATAGCAGCTTAATGCTGCTGTTTTTCGTATGGTAAGTGCAGAGAACCGGAGACCCTTTTCACTGGAAAAGAGGCATTCCATCTTAGTCCTCAAGGCTGACAACGAATCTGCATTTTAATTCGCAAACGAGGATAGATGTAGATGTCTATGGGCCACAGCATCCACTTACCATCAGGTGGACTGTGTGCTCGTTTATAACCCTTATCCTATTAAAAATCATTAAATTTCAATGAATGTATTATCGTTCCTTATTAAACAATATAACTCTTCCAAATTTAAAACGATATTTCCACAATTATTTCTTCTATGGCAACAACGCGCCGGGTACCAGCTAGTTTTCTATAAAAATTTGCCAGGTAATTTATAACTTTGTAAACTTTGTCAAAAAGGTCGTGGTGGGATTGTTGCCTCGAATAAAAACCGCAGACATTTTTATATTATCCATTAGAAGCATCATCATTTTACCACCGGCGTTTTGCAAACAGACTACGCCAATTGTATAGTGACGAACAAAGAGCATGTGATGAATTATAATATAGTCTTCCAAAACAAATATACTGCTGCCTGGGGGAAAAAATAAGGAAGAGAGTTGACCTTCGACTTTGAACTAAAAACTAGTTCCACAACCTTTTTTATTAAAATTACAATACCAATTTTGTGCACTGTTTCATAATTCACAATTTCTTTAAAAAGTAAAAAGTAGTTTAAAACTAATAAATTTTACTCTCTTTGTCTATAAAAAAGAACTACCAAGAATTCTTTGAAATCTCTGAAGGCACAATAAAATCGAATTGCCCTTTAGCTTAAAACAATGTATGCGCCATGTGGTCCAGTCTGTGGGGTAGCGGGTTCGAGGCCCGCACATGTGTTTTTACGCACTCATTCACTTGTGCTATTAATGGGTCCATTGAGCGATATTGTCTTGCACATGCACCGGAAACTGCATATGCCCCGCCTCCCTTCTCATCGCGACAAATTAGCAGAAATGATTATAATAAACTCCGCTTCACCGATACTTGTTTATTTTATCGCCTAGTGTTCCTTTTTTTCTTGTGCAACTGTTTTATACATCCGTAACTGTTGTTTCAATAGTTGCACGACGAGTTCATTTGGAATTCATAGCATTCTTTTGTTCCATTATGTATATTGAAACAAAAATGTTTGAATGAAACTATTTCTACGGATTTTATCGCCTTTAAGTTTACTTATAATATAAATAATATAAAGTTATGAAAATTAAATGCGATAAAATATGTAAAAATTGGTTTATTCAATGTGCAGTGTTCACGTAAATATATGAAATCATTACAAAAATATTTTTAAGCGAGTTTGTAATAGGTACATAAAAATGATATAAAAGACGATTTTATTACTATTTTAATCCTAACTAACAATTCTTGTTTAAATAGTTAAACATTATATTAAAATAGCTATGTACATTTTACTTTTTTACATTTTACTCTCCTCGCTTGCTTTTTTGTTTTTACAAATGACACTGCTACGAGATCCGTAGCAAATTTGGCGTAGCATTTGCTACGATTTAATAGTATTAACAACGGTTCATACCTGTAAATTTTTCCACTAATAAATTATTTAAAACAATATTTTTATATATATATTTATTAGTATATTATACGTATAATTTGTTACTTTATCAGCCTTTTTGTAGTGAATTCTAAAGCTTAGCTTTTCCAAGAATAAGGAATACTCCACACTGGGTAGGCAGATTGATGAACGCGAAACCCATAGTCTATGGAATTTGGATTCGGCATATAATGTATATAAAAGGATTTTTTTTTGAACCTGTTGGTCGCTAAAACTCCATATATTCATTAATTAGTTTGGTACAACGCGTGCAGGTGAGGCTAGTACATGGAGATATTGTCAAATGTATGTTAGCACTATACATAATTACAATAAATTAAACAATTAAGATTTATCTAGTTTTTTTAAATTTAATACCAAAATTCTCACACACAACTGTAACACAGTATTGGGGTAAAAGTAGACCAAAAGTAAATCGTGTGAAATTCCAGCAAGTATTATTTCTATCTCCGTCACATAAATTCCAGCTTAAAATCGACTGGCTTCGGATAACCACCCATTGCGCGGCTTTCAGACACCGACACCACGGCTAGTAACTGATAATTGACTCGTCTGACAACTCCGCGTTTGGCCACCCCTTCCATAAATATTTCCCGATCAAATTATTATGCGTTCAAAAAAATGCCACAGGATCGATTCTCGGAATCGTCGGGTGGGGGCGGCTATATTCAAAGTCACTGACAGGGACGAAGCTAAGATCCCGACCAGGCGCGAACGGGACGCGCGCTCAATGGAATGAGGTTCAGCACAGCTATGGGGCAAACTGTGAGAATTACATGGAATGGATTTATTTATTGATCTACGTTGTTCTCTTATTGTGAACGACTGGATGAGTAAAAATAAACATTTACTCCATGCCACAATTAAGTATAACCATATCAGTCATAATTATAACCATATCAGCAGCGTCTTCCTGATAACCATTAAATAAAAATTAAAAAAACTGCAGTTGCCAACACAAGCGTGGTAACTATTGCAAATATTCCCCTATGAGGCTATTTAAAGAGAAGACCTATGTTCAGCAGTAGACTTGATAGGCTGTAATTAATGATGACGAAATATAGGTCCCCATAGAATCTCGTTGTTTTGCATATTTGCCATTGTTATAACGCTTGGCAGGCACCCGCTTGCAAAACGGCAACCGCAGTTTTATTTTTCAAGTTTTTTTTTGTTCTTGATAGGGAGACGCTGCAGCCCATCTACTGGTTTATTTCCCTCAGTCGCCTCTTACGGCACCCACGGGACGATATGGTGTAATGGAATTCTTATACCGCTACTACACCGTTGATGTCCACGTTATAAATATAAATAAAAACCGGCAAAATGTGAGTCGAACTCGCGCATGAAGGGTTCCGTACCATAATAAACCACGTTTCTAGTAGGGTAAATTTTTATTTTTATTATTTGTTGTTATAGCGGCAACAGAAATACACATTCTATTAAAATTTCAACTGTCTACCTGTTACGGATCATGAGATACAGCCCGCTGATAGACAGACGGACGGACAGCGGAGGCTTAGTAATAAAGTCCCGTTGGTTACCCTTCGGGTACGGAACCCTTAAAAGAAATTCTTGAATAATACTTAATGCCAATAGCAGGTTTTTACTTTATGTGTATGCAAATGTGCGAACTAAAATATAATGCTTAGAGTAATTACATTCATACGTATGGTGCAATGTACTGAATTTGACAGCAAATACCGAATTTCGCGAAGACTATGGCGCTCCGCCTAAGGGACTTCTTTAGTTAGAAGGACTATTATATGACCATAATTTAAACCCGAGACTATCAATAAACCCTATTTTGTAATAAGACGGTAAGTGTTTAGTTAGAGTTCCTGAGCGTGGCGCAAGCACGCGCGTTTGTGTGTGTGAGCGCGCGCGCGCGTTGGTGTATGTGTGTGTTAGTGCGTGCGTGCGTGCTTCATTATAGCCATTTATTATGCGGTATTTATGACAGAGTTCTGGGCATAATGTGAGCGGCTTAAAGGAACATGAAACAACGTGGTACGAGTATGTCTAGCTTGTAGTAGAAAAACGTAGGAAATTTTTCGGGTCTATCAATTTGATTCCTGCACATATTGTGAAAGAATAACATCTACAGAAGAGTGCAGCGATCTATCAACTGCATTAAATTATGAAATTCGTACTGGCTACTTTACAGTACGTTGTGAGAGACGATCATGTTAAAGGTTTCATTAAAAAAAACTGAGTTATTGGACACCAAACCCCAACCCCCTCCTCGTGAATAGGTTAGGTACATATTTAGGCACTTTTTTTATTATTCTAGTAACTTAGAGTACCAGATCATCATATACACAGAGGAAATAGATCCAAATAAGGCCAAGGGTTAAAAAGTAATTACAAAGGCCGACTGCGTAAAAATTTTACTGAAAAGATTTAAACTTTATACCCCATATCGCTTCCACAACTAAGACTAATCTAACCATATGTTAAATTCCAGCAAGCCGTTTAGTCTTTTTATCGATTGTATATTTTATATATACAAGTGAAATAATTTGCTGGTATTCTATGTGAACTTATTTCCGAAAGAGTTATAGAACAGAGACCACTAACGGCGTTTCAGTGCGGTATGGCGAACTTAATATTCTCATTAAGCCATAACAACCACAACTATTTTTTTTTACAAGCTTTATATAAAATCTTTTACAAATTATATTATTATTGTAATAGACTTTTTTTTATAGAATAAGGATGACAAACGAGCACACAGTCCACTTGATGGTAAGTGGATGCTGTGGCTCATAGACATCTACATTTATCCTTAATTAAAAATCAAAATGCAGATGCGTTATCACTCCTGAGCAGTAAGATGGAATGCCTCGTTTCCAGTAAAAAAAGGTTTCCGGTTCTCTACACCCACCATACGTAACACAGCAGCATTAAGCTGCTATTTTACGCTGGTATTCTGTGAGAACTGCAACTTATCCATACAATTTTTATCTACATAATAAAAATTAATCTAAAGAATTATAAACACCAAGCTATGTTAAGGTTTATCATATTAAATTAATCATTGTTAATATGGGCACATGTTAGAGCAATCGAAACAGACGTCAATTTGATGATATGAAAATGGGAGATGCTGTGACGCCCGTAGGTACTTATTGAGACAAACGTTGACTCATAAATATTATTGCTGAAATAAGTGGCGCCTGTGAGAATATTTGTTACTCAACTAGTGATATTATAGACACATACTGGAATGTCACTTGTATATTATTTTGTGTTAAAGAAGACATGTATTATAAGGATAGTTTGCGTATGACTATTGATAAAATGGTTTTTCTTACTTCTTACATATCGTGTATTCGTCTTGAAGTCGATTTACTTTTTAGCTGTTACTATTTAACTCGAAGATTACCTGCTTTCATCTTCATATTCTGTGTCAACCCATAAAAGTCTACTGCTGAACATGGGTCTCTCCCATTGAAGAAAGGATTTTCATAACCGACACGCTTGGAACACACTGTTGAAATAATATATATAAAAATATATAAACATTGAATAGTTTTAAAAACAATTTAAAGTTTTTAAAACTATTTAATTATTTATTTATATTTGTTTTTTTTTTTTATTTATGTTCAAATATTATTGATTATTAATGTGTTTATGTTATTTGATGAATGATTATTTATTATTTACTAACTGATACCGCATTGCAACCGAAGAACAAATAATTGAGTAAATATCGTCAAATTTGGAAGAGTTATATTGTTTATTTTTGAATGATATACAACTTTCAAATAAATTGGTCGGTACGATACGCACGCCACCTACTGTAAGTTAATTGTACTATGCTTATAACCTTCGCGCAAGTGCCAGCAAAATGGTGACAAAGTTTAACAAATAAACATTATTTAACAAAGTTTAACAATATAGTGTGGCGTGTCTCTTTGAGTACAGATAAATAATTATCAATTTAAATAATAAATTTTATTGTTACTGTGCTTGCGTTTTCGGTTTTATGAAAAAAGTAAAAGATGTCTTCCCTATAGAGCCAAATATTATGTTAATATTTTATGTGTAAATATATGTGTTGGTATTATATAAATATATACTATATTATAACATTTATACATCTGTTAGCTAGGTTATAGTCTCAGTGTATGTGTATATTATCTATGTTTACAGCACTACTTTCTATCTCGTAATTATTAATAACTCGTAGTAACTCGTAATTGGATGATCATACACACACGAGTACACCTTCTTGTCAATTAAGTCACAAGGCTCCAACTGAAAACCAGCGCTGCCTTTGCAGCATTTTGCTGAGTTGGAGACCTATTTGATGAAACTATTTATATTTATATTATTTATTATAAATTATTTATATTTATATTTGATGAAACATTTCAATTTTTTTTTGGTCTTTTATTAATTATTGATGTAAATGTGCTGCTTCTTAATTGTTAATGCGTTAGCAGTTTTAGACCGATGCATGCATATTTTTGCTTCTTGCGTTTGTATATTTTTTGAAATGTGTGTAAAAAGTGTACATCATAAATAGTTCTTCCTTTCTTTCCTTATTTCTTGGCAACCTTTGATCCTGCTCCCTACCACCGGTCTGGGCATTTTACGTCTGAACGCTATGATTTTAGCACATCTGTCGGAAGCCATATAATAATCATTTTTTGGGTTACCTCTTATGAGAGAGAACTTTTACTCGTGTGGGATCTTATATGTAGTTTATGGATTCCCTTACACCACCACCACACGGCATATTACCTTCAACCTCATCATATAAGTTTGTAAATCTGACAAATGCATATTAGGACAAATGAACCTTTGTATCTGCATGCACGTCTGTTTTAGACTGGTCGCTCGATCTCCGCAGCCATCATCTAAATTGTTACAATTTTTAGTACTAATTTACTTTTTTTTATGTGAGAGAATTTATGTGAATTTGTTTATTTATGTGAGAGAAGTTTTTTTTAAAGAATCAACTTCATACAAAGAAGACCCCTGATGCATTGTCAGCCATTAGGGACCCAGAGGTTACTTTCAAAGTGGAACACAACAGTTTCTGAGCCGCAAACATAGGTAAAAGTACCTTCCAGATTGTGACGCAGAAAAGGGGCCTTAGAACTACCTTAAAAATAGCATTTATTAAAAATGTACTGTTCATAATAACATTAAAATTATCTTAATTAAATATTTGTGTTATTTAAGAACGACAACCATTGATATAACAATTTGCACTAAGGGTATTCCCATAATATGGGAGCATAATTAGTAAATTAGTTACATAACAGTTTAGTAACGGTGGTCGTAAAATATTGCAGTCGAAAATAGGAACAATCAATTTTCAAAGAGGGCGTAAAGTACAGACTATAGACACATTCTATAGATTCATTTCTAAAATTATGGCGTTGATACGTAAGAGAAGAAAGAGCTTATTTTTGAGCAGGAAAGTTTATCCGGAAATTAAATCAGAAACATTAAGTTAATATTAAAAAATAAGATGTAGTTTGTTTTTGAGGCGTGGTAGCATAAACTCACTGATAGCTCAGGGGTATAAACCCACGATACCATCTACACCATTTGGATGCTTGGCGATCCACCACTGTGCAATTTACTAGGAGTTTTCTTCCTCGCACGTCTTGCTTGTGGATTCGTTTACTCGGTCTGAGAATTAAAAAAACATTTCGAAGATAAGTCCGCCAACACGCATTAGCACCATATTAGCACGCACGCAGAGATGAAAGAAGGTCTGTGCCCAACAGTGGGACGTATATAGGATGTAACTTAACTTTTTTTTCTGGTTTAGCAAAAAATCATTTCGAGTCACTTTAAAATACTGCCGAAAAACACAAGTAGCAAGGTTTTTTTTCTGCAGATTCGTGAAGAAAAATAATGATGTCATTAAACAAGTAAAAGTATTTTGCAAACAGAATTTTAGTCATCCATTTTTTTTTAATATTTAAAATAACACAGATTTTTTTAAACATAAAAATAAATAAAAAGTCCAATTCCATGTCATTGACCTTATTGTTTTTTCGGTGAAATTTAACCGATGTTTATGTAGAGACAATCCACCTATTGCGTTAAAAATTTCGAAGATTTTTTTTTACCCATTTCGGGTCGTGAGAATGGATTGCGTGCATCATACACATCTCATTTGGTAAACAGTATTAGACCGGGTCTTTCGACCGATACCAATCGACATACTAGATGAATAAAGTGCATCCCAGTGGTTCAATGCTTAAAACAAAAACCATTTGTATATTAACAATACGGAAATAATCGTTATGAAATTTTAATGAATTTTAAATACCATATTTTTTTAAATAAGTATATCGTATAACTTCTCTACTTCTCTGGTACTCGTGCTTTTTCTTACTCAACTGCTACATTAACCTCTAGATGCGTGGAGAAATGGAACAAAACTAAAGATGATGTGATACAAAATTATTTTCATAATTTGCTTCCTTGCCGCTCTGATATCTTCGCACAATACACTCAATATATAGATAGTAATTCAGATAGTATTTACTAAAGATTTAACTGTAATAAAACGCAGGAATGTAGACACCAGAAAATGTAGGTAACTATTTAGTTTTGTTGTCACTTCCCAAGGATGATATCTAATCAGAGATTTACACGTCATTACGATTCGTCTGGATGGGCCAGGAGGCCGCGTTTGCGTCGCGGGCGCCTCTCACTCGTTTTCCGGCTAAATTAAATATTTATTAAAATAGAGGAACGGCTTCCTTTAGATAAGGTACTTCTCACAAACATGGGTGTCTGACTATTTGGTCACATACGTATCACATGGTAGTTTATTTTAATAACACGCTAATAATACCCTTTATCATCAATCTTATTGCATAACTTCGTTAAATATCTCATTTCTTTATTTACGTCTCGGACGCATACGTGTTTGATAATAATTTGTGGTCAATAGAATAAAAACTCATAACATATCAAAGGGCGCCGCGTTAAAAACAAGCACCCATGAATGCGCACAATTTACTTTTTTAAAAAAACGACACTCGGCCCACTCGTAGTCAGTAAAGTCAAAGATATTAGTGTGTGATTATTTTACGGCACATGTTACACTTAATCCGTCTTACTTAATTTATTTGTAGTGTAAATGCTAGATGGTGGTTATATTTAATGTTGTTTAAATTATGAAGAGCGGGACACCCCGGAGGGTGGTCGGCTACGCCTTTGGCTGAGCTATGCGCACTGTCAACACGCCGCCGTCCCGGTACACAGTTTTTTATGCAGCACATGTGCGCGTGTATGCCGCCCAGGCCACAACTCCTGACAAAATAAATATTTATCTTCAATTCTAAAACGCTTAGAACCTCACGGGCATTTGATTCAATTTACGTAATTACTAAAAACACTGCATGCGTGACAATTTCGACGTTTCGATTCCAACGTTCTACAAAATTCACATTTGTATATTCATAATAATTAAATATAAGATATAAGCATAAGAACATTTATTTGTGAAGCAACATTATCATAATACCATAGCTGTCAAACCCTTCTAAATAAATAGTACCGCCTGATGCCTGTGCTAAGCAGCGCCATGAGACACCAAAAAGAAACCAAATAACGGCGCAATCCATTAATTGACTGGACCCCGCTGCTGTACGAAAAAAATCTATCAGATAAAGTGGGTAAGTGTTCACGGTTTCTCACGAGCCTTGGCCAACCCTCAATGGCGCCTTGCTGATTGATAGTAACTAAGCCGACCTTCGCACCTCACCTTCTACAAACAATTGTGAACCATATTACTTAAAGCACAAAGGATATTACTTATGCATCTCTTTTCGTTAAATTGTTTACAAATATACTAACTAGGCATCAATCGAATTTAAACCTTATTTCGAGCATTAGAAGGTAATTTTTTAATACAACAGCACACAACCAAATCCCATTCAAGGAATTCCGCACCCTCATAGCTTGTACCTGTTCGCGGTCACCAAAAAATATTATGTTAATGTTGAATATCAGAACGTTATTCATAGTTGCCATAATAGCTTTGTTATCATTTTAGGAAACATTCTCTTCTAATATAGTCGGCTTCGACTGCAAAGAGGTTTTTAAATGTTAATTACACATTCAGGAAAAAAACACTTTCATGTCTGTCACAGCATTACTAAAATAGATTAAACAATGTGTGAATTAGAGAAAATGTCACAATATAATAATAAAAAATTAAAAATGTTGTGCTACCGACTTCAATATAAATTATTAAGAATAACTCAAAAAATATTGGTCAGACCTTGATCAAATTTTTATGGGACCACATGAGAATTACCAGCTTTCAAATAAAAAAAGAATCATCGAAATCGGTTCACCCAGAAAAAAGTTATGAGGTGACACACATAAAAAAAACATACAGTCGAATTGAGTACCTACTCCTTTTTGAAGTCGGTAGAAAATAATCTTAAATTGTAGATACAGAAACAAAACTTTGTATCCATCAAACAAGTTTTTTTTCATTTGCTGTATTACAACTTAAAAAATGTTTTACAACTTAAAAATCGGTTGTTTTCGTTAGTTTTATCTTAAATAGCTATTTTTTTTTCAAGATTTGTATCAGTTTTTCTTTAAGTTTTCACAGAAAAACCTTTTATTATTCTAAGAAAATAACTACAAGTAGTAAAATTAAAAATGTTGTACAACAGACTTCAATATAAATAAAATGAGAGCATTGCTCTAGTAGCAAGCTACATTGATGTAGTGGAAGTCGAATTAAATACGCATTATTAAGGATAACTCAAAAACTACTGGTAAGATCTTGATCAAAATTGATACGGGACCACATAAGAAGCGCCAGTTTTCAAATAAAAAAAAAGAATCATCAAAATCGGTTCACCTAGAAAAAGTTCCGAGGTAACACAAATTAATGTGTATGTCTTTAAATAGACCTAAATAGACCGTACTGAAAGAGGCGTTGGATTGTTGTATACATTAATTCTGCCTGAAACATCTATTCACAGCGCCCGCGCAAACCGCTGGATCCAGCTTATGGCTTATGGCTCTAGGACAAAAGCCTTATGTAAAAAAAAATAGAAAAAAAAAAGTTACTACGTAACGATAAAAACATTAAATTTTCGTAATCGGTTACACCTTGTAGTAGTCATGTAAGATTATCCACTATCCCATATTGTCCCACAGGTGTCGTAAGAGGTGACAGAGGTAAATAAACCGACATATGGGCAGCAGCAGCAGCGTCCTTATAATAACTAGAAAATTAAAAAAACTGCGGTGGCAAATCCGCCTGCCACGCGTGGCAACTATGGCATGTGAGGTGATATATGGGAAAGGCCTGTATTCAACGGTGAACTTTTGATAGGCTGTAACTTTCTAACTGTTTACACTATACCGAGCAAGCATAACAGAGTCATTTATAAAGTTCTGCTATTTGCTCTGATCTAGCATATACCTACATCAAATTCAAAACTCAAATTCAAAATTAATATTTATTGTAAGTTAAGTGTTACATTTGGCGTTAATTTAAATTATGATGTGTCTTACAACTTAGCAACTTAACTCACCTTTTTCGGGTATTACAATATTTATTATATTTGATACCTAACATAAGTTACATACTGAATAAAATTGTTAGATATAAGTATTAAACAATTAATCAAAATTATAAAAAAAATATTAAATTACTTAATAATAAAATAAAGAATACACAATATGAAATTTGGTTTATTGTAGAGTGGTTTAATTTTGTAGATATTCTTCGAAATTGTAAAAACAGCTTTGTATTAAAAAAACATTTCTTATTAAATGGATGCATTATTTTTTTATTTCTAATATTCGGAAGTAATTTATTAAAAAGTTTAACTGTCATATAGTATGGGCTGCAATTTAGCATTTTAATTCCAGATAAAGTTAAGAAAACTTGTTCTTTATTTCGCGTGTTAATAGCTTTTGTCCCTGTAGTATGCAAACCGACTTCTTAATTTTCGATTAATTCTTCCATCATATTTAGTTATCTAAATATTTAGTTATTATTTTATGCTGTATCGTGGAGGCGTTTTTTGTACACACTTGTAAATTGAAAATCCATTAACATTCAGACACGGAACAATTATTTTTCGACCATACAAACTTTTGTGCCGTGCAATAAGCGTGAGGTAATATGGTCACCTTAATCTTTGCGGCTCTATAAAACCAAAACTAGAAGGAGGACAGAGACAAATACACAATGTCGCATGCTATAACTAATATATTAAAAAAATAGCAAACAATACTTCGGAAAATCAACTAAAAAACTAACTACACTATCCAATACTAAAATCTATTAAAATATTTACTATAATATCAACTGTTAAAATGGTGTTGATAAAGCGGCGCCCTTTTGACCATTTATTATTTGAATGACTGATGAAGAGCTACCGTATCACAGAGTCATCTATGCAAATAAGGCTGTAGCTTTTGAGTTACAAGAAAGTGACCATATTAACCGGATGACCATATTACCCTCACATACTATATTCGAAACCGCGGGCCAAAACGCTTGCCTCTGCGCTATTGGACCGGCGATAATTACGTGAAGTCCTTTATACAATGTTTAATCCTTAAAGGGACGGTAGCCTAATGGTTATGGGTGCACACTGATTGCAAACTCGGAAAGTCGTGGATTCGAATTCACTATTAAATTACTGTCGTGAACCACTATTACGAAAGCATTTTAAGCTTACTTTGAGAAGCATCTAATATTCGGCTATTATTCGGTATTCGACCTATTCGGCTACTTATATCCTATTCGGTCGAATACCGAATATTTAAGTAAGAGGTTTTATTCTCAGTTTTATTGGTCAGTTAATTGGTAAATAAAAAATATTTTTTAGTTTTATAATTATTTTTGTTTCTTGTAATCATTAAAGTGGTCATAGGTACATAATCAACTTCCATATTATAGAACTATCAGATAAATGTCTATGCACTCGAATTATCGTAATTAAAGTGGAAGATAATGGTGCAGAAAGACTATTTTTCTTCATCTTCAGGCAGTAGTTTACTCCTTTTCTTCTCGTAGACAAACCCAGCTTCAGAGAATAGACGCTCTGAAGAATGAACACTACTTCCTTCCCGGCCGAATACTTATAGAATATACTGTATTCGGCGTGTGGCCGAATATACTATTCGTTGCAAGTCTAAAAAAATCCTTCTATCCAGAATGCGCTAGTTGGTATACATTTTTTAAAAGATTTGCTCACACCAACCACCCAGGCAAGGCTGATTGATGAGCATAGAATCGACATTTTCATACGTGTAATCCAATCAGCTGTCTGCGAGATTTGTGGTTGTGTATTTTCCGCAATTAGTCGGTCTCCAGAGCCTTGTTTATATTATTATTATCAGTGTGCAGTGTGGGTGACGTTAAAATGTTGAGAATTTACTATATTTTTATAAATTTTTGTTCTCATATTCTATATTTTAGATCTGGCTACCCAACTTTTTTGGCGAAAGCGCCCGGCGTCTGCTTTGTAATCCCATCGCTGGTGTCAATTTACGGCGTGTCCCGCAATTATCATATTCCACCTAAACACATAATATTGTGCACGCAATTTTAAAAATAACTCGCGTCCGGCCCGACCTCAAACAAGCCTGATTTATAGTGAACAAGGCGCCGCGGCGTAACGTCAATCGCCGACAAATGTGAAGAAACATTGTGTCTCCTAGGGTTATCAACTTATTCTGACCTAATATAACATTTTCTAACCGTATGTCAATATTGCCAAGATAGTAAGTAGATGTTTCGGACAATAGTGCGAAAAATTTAGGTTTAGATCAAATTTCAAATATTATACACAGAAGGTGGCTACGGTTCTCCAAACCGAATCCCCGCTCAGCATCGCCGACACGACTGCTGGCAGAGAGAGGTTCCGCCCGATCCGGTTCACCAGGACCGTCCGTCGTTTATAAGATTAATCCGCCGAATGATCTTACACCTAACAATTTAAAGCAGTTCTGGTGAGATTATTATTAATTAAAAGTTGATTAAATAAATATTAACTGAAAAAAAAAATGTTTGGTCTTGTTTCTTGGGATGTTAGTACGTAAGCACGATATCTCGCGAACCACTCAATGGATTGGTTTAATTTTTTATAATTTATAGAATTTTATCTTTTAACTATTGTAGTCCTTATCTTTTTTTTATAATTAAATTAAAAAGATGGTTGCCACAGTTTAAATAAACCCTTGTTTTGTCGATATATAAACTATTTTTTAAAACATTTATCTATTTCTATTTTTACATTTTTCTATTTTTTTGTTACGCAAGTAAGGGTGTCAAACGAGCACATCCATCCATCGAAAACTAAAAGGGTCCTATGTCACCCGTAGACACCTAGATTTCTCTTTGATTATGAATTAAAATACAGATACGATGTCGTCCATGAGAACAAAGACGAAATGTCTCGTTACCAGTTAAAACGATATTCGGCGGTTCTAGTCACAAACCATACAAAATACAGTAGCAATATGCTGCTATTTTACGTTGGTATTTTATGAGAGCGTACAGCGTAGTCTTTCCCAGATCGAGCCGAACTATTCGAGCTACATCGGGGCTTTACTATGTATCTTGTTTAAAAAACCTAATAAGAGAACAAAAGTCGAAATACTCCAATTTAATTAACTATTATTACAATAATTTGCCAAGCTATATATAACTTAACTTTTTAGTCCCTAGATATGAATAGATGTGATATGATACCCAATAACGGATATTATCCATATCAATATGAGAGCGCCGCAAGAACGATTGTGTTATAATTCGCCAACGGAGTTCATGTATCGCTGCCATTGTGCGTCGGCCGCGAGCGAATCAACGCAGTATGTGCTCCAGGAGTATTTAGTTCATGAACAGTATCACCATACTGTTATATTCTTTTGGATATTATATGTCAAGAAAAAGAAAACATCAATCAGAGATATTTATTGTGAATTAAACAAATAAGTTACTTCGATTATATTTTATGGTAAAGCATACTACTAACATACCCTGCTTACTTAAGGGTTCTGGGTTCAAATCAATCGTTTTTATTATAACAACTTTGAAAAACAATAAGAAGTCTGCTTGCCGTAATTAAAATTTATTGAAAGGATAATTCGTTTTTCATATAAAATGAGTTTTTTTTTAATATATAGAAGTAATAGTGACAAATAAGCTACTTGGTTATTTGTCACAATTACTTCTACCCACCTAATTGTAAGTAGATGATTCATCCAAAATTATGAATTAAAATACACCCTTGATGTGTTTCCACATCTGAGGAGAGGACTAAGATAGAATGCCTCGTGGCCAATAAAGGATCTCAGATTCTCTTCACCCACCATATAAAACACATTAGCGTTATGTTGGTACGCTTGTACCTGTGATTAAAATACATTGCAGCATGACTCTTCTTCTTAGAACAATTTCCATTATTATATAATTGACACCTAAAATTATTACTGTCGTATAATATACCTGGACAACGCCACATAACGTTTGCCGAGGTAACTTAAATCAAACATTTTTAGCTCTTTCTTAAAGTATAAAATGTCAACGAAACTTTTAGGTAAACAAGGTATAACTACAGTCTTTAGATAAGAACAACTTAGGTTTAAAGATCTTTATTACTCATTAAGACAAATATATGTCACTTACATGAGTACATAGCTTAAGGCAAATTCCACAGTCATTCGCCAAATTAATTTCACAAAAAACACACAGACTTCACCCGCGCAACGCATTCACGATTGAGTGAGTCAACTTATAACAACTATTTTCTACTTTATCAAAATTATCTCGAAACAGTCTATAGCTGGACATTCGTCTCTCTCTCTCAGGTGGATTGGAAATCACTGTACCAGACGCTTGCATCTTTGAAGGGTCAAATAACCCTTAAACTTAAACTTTAGAGCAGGGGTCTCTACGTCTTTACGTCGTTGGTCAAAGTGTACATTTGGCATAGGCGAAACGATACGCCATATTCGGAGGCCATAAGGAGGTGGATTTTCTTGTGCCACCATGACAAGGTTATTAGGTTACTACTATCTGCACGTTGTGCTTTCACTACAACAAACACATTTATAATACAAAGCATTTAGTTATTTGTTATTGAAACAAAATTCCAACATTTTTGTTTAAATAAACTAATTAAAATTTACATTATTTAATCAAACCAAATTGTGTACACGTCACCTGCCTTTTCGTACTAAAACACTCAAGTAGAAACACACTATGTTGGGCACAAAACAAAATATCGCTACAGATATCCAGAACCAATAAATCGAATTGGTAACCCTACTCATGAATCAAATGCATGAATGAGCGAACGACTGGCCACGTGGCGGTGTTCTCACGCCCGTCCCGTTGACTTTTTATCGCAGCTTCATTTTTTCGACGCTATGTCGCGTGGGTTACATCTGCGTATCACCACCCCCACGACGTAGCACATGGCGCTTGCTTCGCTAATTGCCTCGTCGTGAACAGTTCTTTATAGTTAACGTGTTATCTGAAGCAAGAAAATGGCAGCAAAATAGGAAACCGTTTAAGACCATTTTTCATAATGAAATCTCTACAACCAAATAAAAATTATTTTAACAAAATAAAATGCGTATGATAGAAAATGTTCTGTGGGTATATTTTTAATTTTATGGAGTGTTTTTGAAACATTAACCTGGGAGAAAAAAGGCTATATGATAATTTAAGATTTTATAATTATAAATACTTCACTGATCGCCGTATTAGGAAGCTTAAAGTCGCTCAACGAGCTATAAATAGAGCTATACTTCGTGATGGCATCCAAACAAAACCAGAGTAACTGACATAGCCTAACGGATCAGTAAGCTGCAGTTCTGCAGTGGCGATGGACGGCCATATAACTCGATGAATCGAAGGTTCTCGAATGGTGACCCATGTCAATAAGCGGAGTTTAGGATAGCACCCTACTAGAATAGGTGAAGATCGGGTAAGTCACGCAGACAGTCGATGGATGCAGGTGGATCAAAACCATTTTTATGGCAGTGTACTTGTGAGGAGCTGTCTTTGTGATGATTTATTCCTCTTCCCCATCGGCCCGTAAATGGGTCTCTCCCACCAGAGGAAGAATTAATCTAGCACTTTATTAATGGGTGGTATTGGTATTTTATGCCAGGTGTAAACAAGATGGTTATACTAACATCTATTAGAAACCGTAAGATCTTAGTAGCAATTCCCATAGTCCGCTTATATGACAACTACCCTCGGGACGAAAGAGGGTGATTGATTTAAGCCGCCACCACATGGCAAAATTATTTCATATACATCAGATATAAATTCATCATAAGTTCGAGTTTGGCGTATAGTGGCAGTGTAAGAGATACCCTTAGGAAGGAAACTGTAACGAGAGATGGGCAGCAGCTTCTTCCTGACAACTCATAATCATAATAAAAACTGTGGTTGCCATCGCCTTATGAGGCAATCCATGGGGGAAACCTATTTTCAGCAGTGAATTTTTGATGGGCTGTAATGAATTCATCAGTTTATTTCCAAGCTGTGACGTCATACCTAATCGCCATTTTGTCTGGCTAATTTATTATGTCAAGCCAATAATAAAATGGCGGCTCTGCCGACAATGGTGAGACAAATTCCATTCGCTCGTGCAAATTGTTAGAGCTAACAGCACTTAGACAAAGGTATTGATGTTATTATTTTTGTTTTCTATTAGATGAACAAACGAGTGTCACGACTTAGCCGACGCGATTGACCGAGGCCAGTGGACCCTTGAATCCTAACAACAGCTATAAAAGAAATGTTTTATACCCTCGATTTATCAAGTAATTGTCGGCATTTGCAAAACATGAAACATGAGCTCTAGAAAAAAATGTTTTAGTCCTCTCTTTAATGTACATGTACTTATTGTACTCTCTTTCTTCAAATTTAAGGAATTGAAACAGTTAAGTTAAAAAAATATGGCGAACTTTCTTTTTTACACTATCCACATTCATAAAAGTATTAATTAGAAATAAGCTAAGCCTGCTGCAATTTGTTTAGCTGGCGCTGTAAGAGGAAATAATATATTAACTTTTTCTCCATATGTGAAACTTACCTGCGGTGCACCCTGCTATTTGATAGACAAGGCTTTGAGGATTACGAAGGAGTACAACCCAAAACCCCGAACTCAGATCTCACGGACTAGTGACAAGCAGCAACATTACCTGGGCAAATGTATTGGTACTGAGTTTACTAACTCGTAACTAACGTAATAACTATTGGCAATACTTTTCACAAATTTATTATGCCTATTACCACATTCTTAAAAAGGCCTATGTTAGTATGGCCTGGTAGATGAACAACAAAGATAGAACCTTATTTAATTACAAAAGGGAAGAATAAGATAAGCCTACGATGAAAAATTTGGTACTTACATAAAAACATTTACTTAACTCATAAACTATATTTTATATCGCAAATTTATATTTATTATTATTATTGTTGTTTGGAGTATATTTATTAACATAACATTATAATAATACAATCATCATCATCATCATCATTACAGCCTATCACTAATCCACTGCTGAACATAGGCCTGGGGGAGGCCTGAGGAATATATATAATTTGTGGCAATAATACAATATTTATTACAAAATACACTAATATTAGGGGATTTATACGTGGTAGAGCCATGCTGCAGCTATATTAGTAGTATGGTTGTAGCACGAATGGGTCGGCTCGACCGAGGAAGGACCACGCTCTCACAGAATACCAGCGTAAAATAGTAGCTTAACATTGCTGTGTTTCGTATGGTGAGTGTAGAGAACCTTCTTTTTACTGGAAAAGAGGCATTCCATCTTAGTCCTCACGGGTGACAACGCATCTGCATTTTGATTCTTTATTGAGCATAGATGTAGATGTCTATGGGTCACAGCAACCACTTACCATCAGGTGGACTGTGTGCTCGTTTGTCACCCTATCCTATAAAAAAAAAAGGACAGTGCTACTTTATTATATATCAAAACTTCAAACGTATTAAATAGCTGTTTTGATCAAAAATCCAGAGCACCTGGAGCACCTGGTAGATTTTATCATTTTACTCTTTTATCTCATTGATGTCGTGCATAAGTTTTTGCCCTAAGAATATCCATCACCCCATTTCGTTTCATCGATGTCGACAACAAGAGACGACGATGGAAGAAGCGAGAAATATCTCAATGCACTTGATATTATCATCGGGATGATTACTACTGATTTATAATAGTCACCATTCCGCTAACGGAGCAGTGCCAAAGGTGCGAGACGTCTGGTATTGCAATCGCCGATCCGCCTGCCAAATGTGATGATTTTGACAAATCATTCCTACAATAAGGAAGGCCCATGTTCAGCCGTGGACTTCTACAGGCTGATGAAGAAAACAAGAAGAATATGATCAAATATAATGAGTATAGAATTAGTTGTGGAAACTCAGTGGTTATTTATTACTTTTGTATTTCGTAATATGATAGTGCTTATAACATCTACTGATTTGAAATTGCTTACCTTTAAATAAAAGTGATTACAGTGCTATAATTAACAATAGCGACCGTCAATGCTCTAAGACGAGACTCTCTATTTAATGACATTCTCGAGTTTAAACTCAAACTTCACAATGTCTAAATTTATAAAGCGTTTAACGATAGCCAACAAAGCCTCAAGCGTAGTCGTGTCTCAAATTGTATCGTAGAAACACTGCCATGTCCTATAAATAGCCGTGTATAGAAGTGTATTATACAAAAGAAATCGTCGATACGTGATGGCTCCAGCTCAAATACATTTTTTTTAATAGAATAAGAATGACAAACGAGCACACAGTCCACCTGATGGTACTTAAGCGAATGCTGTGGCCCATAGACATCTACATTAATTTTTAGTGTTGGTGATGTGCTCAACAGAGAAAGATAACAACGTAAGGAAAGAATCATGTCTATTTTTTAAGTTCTGTAAAAAGCATGATACGGAGTAGAAACGTAAATTTAAGCAATATTCTTAACAATTAACTATAATATGGCCCACCATCATATCGATTCTTTTATGCAGATAAATTTATATTTATTTATAAAACCGGCATAGACTGGATGGAATAGACGTTTCATAAAACGTTTAGGACTAGGACGGTTTGCAGTGGTCGTTGTTTCACGGAAATCTAGTTACTTTTTGCTAATACTTACGGCTAATTTTATTAACTTATTTAACAGTTAATTCACATTAAAAGCAAAATATCTGCAAAAATAAAGGATTTGCTAATGTTTGCAACCTTGAAATTATGATAACTGAAATATTAAATGATGTGGCAGGTATTCAAAATCTAATCCTATACAACAGTTCCTAAAAGTATTTATACTGAAAGTGTCATAACGTAACATTTATATTAAGTGATCAGCTTTACCAAAGTTTATAGAGAATCTTTAAGTTTCATTAAATGATGCTTAGATCACAGTTCATACTTTTCAATGAGCAATAATAAACAGAGTAATTTGTACGAAGTTGACATACGCAACTTGTCAGTCGTCATCCGTACTACTAGTATTACCAAATGTCACAATTTTTGCGGAATACCTGATAATAATAAATGACAATAGAAAGAGACAGGTACAGAGTTAATTAATACTTAATTTAAGTAAGCTATGAAGGACGATTATAAGTACGGCCGTAAATGTCTTTAAGTAAGGACAGAATGTATATGGTGGCGTCCATTAATTACGTGATCCGATTTTGGCGATTCTTCTACCCTCCCCCTCTCATGTCTCACATCAGATTTTTCAAAATGTGTATTTTAGTGTAAATACGTCAATCTGTTTAAATAAACCTATATTTGCCTCCCTCTCCCCCACCTGAGATTGAGTGAGATTCGGCTCGACCCCCTCTTCCGCCGTACCCCTAAATACCTCACGTAATTAATATACGCCCCCTGTCTTGACATTTTATGTGACTGAAAATCATTCTTTTAAAATATTTTTAAGAAGCAGTCATGGCAAAACAATATTTATTGCTTCTGTATAGTTACCAGGCAGTAGGGCTCCTTTTCTTTCTTTTTTCTTTTATTGTAACAGATATTTTCCGTCTCCCTCTAAATCCTAAGAATACAAAATATTATGACATTTTAAAAATTGTAACATCCAAGTGCCAACGCAAGTTCGCCCAACCACAAATTTCTAACAGTAAAATTTATTTCTCATTCTACGGAAATTGGTTTTTTGTATGTCTAGCTAGAGCTTGAATAAATCCAAACACTATTTTATTACATTAATAATTGGGCAAAGGTATTTATAAATGTTGAAAAATAATTTTATTATTTTCAACATTTATTAAAAACCCGGGTATAGTCGCGGATGATTATTTTATATACATTTTTATATATAATTACTCTAAAATATTACATAATAACAATAATATTCACATTACAATAGGTCGGTGGAAATAATTCATGGAATAAGTTAACTGCTATATGTTGACGAATTTCAATATATATATTATTAATATTCCATGCATTATTCGCACGTTTGGATCTACCGTAACCTTGCCTATTTTATTTGTACATTGTTTACGACTTAGTATGCATGACAATCAATGATTTCTGCGTGCGGTCGTATTAACCTTCTTTTAAAAACCATTCATGACCATTAATTTCATTTAATGTGTATTTTTTTGTTTAAAACGTTCCAGAAAAGGTGATTTATAATCACGATATTAAATGGTACTTTAATTTAATAACAGAACATTCATTCGTTACAGCCTGTCAAAAATCCACTGTTGAACATAGGTCTTATTTGAAGTTATACTTCTTTTGGCGCGTTTGCGAAAAATTATGAGGTGAATTTTTTACGACGCGCGCGCACACCGTCTGATAAAAACGACACCATGAAGTTGTTACGATGCGCGCGCACACCGAAACCTAAAAGCGACAACTTCAGTTGGTAATTGTCTGTCAACTGTCAAGTTTTCGTGAGAACTGATAACTATATTCAAGGTAGTTACATTAATATTCAAATATATATGAATCTATAAAACGTGTTTTATTTTAGTTATGTTTGTTTTGTTACGCTAAAGAAGTAAATTTCTTACGTGCGTACATAAGTACACGCACACGTTTTTTTTTTTATAGAATTGGGGAGACAAACGAGCACACAGTCCACCTGATGGTAAGTGGTTGCTGTGGCCCGTAGACATCTAGATTTATCCTCGATTAAGAATCGTTGTCACCCCTGAGGACTAAGATGGAATGCCTCGTCTCCTGTAAAAAGGGTCTCCGGTTCTCTACACTCACCATACGATACACAGCAGACCCATTCGTGCTACAAGCGTAATATAGCCGCAGCGTGGCTCTACCAATTATAATTGATTTTAGATTACCCCATATTAGATTTTGCCATATTTCTTGAGAGAGACCCAATGTTGGAGTAATTTGTACGGTACGGTACACGGTACATTTTTTAAATGTAGCATTGGTGAATGGCGATCGCTTTACCAGACCAATAGCACGTTTCATTCTTCTCCTTGACGCCGGCCCCGGTATGTTAGGTCTAGCATATACGAGATGGTTATTCTATTATTCGACTCTTAATAAACTTTTTACGCCACACTATGATTTATTTTTGTGCAGTGCTTGACTACAATCCCACCTGTCTTAATATATCAAGACTATTCACTCTTGCATCGAAGACACCCACATTACAAAGACAAACACTGGCAAATTATTAAGCTTTGTACGCATGACGATAATCCAATCAAACCTTTTAGTTCAAATACGTGAAATATCGACAGCAAAGTGATGAAAACCGGCCGTGTATCTTGTTTTCCAATGGTGGAAAGGGAAGGGAGAAAATCTATATAAATAAAATTATAGAGGTTTGCAGTTGTGCGCGCATCACGGAAAAACTACTGGATAGATTTTAATTAGGTTATCCAAGTTTTATTTCTTAGACAATTGGCCCTTATCTAAAATAAAAACTATTGCGATATCTTCATTTAATATAAAGTTATTAAAGTTTTAAGAAACAACGATTTTTATAAGCACTGCGTATTCAGTGATGTGTGTAACGGACGAAGTCGCGGGTATCAGCTAATTAATCATAAAATTCCTTTGCGGAATATATTCTATTTAAATACAGGGAGGCTGACTTCTTTAGGCCTGTGCTCGAGACTAACATGATATAATAATTGAAATGACAACATTATGTATACCAAGTTTATAAGTCGCGTGCACCTTTATTTCTGACTAATATAAGGTCACCCTACACAGCGACCGTGGCCGATGCTTCCTGACCGCTGGACGGCCGGACTCAATTAAAACTCATTGCAAGAGCGTGCGAATTGACCGCCGGCGCCCGAATCGCTCCCCTAACCCCACAGGAAATAATTCTTGTCTAAGTTGTCTCCGCGTTTTCGGTCAATAAACTCTGTATTGATACTACTTATATTTTTGGTGTCTACAAAGGAGTTCCATTTATTTATTCTATATATAAAAATCATCATTGCTGTCCGTTAGTCTCGCTAAAACTCGAAACTGGCTCGACCGATTCTGATGAAATTTTTTGTGTGTGTTTGATTGGGTCGCTGAATGGTTTATATTCACAATTGGACCCGGTAGATGGCGCTGTTGTCGAGATCCAGATATCGACCGTGCAAAGCCGGGGAGGATCGGTAGTCATTAATATATGCTATTTGAAACTAATTTATTTATTTGAGATTATTGCCACGTTTGTTAGACGCGCCTGCAAATTTTTATTAAGGATGATTTCAGAAAGTCCCAAAGTCCAAAGTAAATGATTTTTCATGGCTTGTTGATTAGAAATTGCAGTACCCAGACGTCTCACAACTTTGACGCTATTTAACGTTATATGACTGTTTTACAAGTTGTAAAACAATCTATTCTGAGCGTTTCCCTACATCCTAAGAAGGTTACGACTTACTGTTACGACACCCACGGAGATAATATTAATTTATGAATTTTCTTACGCTATCACCATAAGGCGAACTAATATCCCTATTTCTAATCTTTACTTGCTAGAGAATTGCAATTTTGGTGCATCGACAATGTCTGCAGTATGTTAAAAAGCTATAAAAATCGTCATTCCATCACGAATAATGATCATTTTGTCGTTTCGTCCGTCGTAGTCGTTTAGTAAACATTATTTTATGTATACATTCTACACTTTCTTAAATATCTGAATTAACTTGCACTTTCTAACCGAACCTAAATCTAACTTGTATTTTTCACCGAATTCAAAAATGGAAAGAATTTTCATTTTTGAATTCGGTTAAAAATTTTCTTTCATCTATATATTTATGGAAAGGTTCTATATAATATTAAGTTTCCAACGTTTTAGTTCTTTTGAAGATGGTTTATTTTAAAATATCTTATTTTGATTAGCTTACTATAATTGCTAAATATTGTACAGTCCACATTTACTAATTTAAAATATATATCGCGGCATTTATAACGCTTTATTTATTGGCTTATAGAAAATCTAGTAAGGCTACTTGTAAACAACTACTGTAGGACAACTTTCAATTTATTTATAGTGATATCAAATTGATATCAAGACTGTTCAAGCTGTGGCTGTTCAAGCTTTTGACTCCAACAAAACTTGCACTTGCATATTAGACAATTTAAATGAATCAGTTGTATTTAATCCTTATTGATATGATTACAAATAATAACTGTTATCTGTTATTTAAACGACTGCTTAAACAATACAACAATAACACTTTAAACAATTCCTATGTTGTATACTTTAAATAATTTTCATGTTATATAATCGCTTAATAGACAAAATGTGATGTTTTTATTTCTTCCTTTCCATTATTATAACAGTTCGATGTGGTAGGACTACTTTTCTGCCGAGGAGTCCGTCTGGGTGGGTACCACACTGTTACCTATTTTTGCCGCCAAATAGCAGGGCTTGCAGTGCTGTGTTCCGATCTGAATGGTATAGAGAGCCAGTATAATTACAGGCTTTGAGCCATTCCGTTTTAGTCCTCAGCACAAGAGGAGCGCGCGTACGCATACTTGTTGCACATAAATCATATTTAATTTGTGATAATTTCAAATAAAAGTAGAAGCCTTATTTACTCGTATTTTCAAAAACTGCAATAATGGTATATCATTATTTATATATTTGAACTTAAGTTTAACATTTGGCTACTCTTTGAAAATAACCCTGTATAGATGTGTCTTCATATTCATAAATATTTTTATGTGTGGAACAAAGTATAAAATAAAACAAGAAGTTCAATTACAGTAGTGTTATGAATGAGAAAATGAAAGAAAATTCTAAACTCCTACTGGTTCAAGCCAATATACTATAATACAGTACAGCCAAATATCTAAATCAGTCATTCTTTGTGATAATATCCGCTGTGGAATTTTTTTAATACATATCATTATTTATATATTTGAACAGTTTAAAATTTGGCTACTCTTGAAAAATGACTCTGTATAGTCGTCTGTATTCTGTATGTCTCATAGGCGATTAATTTTGATCTTTAATAAGTGAAATTTATTAAGTTTTTTTTCCATCTCTTGCGCTCCAAAGACTTCTATGTATACTGCTAGACTGGGCAATCTCATTGACCGTTACTTAATGCGCTATGTATTAAGACCACAGTGGCACAGAGCCCGTCTAGTAGGATATACAGCGTTATTTTGCAATAAGCGGCCAAATTGGCAGAGAAGGTTCAGAATAAGTAATATAGGCAAATGGTGAAGCAATATTAATTTAAAAAAATCTCAAACATTCTGTCCGTTCTATCTTTTAAATTCAAAATGCGTGGTAGTGCATTGTTATAACTGATTTTACTGCGCACGCACACATTCTTAAGGGTCGATCGGTAGGCAAAAACGTTGTTGCCCATAAATCACATTCAATTTGGGATAATTTCAAATAAAAGTAGAAGCCTTATTTACTCGTATTTTTAAAAACTGCAATAACGATATATCATTATTTATATACTTGAACTTAAGTTTAAAATTTGGCTACTCTTTGAAAAATAACCAATATATATTTACTACTAGACGGGCCATATAAAGACTTCTATGTAGAAGTATTTGTATCGCTCCAATATTTAAATAGAGGGTACAATTATATTAATATGTTTTTTTTTTCTATATATAAGAGGGGGCAAACGAGCATGCGGCTCACCCCTCCCCGACACCACCAGGGGAATTGCAGATGCGTTGCCGGTCAGTTTTGTTGGTGTTTTTGTCAATATATTTTAAGTCGGGACTGTACCGAGAGGTCGAGACTATCGGTTTGGACGGATACCTCCCAAAAAATCTTTTCAATCCTTTTCAAAAAAGTTTCCATCCACCATGTAATTAATACGTCCATATTATGATTCCTAGCTTGGCACCAGAGAACATATTGAACAATAATGTTATAACGTTTCTAAGTAAGATCCAAGCAGCTTCTCGTATCCTGATATGATGTGCTGAGCTGTTTTATCTTTCTTAGAACGGATGCTACATTTGCTGTCAACTGGTTTTTCATTATTTCTCGTTCGTCGCGTTATTACAGCTTGAACTTGTATAGCAAACAATTCCAATTTTAGTGATGGAGGTACTTTTTGTTTCTTCGGTCACTTGAACGATTGTACATTTTTACATATTCCAAAATTTCTAAAACTGTACATGCATATTCTTATTTTTCCATCTCTCCTTTTGCTACTTTTTAAATCCTGCTTTTATTACATTATTATTATAAGTTATTTGTAAATTGTGAACTTTTGACAGTATTATCAATATATCCCGTCCTAAAATTTATAAGAAATAATTTAAAATTTAAAATTTTGTACAACCGACTTCAATGTAAATTATTAAGAATAACTCAAAAACTATTAGTCAGACATTGATCAAATTTATATGGGACCACATGAGAAGCACCAGCTTTCAAATAAAAAAAAAGAATCATCGAAATCGGTTTACCCAGAAAAAAACATACAGTCGAATTGAGTACCTCCTCCTTTTTGAAGTCGGTAGAAAAGATATATTGTCTCCAGTTTAAGTAGTAAATATACATATTATACGCTGAAAGTATTTTATAATTTTATGTATCTCTTACACCTTGCGTGTTACGTAACAATATTATGTCACAAAGGACCTTATTTATTATTGTAGTAGAGTGATGATAGATAGATATTATTATTCTTATACTGCATAACTGTATTATAGCGATCAAACCCAGGATAATTTTTTTCTGATTTAATTTGAATACCAGCGTAAAATAGCAGGTGAGTGTAGAGAAGCGGAGATAATTTTTACTGGAAACGAGGCATTCCATCTTAGTCCTCACGGTGAGAACGCATCTGCATTTTGATTCATAATCGAAGATATATTAGATGTCTATGAGCTTCAGCAACCACTTACTCAGGTGGACTGTGTGCTCGTTTGTCATCTTTGTACAAAAAAAAATTACCACACGGTTCAGTCCTGCATGGTTTATGATTTCTTAAGCCCATTCTTTAATCGCAGGTGATTTTTACACAGATATTATGAGTGAAACTCAGTATGTATGTGAGCGCGTGTTTAGAGCGCACTGCCATTTTCTGCATATATTTAGATTAGTATGATCAATACAGGACATGGCATTTGCGCTTATAGAATATATGTGTACAAAGTGATAACGCCCCCATTTCGGTCGCTTATTTGACCGACATCGCCGCCAGTGATAAGCGCAGCCAATATTTTAACATACTGCGTATAAACTGAAGAAAATAATATAAAAGAGAATATCTATCTAGAACATATACCCACCAAGGTATACTTTATTTTAAGAACTAGATTTCATGAATACCGATAAAAATACTTTCATTACAATAAAGCATGTATTGTAGTGAATTTTAATTAAAAGCCTTACTATAAAGTCATCGACGAACCATGTGTTAGTGGTCAGCTTAAGAGAATTCACTTTGCTCGTTTTGTTGTCAATTTCTGGGAAGATCGTGGTTACCGTAAATAGTCCAGACTCCAGAGTAGTATAATAAGTCTATGAGTCCAGAGCTAGATGTACAGCGATTTTACGTTTTGTAGATCCACTGTTAGTCATTATTTTTTGGTTTTGTTTTTTAACATTTATAAAACTTTAAAATAATTATTCATCATCAAATATTTTATGATTTAATTAAATATATTTTATTCTTCTGATTATTTTCTTTTCTTAAGTAGAGAGCTGTGTCCAACAATGAAATTTTGATTTTGATGAAACGTTATATGAAACACTGTAAAATATGACATAAAAGTAGGCAATTGGTTCCATTGATATTTAATAATTTATAAGATACAGCGAGAAGGAAATTAAATCTCAGAAAAAGGAGACATTTTATCTAAATGCAAAAAACAAATTTTAGGTAACCTACTTAATCGATTGCAACTTACTTAAAAGTACTAAATATTTAAAAAGTGAACAACAAAACAGTTACTTTATCGAATACGACCTAAGTATGTTATATTATATATAGATCGAAGAATGACATGATTACAAAGATAACTACTTATTAAGAAATAAGTCTGATTAAACCCATGATAATCAGGTACATGTCCAACATACAATTGCATTCCTAAACTCATAAAAAATTCTCTACGACAGCTTATAAATGACAAATTAGTACTGCAAATGTTCAGCCGTAAAAAAGTTACACTGGTTACACGAAGACGTCTACGGTGTTGACGTATTAAAAATAGAGTATGTACCTATACCGTATAGAGTATAGATTATACACAGTGAAGCGAGGCAGCGGTGAGGCCCGAGTTTTCTGTCTGCGACACAAGGCCCGCGAGCCGCAAGTCATTGGCATGCCAACGCCTCAAGGCGACTCCACAACCGCTAGCAACCGCTGAATGACTTGTACAAACACAAAACTTAAATAAATTTAATTAAACAATGTTTCTTTGCCATTTGACAAAAATACTTCCAACTACAGTTACAAAAGAACAAAAAATCTTTTCAAAAGCAAAATTACAAAAATAATATTATAGGTACTTAACGTTATTGATATTGATTCCTATCCTATCATCAGCCTGTATTAATATAATATTATGCATATTACTCTCAGTTCAGAGTGTATTATAATAATTATTATTGACACACGCATTGTTTGTTTCGCACCTCGCGTTCGGTCTAGGTGACTATTTTAGATTGGGTACCTAATTATTGAAATTTTAAATAATTGTAACACCATGCTTCGTTTGTCACAATTAAGAATAAAATATCCTAGTGTGATATAGATTGTAGCAAAAATTTATTTTTAATTTTTCTGTTTTGATAATTAACTAGTTATATGAATGATCAATTCTGGATATAACATTAATTCTTCTGTTCATAATGTAGAACAGCGTGTTGTCAACCTTAAAAAATAAAGTACCTAACCTTTAATATTTATGCAAACGACGCGATGGTTAGTACGTAAAGGTAGGTCACATACCACATTACTGGGGTACAACAGGGTGAATTAAAGCCTTGCTACTCGCTCGTCGCTCCACAGTACACGCCACACGTATAGGTCGTAGCAAGAAACGCGGAGGCCCGATAAGGACGCGGCGGGTGTTCTCGAAATAGAGGCCATTCGACGAACCGATTCGAACTGGTTTTATTAGTATTTGGGTAGTGTATGGGCGCCAGGACCGTAATGCGTTAACGTCTATTCTAGACTACATTCATAGACTTTCTAAGCTTAAAAAGCCTATGGCCTACAAATAATTGTTCCGGATCTGGATGTACTCGTATGTAAGCTGCCCCCACGATACAGGAGAAAATCCTAGTGTGGAGGTAACGTTTTTGTAATAATAATATATATATATATGTATATAAATATATATATATATATATATATATATATATATATATATATATATAAATTATACATTTATACACTATATAAAATGTTTATATATATTATATGTAAACATTTTATATACCTAGTGTATAATTTATAATATACAGGGTTATGCCTATATAAATGTGTATAAAAATATAATATACTACATAGAATTCTGCATCATTTTATCTGCCATATAGTAAAAGTTTCAAGTCACTAGCTATAATAGTTACGAAGATACACACAAAACAAAAATAAAATCTTTAATTGCGATTATCTCGAAAATGACCAAAACCTTTAATCTTTCTTTAAAATTTAAAAAGTTATTTCACTCTTCATAAGAACGGCAGTGAGGTGATTGACGACCCGATGTCAAAGTTAACCCATAGTACCTTCAGCTTTTTAAATATTAGTTTTGATCCGATCTACGCAGAATGAGCTTACTTTGTCTTGCATTGGTCGTACCTATGCTTGGATTTAGTTTTAATTTTATTAATTACAGGAGCCCATGCAGATGATAGTACCCAGCATCCTTCTCTATTGAAATTAGGATGTTTTTTAATTTCAATAGCCTCAAGTATCATCCTTGGTAGGAATCGATGTTCTTTCGCCGGAATCTGTGGTCTATCATATCTGATGTAATGGCGGTACGTCTAGAATATGATCACAAACTGTAGACTTCCCGGAGCGTTGTTGTTGGTGTAAATCGTCGAGTAGTGGTGTTTGAGGACCGTGCTTCGTGTCATTTTTGGGGTTCCTAAGAAGTCATCAGGTTTAAAGGTCTCCGGTTCTCTTCCCTTGCCATACAAAACACAGCAGCATTATGCTGCTATTTCACGCTATAATTCTGTGCGATCATGGTGTTCGGAGCATCATCGTGGTCATAGTACTTATGAAATAGAATAAGAGTCATATGCCGTGGCCCATAGACATATATACATCTATCCGAGGATAGATGATTAAGAATCAAAATGCAGGTGCGTTGTCACCCCCGAGGACTGAGGTGAAATGCCTCGTTTTCATTGAAAAGGGTCTCCGGTTCTTTACGTTCAGCATTGGACTTGTGAATGGCTCTAATGATGATGATGATGATCATATAATACTTAAGTAACATTCATATTACATGTTTTTTTTATATTTATTTCACTTTAAAAGTGTTTAAAAACAGTACACGAAAAAATTAATAATTTCTAATAAAACGATTAGGTAATCAATGGTAAATTTCAAAATAATGTTTTAATTAACTGTAACAAGTCAGGTATATCTAGATATACTAAAGTACACGGTATATTATCACAATACAATCCAATGTTAAACAATGCCTTTAGAACCATCAGACCCTATTCGATAAAATTAAAGTGAGCGCTGCCCTATTTATCAACCAAGAAAATTATCTACAAGTTCGTAAGATCCTGCACGCGCCGCCACATACCACAAGCTTTTTTTGCATGGCGTGTTTATCAGACGCCTTTTTAGCAAGCATCTGCCGAAATAGTGGGCCCCGATGCCATCCAGATAAACGTAATCCTTCGGGTTCAGGGTCGACCACTGGGGGCCAAGTTTACTGTATATTTATGTTCCATAACATATTCTTACTCTTTAGTTATACACTTACGCGTTGGAGAACACAATTTATTATCTATGTTTGTACGTTGAACTTAATCATATGGTGTACATTCGGACATATGGTTCGCTAATTTAAAAGTCATCGATAACTAAAAATTTTAGATGAGATATAGAATATGAATAATAAAACATCTAAAGAATGAATTTATAAACAATTCCGAAGGTCTAACTTAACAAATCAATATTACAATCCGAGACAAAATATTGCAACGTAACAACTGACTTTGGGCTTTGTACAAGAGAAAATCATTCCTCCTTTGTGAGCGCTGTAAAAATAATTAAGGAAAAACAGATGAAAAAAAATATCGCATAGGACTTAATTTTCAGATCAATGCCAAGGAGTTGTAGAGATTGCGAGGTATCTAGAACTGCAATTGTCATCCCGGCTGTCAAGTCTTACATTACGACAAAGTTTAACAACTTCATAAGGGTAACTTCGTAAACTGTAACTGGCTTATGATAATAGTAAAAAGTAACAGACTACATATTTTAACTGCTGGACGCTTGCCTTCCCTTATTACTAAGAGGGTTTCAGGTGCAGAGGGTTGCAGCTTGGAGCTTCTGCGCTGTCTCAATGCGTAATGCGGACGGACTTCACATGTCCACAGAATATTTTTAAATCTCAGTCATTCAGGTTCCCTTGCGATGTTAACTTTCACCGAGAGGTCAAGGTTTCTGCACTTATAATTGTAAGTAACAATTTCTTTGGTGCCAGCGGACAAATTCGGGTTGCTCGCGTCTTAGTGCAACAAAGAAAGAAAGATGGAGCGCTGCGTACATTTCAAGTGACAAATCATGGTCACCTTATAGAAATAACACGCACTCACGTACATATATGCATCTAAATCATTTGCAACCAACAACAAGATTTTAGGAGCACATGAGTGCCAGCAATGAACTTTCACGGGCTGTTTTAGAAAGAAAAAAAAAATTTTTACTAACGGCGTCTCAAGAAGGTGGGCATTGTTTCGGCATCACTTGAAATGTACGCAACGCTCCTGGGATCTGTCAACTCTGATGATAATGATGATGTAAAATAAAGTAAAATTACAGCGTATATACGTCCTGCCGTTCACAGGCCTCGTCTCATTTCTGAGAGGGCTTTAGGGCGGGCAAGGAAGTGTCCACCGCGATGCCTCAATACGCGATGGCGCACTTCACATGTCTTGGAAATATTTTTTAAATTTCTCTAACATGCAGTTTTCCTTACGATGTTTTCCGTCACCGCCGAGCACTTGGTAAATAAGCACATAAAATTGCAATTTAATATTTTATTGATGGTGTCGGGGATCGACGTACTATAAAATTCACGCCGCGCTTAGTCCCTTAGCTACCACGGCTCTAATGATGATGATGAATAGAAAATTACGCCTACGGTAAACAATTACTCGTTTAAAACAGCACAAGCAAGGTGCTAAAATTATTAATCGTTAACGCATTCGTCTCATAATTTTTCCGCTTATTTGTCCTCAAAATGCTCGAATAGGTAGTGAATACGTAGTAACTTTTATCAAGGTAACCCAACCCATACGGTGATAACAATCGCACTAAAACCTACATACATAATTGTAATTTTATTTTTATAACATCGCGCTGCGTTACCTAATGTGTGGAATGATATTTTAACAATTTCATTAAAATGTCAGCAGGTGAAAATAGTTCTTTTATAAGTATCTGTTTTTAGAAACAATAACTTCTGTCAATGCGTTGCCTTTATAATTAATAATCATATTCATACAAAATTCTCTTGTTAAAAATAAAAGCTGAAATTACTCTTTAGTTTAATTAAATAGATTAATAAAATTAAAAAGAGAATATTCCACCCCTATGGGTGAAAATGGGGGCTAAAGTTTTTAATGTAACTATCATTAACAACATTCGAGGCCATGAGGCATTTTCAGTAAAAAAGGATGTCCGGTCCCATCTTAGTTCTCAGAGATAACGCATCTGCATTTTTATTCTAAATTAAAGATAGATGAAGATATCTAAGGGCAGACCCACTTAGTATCATCAGGATGGACTGTGTGCTCGTTTGTCACCCTTGTTATTAAAAAAAATGACTTTTGTTTCTGTTGAAAGATTTCGGAAACTGATGGTGCATGCATACGAAAAACAAATATATAAATGGTTAGAAAAACTTATAAATTAATATAATTACTAACGCATTAATGAGTCAATGAGCTTTCTAATACAATGATTGTCTTAAAAAACAAAAATTAGGGTAAAAAATCACCTTTCGAAATCTAACTCAGGTTACTATGATTTTAATTTATTTATTATATATAATTTATAAATTTATTATTTATCAAGACGAGCTCTCAGTCCCTTAGCTACTATGGCTAACATTTTAGTGTTTGGAATTATCTTAAATATATAATGTAATCATATATATTGCCATGAAATTTCCGCCTAAAACTGGAGCAAAGTCCGCAGGTCTCATTATTAAGAGTTATATCATGCGTAAAACCTGTACTACATAGTAATAATATTACTTTGCCCGTACCATGTTATGTATAAGTAGGGTTGCCAATTTTTTCAAATATAGTATTTTGTAGTCTGTTTATATCCTTTAAAAGTGTAGTAGATTGCGAAAAAATAAAAAATACATACACATATAGTATGTTTCAGTATATGGAGTGAGTAAGTGGTAAGAAATAAAGGAAGTTGATTGATGCAGGTAACTCAGGACCGTGTTTTGTGGCATTCCTTGGAAGAGGCCTATGTACGGCAGTAGGCTTGGAAAGGTTTATAATAATGATGATGATGATGATGATAATGTTTCAAATTGATGTTTTATAATTTAAAGGAATATTTTTTGCTGCTTTGAACCAGGTCAGGATTTATTAAAATATAGCAGTTTCACCCAAACTACTCTAATCAAACCAAATAAATTTAATATTGTGATCGGCAGGATAAAAGATGTTTTACAGGGAAGAAATTTAGTGACGCAATCAAAATTTTGTAAAGTCATGCTGCAGCTATATCAGTAGTATAGTTGTAGCACGAATGGGTCGGCTAGACCGGGGAAGGACCACGCTCTCACAGAATACCAGCGTAAAATAGTAGCTTAACGCTGCTGTGTTTCGCATGGTGAGTGTAGAGAACCGGAGGCCCCTTTTACTGGAAACGAGCAATTCCATCTTAGTCCTCATGGGTGAAAACGCATCTGCATTTTGATTCATAGTCGCGTATAGATGTAGATGTCTATAGGCCACAGCAACCACTTACCATCAGGTGGACTGTGTGCTCGTTTGTTACCCTTATCCTATATCCATAATTAAAAATCAAAAATTTTGTACAACCTACTTCAATATAAATTATTAAGAATAACTCAAAACTATTGGTCCGTGGACCGTTTTTAATTATGGAAGTGTGAAATACCTACTAATAAAATATGACTTTATATGTGAAAATGAAAAAGTTAGCTCTAGCCCGCGGATTCGCACGCGAGTTATTTTACCCAGGTAAGTGAGGTGTGACAAACAGAAGGGCCATTTGCCCATAATTAATTCAATAGGACAACAAATGGTAAAATTAAAAATTTTGTACAACCGACTTAAATATAAAAATTTCGTAAATAAAAATACAAATTATGTAAAAGAGTGTAAAAGTTTCAGTATAAAGGTAGAAATATAAATGAAATAAAAGAAAATAATAAGATTAAAATTAAATATTCATAAGTGTCATTAATTTAGTTAAAATCTAATTTAATTACTTGATGTCACTTAAATTGAGAAATTCTTGAACAGAATGAAATACATTGTTGATTAAAGATGTTAGTAGTTTACTCTTAAAACCATCCAGTTCTTTATGACGTCGTATATCCTCGGGCAATTTGTTGCCATAACAAAAAAACTCTGCCTAAACTGGACTGTTCTATTCGACGCTCACTAGAAAACTGGGTGAAATGGTCTTCGTGGTGTCGTAGAAACATTACCGTTTCATAAATATATATCGACGGTAGGGTCAATATTTTGAAATGTACCTAGTGGTTTGCCACATAATACAGGGTTATATATTTTGCAATTACCGGCCAAATTTGTAGAGAAGATACAGAATAAGACAAATGGTGATGAAACATTAATTTAAAAAAAATCTCAAATATTCTGTTCCTTATATCTTTTAAATTCAAAATGCATGGTAATGCATTATTTTAACTGATTTTACTGCGCACGCACACATTCGTTAGGGTCGATCGGTAGACAAAAACGTTGTTGCCCATAAATCACATTCAATTTGGGATAATATCAAATAAAAGTAGAAACCTTATTTACTCGTATTTCTAAAAACTGCAATAACGGTATATCGTTATTTATATATTTTAACTTAAGTTAAAAATTTGGCTACTCTTTGAAAAATAACCCTGTATAGTAGGATTCTATATTATATAGTAGGCTTGGCTAACTTACCTGTAAGCAATTTACAGTAAAAATATACTATGATATTACATTACGGAACTTAATGTGTGCAATGTGCATTCTAAGGAAAAGACGTCTTAATATGCGGTAATAAGACGCCGTCACATTTATTATTTAGATTACGCTTATTGAATACTTTATACAAAATGACTATGATTTAATCGCATGTTCTCAAGGTTGATTCTTTTGAATGAATGTTTTATACGGTGAATACATGATGAAGCATCCGGCTCAAAAGCGATAATGTTCAAGAAATTACAGTGACAAATAGACGCATAAAACAATTTGGGTTTCACAGTTCTATTAGTGCAAATTTATCATATTTTAATTTATCGAATATAATAAATCAAAGTTCTATTAGCTTATAATTTATAGATTACGAAAGATAATTCATTCCGCCATTATTAGATTGTTTTAGTCGGGTTGGCTCCAGTGATCACCCTTTATTGTTGTTGGTGCTCATTTCAATTTCAAATGTCAGGAGAAGCCAGTGTTTAGAGGTTTCGAGCCAAGATATAGCATAGACATATTTTTATATGTATGTATGTATATTCTATGCGCTGCAATGTTATTTTTAAAATACTTGTAATGAAAAACGTGTTGATAGTAATACCCAATTTAAGTAAAGGTACTTACAAAATAAAATAAAGTACCGCGTTATCCGCCTTTAATTATATAAGTCACAAATACTAGGTATAGTAAATACAAATTATTGATTTTAGGGTATGGGTGTGATGTGATAGTCCCGTGTCTCTGACACTACATCTTATCCTACCTCCGATTTAATTGTATTTACCGTTACAATGGACACAGGTGGGCCTTTGTGTTAAGTATTTAGAAGTTGTAGGCTTGATTGGAATCGGCTAGGAACAGGATATCATGATCTAATTATTACTTAAAATATTAAAAGTGCGGCAGGGTTTTTCAACCCTTTTGACGTTTATGTTGACATAACTGAATTCTACGAAGTTTTTAGTAGGGGAGCCCAAGAGGGATTTTTTGATTAAGGTTAGGTGGGTTAATTATGAGCTAAGACGAGTGCATTTAGAAAATCTGACGATTTGAGCGTAACGTAAGGGAGTGGGATGGTTACAAAGCTGCAAAAAAAAACGTTGTCTTGACATTCTCTTACGTGGTTGAATTTTTTTTATTTTGAAAGAAATAATGCAAAAATAAACAAAAAAAAACATAATCTGCCGATTTCCACAAGCCGGAATACTAAAAATCGTCTATGAAGATGAGAGCGTACAGCAGGAATAAAGCATGTATACCCCACTCTTTTTTTTTTCTAGCAGTCAAATTGTCAATATCCCTCAAAATAATCGTCAGATTATAAGCTACCATAACTGGGACCTCAAGCTGAACCTTCTGTATAATAATCTGACACGCTCAAGTATTTCAATATGGCGATTTTTTTTTCGCATTTTCAAAAATCCGCTACGAGCTTGCGTCACTTCCAAATCGTCAGTCTTTTGAATGGGAGCATTTTTAGTGTTCACTTAACATCAAAAGGGTCATCCCCTTTGAATATCTGACGAGCTGGAATTAGTTTTTGAACATCTGTAGTAGTTTGTAGTAGTTTTTACATTTTTGAAAATCTGTAGACGCTTCCCCCACCACTGGAAGGGGAAACATTATATAACCTTTTTCTTCCTATCAACTAATCTACAAAATCTAATAGGTCCCCACGACGCTCGAGTAAATCCCCATTTAGCATCATGGGCTCCGCTACTATTTGTGGCGTTTGAGTGATGTAATATTGAATTAAAATATAATTTCACGAAATTTTCGGCTATATATAATGTGAATGTGAAAATATTTAAGCCATATTTCTACAATTGTCATACACTTGACTGTTACTGCGATGCGAAGGCAAATCCATCTGACAAGTATAAAGATGATTGACAAATTGATTTCCTATTAAATGACAGAAGAAGCGATTGCTGGTCGACTTCAACATTTGTGCAATACTTACTCCAAATACTAACAGAATGAGGCGTTACTTGCTGTGAATTCAACACTATATTGAATATTAACAAACATTATATTAAAGACTAGCGGCCGACCCCGACTTCAGCTGGATGGATTCTATTAACTCTCTTCTAATAACATGGCGTCGTTTAGATTTTCTTTAATAATCATCAAAGACCATTTATTTTATAAACTTTTCAATTTGACAAAAACAAATCTCCAAGTTTTTCGGACAAGTTATAGCTTAGACTTAAATCACTCCTGGCATTGTTCTCTATCTGTTCGTGAAGTTTCATCACAATCGGTTTAGCAATTTCGTAGATTTAGCCCGGACGGACAGACACGTAGACAAGATTTTACAAATGGTTATTCATGACACAGTTATTTCGATATTACAGACAGACACTTCAATTTTATTCACATATATAACTGTTAAAACGGTAATTTACTAATGGTGGACAATGCGAAGGGTAGAGGAAGTTGCTTTTTAAATAAGGTACCTACACTCTATTTTATTATATTTTTGCTGACGGATAATAGGTAATTAATTATTTCATCTTTAACTCAAATAGTTCTCTCACTTCTCGGTATTGTGATCGTATAATAATGAATCGTAAATGACTCCTGATCAATTGATTCGTTTACATGAGAGTAGGGGCGAGCTAGTACATTTCTAATTTAAAACAATCACTAACGTCATTATGATGTAACACGCCCTAAGACCCTTTTTATTGGAAACGAGGCATTTCATCGTAGTTCTCAGGGGTGACAACGCATTTGCATTTTGATTCTTAATCGAAGATAAATGTAGATGTCTATGGGCCACAGCATCCACTTACCGTCAGGTGGACTGTGTGCACGTTAGTCACCCCATTTTATTTAAAAACGCACTAATAATTGCTTCTGAGAGTAACTGAAGCACAGGTCGTTGCTATAAACATCGATGAACTATGAAAAACCACAAATCATTTATTATATATCAGTTTTTTGATCAAGTTTTAGACTTCATTATACATTAAATTTTTTAATACCTTACAATGAATTCAACAAACAACACAAACGAGCACACAGTCCACCTAATGGTAAGTGGATACTGTGGCCCATAGACATCTACATTTATCTTCGATTAAGAATCAAAATGCAGATGCGTTGTCACCCCTGAGAATTACGATGAAATGCCTCGTTTCCAGTGAAAAGAGTCTCCGGTTCTCTACACTCACCATACGAAACACAGCAGCATTAAGCTGCTATTTTACGTTGGTATTCTGTGAGAGCGTGGTCCTACCCCGGTCGAGCCGACCCATTCCTGATACAACCATAACATAGCTGCAGCAGGCACTACCACGTAAAGACAACAAAGCACACACAAAGCCATAATCTAAAAATAGTCGTTATATTAATAGGTACCTGAACTAGGACAAACCTGTATCTCAGGTGTATGATATAACTACTCCCAAATTATGCGTGGTTTCTACATCTTTTAAGTTACCTGCGTAGAATAAGATAATAAAATATTTTGACGCCTATACTTACCTAAATTATTCATATTAAGTCGTCGTAAGTTGCCATACGAATAGCTTGTAACAATAAAGGTTTTTGGATGCACTTCAAATCAAAACGGATCACAACGTAGAACGAAACATTGTTTGTACATAGAACTCAGGCATCTCGTACACCTACAGTCAAAATTTATAATATCAAGTGATGTATGAGTGAACGACAGAAAGAATAACTGAGTCAGATGATTCGGCTGTTCCCACGGGGCGGCTGCCCGCCATCATTCCGGTTTTTCGCAAACTTAAAATGTTTGTTGTCAAATTAATCTTAAGTCAATTGGTATGCGGCGGTCAACTAGTCGAGCAACTTTTCATTCATAGCGACAGGAATGCTAGACCGCTCGTTGCTCGCCTCGACCGACCTTGGCCGCTGCCCGACACAAAAACTCTATGAGACATCTTCGATTGAAACGATCTGGAAGTACCTGAATCCAGTATCCGCTCCCAGATATACATGTGTATCTCAGCTCCCACAGGACGCAACCCGCGTGCTAATTCACTCTCATAACTCGCAACGTCAACGACATATAGTTTTTTCTCAAAGAACTAGAATAGACCTGTTACAATGAGTAGCAACGAGGACATAATCTCGAGGGAACAATGAAATAACGTTCACGTAAATATTCAGTCATGTCTCAAATTTATTCTTAAAATTCAGACTGATAAAAACTGAGGCCAAAGAAACAAACAAAAACTACAATTTGTGCATGGACGTAGTTGGAGAGCGAGATTACACTGTTCCCCTTAAAAAAACTCATTGTTCATCCTAAAAATCATTGAGGAGAAATTTTTTCATTGAAGAGAATTAATGAACCCCATTTTTTCGACGCATCCCTTGTTTCTACTGAAATTTGTCAAGTCTACTGAAAAGTTAGTTGATCTCTTATCGGGTGACCGACATTGAAACCTTATGGACTCCTAGGAAAACACCCAAGCAACACCAATGTATATCTGAAATAGTACAACAATGACATCACAGAGTTGTCATAATATATTTCAGCTCGTACTTCGATAAGAGATAAAAAACGATCGGCAACTAAACATTGTGTCCTTTAAAAGTAATCTCCTGTGGTAAATACTTCATTTAAAATTAGTTATTTTAAAAGTTCACGAAAGTCACTCAAATTATCGTTTATATCATGACAGTACTACTGTCTGTACAGTAGTTTAGTTCATTTTGATTAGATTCGTCACGCCCATTCTTTAAGCAGTAGAATTAATTGATATATTAGCTTTAATAATTTCATTGTATATGTACATTACGTCACTTGATTGTATTTGCTTAAATTCTTGCGTTCTCATTGAGCGTCGGATGGTTAGAAGTCAACGACCTCATTATTGAGCGCCGTGTGACAAAATTTTATTAATTTTTGTATCTGTTTATCAATGGCAAATTTAAGAAACTGAAAAACCACGCATGAGATAATGAAGAATAAAACTATTTAAAACATATCCAGTGATATGCATACAATGTTAGTTATGCATTATTAAGAGTGCGATAAAATAATATTAAATAAGTCAAGCATAGCAACTATGGCATATATCCCACCTATGAGGCAATCTATGCCTGTAGTAATAGACATTTGAGAGGCTGTATTGAAATTAAAATTAATATAGGTATATGTTTGTAGCATTCCTTGGGGGAGGCCTATGTTTAGCAGTTGACTTGGGAATGGACGTAATAAAAAACATTTATAAAAAGCAGATTAAATTATTTTATCATAGTATAAAGGCGTATGGAATTAAATTGGGGTTTCCGACTCGTATCCTATGGCAAGTAATATATTACTAACGAACACCTACGGACGATACTATTATTATAATAGATATATATTTAAATGTATTCAATAAAAACTATTGAGAAAAAGGTTGCCTTTAGGAAATACATATATATAAATTAAACTCGAATAAGTATATCATATGTAGAATGCATATGGTTTGTAAAAGTATGCAACCCTAAATATGATGGCGATTGTAAATTACTTAAAAAAATATGTACGCACGATCAATTAAAAGTAACTACGTCGAAAATTGGAGCTTTAAATACCTACGAACCAACCTTTATAAGAATAGTGGAAGGCGTTATTAAGCAGGAATAGAACTTGATCTATGCTGAAACCCATCGGTACCTCAACGATGACGTCACTACGGACGCAGCCCGCGGTCCGCAGCCCGCTGTCCAAGGACAGCAAACATTTATCAGTTCAACGCACGCGGTTGTCTAGAGTTGATTTTTTTTAATTTGGCCATGGCTGCCCTACGATCTCTCTAATTGTCATCCCTATGATGGCCCCATGAATGAGGGACGTTTAAACCCGCTCTACAACGAGACTATAACTTATATAATATTATTGCTCGGCTAATTAGATTGTTTAACCGACGACCGATGGGGAAGAAAGGTTCTAAAGTGGCGGCCTCGTACCGGTAAGCGAAGTGTAGGACGGCCCCCCACTAGATGGAGTGACAATCTTTTAAGATGCAGGAAATCAATGGATGCAGGTGACTCAGGACCGTACTTTGTAACATTACTGCATTTACGTGGTAGAGCCACGCTGCAGCTATGTTATGGTCGTTGCACGAATGGATCGGCTCGACCGGGGTCCAGGACCACGCACTCACAGAATACCAACGTAGAATAGCTTAATGCTGCTCTGTTTCGTATGATGAGTGTTGAGAACCGGAGACCCTTTTTACTGGAAACGAGACATTCCATCTTAGTCCTCAGGGGTGACAACGCATCTGCATTTTGATTTTAAATCGACGACAAATGTAGATGTCTGTGGGCGACAGCATTAACTTACCATGAGGTGGACTGTGTGCTCGTTTGTCACCCTCATGCTATTAAAAAAAAACTTGTAGAAGGCCTATGTTCAGTATTGGTATAGTATGTATTATATAACATGACTGCAGCGTCTTCCTGAAAACAGCTACTGTTGCCTGCCAAGTGTGGTAACTATGGCAAGTATCTAACCCTTTGTGAGGCAATCTATGGGGAGGCCTATGTTTAACGGTGGACTTTAAAAGGCTGTAAATGAATGATTATATGATATAGATGAATATTAATAGAATATGTGATGAAGAGGTTTATATCTTATTCATTTTTGGATGATTTTTGGTAATATTATATATTATATAAAACTTTGTTCTTTACTCCAACACTCATACTTACATACTTAGAGTTACGATACGCTGCCTACGCTACTTGTACGTGAGTCCGTTGAACGGAACTAGTTTAAAATTCGGAATTCCGGTACGCTTGAACTCTTATCTACATTGTTACAAATCCGGTTGGTCTGTACGTTACAACGAAGGATAAAAATGACGCGGCCTTCGTATCGATGAGATGTAATTTAGTGCTCTTAGTAACAATTTTTTAAGACTGGCAAAAGACAGACTTATTTTCACAACTTTTTTTTCCAAATAATTTATCTACGATATACATGATAATTAAGTAACTCCCTACCAATTGTTTTTTATAAATAGGTATTATTACAATTACGTATGTTTAAAACTATTGTTCGAAACGTAGCAATGAATACACACTTAAAAAGAAAGAGTAACCTATATTATATGCAACTACGAGTATGTATTAAACGTCTATTAAAATAAATCAAGTGCAATCATGTACCCAGACCGTCTAGTGGCGGAGTAACAATGGCAAATGACGAAAATGATGAAACAAATCAGGAGATGGGCAATAGCGTCTTTCTAATAACGACTAAAAATAAAAAAACTGCAGTTGCAAACCCGCTTGCCAAGCGTGGCAACTAAGGCAAATATCCCCCCTATGAGGCAATCTAAGGGGGAGGCCTATGTTCAGCAGTGGACTTTAATAGGCTGTAACGGTAATGTTAACGGTAATCATGTACCCATGAAAACGCGCTTGTGATGCAACGGCGTTTTAAATGCCGTTGCATGACAAGCGCATTTTATGCTCATATTTTTGGTGATACTTACTCGTAGTAACAATAAACTATCACTATCATTATCACTATAGCCCATCACAAGGCCACTGCTGAACATAGGCCTCCCACATTGATTACATCCATCCTGTGTGTTTTATCGAGCCGCCACTCCATCTAGTGGAGGTCACCCAACATTGCGCTACCTTCGAGAACCTTCCTTCCCCATCGGTTGTTAACATTAAATATTTGATTCACATCAGTCTGTTATAGTCCTCTACCGAATAACTTACACCTACACATGACTCAAATCAGGGTTGAATTGCCTTATGTATTTGTATTTGTACATAACCAAACGGATTAGTAAGCTGAAGTGATAATGGACCGATGGGGAAGAAAGGTTCTCAAGTAGCAGCCTCGTACCGGTAGGCGAAATGTAGGGCCGCCCCCCACTAGATGGAGTGACGACCTGGTAAGACATGCAGGAAGTCGATAGATGCAGGTGGCTCAGAATCATGCTTTGTGGCATTCCTTGGGAGAGGTCTATGTTCACGAACATTACTTAAATAAACTGACAGAATAATCTCATTAGTTGTATTTATTTATGTATTTATATAAATACATAATTATATGACGTATGTAATTTATTGCTTTTATGTACATAATTTATATATAATACTATGCATGTATTAAATAATTTTTGATATGTAAGTTTATGTATGGGTATATGTATTATTTTGTTTTATATTCATATACTTTAATTTATATTACTGTCTTTTAGCGTTTCACACACCTACTTACTTCATATTTTTATCTCTGCATCACCCTAAGGTTGACTGGTAGAGAATGCCTCAGGCACTAAGTCCGCCTATACATCATAATGTATGAAGTTTAAATAAATAAATAATAGTGATAGTGTGTTTATCCTTGCGACCACCATTATTCGGTCCGGCTAAAATGCATAGGCCTCCTCCAGTTCAACAAACGGTCCTGAGTAACCTGTATCACTGATTTTCTCGCATGTTTTATCTGAGTGGTCAGATATGATGAAAAGTCACAAGTCGCGTTAACCAAGTTTCCACTCGAAGTAATTTCTACCTGTCAACCACACAGATCTAATGCGTCCAAAGATGTTTTTTTTTTAATTATTTCATCGTCATCAGTATCACTACAGCCTCAAAAGTCCATGTTGGCAACCGCAGTCTTTTCATAATTTTGTGCTGGCTGTTATCAGGAAAATTCGGCTACCCATCGCCTGTTTCAGTTTCCTTCTGATGTCTCTTTCGTCACCCAGGTGATGATTATGGGAAAATGGATTTTTTAGCAACTATATGTAGATAAATTTTAATTTTATTAATTATTACAATTTAATTTACTTATAAATGTCTAATACGAGGGCCACTGAGCGTTCGCTGGAAAGTTCATAATATGCGAGCAACCCTGGTACAAGCCCCGCTGTACCAATAACATTATTTACCACATGCTGAAGAAGAAAAACCTCGGGAGGAAAGGAAAGCTTCACGTTTGAGGAAATAAACAATTTTGAGGACATGCGTAGTCCACCAACATACACTAGAGCAACGCGGCGGGCTAACTACCCTGTGATGATAGGTTACAACTTTACCCTTTGATCTTTTACTGAAATTCACAAATGCATCTATAATATTAACTTAACATGACCAAAGAAACCCATTCATTAGGAACCTGATACCTTCAATCTTAACCTGTAATTTCTTCCGTTGACATAAGTGGGGTAAATTTTTTTACTATAATAAAATATATTATCTATATAATTTTAATTACACATTATAATAAGGGATAAGAGATGAAATAAAAAATTACTTTCAATAAGTATTATGTAATAAAGTAATAATCTATATTGAATAAAAATCATTTTATTCTATTCTATACAGTGTGTATATGATATTCTCGATTTTTACATCAATGACAATAACTAGAGTCATTAAAAGCAATCTTTACACTATTCACACTACGTAAATTATGTGTGCAAGTTTCATCGAAAAGAGACAATAACTTTATGAGATAGCTATAAAAAATTGCATGGGAGTCTGGCGTCAAGAGGGCAACGCTACGTTCCGTCCCAACAATGAAAATACACAAGCCTATATACTTATTATATCAGTCAATACAACCCTCACTTGGACTCAAATAATAGTGGTGTATATACAATATAAACCATTAATGGTGTATTATCTTTTTAAAGTGCCAGCCTCGATTCCACCGATTGGTGATGGGAAAGGAATTCTTTTACTTAATAAATTAAAACTTCGTTTGTCTACTACCGTTGCGAAACGAGATTCCTTCAACAGGAGAAGGAACACGAAAGAACCTCCTCTTTTTTGCCATTTTGTTATATATTTTATTTTCATAATATTATGTAATTCTCTCCTACGTTATTATAACAAAAACGATAAAAGTTTATACATAGTAAATACATCACTGTTTTGTAATTTTTCCAACGTTACCAAACTATTTTTAAAGTCAACACCTATAATAACTACAAATTACCAAAAAAAAAAAAATTGTCACAGGTTATTTTCATTTCATTAAATTGAAGTAACATGCGATCTGAAGGACTGTCCACGTGATGGCAAGGTGGCTACTGAAGCCCATGCACACCTGGAACCAACTTTAAACAAAGAAGGCTACAGACGCGTTGTCATTACTGAGAACTAAGGTGGAATGTCTTTAAACCTGTAATTATACTATCTTTCTATGCCCTTCAGACCGTACCACGCACGCACTACTGAAATAGATAACAGGGAGCTAGCCAGACGGGCTTCTAGGCAGGAAAGAAGTCCTACCACCTACCTAATAATACTAATTACACACTATGATTTAATCCCATACCTATATATTTAGTACTAGCGATCCGCCCCGGCTTCGCACGGGTGATTTCTGGATCTCGACAACAGCGCCACCTACCGGCTCTAAATGTGAATCTAAACCATCTACGGACCCATTCAAACACACATAAAAATTTCATCTAAATCGGTCGACCCGTTTTTGAGTTTTAGCGAGACTAATGGACAACAATTGATTTTTATATATAGAGATTATTTATGGAAAATAAATTCAAACGCCCATGACTAGTACAAAAGCAATGATAACGAATTCACACAAGTATTTGTCACCAGGGGAATTAAAAGTGAACTCTCTAGTTTACGAGTACCAAAACGCAGTAAGCCATAGGGTTGTGAAATCCATTACCTTGATTACCGTTTGTTTCTAAGAAAAGATAGTATAAGTACAATAACAAAAGCGCCAGTAAAGCGTCAGAAAAAACACAAAATCATGTTCTTTGTTGCCTTAGTCATTGGACCTTAGACAGTGATCATCCATTACGAAAGTAGTTAAGGTATTTATTTATTGTCATTTTCGACAATGGATGGCGTTTCCTAACTCTGACTGCAATTTTCTTTACATTACCACTTTTTAAAAAGAAATATTTAAATAACTATTAGGTTTTCTCCACTTTTTATTGCATTGTAGTAAACAAAATTTAATTAGTTAATTAAAATTTTAATATATATTATTTAATAATTTTTAATTTTTTAGTTAAGAGTAGCTACTAAAAAAATCATTATAACTAATAAAACTTTAATTTATTAAGACATTGATTTTGAAGTGCGAAATAGCAAGGTGATTTTATGTAGCGAAATTAAACTATTTTCTTCCTTACACGCGACTTTATTATACTCCCGAGTCTGTATCGGCGTAGTATATAATATAAAATTAAAAATGTTGTACAGCCGACTTCAATATATATTATTAAGGATTACTCAAAAACTATTGGTCAGACCTTGATCAAATTTATATGGGACCACATGAGAAGCACCAGCTTTCAAATAAAAAAAAGAATCATTGAAATCGGTTCACGTAGAACAAAGTTATGAGGTAACACACATAAAAAAAACAACATACAGTCGAATTGAGTACCTCAACCTCTTAAAAATCATGTATGACTCGAGAAGAAATTTTTTTGGTAGCATAATAGATAAATCCATGTAATGTGTTTGACAGTTTTGCCGATTTTACCGTTACGTTTTTATTAAGTCACTTTATTGTTTGTTTGTCTGTCTTGTTCCGGGTGGAATATTGCAACTCAAATTTCAAGTACTTCCCGATTACCTAGATACTTGATTTTGAACATAACTCAGAATCAGATGACAATGTAGGAATATAAGAAAAACGTGGTATATTAATTTTTTTAGTACAAAATTTAAAAAAAGTCACTTGTTCATGAAATATTTTAACAACATCAAACAAAAGAAAGGAAAAACTATGTTTTTGTTGGTTTCGTTGCGGTCTACCAGCAATAAAACAACGACAAACTTTGGTGAACATTCCATCATGAAGCCTTATCCCGCACCACTGCCTTCGTTTTTTAACAAGATAGAGCGTGGTTATTCGAATCTCACTGATGATCAGCATCAGGTATGACCTCTAAAACGTCACAAAGGGAGTTACTTACCGAAGGAAAAGATGGTGGTTGTGCCACTCAAATTATTCTTTAGACGGTTGTTAATTTCAAACAGAGATTATTTTAAACATTACAAAAATACTGCAACGTTCTTACAATAGAATCAGTCTAGTCTTGTGTTCGTCCAGAAACAGCAGCACCGCAGTAGTGTACAGTGCACCCAAACTATCGACAGAGATTTATTTAGTATTAATTATGTAATCGCATAGAAACTTGTCCGAAACGTACTCATATACATTTTTGGGATGATGAAGAGACGATAACTACTTTTGGAAACAGCTGTGGCAGTAAGGCATTAATTACACTCACTGTCTCTAATGCCGTCTAGGGTCTGATAGAGGCCTGAAAAACTGCAGCCAATTCATTGACGTTTGCGGCATCATAAACAAATAATCAAGGGACAGCATATTATGCCACTTTTTAATCGACATTAAAAGCTAAGAAGTGGAGAGATACCTAGGATATAATTTGTTACTTTTTACGAGATAGTATTTCATACTATCTTGTTAATATTATAAATCTAAAAGTTGTTTGACTTGTAGCTACATCTAAAATCGAATTTATTTGAAATTTTACACAGAGGTTTGTTCGTTATGCCATGGAATAACGTCTTTTTTGTCCTAATGAATTAATTCTGGGCAGAAAACCTTCTGTTTGTCACACCTCACTTACCTGGGTAAAATAACTTGCGTGCGCATCCGCGGACTATAGTTAATTTTTTTTTCACATATAAAGCCATATTTTATTAGTAGGTATTCCACACTTCCATAATTAGAAACGGTCTTAAAAATACGACTTTTTAACATTATGTTATTGTTTGTAAGTTACTATTTTTAGTCGAGATAGGCGATTGTTCGGGCAACAAACGGTGCCGGCATTCCATTTTACCGTGTGCCATTACGCAGCCTCGCGATTCCGAGAAAGAGTGATGTCCCGCTCACACTAAGCATTCCACTTTATCGCCTATGTTTTGGAATTCTGTCCATTGTTTGTACTTAAGCTCGTTTCAATACGAGTAATAAGGCAACATTTAAACTTAGTAACATCCGGTCAAAGGTCCAATTCGAAACATTTTCGCGGTAGTTGCGACCTATCATCAAATTAAAAAGCAATCTTAGAGCTCGTAATAATTATTGCGAAATGCTATATGGAGTTGCGGCTCGCATAAAGCACGCGCGCTTGAAATAAGAATAAGTGCTAAACGATAAAAGTGTCGCCTCAATGGTTCATTCGGTGGAGGAAATCAGCCAGTCGGTGATTAATGGAGGCCAGTTATAGCGAACTTCCTGTGGTGTTCTAGGTGCCCAGACCGCGCGTTTGTATTGGCAAAAAAGAATAAAGCTAACCATATTGTCGCGGACGACGGCTTTGCGTGGTAATTGGCATTTAACAAAACAATCACTAAACTAATCCGATCTTCATATTACGTTGCGTTTTATCGCAACCTACCTACCCACTTTTTTACCTTAACTATGGTTTCGTTTACTTTTATCCTTTGAGTCGACTACATTATTGGCGATTTACACTATCTTAGTGCTTTAGGAGAGTACATTAATAACACTCGTATGCGAGGCTTTAGTGTCACTCGAAACAAAAATTAAGAGTGATTCTATTTGGCGAGAATCGTACGTAGAATCGTAAGGAATTCTAAAGCGAATATAATAAAAAAAAAACTACTTTTAATCATTGATATATTAAAAGGGATTTTAATATGTTTCTACTAATGTACTCTCCTAAAGACTAAGTTAATGTAAACCGGCCATAACACACAGTCAAATTCGAAAATATCGTTACAAATTAAGAATTCACGTCGCGATACATACGCAGATTTGGTTGGCAACATTGGTTTGCGAACGGTACACGTTAAAACGTAGTGAATATATACTCTTTGGTGCATACTAAGAAAGCTTCCTTTTATGCGTAATTTCAGGCTGGTTGGCATGTAGCATCCAACAATGTCTTTCTGGTAAATAAAATATTGTATAAAGTACCGTAATAATATAATACGCATTATATAGCGATAACCAACGGTCACGAAGGATTCTATTGCTTGATGCATTGACTGTTATTTTATCGTATCCACTGAGCTGCATATAAGAGTCTTCTTATCAAAAAACCTTTTTACTTATAATAGCATTGCTTCCTATTCTGCTATGCATCCAGGCTTCGAAGTGCGGCACGGTTGTTTCGACAACGCGTTTGCGCGCATAACGCTCTTCAGAGAAATGAGCGCGCCACGTTGCGAATGCGTTAAGTCGTCCCTGCCGTTTAACTTTTTCGATCACCTCATATGGCCCACTCCCACCTCTCTGGCGGAGGACACGTATTTGGTCGTATACCCTCGCATCCACGTCCGCCAGTATGTTCGAAGGTGAAAAGCGAGCCAGGACTGTCGCCGCCTCAAAGGATATCGTGCGGTCGCACGATCCGTATGGCCATCCTCATGCACACTGTAGATTTTAGTTCTACAGCATCGGATGGCCAGCCTTTTCGCCCATACAGGCGCCCCGTACAAGGCTACGGACCGTATCACTCCTGCGTAGAGGCGACTCATTTCTTCCCTTGGTCGCCCTAGATTGGGCAGCAATCTATGCATAGCACCCGCTACCCGGGGGACTAGGCGTCCGAAGTGTTCTACGAAGCCAGATGTAGGCCTAGGTACTTCATGTTCCGCCTCATTCTGACTTCAGACCCACCTACGCGGATGCACGAGTTGGGTGGTTCTCTACCGCGTCGTAATTTATGGAACCATAGGTCCTCGGTCTTGTGAGGCGCTATTTCTAATCCCAACTCGTAGATTTTGACGAGGACGACTTCCGCCCCAAGCTCGGCGAGCTCCTTGACCCTCTCGAAGGTAACCCCACTGACAAGCACCAACGTATCGTCGGCATAGCAAACGATATCTACGCCAGGGAGAAGAAGTACCTACACCCTACTTTAACATTTTAGTACGTAGTATTGTTTATTCTGTGATGTTAGTAGATTGTAACCGAGAGTGTTGTATCTACGTTACAATTATCGGGTAAGTAAAATTTTAGTATGTTAAATTAAACGCGTAAAAAAAAACGGTGAAAGTACATAGTTCTAATGTTATCATTATTTTAAAAAATATCAGCATTGCCTGTTCATGTCTGTACCATATCATTACAGCCTATCAAAAGTCGACTGCTGAAGATAGGCCTCTACAATAGGAGGTTATTATTGAGTTATGCCTCATAGGAGGATATTTTCCATAGTTACCACACTTGGCAAGCGGGTTAGCAACCGCAGTTTTTTTATTCAGCTGTTCTGTGTTTCACCTCTCACGACACCCACGGGACGATATGGGGTAGTGGATATTCTTACTTCTACGTGTAGTGCACACAGTTTTGTCTGTAGTATGTACTCTCATAACTTGAACCAGTATGATGGTAGATTTTAACACCTAATTAGTAATACGCTGATCAACTGTATGTTGTTGTGGGCATAACTTAAGCGTAGGTACCTAAATGTTTAATATTTAAGATTTAACAATTCATATAAACATAAAATTTCTATATTGCGCCTCAAAATAAAGTCTTTTAATGAGCTGTACCTCGCCAGCAACGCAAAGTCAGGAATTTACATTTAGAAAAAGCCAAAATTAGGGGCTTTTTATGTGCTAATAGTAGTTATACCTAGTTATTTATTTACATAACATAATATACAATATTTTATTATATACAATATTAAAAACAAAATATATACTAGAACAATGAACCTCAAACTAAAAAACTTCAAAAAAATATATATTATAATAACTAAAATATATTATTAAAAAGGAGGCCCTTTAGGCAAGGTTCCGAAGATACTGGCAGCGTTCCCCCTTTGAATAGCTAGACTAATTCTTTGTCCGAGGTGTCAGCTCTTCGGTCTCCTGTGACGTCGACTAACCTTTTTGCTATTTCCTTAAAAAGCCTTATAGCGCTAGGACCCCACGGACCAAGGGTCTCGACACCGAATGGGACAAAAACATATTCGGAGCCTAGACCCCTGTATTTGCATGCTTTAGCTTTTTCAGCCGCTTCACAAGCCGCAGAATATGTGGTAATTAGGTGCCAAGTTTAAAAATTTGGTGCTCTAAAAACCGAATCAGAGTAGCCACTTCTCGCAGCGCCGAAGCCGTTGCAGAAGTAACTGTGTCAATATTCCTGTGTAAAATAGTGGGGTTGTGATTTTACAAAAAATAATTATTACTCATAAACTATTCATTTCCGCTAGGGGGGACGGGTAGGGGGCTTCCCCATAACCCTCCCCCTCCCCCGCACCCCCTACTAACCCTTACGCATATACCGTATCTCTATAGTTATACCATTTTCAGAAGATTTTCAGAAGACCTAATTTATTTTCTTTTTTTTATAGGATAAGGGTGACAAGCGAGCACACAGTCCACCTGATGGTAAGTGGTTGCTATGGCCTATAGGCATCTACATCTATACTCGTTTGCGAATAAAATGCAGATGTGTTGTCAGCCGTGAGGACTAAGATGGAATGCCTCTTTTCCAGTAAAAGGGTCTCCGGTTCCCTACACTCACCCAACGAAACACAGCAGCATTAAGCTGCTATTTTACGCTGGTATTCTGTAAGAGCGTGGTCCTTAGTTGTTATTTGAATATTAATATAATTTGAATAGTATAGTTGTAGCACGAATGCGTGCTACAACTATGCTATTAATCTAGATGTAGCATGGCTCTACCACGTATAAAGCATCCAGCTGACACCAGTGAACCACAGTCAGTATAATGGATGCATAATATATAACTTAAGGCTTATCATTAAATCATAAGTATAAAGTCGGTCATAATGATTGATTACTAAATAAGTAAATAATTATCAAATTTTAACAAAAAAGTGGTTATGTTAATGTAATTTTATTATATTAAAATACAAATAAACAGCCATTACATAATCTATCGCCTATTAATTTTTATTATCTATTGTTATTTCATGTTTGTGAAATTTGCTCGACTATTAATTAACCTCAATCATATTTACGAATATGCATTCCCTAGCTGTATACAATGTTTCGTAACAATAAAACCACCCACAACGTAGCTAAGCTACCTTATTAAGATAGATAAGCGAAAACGCACATGCTGACATCTCTTTATTGAATTTAAAGAAACGTCTAGCTTAGTTTAGATTGTATCCATACTGGTGGACAATAAAATTAGGCCACTCCTATTTTTATAATTTATTCATTAATTACGGTCTGTTTAAAAATTAAAATAAATAATACGTTTTTGAACGTTCATTTACAATCTTAGTAGAGGGTATATTGATAAAATTATGAAGTGTAAGTGTGTCAAATGTCATTAATCAGTTTTTTTAGGTACCCACACTTTTATTATTTTATGTTTAAAGTCCTGTCGCTAGGACGCTATTTAAAACTATCATCAAATTCGTATTACTGATGTAAGTTCTGTGTCTCCCACTTCCTTTTCACTGATAAATATGGATCTACGCGAAGCAGAAGTTGTTCGAATCGTAACGTTGTTACAAACTGGAATGAGCCAGCGAAATGTCGCTCGACAATGTGAAGTACGTCGATCAACGGTTCAATATGACTACAAAAGGTATCTGGAGACCGGTGGCTACATCAGAAGACCTAGATGGATCAGGTCGAAGAAGAAAGACATCTGAACGGGATGATCGATTTGTAGGTTCAGCAAGCCTCAGAAATCGTCATCGTTCTGGAGTAGAATTGCAGTACCTGCTCAGAGATGTCCGAGGTATCGCTGTAAGTGATAGGACAATAAGAAGACGCCTTAAAGAATGTTGTTTTTAACCATACAGACCCGCAACAGGTCCTAAACTTACCACAGCTCATAAGGCAGCAAGGATAAATTTTGCTCGTGAACACCTTGACTGGACTGTGACACAATGGGGCAAGTAATCTTTTCTGATGAGTCTCGTATGTGTCTATATGCTGCTGATGGTCGCAAAAGAGTATATCGTAGACCGGGAGAACGATATGCACAATGTGCCATATCTGAAAGGGTAAGCTTTGGAGGTGGTTCAGTTTTGTTCTGGGGCGGTATACGCTTAGAAGCCTGTACAGTTTGTAACGTGGTAGAGCCATGCTGCAACTATATTACTGGTATAGTTGTAGCACGAATGGGTCGGCTCGACCGGGGAAGGCCCACGCTCTCACAGGATACCAGCGTAAAATAGCAGCTTAACGCTGCTGTGTTTCGTATGGTGAGTGTAGAGAACCGGAGACCCTTTTTACTGGAAACGAGGCATTCCATTTTAGTCCTCACGGGTGACAACGCATCTGCATTTTGATTCGTAATCGAGAATAGTCTATGGGCCAGATCAACCACCTCGTTTGTCACCCTTATCCTATAAAGAAAACAGAGCTGGTTATCGTAAATAGAGGAACTGTGACTGCTGATTCGTACATCACTGACATTCTTGAAGAGCATGTAGTGCCATACTCAGGCAATATCTGTCAAGAATTTAAATATTTAAATTAATGCACGATAATGCGCGCCCCCACACTGCGATGTGCGTTAGAGATTACTTGCGAGAAGTGGGGATATAGGTTTTGGACCGGCCAGCACGATGTCCAGACCTTAAGCCCATAAACATTTATGGGACGAGCTAAAACTTTGAGTAAGACAGCGAGATCCAGCTCCGGAGAACGTGCAACAGCTGAAAGCGGCTTTATTGGAGGAATGGGAAAACATACTCCAATCTACCATTAAAAAGTTAATACAATTCATGAATAAAAGGATGGTATGTGTTATCAAAGCCTGAATAACACACAATCAATAAAAATATATTAAAAAAGTTTTTATTTCGAAACAGTCACGACAACCGGTTTGGTCTAATTTTATTGTCCACTACTATATTTACTATATATGTATTAGCCTAAATTTTGACCATGTTTCAAACACCTCTGCTTGAAAATCTATATAGGTGTAAAATTAAACGAGTTTATATACATACCCATATATACCCATATTGAAATTAACTGGACTATTGCCTTTTATTAACTTGCTTTCTTCGTTTATGTCTTTCCGGTTCAAAATTTGTAATCAATTTTTAAAGCACTGACTGACATCCGATTGAGCTGAACCATTTAAGTTACTTCGATGGCACTGCAATAATATAGTACCATGGAGCTGATCTGATAAAGGACCCGGATGTTGGTTCTAGCAACACCTCTTAACACTTGTTTTTAAATAGATTTTATATATAATATAATTAAGTTTATTTAAGCATTTATTTAATTAAATTAGATTAGTTACACAGTTTCAAATAAGTACTATTTATTGAATAGTTTTTCTATGTATAATAGATTTGATAAATATAATTAATAAAAACGTTTGCTGTAATGGTGGCGGCTTAAAATATTTATCCCATATCGGCCCGTAGGCTGTGGGTATCGTAAGGGTAGGGCTAAATCCGTCCGGATTTCCCCGGATTCGTCTTGGTTTTAAGGGCATCCGGAGGCCGTCCGGCGGCCGTCCGGAAGTGGTTCAGATTTTTTGTACGGAGGACAAACGATTAATTGAGTGAATTCAATAAAACCCTGGTTTAATCCCTGCCGGCACCAATTATTACAATTTTAAGTACTGTTTTACCACGTGCTCGGTGGTGAAGGAAAACATTGTGAGAAAACGTGAATGTCTGTGAAATTCAATAAAAAATATTTCAAGGACGTGAAGTCCACAAACACGCATTGGGGCAGCGCGGTGAACAATTCCTTGCCCTAAAACCTTTGCAGAAATGAGAGGAGGCATGTGCCTAGCAGTAGGATGTTTAAAGCCTGTAACTTTACTTTACTTTTAATTAATTACGTTTTAGAAAAAATGGGATAGTAAGACTTAGTTTTAAATAAGTAAAAAGAAACTTGACCTCGTTAAAATGTAGAACTTACTTCTAATTTACAGTAAACATTTCGACTTCTTTTTAATATGAGGAAAAATCCGGCTGAAATCCCACGGTGTTCATTTCTTCGCCCTTCTCCGGAGCTCCGGGAACGCTTGTAGTGAGCATACAGGCTCCTTCTCGTTGAGGGAGTGAAGGTTGGAGTTCTTCATCCCTTTTTCATATAATGGCGCACGGGAACACCGTACGTCTCGAGCTCTCGAGACTCGACGAGACCTTACGTGTAGGATGATGGACAATCTCCGTATCTACCGCCTACGACTTAATTACGAGGACCTAATATTCTCTCATCCGGTACCCGGCTCTCCAGCTTTCCGGCTTCGAACTGGGTTGTCTACCATTTTTTCCCTCTCCCTCCTTGCAGACTCATTCCGCGACATCACCTGCTCGCAGAATATAATACCGGCGGCGATCACGACCTCGTACCCTCGCCTCTAGAAGGTGTCGCCTGTTCGTCTTATCTGACGGGATCAGACGAACAGCCCCGACAGTTTTGCTTCCTGCCTTCGGGTGGACCAGTCGCTCTTTCCACTTTTCAAACATAAACTGCCGAACGTAGAACCTCGTATTTTCCCACACTCTGGTAAAGGGACGTCACCTTTAGAGCTGGAGTTCCGAGCACCAATTGATACATAGACGCAAAAAAACCCTGTCTACTAATCCCAGGGGTGAGACCCCACAAATACATACGCAGTCTATGAAACTACGTATGTATTTGCGGCTAGAGGCTCGTAGGTACTAGAGGCTCGTAGGAGATGGTGCGGTATCACCAATATGTCTACGGCGGTTATCGCTCTTTGAGGCCATCTTAGGTAGACAGTGGTTTTTTTCGTCAGAACCTCGATCCAAACGGAAGCCGCAGACAATTTTTTTTTTAATTTGATGCAAAACAGAAGAGCGTTTCTAATTAATTGAGTAACCAAATTAACTCAGAAAGAAAACACTGTACAGCTTATTTGTTAAAAGGCGTAATTATTTAAGCTTTTCGTTTTGTTTTGCTATAATTTATGATGATTTTGTCAAGCATTGCTAAATTAATCCATTCGCTGCCGCACAGCCTAAAGCTGTACCTAGGTACCTGGGCTTACCCAGCGCGGTGACAAAATCTTTCAAAAATTATTGTCAGCTAGTGCATCTTAACGAATATCCAGAAATTTACTTAAAAATCTGGTGATGTGTAATTTTTTTTTAAAACGATGAAGTATTGGAGAAATCTTCTCGAGTGGCAGCCTCGTACCGGTAGGCGAAGTGTGTGTCGGCCCCTACTAGTCTGAGTGACGACCTGGTAAGACATGCAGGAAGTCGATGAATACAGGTGGCTTAGGACCGTCTTTTATGGCATTCCTTGGAGGCCTATGTTCAGCAGTGGACTTGTGAAGGACTGTAATAATGATGATGATTAGAGAAATCATAATCCGAAAATATGTTATCCCTTGAACTGCCTTGAACGGCAGTGCTTTGCATTTATTATAAAGATACTGGTAGCCCTATTACGACTTCGCTAATAATCGGCTGACGAAGATACCGATTACGTAGATTATTGATGCCGAATGTCGACACTGAGTCAATACTGATACACCTTTTTGATAGCTTAAACGGCATTAGGTATATTAAACATTTATAATCTATTACCATAATAGGTTGGATGCCCCTATTACCAGCCTTTTAGTGCCAATTTCAACTTAAAAATTCGTGCTATTTTAATTAGAGTACAATATATTGTTTTAATCGATAGGTTATTTATCCAAAAATATAATGGACATTCATTTGCAATCATAATTATTTCAAGAACAATTTCAAAAACGACGATATACAAAAAAAGGCGTTATGGCTCAAATTCCAGCCTTCCTGTACCGAATGTCGTCCTTTTGAGTGCCTAATGCCAGCCTAAAATAGGGTTATGTCCTTTGAGTTTTTGGTAGGTACCTATTGTTGTAAGTTTTAGAGACACAGTAATCAATTTGTAACAACTTCTAATTTTGAATCATGCACGTCACGAAGATGAAATATGAATTAAGATAGACAACAATAAATTTTATTTTAATGTTTTACTACGTACTTACCTTACTGTAATTGTTTTAGTTTTAAGAAGTTTTATTTTTCTTTTAACTCTAAACAAATAGGTAATGCAAATTATTATTAAGAAATATGTAATACGACTAGGTACATGATTTCTCATAAATTAATCATCCACGTTTTCGAATCATCATCATCATTACAGCCCATCACAGGTCCACTTCTGAACATCCTCCTCCACATTGATTTATATATTACACCTCCTCCACCTCCACAGACTGCCGCAAAGCACGGCCCCGTGGCACTTTGCTTTTCATACTCAATGCTCCTCCACCTCCACAGACTGCCGCAAAGCACGGCCCCGTGACACTTTGCTTTTCATACTCAATGCTCCTCCACCTCCACAGACTGCCGCAAAGCACGGCCCCGTGACACTTTGCTTTTCATACTCAATGCTCCTCCACCTCCACAGACTGCCGCAAAGCACGGCCCCGTGACACTTTGCTTTTCATACTCAATGCTCCTCCACCTCCACAGACTGCCGCAAAGCACGGCCCCGTGGCACTTTGCTTTTCATACTCAATGCTCCTCCACCTCCACAGACTGCCGCAAAGCACGGCCCCGTGACACTTTGCTTTTCATACTCAATGCTCCTCCACCTCCACAGACTGCCGCAAAGCACGGCCCCGTGGCACTTTGCTTTTCATACTCAATGCTCCTCCACCTCCACAGACTGCCGCAAAGCACGGCCCCGTGGCACTTTGTTTTTCATACTCAATGCTCCTCCACCTCCACAGACTGCCGCAAAGCACGACCCCGTGGCACTTTGCTTTTCATTAGTTTTTCGTTTATGCACTAAGTCGTAGTTAGTGCTATTAAACTATATTTTATTATTATTATTACTTGTTTTTGTCTTTCTCAAAAAATAATGAACATATAATGTATTCTTAATAAACGACCCAAATAACAGCCTGACGGCTAACATTATGCACTCCATACATTTCGTATATCTAATTACAGTTAAAAGTTACTAAATTTACAAGTTTTTAATTTTCTTTTAATTAATTGCAATTAAAAGAAAATTAAAAACTTGTAAATTTAGTAACTGCATTACTATGTCTACAGTCTTATTCATGCAAATTACAAAACCTAAAGATGAGATAATTTAAAATAAGCCTAATTTCATTAGACCTACCTTCCATAACTTGTCAAAAAATTCGAAAAATGAGCGTTTTGCGTTCCCTTCGTGTTTGGATTTCAAATTTAACACTAACAGATTTATTACTCTATGGTAATATTTAAAATATAGTTTCCTCTACATAGTTATAGTTAAATTTAATATTTATAGTTAGGACCACTAGAAACCTTAATGAAGTAAAAAGCTGAAAATGCTGGTATTTGGAGCGTGGCTGGAATTAGGGGCATCCACAGTATATAGGTATTTTTTAATTTTTGGATAGGTACAAACAAACTGTAATACTTTGTTAGCCAGGTGACCAAGTAGGTACCTACCTATATACCTACAATACAATTTAAAAAACTGCTAAAATTATATATTAACGTCAGGTGTAACGGCTTTATTGTATGAATGACTTCTTTCTTGTTTTGTATTTAAAATGAACTTAATTTTATATTTGCATTAAGCTAAAAAAAAGCGTTTCATTTTTAAACGTTATTGTTCCTACCAGCTACCAGGCAGGCATAGATACCTCAGAGTTTTTTTAATAATTAACGACGCGCCTTTCCATGTCGGTTGAATTTCACACACTCAGTGGGAAAATCAACCTGTTCGTAATCAACCGCTGTCAATGTACCGGCATAAAATACACAAGTGGGTGAGTTTATTGTAGTCGTATGGTCACTTTTATAAAATCAATCCTCGGAATTAATCTCATTTTGTAAATACTAGAAAGAAGAATGGACGATCGTCGGATAGAGTGCGAGAGAGCGAGAGGACGTGTTATGTATATTATTCGAACTTCGAATCGGGAGAAACCTGCGTGCGGGCCTCACAGGCGGTCCCGTCCCGCCCCGCCCGAGCCCCGCCGATCATATGTTCGGTCGGCAGCGAGGCGCGCACCGGCCGTCACTGCGACTCGCGCACTCGCCGTCGTCGCATCACAACTCGCACGCGCTCGATCAGCTGTCTGCGCGAGACTAAGCCCGCTAGCGAGCCCGGATAAGCCGCAGTGCGGTGTGCAATGGACCTGCTGTGTGAGGAACGCGTGAGCCCCAGCAGCGACGAGGCCCCGCGGCCGGTGCCGGTGCCCCGGGTCGCCGCCTCCGACCCGGTGCTGCTGCGCCGCCGCGTGCTCGACAACCTGCTACGCACCGAGGAGCGCTACGCGGTCACGGCCAACTACTTCGGCACCCTGCAGACGGAGATCACCCCGCATATGCGCCGTCTGGTCGCCGAGTGGATGCTAGAGGTGAGCGCACCCGCGCCGCATGCGCATGCCGCACCCACACCCGCGTTACCGAACGTTCGCCATTTTGTTGCCGGCCACGTGTAGCCCTTGCTGCTGCTCCCGGCGTTGCCGTGGCCTTCGTATGCCCTCGCCACTGCTCGCTGGTAGCTACCACAAGCGCCGCACGATGCCGTTATCTCAAACCCCTCACACTGACTACAGTAGTGACCATGTGTACCCATTTGTGTTTTCAGGAAGGTGTATATAATTAATTCGTATGATTTATGCATTATTCGGTAGGTATTAAAGTAACTGTTTGATAACAATGTCGATGTTTATACGATCAGCTGATTATGTAGTCCCTTCTTCACATTAGAATCTTATTAGAATATTATGAAAATATAAAGATAAGTACAAAACTTCCGAATTGTATCCATTTGAATGTTCTTAAATTAAGTCCCGGACATATCGCAGATTACAAGTAAAAACACCTGATTTGTGCCATGCATTCGGCATTTGATATGTCAAATTACTTGTTGCCTAACAAAGTACGGATATCATGGAAAACGTCCGTGTTTTTGGTAGCGCGACAATGTATAGTAAGTAGGTAGTGTTGGTTGGAATGTACTCGCTACGTACCGGGTAGCAAGCGAGGGGCCCCCGGCCGGAACGCAGGCGGTCGCCGACCGATGCGACTCGCTCGTTCTATTTGAATAATCAGCTGATTTTGACACGCACACAGCTGACGCCGGACGCGCACTTATCGTTGTTAGTAGGTGTACTCACAATCACTTGGCTCAAGTATTATTTTTGAGATTTGAATCATTTACATTATTGAATAACTGATTTTTATTGAAAAATTATCAATAATTGTCGTTGTAACTAGATGCAATTATATGCCACATATAACCTAAGTCTTGGGCTATGAACTGGTTTAATCTTAAAATTAACTAAGATTTTTAAAGTCATGTATTTATTAACTACGATGTTGTAAAATAGTAAGAACTAATGGGAGGGCAGTCAGCTGTGAAAGGCCGGCCACGTGGGACGAACGAGACGGTTTGCTGACGTCATTCTTAGTGCGATGCGATGGCAGCGCATGCGTCGATTCTACTTCGCCGAAACCTCGTGCTTATGTACCATCTTAAACCAATACATACAAAATTTCAGCTCGAAACTGTGGTTGTAAGGTCAATGACATTTCCATATACTACCTACCCGTTATGTCAAATTAACTTGTACTTTAAAGTACATGTCACATCATTACGCAGGTGGTGAACTACGCTAAAACGGTCGGGGTCAATGACTTAACGTTTAATTCAACTAAAACGTTATGATAAGATGTTCAAAATCGCATGAGTATAATATTATAGTTTTTGCAAATCATATCTACTCTACAGAAACAATAGGTATTACATTTCTTATAATTGTAATATTTTAAAACTTTTTAATATATTAAAGGAGAATGATATATTATTTACAAACATCGCGTCGAGCATATAATCCCCAAGGAGATAAAGAGTCAATTGAGCACCGAGCTACTCGTACCACGTTTAGCCAAAAAAATATGGGTTTAGAAAATATGAAATTGTGAGAAAAATTATAGGTGACTATATTTAGTGCATTGCCTATACAGTCACAAACCCAATATCCCAACAGTCGCCTTTTACGACAAGAGTAACACAGTTAGCACATCATTCTTTGTTGTAAGTCCCACATAAATATGGGGCCTATAATACTCAGACCAACATGGGGCGGATAGATTATATGGATTACATAGCATGGGTGGGTTATATTCTTTGTAATGTCACTTAACTATACATTATTTTGCAATAAGGTCCCATCTCCAACCGTTTTTTCTTTAAGTATAACAGACATCAATGAGAACGAAATAACGATTAACGACCTGTAAATCTTAGCTTGTCTATCAGTATTCCCATGCGGTGCGCTATGATGGAAGTTCATATTCTGAGAACAATAGGTACACTATGGTGAGTTAAGAGTTAGTCAGCTGACGGCGGGATCACAAGCGTGAGACAAACAGCCGAGTAACAACCGTAGGTATAAATATTTTCACAGTGCTACAATAGGCTCTGCATCCGCGTCGCCTCGGGTTACCGTGCGAAACTATGTGAGGACAATCAGTCTCTCGTGACGTTCTCCACTTACTTTAAGACCAGTATCATACTGGCCACTTTCCCTACTTTTCTCAGAGTTCATAGTATTCAATTATATTCGACGAAATCAGATTAATTACTGTTACCAAGTGAAATGAATTAAAATATAATAACATTATGGATGTCAATATAGACATAGAATGTAGATTCCTTATACTTTGTATGTAGATGTGGTATGCACTTGCGAAATGTCGATCTGATTTCAAATTTTAACCGTCGCGTCGCTAAGCTTCGTTATAACTTTTTAAAAACGCCTTTATGGGTTGCAAGCAAATAAATTTGATTCAGCACTCGAAACGTTCAATAATCATTGATACTGATAAGAAATTCAACTGCAGGGAAGCAATGCGTCTTGTATTTATCGCAATAAATATGTTTTAAATTTTATGAATTATATAGGTTATCAGGAATTCCGTATGATAAACTCGGCGCGGCCTGGGTGCGGCGTTGTTTCTCGGAAATTATATGGATTAATTTTGATTAGATCTGTTCTTGTGCAGGTATGCGAGGATCAAAGCTGTCAAGAAGAAGTCTTTCCGCTTGCTATATCATACTTGGATCGATTCCTGAGTATTTGCACAGTGGGGAAGAGCCAATTGCAACTGCTAGGTACGGCGTGTCTCCTGCTGGCGTCGAAACTGAGGGAGCCTGGCTCTCGAGGCTTGCCCGCCGAGCTTTTGGTCTTCTACACGGCGAACAGTATCACGCTTACGGACCTTTGTGTAAGTGTATTTGTCATTATAATTCAAATGAAACGTGATGTAGATTTAATTAATTTCCCTCGTGGAAATAGCTGATCTCAATATTAATCAATCGTACAGTTTCATGTATTTTTTGCATTGTGAACGCGCATGTACTGATTCCTCACAAGCGCTCGCTTCTAGACGCTTTCGTGTCGTTCACTCCACTGATTTCTAACTACAACATGAGAGATTGAAATTCCAGATTTGTGACGGTACATTAATTAATCGAAAGAAATGATGAACTAACACCTCCACTTTGACTATCCGGGTTTAAGATTCTTTACTCTAACAATCTCTACAATTTTGATAACGCTTAAATTTTATGCCGTATTCAATTCCTTTTTTATAGATGGTGATCAATTTATAAATGCAAGTGAATAGTGATGTGCTAAGCAAAGCTGTTTCATCGTTTATATAATCGATAAATGCGCAAAATTCTCGCGCACTTTTAAAAATACATGTGTGTCATACGTGTATCCCAAGAGGTGACATAAAAATAAACTTTATTTATAAATAACTCGAAACATTATGAGTAGTTCGTAAACGACCGCATTTCTATTCTCTCATTTTACTGAGCACTTTATTTGTAGATTTGAGATTAATTTGTAATGGAAAAGTTGTTTTGTAAAGTCACAGGTTATTAGCTAGTTACAGCTAGCTCTCATTAGTTATAACCTGAGCTAAATGGAGTAAAGTAAACTTAAACAAATAATATTTAATACAATTTTGAAGTTGACAAAATTTTGTACCTACTTCCATATTCTATTTGAAAGATTTTTCTAAATTTGTTTCTTAATATATGAAAGCCATCTACACTCGAGTAGCAATTAATAGAACACATTCCACATGGGCATGGGGAACATTGTCTAAACCTAATAAAGGGCATTGGCACTTGCCGTTTCGTAACGCCACGTGTCCACGAATAAATTATATTTACATGAGCTTTGGGAATGCGTACCGACATTCAAACCGTAGCCTTTCGCATTAACAGTGGTTGGACAGATCGTTGCAAGCGATTTGAATTTTAGCGTTTAGTTATAAAACGTATCTACCGTGCGTTGCATTACGGTCGACGCGGCCACCCGACGGGGCCCCTATTCGCCGTCGTCCCGTAGGTAGATAATAAGTGCACAACAAGTGCAGATCTTAGCGCGCCACATGCTTTGCTTCGACCTGTTTTTTCGCTCAAGTGCACACTGTGTGCACATGATTACGATACAGCGATGAAAGCGATCGACAGATACAGGAGTCGCACCAATTATGCCGTCATCTGGCCACGGTGCACGGTCGAAAAATGTCTATGGTATACGAAATCGGCGTTGCCGTCGCGGAATGCGGCAAGGAGCGGTCCGAGGAGGGCTACCCTGCGGACAGTGTCCCCTAACGAGCCGACAGCCTTCTCGGAAGAACCGAACGAGTGCCGCGTTTCAATCAAACCAATTACAGACGAAACACGCCGTATATTTTTTCTCACGCCGCGCTGCCGCCGCCCGCGCTACCGCAGCTAACCTTGTCCGTCGTCGCATCAAGCGTGAACTCCAATACGTACACCCAAATGAGATCGCTCGTTTAATTCGACTATTTATATAATTTTTCTCGATTAAATTTTTGCACTTCAACCGTGAGCTGTCGGTTATCGCGCATATTTTGAAGCGTGTGCGCCACTCGATAATTCACATTAACTGGTAAGCCACTAGCAGTAAATGTTGTGATTATTTTAATTGACTATTTACAAAACGGTTCTGTTAAACGTTATATTATAAATATTTAATTAAAGTTACTATAGCGATATAAATTTAATTAAATTAGGTTGCCTATAATGTTCTGAATGTAATTGCCTAACCTAATTAATACACACATAGCTAATAACCAAAACTGAAACCTTGGTAGGTAACGAGTTACGACGAGCGCTCGTTAATTTACTAATTAAAATGATAATTATGATAGTAATTGCGTATTTCTTTATTTATATCACGTGTGATTTAATTTAAACAGCCTCGTAGCACTTTCGTAGCACGTCTACGTGTTTTCGTAGACACCTTCATGTAACACTTCGGTGGTTTATAATGGCACTGTAGGCTAGAAAATTCCCTCGTACATATTTTCTATACATTTAGTTACATTTATATCTAACTAAAGAATAGTTTTCTAACGGTGTCGTCACACTCGCTGCATACTAAAATTATTCTGTTCTCATAATGGCTCATCCATGTGTGACGAATGCTGGAGAAGCAGCCGTGGCTTACAATATTAATTGATATTTCATGTTAACGCATCTCATTATAAATATCTTAAGATAAGTTTTACAACAGCTTTGTTGTCTAAATATGAAGGCTTATCATAAATTAATTATGTCTATAGAAAGAATCAAGCCATGCCGCTTGATGATTGGTCAGCTCAGGCCGAATACTGCAGGTTTCGAATAAAAAGAGTACGCTTCGGCAACCGAGACGACTTTAATGCGGGGTTCCTGTAGCCTCCTCTCACCATGATCATAAAATCTGCGCGTTCTCACATCTACTCTACCACCGTTAACGTTTATTATAATTAAAGCATATGTTTATGACTTGCGGTATCGGTTTGACGAAAGAGTAAATTCAATATTACATCTATGGCCCCGTTGATTGTTAATGAAAAATTACTAACTAATTACTTTGTAGAATTTGTTTATTATATTATACTTTGTGCAATGCACCTTTGAGTGACCTTTTTAAATATCTAAAAAATAAGGACACTGACATGAACTCGTATCTTACATCATTTACAATTCACACTTCGCTGTTCATCAAATGAGTCCATAATAGTATCTATCCAGAGGGTACAACAACGATGGTGTTACTCTTTATCTTTGTCGGTCAATAGCGATAATAAAAAGAGGTTATAAGTCTCTGTAACTCTGTCGAGTTACGTTTGCTTATTGATTGAGTGGATTGGTTCCGGTCTCACGATTTCAACTGAAATACATTCGCATGGTTTTAACGTATTAGTCTATTGATTAATTTGAGTTAAAAAACACAGTGTTAATGGAAAAATAATTGTATTCGATTCGGTTCTTGACAGCAAGTAAATTATAAATTATTTGGTACTTTGATATTTTTGAAAAAAAAAATCAGTTAACTAACATGTGTACCAAGAGACGAATTGTGCATAGTGGCACCGAAATCCATTCATTCATTTCACTACAGTTTTATAAAAAAATCCCTCCATTTTTTTATGAAACTGTAGTGAAAAACGAACTTACAGTCCAACTGATGATAATTGTCTGCTGCAGTCCATGGACACCTGCAGTCAAAGAAGTTAAATAAAGAAGGCCACAGATGCGTTATCATGTCTGAGGACTAAGATGGAATGTCTCACAGCTTGTATTTATACTGGCTCTAAATATATATCTATACCCTTCAGACCAGAACACAGTATTTAGCCAGGTAGCTAGACAGAGATAGGTAAGCCAGAAAAGATTACCTCCCATCAGTAAAGTAACATAAAATAACAATAATAGCTTTTTCGTCACACTTTTCACAGCCAAATACAATATGATCCTTACAAAAATACGCAGTAACCTTGAAAGTTTTGCTTATATTCACTACGCTGCTGGGCAGGCGAGTTGGTGAGCATAGAGCTGATACCCTGGCACTTGTAATGCTGCTGCCTGTAACCAATTTCACATTTGAGACTTCACTTCAGAAGTTTCAAATAAATTTACCGCGATTTGCCGACCAGAAATCTCTTTCGTTAGATAAGCAGGGTATTGCGTGCGAGTAAGGTTGCCGTTTTAAAAAGAAATACACTCCCCAAATGTACATCTCGATCCAGTAACAGCAACGTTAAGGTGGAGGAAATATAAAAGAGAAATTTACTTAAATACTCCATTGATTTTGCTAAGAACAACTACTACCGTTACCGTTGCAGCCTATTAAAGCCCACGGCTGAAAATAGGCCTCCTCATATACGCTTGCAAAGCGTAGCGACTATGGATATTTACCATAGTTGCAACGCTTTGCAAGCGGGTTAGCAAGCGCACTTTTTATTTTTAGTCGATATTAGGAAGGCGCTGCTGTCCACCTCCTGATTTGTTTCCCTCTGTCGCCTCTTACGACACCCACGGGGTGATATGGGTAGTGGATATTCTTACACCGCCACTACACGGAGATAACAACAACTACATTTTAATGTGTTAAGATTTTAGAAAAACGTCTTACTTCCTTTGGGACTTATTACTCATTTTTGCAAAAATATATCAGCGTATAATATAATTGCATCAAATGACACACTTGAGGAATTTTCTCTCATATTTTCTTATTGCTGCCCCATCTCAACTGGCCCCTTCTATATAAGTAATTTTTTATATTACTCAGTTTTGTTTTAAAAAACTTCGAATAAGAAAATTGTATTGACCACAAAACCGGTCACCGTTTATGTTTAGTGGAACTTATCAAATTATGTTAGTAATAAATACGAACAGGTAAAAATTGAAAACCTATGAGTAAATACTAGACCGGCGAAAGTGAAAACGCATAAAGAGGCGTATTGCGTATGCGTATTTTGCATTAAATTGACTGCGGGACTTTCTTGCGAGGAGGATGGAGGTAGGATGATATTCAGAGACAATATCGGGCTTAAAATTATACTCCACCACACGAATCACACAATAGACTTTGACATTGTGAAGTCATAGTTTAAACTCGAGACTATCTCTGAATGCCGGATTTAAAAATTTATAGGTATGTTAGAAGACTCTGTAAACAAGAGGCAACAATACTAGGAATATGCGAAAATAGTAAGCTGGTTTGTTTACCGATCTCACGGCGCGGCCCCGGTTGTTTCCGGTGCAAATGAAACTTCCCTTGTGTAAAACAAAACGCGTCGTGGTGAAATGAGTTGTATAGAACATCCAAGATTGTCGTTAAAGATTCAAGTTTATACTTTCATCGTCGTATTGTTTCTCACGAGTTGGATAGTCACCAGTAACGAAGGGTAGGCGAGGGAGGGGCTGCCGGGAACCAGTCGCATTCCAAAGGCGGGCTGCCTTGCTGTTTGTTAAGCCTCGTCGACCGTCCCGGTCAGAACAAATCTCATATCCTTCTGTTGTTCGATGTTCTTCAGAATGACTGCATAATGTAGTAACAGCACGTTATTTGTAGAAAATAATTGATAATTACAATGTTAATATGAAATACTGTGTCATTTAGAATTTGATCATTGATTCTAATAACTTCGCAACTTCGTTAAAAGCTTTCTCTTATTTCTTAAATTCTTAGATGATAAGGATCTGCGACTGCGAGCGTGAGAAACCGTTCAAAGTTGAATGACGAATAATATTCGAGTAAGATTTGTGAGTTCTTCGTATTTCTTTAAAACAGCAGTGGGACGTATATAGGCTGCAACTTTACTCTTGCCGCTTAATAACAAAGTCGCCATGTTGATCAAACAATAAAAGCGCGCTACTTCGCCATGAATGGAAGTTATATTTTTTATTTTCTCTTGGTAAAATAATTGATGGAATCGCCACTAAAAGACGTCCGACAGTAATAAAAATATAAACTGGTACGAGTTAAATAAAACACATTCTATGCGGGCGTCGGCTATGGGGGAGAAATTAACTTTTTTGTGGTTAGCCAAATAGCAACCGGAACGATGATAGGCGAACGTTATTGATCCGACGCTCGGTTAAGAGGCTAAAACTGCAACGTAAACATTTTCGGTTATTAAAAGTCTCATGTTACAAGGCAAGCTGACGACGAAATGCACATTATTTAGCAAAGTTTGCGCAATTTGTGCGCCGGCCTGTCACTTCAGATCGGACGTAAATGCCAAAGAATAGACTTTGCTAGTTTCTATAGCGAACGGTGACTTCGTTGTCAGCATTTTACAGGAATTTGCTATTGATAATGTCTTACGTAACGGCTATTTTGTACGTCCATCACGTAATAAATGCTTGGGTTGGCTTTAGTATTCAAGTGTTACATTGTTAGGCTTTCGATTGATTACTGTCGTCTAACGTTGTGCCTAATAAATCAATAATCCATTTTCGTGAGGTCAGGTTTTTTATAAAACAGAAGTGACAGACTAACTAACAGCCCACCTGATGGTAAGTGGCTACTGCAGCCTATCGACACTTTAAAACTACAGACGCGTTGTCACCTCTGAGGACTAAGGTGGAATCCCACAGCCCGTTATTACACGAGTATATATACCTTTCAGACCGAAACAAAGTAGTGCAAGCACTTAATAATTTCTTAGACCCAATTTACACTGCCGCGGAACGGAATGGAAGCGAATTTTTGTAACGAAATTGTACATAGTAAAATGAGTTTTATGTTAATTGTGTAAAGTTCAAACTAGATATAAGCCAAAAAAAAGACGCGCGACTTCTTTTATCATATCTAGTTTGCACGTTACGCAATTAACATAAAATTCATTTTAGTATGTACAATTTCCTTACAAAAATTCGCTTCCATTCCAATCCGCCGCAATGTAAATGGAGCCTTATATTTACGCGAATACTACACATGGAATAACACAAATTTTACGGATTTTGTCGCTTCAATTTCAACTTTTTTCCCCCCGAGGTATCGGGTACTTTACAGCACCCATTGTCGCGGGGGTGACTAAGATCTCTGAGGTCCTGATGTCATTGTTAACGAAGGGTACCTTAAACTTTCAATTATTAATTTTTGGTCCGATCTACGCAGAACGAGCATACAGTAGGTATCTTGAAGTATTGCATTAGTATTTACTAGGGTTTGGATTTAATTATTAAGTCCTCGCTCCGGGAAGTCTGTAGTATGTGAACAAGTTCAGGATCATCCCAATCGTTATATCAGATTTGATAGACCACAAATCCTTGCAAAAGAACACGGATTCCTATCAAGGCTGATTCGCGTGGCTATTGAAATTAAAAAAAAATATCTTAATTTTCTGCTTAATTAATCTGCTTGGGATCCTATAATTAATAAAATTAAATCCAAACCCAAGCATACTACTGCAAGATTTAAAGATATTGTAAGGTCGTTCTGCGTAGATTGGACCAAAAATTAATAATTAAGAGTTGTAGGTACGAGCTACTCGTAGCATTCGTTGACTACGACATCAGGACGTCAATCACCTCAGTCCCCCCCGTGAACATGGGTGCCCAAAACGTCGGGAATAAAAAAAGTTAAACTTAAACATGATAAAATCCGTAAAATTAGTTTTATTCCAGTGGAAGCTCTGCAAAAACTTTAACGAAACTTTATGCTTGACAGTGTTAATAAAGTTTCGTAACCAAACCGCTTCTTTTTGGTTCATTTGTCTTCAATAGGCAAGCATGACGTGGTCTATCTGCATCTGGAAAATTCTTGTTTAGTCTTACAGGCGTTATTGCCACGCGACGCCACAGTCATTGTTTGATTGCAAATGTAACAGCGCAGTAACACCGTTCGATGAAATTGGATAAAGCATGGGAACGTTGTGTGGAATTCCGCGAGTGTGTCGAGCTCGGGCAACGAGGGCTGCTTGCATAGCTCACTTTATTGGCTGTAACGTGCCGGCACACCCGCACCGCGGCTTCTCTAATGAACACCGGACTGGAAATTTACAAGCCACATTCCTATGGCCTCGGCTTTGCTCCAATCCACCTTACTTTTAATGTATCATACAGCTGATTCAAGTTTCACTCCCAATGTTAATTTTAATGTTTAAAATTGAAGTTTCTCTTATTATTATAATTCGGTTTTGTCTGAATTAATGTAGAACATCTTAACTGTATCGAGCGTACTAGAACGCATAAAGAGCTTGTATAATACAACCTATAATTACCCCCCATCGCGGCATAGATAGTTTAAATATAATCCTATCATGTGCATATCCGGCGGGCGTCGCGTGCAGCGGCATCTGCGGTGAATGCTTTATGCGTTCATTGTTTTTAAGATACGACTTATGACGTGATGGCAGCACACAGGCATACGACAAAAAAAAGCTTTTCAGTTCGCGGTCGACCCGCATACCACATCGTCTTAAGCATCTTCTGTTTTTTTTTCTTCTAACTAAACATTACCTTTCTCGTATACGTGGCATAAAACACTGTGATTATAATTTCTACGGTATTATCTCTGTATAGCGACGCCCCTAGTGTTAAGTTGAAAACTGGCATACGGTTCGTGTGAGTTCCAGTGATGAGACTTCATTCATTCACTAGTTGCTTACAAGGAAGCGATAGGCCCTAAGCACTAAACTACGACGCACGAGTTTAAACTCTACCCTTATCACTTTGAGAAATGAAATTGAATGGTAGTTGGAGGCAGACGATTGCCGCCGCGACCGACCCCGACGATTGAGTTAAGTAAACATCGAGTATTATCTGTCAACGGCCATGCATCACTTATGTGTATGTGTATGTGTATGAGTGTGTGTGCGTGCGTGCGTGCACACGAAATAATTGACTTATTCATGAAATAAACCATTCATATCGATAGCTTTGTGTTGGGAGTTGGTATTATCGCTTTAATTAATTTAATCTAGGTCACCATACTGATACCTATTAAAAAAAGCAAATAGCAGTAGGTATTATTATTAATAATGATAATTGATTTTAATAATTCTGAGAGGTTGAATGATCCCCAGTAGTTAATACTTAATAAGACTCTCTCGTCTTACTAATTTGCCCTTACTTAAGTTAATTGGATAGAATTGCATTTTTAGTGGTAAATGGGTTCATCTACGATGACGTAACACCAGCCTTAACAGCTTCCTTCAACTAACGTAATAATATGAATCAACTCTTTGTTCATTGTTGAAGTCGATTGCCGTTTGATACTTAGCTTGGCTTACGAAGCAAACATTGATTACATGGTTGTATTTATAGATGTCGTGTAGTAAGTAATAAGCGACAACAATATACCAAGTGTATACTTAATTGACGGCGTTTCTAAGGTTTTCCGTCGTTACACTTTTTCATCCTTTCGTATCAAGAAAGACGCTATACAACGTTGCATAGTTGCATACAAATATGCTGTACCATAACACAATTATTATGGTATACGATCTGGCTATTCGGTGGGTGACGTAAGAGAATTCATCACCAGTATCATACCGAAAGAGATCTTAATCTTCCTTAGCGGTAACAAAATTTCGTAACCAGATATATCCGTAAGAATACCGCTGGCGATGAGAACCATCGTTAAAGATAGGAGACGTCTGATACTGTATAGCGATCACATCCGCCTACCAATCGTGGCGATTACTGTAAATTTTCTCTACTAAAGAAGAATACTAAACTAGTGATGTATTAATGGGCTGACGATGAGGTTTTATAAACACTTGTAGCTTAATAAGTAATACCAAAAAGTTAATTCGTTTGTGTGAAGTGAAACTTAGCTAAGTCTACGGTTGCTAGAATTGCGGTCTGTTATGTTAATATAATATAAAACAGTACGTCGGTTTGTGTGTTCAACAACAACAATATGCCGGGGACTACCTACGCACTGTTCCGGGAAGTCAGGCGAAACTCGGCATGTTTACGATTATACGACGGATGTGGAGGCAGGAATGCCATTTTGTCCTAGTGATTCGACGCTTTCTTTTGTAAAACAATTGTAAAGTTTGTGCTCATGTAGTTGATAAGTTCAAGTTCAAATTGATAAGTTCAAAACGATTAAGTAAATATTTACTGAGAGCTTATAATTACAATCTGTGAAATTAGACTAGTGCCAGTACCTGGAGGACTAAGCTTTGCTCGGCATTAGAAGAAATAATAATTATCTCAGGGATGAATCCTATCCAGCAGTTACACTCGAAACATCATCCAAATCGTTAGAGCCGATATATACGAGAATTGATCTCTTAAAGTATAGGATGTAACTCCATTAGCATAGTATATTCGTACTAAAAAAGTATTTTTGTTAAACAGAGCTGGGAATTGCTTGTACTATCGAAGCTAAAATGGGATGTGGCTGGAGTCACGGCGCACGACTTCTTGCCGCTTCTACTCTCCCGGCTCCCCTTGCGTGACCTCGTCAACACAGAAATGGTGCAGAGGCATGCTCAGACCTTCATCGCACTTGCGGCGAGAGGTGAGTGTATATACGACCATATTATTTATTCTGTGATACGACTTATTATTTTAGCGGAAGGAGAAAATAGGGGTATATTTTTCTTAGGTTCTAACGTACAAGGCTATGACGTTCGACAAACGGCAGTTTTAAGTTTAATCAATCGAAAATGGCATAAGTAGCAAAATTGCACAAACTAGTAATGGGTGATTGGTGATGAACCCGAGCCCACCTAGAGTTGTTACGTACTCTTATAGGGGTCTGAATCCAGTAGATTAAAAATGCTGATAATACACAAGAAGACAAACATTTTGAACATGTGAATTTTGGTTAACAAATAAACTAGAAGTCTATGATATAACGCATGTTTCTATAACATTCCGTGTGAGAAGCTGTCTCATGTGTGTCGTTACAGTTGTCTAAGATGAATGTCGGTCAACTTGTAGCAAACGTCACGTGCACACTGTATCTCATCAAAAATTGTTAATATATTTAAAGTAATAATATTGTCATTAAATCAAAATTATTATTATTATTTATACATAATAAGCATCATTATCGTCATTGCAACCCATCACAAGTTCAGTTGGCTAGCAGTTTAATTAAAACCTTAATATATTTCCATTTCAAATGTTGCATTGCAAAATAGTTTAGCACAAACAAGGAAAAATTTTTAATGCTATTGTATGCCGTTAAGGTAAAATATTATATTATACCTAAGAGACAAGTACCTCGGAGACGCGAGGAATTATTTATGCTAGTTTCATAGTAGTAACTTTGAATTATGGTAACTTTCGTTTCGGTTTTGGTTGCCATTTAAACATAAATCTAATTTTTATTTAAGAAGAAACCAAATGTTTTAAACATTTCTTAGTTCATTTGGGATGTTCTTTTTAGGGTTCCGTACCCGAAAGGTAACCAACGGGACCCTATTACTAAGCCTCCGCTGTCCGTCTGTCCGTCCGTCCGTCTGTCTGTCAGTGGGTTGTATCTCATGATCCGTAATAGGTAGACAGTTGTAATTTTCACAGAATGTCTATTTCTGTTGCCGCTATAACAATAAATAATAAAAATTAAAATAAATTAAAAATTAAAGGGGCTCCCCTACTAGAAACGTGTATTACGATGGTACGGAACCCTTCATGTGCGAGTCCGACTAGCTTTTGGCCGGTTATTTATGTAAACGAGTCTGCGTTTGTAAATTTGCTTCGTAATTGTATATGAACGAAAGTGAGCGAAGACCAAGGGTTCTATATTAGCATTGGATCGTTTTGTTTGCGGTGACAGACAGTAATTAGCATCCAGATGGCATGTCAGGTCACGACGGTGTCACCGCGCTCCCTTAGACGGCCTCGTCATATGCGTGTCATGTCAGTGAACTGTAGTGTATCCCACGAGCCACGCGTACACAAAGTACCATCAGTATGGGAACGATCTATCAATTTTATTAGTTGAATCATGCCAGCGGTATTCGTATCGTGATGATGTCACATTCGTTTGTGTTGACGCCTACAGTTTATTAAAAATAGCTTTTTACGCATCTACATCATTTTGGTTCAATGTATTAAAAAAAGTTTAAAGTATATCACTGCAATAAAAGCAATCACATTAACAAAGTAGGTACGGAAAATATATCCCTATATTATTAAGGTAAAAATTGAAAATTATTAGAACATAAAATGTTTTTCCTATTATTGTATAACCTCAATGTGCACACGGCGTTAACGGATGTAAGCTATCGATAACCGTGTTTAAGTGATCAGTGTACGGCGGTTTGTGGCACTGCGTCGAAGTACATTTCAGTACATCAGTGTTTTACGCCACGAACTCCGGTGACATTCGGCGTTGAACACAAGTGCAATTGTTTATATTAGGTTTTGAAAGTCGAGGAATCGAATAGGTTTGTTTACAAGGGTAGAGAATGTCGGAGTAAAAGGCGGCGTGTGTGTCCCGAGGCGGCGCCTCCCACGCCGCTCGCCCGAGCGCATTCCAGCACGCCTCAGGTCTCCCCCCTGCGCTCCAACCAGTCTCGGCTCCCCGCAACCCTCATGGGATCATATGTTTTTGTGCAACGGTTTTTGTTGTTCGCCGCCGCCGTCGTTTTGGATTTTTCGAGAGGTTCACTCTCCAACTCTTTTATTTCACTACCTCCTCGGATATCATCATATCATCTCTAGGTTGCCAAGAAGAGGTTAATGTAACACCCGTCTTCTGATCGTGCGTGAAGATTGAGGGGGGATTAGATTACCCAAGTATCTAAATAAATCTAAGAATTTATGCGGATGAGGCTGCGGAAATAGATGGTTCTATAAAAAACAGCGTTTTTTTTAAATATACATGTTTCTTATTTATATTTCATTTACTAAGGCATCTAGTCATATTCTTTTTTCAGAGAAATGTAATTACTACGGTGGCAATCATTGATAACTATTAACTACCTACAAAACAGATAGATTATTTTGATTCAATATAGATTACCCAGCTGGAATTATTGTTTTATTCATTACTCTTTTCGGTCCTTACAAATATTTACCAATGTATATATTTTTTAACATAAGAATTACATTAACAACGTCTAGAGATATTTTAGTGAGTTTTAGTGTGTGATATTCAGTCGAGAGTTATATAATTTTCTTATTCAGATTTATAGACTTGCGGCAATGTAGCCCTATTATGTTGGCAACATCAGCTAGTACCGAGCTAACAACTAGTTGGCTACACTACCCGCCATATAACCGAGAACCTTAGTAGGTACGGCATCGAACGAGGCCACATTATGTATCATTATTCGAATGGAACAATTTACCCTGCGGATTTATAATTCGCTGAGATATTAAATTTGCAATGGGTTATTTTAAAGCTGACACATCCTGCAGGGCAGTGCGAATGGAGATAAATTATTAGACTCCTTTACAAAAGGAGAAAGATACGATATCATCCAAAGACTTCATCAAGGTGGGATCAAAAGTAAAATGGGCGCCATAAACAAATTTATCTCACCAGAGTCGTATTCGGTTGTCAATGGCGATTACGTAAGAGATTTATCTTATCTGCGGTCGGAATTTTTACATGTGCAAATGTGTTGGTAGCGGACTATGGTATTTACTAGTTCCGGTCGGTATTTAAAATAAGGGCTTAGTAGAAGCAGCTTAACTCCCGGCGCGGCCTCGCGGGCGCGTTCACCCCGCTAAAGAACCGAAACGCTGACTCTCTAAATATTTCACGTTCAAGGACAATAATACGACGATTATGTCATCACTAGGCCTACAACCGACCACACTTACTTTTCCTATGCTACCTTTTAGCTGTAAATTATACCTCCGATTTCGTGTTCCAGAAGTGTTTTCCGTCAATTACTATCCTGTAGATTATACGGTCACTCGTCACTTCCTTTTGAGCTTCGTAAGTTCCGTCGAGCACGTTCTATAAGGAAGACTTGAACGAGCACATCCGCTACGCGTGTCCTCACTTACGGCTTGCTATTAGTACTTTGTGTAATGTAATTGTAAAGACTAAAGGTATAGCTGGACTTCGTTGCCGGTCGCCAGGCCACAGAGCAAAGCGGCAGGGGCTTCAATGTTTGATTAACATCAGATTATGCAAATGCTTCGAGCGAGCGGCTCTCGTTGTTTTGTCTTTCTTTTTATTGGTTCCCCTTACCAAGGCTCTTCTCTTTATCTCGGGTGCCGACATGAGAATTAAAAAAATGGAAAAGGCCTCTTTAAGTAAAGCTGAAAGAGTTCTATATACATGCGTTGGTCGATGGTAAGATGTACTTAATGGTGAATGAAAAGCTTTACTTGTTTTGTCAACGTTCGCATGCCATTCGGTAATTTCAATGAATTATTATAAAGATGTGAAAATATATTCATTTTTTTAATTATATAATTATTGGTATTTAGCAATAAACTAAATGTTAGGTATACACCGTGGCTTAAAATTACTCGTTCTGCAAGGTCAAACAGCTGATTTTCCTGCTGCTTTATCGTTTTAAAACATGTATTTGTGTAGGACCGGCTGCCGATAACATTGCGTTGGAATACTGGGTCCTTAATTACAAGGAGTACTTACATACGATTTTTATGTTACATTTAATTAAGCATTGTTTTTACATGTATTTTAAACGAGTAATCCAAAAGCGGAGCTCGTTAAAATACAATCGCACGCGAAGACGGCAACGTTGCCTAAGTATATTTATCAAGCAATCTTTTAAAATATCCATAGTAATTTTATCTTAAATCTAATAAAAAAATCCTGTCAATTCTGTCTACCCTCACTAACAACATCCCATTTGTTGACTAATTAAAGTAAGTTCGATTTTTTTAAATATTAAAACCTACAGAATCATACACACGCGGATATACAGAAAACCTTATAGAATAGTAGTAACATAGAGATACGTTGAAATTTGGTCTGTGAAATATGAAACCTATTACACCAACTTCAAAATTGAAATGAAGAATATCTTTTAATTGTCTGTCTTGTAATTGTCTTATTATGAATTAAAAAATTTGAAATTATTAAATTTGAACAGAAGTCCTTGTAATAATTAATCAAATATATAAAAATCAATTGCTGTCGGTTAGTCTCGCTAAAACTCAAAACGTCTCGACCGATTTTGATGAAATTTTTTGTGTTTGAATGGGTCTAGATTCACATTTGGACCCGGTAGGTGGCGCTGTTGTCGAGATCAAGAAATCACCCGTGCGAAGCCGGGCGGATCGCTAGTTTAAAATAAAAAAGCGATCTATAAACGTTGACTAGTATTTAATGTTCACATTTTTTTTTTCACAATATTCTACGTTGAGGTGACACAAATTTTTTCAACACTATTCGAATTAGGTGTCGAAATGCAGAGAAATGGTTATTCTTGCATCATTTTATTTCAATGTCAATTATCTTGACGTGCAACTTGAGACGTCCAGGCCCAAATTAGTTCACAGTGGGGCTTTTTTATAGGTATGTGTATAGCTATAATCGTTTTGGCGAAGCAAACCCGTGAGAAATGTTCCGAGTGAATCGATCGCGTTGCGGCCTGTGGAATGTGGCCGACGGATGGCGGATGCCGGTTCCTTTGAGCCTGTACTCTCCAAACGCACGACAGCCTCCGCTAAGGAGAAAGGAGCCCTCTGCCGGATATTACTGAAGTCCTTTCGGAAACTGTGCTAACGTTTAACAACCCGAGTGTCTTAACGAAAAGTTTATTTTTAAATGTTTCTAAATAAGAAATGAATTTATTTTAATTAGTAATTACTAATTAGATACTTCTGTATTAACAATATGTTCATTTTTTCATAAAATTGTAAATCCTAGCAATACCTAATGAAATAGCGTAATTATCTTTTTCCCCTTAAATCGTTTGAAAAATTAATTATTTCGCGGTTTATAATGCATAAACCGAATTATTTAGCTTTGCGCTAAAACGGTTAACATAACCATTGAAATAATATTTGTCTACTGCACGACTAGTATATTAAATTTACTTCAATGAACTTACCTAAAATAGTTAAAATCGCCATGTAAGTACAAGAAAGTGTACATCTATTTCACGTCCGCGACTCTAAAACTAGCTAACCCATGTACATAAGCATGACCCGGTTTCGAACTGATATCGCTCGGCAAAACGCTCGTTTGTTATTTAAATCGTAGCGCACGCAAGAACGCTGTGTGTTACCACAACATTATTGTGAAATTATAACTTTGACACACATCATTAGCCGTTTAACGTGCATTGCTCGTTTTGATGCCAGAAAAGTAAAAAGTAGGAATATAGGAATAGGAATAGGAATGGAAGTTGTTAGATATATAAACTTTTAAAGAACTTTGAGCCTTCCATCTGATGGTAAGTGTATGCTGTAGCCCAAAGAGCCCTACATCTAAATAACGATCAAAATGCAAATGCGTTGTCATCCTGAGGGCTAAGATTGCAGATCTGCTATTCTCCTGGTGTTGCAGTTGTTCATGGGCGGCGGTAGTCACTTACCATCAGGTGAGCCGCATGCTCGTTTGCCCCCCTCTCCTATAAAAAAAAAATAAGAATGCCTTGTTACTATTAAAAGGTGTCTCCGGTTTTCGTCACCTATTATACGAGACCGTGGTAAGATAGCTTTTTACGCTGGTATCCTGTGAAAATGTGGGCCTGCTCCAAAACCCTAATAAAAATAAGAAAGGTCATGTGATCAGCACTCATAAAATATTTGGAACATACAAACCTAATTATGAAAAAATAATTCCGTTGTTTCAGATTATGAATTCACTCTGTATTCAGCGAGCACTTTGGCATCTTGTAGCATCGCCGCTGCGTTAAGAGGCCTCGGCCTGGAGGGCCACCTACCGCGACTACATGACCTCACTGGTATTGACTTGGTAAGTTGACCTTGTTTCTACCAACATCAGATCCATCGCTTTTAAAATTTAAATAATAAATCCCTATAGAGTCACGTAAGTCCAAACTTTTTTCGGTTAATGAGTATTTATGCAATTGTATTGTTGCTTATATCTCTTTTGTATTTATTTAGTAACTTTTAATTTATGAATTATTTTCCATGTAGGACTGTCTGCAGACGTGCCTTGAACAGATCGAAGAAATGGTGCAGAACATGATAGAAGAGCGCGTTGTGTCTGTCCCAAACGGTCAATCACGAGAGGCGGCGGACTGGACACCGCCGCCGACTCAGAACAAGGCGCACAATAATGCTGCCACTCCCACGGACGTCCGCGACGTGCACTTCTGAACTGTTACTCTCTAAGCCCAGTGCATGGATCAATCGCTTTAATTATGGTGTATATATAAGTACGAAAATACTTTAAACTAGAACGTTTAGTTACAACGGTGTATCCGTGATCGAGGACTGATGCCAAGACTGACGATTTCATGTGTCTAACATAGGTACCTTTTTGAGTGTATAGTTTAATTCCAATTTCGTTAATAGGTTTGTTAAGCCCTACGTGCTACTTCAGAAATGTTTTCGTGTCGAAATAAAAGAGACTGTCAACATAACTATTTCAGCAGATATTTCTTTAGATATGATACGTTTGCCTTCAATTTTTAGTTGACGTGGCTCTTGAAATTACAATCTACCTCTTAATGTTTAAGATAATCAGTTTTGCTTGGCGAAAGCCTATTCGATCGAGAAAATAGTTAATACAAAAATGTTAGTCATAAGAACAGTTTTTATGGGACCAAAGTTACAATTCTTTCCATTGTCATCAATTCGGATAAAGAAACAATGCATTAGATATTCCAATTAATTATAATATGTTATAAAGAAAAAGTTTGGGTTAAATCTGTATGATTTTTCTAACCTAAATTTGGCATTTAATTAAAAGTTCTGGTCAGATGTTATTAAACAAATGAACTCTACAAAATTGATTTCTCTAAAGATAAGTAGAATATTATACTCGTTGCTGTAACAACGTGAAGATATAAAATATTGAAAGATAAATTGATTTTCATCGGAATATTCAAATATCTATTAAATTCAACTAATATCGGGGGAAGGCAATAAAATACGCTTTTATGTTGTAAAAATAAAACTTATGTTCATCTATTAATATATAATATAGTATGTATAGTATTTTTCTACTTATTCCAGATACAGATATTAAAAACCACATCTATCAAGTATGCACATAAATATGTTATATTATGAATTGTGTAGACGAAGGGCTGTATATTTTTTAGGATATTGTAGACACAGGCACATTGCCATTGTTCCTTTTGCACGTTTGTTGAAACTATTTTTAGTTAAGTGCCTTACAGTTAATGTGATAGCTTATAATGTTGATTTTATTTCAAATCGTAGTCACTTCAAGTCATAATATGTAACGTTAGACTCCTATTACGGTTGAATTATAATTAGGAAGAAAAAAAATGTGATTTACGCGTCATGGATAAGATATTAGTTTAGAAGTTAGTCATATAAAAATCGCGTATTTGTTCCTATGTTAAGAACCATTGGAAATATTATACAATAGTCAAATTTCATTAAACTGTACTTAAGTATTCTACACTATAGAGATCGTCGTGACCTAACTTCCTTTTCATTAATGTGATATAACTTCCACTGATATAAATATAAATGTTCAAGGCGCAAGTAGCGCCAGAGAACAATTAACATTTCGTTTAATATAAATTTAAAAGGAACGTTAATTTTTATTGTTTGTAAGATCTTTATAATCCGTTTATAATAAATTTGTTTATAAGGATATACTATCCAATGTCTTCCATTGATATATAGAAAAATTGGGAAACAAGTTGCGAGACAAAACTATCGTGTCGCCTGTCTTGATTACCCAGTTTATGTTATGTAAATATACTCTAAAAATAAATGTAAATATTAAACATGTCTTATGCTATAAGCATTTGGTGCCATAAGTTATACTATGATAAAAGTATTTTGTAAACTATTATTAAAATGATATAATGAATAGAAAATACGTTATATTAACCATATCTCAAGTACCTACACACAAACAATTGTCAGCAGAAATAAATAGTGAAACATGATTATACATATTAAGTAATTCGGTTGTGGTATATACCTTAATAATGAAAATACTAAATTGACGTAAATAACATATTATTATATATAATTATTTTTATGTAAAAATTATGTGGGAAAATATACGCATTACAAAATAGTTACATAATACATAATTAATACTTATTTGGCTTTTGGACTGGCTCTTTGGAATTAGTATAAGATATTAGATATTATTGTTATGAAATAGCGTAAATGTTTAATGTATCTGCTAAATCTTGAATTTGAGGTGATGTACATATAAATAATATAGTTAGTTAGTGGAGTAGTTCTCTGAAAAGAAGTGATCTTTATGTTTTATGGTTGATAGATACTAAACGGACACCCGATGTTATGTAAGAAGCTAAATTCTAAAGATATATAACCGCGAAGTTGCGTTACTTTGATTTTATATGTGATGATTACATTTAAGTTACTTTGTATTGTATAATCGTTACGAGATGTAGATATTTAAAAAAATAATAAAAATTTTCCCAAAATTACTGTTTCGTTTCAATGTTTTTTCACATTCTTAAACTATAATTAAACCACACTTGAATGATTATCATTTATTGCAAAAACCAAATTTACAATGTGAATCCGATTTATATACATTTTTTACATATTATTATACATTAAATTCGATATTAAGAGCATATCCGGATGGAGTTTAGTCCATACAAGACGAATCCTCTGTTTTCTCCATAAACAATGACGCTAGAGCAAATATTTTTTTACGATACAATCTTATGCCACTGCCATGTTCTTGTTTTTTTTTTTCATTAATTATTTTAAAAACTAGGAACCTTCTTAAATTACTAAAACTGCCTAGTTATACCGCATGGGGGCATCCACAACTTTTTCTGACACCATGGCGGCGACTCTGGTGTGAGGTGAAATATTTGACTGATATAATAGCAGGTCAAAATTGTTAGAAAAGTGTGAAAAATATTGTTTGTTTCTGAAATATTAGGAAGATTAGAAATGGATAACCCAAGCTACGGATTATCCTAAAAGAAGAAGACTAAAAAAGTTAAAAATGTGTAAATAATTAAAGAACACACAACTAAGGCATTGTTTTGTGTAAAGCTTTTTTAAAACACAACTTCAATGACGACGGCACCATGTGACCATCTGCGTAACAAATAAGTTCACCTCAGTCCCAACTAGCGACATCTGGTGAGCGTAAGATTATTAGCCCCCATTAGACGGTAAGCAAAAACATTTAACGAACATTTAAAAGATAAACTTACAAACAACCACAATACTTCTTATATTTTCTTCAAAAAAATTTAAATCAGCCCAGTTTTGGAGGGGGAAACTGGGGAATACGGAATGATTATTACTACAATTTTCGTAGGAAGTTATAATCAGTCCTAGCTGTAGTTGTTTCTCGATTGCGTAACTCGGTGGTCGTTCGAGTACAGCTCGTTTAAACCTATCCATCAAACATGCATCCCGGATATCCTTTTAATAAAAACATCAAAAAGGCACGATTTTAAATCATATCTTGTTTTTACATAATCCTTTACATTAACTAAAACAAACTAATTAAATTATAAATGCGTAAAAGCACATTATTAATTATTATGATATATCTATATAGTTCACATATAATGCTGTCGTAATATTTTGTTTAATTTTATAGCATCAAAGCCATACGAAAAAAATTTAAAAAGGCTTAAAATAAATTCCAGTCGCCTTTCGAGCTCATAAGAATAATGTAAGTTAAGAATAAATGTAAGTTATATCTTACAGTGGTTTTAAAGTAAAGTAATGAAATTATAGAGATAGTACAGGCAGAGTTTAAGTGGTATGCTTAAAAGAGATTAATTATATAATAATTAACATTTAGAAAATATCAAGAATATTTTTTACCAATTGCCATTTTATAGAAATATATTATATATAATTAAAAATAGAAAAAGAAAATTCAGCGGCCCAATTATCACTATAATCTTTACACATGTTGAATATATTTTCGCCTGTTCGAAAGAAGTTTGGAATTCATGATCAATGTTTGTGTAATTTTTTCTATGAGTCCACAGTACATAATTCCCCTACACCTTTTACATATATATGATGGATATCGTTATTTTTATCGTTCGTTCGTATGCACCGAAAACTGACATCATTAGAAAAAATATAAGAATTTAAAACAATTTTTTTTACAAATCTTTTCAAAACCATTTAATTTAAATTATACTCACATCAATTGTATCAACTTCCTAATTATCTGTTCATCAATATTAAGTAAACCTTGAAAGGAAAAGAGGTTAGGCAATTTGTAAACGCACACGATTTAATAAATTTCATATAACATCAAAATGAAAATGACATCTTAAACAGACGAGATAAATTTGGTATTTTTCGGTGCATTATTACTGGCAAATCAAATTAAGTGAATTAATGATTTGTCAATCACTTAAGGCAGGGGTGGCAAAGCATTACGTGCAATGATCTTGTTTATTATATAAAATACAAATAAAAGAATTAAAACATCCGTAAATATAATATACTGTAATAACACAATAGCGGCTGCTTACATATGCACTACCTTAGGCGTGCTCTTCCCCCGAAGCCAATTCAAAAGTACTGTAGAGGTGCTTTGAGTATCCCGAGCTGAAAATAAAATAGTTCATTACAAAGAACTGATGATAAGACGTATGGAGACGGTATAAGAGAAACTAGCCCTCCATCTCATCCCGTGGGTATCTTAAAGGGCGATTTTGGACTTATGGGAGAGGCTTGTCCAGCAATGAACAGTTCACAGACTGGTGATGTTTAGAAGGATGATTTTTGTTACATCAAAATAATTTTCACATCATTACACCTTAGCTGAATCTACTGTTGAACATAGGCCAACCCCATAGATTGCCTCATAGGGGCGGGGAGGGGGGACATTCGCCTTAGTTGCCACGGTAGGCAGGCGGATTGCAGTTTATTTTTTATTTTGTGTTGTTCTCAGAAAAATGTTGCAGGTCTTTTTCTGTTTTAGTTTTCCCCTGTCGCCTCTTACGAAAACCTCAGGATGATATGGGGTAGTGGATTAATTTACGTCGCCACTACACGGCACATTTTAAATTACATCAAAATTCGAAATAATCTATTCCAAATAATTTTTGAGTTTGATTGACCAAACCACATGAAAGCAATCAATAAATAGCATATTATAATTAAAGTAATAAAAATTACACAGGGTGTGGTGAGCCTGCGTGAGTTGTTCCAAAGCTTCTGGCGGCAGATTTGCCACGTCACGATGCAGCAAACGCATTCCAAGTTGCCTTTGTTCGCTCTCGTGCCGTAGTGTAACGTCCCTACTGTGCTTTACACTGCGTAGTTCTGACAACCTGATAACAAATTATTTTCTAATTATAATCTAATTATTAATTAAGTTATAATCTAAAATATATTAAGTGATATTCACTCTATATACTAGGAACAGACACAAGCTAGTAGTACCAGTTACAAGACTTCACAGAGTCAGTAATTCATTATTGGGGCGATTTATGCGTTATTATAACAATATCCCGGAAAATATACAAAATCTGACTTCCGCGAAGTTTAAAAACTTTAAAACAAATATTGTATAAAGAGGGTTGTATATAATATTAAGGAATTTATGGATAATAATAACCCCTGGGAATGAGGCGATCGCTACCAAGCTATTTCTAATTTGTTTTGTGTTGTTAATGATTGTGTAACATATAAAATGATTGTAAACGGTTCTTTTTTCAAAAAAAATGTACCGCTGAGTTCCTTGCTGGTAATTCCCAGGACAGAGGTATTTTCCGAACCAGTGGTAAATTAAACATAAGAGCGACTTTCTATAAGTATTATTAATATAGACATAGACATAGAAATGCATTTATTCAGCAACTTACACTCATACAGTTTTGATACAGAAAATAAAATAATATATAAAAACATCAAAGATAAAAGTAAATAAGAAAAAACAGACATAAAATGATCAGATTGCATGAGTGATGTGATGCTGAAAAATAATCTATATTGAATAAAAAGTTTCTATTTCTAAAATGACACTGTGACATAAGAGCCTTTCCACTGCTTATATCAAGAAAACGCAAAAAGGCATGGATTACTTTAGACTTTTCCCCTCACGCTGGGCAAGCGAGTTGGTTGGCGAAGAGCCGGTTTCACTAGTCACGATGTTTCTCATTACAATTTTTTTTCGAAGTGGGCTCACACTACTTCTATACGAATCTTTTCTTTTCAGACACAAAGTTTTCAGAAAGTGTTGGTCTGGTTCAGAGGGTGAGTGCCCTATGCCCCTTAAACATTTGTTAGTGCTGCATATTTTTACATGGGGCTTTCTGAGGGTGGCATTCGTTCTCATGTTGACGTGTCGAATAGAAGAGGGTTCTACATTTTTGTATGAACATCAAACTAGTGGTCAAAGTACATGGCAACTAGGCCGCGGGTACAAAGTTGGAATGACAAAAACCTTGAGTAGCGTTTGAGTATTTGGGCATAAGTACGTTATTTATTAATGTGTGAGTGAATTGTATGCCTGCAATTTTAGGCACATTTTAGAGGCAGGAATGTAATCGCAACAGAACATGAAAACCAACAACACGGCGCCTGGTTGCAAGTCGCCTCGCAACTGATGTATCGTTAAATAATGTCCTCCAGACAGAGTTTCGATCACGGCGGCCAGCCTCACCGGAGACCTAGCCATCTGCGCAGAGCAGGATTATAGTGCCCGAGTGTATGCGTAAGCACAAGTACACTTTCTATTCCCTCACTCTCATAGTCCAATGGGACGGTTATCCGACACGACCGGAGTGAGGTCAGGCGCATGACCAACGGCTTTACGTGCTTTCCAAGGCACGGGAGTGAAACACCGCCAACTTCCTGACTCCGCGCTGCTACTGAGAATTTCTTGACAGAAAAACCCAATAACAGTTTTTGGCCCGAATCGAGATTCATAGGATGTATAGAATAAGAGTAACAAGCGAGCACACAGTCTACCTGAAGGTAAGTGGATGCTGTGGCCAACAGCCACCTCTTCTAAATATTAGGTCCTTACATATGAAATTAGCGTTTTGTACGTGAGGAATATAAAGTCCAATTTTTTTTTTGTAAAATATATTTAATTAATCAAAGTATGCACCATTGTTATCTATGCACTTTTGCCATCACATAGGTAGTTCATTGATCCCTTTACTAAAAAAACCATGGGGCGAGAATCAATAAACTCTTTGAAGGCGGTTTGGACTGCCGCATCGGGTTAATTTTTTCCTTGTAAGAAGTTGTCCAAATTCCGGAAAATATAGTAATCTGTTGGAGCAAGGTCCGGGAGTACAATGGATGTCGCAGACATTCCAATTGTAGCTCGTCTAACTAAGTGGTTGTTTGTTGTGCAGTGTGCGGTCTTGCGTTGTCGTGAAGCAGCAGTGGCCTAGAGCGATTGACCAATCTCGGTTGTTTAGCAGCTAGTTCTTCCTTCATGGTTTGCAGTTGCTGACAATAGATATCTGTCGTAATCGTTTGGCCAGATTTTAGAAAGCTATAGTGAACGACACCGGCGCTAATCCACCAAACACTCACAAGTAACTTTTTTGGCTGGGTCTCCAGGGTTCAGCCATTGCGACGAGCGCTTTCAATTATCGTACAGTATCCACTTTTCATCACAAGTAATGATTCGATTTAAAATCCTTCATTATTGTGTCGGTTGAGCAAAGTAACACAGCAGTCGACACGTGTTTGCAAGTTCGATTCACTCAATTCATGAGGTACCCATCGTTCAAGTTTTTTTACTTTCCCGATTTGCTTCAAGTGGATTAATACAGTTTTACCACTTACCCCGAAGCCTGCAGCTATCTCTGAAGTGCTTTGTGATGGATCCGCTTCCACAATAGCCTTTAATTCTTCATTTTCCACTTTGGTCTCCGGCCGTCCACGGGGTTGGTTCTGAAGGTCGAAATTTCCAGAACGAAAACGTTGAAACCAAAAACGTACCGTGCTTTCTTTTGCGACACCAGCGCCGTACACATCATTAATCCTTCGAGCTGTTTCTGCAGCACTGGTGCCACGGTAGAACTCGTACTCGTAAATATACCGATATTTCATGTTTTCCATTGTGCGGTAATAAGCGACGCCAAAGAATAAAATAATGAGGAAAAAACAAATGAATGACTATTTTCAAAACTCAAATGTACCAGCTAAATTAATTTATAAATTTAAATTTGGAATTCTTAACCAAAGAGGTCAGTACGACAAAATGCTAATTTCATATGTAAGGACCTAATATATCCTCTTATAAATATATCTTAAACCTCTGATATTACGACGGTTACAGGTAGATTAGGACGAGTAAGTGATAGTCCTAGTCAGTGGCGTAGCTAGGTGTGGGCGAAGTGGGCCCTCGCCCACGGCCTCGCGAGGCCCCTTTTAGTGCCCACAGATGACTAATTAATTTGATCTCTTTTACGATTTTTACAAATTTAAAAGCGTGTTTGTTTGGGGCCTCGCAAGAAGCTCCTCTTAAGTGCGACTGCGAAGCCGTTGTAACTACCTTCAAAGACCGCGACCTATAGATTGACGGAATACGAGACTTGTCAGGAATCAAATGCTATGATTAGGTATGTCGTGTCAAAGCATGTTTGGTGGGATAGATCTGGGTAGATCTTGGGAACGAAAGAAAAGGGGCGTCGCTGATGCGTCTTCGCCCAGGTCTATATTAGTCCCCGCTACGCCTCTGGTTCTAGTCCGCACACTTGTAGAATATTAAAATCAGCTACGCAATTAATAGCTTCCGACAGTGTTTTGCAGATAGCGCCGTGATCTTGCCTACGTACATTTTAAGTTGACAAAATCCATGCCAAACTTATTGTAAGAACACACACTCGCGCACAAATATGCATCTTAAATAATTAATAAACAACCAACAACATGTTTTTAGTGCATATGTGTGCATCTAGCAGTGGACTTTTACAGGCTGATATAGGTGTGTGCATGAGTGCGCGTAAAGAAGTCAAACAGAGTTTCGGCGTCACTTGAAATTAATGCAGTGTTCTGTCTATCTTTGTTGGTCTGAGCCTTGGTCGAAATATGACCGGCATAGTATTATTATTACATAGTTTTATTTATATTATAGATATAGACTATATAGATTATATGCTACTTACTTTGCTTGCAGTTTAGGTTTTTCGCTATCGAAATCACTTATACTACTACTTCGTGATGTTCTCCCGCGATGTGTATCAACAAAGTGTTGTTCTTTTTCTATACTGAAGGTAGGTAATTCTGAAACGGAATCTTGACTAGAATCCATAGAAAGAAGCTCTGACGGTTTACACTTTGACTTTAGGTCCTCATACGCTCGTAAGCTATCAGAAAGTCGCAATTGTAGTGTATCTCTTTCTTCTAATAATTGAGTCAGCTCCATTGTTAATTCCTCGCAACGCACATCTCTTTGATGTAACATGTACAAGGCTATATCTAACTCGGCTCTTGGCACTGCATCTAAAAGGTCTTTATTAAAAACAGTTTCTGTATCATCATTGTCTATGTCACGTTTTGTATCCGAGGAAAATGTTACATGTTTTTCAATTTTCCCACTTGTATATCGAATTATTTCCTGCATTTTAGATATTTCATCCTTCAGCGATACTATTTCTAGCTCTTGATTTTCTAAGACATCTTGCATTTCTGTAGATTTAGTCGCGTACTCTTGTAAAACTGCATTTAAGTCATTGATTTGTTTATTAAGATTAGTGCATTCTATTATTTTTGCATTTAAAGCATCTGTCAAACTGATTTTTTCTTCTTGTAGCTCTTTTTCTATTTTATCGTGTTCTTCTTTGTTTTCATGCATTTTTAACCTTATAACTGCTAATTCTGATTCCTTTTCAAACGTCAAATCTTCAATTTTCTTTTCGTATTCGAGCAGGTGTTTTCGTATATTTTCGAATTCTTCATTCCGTTCTGCTATTGCTGTTGAATACTCGTGTGTTTTTTGATACAATTCGCTCTCTTTTATATGAAGTTGTTTAGTCAATTCTTGTATTTTCGTCTCAAAACCAGTGCGCAGTTCATCAATTTGTCGATTTAAATTATCATTAACAGTTTTAGTTGCAGCTAATTCAGTTTGCAAGTTTTTGAAGGCGCTTTCTAACTCTGTCGTATTTATTTGGTTTCGGGTGGTTAGGTCTCGAATAGCCTTTTCATATTCTTCTTGTTGCACGAGTATTTTGTTTTCAAGAAGCAGTTTTTCATCCTCCGTCTCAGATCGATGCATATCCAACTGATGAATTACTTCAGCATATTTATTTTGAAGATTACTTAAATATTCTTCTTTCTCTTGAAGCTTGTTTTGCAGTGAATTTATTTGTTCGGTAGCAACTAGCTTATTTGTTTCATCTTGAGTGGATGATTGAACATTATCAAGTAAAAGTTCATACTTGGATTCAGCTGCACTGAGCTGATTTCGGAGTTCATTTTCGATTATTTGGAATTCGTTCTCCCTTTGTGCTAAATGTTGCTTCCATAATTCAGCTATTTCATAGCCCCGTTGATCGACAGCACTTGACATAGATGATCGTAATTCAGCAACGGTTGACAGCAATTGATCATTTTCAATGTTAAGGTTTTTCACTTTTGTATTTAACTCTTCTACTTGTTTAACGTAATCTTGAAGTTTCTCATTTAGCTCCGAATTTTCATTTTGTAAATAAAGAATTTTTTTATCAGCATCTTCTAAACAATTTTTCATTTTTAAACATTGGTCCTCCATAAAACTTACATTTTCCGTCATCGCAACATAATCGACTGTATTAACTGTATTTGAAATAAGTTCTTCTTTTAACAACAGTTCTGATTTCACAGTTTCAAGTTCTGAAGCTAGAGACTTAACAGTTTCATCAGCCTGAGTTTTCAAAACATTTATTGCATGACATTTCTGTTCTAAATCAGACATCTTAATGATCAATTCTTCTATCTTCATTTCATATTGCCTTTGATTTTCTTTGCTGTCATTTGACTGTTGTTCATTTTTGTTAAGACTTTCTTTATATTTAACTCCAAGATCCTTTAATTCACTAGTGAGATTAGCAATTTCATTCTTCAGAGATATATTGTTATCCTCGATTTCTAATACTTTTTTGTGGAGGATCTTGCAATTTTCACATACTGCCGATTTCTCCTGGATTTGCTTTTGTAACAGATTAACCAGGTTTGTGAGTTCATCACGTTTTTCTGTTAGTATCTTATTTTCTACATTTAGTTCATCAATTATTAACTGTAATTCATCATTTTCTTTCTCAAGTTTATTCATTTCTTCCAACTTGTCAAGTCCAGATGGCGAAATTTTAGGAACAGGAGATTCCTTAGAGTCTGTGCCCCATTGGAGTGAAGAAATTTTATCATTTGCTTGTTTAAAATTATATTTCCATAATTCTAATTCGTTGTCCATTTTTTCTTTCATTTCTGTCAATCGCTCATTAGCATTTTTAAATATATCGTTTTGTTTTTTAAGAGCGTCTTTTTCACGCTTTTCTTTTTCTAAATCAGTTTTTAGTTCATGTAGCTTTTTCTCCAAAGCTTCAAGATTGCATGACAGTTCATTTTCTATTGCTGTGTCAAGTATAGATTTTTCTGATAACTGTTTGGATAATTTAAGCTCACTTGAAAGCATATCGTTAGTAGCTTTTAGTTCCTTTAACTTTTTAAGAGCTTTAAATAACTTTGTGTTACATGTATCAAATTCGCCTTTTATTCTCTCATTTTCTTTCGTAAGTTGTACAATCTGTTCATTTAAGTCCGAATAGCTTGGTGTTAAATTTTCAGTTTCATCACCTCCAAAACCCCATCCCTCTTGGGAACTAAATGGGTCGTCTTCACTTAAATTCTCATCTTTTTTATAACAAATATAAGATTTTTTAGCTACAATTATTGGTTCATTCACTTCTTCATGAGACTGCACATTACTTGAGCTAGAAGATACAAGAGTACTTTCGGATACCTTTTTAGGCAAAGGCTCAACTTCGGCCAAAAACGGTTCAGGTACTATTTGAGATTGAAGGGTTGCTAACTCAAGATCACTTTGTTCATTTAGATGTTCAATTGTGGATGAGATAGTCATCCCCTCTGTTTTTGGGATATTCATTTCAAAAATGACCTTGCTTCTTTCCGTAATTTTTTTTATTTGCTTATCCTTTTGAAGTAATAAAGTTTGTAAATGTTCATTATTTTGAGTAACTGACTGTAGATTTTTTGTCATATTGTCTATTTGTAATGTGGCATCTGATAATTGAGATGATAATTCTGCCACTTTAGTTTCTAAATTAGAAATGAGCCCAATATTGTCGGTTTGCAATGTTTTTAATTTACTTTCAAGGTCCAAAATTTCTTGATTCCTTTTATTGACAACAGCATTAAGCTTATTTATTTCATTGATATATTGTTCAGTATAATCTTTAGCGATGTTTGAACTTCCGTTACTAGCTTTTTCTATCAAATTTTGGTTCTGTGCAGATAATTCTTCTAAATTAATATTAAGATTTTCAATATTATCGCGGTATTCTTGCAATTTATGTTCTAATTGGCTAACATACTCACAAATTTTTTCATATTTTTCACTTAACGCTTTCTTTTCTTTAATAGCATTTTCAATTTGCGTGTTAAATTCTGACTCTAGCTCTTCAATATCTACTTTTTTTTGTGCTAATAGTAAGTGATGCTCGGTCGTCAAACGTTTAAGATTAGCTTCCAAATCGTGAAGTTGATTTTGGTACATTGCCACCTCAGATTCAGCCGAATCAGCCTTGTTGGCTTTTATTTGTAAAGAGTTACATTGGATTTGCATATCAGAATATAAAGTTTTCAGTCGTTGATATTCTTCATTTATATGTTGAATTTTATATTGCAATTCTCGGTTTTCATTTTCAATTTCATGAAGTTGTTTTTCAACAACTCTATCGTGATCAATAAGAACTGCTAATCGATTTACAAGGTCATCCTCTTGATTCGTATATTCACTATAAGCTTTTTGTTTTTCTTGTAATTGAGTATCTAATTGATCTGCTTTACGTTCCAAAGAGTGGCGTCTATCTTCCATGATAGATATGCTTTCCTCTAAGCGGCAAATACGATGTTTATATTTGTCTATTTCAGCTTGTAGAGTTTCTACAAACAAATCTCGCTCTTGTACCTTAGCATCAAGTCCAAATTGAAGTTGGATAAGCTTTTGTTCGTACGCCTCAATTTGACTCGATAGTTCTGTTATGTGATGCTGTTTCTGAATTATATCTGTTTCTAAGCAAGTTATTTTTGTAAGAAGATTACTGTTATTCTTCTGTTCAATTTCATATTCAACTAATTTATTATTTAAGGCTTCAGTTTGATATCTAAGATTTTCATTATCTTCATGAGAACATATTAATTCTTTGTATGATGTATCTAATGAGAGATTTAATTTCGATATTTCTTCAAGAGCGTTTATATGTTTTTCACGTAGTAACTGATTTTCTGTTTTCAAATTGTTAACATCTTGAGATATTTGCTCATTGCATTGCTTTTGAATTTGAAGGTGATCTAATTCCTTTTCCAACTCTTTTATTATGTCGTGCAATTTTGGTATGATTGCAACTTCCAACATTAATTGCTCTAAATGTAAATTTTTAGTTTCAAGTTGTTTTTGTGTTTCATTATATTGCCCCTCTAATTCATTGTATAAAGAGGATTTTTTCTTAATGTTTATAGCGAATTTCTTTAATTTTTCCAATAATTCTTTATTTTTATTTTCTAGCCCCATTATTTGTTCATTAATATTATCTTTACTATCGGAAATAATATTCACCTTTTGATTTAGTTCATTACACTGTTTCTTTAGCTCTTCCACTTCTTTAGACTTTGCATCCACTTCATTACGTAGTTTTTCATTTTCTATTGATTCTTTTCTTAGCTGCAATTTGATTTCATGAATTTCTTCATCTCGTTCCTTTGCTTCAAGCATAACTGTCGATAGCTCTCCATCATATTTCTGCTGCTGTACCTGCAACTCTTTAATAGCCGTCTGTTTTTCTGCTATAATTTCTTGACACTGTTTTAACTCTAACTCCAAATCATTACACTTAATTTCTAAACCAGTTCTAACTGATAGCATTTGAACTTTTTCTTCTTCGAGAATTCTGAGTTTTTCCTCACATTCTCCCAATTCCTTTTGATAAATCATTATTTCTTTATTTAATGATTTTACTAATTCTGAATTATGATCTTTGGCTTTTTCCTCTTCCATGAGTTCAATAGTAGACTTTAATTTTTGTGTTATATCATTTAATTTAGTTATTTGGTTAATGTATTCAGCAGTTTCTTTGTCTTTTTGCTGTAAGCTATTTCCGTAATTAAACATTTGTTTCTCGTATTCAACAAGAAGGTTTTCAAGTTCGTGTATTCTGCTATCACGAGCATTCATTGCCATTGAACATTCTTGATGGAGTTTTTGCATTTCTTGTTGCAACATTTCATTTGCATGTTTGTATTGCTGATCAGATTCAAAATCTATTTTTGATGCTTCTATTTCCTTTTTTAATAGAGAATTCTCATCCACTAATTGTTTCACCTTGTTGTCAAGTGATGTTATATTTTGCACTAATTCTTTTTGTTTCTCTTGCTGTTCTTCGAGAGATAATATTTTCATTTGACAGTCTGCAATTTCTGCTTCTCGCTCTTTAATAGTAGTTTTTAATTTAAGAATATCTTTTGTTAATTGCTTAACAGATTTGGACCTGTTATTGCCTTTATCAGCAAATGATTTATCATCATGCGTTGCTTCTACACTTGTCACTTCTGTCGCTTCTTCCATAGTTAACGGTTTTTCAATTTGTACAGTTTCTTTGATCATCTCTATTCTTTCGCGTTTTAACAATTCTATTTGATTATTCAATTCACCGTTTAATGATTGTAGGATATTTCTTTCTTTACTTAGTACTTCAATATTGTTTGCCAAATTTACGCACTTTGCGTTTAATTCTTTTATTTCTTCTTGTAATTCGTTGTTTTCTGCACAAACTTTATTCAGTTTTTCCACTACTGCTTGCTTTTCTTGGGTTAATAATTCAATTCTTTTATTTAATTCAGCGCTTTGTTCAACTAACTCTGATATACTTTCTTCACCTGCTTCAGATTCTTTAAATATCTCAGTTTGATTGTCATCGTGTTTTGTTCCCATATTTTTGTTATATTCTTCAAGTTCTAGCTTCTCCTGAGTTGTTAATGATTCTACCATTTCAATAGATTCGGCAGAGCTAACCTTTTCCGTACTTAATTTCTCAAGTTTATCTGTTAACTCCATGTTTTCCTGTATGTAATTTTCTAATTTGTGCATTAAGTCATCCTTATCTTCTGCTAAAGCATTTATTGTTTTCAATGATTGCTCCTTATCTAATTTTAAATTTTCTATCACAATCTCCAATTCTTTTTTAGAGGTTACCAATTCATCAATTTGCTCTTCTAATTGTACAGACTTTATTTCTGAACAAACATGTTCATTTTGGAGCTGAGCCATATCTGCTAATTTATCTTCCATTTCATTATTTTTTTGTTGTAAGAGATGTAATTCTAAAAAAAAGAAAAAACGACATGAATAATATACAGGTACCAAAAATAAGTATTATCATTCAATGCCTTTAACAGCAATACCTTGAACTAGTTCAAATTTTTGTGTTTCTAATAAAGTTATGGATTTAAGCCTTGACTCTGCCAAATTCTCCATTTCCACCAATTTTTTGTAAACTTCTGATTCTGTCACTGTAATCGAGATGAAAATTTATATTATAAGACCAAGACATGTTTACTTACACAGCCATAGAATAAATAGTAATGGATTAGTGGTAAACTTTATTACAATTTAATTACACCCAGTATATTTTACAGATTCTAAAATTTAAAATAGATATTTTGAATTACTAAGTTAGATCTTTCATGGTTTGGAGGATTTCACAAAACTGCTCTTTGTGCAAAAAGAAAGTAATACTTTCAATGTTGCTGCCATCCATAAGTTTTATTCTTCACAAGCGACGAAGACGACAGGTATATGATCCATATACATAGCAAATCAATTTATTCAAATAAAATATTATAATTTTTTGTGTTCAAATAATTTTACAAAATATAAATACAAAAAAATTTAAATGTTATTCCAAAAAATAAATGAATTCAAAATCAAACATCATTCAAAATTTTAATAACTAACAAATAGTGATTAAATTACGATAAAGGAGTTGATTGACAAAGACTGATTTTATTGGGTTTGACTAAGGCTATTTTAATTTCCCGACTTTTCAAATACCATGATGTGAAAGTTAAATTGGCTGCTATCCGCTTTTTAATTAATAATTTTGATGTAATCAATTTAAAATGTTCTTGACTTTAGTGGTATTTCTAAATAGTTAAATTAAAACTTCATTCTCTATTTTCCCATCCTTAGGGATGAAATTTTTTTCTCCATATTTATAAGGACTAAGTATAACCCATTTAATAAAAAAAGAATTACAATTGACGAAGATATCGCGTAACATACATATAAAAAAGAAAGAACATACAGTCGAATTAGAACCTCCTTTTTTTTGAAGTCAGCTAATAAAACAATGATCATTAATAAATCAATAAATTACTATTATGACCCAAGTAGATTGGAGTGCCACCAATATAAATTTTTGAATTTAAAAAAAAATTGCTTGTTTACAATTGCCTTAAAATTAATGTTTTATGGTAATAAATTGAGTTTCTTTATATTAAAAAAGTAAAAACTACAGAGACAATACATACATTTACAAATATAATATACTGAATGATACTTACATCTACCGCTGTCATAATCAACAAGATGTAGCTGAAGGTTTCCCTTTTCTTCCTCCAACTCTGCAACCTTCTGTGACAACTGATGTAACTCCTCATTAAGCTTTACTATTTCAGCATTAGTATCTGACACTTTGCTAAAGTTATCAATAGTTTTTTGCATTTGTTTTAATTTAATTTTATAATTTGACTTAACTTTTACCATGCTTTTATTAGCTGTATCTATTTCTTCATTAAGTAAGTCGATTTGATTTTGCGCTGATTTTAATTTTTGTTGAAGGGTGTTGACATCGTCTATAATGTTTTCACTCTGTGATTCTACATGGGGTCTTCTGCTTTCTTCTGCAGAAATTTGAATAGGAAGTTCTTTTAAAATGTCTTGTGCTTCAGTACAAACACCAATGTGCACCTTATCAGCTGCAGAATTTTGGGTTTTTACTTTCATTTCTAGTTTATTAATGGTACTTAACTGCTCAACAATTTCTAATTTGAGCTTAGATATTAAGTCATCTTTTTGCGATATTAAATACTCTTTATCCAAAATATCTTTGTTGAGAGACTGCACTACCATTTCATGTTTAACTGTGTCACTCTTAACATTTGACTTTTCGGTTTCTGAATGCACTGGATCAATAGATAAGTTACTCCAGGGAGATTTAGTTTTGGATGCAGTACTTCTACCTCCTTTTCGAGTTGGATGAGGGCTTGCTTTTTTACTAGGAGAACTCAAAGATGATTTTTGCTCAAGATTCATAGCAGCAAGTTGAATCTCCAATTCTTTATTAGTTTGTCTCATTTGACAGTTTATCTGCTCCAATAATTCAATCTTTTTTGTTAGCTCCATCATGTTAGTGATTTCACGAGTACCTTTTTCCTCATCACCATCTTTATCAGCTCCCTGATCAGCAGATAATTCTTGTACACTTTTGTGCGTTATGGTCTCTATTTGTTCTTGTAACTGCAGTATTTCTTTATTTTTGGATTCTAATTCTTCTGCCAATTTTGAATGTGCAACACTGATCTCAAAACGTGAATTTTCCAATATTAAGTTAGCTTCTTCAAGACTTTTAATTTTTTCCTCCTTTTCATCAATTTCTTCAAGTAATTTTTGTTTTTCAGCTTTCCACTCACTCTCCATTGCTATAAAGTTTGATTGCATTTTCGTCATTTGCTGTCGAGTATCTTCAAGCAAATCAAGGTTGTCCTTTTCTGAAAAAATATAAATAATATATATATATAAATTAATTAGTTTGTTTTTGACAAAGGCTTGAAGGGAGAGACTTACCTTTTTTACTTAAGCTATCTGATATTAATGTAGTAGCTTTGTTTTTAGCTTCAATTATCTGGTCCTTTTCATTAATTTTCTCTTGTAAATCTAATATTGTTGTTTCCATTGCCTTCATTTTTACTTGCAATACACTTAACATGTTATCTTTCTCTTTAATTCTGTTTATTAAATTAGTGAAATCTGTAGTGTCAGTTTCCTGCAAAATGTTAAGTTTCTCATTTAACAGAATAGATAGTTAAGAAACATCCACCTTCATTAATTCTTTAATTTGCAAACAGATGCAGGCGGTTTAATTATATAAATACCAGACATCATTCACCAGAGATACCCGTTTTCTGTCATTTTTCAGAAACTAATTAATTTCCAACTCCTTTCACAGTCATATTGTACGATTACCCATTGCACAAAATGCAACCAAATGATTATTAAAATTAGCGTTAAATTAAAATTGACAGTAAGTTGAAACTGAGCACCCTATAATAAACTCAAATGAAATAAAGCTGTCACCATAACAAACAAACTACTCACTATCACCAGTGACAAATAAGTAAATAGAGGTTGATCTTTCAGGGTAAATCTACATCCTATTCCTATACCATAAAAATGCAAAGAAATGTGAAAGCACGATGAATTTCTTTATATACTTGAAACAAATTATTTACCTTTTTCACGTCTTGCATGGAAGTATCTGCTACTGACTCTGTCTTAATAGGTGTAGATTTTTTAATGGGCCTTTTACTGATTTCCTTATATTGTTTTATCCTTTCCATTAACAGTTCTTTTTGTTTCAATGTGTTTGCCAAACTTTCACTTATACCAGGAACTGCAAAATTTAGTCAATAAAATATTATATTATAATAATAATTTATTTCTTCCTCATCAGCCCATAAAAGTTAACTACTGGACATGGGCCTTTCCCATAGGAGAAAAATTTATTTTTAAATTGTTTTATGGTGACCGCCAGTTCAGAAAATATCACATTTAATGCATTATGTTATATATAAACAGGTATGCACTCATCTACCTGCCTTGCATGGTAAGTATGGGCAAATCTTCTACCAGCAGTAGTCTTGATGTGATTTATTTAAGACAACAACTAATAGTAATGCATAATATATTATACATACATCATAGTGGAGTGGAAATTTGAAATAGCATAGTGGTAAAAAGCTGCTTACGAGTAAGAGAATGAAGTATGTTAAATATCTTTTATGTGTTATAATTGTTTGAGGTGCCCCAGCATGAAGGAATTTTGAAAAAAAAAAGTATAATTTCGTTCATTTTTACAGCCTTGTTCAGATATACATATATAGCCCCTGATGATTTATTGGAATAGTATTTTGTATGTTGTTTGAAGTCTATATTGTTAAGTAATAATTAAAAAAGTATTAAAATTGGAATTTTATGGTGCCCCAAAACCTTTAACACCAAAAAAAAACCACGAACTTGCAATAAGAATGCAATTAATATGGTTGAAAAAAATGTTACAAAATTGCTATTACAAAACCAATAAATATGAATGCTTTACTAAAATGCTATTAAATGCTTGAGAACCATGTGGCTCAGGGGATAAGCCCTCGCGAAAATTTCATAGTACACAAGCAACCCGGGTTCAATCCCTGATGGCATCAATAATCATTTTAATTTAAGTGCTGCTTTACCACATGCGAAATGCGGTGAAAGAAAACATTGTGAGGAAACCTACATTTCTGGGGATTAAAAATAATTTGATAACATTAGAAGTCCGCCAATACACATTGTAGCAGTGCAGCGTACTAATTGCTCCATAACCATCTCAAAAATGAAAGGAGGTCTGAGCTCAGCTTGCTGTGGGACGTATATAAGTGGCAACTTTACTTTTTTTTACTAAAATGCTTACTGTTTAAAGCATCTTGAACAGACAAATTTGTAGAAGTTTCAGTTGTAGCAGAATATCCCGTTCTTTCACTCATGGTGGATGCCATTTCAGAAGCAGTATCTGTGACATCATCATCTGCAATAAATATATTAAAAATGATGTTAAAACCTTTTGTCATCATATAGCAGGAAGGATTTGTTGAAATTACATAGGAGATATCAAGGCGCTCTAAGACGAACGGCACTCAGCTTATTGAATTTCTTTTTCATCAATAGCAACAAAGTAAGCACGGAATCGGCAGTTTTTTGTCAAAATCAAAGCAAAAATATGCACACTGCGACATCAGTCGACGACTTGGCGACATCGTTACTGGCACTAAGCGTCCACACTGCCAGTAACTTCGCCAACAGTGTTGTTCGCATAAGAGTGCACTAATAGATAAAACCAAGGTATAAGACGTCTGACTCTGCAATCGTAAGTAAAGCGTAGTGATTCAATGAATTTGCGTCTAGAAAAAAGTTGATTACATTTTCATAGTTTCATTACGCATTTATTTTTTCCACTCGTAAAGTTTGGTCAAATAAAGTATAGTAAAATTTGGTCATACCTATTATGTTTTGCAGTTATCAAGTTTTTGTTATTCATATAATATTGATGTTTTACAAATAAGTGGTTAATTAATTGAAACATAATTTAAGATGCAAAATTTAAAATAGATATTGATTTTCAAACATTTACGTAGTTAACATTTATTATAGTTTTTGAAATTATCTCTACATCATTGAATTATGTGATTAAAATATGTGAAAATAAAAATTTTAAGTCCTTTTTGTAGAGAAAATATTACCTACTCAGAAAAGTTATATAATCGAAATTATTATAAGTAAGATAGAAAAAGTAAATATAAGATAACGTGATCTTTAAGTGTATTTATGAAAAAAAATATTATGAAATGTATTAATTATGTTATATTATATTACACACACATATATGAAAATAAAATATTTATTATTATGAAATGTATTGTGTTATTTTAGGCACATAACATACGAAAAGAAAATTATTATTATGAAATGTATTAATTATGTTATTTTACACACATTATTGGATGTGCATAAATCAGCATACCAAAAGGTCTTCCCAAAAGTTCTGCCGTTGCTTTCCTATGCTCCTTAATACGCTTGGATACAAGCGCAGCATTTTCAAGACACTTTTGGGCTCGTTCAAACTTAATCTGCCGTTCTGATGATGTAGAATGCTAAAAATGTAAAATCAATATTAGTCAATTTTATTTTTAATTATACTACAGATGTATGAACGATGGTATGAACTTTTTCCTAAAGCAAATATGGAACATGACTTTGATTCCTGCATGTAATAAATTTGCAACATTACTTAGAATACTTAAATTCAAACGAGCCATGTCAAACAAGCATACGGCTCAACATTATTCATTAACAGGTACATAATTTATTAAGTTTCTTTTAATTATTATACTTTTTATTTGACCAATTTTTATTTACATAATGTGTGTTGTGTCTATTAGTGTCTGTATCTGTTTTCAATCAGTGTCACGGACAGCCCTCTGTGTGTAGAGCCTGCAAGGAATGCGACGAGACGGCCACTCACGTTTTATTGGAGTGCTCCGCATTCGCTTACTACAGGGCTAAGATCTCGGCACACCGTGGTCGCTCCCCGAGATCTTTGGCGACATCAAAAAGTTGTTGGGATTTTTGAGGGGCGTGGGTCTAATAGCATCAATTCCTGCCCACAAGCAAAATACGCGCTTAGTTGTGGATCTACGGAAACCAGCTCATATAACATCAACACTAACTAGTCTACTAATATATAAAATTAGGATTAGTAAGATTAGTGTATAAGTTTTTTATATGGCTTCGATTTGGGTGAATGTCTGGTATATATGTGGCCTGCCCATTTCCATTTAAGTTTTAGAGCATGTTCATGTGCATCCACGAGTTTTGATTTGCTTTGTATGTCATGGTTTTTTTCTTCTCAGCTTTAGGATGTTTCTTTCCATTCCATATTAGCAGGACAGAATTTATTAGAAAATACCTATGTTTTGCCTTGCATATGTTAAGCCAGGGAGGATACAAGAATCCATAATAATTTTCTTTAATTCCAGACTACAATTTCCTTTCAAGATTTCGTTTTGTGCTTAGTACCTTTCCATGTTATATTTATTCTTCTATTGATTTCATTTAATTTGATTTGTTTGTGTCACAAGACTAATATACATATTCTATCAGTTTTCCTTCTATTTTAATTGGCTTATGGAGACCTTTGGACATTATTTAGGTTGGGATGACAGTCATTTGTAGTCTTACTCTTCGACTTCCTTTATCAATTATTTGAAGTTTTCTTTCCAGGTCTGAAGGCGTTTCACTTAAAAGAACCATATCATCAGCAAATCTCAGATATGTTTGCTATTAAATAATTCCCATAAGCCTTTATTTCTCCGATCTAGAATTTTGAAGATGTCTTTGAGAACTGCTGTCTTCGATAATAGCAGATTTCTTTGTCATACCCCTCTCTCTATGGTAAACTCTTCTTTCGACTTATTTTTGGGGTTTTGATTAGCAGCATCTAAGCATCCTGTCGTCGGATGGAAATTTTATTTAGTTAAGTACATCAAAATTAGTTACTGATTTTGGGATGTTAGTCTATTTCATTTCTTGTTTTTCAATCAGATAGTAGGTGGACCTATGCATGTCTACCAACCAGCCGCGGATCTTCAATTTTTTTTAATGCGGGACAAAAACTGAAAAATGCCGCCCCCGCCCACATATATTTATTTTACCTTTATCATCTTTATAATTTCAGCTATCACATGTCCACTAATTGATTGACATTTAAACATAGGCCTTCCGGAAATAATGCATAAATCGCTGTTCTTTCTGTGTTAAGCCTATTTACAGATATATAGACATGAACGTGTAGGATATATATTTTATACACAGCACAGGATAGGATTTGAAATAAAAATATGTATAACTAGCTGTTCCCCGCGACTTCGCCCGCGTGGAATTTATTGCGATTGGATTTTATGGGTTTTAATTTTTTTGCGCGAAACCCTAATTCCTTTTCTAAAATACAAGTAGCCTAAGTTACTCCTTATAACATTAGCTATCTTCCAGTGAGTCCCGTCAAAATCGGTCCAGCCGTTTCGGAGATTAGTCGGAACAAAATGACAGACAGACAGACAGACAAAAAAAATTGTGTTTTTGTTATAAGTACCGTATATACTTTCATATGCATTTAGTTAAAAGCTGTTATTTTGACATTACAAACAGACACTCCAATTTTATTTATTTGTTTAAATAAAAATAAAAATCAAATATATTATTGCATTTGTGAATTGAAAATACAATTTTACTCTTCGAGCTTTTTATTCAGCAAATAAATCTATGGCCTTGTCATAATTTAACTCGTGTGCAATTCGATTTTCTATCGCTAAGATTGCAAGACTCGATAAGCGATCCTGGCTAATAAAAAAGATCGCAAATAATATTTAATTAGTTTTAGTTTGCTAAAACTTCGCTCACAGCTTGCGGATGTAGTAAATTCGCAGGGCAATACAAATATTAGGAAAAAACCATCCTGCAAATCATGCACATAGATCTGTTGCAAGAGATACAAACCGTTAGCCTTTTCTATATCACCAAATAAAAGCGGAGCTTGCTCTTTAAAAACGAAGAGTTCCTGGCAGAATTCAACGGCGCTTAAATCTCGCTCGTATTTTCGAGCCAGATCTGCTCCATACTTTTGCAGTTCTTCAATTAACATTTTCAAAATACGATTCGATCAAATACCATCATTATTTCTTTAGAAAATAGTTGAACAGGAGTGTTTGTAATTCGTCTTCACACATCTCATCAAAATGTTTTTTTTACGTTTCGAAATTCATTTGTTTTGCAAAATAGGATCAACACCACTTTTATCAGTAGCTTCTCCGCCTCTTTTATCCAATATTCCATTGGATTTTGTCTCATTTTTTGCAAAGTTTTGAGCAGACCATCCATTAGTGCGACGGACAAGGATAATATCTTCTTTCTGAATTTCTATATTCACTCGATTGATTTCGCGGAGAATATTCGCCCAAATAGTTAAATTTAAAATAAATTAAAGAAAAATTATAGCAATTAAGAGATGACCTGCCTCGTACTTTGCTTCTGGAGCATGAGAAGATTGCTTAACTTCTTCTAAGGCTTCCGCTATTTCTGGCAAATTATTTAATAGGGCATTCACAGCAACATGTTTAGCCGACCATCTCGTCTAATTCCTTTTTAATTTGTTTTAAAGTATTTTTTCATAATGTCCCACCTAGTAATGGAGCCAACAAAAAAGCAATATACTTTTTGAATCAGTGCAAATAGGTTAATAGCTTCCAGGCATGATGAGGCAGAATGAACACCTACAAGATTTAAGGAGTAAGCCAAGCACGGTACGAACTCGGCCAGCTCATTCCTTTCTGCAATCCTGGCTTGTACTCCTTTATGGATGCCGGCCATATTGGACCCATTATCATAAGATTGGCCACGACATTGTACAATATCTAAATCATCAACTGCCAATTTTTCTAAAATCTGTTGACAAATGTCCTCTCCTGCTTTTCCAGCAACTTCTATGAAATCAATGAAACTTTCTTTTATTTCACACACATCGCCAGTTCTTTTTACATATCGAATTACCTGGCTCATTTATTCTGTAAGGGATACATCTGGAGTACAGTCGAACATTATCGTGTAGTATTTGGCGTCTTTGATGTCATTTAAAATGCTATTTCTAACTGTTTTTGCCATTATGTCTATTATTTCATTCTGTATTGTCTTTGATAAATATGATACTTGTCCCTTTTTAAGTGTTCTAATTGAAACTTAACGAGTTGAATTATGTTTGGCGAGCAGGGAAATTAAGTTCAAGAAGTTACCTTGACTAGGCTGAGGACATTGTGTGATGAGATCGCTAGGAGTTTCGTGGGACCCGCGAAAAGAAAGGCAGTTTGTGGATAGATGCAATACAGCATGCATAACAATACGCAGGATCTGTGTTGTTTCTCTGAGTGAATTACTCTCTCAATGTCTTGATCGATACCTTGGCATTATTTCATTTGTTGTACCCGTGTTTTCCACTTGATCATACACTCTTTGTGCATTTGAGTTGCCTCGTGTTCAGTTAATCTCTCTGAAACTTTTTTCCACCCTGTAGAACACAATGCAGATGTGGCGGTAGAAGACGGTTTCTGGTAAATCTTGCAGCACGCACAAAAAAATTGCATTTTTTGTCTTAGAATATATAAGCCAAGATCTTTTAACCCTTTCGCAATTAGGGGGCGTTCAAGTATTACGTAACGCAATTTTGACCTTCCTCCCCATGTAACGCACCCTAACGTTTTATGCACCCCCGTAAGCGTTACGTAACACCAAAGTGATCATTTTTACCTAAAAGTCACAATTATGTCGCGCAAAGTATCGGAAAGTCGCTAAAATACCTTTGTTATTGTTTTAATCGCGTGATTTCTAACTCGCAATATATGCGTATCATCATTATCATCATTACAGCCCTTCATAAGTCCACCGCTGAACATAGGCCTCCCCCAAGGAATGCCACAAAGCACGGTCCTGAGCCACTTGCATCCATCGACTTCCTGCATGTCTTACCAGGTTGTCACTCCATCTAGTGAGGGGACGCCCTACACTTCGTCCGCCGGTACGAGGCCGCCACTCGAGAACCTTTTTTCCCATCGGTTGTCGGTTCTTCGATTTATATGGCCGGCCCATTGCCACTTCAGCTTACTAATACGTTGGGCTATGTCGGTCACTCTGGTTCTACTGCGGATATCCTCATTTCTAAGTTTATCACGCAGAGAAACTCCGAGCATAGCCCTCTCCATAGCTCGCTGAGCGACCTTGAGCTTCCACATCCGGCCAGCAGTGAAGGACCACGTCTCAGTTCCATAGGTCATCACTGGCAACACGCACTGGTTGTACAGTCTCGTTTTCAAGTATACACCTGACGAGAAGATGTGCCGTAATTTCCCGAACACTGTCCAGCCGAGTTGAATCCGTCGATTGACCTCTCGTTCGAAGTTGGACTTACCTAGGCGGACTATTTGTCCCAAGTAAACATACTCGTCACCAACTTGGAGCTTAGTGCTCCCAAAAAACTACCGGCATAGGTGTGACATGGACGTTATACATGATCTTTGTTTTGTCCATGTTCATCTTAAGACCTATCCGTTGGGAGACACTATTGAGGTCATTGAGCATAGTGCTTAGGTTCTCCAGCGATTCTGCCATAAGGACTATATCGTCGGCAAATCAAAGGTGAGTGATGTACTCGACGTTAATGTTAATACCGTATCCTTTCCAGTCCAGAAGCTTGAAAACGTCTTCCAATGCAGCGGTGAAGAGTTTCGGGGATATAACGTCACCCTGTCTTACACCTCTCTGCAGTTGGATAGGTTTCGTACTCTGGTTCTCTACTCGGATAGCCATCGCAGCCCTACTGTACAAACACTTCAGCACTTCGATATACCGACAGTCAACTTGGCACCGCTGAAGGGATTACAGCACCGCCCAAACTTCGACGGAATCAAAGGCTTTCTCATAGTCCACATACGCCAGACATAGTGGCGAATTGTACTCCTCGGACTTCTGTACAATTTGCCGAAGGGTATGTATGTGGTCTATGGTGCTAAAGCCTTTTCGGAAACCGGCGTGTTCGGGAGGCTGGAAGTCGTCGAGTCTGCATGCGAGACGATTCGTAATGACTCTCGAAAACAGCACGTAGACGCGGCTCAGAAGGGAAATCGGTCTGTAGTTCTTCAAGAGAGCGTTGTCGCCTTTCTTGAAGAACAAGACCACCGCACTTCTGCTCCACGCCTCGGGTGTAATGCCACCATGGAAGACGAAATTAAAGAGCTTCTGAAGGACTTTAAGTACCTGTTTTCCACCCGCTTTCAGAAGCTCCGCTGTAATTCCATCCTCGCCTGGGGCCTTGCCGTTTTTAAGGTGCTGGAGAGCCATTCTAATCTCGCTCAGACTGACGTCCGGGATATCATCGGAATAGTGTCGGATAAGACTTGCTCTTGGATCGTTACTCACACTTGCGTGTGGCTCCAACGATGATGTGTACAGCTGCCCATAGAACCTCTCAATCTCACTCAAAATCTCAGGTGTCCGGAAACGACGCTGCCACACTCGGTCTTCAACTTCGACAGTTGGCTCTTTCTGGCAGACAGATCTCTAGCAAAGACTTTGGAGCCCTGGTTCCGCTCGATCGCTTCTTCAATACGAGCAGTATTAAAGTTGCGTAAGTCCCGCCGCATGCATTTGGAGATCTGTCTGTTCAGTTGCCTGTATGCTGTCAAATCTACTGAAGACTGCAGCTTCATTTCCCGTCTAACAGCCATGAGATTAAGAGTGTGATCGGAGAGTTTTGTGTTCTTCTGCGGCGGGTCTTGCAAAATTTAGCTCCGACCGCATGGACAGTTTCCACGAGCTTGTCATTCATATCGTCCACTGCATTGCAATCTTCTAGGCACTGAAAACGGTTTTGTAGCTCGAGCTGAAAGGTTTCGGGACTTTGGATTAGAGCACGAGGGGGACGGAGCGTTGACTTCATTAGACGTGACCTCTCCTACTTAACGTTTAGGTTCAGTGTGCCTCTCACCATTCGGTGATCGCTGCCGGTTTTCACCCTCGCGATCACTGAGACATCACTAAACAGTTGTCGTCTGGTCGTCTTAATGAAGTCAATCTTATTTTTTGTTGAACCGTCGGGGCTCGAACAGGTCCACTTCCTGTGGGGCCGCTTCTGGAAGAAAAAGTTCATCATAAAGAGTCCCTCTTTTTCCATGAAGTCGGCCAGCTGCTGGCCCCTTGGGTTCCGTTGCCCTATTCCAAATTTCCCTACCTTCAGCTGACCGTTTTCTCTTGTGCCTAGTTTTGCGTTGAAGTCTCCCATTAACACCGTATAGTGGGTTTGGAGGAATGCATGGCTTTAGATATATCCTCATACATTTCCTCCACCTTCTCATCGGGATGTGCCGAAGTTGGTGCGTAAACCTGTATGACCTTCAGCGAATACCGTTTGGTGATTCTGAGTATAAGGTACGCAACCCTCGTCGACACACTCTCAATCTTTACAACGTTGTTAACGAGAGACTTGTGGACGATAAATCCGACACCTTGGGACAGATGGTGGCCCTCCCGGTGATAGAACAAGTTGCCGGATTCGAGGATTACTGTGTCTTCCCCCTCTCTTCGGACCTCGGATAATCCAATATCCAACTTGTCTATCTCTTCTTCCAGCTCCAGGATCTTCTCGTCAGTCCTCAGGGTGCGTGCGTTATATGTTGCCAGGTCGAGTCGTCTTAGGTGGCAACCGAACCTCCACCGTATATTCTTAGCACCACCTGCCCCGCCGTTAGCATGGTCGCCACCGTAGCCAGGAATAGCGGGGCCGCCGAGGACTGGGAGCCGTCTATTCGCAACTTTAATAGGCCAAAACAGCTGATGATGCAAATCTCCCTCTTTTGAGGACATTACAGTATGAACTCACTTTAACAACACCGACTACAACAATGTGCTTCTGCGTAAGTAAACACTAACGAATACTGACAAGTGACAACGAAAACAAAATAAAAATGACGTACAATACAGTCGAGGGATTCCCGGCAAAACATAGATTTTAATTCCCCAGTTTTTTTATATAAATAAAAAAAACAATGTTACGTAACGCGTTATTCGAACCCCTGCCCCTGTAATGCATCGTAACATTTTAGAAGACCCCCCCCCAAATTGTGTTACGTAATACTTGAACGCCCCCTTAGCCAACGTCCTGTACCACATAGAAGATGTTAAATGTCTGTCATTGCATTCAGTAGATCTAAATTCAATGTTTTCGGGGTGTTTTTCTGCTAATAATACAGCATGATTGCTAAAGAAAGACCGTTGTTGGTCAGTCATTTTTCCACCCCTGGCCAATTGCCTGGGTCCATCAAATCAAATCCGGTTTTTTGCAGTTCATCCGAATCCAAGTGCGGGGATTTAGATCCTTCGTATTCTGGCTTTGTTTCTTAAAGTTGTTCTGGTAGCTCTTCGCACATCGATGAAGATGGTGAAGTTTGCACTGTGAAATCAGACTGAAAAATCTTGATCCATTTGATCAGACTAAGTGCGAGAAACATACTCTAACTGAATATCAACTTTGGAAGTTGCAGCAGATACTGACGGGTCACCCCCTCTGCGAAGCCAATTTTTCATATTATCTGCACATTGTTTTCCCTGCAACTCTTTATATTTAGCTTTTTTCCTATATTCCGCTACCGATAGCTTTTTTCTTGGCGCGCAGTTTAAATAACGACGAATTGATGACGTAACTGATTGCACGTATTACATTGAATTTAAAAAATAAATATATGATAAAATACTTACCTGGAAAGGTGATCGATTTTAGTAAATAATAAACATAAACAAACAATACACATGTTTAAAACAAAACACTGTCGTGGAGAGAGATCAACGAGGGAGTTTTCGAATATAGCTTCATCCCTTTCGCACGCACGGTAACCAGACGCGTGCTGTCGCGATCTGCGATCAAGAATCGCAGATTTTGAACTATGCCTACACGCCTCGTGAATAATAATGTTCGTGCAGCGCGTCTCACTCCGCGCTCTCGCTGCGCCCGGTCACATGGTCCATGTGCTGTACCCCTGGGTATCGGTCGAGTTGATATGGCCGCAGTAAAACAAGAGTGAAATTTCTGTACTTGTACTATTATTTATTCTCTGGGCAAAGTTAAGTAAATTCATCTGTAAAGTGTGAATTTGGCCACCCTCTAAACTTGCCGCCCGGGGCATAGATGGAAAATTATAAAAGAAGTAATAGGTGGCTAGCCCACTACCTAATCACAAACCCAATATCCCATTAGTCGCATTTAACAACATGCTGTGCAAATACAAAGTTGACTCATTGTTTTTTGTAGGAAGGTCTACATAAACATGGAAGCTGTAAGTCCCAAAAAAACATGGGACCTAATGTGTTGTATTTGTATAAATATAAGAAATCAATATACTGACAAATTCCTATTGGTGCTGGAGGATTCAAACTTGGTTTGCAGAAATAAAATTATATTATATAATATATTATAGCAAGAGCTTATAACCTGAGCTGCTATGACTTCAAAATATACATAATAAAAATTGTATGTATGATAGAAATAATCTTATGCTGCATTCCAATATAAGTGATATAATTTTGTGTAATTGTTTCGAAATATCATTTTTATTTATTACTCTATATCTATATTTCTACACCTATGTAAGATTTCACCACTCCATGGATTGACTGGTAGAGAATGCCTCATGACATTAAGTCCGTCCTTTGTATTCTTTTGTAATAGGGAATGCAATAAAGAATGAATTAATATTATGATAACTTGATGTACATTAATGTTGTAAAAAAATGCTTATATGTTAAATAACATTCAATTAAACAGTATTTATTAGCATAATTTAAGGCTGAACTAAAGAATCTCAATTTCAAAAAGCAAAATTACTCTTTTTACTTCTTCATTTCATTTAATCAAAGGTAGTCAACAACAGCTACACTAAATAAAGTTACTAAATTAAGAAATAGCACGGGCTATTCCCACTGGTCCCAAATGAATGATGATGACGATAAACAAATATACTTAACCAAATATTACTCTATAGATAAATTAAGGAAATGCTTCATTCCTTGGCTTTTACCTTATTATTTTTAACACTTCCAACAACACTGGACACTTCACTTGACGTTACTGCTAAATTGAAATCAGGGGCATCCATTGCATCCTTTTCGGGATGATTATCGACGTTTTTACAGTCAGACATGTCTTTTCAATAGCAAGGTACATTAATAAATTTAATTTTCTGCTCACGACAATAATTATTGACAAATTATCTAAATACAAATGAAAAATACGTGGAACAAGAGAACGTAAACAAAATATTTTGCCACCACCTGGCACCATCACTTGATTCACTTCTCGATTGCAATTGACATTTCCATTTTTACCACGTCAATCACAATTTTTTTTCTTTAGTAGTGAACACGTACGGTTATATTTTCGCCAGTGTCAAATAATAAGAAATTATCCATATTAATATCGTAATATGTAATTGTTCACTAACTTCGTCACAATATGTTGATGCGTGTTATTGGGTAGTTTTTGGAAGTTCTCAACGATAGCCTAAGCCAGCTGACAGTCGACGACGATAGCATCTCAAGTTCATAAAAGCGTAAAAAATAACTTGGTGTTGGTTGTTTTACTTGTGTTAACATAATAGCACTTCTTTCGAAGTTTCCACCAAAATTTCACAAGCGCAGACATTTTACACACTAAATCGCATAACCTTTGCGTATCAAAATACTATTTTATTCACTGCATAAACTTTTTGGCGGGAATTCCCGCCATTTGAAAGGGCTCAAGTAGACTAAGGTGAATGAGTAAATATGTCATGATTTTAAGAAGAAGTAACTAGTTTAAATACCTTCAGATTTATTGTGGTTTGTAGCTTATTACCAGATTGTGTAATACAGGGTGGCGCAGTAGAACGCATTTATTAAGTATAGGCTAAAAAAATAAATACAAAAGGTATAGTTGAAATAAAATATAAGATGATGAGGTAATTAAATGTAGTTTATTTTTAAAATAACATCATCTAAATGACGGCCTCTCGAAGAAGGCACTCCTCTAAACGCGAACGCAGATTTGTGAAAACTCTTGTCAATAAATCTGGGGTGATAGCTGCCATTTCCCACGGATTTTTTCCTTTAGCTGACTGATGTTCCTCGGATTGTTCATGTAGACTTTATGTTTGAGGTATCCCCACAAAAAGTCAGGAGGCGTCAAGTCAGGGCTACGTGGGGCCAAGGATATCACCTCTTTGGAAATTATTCTTGCAGGAAACATCTGTCTCACAACCGCCATAGAGTCATTTGATGTGTGACAGGTCGCTCCGTCTTGTTGGAACCAAGTCCTCGTATTCGCTATTCTCGATCTCGCAAGTTCTGAGTCAAATATTCCTCTAACATCGCAACATAGCGGTCGGTGTTAACGGTGATGTTTCGTCCTCGTGAATCTTCAAAGAAGAAAGGGCCAATAATTCCTTTGCTTGAGATTGCTGCCCATACCGTTACTTTAGGACTATGCAGTGGTTTTGATGTTTCATTTTGGATTCTCGTCGTTCCAATAGCGACAATTTTGTCGGTTTACGAACCCATTTAAATGAAAATGAGCCTCGTCAGAAAAAGGATGTTGTCAAAAGAGGAAAATCGACTAAGCATTTCTTCTGCAATGCCAACCTTGCTCGAAGTCGGCCTCTTTTAATTCCTGTGTTAACTGGAGCTTATAAGGATGCAGTTTAAGATCCAACTTCAAAATTCGCTGTAAACTTCGTCGCGACAAGTTTAAAGCCGCCGATCGCTTCCGAGTAGACACTTGCGGATTTTTTCCTACTGACTCCTTCACCCTCTCAATATTGTCTGTGGTCCTAGACGTTCTTGGACGACCTTTGCTGGTGGTTTAAACGTGGAACCGGTGTCTTCAAAACGCTTTATCCATATTTTAATTAAATTAGCACTCGGAGCTTCATTAGTGTGTGTTAATCCATATTCAGAACAATACATTCGCCTTGTAGAAATGTATGAACGACCGTTCTCGTAAAACGTGCGAACACAAAAAGCGCGACGCTTCCCGTCGAAGTGACTCATGGTTACTAAAACTTCACGAGTGTCACTATCCAACCACGCTAGGCTCCCCCCGCCCGCGCACACTTTACCCCGCGAAAAAAGAAGACGCAATATGCACGTTCTATTGCGCCACCCTGTAGTAAAACAGTATTATTACTCAATTAATTTATTATGTTTTCAGGCTATTAAAAAACTAGCAAAACTCCCAAGTAGGTACAAAATTAGACATCGGCCATATATTTTACAGGCAATAAAAACCGGAAAAAGCATAACCAACTACAACCAGAGGACAAAAATATCTGCGTACTTAAAGAAAACCTACAAGCACCATTAACACCAATTCCTATAAATAACCAACTTACCTGCACTCGGTATTTAGAATTCAATGATTTTTGACTGGAAGTAAGATTTTTAGATTTAGTAAATGAAACAATGTTGTACTCAATGATTTATTACACGAATACTAGACATTTAATAAAACATATTTTTCGGATTTTATTTTGTTTAATTTAAATTATTTTAATTCGTGACGTTTGGGTGCTTCAACTTTATTTTAGAATGTAACATGTAGCGTGCTCAATTAGATAAACATAGAAAGTTAGACCATCCTAACTATTTCCGTTACTGAAAACCGATAAGCATTATCTGATCATCATAAGACCTTCAGAATGTGCCCATGCCCACGGATTTTACTGGGCGCACCGTAATCCGCTGGCTTCAGTTCATTTGCATCACACCAAACTGACCGTGAGTGCGCGTGCTTTTTTTTTATAGTAGAGGGGGCAAACGAGCATGCGGCTCACCTGATGGTAAGTGTCTACCGCCGCCCATGAACAACCGCAACACCAGAGGAATTGCAGATGCGTTGCCGGCCTTTTAGAAAGGAGTAGGCTCTTTTCTTGAAGGTCCCTAAATCGTATCGGTCCGGAAAAATCGCTGGTGGTAATCGATTCCACAAGGAAGTTGTGCGAGGAAGAAAACTTCTTCTAAATCGCACAGTGGTGGACCGCCAATCATCCAGGTGGTATGGATGGTATCGCGAGTTTTGTCGCGATGTGCGATGGTGAAATTGAGCGGCTGGAAATAGTCCGAACAATTCCTCAGAGCACTCCCGTGGTAGATGCGATAAAATACGCAAAGAGATGCAACATCTCTACGCAGTGCCAGTGAGTCAAGCCGATCGGAAAGAACTCGGTCGTCGACGATTCGAACCGCTCTGCGCTGGATGCGGTCAAGTGGAAGGAGCTGGCACTGGGGAGCCCTGCCCAGAGATGGGAACAGTATTCCATGGGGCCGAACCTGCGCCTTGTAAAGTTGCAAGCGGTGTACCGGCATGAAATACTGTCCTGCTCTGCTGAGCACGCCAAGCTTCTTAGAGGCCAATTTGGCCTTTTCTTCCAAATGACTACGAAACTGCACATCACTCGATATGTCGACACCGAAGATTCCAATACTGGCTGAAGCAACAAAAGGAGTGCCTTGAAACTGAGGAGATACGACAAACGGGTTCTTTTAGCGGTAAACGCGCAAACTTGTGTCTTCTGGGGATTGAACTGACTAGATTTAGTCGCCCCAATCCGAGACTTTGTTCAGCAAAGACTCGACTTCAGACACAAGTTTGTCCCGGTACTCGGCGACGTTTTCCCGAGAAATAATTGCACGGCCGGTATATAAGGCATCACCAGTGCTGTCGTCCGCATAGCAATGAATGTTACCAGTTTGCAACATATCATTGATATGCATGAGAAACAGCGTTGGTGATAGCACGCAGCTTTGTGGAACACCAGCGTTGATAGGCTTGTAATCAGAGCATGCACTGTCACTACGACCTTGATGCTCCGATCAGCAAGGAAACTGGTGATCCAATTAAACAATTTCTCGGGAAGCCCATAGGAAGGGAGCTTCGAAAGAAGCGCTTTGTGCCAGACCCGATCAAAGGCCTTCGCTATGTCCAAACTAACGGCCAATGCCTCCCCCTTGGACTACTGCCTCCGCCCATCTATGAGTTAGGTAGACCAGAAGATCACCAGCTGATCGACCACGACGAAAACCGTATTGGCGGTTACTAATCAGCTGGTGGTCCTCAAGGTACCTCATGAGCTGGCAGTTTATAATAGACTCCATTATTTTGGAGAACAAGGAGGTGATGGCGATAGGCCTGTAGTTGGACGGGTCTGAGCGGTTGCCTTTTTTAGGGATCGGGTGGACCAAAGCTGTCTTCCATGAATTCGGGACTACGCCATGGGAGTAGGAGTACCGGAAAAGATGCGTTAAAGCCGGGGCCAACTCCGGAGCACACGTCTTCAGCACAATGGGAGGGACTCCATCAGGCCCACTCGACTTGCTGACGTCCAGGGAGAGGAGTGCTTTGCGAACCAAGTGCTGTGTAAACCGCACGTCCGGCATGGAGTACTCACACCGCGGGATAGCCGGCGGTGTGTTCCCCCCGTCATTCAGAGTCAAGTTGGACGCAAAGAGAGAGCCTAACAGATCGGCTCTCTCCTTTGCGGCATGGACTAGTGAGTCGTCCTCTGTGCAGAGATGGTAGAGATGACTGACAGAAGTTCCTTGGACAGCTTTGGCGAGACCAGAATGCACGGGTTCCCGAAGGAAGGTGAACTAGCTTCTCGCCAATTCTGCCGATGTGCTCAGACCTTGCCTTGGCAATGACTCTTTGAAGGACGGAAGCGGAATTATACTTCTTTTAAGAGCTCTGGTGTTTACATCCCGAGACGTTAATGCGTCAGCCCAGGCCCGGTAGCACTCCTGCTTATAGCGTGATGCTATTTTACAGGAGCGACCAAACCATGGCTGGGATCTGCCTCCGATGGGCACCACAGAGGATGGAATAAAAAGTTCCATACCCTGAAGTACCACATCAGCAACAACGCTGGGATCTTCCGGCGAGAAGCAAACCCGCCCCCAAGGGTAGGATGCAAAAAAGACCGCATCCTATCCCAATCGGCCGACCTATAGTGCCAAACACGGCGGTAGCCTGCAGAATGCAACCGCGACGTTAGTGTGAGTGGCACCACACTCCGGACAAGACAATGGTCCGACGAGCCAAAGGAACGTCGACGGAAATCTGATATCCGTCTGGATGAGAGGTCAGCAGAAGTCCGACAGGAAGGTTCATGATTTTCCACATCTGGAATCCGCGTAGGCGAAGTAACCAGCTGTGTAAGACCATATGCCAAAGCAAAGTCATAAACAGATCTCCCCGCATGATCGGTTGAACGTGAACCGAGCCATTCGGCGTGGTGGGCGTTAAAATCGCCAAGGATCACGATCTCTGCGGATGGGATCTGCTGTAAAAGGAATCTGTAGCCATTTGGACGTGGTCGATGAGTCGTCGAAAATAGATGTCCTCTGACCTATACACTATAACCCTCTATAAACTAATAACTAACTCTAATACTATAAACCTCTACTTCACGCTGGTATTCTGTGAGGTCGTGGTACCAACCCGGTTCGAGCCGGCCCATCCGTGCGACAGCACAAGCTGCCGCGTGGCTCTACCACAGTTGCTTATAGCAGGGTCCAAGGTCTCGCGTTATATCCACCGGCTAGCGTACTCCGGGAGTGCAAGTATCAGTGGGATGTCACACGCTCTACAGATGGGTAATTTAATTTTTAATCATTAAAATAAAATTTAACATAATGAATAAAATTATCATAATATCTGATCCATTTCTTAAAATTGCCTTAATACTTATGAAATCCGTTCCGTTTGAACTAGGACTGTTGATAAAATATCGATATATCGAAAAACCGATATTATTATTTCGAAATATCGAAATTTATTTATAATATTTTTGGACGATATATCGATATTTTAAATAATAAGTTTTATGTTTTTATTTTTTCTCGTAAATCATTTAATCTTCAACACCATCGTAAACTTAAATCCTAATCCTTGATGGACCCAATCTACTATACTTTATTTACACTATATTATGCTTTTCTTTTTCCCTCAGTTTATTTATTTGCTTATTATCTTAAAAAGAAATGTAATTTTGTATAGTACATCTCAGTGGTATTAAAATGACTATAATCTATGAAACTGATTACTACTTTACTGTGAGTTTTGGCAGGAACTTGACCTTCGACGGATTGTTTCTCCTGTTTTATCTTTTAAATAATCGTTTGAAGTGGATTTTTATACGTAAAAGTAATGCGATTTTGTGTATTAAGTGTCAGCGCATGTGAACTATTAGAGAAAACGACGAAACAAGTGCTTCGATGTTGATATAAACCTCAAGTTATTTTGATCGCTTAGGCGCCTTATGAACTTCAGTGACTGTCACATGTATATGTAATAAGATAACCCTTTTAAGGAGTAGTAACTTAATTAAATTAATAAACATCATTTTATAAATTCATACCTGTGTTAAAATGATCTGCTAAAATCTACTGTATAATAACCTACCTGCCTCACACTAACTAAATAATTACCTTATAAAACTAATAAGTTAAGTATATTAACGCATATGCGTCAATCATGGCGCATCACTATTCAACCGCTTCATCTATATATTAGTATCTATAGAACATCTGCTTACTAGTATAATTGTGCCTTGTGTTCATTTCGAACAGTAAACTAGTTCATTGTGTTATTCTATTAGCTCTATTCGGTTATCATTACCACCACAGTTTAAAGAGACTTTAATAGTTGGGAAACGAATGTACTTGTGTAATACGGAGGTTACACGTTAAGTTTGGCGTCAGTACAGTCTGTGACCTTGATCACGTATAGACTGATGCCTGAATGATGGATTAACGTGCGGTATTAGACGGTAAGTCTAATACCGCCGGTAAAGACTGACGATCAGTCCAGTCGAAAACTTCTACGCGATAACATGCATACGCATTAGGTATGGATTTTAACAAGAAAAAATCAAAGAAAAAATTAAAGAATTTGCGTCGATAGTTGGATTTTAATTTTTTTCAAAATTATCAATAGTTTCTGCAGCGCCTCGTTTCTCTTATATTTATTCACATGTCGGTTATTTGTTTTATCCCAAAGAATAGGTAAAACTTCTAAAGTTCTCTTCTAAAGTGACGGCTCCGTGGCGCAGTGGCTTAGCAATGAGTTGCAGCGTTGGGGGCAACGGGTTCGAATCCCGCACGGAACAAGTATTTATATGGCCTATAAATAATTGTTCCGGGTCTGGATGTTTGTCCTTGTGCAATTTATATTTGTAAACTGCCTCCACGGTACAGGAGAAAATCCTAGTGTGGGAGTAACGTTTTAAAAAAAAAGTTGGAATAAATTCTTTCTCCGGGGCTAATGGTTGAGAAGGGGACGTCAGGGGTGGCGGGAGTCGGCGCACGCGGTGACAAGGCGTGCGACCCCATCGCTGTCTAAGCGGTGACTGACATCAGACTGATAGCTATTAAACACACGTTCAGTCTGGAATCAGTCTGACCAGACTGACAAAAATTATAAAAATATTTAAATAACCATCATTCTGGACCATCAATCCATAAGGCTACGCGTATACAGTCAGTTTCCCGTCATTCTGACATCAATCATGGATCGAACTGACGCCAGAACGAGCGTGTAATCTCCGTCTAAAGGCGGCTACTCACTTGCCTGCCGCAGGGGCAATCTAGGGTGTAGGAGTGGGGATGACCCCTAATTGCCTCCTTAATTGTGATGTGTGTATGCAAGCAGGGGCAATTTTCTAAGTCGGCCCTGCGGCAGGGCGGCAGTGGCGCAAGACCTTCCTTGCTCCCTAGATCGTAACTGCCGCTGCCGCGTGTGTAGCGCAATTGGGGCAATTTCAATCAGTTCGTTGCGATTTTTGCGCGGAGCACACGTGTGAGTACAAGTCACATTGGATACCAATAAAGAATGTGAAATTTGGACACTGGTGATAGAAGTGTATAAAGAGCGGCTTCTTCACTCAGTATCTCCTTTTTGTCTTTTTTTTTGCGGTAGCACCGCAGAAGGAACGTTATTTCAACGTGGTAACGTTTTCAAACTATCTAGCTATCAAATTGCCATTAATACCAAAATCCCTATTAATATCGCATAACGTAGATTGCATGAAGTACACCCGAGAGAAAGTTTATATATCATTTTTAAGACATTGTACATATCAAAAACTGACATACACAAAAATACCCAGAACATAACAAAGTGTCGCAAATCTGCTGATGCAGTATTACAATTGCTGGAATATAAATAAAATGTCATTAATTAAATAATTAAATAATAATACAAATTTTAGTAATTAAAATTATTAAAAGTCATCATTAGAAAACTATCCTGGCTATTTATAACACTAGTTAAAACTATAGTTACTAAGCACTAGTTAGTTAAGTTATATCACAGAATAAATTGGTTATATTACATTGTGACGAGTGAAGTTAGTCACATTTAATTATCTTTGATAGCCTAAAAATAACGTGGCAGAGCTATGCTGCAGCTTATAAGCACTATATTATGGTTGTAATTATTAATTAATTAGTTGTTTTATTGAAAAATGTGGGTGTCTATGGGCCACAGTGTCCACTTACCATCAGGTGGACTGTGCTAATTTGTCACCCTTATTCTATATAAAAAAAGAACCAAGGCTTTATATACCGATTCATTGATATTTCGATAAAATTGGCGCCATTCTCAACGCGTGTGTCCTGCAAGACGTACACTCTCATACTGAACGGCAGGCATGTGTGTAGAGACTAGAGAGTAGAGGCAGTTCTGATATTGCCCCGATCGCTGTTCACCTTAAATTGCCCCTGCGGCAGGCAAGTGAGTAACGGTAGGGGCCTGGCGGGGCAGGGGGCGGCGCGACCTTGTGTCACAGAGCACAAAGTCTGCTATACAATACAAGCAGTTGACGCGAACGTGTTTTATAATACTTATCTAACTAATTTTAAGTGCCGTTTTCAAAAAATATAATATCTGTATTGGTGAATTACTGTTAAAGTTATAAGAGTTACTAAGTTGAATTCTAATGACAGCCATGCTTATAATAATAATAATAAAAATAATAATTTTATTTCAGATCACCGTCCATATATTGTTAGTAATGTTGTTAGTAACAATATTGACTTAAAACTATGTTAGTATTGTAAGTAGTTACACATTATTTTATTCTATTTTATTTTACACATTATTTTAATCAGTCCTATGACTATGCCCACCCAGTGATTCTGTATAGGACAGTCATATCTTACAGATATCCCTCTCAGGATGCTGTTATTACTGTTTCGTAAGCGTTGCAAGAGTGAGGCTGTTTTCTTTCGAATGATCGCTGGAAAAGTGTCAGTACGTGCTTTCGCAAACATACCGGACGCACTGCAATGCCATGGCAGCCGCAACAACATCCTGAAAGCGTTATTATACTGTACGCGCAGAGCATTTTAAGCTCGACGCGTATATGTTACCCACAGGGCACTAGAGTAAAATAACTGACAAAACACTTTGAAAAGCGTTATGAAACTGTATCTGTACATCTAGTGAACCTGCGAGCAAGCATATTGGCTCTCACTGCCAACGCCCTGCGCTCCCTTTCTATGTCCTCGTTATCCCGGAGGACTGCTGTCACAATGTGTCCCAAATATGTAAAACTATCCACCAGCTTTAGAGGCACCCCACCGAGGACTACTGGAGGCACATGGGAGGGCTGATGTTTCCCTGCTTTGAACATAAGAAGTTGGCTTTTGTTAGCGTTATATTTTAGCCCGTGTGCCTCCGCATATGTCTCACATATTCACAATAAAGTCCTCAGTGCATTAATTGAGGGACTCAGCAACACCATGTCGCCAGCATAGCTTATATTATTGAAGCAGATATCGTCAATATGACAGCCGACATGAGTACTACTGAGTCGTTCAATAAGCTGATTGACATACAAATTAAATAATAGGGGCGAGCTTAACCCCCCCTGTCTTACGCCACATTGTAATCTATATTCACTCGATAGCGTACCGTCCCATCTCACTTGATTTTTCTGGTTTGAATACCAGAATTTTAGGAGGGAGATGCACTCCATCGGCACACCCGCACACCCCAACTTCTCCCATAAGCGGTCATAAATTACGCGATCAAAGGCTTTTGACAGGTTGAGGAAGCAAGCGTATACTGGAGTTCTTCTCCTCGTATAATAGTTTACAGTATGGTTCAAGCTCAGTATAGCACTCTCGGTAGATAATCTAGCTCTAAACCCGAACTGAGCATCATTTAGCTTCACATGTTTTTCGAGATTGCTATTCAACAGACTGTCAAGCAATTTAGCTGTAGTTGTAGCAAGTGAGATAGGCCGATAATTATTTTTATCAGAAGTGTCGCCAGTCTTGTATTTAAAGATCGGTACCACTATAGTACGCATTAAAGCCTCAGGTAAGTAAGAGTGACATAGACATAAATTAAAAAACATCGCAAGTACGCGCGGTAGGTGCACCCCTGCATACTTAAAATGTTCGATGCTGAGACCATCGTGACCAGGCGATTTGCCCCTCTGCATGTTTTTTATAACTGTCGATACATGCTTTGCTGAGAAGGACACCTTACGTTCCGTCACAATGGTCGTAGCATTATTTACATTACAAGAAATTGGATCCGAAGGCGACTGAACACTAAAATTGGCAATCATCTTATGATCGTGGACGCCGCCGATACTCACAGGAAGCGTAGGTTTTACATTTAATTTATTGGTGTTCTTCCAGAAATTTTTGAAATTTTTAGCCGAATTATTTGAAGCAAGTAAATCCATTTGTAATTGCTCTTGCCTGTCTTGGCACCATTTTAACTTTGATTTAAATTTATCACGCGTTTCTAACATTTCATTAAAAATATTGCCGATTTTTGGTTTACCTGCCAATAACCACATCTGAAATTTAAGTCTAGCCTCCCTGTGCGCGGCAGCAACGTATTTATTCCACTCAGTGACATAACCTTTATTTCTTGTACATTTTCTTTGAACATAGGTCTGCGAAGCAGATTCTGACAGAATATTAACAATCTCCCTATACAATTTGTCTAATATTAAGTAATGACTTTTATCACTACACGAGTAATCACAGCATTGGTCTAATTCTAGCGGAAATTCGATATCTTTTAGTTTAGAATGGCAAAATTCATGATATTTATTTATCTGTTCCAACTGCCTATCTTCCCATATTATACATTTATTGGATTCGCCTATTGGAACATCAATTTCAACTTTCCGATTTAATTTGTATAGGTCACATTCAATTATGAGCGGAGAGTGGTCTGACCAATATACGCCATGATTCACTGACACTTTGTTAATCGTTGTCCGTGCAGATTGAGTGACTATACAGTGGTCTAACCATCTCTCACACCAATGTGCATCACTACGAAACGTATAGGTGTTAGACTGAAGCCCTAAAATATCAACGTCCTGGCAGTACCACGTGTGATCATTACAGAAAGTAATTAATTCATTATAAAATATTTCCACAATTCTCTTCCACTTCCATAATAGATTTTATTAAACTAATGCATTCTGTAAATATACAAAGGTTTTCATTGCAGTTTGTCGGCATGTAGACGCTAAAAATTACTACGGATCTATTACTTACAGTTATTATAGCAATTTATCACAGACACCGTTTGAAACACACTTTTCCTCCATAACAACGCAACACCACCGTACGGTCTACCAGTTAGTAGGCCAGCAGAGGTGTTTATTGCCGACGTTCCCGTAGCACCAAAATCACTGTCAATTGTGCTCAGAAGTGGCAATTCGTGTGGCAGAAGCCACGTCTCCTGTAAGGCTATTACGTCAGCTGCGCGACATAATGCCCTAACACCTTCGAATGACCTTTTGATGGATTTGCAATTAAAACTTATTAATCGAGAATTGTTCACAATCCATTATATTGTATATATATTTTAAAATTGTATTTATATGTGTAATATGTATGTGTCTATGTATTTATATTTTTACTAGCCACAAAATCAGATTCCTCTATTTTTTCTCTTCGCCTAAAGCCGATTCCATGGGGCCATAATCTATCGTCTAAAAACACGTCTATTTTGTATTTAGGAACAAAGACTTTGTATGCATTGTAATTTTTTTGTATTTTCATATTTATCTTTACTAAAGAAACGTTCTTTCCTGTCTTTTTGTGAATATAGTCAATAATATCCTGTTCAGACACCTCTTTATGCACGTTTGAAATAAATAGGGGAATTTTAGCCTCTGCCGCCTTAAATTTTTCACTACCATTTAAGTCTGCAACTGTGTTCCCACTTTTTGTTATAAACCTGTTTCTTAACCTTCGTTTCTGTACTAAAATCCACTCTTCATCCTTATTTGGTTCTTTCCACTTATTGCCAGCTTTAGTCGTTTCAGCAAAAGATAGTTTTTGCGCCAAAATATCATCGGAGTTCTTATATTTATTTTCCATAGTACTTATAAGATCCACACTACTATATGACTCATTAAACATGATCTGAGCCGGCTGTAAATACATTTACGTCAGTTGCCTCTTTTGCACACGCTTCAGAATCGCACACCTCTGTTTGCGGCAATATCTCCTCCTCTTTCGAAATTTGAGTACTCTGTTTATGTTTACGAATAGACGCACACGCATCGGGTTCATTAACAATTTTGTGAGAGGGAGATGATCATACATTGTTGTCCTCTTTCGTAGGCGATTCATTACCATACAAGGAAAATGCCATCGGTCCACTATCTAGTAGCGATTTATTTGCTAAATACCTTCCGCATATTATGTTTTTGTTTCGATTATTATTAGAAGAAGATGACTGAAGACATTCTGATACATAATCCTTTAGTTCTTGTTTTGTCACAACGTTTTGTTGAATATTTGCAATAGTTTCTTGTACCAGTACGATTTTCTTAAGCAACGCGGTAACATCTACATGATCAAATGTCACTGGCGGTAGTTTCTCCAAATCTTTCGCCACAAAAATTGGTATTTTTTCGGGGTCACTTGCTTTAAACAAAGTGATAATATCATCCAGATTGCGCTGAGTTTTACCCTTACGTTTTCTGGTTTTAATGGTTTTCTGTAGCCATTCAAAAAGTAGCGATTTTGCTATTTCAATATCTTCGACACTAAAGGCACTTTCACATATGCGGATGAGGCTCTCTTCATCCATAACATCCAATTTATTTTGGATAAATGCTAACACTTCATAGATAACTATATTACAGCTTCCACACTTTACTCTTTTTGAAGACGACATATTCGTAGCGTAAGGCACTCCCCCACACATATGCACGTGACTGCGATCAAGCGCAGACGCTTATGTTTCCCTCATTTTTTTTTCTTCATGAAATTGTTTATCTGAATTCCGAATACAATCCGAAACTGAAAACATCTATAAAAATAATGTCACGAAAATATTTGGCAGTGCAACACATGTGTACTTTTCTTGTAGTAATAGAAAATTATATTGTTCAATAAGTGTTTTTAAGTATGTACGAAGTAATAGAAAATTATATTGTTCAATAAGTGTTGTTAAGTATGTGCGAGGCGACTAGACTTGGGGTTATTTTAAAATAACCGTGACCGTCGTTCCGGTTATCAAATATCATCATGACTTTGTCACGTTGATAAAGTTGGATAACTACTTGGAACATTAGAACGACTTATAACGTGACTTTATATATGCATTTTAGATTTAGTATTAGGTTTTACTTCAGTAGTCGATTTTTTATTACCTTCCTTACCTAAGCTACGTGGCCATGTTATAAGTACCTTTCTAATAATTATTTCTGAAATATAAGAATTTCACCTAACCTAGGCGATCAGTCAGTGTACCTTAACAAGGTAAATATAAGTTAGATGTATAACTAATTTTATTTTTAGAAAATTGTATTGATGTCCAACGTCCATGACAGCGAAATCCGACAGTACGAACGGGACATATTATGCAAAAATACGGATACGAGTATAAAAATAAACATAAATCAAAATATTTATCTTTGTACTGACTAATTTAGGTACCATTAAACAAATACCGCAATTGTTAATAGAATATTTTTCTACAAATATTTGTGTGTATTTTATTTAATTCTGACCTAGAGATTTAGACTGAATTGATGGTTCCCATACCTAGCCTACATGTTTAGAAACTAATGTTATTAGTTCGCCCAGTTATTGATAAGCAAGAGAAAAAAAAATGATATATAATATATCGTATCGATATTTTTAACCAGCATAGATATATCCATCCATCCATCCATCTATTACAGCTTATAAAAGTCTACTGCTGAACATAGGCCTCCCTCACAGATTGCCTCATAGGACGGTTTTGGTATCGTTGCCACGCTTGGCAAGTGGATTGACAACCACATTTATTATTGAGTTGTTATCAGGAAGATGCTGCTGCGCATCACCTGTTTCGAGTAGTGTAGTGGCGGTGTAAGACTATCCACTACCCCATATCATCCGTGGGTGTCGTAAGAAGCGACAGTAGGAAGTCGAAAAAGGTGATGGGCAGCAGCATCTTCCTGATATCGATATATCGTAATGTTTTGCAAAAGTTTTATTACTGGATGGTTGGACGACGAAAAACAAACCGACAACAGCACATGAATGCTTTTGTAGCTGCTTTTGTTGCTTAACCGATTTGTTGCGACACCAATTTTCTACAAAGTTTAGCTGTGGCGACAATTTTCAAAAATTCAAAAACAAATTTCGTTATTTTTGAAGATATTGTAGCCCTAATCTGCTCTGCCGCATTTAAGATACGCCTTCAAGGTTCTTCAAGAGAATTCACTGGGGTCACGTATACTAAGTCCTTCATGTGACCCCAAACGTAGAAGTCTAGTGGCGTCAGATCAGGACTTCGTGCAGGCCACGGAATTGGCCCTCCCCTCCCAATCCACCTGTTTAGGTATTGGCTATTTAGCCATTCTTTTACAGATAGTACGAGAGTGGCTAAATAGCCAATACCTAAACCGGAAGTGAGCTGGACAGCCGTCACGCTGATAAATCAAATTACTTTTAATTTCTTCTAGAACATCTATTATTAAGTTTTCCAAATCATTTCGCAAAAATTTTTCGTAAATTTCCCTGTTTTAAATTTTGTGGCATAAAATAAGGCCCAATAAGTTTGTCATTTACAATACCCATCCACACATTCAAAGAAAATCTGCGCTATAACGCTGTTTCTTTAAAAAATTTGGATTTTTGTCCACTTTCTGTGCCCAATAATAAAGATTATGGTAGTTTGTTATACCATCTCGGTCAAATTTGAACTCATTCGTCCATAAAATATTTCTTAAAAATTCTTCGTCTGCGTCGCCGTTTAGCATGAAACGACAAAACTGGAGTCTACTCGTTGAATCGCCCTCGTACAGCGTTTGTACCGGTTGGTAATGGTACGGATGTCGGTCTGACAGGTGCACCTTCCACTGAGACATACCGAGCCGGCGTGCTACAATGTTCGTTGAGACGTTAGGGACGTCAATAAAATGTTGCATAATTGTTTCTTCATCGTCAGCCGTAAAACGTAGTGGTCTGCCAGTATCCACTTGATTTCTGTGAATAGTGCCGCTTTCACTTAATCGTCGATAGGTAGCTCCGAAGACAGAAACGTGGGAAAGCCGGCGATCAGGAAAGCAACGTTGGTATTCTCTTCGAGCCCCAGCAACGTTGCCGTCAGCAAAACCATAACAGTACATGATGTCGGCATATTCTTTATTAGAGTAACAATGAACGGTCAGGAACAGATAACGGTAACAGCAATAATAACAATAACGATAATGACTGAAAACAGTAACAAATGAATTAACGCGATGAGAGTTTATTAGAAGGAAGTTTAAACACGTGCTTGCACAGCGATAGTATAAAGAGAGTAATTGTGTTCTGTGAAACTAACTAACGATTTTCGCTACGACTCAATTTAAAATGGCCGTCTGCTTTCGGAATAGTTGTCAACAATCAATCAGATACCAAGTGACTAAAAGTGTGCAAGTTCGTTCCTAAAAGCAATCATTCTTTGCCGTTCTCTACCTGCGTTAAATAAAAGATCCTTTTATTATTATTATTAATTGATTTTACCGGGATATTATTACCTTTTTGGATAGCTGATTAAATGGGCATATTTTTTAAGATATTTTTATGTCTCATGTCCTAGTAGTTTTTGAAGTACGTCACATTTTATGATACATAAAGTGTAAAAATAGAAAAAAAAATGTTAAATCCCGTAATTTTTTATTGTGAATAATTTTTGTACTTTTTATGATTGTATTCGCTTGGTTAAAGCTTCAAAAAAATAAATAAACTTAAAAGAAAGCATACAAAAAAAAAAGGTTTTATTTTTATTTAGAATTTATACGAAATTATGCGTGATTATTGAAAAAGCTTTAAAATCCGTATATCTCAAGACCTGTTCATTTTCGGCCATACATATGGGGAGTCAAATTTGTAGCATTTTGACTCACTCCCCTATCATGCCCTGCCAGGAAGTTGTCGAGTTCCCAGTAACCCTGTATAATATGGTTTTTATGGGGGAGTAAATTAATAAACAATAACTTAATTAAAAAACTGAGTCTTGTCGATACCACCATTTTTCTTGGAATAACACTAGACGCGAAGCTTCAATGGAGCCCCATATATCAAAGTTAGCAAGCAGACTTAGTTCTGCAGCATATGCTGTAAAAGATTAGAAATCTTACCAGTGTGGAAACAGCTAGACTTGTTTACTTTAGCTATTTCCATAGCATAATGTCGTATGGTATTTTGCTATGGGGACACGCAACTGACACTGAAATTATATTTGTTTTACAGAAGCGGGCTATAAGAGCAATCTATGATTTAAAACCTAAAGTCGCTCAGACAAAATTTAAGAAATTAATATATTAACTTTGGCCTCTCAATACATTTATGAAAATGTAATGTACGTACACAAAATAAAGTAGTTATACAAAAATAAGTGATATTCATTCTGTAAATATTAGGAACAAACACAAACTAGTAGTACCAGTTACTCGACTCCACCGAGTCAGTAATTCATTCTTGGGGCGATGTATACGCTTTTACAACAAAATCCCAGAAAATATACAAAATTTGACCTGCTCAAAATTCAAAAACTTTATTAAACATAGTTTGTATAAAAGGGTTATTATAATGTTAAGGAATTTATGGATGATAATAACCCTGGAATGAGGTGTTCGCTGCCAGGCTGTTTCTAATTTGTTTTGTGTGGTTAATTGTGTAATATACATGATTGTAAGCTGTTATTTAAAAAAAGTCCCGCTGGGTTTCTTGCTGGTTCTTCCCAGGACAGAGGTTTTTTCGAACCAGTGGTAATTAGTCAAAAGAGTGACTTTCAATAAGTATTATTTATAATCTATATTGAATAAAAAGTTTCTGTTTCAATTAGATTTTTGTGTTTGATTAATAAACAACGTTTCATAAATTCGTACCTATGTTTTATTGAGCTAAACATACCTTATAATTATCGCTTACCTGATATTTACAAATACTTACATAATCAAATTAATAACTTAAGTACAATAACGCATAGGCGTCAATCTTGGCGCATCACTATTCAACCACTCTCAACACTGACCTCTAAAAAAAAAGTAAAGTTACAGCCTATATACGTCCCACTGCTGGGCAGGCCTACTCTCATTTCTGAGAGGGTTTTAGGGCAATGAAATGTCCGCCGCGCTGCCCCAATGCGTGTTGGCGAACTTCACATGTCTTCGAAATATATTTCTTTTAATTTCTCAGACATGCAGGTTTCCTTACGATGTTTTCCTTCACCGCCGAGCACGTGGTAAATCAGCACTTAAAATTGCAATTAACAAATTCATTGGTGCCGGCGGGGATCGAACCCAGATTGCTCGCGTACTATGAAACTTACAGCGAGCGCTAACCATCTGAGCTACCACGGCTCTTACCTCTACTCTCAACTATATATCAGTATCTGTAGAACATCTGTTTACGCTTGGCATAATGGGCATTGAGCGATACGCGCGCTCTATACCTTGCTTATTTGTACTCTAAGTTCTGAACGCTCCTATCTATTGTTCTAAGGGGTCGCTTCTAATTATATTTTCTAATCTATACTCTTTGGCGGGGTCTATAACTTTGACAAGTAGATCGCCATACGGCGTAGACAGAGAAATATAGTCTCTATTCTCTGTCTACGCCATACGGATGAGCCCGTGACAGCTTAGTTCCATTCTACGTAACTTGGCGCTACCATCGCAATTTGTTCTCTGTCTGCGGACGCCATTTTGAGACGCCATATTGTGTTAATGTCAAGTCAAATTGTCAAAATTATCAATATTGATTGCCGCCATTATTTATCCAATTGTCGCCTGAGTTATGAGTTTAGCTCAAGTGTATTTCCTCGCATTTTCCTCCGTTATTTGTGACAATAACAATATTCTGTTTTTGTGCTGGTCGTGTGCATATTGTAGACTTCTTAATGGAATACCAAAAGTGCTGTGTTGGTGGTTGCTATACAACATGTGAAACACCGGTTTCTCAGATTCCTAAAACGATAATTTAAGAAACTTGTGGATGTATTTCATAGTATCCACAAATCCTCAGATCATTGAACTTTCCAAAGAACAGTTTCTTCACAAGGCAGAAAACTTCGATAGGTACTCTTACCCGTGCTTGCTTACTAACGATTAAATAGCTCATGGTGTGCCTCTGAATGCAACAGGCGAGTAATTTATTACTTTTCAAAGATGCTGATTGCATGTGGTTAAATTTTAGTTTTCTCATCTTCCGGTTACAACACTTTTACATTTATAAATTTTCACTGTTATATTTTATTTCACTTTCCTTATTTTAAAAGTTATTTAAATGTTCAAGATATGTTAAATCACTAATGTCCAAGATGATAGATCTGCTTTTCGGATGGTACTGGATGGCAGGAGCTCGTACTATCTGAGAATCTCATTAAAGCATTCATACAAGCATCTTCAACTTAAAGTTGTGACTTGTCGTCATAGTGCAGGAACATAGCCTCGTAGTTGCAAGACTGAGCGAGCGAGACCATTTCAGAACCTTTTACTAGTAGGTATGGGTATTAAGGAATTAAAATTATAGTTTAGAGGAAGTGGTAACGGGATGGCTGTATAGTAATTATTTTTTGTATAATTGGTGTCTAAAACGAATGTTATTTGACTTCCCTTAATTTTATACATTGTTCTATTTTTACTTAATTGTTATAGCTTACGGGGTATATAAATTTATTTGTTAACTCTACTGATTTTAATAATTTTAACAATTCTTCAAATTCTTCAATTTTCAAAAATTCCTAATTTACTACAAATTTCGATTTCATTCCATCTAATGTAGATTGATTGGAAATTGTGTAAACAAAATACATATTGTTAACTCTCAAATATATCAAGAATTAAAAATTTAAATTATTGTCATTTCCAACGCAGTATATTTATCAAGTTGTAACATTTATAGTAACTAATTCTGAAATATTTAGTAATTATTTAATAATTGTCAATAAAATTATACAATTTCATTAGACAACTTTACTTAGATAAAGCGTTTTCGGCACACTGCTTAAAATCAACAATAAAGTTCCATCTATGTTTTATGAAACGGAGAATATTCATAAATTTAAAATAATTTAAAATATATCTAACTAAAATGTTATTACTCAGTTAATGAATATTTAAGCGACGCATCGGTAGGCATATTACAATGACATATATCTTCTTTTTATATTCAATTTGACTATATATTGTAAATATCATAACTAATTAATATATAATTTAGTTACAGTACTGTACATTAAATGACAATACAATTTGTATGAAGCATTCCAATATAATTATAATATAAATAATATAATGATATAATTTAATTGTAGTAGATTATATTAATTCTACATAATATTACCTAAGGGTTGAATGCAGCGAATGTAATTTTTCAAACATGTTACCTGTTCTATATTACCTGTATTCACAAATAAAAATAAGTTTGAATCAATATTGATGAAATTATTTTTGTAAATGTTACTTAGTTTAACAAGAGAATCTGATATTTCATTAAGGTAATCTTGTTCACTAGTGTATATCGAAGAGTTTTTAAATTACCAATCATATTTTTATACTTAATAGTATCTTTATAATCAAGTTACCAGTAATAATCTTAATAATATATCTTGGGAGTTTAGAATGCCTCGTTTGACTCAAAATGAAGATGATAACTGTTCAAATTGTTCAATACTGGAATTCGTTTCGAATTCAGTTTGAAATGTTATATTAAGTAATTGAATGTTTAGAGTTTTTTTTGTCAAAATAATTCTAACATGCTTATTTAAGTTCATATATCCATTAATATTAAATTCTAACTGCTCATGCGTAACATTTAAATCTAAAACCTTAATTATAATCCACTTTTCATCACTTATACTAATATGGCCATCTCTAAGTAACACACCAATATTAATAATATAAGGCCATAGGAATTGTTTTCTGCTCCATGTAATTCTAAATTTTATGTTGTGGTTAAATCTAAAATTATTTGCAATACCAATGAATATCTGAAACCTTCTGAATTATTATGCGTGGATTGTGAAGTTGGTTAACTATAAGATTTTTTTTTTAAGTAGGTATTGAAACCACTAAGAATATTTTCTAATTCAGTTGCAAGTTGATCTAGAATCACCAGAATCTTTCACTTAATAAGAGATGCATCTTTTCCTATAATCTAATTCTTATACAATAAAATATATAATATATAGTTTGTATTTACAATCTTGTTCATGCCATAAAAATGGTATTCACATTTCTTAATAAATAAACTTGAAATACATTGATCGCCATCAAACATGATGATCAAGCTTTTTAGATCCTTAGGTCTAATTTGAACAAAGGGACATACTCTTCCTTGTTTCATTTTTATTTAAAAAAATCAATACATGTATACAAAAATATTCTGTTAATTATTTTCTTTCTATAATTTTATCACTTCTTAAGATTATAATTACTTTATTTTTATTTAATCCATTTTATTTTTCTTTATAATATATATAATATAATTAATTAATATAAATATATATTTATTTAATAAATAACTGCCAAGTTTTGTGCAGAAGTCAAATAACTTTCAACGATTTTAGTTCAAAAGTTACGACATAAAGCCATAAAGAAACAACCACAGAAATAACTAGGATGAGACAGGATAGTAAAAGGTTTACTTACAGTCCTCTCACTGCCATGTCTAACCGTAGAGCTGCTCTTGTCTCGACAGGAAGGTTTCTTCAGTGCCTGATTTAACAAATTTATTTGGTTCGAGGATATCCGAAACCATGGACAAGACCAATTTGAGTGTACTTGAGCTCAGCTGTAATCGCGGATATCCCACCGGCTGCGCCAGTTAAGTTTCAGGAGCGGTGCTGAAGCTTTTAAAACTACAAATATGTCTCGATGACATTTAATAACTATTACATACATACATACATATAATCACGCCTCTTTCCCGTAGGGTAGGCGAGACCACTTCTTTCCACTTGCTACGATCCTTACATACTTGTTTCCTTCGTCCACTTTCATTATTCCTTCATACATGCTCTTCGGTTTAGGGTACTCTTGACCTGGCCTTTTCAAGACGTCCCTGATTTGGTCGAGAAACGTCCTCCTAGGTCTACCTTCCAACACTTTCATTCACACTCGACTTATACACTTTTTCGTCAATCGTTCTTCATTCATTCTCTCGACATGGCCAAACCATCTCAGCATACCTTTCTCAATTTTGTCACTACATCTTCTTTCAAATCACAACGTTTCCTTATCTCACTATTTCTTATCCTGTCACTCAATTTAACTCCTATCATACTTCTTAACGCTCTCATTTCAATTCACTTCCGTACATGAGTGTCGGAACCAACACCCCTCATGCACAGCCAAACGAGCCTTGTTGAGACAACTTCCGACTGCTCATAAAGGAGTGCAAAGCTCCATTCACCATGTTTCCTGCATTCCTCTTCTTTCGATATCACTCTCACACTTTCCATCTCTTGTAAACTTTGAACCCAGATACACAAACTCCTTCACCTGTTCAATTTGTTCATCTCCAATCACGATATTGCAGTCTGTCACTGCCTCATCTCTTTCAAACACCAAAGTCACCAAAACAAACACTTCTTTACATTCATCTTCATTCCTTTCTAACAAAGCTCCACTCATAGCAGTTACCATCTCCTGCAACTCCTCGGCCGAAGACGCAAGTAGTACTTGGTCATCAGCATAGAGAAAACATTTGACGAGTAACTCATTCATTCTCAACCCACTTTCATTCTCTTTTAAATCTGTTAATTGTCTAATAATCTGTGTCTGTATCTGTTTGTCTAGTAATCTGTATAAATTTAAATTGTCCATGAACAGATTAAACAGCCACGGTGACGCTACACATCCCTGTCTAACACCTTTTCGATATTAAACCATTCAGTGTATGCCCTGTTTATCCTTACACAAGCACTAGAATCCCTATAAAGAGATTGCAGTGCTCGTATGAGAATACTGCTCACACAGTTCACGGACAGTGCTGACCACAATTCATTCCTCATTACTCTATCATAGGCCTTTTCTAGATCCACGAATGCGCAATAGACCGTCTTGTTTTTAGCCAAACACTTTTCGGCTATGCACCGCAAGAAAAGACCTGATCCATACATCCCATTCCTTTCTAAATCCCGCTTGTGCATCCCATACTTTTTCGTCTGTTTCATTCACAACCCTTTCAATCAACACTTTCGCATACAATTTACCGACGACGCTGAGAAGGCTTATACCGCGGTAATTTATGCAGTCCTGCCGTGACCCTTTCCTTATACAATGGCACGATTACGGCTTTGCACCAGTCTCCCGGTACTTGCCCATTTCGCCGCACAAATTGAAAAGGCGGTACAGCTGACTAGCCACTATGCCCTGTCCAGCCCTCAGCATCTCGACGGTAATCCTGTCATACCTGCAGCCTTACCTAATCTCATACTTTTCAACGCTTTCACTATTTCATCCATGCTTATCTCACTTTCATCAACATTTATATTAGTTTCCATGGAAGGTGCCGGATGCTGTACCTGCACTTCCTCTCTTTCAAACAACCTTTCAAAATATTCTTTCCATCTCTTTAACACACATTCTTCTCCTTTTATAATGCTCCCATCTTGACTCCTGATTGTACTCAGCTCCGAGGTAAAGTTTTCCTCTGGCTGTTTTGATGGATTTCAGAAAAACTTGATGTTTGACTGGAAATCTTCAGTGAGCCTCCTATCGAAATCATCCTTTCGTTCTTCTTTCTTTTTAGACACAACTTCTTTCGCTGCTGATTTCAATCTTTTATACTTCGTTCTTGCTTCCTTTATCTCGTCATCCATTGCCTTTTGAACTTTTGGTTAGCTTTTGTTGCTAACCAATCCAACCACGCCTTCTTCTTTTCTTGCACAACCCTTTGTACATCTTTATCCATCCACACATTTTCTTTCTTCCTTTCCTTCTTTTAGCTACCCCATACCTCAATAGCAACATTCACGACCCTTTCTTAAATGTCTCCACAAATCTTCAATCACACCTATCTCTTCTATGCCTTTAAAACTTTCTTTCAGTTTCTCTACATACTCGTCTTTCTTTTCTTTTCTTGTAGATTTTCCACTTTTACTCTGTCCAAAACACTCGTAGGCTCGTTCACTTGTTCGTTCACGCACAAAATATCTATGCATCATTCATCCATCATCTGACATACTTCATCTATCTTACCATCCATTCCTCCTCTTACATTCAACGTAGCGAAGCGGCTCTCCGTGGGCCGCTTTTCGCCCCGCGAAACGAGACGTGATGGGTGGCGAACCACATCGCCGCCATTTTCGTTAATTAAATTATTTTATTATTCTCCATTGCGTTCCCACGAATAGCGAGGAAGGTTTGTCCCCAGCAGAGCCCGCATGCCAGGGTAAGGCTGGCCTAATTCTGGGGTCGCCCGGTCTCAGGGCAGTGTGGCACGCTAACGACTAGGCTTGCCCTAGCCATGCATCCATCCGCGCGGCAGACGTTGGATTGGCGGAGGGTAGGAATAGGGAAAGGAAGGATAGGTGGTGTGACAAGGAAGATTGGTAAGTTAGAGTGGGAAATAGGAAATGTAGGATATTACCGTCCAGGAGGGCAAGGATAGGACAGTAATAGCTAGGAAGCCGGGGTCGTATACCCGTATACTATACCACAACTACCGGACAGGTAGATTGGAATGAGTATCCATGACTATATCCGCCGCTTTAAAATTAAGACCAGGTTCTACTACTGCTTTCTCCCTGTTTCCAACAAAGCGATTTCATGACCTCCGTTTTTGGATTGTAATCCATTTGTAATTCGGTTTCTCTGGTTTCCATTGCCCCATTGATACTACTCTCAGATGAGATTTGTCCTTGTACTTCTATATCATTATAATTATTTGTTTCCACTAGTGACAGGAATGGTTGCACTAAACATTCTTCATTTATTGACGTGTTATCAGCTGCGTAGTTATGAGTCATCGCAATTCGTTTGCTAATGTGCAGCATGGCCGACGGACTGGCCATAAAATAGCTATTAGAGATACCACCGCCTCGCTTATTATTTAAGTTGTTGCAGCATTCAAAATTTTAGCATGTGATGCTCGTTTCAAGTTAAAACTTTTTAAATTCATTGAGTTGTTCAATTGTTACATATGTGTCTCTAAATCTATTTAAGTCACTCTGAATTACTAATATGTCTTTTAATAATCTTGTAACGTCTACGTGATCAAACGTTACAGGTGGAAGTTTCTGCAGTTCTTTTGCGACGATAACGGAAGTTTCCTCAGTATCTGTTTCTTTAAAAACGGTAATAATATATTACAAGTCTCGATTTGATTTTCCATCCTTCACGCTTCACCTTCTACCTCGTGGTCGTTATCGATTCAAACAATAAGCTCTTCGATCTCCTCTGTGGAGAATAACGTAGAACAAATACGCACAATACTCTCTTCGTCCGTGACGTCCATCTTATTTTGTATGAATGCCAGGAGCTCACAAATAACTATATTACAAATACTGCACTTCACTTTATTTGAAATTATTGCAACGTGCTGATATTTCTTTTGTTCAATATCAAGTTAATAATATCTAAAATTTCCGATAAATATACTAAAAATACAAATTATAAATTTCATTTCTGCCATTCATGACAACTATTACATTACAATAATGTATTAAAACTAATTCAATGCAATACTGACTTCCTTAACTGTGATTACATTACTAGGATGAGAACTATAATGAATCTTATTCTAAATGCAAGGGCTTTTATAGGGAGGTCAAAATAAGTCTGTTGACTGAGAGTATGACACATTGGTTTGAACAGCAATAACAATTACACAGTGGAGTCAGCGTCTTCTGTAATTTTACACTTTATAACATGTTTTCAGTAATCCAATATCAAAAGCTTAATCACTACAATTCTTTGTCAACATGTTATTGTAAAATTATGGCTACTTGCAATTATCATGTTTACGAGCAATCAAAAGCTTAGTCAGGACAATTCGGGATCAACAGGTATTAAGGCTATTTCCAAACTGCATAACTACCTTTATTGGAATTTGATAAACAAAGTTATATTTATATAATTTTTATTTATTTCTTATGGCACCTTCCACTTTATTTGTTACCTTATCAAGGTGAACACATCAAAGTTTCTAAATAATAAATTAAATGTTTATCATTCAGTTACAAAATATGAATATAGTACTTAATTATTTTATTTATTTCATTACAGGTTACATTGGTGAAGAAAACAGTATCAAAGAAGAGAAAATTGGTTAAAATTTTGACAAAGATTGCAACTAAAACTTTAGGTGACTCAGTCTCACAAAGACTTGTTAAAGCCCAATCCCTGTCAAGAAATAAAGACCTATTGGAAATTTTGAAGAAAAAATTGGTATAAATTACTTAATTATACCAATTTTACCACGAATGACTCATTAGTGACCGCAAACGCGGTCATTCGTCGTCATTTTAGAGAACAATGAGGATATTGTGATAAGCCTGTAGTTGGACGGGTTTGAAAGTTTTAGGGATCGGGTACACTAAAGCTGTCATCCATCCATAAGGCCCGATCGACTTGTTGATGTCCAGGAGGAACGCTTTGCACACTCAGCGCTGTGTAAACACATTCAGCAGGAGCAATCACACCGCGGAATGGTCGGCGGTGTGTACCCACCGTCATCGAGTGAACTTGAACTCAAAAGAGAACCTAAAGATCGACTTTCTCCTTTGTGGCATTATCCAGTGAGTCGTACTCCTGTGCTGAGATGGAACAGTTGGCCCTTTTACTGGAAATGAGGCATTCCATTTTAGTCCTCACGGGTGACAACGCATCTGCATTTTGATTCGTAATCGAGGAGATGTAGATGTCTATGGCCACAGCAACCACCTTCCATCAGGTGGACTGTGTGCTCATTTGTCTCCTATCCTATTAAAAAAATCCTTCTTAGCTGCCTCTTTGTCTTATGATTTTATATTTTTACTTTATTTTCTAAATATTTATTTACAACTTGTTCTATTATGGCTCTACGAGATATTTTCCTCGTTTTGGTAATGTGTGTATTTATTAAGTCTTATATTTATTATGAGTTTATTACTATCATTGGCCAGCTCGCCTGGCAAGGTCGCCATGTAATGACGTTATTAAATGAGACAACCTGTATCTTCCAAGTCCTGTTTATTAGTGCATTAAATTTATAATTGGTATTACATTAGTGGATACCGTGAGCCACACTACAATTTATAAAGGTTAACAAAGTCTGTTGTTGTAAGCAAATAAGAAGTGTCTTTGGTGAAAGACTTGCAGGTGCAATAACTGTAAAAGATTTTCAGATTATTTTCATTAAGCAAACTCTGATGCAACAATGGCCTCAAAGCAGAAGTTGTTGAATTTTTCGACACACTGAGCGTCAATGGCTACCAGGTGGTATGCAAAGAGGAAAGTTAAGACGAGTGGTTAAAGAAAATTCAGAAGCCATTGACAAAATTAAAAAAATGATTTTTGTAGACACCATGCTATATAGTAGCAAACATGCTATACACGTAGGAAAACCTCGACTTGCGAGGTCCATCCCGACAAGGATGGATTACTTGAAAGTTTTATAAGGGTCTCCAAATTATTATTTGAACAGTATAATGTAGAATATTATTATCCAAAAACCTATGCTATTAACCAAGACCCCAAGACCCTTTAGAAATTTATTTTGGATGTATAATAGCTATAAATTGTAGAAATATTGACTAGATGCAAACATATTTATATATGCCTTTAAATATCTGATATTATCTAACATGGTTAGTTCACATTCGAAATTCTCTAATTGCGAAGAGATTATGGAGCACATTATTAAATGTTAGTGTTCTTTTCAAAAATGTTCATAATAATAAAAAAGACTGAAAACACTCCCAATGTTTTGCGAGATCTCCTATCCTCTTCACGAGAAACTTCACTCTTTCAAGAGAAAAATTGCTGGAGGGTGATGTTGTCATGGAAAAATTAAGACCACTGCTCAGCTTACACTGCTGGATACATTTGTTGGAAAATATCGAAAGGTATTCGTTGTAAGTTGCATCAAAACATTAGCAGTACAGAGACAAATATTCACTCTTACATAAAATCTAGAGACGAAAAATTACTTATCTTGTACAGGATGGTACTCACTTTATTCATAAGTATTTGAATTATAGCTGTATTGGAAGTAATGTAAAAGTAATTTGAAAAGTAAAATATTGAGCACTGAGTTTTTCCTGGCTAGGATGTAATAAGCATGCCTTAATTGTAAAAACTTTTCATCAATATTTTAATTAGGTTACACAGGCACAATTGGTGCAACATAAATAATAAAAGTGATTTATTATTAACAATTTACCTGTACGAGAAATAGACACAATAGTTAAACGATTGAAATGTTCATATATGACTCATGGAACAGTGAAATGGTTAATGTAATTAAAACAATTTAAAAAACAAAATGGCCAGGTTTACCCTAGATGTAAAATTAATAGGATTTGTACTAATGAAACAAATCTCCAAACACAACAAACTTTTAGAAAAATGTTTGTCTTGCTTAACAAACAAATGTTATATAGACCAAATAATAATTTAGCATACCCTAGCGAAAAGTTCCTTATCTTATACAGGAAGGTACTCACTTAATTCATAACTATTTGAATTATAGCTGTTTAAAATTAATATAAAAAGTAACTTGTAAGTAAAATATTCAGCACTATGATTAAATATGATTCCTTTAGTTTGATTTCTTTAATTTGCTATTTGCTTTATTTAATGAACAATAAATATTACTCTGTTTTCATCAAATCTTAACCTATGTACAATGTTATGTACATTTTTAATATAACCTAATGTACCTTTAATTTAATCCTAAGATTACGTGTGTATTTATATATGATATTGGTGTGCTTGAATAAAAATAAATGTTTATGTACTACAATTGTTTCATTAAGTAATATTTTTGGTTTAACTATAAAACGTACCTTACGTCGATATCGATAAAATAAGAACATCCTAAATATCGATGTCGGTGATTTGAAGGATGTGTGCTTGCAATCACTAAGTTATACATAGCTATACTGAATTTGTATAGTCTTTAGTCATCTGTCAAAATAGGCGACCGCAGCGCCAAAACGCGTAGTTGGGAAACTTGACAAAAGTCACTGTCGTATCTGTAGCTTGCTACCTTGCTACATATTTATTTATCTATGTACGGATACGGTTGACGCTTGATAGGGTAGCCAGAGAATCTAATTGAATTGGATTCTTTGTCTACGCTTGATAGGTTAAAGTCACAGGCCACAAACTAATAAGAATGGTCACAGACTATTCATGCAGAGCATAGATATGCTATCGCTAGGTAACACAAACTAATAAGAAGTGCTAGCGGTGCTAGCGCAACTATAGGTAATATAAATGATGCTTACCAAAGAGTTGTAGCGAGCTATCGCTACCCCCCCTACCCCGGCCTAAGAATTTGGAGTATATATATAAAAAAAAAATACTGACAGACGTAGTTCAAATAGCACATCTCAAAAATATTTATTATTTAAACTGCATCCATTTAGTTTATAAATAAAAAATAGTTAAAGATCACTCACCTCATAACGTCGATATTACTTCAAATAATTAGAATTGGGTACTTTTTGCTATATAAAAAAACTGCACCTTGCTTGAATATAATTGCACCATCTTTAAAAATGCATAAAATGCAATATTAAGTGCAAAAAGTTAATGAAACCAAATTTGTTAAATGTCAAATGCACCCCCCCTACCCCAGCCTACGAATTTGGAGTATTTATATATATAAAAAAACTGACATACTTATTTCTAATAGCACATGTCAAAAATATTAATTATTTGAACTGCACCCATTTAGTTTATAAATAAAAAAAGGTAAAATCACTCACCTTATAACGTCGATATAACTAAATAATTAGATTTGGGTACTATGCAATATGAAAAAACTGCACTCTGCTTGAATATAACTGCACCTTTAAAAATTCATAAAATGCAATATTAAGTGTAAAAAGTATATATAATAATTATCACCAACTATTGGACAAAAGTGATGAAAAAATTAACATAAAAGCAAATTCATGGAATTGGTGAATTCTGGAACGCAAAATATTTTAGTCAACTTTTCCTAATAATGGGATATTATTATTATTGTTTCATATTAATATGTGTATTATTAAATTTTAATATCTCGATAAATGTTAAGGACTAGGGTAGAGCAAACACCCTGTGGCAGGTGGAAGGAAAGAGATCTCCCACCGGGCAAGGTGTTCTGCCCGAGGGCAGCCAACGCTCCGAGTGGTAGTTCAGGCTATGTATATATACTGTTTTAATTCGGAACTTTGATAGCGCGATTTAGGCTTCGATGTATTTCGCTTGTGGCGCGACGACAGCGCCGCCACATCACCCCCTGCTCAGACCGGAGGTCGATGGTGCAGTCTAGATGTCGACGAATGTGCAAGTGCCAGTGAATTGCCTTGTAGTCTGCGGTGAGTCGAGAAGAGGCGGTAATCTGCGAGTGCCGTGAAGCAGAGGCGAGCAGTAAGGCTCAGAGCCCTGCCGAACACTGTAGCGCAGAGGTAGCGAAGGAACAGGAAGCATTATTCCAGTGCTGCGATGAACCTGTAAAGCTAGATGGCTTGCAGAATGTCAAGACTGCAGACAATATCTGCTCGGGAGCGAATGAATGGGGTACGAGGACGATGACAAGGTTTGAAGTTGTAGTTTCCGAAGGTTGTTGGTTGCGTATTCATATCACGTCGGTTGGTCACCACTGTAGTAGGTGGAAGGAAAGGGGAGATCTCCCACCGGGCAAGGTGTTCTGCCCGGAGCGCCAACGCTCAGTGGTAGTTCAGACTGTATATATACTGTTTTTAATTCGGAACTTTGAGCGCGATTTAGGCTTCGATGTATTTCGCTTGTGGCGCGACGACAGCGCCGCCACAACCAACACGACTATATTAAATTGCTCTCTGGGGTTGTTTCCCCACTAATTTATTAAAAGTTTATTGGAAATAAATGTATTTTTAATTTATTTATTTTTTCTATAAAGCTATATTTCTTTTTTTCAGGTCTTTATTTACCTTTGACGAAACTTAAATCCATATTAAAGCAGCTGAAGAAATGTAAAAATAATCAGTCGTTCGAATATTGTTAATTTTGCTGTTAACCTCTTCTATAGTAACACAGTATATATCAAGATTTCTCGCCATGCGCTGCAACGCCGCGTTTCTGGTATCCTTGTTCTTGTATTCTTTGACCCTCACGTACCAAAGAACTACTGCCTCATATAATTCTACGAATTTGAGAGTATACCGCTCACTCCACTTTCTTTTATTGCGAGATGCCATTGTTTGCTACATATTTATTTATCTATGGGTAATCCGAATGATGCTTACCAAAGAGTATAGAGTAGCTTACCAAAGTGCTTACGCATATAATAAAGTTGAAGGATAGATGTTAGATGCGTAAGCATCATATTAGTCTGTGAAGAATAGTAAATATACTTACTAATTTCAGTGAATGATAAATTTTATGTTGTATTTTGTTAATAGTTAATACTGAATTATTAAATGGCATCATCACGTATTCAGGTAATAAAGTTGTTTGCAAATCATTTTCTAAAGTTTATGTTACATCACCAATATTTTGTTTCTTGCAACTATCTCTATATTTCATTTTCTTGTGAACAAATTCTTCTTTTTAGGCTACTGCACGTCAGATATCGAAGGCATTTAAAAAGAAAAGCAGATTTGAAATTGGTATTGCGTCTGAGCTACCTCAAGCTTATAAGAAATTTTGGCGTGAATGGAAAGTCCTCAAGCCTGCTGCGGTGCATTTCATTCCTCAGGAGGGCAAGTGGAAACGCGACGAGTTGACTGGTGAAACATTGCCAGTACAAAATATACCTATTCCTTTGAAACATCCTGCCGAAATTCACGAGGGTATTTGGGGTGGTGAAGCTGTGATTAAAGGTTAGTTGTCTTATAACATTATAAAAGATTGTAACAAAATTCTAAAGTTCAAGCATATGTTTATTGGTGCTGAACTAGTGACTTCAAAAGAGGAAGATTTTATTTCAGTATTTACACCTTTTCATTGACATTTGTATGTTTTTGCTTTATACATAAGGTTATTGTAAGTATCAATGTTAATGATTATTATTTTTGTTATATATGCAATAAGTAAACTTTTATAGTTTTTACAAATATTACTAACCTTTGTTAAGTTTAAAAAAGTATTAAGTAATAAACTCATAAATTGAAACCTATGAGTAAGAGAAAAACAGTTGATTTATAATAATTGTAAATAATCTTTGTACCATAGCATCCATGCATAGCGTAAATAGCTGTGTGTGTACTAGCGATGGGGAATTGTTGCAAAAAAACAATCAACTGAATCAAAAATTGTGCAATGATGCTGACATGTGTGTTTGCGTGCATATCTGTAATTAATTTTGATTAATTTTAACCAAAAACTTTTTTAATTACCTAGGTAAAGAAAGATAAAGTTATGATAGATAAATGTAAGAAAATGATTCATTTTTGTATCTTTTTTATTTCATGGTTCATAAGAATTATTGGTTTATTAGCAAGTTGATTTGAGAAGAGCATCACCTGGGTACCTAACCAATTCATGTCGAAACTTGTTTACGTAAAGCGCGGGATTAGCACCGGACCCTGCCCCTCGCTCCCCGCCACTTTGTACAACCGACTTCAAAATAAATTATTAAGGATAACTCAAAAACTATTGGTCAGACCTTGATCAAATTTATATGGGACCACATGAGAAGCACCAGCTTTCAAATAAAAAAAGAATCATCGAAATCGGTTCACCTAGAAAAAAGTTATGAGGTAACACACATAAAAAAAGAACATACAGTCGAATTGAATACCTCCTCCTTTTTGAAGTCGGTAGATAAATTATTTTTTTATAGAAAGTATTTTTTCGCAAATCGTACATTTCACTTTACTTTGGTCGTCAGTTTCATTCCTGCCACTCATTTTTATCATATAATTATCAATTTTCACAAAGAATAACACAACAAAACACTTTTTTTCTCACAAAAGCAGTCATCGCATTTAAATTATTTCCAAATGGCGAATCGACGACCCCAGATCACTTCCAATTACAAATTCAATTGCTGAAATGATAGCAATAGATAACCAGGCAACTTCTATAGTCAAAGATAAAGGCTTTAATCGGCTCATGCAGTTAGCAAAACCCAAATACCAAATACTGAGCCGAAAATGTATAGGTGATTCCACAACTGTATGAAAAATTTAAAAGCACTATTCAAGGTGAGCTATCTAAGGCCAAATGTCTATACATGTGGACAAACATGTTCGTACATTTCAATACAGTGGACACTTTGAGTACCACTTTAATGAATGTTCGGTGATTTAGCCGAATATTTGGCTGAATACGAATATTCGGTAAAGCTGCCGAATATGCGAATACCGAATATAAAACGAATATTCGACCCATCTCTAGTTCCTACTACATTAGTAAGGTAAATTTGAATTAGATACATTACTCGATTACCTAGTTACTGATTGATCTCTATGACTAATTAAGATATTTTGTGAAAAACTTAATTCGAATAATTATTACTTTTTTTACTTAAATCTTATTCTAGTGTTTTAGTCTTACTTAGAAACTCCTTACTTACCTACCGATAAATTGATTTCAAAGTTTTATAACACATTACGACGAACAAATGGATGTTCCTCCATTGATGGTTTGATTACAATAGAAGACAGACAATAGAATAATCTATTGGTGCCAATCGCATACCTTATAACTGCAGTCGTAACGTAAGTAGTGTTGCACAGACTTAGGGCAGCGCACACCCGCCGCACCATCTTTTGTAACTACTTATTTAGTAGTATGTATAATAGATGCGCTGCGCTACAAATTAATAGTTAAAGTTGACACGGTAACCGTGTCAGTCATTGTCGTCCGCCGCACGCCGTTAGTCTATAACAATCGACTTACATGGATTGTTATCAAATTTTATCGACTAACCTGAACAATCGACTAATTTGATTAGTTTTAGTAATAATCACCCATCGCTAGTGTGCACAAACTGTTAGATAGTTAAAATTAATCCAAAATTTAGCAAGACAGTCCCTTATAGCATAGCAATGGTCAATGCAAGGATTATTGTGAATTGGTGAAATTAGAAATGGAACTAAAAAATTAAAACATATATAATTAAAAAGTTAAAATTAAAACAGATATTGACTTCTGACACCTTCACACAAAAGAAGACAAAATTTTTTTTACATAACTAAATACAGTGGAATCTCGATAACTTGAACCTCATTAAGTTGTAATCCTCGGTAAGACAAAAAAATTGTCATTCCCCTAAATATGCGGCATCTCGATTTATTTAGAATTTGTAACTCGAACAAAATGTTATTTCCCTGTGAGGTATTGATAGCACATATTTATACTCTATAACTCGAATTTCAAAAAGCTGACTCCATAAGTCGAAGTTAGTAAAATATAATGACCTGTTGCTTAAAATTCCGAACTCATAGCAATAAAATCCTAAAGGAATGCTTATCTTCTATTGTGTGTATTTTGTACACATGCAATGAATGAATACATCTTAGTACCTTATGTTTGTTTATGTTTGGGCTCATTGCTTAAAAAGAGGTTTATTATCGGTCAGTACTTATTTGGCTCTTAACTAGCAGCATCATTAGTACTAAACGGAATAAGTCGAAATTTTAGCAATTAAATCTTTAGTATCTCGAAATTCTCGTTAAGTCTAAAACTCATTAACTCGAAATTTTTATCATTTCCCTTGAAATTCGAGTTATTGAGATTTCACTATATTGGCCTTACTTCATTTAGCACACATCATTTAAATATGAAATAGATGTCATTTATTATCATGCATTTTTGATAAAATAAATGCATCCCTTATTTTTAAGACCTGTAAATAGCAAAATAGTGTTTAAAAATGAACAATGCTGCAACGGTTTTGAAATCGGCATGGCTTATAATTTTCTTTACATACCAAGTTAAACTATATAGTTTTTTTTTAAATATAATATTCTTTTTATTTAATAGGTATATACTTCAGAGATGTTTCTATATAAATGTTGCATTTTTTTTATAGAACAAGATTGATAAATAAGTGCACAGTCCACTTGATGGTCAGTGTATGCTGTGGCCCAAAGAGACCTCTCAAGAGAATCATTACTCAAATAAAAATTCCTGAGGACTAAGACTAGAATGCCTCATTACACAAGAGCTATCTGATTTTAACATTCAACATACAAAACATAGCTGCATTAAGTTGCTATTTTATGCTGGTATTCTGTGAGACTGTGGTGCTTTCCTGGTCGAGCTCTTTTGTTGCTGCAGCCATAATATAGCTGCAGCAAGGCTCTACCATGTTAAAAAATCACCTTCTTGAAAATCAATCAAATAACAATGAGATTGTGATATTCCTTAGTCAATTCAAAAGGGTAAAAAATTAACTTGTATTGAAAAGTAAAGTCTTACTTCAAAGAACTAAAAAGATAAAGATAAAAAAATAATTCCACATTCTGAAGTCAGGAAGTATTGGCCTGGCGTCATTCGTGAACAAAACAAATCCCACTTGTATTTGCAAAATCTCTGGTTTTAAAGTGAAAATTAATGTTTAACAGACATAATTAATTATGACTATGTGCTCCTGATCTCTCTCCGGTCGTGTCGGATTACCATCCCATTGGACTATGAGAGTGATGGAATGGAGAGTGCACCTGTGCTTGCGCTTACACTTGGGCACTATAATCCTGTCCTGCACAGATGGCTAGTCTCCGTTGAGACTGGCCGCCGTAACTGAAATTCGGTCTAGAGGACATCATTATACATTATACTAATATTTTATTTCTTAGCTGTCAGCATACCTTTTTGTTTTAGAATGAGGTTGACAAACGAGCACACAGTCCACTCGATGGTAAATGGATGCCGTGGCCCATAGACATCTACATTTATCCTCGATTAAGAATCAAAATGTAGATGCGTTATCACCCGGAGACTAAGATAGAATGCCTCATTCCCGTTTCTCTCTCCGTACGAAACACAGCAGCTTTAAGCTGCTATTTTACGCTAGTATTCTTTGAGAGCGTGGCTCTACCCCGGTCGACCCGACCCATTTGTGCTACAACTAATAAAGCTGCAGCATGGCTCTACCACCTATGAACCTACCATGTATGATACCTGCATGTTGAGATCTTCTTCTTCATCATTTTCTTATTGTGATTGCCTTTATTTTTTTTGGGACTGTTTCTTCTACAGTTTCACCGTAAAATCCTTTTTCTCAAGGTGTGACAATTAGCAACTTTTTACTATGAGATATATACATAAATATGTAAGTAAAATGTGCAAAGACAAGCTGTATTTGTGTGAATTTTTATTTTAGGTTTTCAAAAGCGTGATCCAAGAAGGCGCAGAGTACCTCACTATTGGGTGCCTGTGCTGAAGCGTACTGTTGTGCGATCAGAAGTTCTGAACACTCATCTTTCGGTCACAGTAACAGATAGAACTATTAACTTAATCAATGACCATTATGGTTTCGATCACTATTTGCTTAAGACTCCTGCCTGTGACCTTGTATCAATGCTTGCATTGAAACTGAAGAAACAAATTCTAATAGAATTAATGAATGGATGTCCAAGATATTCGCATAATCCAAAGAAACAAAAGGAAATTTATGACGAGTATAAGACCTATTTATCTTCAGTAAGTATATACTTTAAATAATGAATCACCTACAAACCTACAAATATGCCAAATTAAATATGTTTTCTTAGAATATTCTTGTGCTCTTTTCTATTTAGTAAAAATACCTTCTACTACTATTACTGCTATCATACAGTGAAATGCAATTTCTTTTTATGCGTAAAAGTAGCTGTAATATTTTGCAACAAAATACAAAAACATTCACTCACACATTCATGAATATACAGGGTTATTTTTCAGAGTAGCCAAATTTTAAACTTAAGTTCAAATATATAAATAATGATATACTGTTATTGCAGTTTTTGAAAATACGAGTAAATAAGGCTTCTACTTTTATTTGAAATTATCCCAATTTTAATGTGATTTATGGGCAACAATGTTTTTGCTTACCGATCGACCTTACGAATGTGTGCGTGCGCAGTAAAATCAGTTAAAATAATGCATTACCACGCATTTTTCTGAATTTAAAAGATAAATAGGACAATGATTGAGATTTATTTTAATAAATTTTTCTTCACCATTTGCCTATATTACTTATCCTGAACCTTCTCTGCAAATTTGGCCGGTTACAGTTGCAGAGATTACATATTCTAAGTTCATAGCCAGTATTTGAGTAAATATTTCTGTTCACACTTATGTAATATATAGCAAGTTTAAGGCTGGGATAAACTAAAAAAACATTACTGCTATTTATATACTTAAAAAAAACTGAAATGATAAATGAACTTACAGTCCTCCTGATAGTAAGTGGATACCGCTGCCACGGATATCTGCAGCTAGTGTGTATAATATGTGTGTGTGTAGTGGGATATTTAGAACTATCCTTCACACCAAACCATGAGATAAATTAACATAGAAAACATGAAATAATGTATTAACATTTTTAATGTGTTACAGTATACACCTGAAGAAATAGAATGGTATGGATTAACTTGGTACGAAGCTCTATCGAAAGTTGCCAAACAAAAGGAAGCTGAAAACAAACCAGTACCTTTAAAAAATATATATCGAAAAAACTTAGTGGAGAAATTAAAAGCAGAAGAAACAGAAGATAAGAGTAATGCTGCTGATGAAATATCGTAAGTTGATCCTGGTGGAGGGGGAGAGTTATTGCGGTCACTTATATAATTTGAAACTTTGCTTAAAATATGCAGCCTACATACATTCCACTTCTGGACACAGACCTTCTCTTATTATTGAGAATTAATGAATGAATGAATGAATTTATTTTCTCTCCACAATAGGTAAACTTAATGCTAGGTATTACAGAATTGCCAGACTGGTACCTAACTTGTGAGAGACTGGTGCCAGATGTAGGTATAAAAACCTGTATTACAGGTCACTAGGGAAGGGGTTTTAGAGCAAAGAAGAGTCCACCGTGCTGCCCTTTGTTGGCGGTCACGTGGTCGTCGTTCCATCTAGTGCGGACCACCTCACACTGCTTATCCGTACGAGGCTGGAGAAGTGAGGCACACAAGGGATATACACTTAAAAAGTACAATGAAATTGTTAATTGCAACTTTTAGAGTTCATTTACCACGTGTTCGGCGGTGAATGGAAACATGGCGGGAAAACCGCATGTTTGGGAAATTATAAAAAAAAATATCTCGAACACATGAGAAAGCTGCGAATACGCATTGATGGAGTGCAGCGGACATTTGCTTGCTCTAAAACCCTCTCAAAAATTTGTGGAGGCCTGTGTCTAGCTATGGTATGTATATAGGCCGTAACTTTATCATCAAAACTACTATGCTACCACCAACATCTATTTTTTCGAGGTCAGCGACGCCTACTTAAGAGCATTTTCTATACAAATAAATAAAATCGAAGTGCCTGTAATGTCAAAATAACAGCTTTTTACTAAATGCATATGAAAGACGGAACTTATAACAAAAAACAATTTTACCACGTTTTTATTAAATAACTTTCTTGTTTGTCTGTCTGTCTGTCGTTCCAGTTGGAATCTTGTAAATCAAATTTCGAGCACTTCCCGACTTGAAATTTTGAACTCAGCTCAGAATCGGATGACGATGTAGGAATATAAAAAAAACGTGGTATATTAAATATTTATAGTAAAAAATAAAAAAATAAAATTTGTTTAAAAATTGTATCTGTCTTTCTGTTTGTTTGTTCCGGCTAATCTCCGAAATGGCTGGACCACTAGCAGCTAGCTGGTGTTATAAGGGAGTAACTTACTACTACTTTTATTTTAGAAAAAGAATTAGGGTTCCGCGCAAAAAAAATAAAACCCATGAAATCCAATCGTAATAAATTGCACTCGGACAAAGTCGCAGGGTACAGCTAGTTAAATAAAATATAATAATAGGCACATATAATTTTATATTATAATACTTAATATTTATCTGATGATTGCATTATTTTTTCGTTTGATATTACAATTTATATTTTCTTTCAGGACCACCACATCTTGGTTATCTAAAATGAATCCTTTCGGCAAAAAGGACGAAGCTTAGATTTGTTTGTAGAGATTTAAATTGTTCCCAAAATTGTGTTATAGAAAAATGTAATAAAAGAGATACATAGTCTTGTTTTATGTTTAAATTTGTTTTTTTATTTTTTTATTTATATTATATCAATACCTTACCTGCAAAAATTTCGATGATAATTTTCAAATTACAAAGGAATACCATGTTCAAACTGTTTTGGTACTGGTACTAAATACTTAAATACTATGTACATACAGAAGGAACTAATTACTTATAAAGGTTAATAGTAAGTCACACAACAGTTTCATGCTTTGTCTTATTCATGCTTTCATCTTAACCTAGAGTGGTCGCGGATGACATTAGTCATCCACGCTGACTAAATAATGAGAATTCTTGATTTTATATGGCAATCACATCGCCGGTGCCCAGTTTAGTATTGCTCATAGTACGCTGCGTGACGTCAGTAACTGCCTAGCACTTGCGTGGTTCGGTTGAGTCAGGATAAGTGCAAATTCGTAGGTGGAGGACACATGTCATCCGCGCGACCGGTTACGTAAGTATTTTGTGACGACCATTTTATAACCTTTTAACGATATTGTAATTGTTATGATATATTTATAGCACTTTTATAGTAAATAATATTTATTTAATAAAATTAGTAATTTCTTATAGCTATTTTGCTAAAAATTGTTTTTAATTTTATTTTAGAACTAAAATGGCAAACCGAGATCAGCAAATCGAGTTATGGTTATTGGAGTAAGATGAGGACATTTTAGAGGTACTCCATGTTCTGATGACGAAGAGTCGGATCACCTAGAAGTCCAGGGCAAAATACGGACTCAGAAGAAGATGGTGACCATGATTTAGGTGAATTTGAGTTGAACCAAACATTTGCTAGTTCCGCAAGCCCCGCACACGTTTTCACGGATGAGGACGAGGTACCACTTTCAAATTTATTTTACCAAGGTGTTGACAATACTAGATGGCTGAAAGAACAAGTTCGTTCTCGACGTTTGATGCGCCAACACAACATCGTACGTGTACAATCAGGTTCTCGAGAATAACGAAAACGAAGGCTACTTCTCTAGATTGTTTGTCTCTATTTCTCGATGATGAAATTGTAGCTATGATAACGGATTCCACAAATAAACGTATACTAATTGAGCAAAATAAATATTCAAGGGATAGAGATGCGAAAATAACTGATGAGTTAGAAATAAAAGGACTATTGGGCATTTTATATCTCTGTGGGAGTGTAAAATCTGGAAGGGAAAATATCTTGCAGTTGTTTGACGGTAAGAAAGGGACCGGGATGGAAGCTGTTTATCTTACAATGAATGTACAAAGGTTCAAGTTTTTGATGAGAAACCTTCGTTTCGATGATCCTACAACGAGAGCGCAAAGGATAATGGTGTACAAGTTGGCACCTATTCGTGATTTATTTCAGAAAATTGTCAAAAATTTTCAAAAACATTATACACCAAGTTCTGAACTGACTTTAGACGAACAATTGATAGCGTTCAGAGGCAGGTGCCGATTTCGGCAATACATTCCCAACAAGCCAGCGAAATATGGGATCAAAATATTTGCCCTGGTCGATTGTGAACGTCCATACACATACAATTTGGAAATATATGGAGGCAGTAACCCCGGTCCCTTCGAAGTAAGCAATAATCGGTTTGACGTAGTTCTGAGAGTCACTGAACCTATTCATGGTGAAAATAGAAACGTAACAATGGACAACTGGTTTACTTCTCTCGAAGCAGCTAAGAAGCTTTTTGAAAATAAAACCACTGTCGTTGGTACAATTAGAAAGGATAAAAGAGAGGTACCGAAGGCATTCCGAACAACTACAAACAGAACTGAATTTTCGTCTTTGTTTGGTTTTCATGAAAACACTACCTTAGTTTCATATGTGCCAAAAAAGAATAAGGTTGTATTACTTTTGTCAACTGTACATAATGATGGTTGTATTGACGAGAGTTCTGGTGACAAACGTAAACCAGATATTATTACATATTATAATCGAACAAAGAATGGGGTAGACTTAGTGGACAAAATGTGTTCCTTGTATGATGTGGCCAGAAACTCACGGCGATGGCCGCTGACGGTTTTTTTTAATTTGATGAATATAAGTGCCATAAATGCTTTATGCATATACAAAGCAAACAATGGACTAATAAAAGTATTGCGTCGAGAGTTTCTTTCTGATATTGCGTTGGGTATGATGAAACCTTTGGCTAGTAGAAGAATGAGTACTGATTGTATACCGAAGATCCTCAAGCTTAATATAAGCGATTTTTTGGGTATTCCATTGGACGAACAACCACAAAAAGTGGCGAGTTCTCCTCGTGGAGGCGCGGGTGGTCGCTGCTTTTGTGTGGAAGAAAACGTAATAAAACCACGCGTATATCTTGCCAATTATGTGGGAAATTACTTGCACCGATTTTTATTTACTTAAACTTTTATTTAAATTTATTTACCCGACCATTGCAAGTATATGTGCAATAGTTGTTATGAAAATCATACCTAAGAATATTTTTAGTCTCTCATAATTATAGCTAATATCAAAAGTTGATCTCAGAAGCAAAGAAATTATAGTTACTCGTTCGTAAGTTCCTAATTTTAATTAAAACTTTCTTTTTATTTTTTTGTTTTATTATGTTGGTGATATTATGTCTGTTACTTTCAATAAAATATGCACCCAAAATATTGGTATTAGTATTATAAATTTTCATTGGCAAATGGATGACACACGTCATCCGCGCGACCTCTTATGATATATTTATATGCGCGACCGCTCTAGGGTTAACAAATCAACAAAAATAAAAAAGTTTGACAAATTGGTGAACTAGGAAAGTAAGAATTTCAGCTGGCCAATCATAAAACTAAAAATAAAACTCGAATGATTTCAATAATATAATATATTTTATTTCAACAAAATTTGAAACTAACATTTTATTGCCGTCAACAAGACACTATTGTAAGATAATCTTAACTATTTATGGTCTACAATAATTACAATAGGTACTATTAAATACTATTTATAGAAAAATAATATCACGTACAACAATAATATGTATTTTCTGTGGTTGATTTAATATACCAACAAACAGTGTATTTACGAATAAAAATATAATCTTTTTAATAATTGAAAGCTCAAACAACAAATAGAAAGAAATTGGCCTTTATACTAAATATTATGTAAATAATAATTAGATATATTGCCCATTAACTTCTTGCGTCTGTCATTGAGTTTGTCATAGCTAACGAACTCAGTTTTTTTTAAAAGTGAAAACTTTAGGCACGTTGCGCACTTTTGGGATGGGGAAAAAGCACTGAACTCGCGTTACCTTCACGCTCAGATACATATATACAGATGGATATATACATGTTTGTGAAGCTAAGAAGTTTTCACTACTGACGTGCAGTCCTACTACTGTTTTTTTTTAAATTAACAAGTACAATGGTACGGTGCCAGACACCCGCGTCAATTATAATACTTTTAACGACCTGTCGAAACAAAATTTCTATAGAGATTCTACGAGAATAATTAGTAAATGTGGTTATAGTTTCCTATAATCAGATAAACATTTGAATGTTTTTAGTAAAATCTAATTTAACTTGAAACAAAAAATTGACCCAGTTAAGCGACACTACTGTAAGTGACAAATTTAAATTATAAGATGTAGCAATTTATTCACGATTATACAAACCAAAGTAACCCAAATTAATTTGTAAAAAAGTTATTACATCACAAATTGGATATCATTAGTTTATTTTTAAAAGCTGGGGAAATATAATTTCAAAATACGTATTAAATATCTTATTATTGAACGCATCCGTAATTATTTATCCTCAACAAAAAGTATATAACTTCGTTTTACTAGAGAAGTCCAAAGGTACCAAAGAGTATACAATATATAAAAATCATTTTGTTTGTTCGTATTTTATGCGCTGCCATACCGTCCATCAGAAAACGCTAATACTTTGTCAACTTATTGCTTACAATTGTGCAAGGTTATAGGCATAGTACAATTAACTTACAATAGGTGGCGGCGTATCGTACCAACAAATTTATTTGAAAGTTACACATCATTAAATTTTAATGAATGTATTATCATTACTAATTAAACAATATAACTCTTCCAAATTTGAAACGATATTTCGACAATTATTTTTTCTGTGACAGCAACGCGCCGGGTATCAGCTAGTACTCTAATAAAAAGTACTTTGTAATATCATGACTACGTTTTATTCATACTTTTTCTAGTCTAAATCGAAATTAAATTCTAGACAATGGCAACTTTTATAAGCTTAAGTTAATAATTGAACTAAGAAAACCTTTGATTTTAAAATGCTAGATTAATAATATACCACATAACCTCAACAATACTAGATTTTCCGTACTTTTAAAAATATACTGAATGCCGTACTTTATTATATTTAAATAGACAAATGAAACGACATAATATGTTTCATCAAGTTACGTTATATTAAATTTTACTAGTCCAAGCATGTTAGGATAGTGGCCATTGTTCTTTAAATTATAAGATGTGATAAATTATTATTTCACAAAATGGTCGCCTAACAACAAAATGGCTACTATACAGTGAGTCCCTCGGTAAAGTGCAACCCTGACAGGGGTGCAACTAGACCATAAAAAATCTACAAAAAATAAAAATAAATATATATTTTAAATTTTATTGACGAATTGAGATTTTTATATCTTATGTAGACTCTATGTACAAAAAATAACAATTTCTTCCAAAGTAGTGGGTCGATTACTTTAAAATAAAAAAGTATATTATGCCACGTACTTGGCGGTAAGGATAAAGTAACAATTAGCTCGCAAAAAAAGTAGCAACTTTGATTTTCGTGAAAAACATTCCATTGTTTATGACTGTTTTTTTTTTAAATTATCTAATTTTCTCAGAATTATGCCCCCAATATCAGGAAATTTTATGATTTATTATATTTATCTACCATATTGCCTTTCAAATAAAAAAATCTACGTTGTAACCAAAAACACGCTGGCTAAGAGGTGTTAACATTTCACCATTAAAAGTAAAAATCTTAATTCGTCAATAAAAAGTCAATTTTTTTTGTCGATAATTTGTGGTCTAGTTTCATCCCCTTTCGGGGTTGCACTTTACCGAGGGACACAGTACGGTCACCCGAGGCAAGTGTAACAAATGCAAATTATGCGGCATAAACACGTTTTTTGGTTAAATTCCATCTATTGAACAACGCGGGAACTTTTACGCTATTGACTATAGTAAGAGTTAAGTTATGTACTTAACTGTCGGTATAGCGTAAAAGGTCAAAAATCAAAAAGGTTCAACTATTTTATCGACAGAAGTCATTTTTTAAAACTACTCAGAAAACTTGCCCCATGTGGGGAAAAACTCATTGTTACACAAATGGACATTCTAATCGTTTATAGATCTTAAAATATTTTGACATTAGTATCATCTCTTCAATTTTGTTGAAAACCACAGATAATAATAAAGTAACTACAAAAAGAAGCGTACTGTCACACTTGCCTCATTGATGGGGTAAGTGTGACAGTCTTCCACCTTAATTAGTTTTAATTACCTTAAATTACAAAATGCTACTTGTAGATACTAAAATGCCTGATCAAACAAACAAACATTTAATAATTGATGTTATGAAACTGAATTCTCTATGTTAAATCCTTACAGAGTAGAGGCATTTGAATGTCCATTATAGTTTTAATTAATTCATGTCACACTTGCCTCGGGTGACCAAATATTTAATTTTGAAAAAATTTAAATTATAAATTATTCACGTATTATGCAATTTATTCACGATTATACAAACCAAAGTAACCCAAATTAATTTGTAAAAATTATTACATCACAAATTGGATATCATCAGTTTATTTTTAAAAGCTGGGAAATATAAATTCAAAATACAACGCAGTATTAAATATCTTATTATTGAACGCATCCGTAATTATTTATCCTCAACAAAAAGTATATAACTTCGTTTTACTAGAGAAGTCCAAAGGTACCAAAGAGTATACAATATATAAAAATCATTTTGTTTGTTCGTATTTTATGCGCTGCCATACCGTCCATCAGAAAACGCTAATACTTTGTCAACTTATTGCTTACAATTGTGCAAAGGTTATAGGCATAGTACAATTAACTTACAATAGGTGGCGGCGTATCGTACCAACAAATTTATTTGAAAGTTACACATCATTAAATTTTAATGAATGTATTATCATTACTAATTAAACAATATAACTCTTCCAAATTTGAAACGATATTTCGACAATTATTTTTTCTGTGACAGCAACGCGCCGGGTATCAGCTAGTACTCTAATAAAAAGTACTTTGTAATATCATGACTACGTTTTATTCATACTTTTTCTAGTCTAAATCGAAATTAAATTCTAGACAATGGCAACTTTTATAAGCTTAAGTTAATAATTGAACTAAGAAAAACCTTTGATTTTAAAATGCTACAGATTAATAACATACCACATAACCTCAAAAACTAATTACTAGATTTTCCGTACTTTTAAAAATATACTGAATGCCGTACTTTATTATATTTAAATAGACAAATGAAACGACATAATATGTTTCATCAAGTTAAGTTATATTAGATTTTACTAGTCCAAGCATGTTAGGAGAGTGGCCATTGTTCTTTAAATTATAAGATGTGATAAATTATTATTTCACAAAATGGTCGCCTAACAACAAAATGTGAGTATACAGTGAGTCCCTCGGTAAAGTGCAACCCTGAAAGGGGGTGCAACTAGACCATAAATAATCTACAAAAAATAAAAATATATTTTAAATTTTATTGACGAATTGAGATTTTATATCTTACAAAAATAACGATTTCTTCCAAAGTAGTGGGTCGATTACTTTAAAATAAAAAAGTATATTATGCCACGTACTTGGCGGTAAGGATAAAGTAACAATTAGCTCGCAAAAAAAGTAGCAACTTTGATTTTCGTGAAAAACATTCCATTGTTTATGACTGTTTTTTTTTTCAATTACCTAATTTTCTCAGAATTATGCCCCCAATACCAGAAAATTTTATGATTTATTATAATTCTCTACCATATTGCCTTTCAAATAAAAAAATCTACGTTGTAACCAAAAAACACGCTGGCTAAGAGGTGTTAACATTTCACCATTAAAAGTAAAAATCTTAATTCGTCAATAAAAAGTCAATTTTTTTTTGTCGATAATTTGTGGTCTAGTTTCACCCCCTTTCGGGGTTGCACTTTACCAAGGGACACAGTACGGTCACCCGAGGCAAGTGTAACAAATGCAAATTATGCGGCATAAACACGTTTTTTGGTTAAATTCCATCTATTGCACAAACTTTTACATATCAAAATCCACTTCAAACCATTATTTAAACAATAGTACAAGAGCAGCAATCCGCCGCCGGTCAAGTTCCCGCCAAAACCTAATGGAACGTTTAGATACTCGCCGACAAAGACGAATAGGCACGAGTACGAATATGTAAACGACTTGTTCGGGTGTGCTCGCTACTCGGCCCAAGTATTCGCCTCTTCTCCACTCTATGTCGGTTTTTTACCACGAATCAAAGGAATGTTCGTGCGTATTAGTATCGATGTTTACATACTCGAAACGATTCTGTTGACCCGTGAACTTATTATATTACTATTAACCATTATCATGTATAACGGTTAATGATAATCCCTGTCTCTAAAAATATATAAAAATAATATAAGTTGGTACTCGGTTCAGATCACATTAAGAATTTCACAAGAACGAAACTCGGTTTCGGCTGCAGTTGACAGCAATCATACACCATCTTCGTTGCAGTCTTTTCTTTTTTTTTCATTAAAAATATTTGTGAGTGTAGTATAAAAAATAAGTAGACATAAAGTCGTAGCAATGAAACGTACGTCATCAAGCTTTAACTTTAAATAATCTACGTTGAATGAATAAAGACAAATATGTAAACGCGTCGTACTCGTCCACGAATAACTCGGCGAGTTGTTCGTCCGATAATCTAAACGTGTCATATTACTACCTCCCGGTAGCGAAGCCTCCATAGAAGCCGAGAAGCCAGGCTTGCCCTATCAAACTGCTCAATCAATAATATCAACTAATAAAATAACTCGTAAACTGTTTCAAACTATTTCAAATTTCGCGCGCTCCTCTGTTATACAATATACACAGGTCGTGACCTCGAACATCAACACGCGGCAAAACTGTGCGATACTGCTGTCGATTAGTCGTCTCTCTCGCACGCATGGACTTTTTACCGGGCTTTCGAAAAGACCATCGCTCCCTTTCTAACCTATGGCAAAATGGTCTATAATGAAATATAACTACGATTGTTTATATAGCAATTAATATTGAAGGCAGGCTTTTAGCGTGAAGTTAGTCGAGAGTGGGGGCGTCGGGCGATGCATTTGCATTTTGCAGTGCACTTCACATTTCAATGTTTACTGTGTGTGTTTACTTGAGCGAATGAAATTCGCAATATTGAGTTGAAAATTTATACTTTTTTAAAGATTTTTAGTGAACATGGAGAATAATAGTGTTCCTTGTGATGAATTGAAGTGTGTTAAAATGCTAATCGGCGAGGAAAAGGTAAAATCTTTAAACTTTGTTGAGAAAAAGAAAATTAGAGGCATTAGATTCATTATTTGAAAATTACGCAAACCATTTTGATAAACAAACATTGAAAAACTAATTGATTTCATTGTATTCCTCCCCTGAATAAAAAGACCGCAATGTTTTCGAACTCATTGACTTTATAAACGAAAATAGTCTTGAAGAGGCCTTCCCCAGCTTTTAAAGTTAGCTTATCTTGTCGTAACTATTCCAGTCACAAGTTCCTCCGTAGAACGTGCTTTCTCATCTCTGAAGCGCATCCATACTTATTTGAGAAATACACAAGGTCAAGAGCGTCTTTCAGACTTATCAATTATCGCAATTGAAAAACAGTTATTGGTACAATTAAAACGTTCACCAACATTTTACGCGGACGTAATTAAATCTTTCCTTAAGAAAGAGAGACGATTCGATTTAGAATATAAATAATTTGTTGTTTTAATTTTGTACATAGTTTGTTTGTACTTTGTTCATGCGTTTCTTTTGTTCATGTATTGTATTTTATGTAAATATCTTTTTCTTTCGCTCAAGCAAACCCAAACGGCTTTTTTCAAAGCCACTGAATGTCATACAATCTATCTAGCAATAGTATGCCTTCTGCGTGCTTTGTTAAACACGTCCTCGACTGCACTGAATATGAAACTGAAGAGTGGAGACAGATCAAGATTGGTGTATTTTTATAAAACTGCTAAAAACAACAAAACCATATCTTGGGCTTGCCCTAGTTTGGAGCCCTAGCTTCGCCACTGCTACCTCCCTTCACTGCATGCATCTTTGTCCCGCACGAAGTATGCGTGCAACATTCGGTGAACAAAAAGGTACTCATTTGGAACGTTTTTGCTTATTATCAAAAAATACAAAGAAATATTATTTAAAAAAATATTAGGTCCTTACATATGAAATTAGCGTTTTGTCGTACTGACCACTTTGATCTGAAATACCTCCTCTATGGTTAAGAATTCCAAATTCAAATTTATAAATTCTTTGAGTTTTGAAAACAGTCGTTCATTTGTTTTTTCCTTATTATTTTATTCTTTGGCGTCGCTTATTACCGCACAATGGAAAACATGAAATATCGGTATATTTACGAGTACGAGTTTTACCGTGGCACCAGTACTGCAGAAACAGCTCGAAGGATTAATGATGTGTACGGCGCTGGTGTCGCGAAAGAAATCACGGTACGTTTTTGGTTTCAACGTTTTCGTTCTGGAAATTTCGACCTTCAGAACCAACCTCGTGGACGGCCGGAGACCAAAGTGGAAAATGAAGAATTAAAGGCTATTGTGGAAGCGCATCCATCACAAAGCACTTCAGAGATAGCTGCAGGCTTCGGGGTAAGTGATAAAACTGTATTAATCCACTTGAAGCAAATCGGGAAAGTAAAAAAAACTTGAAAGATGGGTACCTCATGAATTGAGTGAATCGAACTTGCAAACACGCTGTGTTACTTTGCTCAACCGACACAATAATGAAGGGATTTTAAATCGAATCATTACTTGTGATGAAAATTGGATAATGTACGATAGTCGGAAGCGCTCGTCGCAATGGCTGAACCCTGGAGACCCAGCCAAATCCTGCCCTAAACGAAAATTGACTCAGAAAAGTTACTTGTGAGCGTTTGGTGGACTAGCGCCGGTGTCGTTCACTACAGCTTTCTAAAATCTGGCCAAACGATTACGGCAGATATCTATTGTCAGCAACTGCAAACCATGAAGGAAGAACTAGCTGCTAAACAACCGAGATTGGTCAATCGCTCTAGGCCACTGCTGCTTCACGACAACGCAAGACCACACACTGCACAACAAACAACCACTAAGTTAGATGAGCTACAATTGGAATGTCTGCGACATCCACCGTACTCCCCGGACCTTGCTCCAACAGTTTACCATTTTTTCCGGAATTTGGACAACTTCTTACAAGGAAAAAAATTCAACTCCGATGCGGCAGTCCAAACCGTATTCAAAGAGTTTATTGATTCTCGCTCCCATGGTTTTTTTAGTAAAGGGATCAATGAACTACCTATGAGATGGCAAAAGTGCATAGATAACAACGGTGCATACTTTGATTAATTAAATATATTTTACAAAAAAAAGACTTTATATTCCTCCCGTACAAAACGCCAATTTCATATGTAAGGACCTAATATATAAAATACTAGCTGGTACCCGGTGCGTTGCAGCCGCAGAAGAAATAATTGTGGAAATATCGTTTTAAATTTAAAAGAGGAGTCTTATTGTTTCATAAGAAATAATAATACATTCATTTAAGTTGAATAATATATAACTTTCAAATGAATTTGTCGATACGATACGCGCGCCACCTACTGTAAGTTAATTATGCAAGTGCAAGCAATAAGTTGACAAAGTTTTAGCGCAATCTGATGAACGGTATAACACCGTATAAAATACGAACAAACAAACATTAATTTTTATACATATATTAAGATATCCAGCGTTCCTTTTATCTTTCTTTGTTAGTCAGAGATGTTAAGGTCAGGTTGGACAAAATGTCGTATTTTAGCACTGACATCTATATATACAAGTACGCGTATTTTAGACACGATTTTAACACTCGAGAATTGATATTTATTGAAAAAAATATGCGCGTGACAATGACTAAATTAACAACATGAAATACTAAATTAACGGCGGGTTATCCCATTATTGGCTCTTGTAAAATTAACTTTAAATAGTCAAATTACTCTATTTAAGTCCAGAAAAAAAATGTATAGATACATCCGTTATTGAGTGATATTAAAGGTTCAAAACACGATACATTGTACCTTGCTCGATCGAAAAAAAAATCCAAAACAGTGTCGATTTTAAAACCTTTTTTCGTTTGACATTGTAATTACAGCACGAAATTAGATGACTGATTATATTAAAATTGCATGTACTTAAAGGTAATCTTATTATAAAGTGATTTTAATGGATAATTTTTTGAAAATCAAATTGTTTTTCCGCCAAAATGCGTGAATTCCTCATTTTGGCGGACAGAAAAACAATCGAAAAATGTCGGGAAAGTGCTTTTTACTTTTTATTTTTCTTTTTCTTAATGTCCTATATATGTATTGATATTAAAACCAGCCAGATACAAACAGTACAACCAAAGAGATTTCTCTTTAATTTTATACAAACAAAATACGAAGAAACTTTTTCCCCGACCTATTAATAAGTAAAAACGTTTCAAATAAAGTAACTTTTTGTACACCAAACGTCGCACGCTTACTTCATGCTGAACAAATATGCAAAAGCAGCAGAGAAGGGAGCGCTAAAAGTATTTAACGTCGGAAATCGCCGCATTAATCGAAAGTAGATGTGGGTGACTATGGGTCACAGCATCGACTTATTATCAGGTAGACAGTGTGACAGTAACCCTAATTAGTTAGTTACAGCCTATATACGTCCCACTACTGGGCACAGGAATCGTCTCACTTCTGAGAGTGTTTTAGGATAAGGAAGTGTCCGCCGCGCTGCCCCAATCCGTGTTGGCGAACTTAACATGTCTTGGAAATATTGTTTTTTTCTTATTTCTCAGACATGCAAGTTTCTTCACGATGATTTTCTTCACCGCCGAGCACGGGCATGGGTATATCAGCACTTAAAATTGCAATTAACAATTTCATTGGTGCCAGCGGAGATCGAACCCGAGTTGCTCGCGTACTGTGAAATTTATAGCGAGCGCTTAGCTCCTGAGCTACCACGGCTCATAGTGACCTTATTCTATAATAAAATGAGGTAATACTAGGGTGGTCTGAAAAGTTTCCGACCTCAAGGTGAAGATGGCAGCACTCGTCAATAAAAGCTAGTCAATGTAGTTGTGCATCTTTTGACAGTTATGCACCAAAATTTCAGCCTTTTGGACGCGTAGTTGTTATTTGACAGTCGTTTGAGTGAGTCGATGTGAGTGTTTTTGTGAAAATGGAAAAACTTGAGCTGTCATTAAATTTTTGTTTTTCAAATCTAAGATAAGTTGGACTCTGTGTATGGGGATTCTGCACCATCATTTACCACAGTGAAAATTTGGGCAGCTGAATTTAAACGTGGCCGTGAGAACTTGGGAGACGATGAATGTTCGGGACGTCCAAAAACTGCAACTGCTGGCGATAACATCGCTAAAGTTCACCAAATGGTGCTAGACGACCGCCGAATTAAAGTGTGATAGATAGCAGAGGCTATGAAAATGTCCAAAGAACGTGTTTGTCAAATATTAAATCAAGATTTAGAGATGAGAAAGCTGTCAGCGCGTTGGGTGCCGCGTTTGCTCAAGTTAGACCAAAAACGTGTTCGAATGAATGTTGGCGCAGTTTAGGCGCAATAAATCCGAGTTCCGGCGCCGATTAATTACTGTAGATGGAACTTGGATACACCATTATATGCCCGAAACAAAAATACAGTCAAAACAGTGAACTGCAAAGGGGGAACACACCGCTTGCAACTTTACAAGGCGCAGGTTCGGCCCCACATGGAATACTGTTCCCATCTCTGGGCAGGGGCTCCCCAGTGCCAGCTCCTTCCACTTGACCGCATCCAGCGCAGAGCGGCTCGAATCGTCGACGACCGAGTTCTTTCCGATCGGCTTGACTCACTGGCACCGCGTAGAGATGTTGCATCTCTTTGCGTATTCTATCGCATCTATCACGGGGAGTGCTCTGAGGAATTGTTCGGACTAATTCCAGCCGCTCAATTTCACCATCGCACATCGCGACAAAACTCGCGATACCATCCATACCATTTGGATGATTGGCGGTCCACCACTGTGCGATTTAGAAGAAGTTTTCTTCCTCGCACAACTTCCTTGTGAAATCGATTACCACCAGCGATTTTTCTGGACCGATACGACTTAGGGACCTTCAAGAAAAGAGCCTACTCCTTTTTAAAAAGCCGGCAACGCATCTGCAATTCCCCTGGTGTTGCAGTTGTTCATGGGCGGCGGTAGTCACTTACCATCAGGTGAGCCGCATGCTCGTTTGCCCCCTCTTTCCTATTAAAAAAAACCGGCTCCAAAAAAGCAAAAACTGTTTATTTCCGCTGGGAAAGTGATGACGACTGTTTTTTGGGATAGTCATGGAGTTATCTTAATCGATTATCTTCAAAAAGGAACACCATTACATGAGCACACTACGCATTATTACTTCACAAACTGAAGGAAAAGAAATTGCGGAAAAACGGCCACATATGCAGAAAAAGATAATCTGTTTCACCATGACAACACGCCGTCTCACACCTCAGCGGTTGCCATGGCGAAAATCCACGAATTACGGTTTGAACTGCTTGACCATCCGCCTTACTCACCAGATCTAGCCCCAAGCGACTTCATTTTGTTCCCTCATCTAAAAATTGCGCTCGGAGGACAGAGATTTTCGTCAAATAAGTAGGCAATCACCTTCGTGAACAATTATTTTGCAGAGAAAAACACTGATTACTATTTGGACGGGTTAGAGAGATGGGAGCATCGCTGGGAGAAATGTGTATAGTTACAAGAAGACTATGTAGAAAAATAGAAATAAATTTTAAGAAAAAATGTCTTGTATCTTTGTTAGGTCGGAAACTTATCAGACTACCCACGTACAGCGACATTACAACTTATATTATCATCATGTACACTAATGCGGTTCTCTGTTAAAAATTTATAGTTATTAATATTCCCGTCATGTATGGCACTGGGGATGGAACTATGGGCAGAGAGTATTTGCCTTAATCGTCACCTTGACATGACGAGGCGTATCGACGACCGCAGTACTGGACGGGCAGCAACGTCATAGGTGTGAGACCATTGACTCTGCTGTACGTCGGTTGCCGGTCGGAGTATTTTACGTTTGGAGTAAACGAGATGGTTATTCCGCTGTCTATCTAAAGTCATAACATTTTTTGGAATTTCCCACAATCGCCTTTTCTACAGACTTCAAAAAGGAGGAGGTACTCAATTCGACTGTATGTTTTTTTTTTGTGTTACCTTACCTCATAACTTTGTTCTACGTGAACCGATTTCGATGATAATTTTTATTTGAAAGCTGGTGCTTCTCATGTGGTCCCATATAACTTTGATCAAGGTCTGACCAATAGTTTTTGAGTTATTCTTAATAATATATATTGAAGTCGGTTGTACAAAATTTTTAATTATTTTATAAAATATGTTTGACAAACGAGCACACAGTCCACCTGATGGTAAGTGGATGCTGTGGCCCATACACATCTAAATCTATCCTTGATTAAGAATCAAAATGCAGATGCGTTGCCATCCCTGTGGACTAAGATGGAATGTCTCGTTTCTAGTAAAAAGGGTCTCCGGTTCTCTACACTCACCATACGAAACACAGCTGCATTGAGCTGCTATTCTGTGAGAGCGTGGTCCTTACCCGGTCGAACCGACCCATTCGTGCTACAACCATAATATAGCTACAGCATGGCTCTACCACGTTAAAAGTACCTCTTACGGCTCCCAGCACCACACGTAGTTTATAAATACTAAAGAATCATATTTACCTGATCTTCCAAGAATATTTGATTCGCGTTCTGGACCAAGTGTTCCACGGTGATCATTCCACCCAAATTGTTCACGGCCTTGTATTCAACGACTAAAGTTAACACCATAAGCGCTTCGACCACTAATTGCCTGTATTCCGGTTGAGGGATTGAATTAAGGACCGTTTCCACGGCGAGAGCGAATTTCAACTCTCCTGGTGTCATCTCTTGGGTCAAATTCCGCTGCAGGACTTTGCCTTGGATGACGAGGCCATGGCACTGGAAGAAATAAAAACACTTTAAACAAACTAGAAGCAAAAAATATTATTATTAAAATTAGCCTAAGTAGCCTTTTGAAAGGGTTCAAGGTTCACATATCCTCGAAATGTATTTTATTGTTTTTATTTCTCAGACATGTTTTCCTTCACCACCGAGCAAGTGGTAAATCAAACACTTAATATTGCAATAAACAATTTCATTGGTGCCGGTGTGAATCGACTCGGTTTTTCGTGTACTACACATGTATACATACTACAAAACGAAGTTTAAATTAATTGCTAAAAGTGTATACGCATTTTAAAAGAACGTGATCTTTTATAAAATATTCCTCACACATCTAGACATCATCATCATTATAGCCTTTTAGAAGTTCACTGCTGAACATAAGCCTTCCACATAAATTGTCTCATACCGGGAATTTTTGCCATAGTTGCCACACTTGGTAGGCGGGTTGCAACAGCATTTTTATTAATTTAGGTTATTCTCAGGAAGATGGTGCTGCCCATCTCCTGTTCTATTTATCTCTATGAGGTAGAGGATGGGGTAGAGGATATTATTATGAGGCCACAACAATACCAACACACACATACGCGGTGGTCACGTATTTAAGGCACTAAAGGATATTAAAACAACAAATTTTATCTACTCTTTATTTGCTTGTTGCAATTTAACACGAGCTAGAAACAATATTAAAATCATTCGTACATTCATTGTGAAATGTTGGAATTAAACATTGAAAATAAACCTCATGTGTCCCGAATATTTATTCAGTTTAACTACATTTAGACCACCATGACCTAAGCAAAGACTTGGCCAACTAATTAAAGGCGCACAAACTAAGTAATTATAAAAAAAAATATTGTAAATATTGAAATCAACTTTATTATGATAAATTTAAGACATAATATAAAAACAAAACAATTAAGTTATTAATATTTTGTCGCGTGTCCTTTAGCAGCAATAACAGCCCGACATCGCCTTGGCATTGAAGCGATCAATTTATTGCAAGTTTCAATTGAAATTTGTTCCCATGCTTCTTTAAAAGCCGCATAAAGTTGGTGTACGTTCGTTAGTGGTACGTTTTGATGCACTATTTTCTTGACGCGGTACCACAAGTTTTCAATGGGGTTGATGTCAGGGCTGTACGGTGGCCAATCTAACACAGTTACTGACTGGCTCCTTAGGAATTCTTTGACAACTTTTGCTGTGTGTTTCGGGTCATTGTCGTGTTGGAAAGTCCAAACCACCGGCAAACTTTCCTCAGCATAGGGTATCATGACTTCCTCTAAAATATTCTTGTACTGGAATTTATCCATGTTCCCTACCATATATACCTACCATGACCAGAAAAACAGCCCCAATCTTTAATGTTGGAAACCTCCATGTTTTACTGTTTTCTTCGTGTACTTTGGATCCATTTCTTTTTTAGGAGGACGTCTCACATACATTTTTCCATCAGAAGTAATCATATTAATTTTCGTTTCATCAGAAAAAAGTACATTTTTCCACTCACGTTCTGTCCAGTGTTCATGTTTTTTCTAACTTAACTCTAATCTAGCTCGGATGTTTTCCTTCTTTAATAGTGGCACCTTACGAGATATTCTTCCGAATAAGTTTGCTTCACACAATCGCCTTCTTATCGTTCTTGCAGACACTCCTCTCAATCTTTCCTCACCAAATATTTCTGAACGAATCAGTTCTGATCCTTTAAACGGTTCCTTTTTTGCCAACAACACTATTCTTGAGTCTTCTCGTGGGGTTGTTTTTCTAGGTCTAGTCTTCCTGGCACATTTTCAGTAGTATTAAAGATTTTAAAATGCCGGATAGCATTCATAACCATATCTTTAGAGCGTCCTAACTGATCTGCAAGATTGCAATCTTCCTATATGACGAACCTTTGCCATAAAACTTGAGGATCGTCTTCCTTGTAGACGGATCACAGCTTTTGTTTTTTCCCATAATAACATTAATAAAATTTAATAATTTATATTAAGTACAAAGCTAGTTTTTATTTTTATTCTATGTACCGTGAAAATTCGCGGCCAAATGAATAATAACATAACTGTTTTAACATTATATTTTAAACACGAAAAACACACTGTCTTTAATTATCTGGCCAGCGGTCAACTTGTCGAAAAAGTTTTGTGTTTTATTTAAAAAAGGAATAAAATCTCAATTATTGCTAAATACACGTTTTTGATGTTTCCATTTTAATAATACGATCTCCGTGTAAAGATTAATAACTATGAAATATAATTAATACCTACTTTGGGTACTCTACACATCTGTAATACTGTTGTATGTGGTCACACAGAAGAGTGTCTTTAATTATGTGACTGCCACTGTATATATCTATATTATATTAGTCATATATTAAATTCATAAAGCTGAGATTTTTAAACAGATTCAGTCGAAATCTCTAATAATGCTGTGACACGATAAGGATAGACGGACAGTTCTATATACAGGGGTTTCTTGTTTTCGATTGCGGAATAGTAAAAATATATAACAACAGAGAAGTATGAGTCTTGGCATAGTAATTATTCAGTATCGCGCAGCTAATTCAATGCAAATATTATTTCTTAAAAGTGTAAGTCTAGTTGAAAACTTCACGCAATAGTAATTTATTAAGTAAAATAATGAAGATATCAGCAGTTGGTCAACGTTTTATAGTTATTGTTTGATGGGGACATTACCTTCTCTAAAACTTCCCAAACGCGTGAGTAAAAGTCTCTGGGGACGCGATTCAGTGCTCCGTCGAGACGCCGCCTTCGTAACCACTGCCCTTGCCGGTCTTGTTCTATTTGTGCTGTATTGAAACAAAAAATTTAATCACATAATATTTATTCATAATGATTTCTTATATTTACGCGAACGCTACACATTGAATAAAACAACTTTTACGGATTCTATCGCGTTTAATTAACTTATTTAAAAATAATTAATTTTTAAATAAGTTAATTAAACGTATTATATTATATATTAGTTTTATTCAATATATTTATTCTTCTTTAAAGTCTAAAAATGGTTAATAATTAATATGTTTACATAGGCCTCTCCCATGTTTGTTGTACATGTACTAAATGCTTTTAATTTATTATTAAATACATACAAACATGATCAAAACATAAGATAGCTCTCAAACAATAAAATAACGAAACGGTGGTAGATTGCAGTAATTAGATTATTGAATAAAAAGATGTTACGGACAGCTCGATGAACCGAAAACCGATAAGGAGGAAAGGTTCTGTAGTGGCTTTCGCGTATCGATCGGTAAACGAAGTGCAATCTGCTAAGATATAAGTTGATGGGTGCAGGTGGCTCGAGACCGTGCTTTGTGGCATTACTTGGGTTAGGTTTGTAGCTACACTCGACGTCTCTTGAAACATAGAAAAGTCAGCTCTGAAAAGAGCTATTATATTATCAACGTGGAGCATGATATTGTTCTTCAAGAAGCTGTTTTACGAAGCTGTTAACACGCGCAGCAAGAATGCAGATCCGTCCGACGCGAGCGCTCAAAAGAAAAGAAATAGCTTAGTGGGACGTCTCCCACTAAGCCACGGTGTTTTATACCTCCGCCGTTCGCGTGGAATACGAGGCCACGCACGCGCCGTTTCCAGGAATGCAACAACACAAAAATGCTTATCGCTGATTTTGTTACGACCGATCACGTGTTAGTTAATAATAAGATCCTTATTCGTTGTTGTAATCTTTAGACTGTAAATATTTTGAAGTAGACATTTTTATAATAAATCATTCTACTCGCTTCTACCGATTCTACTCGTTTTTACTCATTCTACTCGTTTCTACTGATTCTACTCTTTCTACACATTCGACCTGCAAGACCAGCAAATTGGTGACCCAGCACATCACCAAATATGCTTAAGAAAATACAGTTGAATTCCTCTAAGCACTTTCTTTATTGAAGTCGGTTAAAAAAAGGCAATTTAAATAGTGCAGAAATTAAGTTATAAAATAAATCATTTGTTACAAATTTCGAAGTCAAAAATTCAAGACGCATGAAAGTTATTGATTATGGTGTAAAAATAAAGAGTAAGAGTTTACTTCAAAAATAATAATATCATAAAGAATAACATTAAGTTTCAGCAGTTTCTTAAACATGACTAAAACTCAATGTACGATATGATGATGCATACAATTGCTTCTAGTTGTACTGTAAGGTACTTACATTAGTTTTTTCACTATGAATTGCCTGTATAAACTTTTAATTACGTCGGTAGTGATGCTAACGTCTGATCTAAATCGCCAGCTCGCCTGCCAATAATAGCGATTAGGTCAAACCCTCTAATATGGAAGAGGCCAATGTCCTTCTATGTTACATGGCTCATGACTGTTCACTGGCTGTTGTGGTGAGGAGGAGGTATGACTTTTAATATTTCATACTTACTATCGTCAATCCCGCTTTGAAGTGACTGCCCTTCCAGAATTATCTGTGATTTCTTTCCATAACGATTTGATTTATTGCTCACTATGGAGAAGTTTCCACGGCCAACTGAAAGAGTTATCATTATTTAATTTCAATTTCAAAAATAAATCAATTTGACAGAAAAGAGAATTGGCAGGATGGAGTGGATAGCAGTCAAGTTGAGTTATAAGAAATGTAGAATTGTATTAATAAAGAAACAAATAAAAATGGTTATGGAAAAATAAATGCACTACTACGATTACGAATTTATGTTATTTACAAATTATTTTAATGATTTTGATGGACTAGGTACAAATGATTACACAAGTAACAAGTAAACGATTAATTACTAGCAATAATAATTAAAATTAATTTCAAATACGTTTTTCTTCACCGTCAAACACATTGTAATTTTTGAATAATGTTAACTTCTATACTCGTACATACAACAAAATTGTAGCGCTATTCGTTTATATATTTTGTTAATGGTATGTGCTAAAACAATGTTAACGATGTTTACAGTTGAGTAGTCCTTATAAGGCTATTTTCTTAGTATGCTTCAAATTTAAATATAAATAGTTTTCTGTTGTACATTAAACATTAGAAACGATTATAAACGCTTTTATGTTATATTCGATTCCGAAATTTCATGAATACTGTTTCAAAATGGACTAAGTATTAATTTTGTTCAATAGTGTATAACGAACTCTCAACGCATCCGTTTCCTCCCCGCACCGCGCCTAATTATGCCTACCAATATAACATTTTAGCTCTAATGTTGAATGTCAAAAAATGTTTTGCATAAAATTTTTTTTGAGTTATTGTTTATTGTAGTAGTTGTTTAGCATAATGGTTTAATCGTCATAATTAATTATTGCTCTAATTATGATCAGCATAACTTTAGCGGCCATTAAATCTAAAAGTCATATTTATAATATTTTTTTACTTAAATGCAACACCTTAAAACTAAGGGAATTTAAGGCGGACTTAATGCTATATCAGTCTGCCAGTTAATCCTGGGTGTTATGGATAAATGTTGGCAGGTGCCAAGCATATGCGAAAAATACATTAAGAGGTTATTGTCAAAAATAAAAGTATGAGAGTAGAAGTGCCACTTGCTGTCTTGCTTACGCACTTAATCATTAATAGTACATAATACAAATTCAGTATAACGCAATTACAATTCGACCATACCGTAATACGTATCACAAACACGTAGTGTAAGGTAGAAGATGTTACGTGATAACATTAAAATAGATGTGCACGCAGATACGATAATATTTTATCTGCGTATAAAAACTTTATGATCTGAAAGTGTCACACACTACGCAGATACGATAATATACGAAATGATACATTCACTCGAAATCCTTCAAACTTACTAGACGTGATTTTAGAGCGATTGTTTCTACAATGAGTTGGCGTATATTGCTTCTAGATTTGCTAGACAAGTCGTCAGAATGGGATTCTGATTTTGATGCACGTGTTGCATTAGCAACTAAAAGGCGAAGATTTTGGGTAGCACGTCATATAAAGCATAAAAAGGACCGAGGCGAATTCAATCGCATTTTTTTAGCGACAATCATATATTTATTTACAGGTTTTATACGTGGTAGAGCCATGCTGCAGCTATATTATGGTTGTAGCACGAATGGGTCGGCTCGACCGGGGAAGGACCACGCTCTCACAGAATACCAGCGTAAAATAACAGCTTTACGCTGCTGCGTTTCGTATGGTGAGTGTAGAGAACCGGAGACCCTTTTTACTGGAAACGAGGCATTCCATCTTAGTCTTCACGGGAGACAACGCATCTGCATTTTGACTCGTAATCGACGATAGATGTAGATGTCTATGGGCCACAGCAACCACTTACCTTTAGGTGGACTGTGTGCTCGTTTGTCACCTTTATCCTATAAAAAAGGTAAAATCCTATGCCATATTTGTATTTGCAGATGTTATCTGCAGATATATTTGTATGTGCAGATAATATTGTCACCATCTTTCGATATAGGTCGGTGCTTACAGATACTTAACGATAAAATATAAATTATCTGCATTATGTGTGTTATAGTCTTTGCGTTATAGCATGGTGCGGGTGACAGCTTACACTTTTGGCGTGTCTAGAGATGGAATATTGTTAAATCGATTTAAAAAAGGCGATTAACGATACATAAATCAAAGCAAAAATTATCGATTTGCTATCGATATAAAAATTAAAACCGAAACATATATTTTTTTTATAAACTACAATGCATGTAAAATTAAGTTAAAGTTTAATACAAATTGTGACATAATAGTTACATAATAGCTGTTCCCGGACCTCGGCCGCTTGGTATTTATTACGATTGAATTTTAAAACCCATGAAGGTTTTAATTTTCTTGCGCGGAATCCTATTATTTTTTCTAAAATAAAATTATCCCGTGTTACTCCTTATAACATCACCTATCTGTCAGTGCCAGTTATAAGCTGGAATAAACAGACAGTAAGACAAACATTTTAAAAATTATTTTTATCTTTTTGTTATGAATACCGTATACTCGTATACATTCATATGTATTTAGTAAAAGGCTGTTATTTTGATATTACAAACAGTCACTTCAATGTATAGATTATACTATGTATTAATTTGAAAATAAAAATCATCTTCTATTTCATGTTGATTGCAACATTCATATTGACATTTAAACAAATAAAATGGCTGCCAGCATCTGTAATTTTCAGTACGGCGTAGACTGCACCGGCAGCTTTTCAAGGTACGAGTGCTAGCGCCTTTTGCTATATGTGTATTAGTTTTGCCAGGTCCAATGGGCCAAATATCGGGACGGAAGGTAAAAATAATCGAGAATTTGGTTTATAAATCTAATGAAATAAAAATAAAAATAGGTTTTTGTAGCCATTTTGGCCGCCATGAGTTATGATAAAGTCGTTTTGACACAATGCGTAATTTGCTTTATAATTATTTTTTGCCTGAGCTGACCAACGAATAATTTATCGTCCATGCATCGGAAACACTGCATATTCGTCTATGTGAGTTTTGTTTCCGTAAATCAGAATTTGTTGAACGATTAGTTTCAATTCCAATACATATTTACGTGATTTTTATATATTCGATTTATTTCAAAACCGATTTTTGATAGTCTGTGGTTGTTCATTATGGCATAACATAGTTTAGCGTGGTACATTACTGTCTTAAGTGGGCGGTACCCATCCATGAAGTACAACAATATCTGTATGACAATTTATCTAAAAAAATACGAAACTTCATAGGCGTGAGTTGTCACACGCACCATGCTATAACGCAAAGACTATAGTTCATTGAATTTCATAGAGAGCGATATTGAAAGATATGCGCTCCGATACAGATATCGTATCTGCGTAGTGTGACTCGCTTTACACTGGTCGGCTTCACCTCAGAATACTCATCTTTGCTTCTTCCAGCGGAATGACTATAATGGACAGAATCACGAAAACAAGATAACCAACTAAATTAATTAGGCGAAATCCCCTAGCACATTAAAATACAAATAAAATTTTGGGATTAATAGTGCGCCATGTAAGCTTTTAACTGTAGATCCTCCTACATGGTCGTACTTACGTAAACCGAAAATAAACCTTATAGAATTATTAAAAAGGCGTATTATTAAAATAAAATAACCATGTTAGGAACCAGTCATTAGAAGTTAATGACACGAACATGCATCTACACAAAAATATCTCGACAGTAGAAATATTTTAATTTAAAAAGATATACATGGAAATTTTGGGGCTATAGATCATTATTACTTAAATTAATAATTTCAAAAACCTCCGAAGCAAACAGAGCTGATGATCTTCAAACGGCTGAACCAATTTTGATAAAACATGTCTAAGAACCACCGCCGGAAAACCTGCTATTAAATAAAAAAACAGCACCCAAATCGGTTCACCCGTTTAAGGCCAGGTGTTCCAAGCGCAATAGGTATTTACGTGCGGACACCGCCGACTCGGCGCTGAAAAATAAATATAGGTAGCTTACCATATTTCTTTCTCAATTCGCGCAATAATTTGGCACAGGTCTTACCTCGGCAACGTCCCGCGGGACACTGGCAAGCGACGCGCGGATCGAAAATCACTTTAATAAATGTAATGAAAAAAGAAACGATCGGGTAGAATCGATTCCAAAATGAATTACCTATAAATTGATATCATTTATAGTAAAAAAGGAGTATTAGTACTTGTTTAAAATGAAATTTGGCTTGTAAAAAAGTTGCAAATCGCACGTAGTTCGGTATTTTTTAATGTCGAGAAAATTTAAGTGTATCGGGTACATCGTAAGGAGAAAGAATGTATCTAAAATATTTTTTATTTCAGATTCTAAATGTAATAATTTGCCTATCAAAAACCAATTTTAAAACGGAGAAAAACAGGAACACCCAGCCTTAAGAGCTACGGCGCCATAGACAGCCACACATAGCGGTCAAACTTATAACACCCCTCTTTTTGCGTCGGGGGTTAATTACAACAGTAATTATCGTGATACAAAATACCCAATCATTTAATTATAATTATAACGTTCAATATGCAAAATGATGTAGTACAATTGTAGTTATGCCACTAAAATTAATCCATTAATAAATCTCAAAGAATAATTTTTAAATATCGACGAACGAAATATAGACTCTACCAATAACTTCTTTATCTTGACTAAATATTACAAAATGTAAAAGAAATAAAAATTTCTGCCTGAGCACCCACGCTCAGGAAGAAGAGGTAGCTTGACCGTGGATGCTCAGTGAGTGATTCTCCATTACCAGGGTGCTGGTACCCTCCTGAGGTAGTCCTTTATTTTTAAATTCCGATACCATGTTATGGGGGCTCCAGCCGCCTACACTAACCAAGCGAAACGCAGAGCTAAGCTTCTACTATACTTCCCGGTTCGAGCCGGCCCATCCATTCGATGTGCGGTTAACGGTTAGTTTGGACATGGCGAAGGCCTTCGATCGGGTTTCGCACAAAGCACTTCTTTCGAAGATCCGTCTTATGGGCTTCCCGAGAAATTATGCAATTTGGTCACCAGTTTTGCTGCAGATCAGAACATGTTGGTCGTAATCGACGGTATATGCTTCGACTCCAAGCCTGTGAATAATGCTAGTGTTCCTGCAGGCACAAGTGCGTGCTATCGCCTTCCCTCTTCCTTCTGCATATCAATAATATGTTGTAAGCCAATGTTATGCAGATGCCAGCAATGGCGATGCTTTACACACCGGCCGTACTTTTATTTTTCGGGAACACGACGTCGAGTGCCGGAACAAACTTGCGTCTGAACTATTTGTCCATCAAAGTCTCGGATTGGGGGCGACAAAATGTAGTCCAGTTTAACGACCAGACACAGGTTTGCGGGTTTACCGCTAAAAAAGAACCCGTTTGCCGTAGCTCGATATTGTATAGCATAGGAACCTCGACGTCGACATATCGAATGACGTTCAGTTCCGCAGTCACTTGCAAGGGAAGGCCAAATTGGCCTGTAAAAGTTTTGGTGTGCTCAGTAGAGCGTGACAATATTTCATGCCGGCACACCGCTTGCAACTTCACAAGGCGCAAGTTCGGCATCACATGAATTACTATTCTCGTCTTTGATTATTTTTCAAATGGTTCTCAATAACTATATACTACCATAGTACAAGCCTGCATCTTTTAACATTACTCGCAACTTCGCTACAGTGGGATTCATAGAAGGTTCAAAAAAAGTAGACTTGTTTAATTATGGTTCATATAATTTACGCAACTCAAAAATAAAATAAAAAAATAAACAAATAATAAATTAAATAATGTAAAGGTTCGATTATTTGAATATTTTTACACATTATTCGCATTAGCATAAATGTGAAACATCCAAACATTATGGTAAGGTGCATAACGACATATCATTGAAACAACATCAAGCATAAATGTTGATTCTGATATATTTTTTTAATATTTTGCTTTGTTTTAAAGATTCGAATTTAATTTAGTGATGTAGAACTATTCCCGTGGCCCTGCCAATATGCGGCGAAGGTGGAACACCATGGGGTCTTAATCGGTGCGAGTCCGACATAACCCGTCCTTGCCCCTGCGAGGCGGGTATGCGTAGGCATTTCCCCATGTAAAAAAAAGAACTATACATGTTGTAATGAAATATAGATAACTTCATAATTCTTTCGATTTACGTAAAAGGTTATTTTAAATCGTGTGAGTACGCTTGTACAAAGTTATTGCGGAATGATGAATGTGTCTGGTGTCAATTGAATGCTAAAACTGTATTATTCTATTACATTAAATAACACTACTTCAAAAAAAAAAGGATCACATGATGAATATGAATAAAGTGTAAATTTAGATAAAAAAGATTTGAAATGTGAAAAAATCATAAACATAACAGAAAGATTCCACAGATTATGAAGTTGAAAGCAGCCTTGCTTGCGTAATAAAAAAATATGCATGGAGATATGTACATGCATGTCACATGTAGGGAAAATCAAAATTATCCTGATTGCACTTGTCACAAACAAAAGCACAGATCAAATTGTGTGTGATGCCAAGCAAAACTCGCCTTTATCCTTAACGATGTTTTCCTTTATTACAAACAGGGAGTTTGCTGAAAAGGAAACGACATTTCTTATCAACAATCAATAAACATAATTTTTATAAAATAAATTCTGTTCCAAACCTTAGTGTGTACCTACATTTATTTCGTTTTCAAAATTGTAACAATATAAAATATGTTGCTGTATTTCGTATGTTCACGTAGCCATAACGAGAACTGGAGTCCCTTTTTGCTGGTAACAAGTTATACCATCTTAGAACTCAGAGAGAGAACTTGACAAAGATGACGCCATTTTGATTCTTAAAGTAAATAGGGCCGTAGGTTTCTAAGGAATACAGCATCCACTTATTATTAAGTCGAAAGTGTGTTCGTCACTCTTGAATAAAAAGATGATAGACCCAGTTACTATTTAACAAGAAAACAAACTACATACAGTGTTTCCATACGTCCGCATTTTTCCCGTTTTTGGTGAAACATGACCGTTTTTGGCACCCGTCAGTTTTTGTATAAGACTTTGTTTATCAAAGTTCGAATTATTGAAAATTCTGAATTTAATGATTTCTTATATTTACGCGAATACTACACATTAAAAAAAAACTAATTTTACGGATTTTATCCTGTAATTAATCAAATTAAACTAAACCCAAGCATATCACTGGAAGACTTCAAGGCACAGTAAACTCATTCTGCGTAGATCGGACCAAAAGTAATTATTTAAAAGCTAAAGGTACTGCAGGTTAACTTTGACATCGGGACGTCAATCACCTCAGTCCCCCGTGACCGTGGGTGCTGCAAAGTACCCCCGATCAACACCGAAAACATCCCGAAACGTCGGGAATTAAAAATAAGTAAAACTTTTAAATATTAATCTTTGGTCTGATTCAATTAGAACGAGCTTACAGTATCTTGAAGTCTTGCAGTAGTATGCTTGGGCTTGGATTTTATTTTATCAGTTATGGGATTCTCAAGCAGATATAGGATTAAGCCATCTTTTCTATTGAAATTAGGATGTTTTTTAATTCCAATAGCCTCGCGAATCATCCTTGATAGAAATCCGGCAAGTTCCCGGAGCGTCGGTGCTCCACATCAGCTATATGTTCTTTTAAAAAGATAGGGAAGTCTGCAGTATGTCAACATGTCCAAGATTGTTCCAACCATATCATCAGATTTGATAGACAGGCAAAACGTTGGTGAACCCTTTTAAGCAATATAAATTACCAGTATTAGGATGTATATTATGTAATATGTAAAAACACCCTATCAGATCCGCAAGGGACGTGCGGTACGCACGCAATGATACTAGCAAAAAAATAAAACATCATTTTATTAATTAATATGAAAATGTTATTGCTATTTAAAATACGTGAATTTTGCTACTAAATGCTCAAAATTTTTAAAATCTGGTAACACCGTGGTCGGCGACGGTATCTTAGATATATTTTTTGGAGGGGTGATTTCTTTGTTTATTCTCTTACAAGGATTACATGAACGGAATCAAATCACAATACCTAAAAGCATCCTCACGGATTTGACAGGTTTTTTACATATTAATATAGAGTTCATCATTTTTTAAGACTTATAATTTTGATATGGTAATCTTCATTAGTTCTGCAGTAAAAAAATATGACAAAGAAATAATAAATGTAACTTGCCGCTGTTGATCGCGAACTCCTTTCCACTAAGAATGTGGTATAGTAGATTCTTCATCTCGAATGGAGATAAATTTAATAAATGTTCGGAAGCCTCTTCGCCATTGCAAGATAATGTGCGTGACAATTCCGACGCCATTACCTGTACATAAAGGTATTTTTTGTTTAGGAACAGAACAGTCTAACTTTCACGCTAAAGAATGAATTATTTAATCAAGTCTATGTTCTAAATGAAGTTGGAATATAAAAATATCTGTAATGAAAAATTTAATTTTTTTATTGCGTTAAAATAAACTTATTTAAAATTCCCGAAATTTCGTGTGCTTTTAATTTAAAAAAAAATTAAAACTTGATATTTCGAAAATAATCCTAATTAAAAGTGCTACTTTTAATAATTAAGCCAAAAATATGCATTAAGGAAACTCATAATTCTTTTAAAATACCTTTATATTTACACTACTCGCAGTCGTAAAAATGTACTCATCGCTTGTTGGAATAGGACACAAAATACATAAATAAGTACTTATTATATTTTTAATTTTAAAGAGACCTGTATCAAAAGATAGCAAGATTTTATCTTAATCGATTAAAACTAGAATTTTTAAAACTGTGACAAATTCGGACAGACGAACAGAAAGAAAAATTTACAATGGTTCCTTATATGACGGGGGTAAAGTAATACTATTGCATATACTAAGTTACTATTATATACTACTATACTATTAATATACAAAGTTAGAACTTAAAAGAGTTTGATGAATATGACCTGTATAATAAGTCCAACGCGGAGTCGTAGCATCTCTAAAAACAGTTGTGGCTCGGTTCGTATGAACATGGCGAGGTACACGAGAAGCTCTTGAGTTAACATCGCTGTACTTTCGTCGTCGCCGTAAGCCTACAAATATTGATCAATTATTGTTTGTAGCCATTATCATTATCGTCTCTTATTATAATAAATTGGAATCACGGTTACTATCTACAAATAAAAGCATATGTTTTTGGATTATTTTTGGTTTTATCGGAGTAACAGAGAAGGGCAAGTTATTTCAAGGAATAGTTTATTTTAACATAACTTTAATTATGGGAGTTGTTAGTAAAAGACATTAAAAATAAAACCAACAACCAACGTTATAGGATAAAAATCATTCATATTCTTATAATAGTAAATATAATTGGATTATTGTCTAAGCAAATAGAAGTGTTGTTGTTCAGCAGTGGACTTGTGCAGGACTCTATTTACTGGAAATGAGTCATTCCATCTTAGTCCTCAGGAGTGGCAACGCATCTGCATTTTGATCCTTAATCGAGGATAGATGTAGTTGTCTATGGGCCACAGCATCCACTTACAATCAGGTTGACTGTGTGTGCTAGTTTGTCACCCTTATTCTATTTAAAAAAATTATGAAGGGATGTAGTAATGACAATGATGATGATGAAATAAATATAAGGTAAATAAATCCAAACTTAAAGATAAGTTGTTTTGCAATATTTATTTGGAATGAAATCGTTTGTTGTTACCTTTTTAATTTCATTAGCATGATTTTCTCGACGAAACGACTGCATGAAACAAAATATTAGATCTTTAGTTTTTTTTGTTTTTGTGTATATACATTTTTAAATTTAAGGTGTAATCGCCTTGCTTATTTATACAGTATTTGTTATTGTATTGAGACAATCATTTCTTTTCCTACTCATAATAGCAATTTCGCACATCAAAAATCTAAAAAAATATGGGTCATGATTATAGTCTTGGCATGCTTAAGGTAAAGTTACAGACTATATAGGTACGTCCCACAACTGGGTACGGGCCTCCTCTCTAAAAAAGGTTACTGTTTTGTAAATATATTATATTGGGCAAAAAATTACCCTAAAAATAGGGTGTACGTCTACGTACATCAACCGAAACCGGAATTGAAAAAGCATGATTTTTTTCTTCCGTTTTTTGTAACTCGACTATTATGAGATGTACAGGCTTATTTTTCAAAGAGTAGCCAAATTTTAAACTTAAGTTTAATATTTGGCTACTCTTAAATATATAAATAATGATATACTGTTATTGCAGTTTTTGAAAATACGAGTAAATAAGGCTTCTACTTTTATTTGAAATTATCCCAAATTTAATGTAAATGGGCAAAAACTACGCGCACGCGTTCCTCTGTGTGCGATTAAATTCACAACGCTTTCTCGACCGATCGACCCTTACAAATGTGTGCGTGCGTAGCAAAATAGTAGGCGCTAAATATTTATGAATGACAATCAGTTAAAATAAGGAATTACCACGCATTTTCAATTTAAAGGATAAAAAGGACAGAATGTTTGAGTTTTTTTTATTAACTTGCAAATTTGTCCGGTTATTGCAAAATAACCCTGTATAATAAGCGGTTCCTGTCAGAGGGTGATGAATGAAACAGTGAAATGCAACACGTACATCATGCTTGACTCTAAATATCATCGTGGTGCACTCAACGAAGAAATCACTTAAATGGAGTTTATTCAGATGTCGCTAAAAGTTTGTCATGAACATGATTTCCTTTATGATAAACATTCATTCAAATTTCTAACAAAACAAATGATCATATTTCAATAAACATATATTTTTGTAATATGTATTAAAGTGGCGAACAAGCTAGTAGTTTACCTGATAAAAAGTGATCACTGCAACTCAAGGACACTTGTAGCTAACCCCAAACAAAAAAAGCGCGTTGTCACCTCCGAGGACAAAAATACCTTAATGCCCATCCTGTAAATATAGTGGGTCCCAGGACAGGAAAAGAACATAGCAGTGAATACACTGTTGCTTAGCAAAATAAATCCTCCGATATCAAAGCAGAAAGGAGGCCTAACATCAATTTAACTAAATATAATAAGGATGTTAACAAAATGTAATTTCAAGCTCAACAATAAAAAAATAGCGTTACATCTCGACTAGATTGGGACTGCCATACGTCCTGGTACATCGGGACTTGTCCCGGTTTGAAGCGTTATATCCCCGTGTCCCAGTGAGTCTGTTGTCTCGGTTGACAGTAGTGGTATGGTTCGAGGAAGCTATAATCGGTTGGCGCGCTACAGAATATTGTTACGTGTGAGGTGAGTAAAATGACGTTTAGAATGATATTCTTTCACAGAACAATTACGTCGTTTCAAATCGCAAAGCTTCTTCAGACAGATACTTTATGCTTTATCGTCGAGATTAGTAGTCGCTTTTTGGAATAGAGTTCACTATCGTGTTCTCAAAATAAACTCTTTCGGACTTTTATATCTTATAAGATAAGATTAGAACATTCTAGATAAATCCAGTTTTTTCAAACACTTCCTTCTATGCGAGAATACTAGAACAATCACGATTAACAATATATCCAAACGCGTAATGAGCGTGTAACACGTGACTATGTACAAGATATAAGGTTGAGTCTTGCTTGTATTAAACTTACGCCCCAATATTTTATTAGCTTGACAGGGGGCGACATTCATACAAACTTCTCGCGTAAATAGCGATTTCCCATACTTCGTTGTAATTTCTACAGGAATGCAAGTTTCTGTAATATTTTCATGTAACCGTTATGCAAAATAGTTGCATGTTATGACCGTTATAACAATTAAAATAAACATATTAGGTCTTTACCTATGAAATTGCCGTTTTTTATGAAATAAGTAAACGTAATTTTTTTTTCTATATGTTTTATTTCTATTAATCAAAGTAATCACTCATGCAATTGATGCATCTTTGCCAACGCAGTGGTAGTTTATTGATGCCCTTCTTGAAGAAATCAACCGGACGGGAGGCAACAAATTCTTCAAAGGCACTTTGTACTGCCTCTTGGGTATTGAATTTTTTTCCGGCCAAAAATTTATCCAAGTTCTGGAAAAAGTAGAAGTCTGTAGGTGCAAGGTCTGGTGAGTACGGCGGATGACGGAGAGCTTCCAACCCCAGCTCTTGTAACTTGGAGACCGTCTGTTGTGCAGTAGGAAGTCGCGCGTTGTCGTGCAGGATCAGCGGGGACGAGTGATTGACCAAAGCTGGTTGGAGACGTGCGAGATTATCCATCATTGTGTTCAGTTCTTCACAGTACACATCTGCAGTAATGCTCATCCCGTTTGGTAAGAAGCTGTGATGAATCACACTGGCGCTAGACCAACAAAAATTGACCATTACTTATCTAAGGGTAAGTTTTCGTTTAGGGCATTATTTAGGTGCTGAACCAGGATCCAACCAACTTGCTCCTTGCCGCAAATGGACGCAAATGGACCAATATTGTTTTGATGCTAACCTCAAAATGCTAATTTGGCCGTATAGCCAAAATCGCTTATAATTCGTCATTGTCGACAAATGTTTTCGGACGACCACGAGGTTCATTTTTCAGGTCAAAATTTCCAGAACGAAGCGGGCAAACTAATAACAGGTGGTGCGTTCCTTTGTAGTATTCGCTCCGTAAACGTTGTGTTGCGTTGCTGCCACGACGGTACTCATATTCCATAACTACTCGAATTTTTAACGTATCAATCATGACCAAAAAGATTCATATGCGACGAAAACACAACGCTAATCAATAAACAAATGACTAATTTTTTTAAAAGAATTTCATGTTTTTAAAATGAAATTAATTTCAAATTAGAATTCTTAGCCAAAAAAAAATTATTTTGATTTGAAATGGCCAGTACTGCAGAACGGCAATTTCATAGGTAAATACCTATTATTTTTTATATAATTAGGGTGAAAAACGAGCGCACAGTCCACCATAAATAATGAACACTATAAGTAAGCCTAATGCAATGCCAATGCGCATTTTATTTAAGTTTTATAGATGGTATACCTTATTTCTATTTCAAATATCCCGGTTAGCGTTCCATCAGTAGTAATCACTAGACTATCCCTAGACGCGTGGTATCCTATATTTCGGTTTTAACTCATCCTTTAATTGATGGGCAACAGCGTCTTTCTAATTTCTTTCTACCACTTCTTTAGTTTATAGACAAACTTTTAACTCCACCTAGCGACTAAAATTTCTGTTTCCTTCCCCATTTAAGGAATTTCAACTGATATAAAACTTTTGTAGATAGCTGAACAATGAAATTTAAAGTGATACTTAAAAAAAATCCACTGGGTTACCTGCCGCTTCTTCCTAGAACAGGGTTACAACTATTATTTATAATCTTTCTTGAAGAAAAATTATTCTATACTTTTAACACTTACCAGATGAATCAGCTGTCGCAGTTCATTCTCTGGCAATGGCGCGGTGATGGTGTGTTCGTTGTTGGGCGGCATGCCCACCGTGATCTGCTTCTGCCGCACCAGCAAGTCCGTAACAACCTTTGCCAGATCCTCCACGCGTTTCCCCAGCATACCAGCGGAGTGCCGCACAAGACCCCACAGCTTCTGAGTGCATGCCTTCTCGTATAGTGCTTTGAGCAGGTCCTTCACTGTTACCGGCTTGCCATTTTCTAGCATACCTGATTAAAAATTAACATAGATATTTATAAAAATATATTGCTAGGCTAGGAATGAGGGTAGAAATAGTTTTCACTATTATTATTTTCAAACTTCACAAAAGACAATGAAGTTTATATCACTAGTAAAGTGTACTTTTGCAATGCCCGCCGGCCGTGAGGAAACCTGCAAGTCTGATAATTAAAATATATTTCGAAGACTTGTGAAGTTGACACGACAAATTCACGGTTTGGTAGCGTAGTGGCTAAGCGTTTGGTCGCAGCGCGCAGCACTGGTTCAAATCCCGCATGAACAAATATTTATTTGGCTTACAAATAGTGTTTCTGGATGCTGTCGAAGCTGGTGGTCCATCTTCTTACTACAGAGGTACCAGTGGCTGTACTTCGGGCATTCAGCCTCTATGTACACATAACCTTTCCTGGTTGTTGCTATCAATAGATAAGGAGGGATGAGAGCCTGCCGGTATTTATTAGGAGCTACACATAGTTTATATAAGTCGTAAGTATCTAGGGCGAATATAGGTAATTTAAATATAATTATTATTTTATTTTCCGAATAATAATAGCCAGGTTTTATTATAGAGTCTGGATGTTTGTTTATGTGCAAGTTATGTATGTAAAAGGCCTCTACAATACACTGTTATTTTATTCTAACTAGAAACTAGAAACAAAGCCACGGGGAGTGCGAACTCTTCTACTCCAAAAGCGTCTCAAAATTGAGAGTAAGCCAGTGCTTAGCTGTAGAACTTCTGTAGACCGCTAATTTACTTTTTAAATAAAATGCAATAACAAACCTGTATTAAAGTCAAGTCCCTGTGTGTCCACTAAATACTGCAATATGTCGCCCTGTTCGTCCAAATTCTCAGTTTCACGAAGCATTACGATCAGTTCGTCGGTTTCCTGCTCGGCGTACAAGAGGTTCTGCGATTCGGATGTTGTCCTGTTGCGCCCTACCGATGGTGTGTTTTTATTTCCAAAACCTGAGAAATGATTAGCCGAATATACATTACTTTTAAAATACACCACGAGGGAGGAGGAAGTGGTTATGTAGCCGAAGATGAAAAAGCCCACTGCCTTTACAAAAGCCTATTTACTCTTGCCTTGAAGACAACCCACTGTAATCGAATGGAAAGACAGGTAATGGCAAATTATTCCACTCCTCACTGTATGCATTACGAATGAAGCAAATGGTTTGGTTCGAATGCGTGGTATGTCAACAACAATGAGGTAGACGCTAGCCCAGCGTATGATTTTCTGATGGTGGAAGGGACAGAGAGGAATTAAGTCATGCAATTCGTGCGTACACTCTACGCAATTGTATCATGTAGATGCCAAAAGACTTAAGGAAAGGCGCTGGTTACCTATATTCGATAACTTTTGTCTCTATTGCCGATTTCATACCATGGCAACTACTAACTCGGCCAGTAGAAAAGCTCACATTCAAGTTGGATACAGAACCTGCATAGTTTTCAAAGTTGATTACAAGGAGATTGAAATAAAATATTTATCTAATGACTTCGTAAATTTACGCTTTTTTCTTACATGTATACTTTTTACGAATTTAATCAACTACATCAGTTGAAAATTTAACCATTTCACTGTCCCATGAGTCATATATGAACATTTCAATTGTTTAACTATTGTGTCTATTTCTCGGACAGGGAAGTTGTTAAAATAAATTTGAATGAAAAATTCGTAAAAAATAGTTTTCTTAGAATGCTAATGAAATATTTTTTTTGGCTTTCACACGTTTGCTAGATAAGAAAATCTGAGAAACAATGTCAGGAAATCAAAAACAAATAAATATCAAAAAGTGCTTACTCAGGCTTGCGTATAGGATAACTAAAGCATAGCAAAGTATGACCAGTGTCCTGTTTTGTATGTTATGTGACAACGCATCCTTTCTACAGTTAATGAGGCATTTTATATTAGTACTCAAAGGTGATAATGCATCATTATTTTGATTATTAATTGAGAATAGATAGTAGCGACTATGAGTCACAGCTGTTACGGCTAAAAGCCGAAGTGCGATTACACCTAGTTCTAGCCGGCTAGAACTAGGTGCGGCCAGCAGTAGTTGGTTAAATTTGGGTGTACTGTTAAATTTGTAAAAACACGGATATACGTATCAAGTAATATCAGCGACAGTAGGTTGACATTTATCTAATTTTTAAATTATATATGATACACCTAAATTTAACCAACCGCAATAGGCTGTACCTAGTAGTAGCAGGCTAAACCTAGGTGTATCCGCACTTCGGCTTTTAGCCGTAACAACAGCATCTACTTACCATCGTTTTTTTTTTTAATAAAAACTAGCAATACTATTATCATTACTAATATTCCCTTTAACCACTCCTGGTAAGCTTAAAATGCTTGTGTTAGGAGTGGTTCAGGACAGTTCAAAACCATCAGGTGGTCTATGTAGCCTGTTTTACTTACTTCGATATATAAAGACCCGCATTCTTACCAGTCCCCTTCGGTGGTGGCGGTGTTTGTTCTTTTGTCACTTCGATTGAAGGCGTCACAATACCCAAAGAAGTTGTGGATGTACCTCTTAATAACAAAAAAAATATTATTATATTTAAAAAGTTTTATTTTTTATTTTTATGCATAAAATTCGTCGTGAACAATATGTCTTACTTGGTTATAACTTTCTTTTTAGCGTCCTCAGGGGATGGACTACGATCCGATATCGGGTCCACTTCCAGCCAGGAGGGTTTTCTCTCAAGATGTGGACCAACATGTTCTCCTTCCATTCCTAAGGTTTCTGCTGCAAATAGAAATTATTAGTGTATAATGATGACTGAGACGAGTTATTTTATTAATTGATGCGGCTTCAGAGCTCACCTTAACGCTTTGGTACACTGACTAATGAGCTTTGTAAACAGTCAAAAGAATCATAAACACTTACAATCAACATTTATGCAACGCGTCTTTTTAATAGCGCCTTTCACGGACATTCGGCGACGTAATATTTTCGCGTTCGGAGCGCCGGCCGGCCGCGAGAGGAAGCTCAGTTTGTTACTGAGCGATTTCAACAGGTGCTCCTCCAAGTAACTTTGAACTTGTGGGTTTAGTTCTAAAAAAAAATGGATGAAATGCCGATTAACATACATTATCGTTTTCTCACTTTTAAGTTTATTTGTATATTATGCATAATGTAATACAAATAAAATATCCACTACACCATATCGTCCTGTGGGTGTCGTAAGAGGCGACAGAGGGAAGTATAACAAGATGGACAACAGTATCTTTCTGATAAAACAGAACAAAAATATAAAGAAATACAACAATCATACAAAACATAACGTAAACCCAAAGAGGGAAAAAAGAAGGTGAAGTACATGAAATACAGGTCACTAATGACCAATCTGACGTTTCGGCCCCAGAGCCAAATTTAGAGCTGTAGAGGTCGAACTAGTTCTCGGTTCGATCCCTTATAAATATATAAGTTATATATCAATTATAACTCGAATAAAAACTGCTGATGCTAGCCCGCCAAGCGTAGCAACTATGGCAAAATGCCCCCCATGAGGCAATCTGTGGGGGTGGCCTATGTTCAGCAGTGGACGTTATAGAGTGTAATGGTATGGTAGGTACGCATAATATGAAATATATTGGCGTATATTATCCATATTACACATCTACAAAATTTTAAATTTGAAATTATTATATTGGCACCTATCACAAAATTTCGTCACGCTTCGCAATGACTCGTAGAGAATTTCAAAAAGCATTAAGACCGCACTTTGTAACCCTTTTTATTAAGGTGTTGTATAAAATCATGTGTAAATAAATAAATGAATACATGAATTGAATTTACATTTTCTGAAGTATACAAAAAGAGTTATAAGGAATAATAGGAATGGGCCAACTTTTTCTCTAAGTGCCTAGGCTTGCAACAAAATATAGAGAAAACCCACTAATACTGATAATATCGACCCCACGACATCGATATTGTTATTGATATAATCCAAACTCCTTTATCGATGTTAAGGCCGGCCACATACATACGGAATTCCGAATCGGAATATCGAAACGGAATCCCGCAACGGAATTCCGTGAACACATCACACACATACGTTTATTTACGTTCGGAATAACAAGGGTCAGTTGAGAGAGGTTAGCCATTGAGTCTAGACATTCTGCCAGCGAATAATGACGACGATTTTCTGATTGCGATTCCATTGGGGTTACTGGGTGCATCCCCTTATCACCCTAAGCTTGCAATATAGTCAATATTTTGTAAAAAGATCTATCTATCCAGAAATATGTTTTAAATATGGATGTCTGTAAACTCTTTCGATGAATTATTAAATAAAATAAGATAAAAGTTTACGAAAAGCCATACACCCATAAGATTAAATGTAAAAACATACATAAACACACCTACTCGCTTCGGTCGTGCGACGAACACTGAGCGCGTTCCGTACGGAATTTTACGGACTTGCGTTCGGAGCGGCTTTTTTCCGTTCGGGATTCCGAACGCACAGGTGGTCATACGGAATCTCGAATAGGAGAAAATTCCGTACGGAACAATACCGTACTTGCGTGGCGGGTCATAGATTTTATATGGACTTGCTGCGTTCGGAATCTCGAATCGGAATATCGAAACGGAATCCTGAAACGGAATTCCGTATGTATGTGGCCGGCCTTAATTATAGAAAAAAAGTTATCGACGATTCTACACAAAATATTAATTAAGTATTATTATTAAACATTATAATTATTTACTTTACTATATACTGTATACTTTATTCCATTCAAATAAATAAAGTACAAATGTTTCGTTTTTTTGTTTATTCATGGCTTTATGGCTAAAACACTACCATTAGCTATCCTACTTGGACGTGTTTGTGGTGTTGATGGCTTCGGTTTTAAAAATAAAACTGCATTCTTTCGTAATTATCAACGCTTTGATTACGTTATGAAATCTCTAAAAATAAATGAGTTATATAAACAAGCGATATATCGATTACAGATACATGTAGAATATATCTATTTGATAAAAATCATATTGTTTTTATACATAGTTTATTGTCATAGAGATGCTACATAAAAAATATCGATATATTATTGATATACAATAAACTATAAAAAACACTTAATTAATTTCACAGACTGGTGATGGGGAGCATCATTCAACGAACACAGGTGTGCGAGAGTCTCTAATCGGCTGTGCTCACCAGTTCGCCAGCGCAATCTTCTAGAAAACGGTTGTGTGGAGTAGACCTAAAAGCGCTGTATAACTACCACTGTCCACTCAAAATTGCATAGATAAAGCAGAGAAGCAGTGCCAGTCCGAGATAGGCTAGCACCTCTTATACATGGACATACCGCGAAACCTGCCACGTGAAAACCGAAATTTTCCTCCCTTTTCCAAACCGGTATTATCTATCGATATATCGATGGCAACCATACTTTCAATGCTTTCAAAATTAGAGGAATTGATTTAGAATTAAACATAAAAAAGCATCAAGATATTTTGGCACTAGTAGGCCAAGTATTAAAATGCGAAGAAATTTTCTTGATTTCGAAAAGAAAGCAATATTTTGAATAAAACTATGTTCACGGATTTTATCGCGTTTAATTTACTAATTACTTTAATTCCCGAAGTTTCGTATAAAAATATAAAATAAAAGTATTATAGAAGTGCATGAATTTTGCAATAACACCGCGAAGAATCCCGTACGAAGAAATTATCAGTAGTGTTGAGGATTGTCTGTTTAAAAACAATGTGGGGAATGAAGATTTAGAGGCCATACGTCAAGACATTTCGTCCTTGTTACGTCGAAGTTCAGCGCCGAAACTAAATCTCCCCAAAGACGAGATTAAAGCGTTGTACAACTTACGCAACAGACCAGCAAGCTTACTCTTGAATCCAATAACAATTCCGATACAATGTCAATTTCAATCCAATGTAATTACAATCTTGACAAATTACCATACTCTCGAAAACAATTTCGTTAACATTGGATTGAAATTGGAATTGCGCTTGTATTGGCCAAAAATTTTGTCGTAACACATGAAGTTAGCTGCGTTACTCTTAGCAAAAGGCATGTTTTATTTATCGTTAAACCGGTGAAACCATAATAAACCCTTTGTAACTTTCATAAATGAGCATTTAAGTAGTTAAAACACTTAAGAAATTGTATAATTCGTCAAACATAACATATTTTCACACATTTCTTATAAAAAAAACGCTATATTTGCGAGTTTTAAAAATTATATGGCTGTATGGACGTGCCTTTGCCTCGTTCCTTTTGTTATGTCAGAAAAAAAATTGTTATCACGAAACAAAGTAAACAAAGATCAACTTTTGATTTTGTTTAAAGCTTAAAGGTGAAGTGCTTTTTAAGTATGTGTGAATTACTAAAAGACCTTTCAATTTGGGTATAACTATAAGCAGCTTGAAATAATTAATTGCCGCAATAACACGGCTTGCCGCACCCAAGCATGCATGCCGCATCCAACTTTCAAGCACAGTTAAGAATCTTATGAAACAGAGGAAGTGAGCATCCATCTCTAAGCTCATTAAGAGGAACAAAATAAATAATAATGGTCATGGTTGGGCTAAAGTAAGTATAATAATGTTTTTTTAAGAATAGTATGAGTAAATAATGTTTTTTTTTTATTGGGCACAGAAAAAAATGTGCCTTAAATAAATTGTGTTTAGCATAGCAATTTACAGCAGCATAGGCCTCTGATAACCCACCCATTTTGTCAACATTAGACAAGGGATTTATAGCAGGCACAGTGGTCAAGTGTTACTTTTAGAGACTCAACTTACAATTGACCTTTCTCACCACTCAGTTATAACAAATAACAATGTTATAATTCATTACCTTCTCTCAGAATAACTGTATTTTTTCCTCAGCTTTATAGATGAATTATTTTAATATTGTTTTATTTATTTTAGGAACATCAAATGTACACTCCTAAGAAACTTGCAAATTGCAATATGTATGCCTTGCACTCAAGTGGTACAAAAAGGTAACCCACCGTTTTTTAATTGCAATAATTTACATAAATTAATATCATATAAGTATGTCATTTCTTAGTGTGGAGAATATAGATGTTTTAATAAATCTTAAACATCCTTTTAAATGGCTTGTGATGGTTTAAAACTTTCAATTCAAATATTCCATCTTAATTTTGTCATTAAGTTATAATATATTATTTCAGTTTTAAAATATTTGTTATTCTAATTTCAGAATCACAACTTAATTCCATATCACATTTCTCAAGCAACAACAGTGTACGAACAAGAAATGATCAAGATGTGGAATATCTGGAAAGAAAGTAAGAAGCAAATGCAACGTACCAAATAGCTAGGACAATTGAGGGTTATCAGCAGTTATTAATAGTTCTGTTTTAATTTTTCAAAACAGAATACAACAACAATATCATTACTGTAATTTGAAATAAAAAAAGACTCATTAAATTTTATCAATGTTTTCATGTTATTTTAAATTAATTTGTTTTCTTTTAATTTCTATTGTAAAATGAACTGATTTTTGTTCATTTTAAGAATAGTTTTATAACTGATATTTAAATATTAATTATATTTAATTAATTTATTGAAGAATAGATACTAATGATGATAGGTTGTTAAAATATTGTTGTATTAAATAAATGGTTAAACTTTGTATCATAATTTTATTTATAAATCCTTATTAAAATTACTTTACCTATATAATTTTATTTTAATTGTAATGCACGATTACGGCGTAGAATATTAAACGCAAGAGCTAAACGTGGCATTATTTTATAGCAAAGAATAAGATAATTGCAGAAAACAAACGATTAATATGAACACAATTCCTAAAACGTTACTGTTTTGCTATTGCCTAAATTCCAATCCCAACGCAATACAAACACAATACGCAGCTGTCAACTAACTGTCAAAACTGCGTCAAGAGTGCCGATTTTGCATACAATCGGATTGGACAATTTCAATTCCAATCTCAATTAGTTCACAAAATCACCACACAATATTAAACTAATTTAGCGCTAGAGTCGCTTTCAAGAGTACGAAACGTTATAATTTCAATCTCGATCGATCGGAATTGTTTTCAAGAGTAAGCTTGCAGAGCTCACGATTCTCCAGATAAAAGAAATGCTACGATAGTAATGGATACGTCAGATTATAATTTAAAAATACAACAACTTTTATCGGACGAAAGTACGTACAAAAAGGTCAAAACAGACCCTACAAGCAATGTGCTTAAAACAACTAGCGATCTAATAAAGAATTTGAAAGGGATACGTTCGACAGTGGAGTGATGTTGAGTGCAAGTGTACTGAATATTCTTGTAGAGAGAGACTGATTTTAACTTTATTTTACTTCGATAGCTTCTATTATTTATTAACTGACTACGACTAATTAGTACTGACTACTGAGCGGACTGTATGACAAAGAAAAGGTGCGACAATTAAAACACTATTTATTGACTATTTACAATGCGGCAGTATCTACAATTAACTAATTACAATAGGGACACTAGAGGGATTATTCCTTATTTCTTGAGTCTTCTTTCTTGAGTATCTTCACTGCCGCTTGGGAATCGAATGACTTCCGGCGGCCCCATGCCCTTCTTATATTCACGCGGCGGGGGTTTCTCTGTCGATGGGTTCCCACGCGGTGTCGCTGTGCGCTTGTTGGACGCGGGCATCACGTGACGTCCGGGCGGTGTGCGGGGTGCGCAGGCGTAACGGGGCATGAGGGGGCGACGGGGCGGCGGCTCCCTTCGCCGTCCGTAACAGAATTACTCCGAAAAATTTAATCTCAACGTAAATTCGATAATACCACCGTGTACCAAACCACCGAGGTTGTATGGGTTACCGAAAATGCACAAAACAAACGCTCCACTACGTCCCATAGTGAGCCAGATCGATTCACCAAATTATAAGTTGGCTCAACACTTGGCAATAATCCTGTCACCACTGAGAGGACACACTAGAGCATACACAAAGGATTCGTACCATTTTGTTAGTGAGATAAAAGACTTACATCTCGCTGACGATGAAACTATGGTCAGTTTTGATGTTCAGCCACTATTTACATACTTACCTATTGAAGAATGCATCTAAATTGTAACCAGGAAGTTAGAAGAAAACAACATGCACGCAGAATATGCAGTATTACTCAAACACTGCCTCACATTTGGCTATCTATTGTGGAAGGAGGAGTTCTACAAACAAGTAGACGGTGTGGCGATGGGCTCACCTGTATCTCCCATAGTCGTCGACATATTCATGGAGGACTTTGAGGAGAAAGCCCTTCTTACTGCTCCTGTAAATCCAAGATTCTACAAGCGGTACGTAGATGACACTTTCAAAATTTTACCATCTGACAAAGTAACTGCATTCTTAGACCATCTTAATTCCATAAACTCTAAAATACAATTCACAATGGAGTTAGAGGCAAACAATTTTTTAGCTTTCCTAGATGTTTTAGTCATCCGAAATCCTGATAACAATATTGGTCACGCTGTGTATAGGGAAAAGACCCATATCAACCGATATTTAAATGGTGAATCGCACATATCATCCATCGCAGTTAGCTACCGTGGGAAAATCTTTGTTTCAGAGAGCACGAGGGATCTGTGACAGAAAACATCTGACCGCCGAGCTTCATCAGCACGTCGAGCAAGTATTGCAAGATAACAAGCTTCGGGTCCCGCGCCTATGTCACAGTGACCGAGTGAAGCCGGCCACAGTCGAGCGTGTGCCTGCTGTACTACCATATGTCAGAGGAGTCACAGACAAGGTTGGCTACATCTTGAAGGGAGCTTCCATTAAAACATACTTCAAGCCGCCGAAGAAGATTAGTCAATTTTTACCATCCGTCAAGTGTAATGTCCCATTGCAAGATGCAGGAGTGTACAAGCTTGATTGCGAATGTGGTCTCTTTTATATATGACAAACAAAAAGATGTATTAAAACCCGCGTTAAAGAACATATAGCTGACGTGAAGCACCGACGCTCTGGGAAGTCTGCAGTCTGTGAACATGTTTAAGATCGTCCCCGCCTTTACATCAGATTTGATAGACCACAAATCCTCGCAAAAGAACACGATTCCTACCAAGGATGATACGCGAAGCTATTGAAATTAAAAAACATCCTAATTTCTATAGAGAAGAGGGATGGGTGCTGCCATCTGCGTGGGATCCTATAGTTAACAAAATTAAATCCAAACCCAAGCATACAACTGCAAGACTTCAAGATACTGTAAGCTCATTCTGCGTAGATCGAACCAAAAATTAATATTCAAAAACTGAAGGTAGCCGGGCTAACTATGACATCGGGACGTCAAACATCTCAGTCCCCTCCGTGACCATGGGTTGCTGTAAAGCACCCGAAACGTCGGGAATTAAAATAAGTAAATTAAACGCGATAAAATCCGTAAACATAGTTTTATTCAATGTGTAGTGTTCGCGTAAATATAAGAAATCATTAAAACAATATTTCTTTTGTACACATTTGAAGTTCGATTCTTATGCCTACTTTAGTAGCGCTGCTCCAATATCCATATTTCTTAGCTGAATGTTTCGTTTTTCATTTGTATATTTTTGTCACGATGTTTTCCTTAACCACAGAACACATGGCAAATTAGCACTTACCGGTGTTAAAAAATTAAGTCGTTTAACTTACTATCACCAAATCAAGGATGTCAAGAGAGTTATTCCATCTTGCTACTAGGACGGAACAATTATCTTCTCATCTTCAGCATAAGTTTCCTTTTAGTTTAGTAATTAATTAGTACTCATAATTATACTTTCATATTTTGTTCTTTAGTGTTAGCAGTATTTAGTATAGGTAAGGTATGATGGGATTGGCGTGTCGTTTCGACAAAAATCTTTAAAAAATTAAAGAGAAAAAAACTTACTATCGGGGTAACCTTCCTCTTGACTGCCCAAAAAGCTCAAATTTGTTATGGCCGAAGTGCTCAAGAAGTCGCCGAGGTTGCCCAACATCACTCTAGTGCCATTAATGTATCCAGATTTTAACTTTTTCATAGTAGTTATCATTGCCATAGGAATTTTACCTTGGTCTGAAACATGACGCATACTTTTTAAATACAGTATTGACGATTTTTTTTTAATATAGCGTCTGAAGCAAAACGTAATATTATGTATGTTAATAAAGTAATAAAAATATGTAAATAATATAACTTTTAAAACCGTATTTCAAATAACTATTACACAAAAGAATGTATTATGGTACAAAAGATAACATCAAGTTAACTATGACGATGATATTCAGTCATTAGGGCATTAAATCGATTTGTCTTGAATCTGTGAGTGTCACTAAAGACATGACAGTAATCAAAATTCAATATGGCGACAGCCAGACGCCATATTGTGAAAAAAAAATAAAGTCCAAGAAATATGTCATGTGGTGTATCATTGAATAGGTATTTGGAAAATCATCTTTAGGTTTCTCCAATCATTTTAAATAATCATCGCACTTAAATTGTCTAAACTTATAATAAAGCTGTGATAAGGTTTTTTTTATATAATCTAAATATCATAAATAAAATAAAATATAATATAGGACTTATTAGTAATTATTTTACGCAGTTGGGTTTTTTGAAACAGTATTTAATCATTAGGCTTATTTATTAATTATAGTTTAACTAGCGATCCACCCTGACTTGGCACGGGTGATTTCTGGATCTCGACAACAGCGCCACCTACCGGGTCCAATTGTGAATCTAAATGAAGAATTATATAAACAAAGATTCTCGTAGGAAATGAATTTTTCAAGCGTTTTTTTTTTCGAAAATAACACGGAAGTAACGTAACACAAATAAACTGTTGGGAAATATTTCGGAATGGGAGTCAAAGTCCACAGATAAATCTTCTTAAAAAACATCACTTAACTGAATATTAGAAATAAACTTAAAAAATACTTTGAATAAAACTATTTACTAAATTTTACTTATTTTTAATTCCCGAAGTTTCGGGTGCTATGCAGCATCCACGTGCCTTATATAAGACCCAAGCAGCAGGTGGTAGTACCCAGGCTGGATACTACCACCTGCTTGAGATTCTGTAGATTCTGCAAGACTTCAAGACACCGTAAGCTCATTCTGCGTAGATCGCACCAAAAGTAGATAATAATTAAAAAGCCAAAGATACTACGGTATAACTTTGACATCGGGACGTCAATCACCTCAGTCCTCCCAAAACGTCGTGAATTAAAAATCAGTAAAATTAAATGCAAAGTACGGACTATAACGGATTAGTAAGCTGAAGTGGCAATGGGCCGGCCATATAGCTCGAAGAACCGACAACCGATGGGGAAAAAAGGTTCTCGAGTGGCAGCCTCGTACCGGCGGTCGAAGTGTAGGGCGTCCCCCCACTAGAAGCAGGAAGTCGATGGATGCAGGTGACTCAGGACCGTGATTTATGGCATTCCTTGGGGGAGGCCTATGTTCAGCAGTGGACTTGTGAAGGGATGTAATGATGATGATGATGAAAATTAAATGCGATAAAATCCGTAAAAATATTTTTTTCAATGTGTAGTGTTCGCGAAAATATAAAAATATTATTTATTTAATATGCAGAGGTATATATAGATATAGGGGTATACATACTTATGGATATTTTTATAAATTTATTTTATAATAATATTAATTAGGAAGTGGTTCACACTAGGCAATATTATATTGTGCAGATAGTGTGAAGCACTCAAAAAAGTTTCTTTATTATATTAGTTAGTCGGTAATGGTAATGAAAGCATAGAATTAAACATTCCTAGAAATACTTACTAAACTATTGAAATGCAAATTAGAATAACTATAATATAAATATCTTCCATATTGGATAATAAATTAAAAAAAAACTATCTTTTGCTATAGTTATTTCAAATTTGGCATTCTACCGTCACTAGGGTTTTTACCTAACAGGTACTGGGTGGCGAGCAACGTAATCGTAGGCCGGCCGAGCATTTGCTTCCAGCTCATGCCGAGGAAAGCAACGTTCGTCGTAAAAGTGCTCGCGAGCAGCGCCGGATCACGAGACATGTAGTACTCCTCGTAGTCAAAATTCTATACATGCAGGACATCACGAGGTTTTTATGAGGCAGCACAATCATCATTAACAATTTTATTTATCGGCTATCTCATGAAAATTCCATAAGAAGGTTTGGACTTAACAAATTAGTCTAAAACTAAAATTTAAACAAAATTGATTTGTTATAAAGGATAAGTTACAAACGTCGCAACATTGTCTAAACTACGGTTGTTAATGTGTTTTAATAACTACATATGTATAGCAAGTGTTGCAACTAACTGACTTTTTGAAATAGCCAGGTATTTTGAAATAAATTGCATGCTCAATAACATGTTAAAGTGCAATAATATAAAAATACGAAAAGACAGCAAGCCATTCAAATAAACAGTAAATTTAAATAAATGAATACAATAAAATAGTACCTAAATGCATTTGATTCAAAGTCAATACAACAAGCGGTCTCCCGAGTAGGTTTTGCCAAGAAGACTTCAAGAAATTAATTTCAGCTTTGAGTGTATCAACCATCAGTTCAAAGTCAGAAGCAATGTAGAAACGCTTCATATCAGAAAACTACCAAATAAAAGAAAATATGTGCATAAGTACAGACAGTTCATTAAGCATTAACAATTATAATATCATGCACAAGAAATTATAAAAATGCCATAGTACCTATAATATAATATTACAGAAGCAAAACATGTAAATATATCACATTAAAACAAATCATTTATGTTTAAAACAACACAATATAATGGAATTACACAGAAGTTTTTGCTTTTCGCTCATCATACGACAAGCAAACACTTATCTAAAAGATTTTTTTTTTAAATAATGGCAGCTTGGTCGCATCATACCATATGTTAACAGTACATGGTATGTGACAAAAATTAGAATGGTAGATTTGAAACTCAATCAACATTATCATCTATCCATCCCTTACTAAAGCTTAGCTTATCAAAGGAACTTTGTGATAGTGCTGCTCTTATTAAGTAAGAATATTGGTATTGACCCAATTTATTTTGTTTTGAAAATATAAAGGTGAGAAACGAGCACACAGTCCACCTGACAGGTAGTGGATACTAGACACCTCGATTATGAATCAAAATGCAGACGCATTGTTACCCCTGAGAGCTAAGATGGAATGCCTCGTTTCCAGTAAAAAGGGTCTTCTTCAGTTCTCCACACCCACCATACGAAACACAGCAGCATTAAGCTGCTAGTTTACGCTGGTATTCTGTGAGCTATTCCTTCCCGGTCATGCCGACCAATTCATGATACAATAATAATATAGTTGCAGAATGGTTTTGCCACGTATGCACAGATATTCATTCACAGATTCAAATAATTGCATTTGGCGCAATGCAATAGTTTTTATGTGATGTAAATCCATTCTGGTATTGTTTTACAAAAGTTAAAGTTACAGCCTATATACATCCCACTGCTGGGCACAGGGTTCCTCTCACTACCGAGAGGGTTTAGGGCAAGGAAGTGTCCGCCGCACTGCCCCAATGCGTGTTGGCGAACTTCACATATTGAATTTTTTTTTTAATTTTTCAGATATGCAGGTTTCCTCACAATGTTTTCCTTCACCACCGAGCATGTGGATCAGAGAATAATTCAGAGTAAAAGCAGCCACTATCAACCTTTACTAGGTAATAGGACTCCTTTTTGTAGATGGTAGGAGTCCTTTTCTGTCTGGGAGTCTGCCTGTGTAGGTACCACACTCTTACTAATTTGTCGCCACATAACTGTGCTTGCACTGCTGTATTCAAGTCTGAAGCGTATAGAGAGCCAGTATAATTACGGGCTGTGAGGCATTCTATCTTAGTCCTCATCATTTGCATCATGCATCTGTAGCCTTCTTTGTTTGAAGTTGGGTGAAGGTGTCTATGGACTGCAGTAGCACCTTACTATCAGGTAGACTGTCACTTCATTTTTATAAAAAAAAGGCAACATGAGACATACATCAACGGCTATACTACTCCATTATTAAATGTTTATAATATATTCAACAATTTTAGTAAAGTATGTTGTATATCAAAGCACTATGATTTGGCTGTCAGTAATACCATCAGTTACTTTGCAGGGTGTGTATGTTTTGATAAATATTTTATAACAAAATAAAAATAAAAATAGTATTTAAATAAAAACTAGGGCATGTAAATGCAATGACAGAAATATACCTGTGGAGTAAAGGCAAAAATGCGATCATTCAAAGAATACAACTTGCTTGTACTTAGTATTCCAACATCTCGTGATTTTCTTCCAGATAAACCTAACTTTTTGTTTCGACCTGCAATTAAAGAAAAATTCTAAAAAAACGAGTTTCTCTTTAGGATAACACAATCATAGCAAGTAACAGTTTAAAAAAATAGATCATGAAATCTTACACTTGTGTTTAAAATGAAAAAATGTTTATGTACTTCAAACAGCAATCTATCAATAAAAATATTGTCCGATTAAAAATCCACAATACCACTCCTCACGTGAGTCATGGTAGCTCAGGGGCTAAGGGCTCACCATAAATTTTGCAGTATGCAATATGCATGTACTATGTATCATGTATGCATACAGTATGCACTAATGAAATTATTGTTGATTGCAATTCAAAGTGCAGATTTGTCACCTTGACAGCAATGAAAGAAAACAACATGTGAAACAACATGGGAGACCTGCATGTCTGACAATTAAAAATATTTCAAAGACAAGTGAGGTCCGCTTACACGCACTGGAGAGGACTAAGGCACTGCACAAACCTAGACACTTTTGTGTCTTGTGTGGGATACAAGCTACCAATGAATATTTTATTTTCATGTGAAATCAGCCATTCCTTGCGCAGACGCAGACACTTTTTGTGTCCAGTTACTTCCACTTGACACATACCGACCGCCAATCAAAGAGTGTTCGATGTAGGTAACTGGAAACTTTAAGTTGTCAGTTGAAGACACAAGCACACAGCAAATTTCCTTACAATTGTACAGCGCTGACATTGACGTGGTTGATTTGCCTGTAAATATTGACGGCGACGACGTCTACGTCAACGTGTAATCAACACAACAAGCAAAGGTAATGTTTCTCTATCGACATCCAAGGTGAAACTGACGGAAAACAAACAACGAATTGTTACCAGTGTCCAAAAGTAGCAACCGGCGACTGTGTCCGATTGCTGCTACCGGACGCAGCAACTACGGTTTCCTATGATGGTGTGCCATGTCGGTAACAAAAAGTGTCCACGTTTGCGCAGCGCCTAATTGTAAATATAATTCTCAGAAATTATTTTTTCGAGATTTTAACATTTTGACTAGGAATAGTAGTTCACCAATTTCATCAAATTCAATCTTTCGTATGAAATGATTGCTATGTGCTTTTGAGGACTGTACGACGAACCATGACAACTTTTTAAAACATGCTATGTGCAGCAGCTAGAATATTGTCAATTAACACCTGCTATGTGACAAACATGCACATAGCATATTTTATTTGACCACGGTCAATTGTGATTGTTTAGTAGAATATCTGCTATGTGTTTAGTCTAAACACAATACAACATTAACAGTACATTAACTAGCTAATAAGTAATAGATAAATAAGCGCATGTTTTGTAAATCACTTATTAGTCTTAAGAAATTTTACACTAATAAATAAGATAATAAACTAAAGTAGTTTGTACCCATAGATTACCAATAAGTTGACAGGCAGATAAGTTCATTTTTAAACCACTGATTAGTTCCAAGGATCCTACGTCCTTCAGAATAATAAATTAGATGATAAGCTAAAACTGTTTGCACCCATAATTTACTGATAAGTTGACAGGCAAGTAAGTTCTTTCCAAAGTGTTTTGAGAATAGCTGGTTAATCTTAAGGACCATATTTTTGAATATTCGCCCACTACTACTATTATGTTCAAGTTTCCCATACTCGTACAATATAAATACATTTTGTATTAGAAAAAGTTAGTTCTATTTTATCTCTCGAGTTAACTACTACGTAGCACAGTCAGTTGATAAACTGTATTAACTTAAAAGTACTTTGCACAGTTATATAGTGAAAAGAAATCTGTGGTTTTGTGTAAGCTACAAAATGAGCCGGGAAAGAAAATAGTAAATTTAGTTTTAATGGCCAGTGATGAAAATGTTTACAAGAGGAAAGTCAACATCCAACATGCCATGAACCTCGCAGTGAACCAATGCCTCTGATTCAAGACCTGCTAAATTCTACGGCTACACAGGAGAGTGATGAACAGTTTATACCCTCCAGCAGTGAAAATAACGTGTCGGTAAATTCATCCCCTGAACGAAGTAATAGCCCACCCTTTCCTACAATCACCAAACGGAAGCGTTACATTGTTTACAGTAGCGATCATGATGACAATTCATCAAATCCTGTCCAGGAGTTGGCAGCGAGCATCGAAATACCAAGCAGCTCTCAAACTCCAATATTTCGTCAATCGAAAGCTAAACGCCGCCGTTTACTGGGTAAACAATACATGGGTTACCAGAAAAAAGATGGGAAGCTAGAACAAAGCATTCCAAAAGAAGCCAGATCTGTAAATACTCGTTGTAATCATACTACAATAAAACAAAAATCAAAAAATAGTTTTATGTGTGGTTTAGTATCAGAAGAAGAACGAGCTGCATTGCATGTCAAGTTTTGGAATATGAATTTATGGGGTGAAAAAAAAGCTTTTCTTAAAAGGATTAGTATCCAAAAGAAATTTTCATAAGCAAAGAAAACGTGATAATTCTATTACTGTCAGGAAAGAAACTGCTTTTGATATTTTTGTACCTAAGTTTGATTCCCAAAATGCCAAAGAAAAAGTGTGCAGAATGTCTTTTTTAAACACACTTGATCTCGGATGTGATTCTTTCTTACGCTGGGTTAAAGATACATCAGCAATGCCAGTCCTGGCAGATGACAATGAATCCCCTACTTTAATTGGACGTAATCGTAGTGTCTTGGCCACCACCAGAAGTACACGAGGAATGGTGTCCGAATGCCTCAATTTACTACCGAAAGTGCCTAGTCACTATTGCCGGGCATCATCAAAGCGCATTTACGTAGAGTCAACTTTTCGATCACACCTGCACATGCATGCGGTTTATAAAACATGGTGTAATGAACAAAACAAAAAGCCAGTTTCACGAAATACCTTCTTAAGTGTACTTAGTAAAGAGAACATTTCAATTCACAAACCAAGGAAGGACCAATGCAATGTCTGCACTAGTTTTCAGTTAAAACCCAGTACCCAGACCATCTAGTAACATCTGTTGATGTTCAAAGTGTTCTTTTAGCACCAAAATTGCTTGCAGGAGCATTGTATTATAAACAAAAACTATAATGTCATAATTTTACAATTTATAAGTTGCATACTGGAGATGTCGTTATTTATTTTTGGCATGAAGCAGATGGAGAAGTTACGTCCAACGAATTTACAAGCTGTATAATTGATTACCTTAAAACAGTTTGCAATGTCTATAAACACATTACAATAATTAGTGATGGGTGTAGCTACCAAAACAGAAATAAGATTTTAGCATGTGCATTAAGTAATTATGCTTATTTTTTTAAGGTACAAGTGGAAAAAATTATATTAGAAAACGGACACACTATGATGGAAGTTGACAGTGTCCACTCTACTATAGAACATTATATAAAGCCGTCTATTTACGCACCTCAAGATTACATTTCAAGAATGCGTCAAGCGTCAAACAACTCCATGATATTAGAGTAGTTCATTTTGATTTTTTCAAGGATTATGAGCATTTCAACACCAATTTTCAGTCTATTCGACCAGGTAAAAGGAAGGGTGATCCCACTGTGAATGATGTCAGAGCATTTTTGTATAAGTCTACTGGTGAAGTGTACTTCAAACTTCGCCATCCACAAGAGTACACAATTTTGCCACAATGTAGGAAGCTTTCTCAACATTACCCTGAACCTTCGGCATTGTATGACAGGTCATTAGAAATAACTCAATCAAAGTTCAACCAATTACAAGAATTAAAACCATTTATAGACCGAGACTACCATCCATTTTATGATTGTTTAAAATTTAAGTCTGATGAAAACTTATTGTTAATATTTTTCAGTATTAAAAGTCTAGTGTAAATCAGATATCTTTTTCACTAATACCTGTTATGTGCCAAATAATTGATAATTTAAAATCTGTTATGTGCAAAAAATAATTTGATTTAAAAATATAAAATAAAGTAAATAATCTAAATACTCAAAACACAAATAAAATTACGTATGATATCTATGACTTTAACTTGATATGGTTTTTAAAATTCACCTTCATATTAAATTTTACAGGAGAACTTTTTTCTTTAATATTTCAAAAGTATACTTTTTGCACATAGCAGATATTGGTTTGACAAGGACGATATTCTCCCCTTTTCGAGTTCCATAGAATCTGATTCTTCTGTTTCTATTTTGTGTGTGCGTGTGTTTGTTTGACTCTACATATGTGCATGTGTATGTGTTCCTAGTATGTTTAAACTTTCTGTGTGTTTTTTGTATGCTTAATGCTTGCTGAATACATGCTTATGATTTAATTGAAAAGGAATCTGATTTCTTTTTAACAAAATTTAATAGGGAGGGCAGGGTGAACAGTTTTTTTTTATTAGGACAAATTAAACACTTAATATTCTAAGTACTAACAGATCTATAAATACGCACCCAAATATGTATAAAGATGACTTAAAACTCTAGCAGGTTGAACTTCTATTGGAGCTACTTCACTTATTGTTTGAACATGTAAGTCATATTCTAACAATTTGTCTCTAATATCATTGTTTTCAGCAAGTATAGCAATTTGAACCACCACATCTGGCTTTTTCTCTGAGCACAGTCGTCTATTAAGAGGATCAAGTTCACCTACTGCTAAAAAACCCTGAAATTTTTTGAAAAAGATACAGATTCATTTAGTTATTTTAATAAACCTTATACAGTATTGTAATATTGAGAGTAGTGGCGGTGTAAGAATATTCACTACCCATATTGTAACATGGGTGTCGTAAGATGGGCAGAGTGAAACAAACCAGGAGATGGGCAACAGTATTGTTCTAATAAAAACTAAAAATTAAAGACTGGTTGCCATCCTGCCTGCCGTGTGTGGCAGCTTTGGTAAATATCTCCCCCTGTGATGATCTATGAGGGAGACCTATGTTCAGCAGTGGACATTTGATAGATTGTAACAGTAAATATTGTAATAAGACTAACTAACCTCTTGCAATAATTTCCCAAGAATATACAATGACTGACCCCATATAAAAGGACACCTGCCAAGCGGTATTCTTTCCTGACTTCCAGGGTCATGTTGCTCAGCATCAGCCTTATCCACTGGCACAGAATACAACTCAGGAACAAGTTTTATTCCATCATCTTTCCTAATCATTATCTTTTCTAATTTTTGCATATACTCCGCAACATTGGTTTTATCGCCTTGAAAGCAGGAATCAAGTATTAGATAGCAAAAGAATAATGGCCACTCACATTCAATATTTTCAAACATTCGTAACTCCCATGGCTCATAATAGAGCCTGTTTGGATTTTCTCGAGGTGTTTTGTGACCATCTCTTAAAAATCTTTTAAAACCATATTTTCCTTGAAGTTTTGTGACTATTGTATCTCTAGTTTTTGCTATTAGCTGTGGATCATCTACAGCAAATGCTGGAAAGCTTATGATCGAGAGAAGGCCAGAATCTAATTCTTTGCTATTTGACTCCCTTGGTAGCATTGATTGTAAAACAGCTTGACATTTCTGAGCTTCATCTGCTAAAACATGAATTACACTTGAAGGTCCTCCACGTGCACCAAAAAGATCCAACTCATTCATAGCTTCAAGGGCCGCTTTAGCCATACCAATTGAACTTGCATTGAGTTCTGGTAACCCATGATTAGTTTTGTCACCTCTCTCCCAAATACCATAATCAGGGGTGCAATAAGCTGATTCAATGTAAAAAACCAAATTTTGTATGAAAGCTACTTCATCTAATGAAAAAACAATTTGTAAGCCAGATGCAGTCATCTGAGCAAGAACAAGGAGGTATAATGATATTGCATCTATTTGCAAGTGTCCCCACTCATTGTCTTTAACAACTGTACGGCCAGTTATCGATGAATATTTGGCATGTAGTGAATCCATTGGATGCTGTGTAATTTTAAATTTCTCAACTTTATCCTTTTGTTGCATCATTGCCATCAAGAGACCTAAAAATTATAGTGATTGGTGTGTAAAATACAGGTACTGGGCAGGTATTTAAAAAAATATATCAATGCAACAATAAATAATGTTCGTCATCATCAAACTTTTAATTCAACTGTTGGACAAAAATGTAACCAACAATGGTCATGGGTTTATTTTGACGAATAACCGATTCTAAAGATTCAAGATCCATTACCAATTAAATACTATTTCTCAATATATCCCAATTCTGTACATGACTCAAACAATATCAGTCATAAATAGAATGAGTAAACAAAAAAAGTTAAATTTGTATAATATTGTATTTTACCTCTCATAAGTTTTACGCAACTTTGCTCCAACTCGTATGTTTTAGCACGATCCTCATCTTGATCTGCAATTTTCTTGAAGGCCATTGATAAACCCCACACTGCCAATATACAATATAGGTTGTCTCTAATCCACGCATGATCATTATGAGGACTTGCAGGAAATAATCCTGTTACAGGTTGCTGGTGATCTAAAATTAACTTATGTACTACTCTTTGATAATAATCCAAGCGAACCCCTGAATTACTGCGGGTTCTCATTTTTATATTTATTTTTTGTCTAGTTTACCAACTAACACATATTACTTAAAATTAAAGACATAATTGAAGTTCTAGCATCATTTTTATTATTTTAAATATTTTGCCAAACTAAACTCTAAGTTCTAAGTCATTTGAAAGTCGGGGTTGTCACTTGTCATTGTCACACAGTAGGAGTGGGCGACACAAATCGTATATAGATACAATATCTATATATCAGTACAATATCCAATATCTAAATATCAGTACAATATCCAATATCTATATATCGGACGACAAACTAACTAAGATATTACGATTTTACGATACCGTGTTGATATGAGTCATCGCAGAAAACAGATATTACGACTACTTTACAACGAAAAGGTGATACGCTTACGCCTAATATTATTAATATTAATCCTTATTAGTAATAACATACGATTTATTACAGAATACATAATTTTCAATAACCAGGCTAAGTAGTATTTTATTATTATTTTATTGTGTTGCACTGTTTTCAAAATAAACGATTTTAGATCTTATTGTGTATTTAATAGAATGTTATTTTTGGTATGTAAAATAAAACTGAGAAAATTATGAAGGAAAGTTTATTTCACCGATTCTGAAAAACTATACCCGCTTTCTAGATATGGGATAATTTCCTTTGGCGTAGGGGTATAACCACTAACCATAACCTGTATTGAAAAATCGTACACAAAATACACCCTGATCTTCAAAGTCTTTTAAAACATGATAATTTTCAACCACAAGTGTGGCATAAAATATAAAAGTTTAATTTTATAGCAAATAAATGTTACAATCCTTATTTTTAAACATGTAGAGCCTAAATTTAAGTGTAATAAATTAAAAAAAATCAAAATCAAAAAATGTTTATTTCAATAGCAATGACAGTTGTTTTATTACAATCAATGGTTGGGGCCAAACCTTTTAAGTATTATGTATACTTGTGCCAGGAGGCCCCGCTCTTCCATACCTAAGTTTGATCGTTCTAAAATTTGAAAAAATAAATAAAGAGAAAAGAAAAATAACAATCTTAATAATATTAATGTGTGTGCAAGCAATGCGGAGTTTGTGTGTGTGTGTGTGTATGTGTGTGTGTGTGTGTGTGTGTGTGTCTGAGAGAGTGAGTGAGTGAGTGAGTGTGTGTATGTGTGTTTAATTAGTTTATTTCTTGAAGCATTAATTCTATATCATGGGTCATCATTTCTTAAAGCCATTTACTTACAGTTTCCTTTACTCTAAAGAATATATTCTTTAGAGTAAACGAGTAAAAAGTACTTTGTAATAGCGCCATCTACTAGATTCTATACGTAAAGTGATTTTATCGAACAAAAATTGGTTAACTCTCAAGGTGGTACGTACAATATACGCTAGATGGCATAAACACGACACGATTCAATTTAATATTCTATCTATAAATCTATATATGGAAATTCGTTCATAAATCGCGTATCACTATGTGATACTGAGTACTCGACTTCTATTCAGAACGAAGATATCAACAAATATATAGATATTGAAATATATAGATACAATATCGGATATTCATAGCCAATACATAGGTACGATTTGATATAAGGTAAAAGCATAGACTTAGAATATACTGACGTAGGTAAAAGTGATATTACCCTGGCCTATCACACAGACAAGATATCTTGGATTCTATTCTCTTTGAGTAACAAGATAAGGGCGCGCGTCCACTAGGCGGATCGGGCCGAGGCGCATCGCAACGCAAAAATCCGCCTGCCAATATTTATATGAAATAGCGTCCACTAGCGGGGGGCCGCAGCGCAATAGTGAGTCGGTCGTCAAGCGTATTTTTGCCGGTGGTGCGACGCGCCCCGTTGCAATGCGATGCGATCCGCCTAGTGAACGCAGGCACTCTATGCGCGTGCATGTGTTCCTTCCATCCAAATTTCGATCGGCAGTATTTATCACGGATAATAAATGAAGAGTTGCTAATTTCTTTAGTGCAACAATATAAAAAATTCTACGATCTTGGAGACCCCAAGTATCATGACGAGCAGCGCCGCATTAACATCTGGCAAGAAATAAGACGCATTTTAAATGAAACACGTAACTACATTACAGTTTATATTTTAAATGTAGTTAAAATAATAGGACATTAAAATTATTATGTGTGGCGAAATCCTCTTGTTGCGATTGCCCATTGCCATTGGCAAGAACCTATATCAGATACAAAATAGCTTTTGAACTATAAATTCTACAAATCACAATGAGAAGAAACGTCCCCACCATCCAACAGATTTAAAATAAGTGTCATTTGAAGCGTCTAGTACTCTCGCCAGAGAGTAGTATGTTCCTTGGTCTAGTAGGATAGATATTTTTTTACTATAGCGACGTACTTCAAATACGTGGGGTTTAGGTTTTATAAAATATATTGTTTTTATATAAATATTTTTTACTAACACGTTACATTGCGCAATAAAAATAGTAATACGCTAATAGCGTCGCATATGAAGGTGCAGGTTTGAGCTTGTCGGGACGTGCGAAGAGATCCTGCGTCACCTTCCCCGCCTTCACCTCCCGGGGATCGCCGCACACGCACCTACCAACCAGGTAGTCGCAGTCGTCACTCATTCGTTATTCGCTACTCTCGTGGTTAACATTATCGGCTTGTTTACGACGCACAACGACCCTTGCTTGTTTACCGGACTGTGAGAATATCTTTGTGATTTGCCATGGCACGTTAAAGGACTTTGATTTTGAGAACGTTTTGGCACAATTATGGATACAGTACGCAGATATGTTATGTGTCCGCGTTCTGTCCTAAGGCAGAGAAGACACATTTTGGAAGATACTTTGCCTCAAAGTTCACCAGTGGTGGCTGACTATATTTCACAAAATGAGCTAATAGAGGTTAGTAAGTAATGTTATTTTTTTCTTTGTCTAACAGTGCTTACGATGAGTTACAATAATCAATGTAAAAATAATATAAGGTAGGAAGTGTGTTTATTATATCATCGTCGTTGTTTGAAAGTAGATTTTAAGGGGTTGAGAGATATTCTGTGTGCACTGCAACCTAGTCCTACGTTATCTTTATCTATTATTATAGGATATTAAATGTATTTTTTATTTCAGGTTATTTTCAATAACATCATGGCTGTATGTCACAGATGCTGGCAAAGAGCCAACAATGACGTCAATCGACAAGACCGTCTTGACGAAAATGTTGTCGATGTCAACAATTCAGAAGGCGCCCAATCAAATGAAATCTTCGTCCCTGAATATGTAAGAGCTTCTAATTCTTCGCGAACCTGTTTATACAGCCATTGCAGAAATCTGAATCTGAGACGAATCCCCGCGTCTATAAGGCTGTTCGCTATTTGTAACTACAGCTTATATTTTCCTCCTAGTGCACGACTGTGCACTAAAGTATTTGTCCAATATTATTTGGGACGAATTACTGGATAATGTAAACGTGACTAATTATTTCAACGCTGTGCTTGTTTCGGACATGACAACAATGTTAATTCACGGAATGAAATCTCTAGATTAAGCTTTGAGTCTGTGACTGGATTGGATGCCCATGAGCTTCATTTTGGACTGGACTAACTATTGAGCAATGTAATAGTATGCTATTGAAACGCCAAGCTTAGCTGAGAGATACAGACATCTGCGGAGAGTTCTTGGGGCCTATATGACGAAATTAAGGACTGTTGAAAGCAATGAAAGGGTAGGAACATTGTTTGGGATATCACGTCGAACATTTGAAGACCATTTAAAAATAACGAGAAAATGTTTAACACAAGATTTCGTTAATAGACATCTTGGTCTAGATCATCTCACTAGAGAAAATGTTTTAGAAAGAAACTTACTGATACCTAAAGAGTTATTTGGTGATGAGCAAAATACTAAAGCTATTTTGATATTTGATGGAACGTACATATATATTGAAAAAGCTCCAATTTTTATTTCAGTGCCAATCTTACAGCCATCACAAGTTTCGGAATCTTTTAAAACCTTTATAATTGTGAGCAGTGATGGCTACATAATAGACGCACTCGGTCCATTCCGGGCTACAACATTTGATGCTACCATTATGCAGTCATTAATGAATGAAGAAAATCCATTTCATTGGTTTTAAACAGTGGCGATGTTTTTATAGTAGATAGGGGCTTTAGAGATAGCATTGGTGATATCCAGTCTTGTGGCTATGAAGTCCACATGCCACCTACAAAGGACCGGAACGCTAGTCAGCTGTCAACAGACCAGGCAAATAAGTCCCGATTGGTTACGATTTGCAGATGGGTTGTTGAAGCGGTCAACGGCAAGTTTAAAAATAGGTTCAGGTTGTTGCGACGAACGTATTTTAACCGTGCATTAAGTCATATGTTCTGTGACTTTAAAATCGCAGCGGCCATAATAAACGCCTATTATCGAGTCGCTGTTGACAACAGACTCGCCGCCATAAATATAATTCATTCTAGAATGAACATGCTCAATCACTTGCATGATTATGTGCATATGATACATCTAAACAGACAGAGAGTGCCTTTTGAAGCCATGCAAGCAAATATCCCTAACTTCGAAGACTTCCCACGTTTATCTGAAGATGAAGTGTTTCTTTTTGCGCTAGGGAGCTATCACATTAAGCTTGCCAAGTCTTACTGCGCCGAACACCTTCGCGATGGCCTTTATAATATATAATTATACCGTGATAACGAGTTAAACGATTTACAGCGATGCAATATCCTGCTAAATAATGTTTGGCTAGTCAGAGTACGGATTCAGTCGCGCCATGTCCGTTCACGTATTTATTATAGTTATATTTTAATTGACCGGGATTTGGCTGACAGACATGCTATTGCTCATTGGTACTGCACTTGCCTTACTAAAAAATATGATTTTTGTTTAAAATAAACACATTTTGCCAAAAGTTTTTTTAAATTATAAATAAACCAATAGTTTTGCAACTAACACAGGTACTTTAGGTTTCTTTGGGTCCCAATGAACAAATTGACACGTATCCATGACTGTTGTAGGGTGGGGACGGGGTTCATACAAAATCCCCATGTCCTTTTTCAGGGACAGGCGGGCTATGCTTTAGTACGTAGCGATCGTTCTCCTTCTTTCTAACCTCCATGTCAACAACAAATTGTTGTTGTTACGATTCGCCAATTAAGGCAGGCAAAAGTCCTAAACTATACAGCCTAGTTTGATATGTATTTTGTTCATAAAACTCTTCATAATGCGTCATATTGCGAAGTTCTAAGGATATTTTGACGACAGCTTATATAAGCACGTAGCTGCTAGTCAGTGGCGTAGTGTGCTTTAGTCGGGCCCTGTATCAAAATTTGTTGGGGCCCAAATTAAGGGTAAAGATTTTCACAAAAGGAATGAAAAACGCTCGCATTGAATTAAAATAATTATATATTGATTATAAGTTATTACTTACAATTAATACACCTAGAAACTAAGCTAGCCAAATAATTCAAATCAAATATACACTTTTCTTGCCTTTCATTCGGTGAACTTATGTATTAAATCATTCATAGCTGACGACGATTTCAGTTTTTCTAAATTTTCTACCTCTATAGATCTGATAGCCTTTCCTCTCCTTAGAATTTTTGCTTACACACTTTCAGGGCGCCTGTAGCCAGGGGCCCCATATCATGATATGGCGGTAGTTACGCCCCTGCTGACAGTATATGATTTTAAATTCCAATAACGTAATGCATAGTTTCTATGACTTTTTGTATTCTATAATAACCCATTAATATTTAATCCAAACTGAATGACGGCGTCAGGTAAGGACCTATTGAGTGTTTCGAATATATATATATGACTTTTTACCGTCTGGAAAAAATAGGGTATAACAGGTAAACGGAGTAGAAGCCTATGGCACTTGTAGGGGAGGTTTGTGAATTGCGACCCTCTACATATAATTGATGTGTGGATGTCGATGTAGGTTGTATCTACGTCACGGGATGTGGTAATTAAAACTATGTCCGATTCCGTAGAGAGTGTTTATTGTACTGAAAAATACTTATGAATAAAATGTAATTGGAATGAACGTGTCGCGCGCATGCGATATCAGCATATTTCTAAACTATTGAAATACCATATACTTACTTGTTCGTACATCTTGTGTGACTACAGGCAAAATTTGCGTTGCTGGCAAAACGTATCGCTAGCAACGCAATGACGTTATTAGATATACGATACATATTAATAGCAAGGAATTAAGTGCTAATTATGTGCTGAGCGATTATCGAAACCCGATACAGATTAAGATATTATTCTGGGAATTATATGGTCCACGACCATCATTACCTTACCGTAAAATATGAACGGCATTTCATGTTCTTTATCAGTGCTTAAAATTAAGTGCTCATTAGGTGCTGAAAGATTATTGAGGTCGCATGTAGATGACGGTAATATTCTGGAAATTATTGGGTTTAAGACCACCATTACCTTACTATAAGGTATGAACGGCATTTTGGTTTTCAGATTTAATATAATCTATAATATTATTTAATATAATTTTAACCAAATAAATGTTACAATTCTTATTTTTAGACATGTGAAGCCTAAACTTTAGTGTTTACCGGACTGTGAGAATATCTTTGTGATTGTTTAATCAAATCAAAATAATATTTTCTTTCCAGTAAAATTGCTTCATAATAAATATCGCCTTCTACATCTTTCTATTGTTTTAATCCTTTTATCGAACCAAAAGCGATGGACTCTCAAGGTGGTACATATAAATGACGCTAGATGGCCTAAACACAAAATTTAACTTATTTTATTTTCATTTATTAAAAAAATAGTTTTGTAAAGTTGTAATTTGTTAGTAACTTTCATAGTTATCTTAGTCACATACAAATTACTAACTTGTCTACAGATGAATCATCAATAGCTTTTAAAGTGTCCCGGTTCAAGCGAACGAATCATTCACGATTGATAAATGTCTATTTCATTCTCCATTGTTTCACAACGCAGTGCGTGCAAAATTTTGTACGATTTATTTTAATTTATCTTTTTATCTTAATATATAAAACCAAGTCGGGTTAATTACACCACTTATAACTCAAGAAAGACTGGACCGATTTCAATCATTTTTTTCAAACCCCGAGCATAGCCCTCTCCATAGCTCGCTGAGCGACCTTGAGCTTCCTCATCTGGCCAGCAGACCACGTCTCAGTTCCATAGGTCATCACTGGCAACACGCACTGGTTGTACAGTCTCGTTTTCAAGTTTTGAGGTATACCTGACGAGAAGATGTGCCGTAATTTCCCGAACGCTGCCCAACCGAGTTGAATCCGTCGATTGACCTCTCGGTCGAAGTTAGACTTACCTAGTCGAACTATTTGTCCCAGGTAAACATACTCGTCAACAACTTCGAACTTAGTGCTTCCAACAACTACCGGCATAGGTGTGACATGGACATTAAACATGATCTTTGTTTTGTCCATGTTCATCTTAAGACCTATCCGTTGGGAAACACTATTGAGGTCATTGAGCATAGTGCTTAGGTCCTCCAGCGATTCTGCCATAATGACTATATCGTCGACAAATCGAAGGTGAGTGATGTACTCGTCATTGATATTAATACCGTATCCTTTCCAGTCCAGTAGCTTGAAAACGTCTTCCAATGCAGCGGTGAAGAGTTTAGGGGATATAACATCACCCTGTCTTACACCTCTCTGCAGTTGGATAGGTTTCGTACTCTGATTCTGTACTCGGATAGCCATCGTAGCCCTACTGTACAAACACTTCAGCACTTCGCTATACCGACAGTCAACTTGGCACCGCTGAAGGGACTGTAGCACCGCCCAAATTTCGACGGAATCAAAGGCTTTCTCATAGTCCACATACGCAAGGCAAAGTGGCAGATTGTACTCTTCTGTCTTCTGTACAATTTACCGAAGGGTGTGTATGTGGTCTATGGTACTAAAGCCTCTTCGGAAACCGGCTTGTTCGGGAGGCTGGAAGTCGTCGAGTTTGCGTGCGAGACGATTCGTAATGACTCTCGTAAACAGCACGTAGACATGGCTCAGAAGGGAAATCGGTCTGTAGTTCTTCAAGAGAGCGTTATCGCCTTTCTTGAAGAACAAGACCACCGCACTTCTGCTCCACGCCTCCGGAGTAGTGCCACCATGGAGGACGTAATTAAAGAGCTTCTGAAGGACTTCAAGTACCGGTTTTCCACCCGCTTTCAGAAGCTCCGCTGTAATTTCATCCTCACCTGTGGCCTTGCCGTTTAAAAAAATTCTCTATACCCATATAAAAATCCGTTAGTCTCGCTAAAACTCAAAAATGGCCCGACCGAGGTTTTGATCAAATTTTTTGTGTGTATTTGAATGGGACCCTAGATAGTTTATATTCACATTTGGACCCGGTAGGTGGCACTGTTGTCAAGTTCCGAAAATCACCCGTGCGAAGCCAGGGCGGATCGCTAGTATTGAATAAAATTATTCTTCTATTTTGATTTTAAAATTTGTAGAAAATCATTTATTTTATTTATTATTTTAGAACAAAATAATCATAATTGCCAATATTATATATTTTTATATTTTTTTCTTTTTTGGCATCAAAGTGCGTTCAATTAATAGTAAATAATTTTAAGTATCTATGTAAGTATTTTTACCGAAACATAAAAATCGAATCTCGATTTTTAAGTGTTTGAGATTATTTGGACCTACTTATGCAATAAGGAACCAACCCACACAATGATAGTTTTGAGAAAATAAGGTTTTAAATAAAATCGTGTAAAGAAAACGAACTATTTATCATTATAACTCTGAACTTTGCAGTGTCATGAATGAAGCCGTCCTATATGTGTTTATTTAAAAAGTTTCGTCATTTCTGAAAAAAAGTGTTATTTTTTATTTAAAAATATACGTGGTTCCTTTCTGCAAAATGCACGTATGGGTTGGTTCCTTTCAGCATTTAGTAATTTTAAGGAACTTCTTCAACTTCTTCTTCAAGCTCGAAATATATATGGCCTGAAAAGCCTTCCAGGTGCTCAAATTGGTCATCTCCGACAAGATTAACATAAAATTCGTGGGCGTCTTGAGGTATGAGATGCAAAATACTTTTAAGGTCCTTTAACTTTGCGCCTGAAATGGGTTTTCCATTCGGCCAAAGATGTTCCATCACCTCCTTAGATATCTCAAAACTTGTCCTGCCTCGAACACTCTTTTTTATGTTGATCTTATTAAAATCTTCGGCGAAGCTGCTTCTCATGTTTATGTAGTTCATTTAATTTTTCCATAGCATTATTTCTTTATGAAACCTTTTTTCCGTCGACGGTCTTTTTTCTATTTGTTGTGTTTTTTTTTCTAATATTGAGTTAGATAAAAAATCTGAAGTTTTCATTCTGTGTACTTTTAAGGGATTTTTTCTTTTGCAATTTTTCATTATTTGAATATAATCATTGGGTGTATAAACCCTGTTTTGCCTTTTCAAAAACCATTATATTTTCGCAAAGTCAGAATCATTAGGTAGAAAGCTATGTCCTGATTCAAGAAATCGAATGTTGATTTCTTCTATAGGATAGATATTGGATGTTCATTTAATGCAAACTTTTAGGAAGCCTTTAACATTAAAATTAGTTTTATGTTGCGGTTTTGCCCGCCACAAGAGTCGCACCATAAGATTAAGCGCTTCACGTTGTTTCCCATCCTTTGTAAAATATGCTGTATAAGACAGGAGCCTACTTCTTGTGCTCCGGCCAGCGGTCTAGCGGTCCAGCCTCGCCTTATACCCACACATTGCAATGACATAAATTTTACTGCCAGTATGGGTGCCTAAAATTATGTTTGTAGGTATGCGAGGCAACGGCAGGGTCTTTTGAGGTCAAAAGTAAGTGTTTTACCATAGGGTCTTCGAGGCAAGCTTCATGTCACTTTTAAGTTGTTCTTGTAGAAGAGCTGCATTTTCAAGGTGCGCCTTTTGGTTTTCTTCGATTTCCAATTTTTCTTCTTCGGTCGCAAAAGCTTTTATTTTCACAAAGTCGCACTTATTACAGGTATCTTTTATCAAGGAGCAGTACGCAAATTAAATTTTGTGAATAAAATACGGTTTACTTTCGAACGAGAAAGTATCTTAACACCTGAATTTTCTGCTTCTTCGCAGTAAAGATCGTATATTTTGTATAATGTCATATCTGGTCTTAAGTACTTAGCACCTTTGCATTTCTCACGTTCATAATGAGAAATGTAAGTTGGCAAGTTTTATCAACTCAATCACAAATTGTACACTTTCAGGAGAGGATTTATTGTGTCCAGCATCTTTTCTGTCAGTTATTTAGTTTGTAGAACGCATTTTTGAAGAGATGTATTTATTCTCTTCATCGAAGTTTGTAAAGTCTTGACGAACATGTCCCTGCAAACGGATACACCTTCTAGTGTGTACTCTTTAAAATGTCTTCTTTCTAACAGAAAGAAGACATTTTAAAGAGTACACATTTGCTTTTTATTTCACTAGAAAAATGTGCCTCTAAATTATTACACACACCTTCATTGATATTGTTAGTGTCAAGAGGGCGTGGAGTAAATGGGGAATATGGAGGGTTCTATACTTTTTCGGCCGTTGTCTCGGTAAGAATATCATGATTTATTATCATTGATGTCGCAGCTAATACGGGTTCTTTTAGAATAGTTTTAGTAGCTCCTTCACCTTTAAGTTATCAGACATAGTGACAATAGCTCTAATATTAATGGGTGAATTAGAGGCAGGTTTATAAGAAAAACGTGCAATAACATTTGAAAACTGTTTACTTCTGGTTTTCATTTAATTTAGTGGACAGAGCAACCACACGCTGGCTAGGTTGACAGAAGAAGGAAAAAGTTGTCAGAGAAAATCAATACAAAATGTTACACTTTAATGTTACCATACAAAATGTTAATTTAGTAATAAATTATTAGATTATGTTATATGTTTAGTTTGTACTGAACAGCAGGTAGGTTTAATAAATTAAATTATTTCAAATACAGTAAAAATTCCGTAATGTTTTTCATAAATCTCACATAATGAAACGTTTTGAAATTCAATTTCTTGATATTTCTATTTTAACAAAAGAACCACGTTAGATTAGTTTCTACCTAGTTGCCGACGCAATTAATTAAAACAGAGCCATGTTCCATGGTGCTGCACAAAAAACATCTAACGTTTAGTTTGTTTTGCTAACTAAAACCATGCGACATGATTCCTTTAAAATAATCAAAGCTTATTTTGCAAACCAGAACCACGCGACTTGGTCGCTTTAAAATACTCTAAGTTTATTTTGCAAACTAGAACCATGCCACGTGGATTTTTTAACAAAACAAAGAATTGTGAATTGAATTTTACTACGTAACCATGGAACATGGATCGCTTTTGCTTAATAATAAACTGTAGTTTTAGAGTTGGTTCCTTGAGTAGGTAGTGATAACTCGAGAAATAATTGTCATATCACTTTGATTTTTACAGACATGATAGAAGGTGCATTTTTGAAGCATCCTACATACTTAGTTCAAATTTGGTAGGGTTGTGGGTTGGTTCCTTATTGCATAAGTAGGTCCATTTATTCTATGGCATGAACATGAAGTAAGTAGGACCTGCCACTGTTGATGCTTTGTGCAGTTGTACGGGCTGTTACCCGCACTTTTTTCGGGTAGCTAGCGTTTACAGTGACTTTATACGGATTTCAACTAAAGAACATTAATTTATTACGGGCCATCAAAGTCCACTGCTGAACAAAGCCCTCCCCCATATCCTTATGGAGGGATTTTAGGGATTTGCCATAGTTGCCACGCTCGGCTGGTTGACTACCTCAGTTTTTTATCAGTTTCAGGTACCTATTACCAAGAAAATGCTGCTGCTTATCTTTTGTTTTAGTTTCCCTTTGTCGCCTTTTATGACACCCACGGAATGGTATGGGTAGGTGATTATCTTACGCCGCCAATATACGGCGGCTATATAATGTGTGCTATTATTATAATATTTTATATAAACTTCGTCCTTTTAAATAAGAAAATTAATATATTTAGGAAATAAAGTAATAACATTCCATAATAAATTAAATCAAATCTTTCACAATAATGTAAATAAATAAAAACAACTTGAAAGTTATTTGCAAAATAAGTAAGCATATTTTACAAAAATACTAAACGCGGCCTTTACAATTTACAAAGTTATAGCATAGCGATATGTCTGTGGCAAGAGAATTTACGCGGAAAGACAATGTTCAGAGCGGCAAGGATATCCTATCCATCCATTACAACCTATGAAAGTACCACCGCTGTACATGGGCCTCCCCCATGTATTCGGGGGATTTTACCTCAGTTGCCACGCTTGACAGGCGGGTTGGTTAGAATATGTAACGCATACGTTGAAGTATCTATATATTTTTATTAGTTATCAATAATTATAATCATTAGCGACCAAACTTAACTTGCGCGTGCAATATGATATGATTGGTGATTTCGTATTTTATGGTAGCTAAAGGCACGAGTGTGTGTCAATAACAACGGTAACGGAGCGCGCGGGTTCGAATCTCGCAATGTTGTAAACCTTTTTTAAACTATTTAAAACTTTTATAAATAATTAAAATGAAAAAATAATATGTATATTTACATATTTTTTTATGTACATAACTGGTTTCTCGGAAACTAGCCTCACGTACTATTTGGGTAAAATTTAGTACTTAGATAATGATTTACTTTACCTACAAATTTACGTTTAATGCACACCTATCCCGAAAATTATTAATTTTTCTAATTCCGAGCAAAGTTCGGTTCCCCAGAAACTATATTATACACACATCATACAGCTTACAAAGATAATTAGAAGAATAAAGAAATTATTAATTTTTTCTAATTCCGAGCAAAGTTCGGTTCCCCAAAAATTATATTATACACACATCATACAGCTTACAAAGATAATTAGAAGAATAAAGAATGAAATATGTTTTGTCGTCGCGATCACGCTGTGCTTAACTTGACCGGACATTGACCCCGAGCGAGTTATATATGTACCTAGTTGTAGTTCCGCCGTTCGCCGTGCTACAGCGCCGCGGCAGCCGCGGTCTCCGTGCGGGACGCGAGGGTTAAATCGCAAAATTTTGTAGCTCAATACCCATTCAAAAGGTTTTTTTTATTATTATATTATAACAATTTAAAATATTTTTTTAATTATTACCTAGTTTAAAAATTATTTTACATTTTATTATATTTATTTGTTACACCTATGAGTTAAAAATATCAATTATAAATATCATATTTCATCGTAGGATTTACTAAAAATAACATTTCAAAAGATTTCACAGCAAACGATTGATTTAATATAACTTTCAATCGTGCAAGTGCGGCTTATTATATACGATAGAAGTTTAATTTTATAGCAAATAAATGTTCCAATTCTTATTTTTAGTGTACTAAATCGAAAGGATATTTTCTTTCCAGTAAATTGCTTTGTAATAAATAGCGCCATCTACAATGTTCTATAGTTCTAGTCATTTTATCGAATCAAAATCGATGGACTCTCAAGGTGGTAAGTGCGATAGACGCTAGATGGCAAAAACACAAAATCCTTTTTCTAAATGCAATTTTGATTCTATTCTGATTTTCAGAAGACCTGATTTTTGCATTTGCTTTGCTGAATAATTTTCTGAATATCGACTTTATTTTTATCAGGGGCGCCTTGTCATTGCCTCTACTTGCAGAACTTAATTAGCACTTAATTTCTTGCTATTAATATTTATCGTAAGGTAAGGTGGGTAAGACTAACATAGTTTATTGTAAGAAATGAAAGATCTGTTCTTATAGTGAATTTTCACATCTTACTGTTAAATGAATAATTACACTAAATTAAGATTTCTTTACACGTTTACACAAGTGTTTTGATTTTTACGCAAGTATACTCAAATCTGATTTATTAAGGGAAATCTAAAGACTATTCGAACTGCTAGTCTTGCCCCACTAAACGGGGTAAGACTACCACTGTTTTTTATTCTCTAATAAAACGTACTTTCTTAACTTCTGTCAGAAAAACCGTTACATTTAAAGTTGTTACTTAGATTTTAACTTTATGCCATACAGAATAAGGTCCAGTTTTGTACTTACTCAGTTTTTTCTTTGTTTGGGGGAAGACTAACATATGACAAAAATTAGAGGTGCAGAACCTTTTTTCTTTATTTGGGGGAAGACTAACATATGATGAAATTCAGTGTAGAACCAGGGAAATCTTGTAATAAAATTACCAAAAATTTTAGAATCCTTTAATATCAGACAGAACATAAATTGACATTATAATAATGCAGTCAATTTATTTAATAGTTTAGTAATAAAGAAAATAAACAAAGAAATCAACGTTGCATTACGTCTTTGGAATATGTGTTTAAAAAATGGCATAAAATGTACTTATAGCAAAAAGTCATCAATTAAGTAATTTCTTACACAAAAAATAAAGAAAAGAAAACTGCATTACTTCTTTGGAATAACCATATGGCTAATTTTTTATACCTACTTACTTAAGTATTTAATTTTATATTTATCACCATAATGTATGAATAGGACTGTTACTTCAATTTACTTAAATTTTTTCACGAGAACTTAAAATATCTATGTGCTTACTTATGTATTGAATACCAATTTTAAAACACTAAACTGTGTTACCTAAACAATTTTTAAGAAAACTTGCAAAATTCTTATGCCGCGGTCAGGATTCGAACTTGCGACACTGAGTACTAGTACTGATAGCGAAGGTCGCAGCTTTAAATCCTGCTCGCGCCATAAGAATTTTGCAAGTTTTCTTTAAAAAAAATCTCTTTTATATAATATTATATCCTTTAAAGGAAACCTTGAAAAAGATTTTTCCTCTTCGCCCAATTATAGGATTAGGTAACTTGCACACAATGTCATCTAGATGTCTGAGCTCACAAACGTCAGGTACATCAGGGTAAACAAATGCAGTATTATCATCATTGCCTCTAAAAGCACTTTTCTCACGTACTTTACCGTTGGTATTCCTCATGGTTTACACTTGAAACTATTCCACATAATGTTTTAAGCTTGATTTTGTTAAATTTTACCAAAACCCATTGTCCTGTAACAACAGTACTGGTGGGTAGATCATCATAATCATCCGAATTATTTGTTTCTGTTTGTAAATCGTCATTTTGATAATTTTCCACGTCATCTAAAATTTATTTGTAGTTTTCTAGATCCTTTTCCTTATTATCTAACATATCTTCTAAATTTTCTAGATCACTTTCATCCATTAGTTCTAAGTCAGCATCACTTTCACTGGTTGAATAATAGTCTAGCTTTCTCTTTTTACTGTTTGCCGAAGTTTGTCTCTTTACGTTTTTTATATTACTTTTATTAGACTTTCTGCTTTTGTTGTTCTCTAATATTTTAACATTTGCAGTCTTTTTTCCGCCTCCTTCAGTTGTCGTATTTTTTATTGCTTTATTTTTCTCTTTACTAGTTTTTATATTTATGTCTTTTAATAATTTTTTCTCCAATTTTTTTTTATTCTTTCCTCTTTTTCTTTATTTCTTTTCATCTTTTCTTCTTCAGTATGTTTTTGCTTTTTAAATACTTCTTCACTTGTAATTACTTCGGCACCGCAAGCAACTTTTGTACGTTTTTCTTTGTTATGTGGTGACCCTGATTTTATTTTCTGAAGCAACAATTCTTCAAAAGTATACTTACACTTTACTAGACGATCATCTATAATAGTAATTTTTTTAGCATTGAAATCATTAGACTGTGTAGTTTCAGCAGTTTTGGCGTCAGAATGGTGTTTGTCTTTTACAGATAAGCATTTTTTATCATGATCATTTACTTTTTTCAAACAGATGGAAATTAATGAAGGTAATGACGATGGAACACCGATACTTGTGTTGCTCACGGTGGAGTCTCAGTTTCATTCTTGATAAATCTTGGCCCATGAGGGCCAGGAGTTGGCTGAGTACTTTGGTCTTGAGTTTGAGGTTCATTGGATTGGCAAAGCTGTTTTTATATTTCGCAAGTTGGTCTGGGTGAAATTTTTCTTCTGGCACTGCTTTATTGTTAAAAGGATAAATACCAGCTTATGAAACCCAGCAACACAAACTTTAGGATCTACTTGAGCCCAAATTTCGCCAATAAGCTTTGAGAAGTCTTTTTGGCATCACTTCACCCACATGCAATCTTTGCCACTTTACAAGGCCTGATCCCACTTGTCCTAAAAGACTTATTTACTGCCAAATCTAGCGGCTTCAGATTGTCGCTGGTGTGTGCTGGGATTTTCAAAATAGTGATGTCCGCTTCACGTGCTTTTTCTATTATGTTTAATCCTACATGGGTTGAGTGGCCATCATATATTAGTAATATCGGTCGTTTTGACCCACTGTCGGCAAAAACACTTTTCAAAAATCTCTCATATACATCGGTTTCCATCCAACCATTCTTGGTCGCTGCATACCTAGTCCCAGGATAGTCATCCTTAGTCATCCACTGGTCCCAAATGTCTTTCCTTTATAAACAATTAGTGGGGAGTTTTGTCTCCAGCGGCACTAATTCCAATAAAACCGTAGTGTTGCTTTTGCCAGGTGATGCAATAGTTCTAGTAGAAGCATATCCTTTCAAACCCACTACTTTGGTTTTACTGGGGTCTTGCAAAACTCGTTTCGTCTAAGTTCCATATCTGTGAAGGTTTATCGTAATTCCAATTCGTCCATTGTTTTTTCAGCAAATCATAATAGGAGTATATGATCCAAGAATTGCAGGCCTTTTCCGAGAATTTTCCACGGCTTGTGGTTTTGACGGCCAAATTGTGTCGTTTTTGAAAGCCAAAACCAGTCTTCTCCTGGGATGCCGTTTTAAAAGGATTTTTATGTTGTTTTTGTTACATAGTGTCCAACAAGCTCCATTATTTCTGTTCTTGATAAACCGAATCCGTATATTTCCATTTGATGTAAGTTTTCTGCCAATCTTGTTTCTATTTCCATTGGAATAACTGTACATCTTCCTAAAGAATCAGATTTATCGCCATATCTACCATACACTGAGCTACTATTGTTGGTCTAGGAATATTGTAAGCAATAGAGGCTCTGTACGCCGTCAATTCACCACTTTTACTTTCCTGATAGCTTCCAACAAGTCATCACGCGTATATTTAGTTGCTCTATCTGTTTTTCGGACATAATTTCGTACCATCTTGCGTTCATCTGAAATACAAATAGCAAAATCTTGTTTTTTTAAAGGAAAAGAATAACGTATATATATGCACCTATTTACCAATTCACGCTCACGAGAAATCAACAGGAACTCAGCCCGATACCTTTACAGAGGGTTGCTATCAATACAACAAGTTCCGCTCTGCATTCCCTGAACCTGCGAAACAAAATAGCTTCCATACAAAAAAATATCCACCAAGCGCAATATTTATGGAAAAGCCGATTTGTTTCGCAAGTTCAGGAAAGCTGCGGAACAGAATCCGTTGACACCGACCACAACTTTCTGTGAAAGAATCAGACAAATTGAACCCCCCATTGGCCTCCCGCGAGCACAAAGTAACAAATAAGCACTTATATATACGTTACTCTTTGAATCATAAATATTTCTGATTCACGTACGTAAGTAATACATTTATTTACAACTTAGAAGTTATTTGCTCCCAATGTAAATATATATCTGGATAAAATATGTTTTTTGGAAAAGTCAAGAAGAAGGATGAAAGAAGTTTGCATGTGAATGAAATGAGAATGTTGAGATGGATGTGTGGTGTGACAAGGATGGATAAAATTCGTAATGAATTTATAAGAGGGAGCCTGAAAGTAAACAGTGACAGAAAAGTTGGGAGGAAGTAGATTGACATGGATGGGCATGTGATGCGGAGGGATGAAAGGTATGTCACAAAACGAGTGTTGAATTTGAAAGTGGACGGATACGTATACGTGAGCAGAGGAAGACCGAGGAAAGATAGATGGACTGTGTGACTGACATGAGTGAAAGGTGTTAGCGTGGAAACGACGGCTGATAGAGAGGAATGGAAGAGAAAGACATACTGCGCCGACCCCAAATAATGGGAAAAGGGCAAGCGAATGATGACTTGTGTATATGCAGAGAGATAGCAATATTAGGAACCATCCAAACGTCAAACCAATTTGTAAAAATAAGTACCGTGGATAATAATTTTTAAAAATATAGTTCCTAAAAAAAATGTTTACAACACATGACTTGGGGCAAGACTACCATATGTTAGTCTAGCCCCAGGTGGACTGGTAGTCTTACCCCACCTCGCGATTTAGAGGTTATGTATTTGTTTTTATCAATATTTTTTAAATCAATTGGTTTTACGTTGTACCAATATCATTACTTAAAAGCTAGTATTATTGCAATTATACTTACGTATGTAAGGTTTCAAATTCACCACTTTTTCACACGAAAATTTTATTATAATCACTAAACGCCGACCTCGTGTTTTGCTTCCTCAAATGTCAACTTAGATTTGTGTCATGTTCACCATTTTTACGTAAAGTAGCGACATCTGTGTTTTGAGCCAAGAACTTTTTGAGTGTTTCCTACTTTACTAGCATAACAAACTAGAGTAGGAAGCTGTGTATAATGAGTTATTACACTATGATAGTCTTCCCCCCGTGATTGTCTTACCCCATCCTACCTTATATCTAATAACGTCATTGCGTTGCTTGCGAAACGTTTTGGCAGCAACGCAAATTTCAATCGTTCGTTGCGGTGAAAATTTTGGAGCAACAAATTTTTAAACTTGACACCTAATTAGCACCTATTTTGATTGTATTCTGATTTTCAGAAAACCTGAATTTTGCATCTGCTTTGTTCTGAATAACGACTTTATTTTTATTAGGGGCGCCTTGTCATTACCTATACTTGCAGCACCTAATTAGCACTTAATTCCTTGCTATTAATATTTATCGTATATCTAATAACTTTATTGCGTTGCTAGCTTTTCAACAAGAACGACGAAAGAAGAAAGAAGACAAGCATTTCAACAGTTCGTTGCGGTAAAATTACCTAATTAGCACCTAAAAAGCCCCTAATTTTGGGTTTTTCTAAATGAAAATTCCTGACTTTGCGTTGCTGGCGGTACACAACTTGAAAGACGCTCTTGACCTTGCGTATTTCTCAAATAAGTATGGATGCGCTTCAGAGATGAGAAAGCACGTTCCGCGGAGGAACTTGTGGCTGGAATAGTTACGACAAGATAAGCTAACTTTAAAAGCCGGGGAAAGGCCTCTTCAAGACTATTTTCGTTTATAAAGTCAATGAGTTCGAAAACTTTGCGGTCTTTTAATTCAGGGGAGGAATACAATGAAATCAATTGGTTTTTCAATGTTTGTTTATCAAAATGCTTTGCGTAATTTTCAAACAATGTATCTAATGCCTCTAAAGGAAAATCTGAACGATATTTTCGAATAGTTTGTTGTTGAACAATGGGAAAAATTTTAATTTGAAAATTTCAGAATATCGGCCATTAATTTCTGAAGATATGTTATCAATTATTTCAACAAAAAGTCGTTTGTATTCTGTCTGAGCACTCAAACGAGGAGCAGAGTTATTTTGCAATGTGTTTTCATAAATGTGATCAAAATCTGAGTGAAATTCAGAACGTAACCATGTCTGAAACTCCTTTATTTTATTACTGCAATAACCGACATCAACTTGTGATTTTTGTAAAATATTGTACAAGCAGTCGGTTTTTTCAAACAGCCGGTGGAAAATTGAAAGAAAAAAATTGATATTAAATGAACGTAATGTGTTTTCAAAATTCTCGGCGGCCAAGATCGTATCGCCGTCCCAGTTCTGCGGATTGTCGCACATATCCGAAAAGAAATTAATCAAATTATCTTTTTGTTCGAATACTGTATTCACAATTCGTGACGTATGCGTTCAACGAGTTGCGGGGGCATTAAGCAATTTTTTGCTGCAATGTGCATCATAAAAAGACGACCGTTTTGTGCAGTTATTAAAAAAATTGAATAAAGCCTGAAGGGCTGAAAAAGAAGTGCTGACTTCCCCAATCCTGTTACAAGATTTAGATAAAACTAATGCCAAAATGTGTGCATTACACCAAATATACATGGCTTGGGGACAAACATCTTTAACTTTTTGTTGCACTCCATTTCTGACACCGGACATGACACTTGCACCGTCATAGCTTTGCGCAACTAGTTTTGTGGTGCAGTCATGTTTGTTTAATAATTCCAATATGATATTACAAAGTGTGTCTGCTGTGCGACTTTCAGACACATCTACATACCCCATAAAACGGTCATGAATATCGTTTCCATAATAATATCGGAGAATCAGACACAATTGCTCTCTGTGACTAACATCGGGAGTTTCGTCAATAATAATTGAAACGAATTTTGACAATTTTACTTCGTACTCGATGCGAGTTTTCATTACATCAGCGACAGAATGAATAATGTCATTTTGGATTGTACTAGATAAATAACTCGGCCGTTTGTCGCTTTGTTGATGCTGCATATGTTTTTCTAACACGCGAAACAAGTTCTAAAAAATTGCCTCTATTTAATGCAGTTTTCGACTCATCGTGACCTCTGAAAGGAAGTTCTTGTTGTGTTAAATGGCAAACAATATCGACTAATCTTTGAAAAACACTACGGTTGTGATCAACACGCATGTTGTGTTTTGTAATTTCCTCGGATAACTGACGCGACAAAGATGTTTCAATCGGATTTTTTCCAAAATTACTAAACGAAATTACCGCATTCATGTGTTTTTGAGAATTCATATGCTTTTTAATGGCTGCAGATAAGTTATTTAAATCATCATATCCAGTAGTATTCCAAGCTGTTTTTTTCGTTGGAAAAAAATATACAGCACCAGCAGTACAACTTATTGGTATGTGAGCAGCCAACAACCAATGAGTTTTGTAAACAGATCTATTAAATTGCCGTTTGTGGGTTTTACTCGTTAGAGAAATACACAGATCAGGCGTTGGTTTCGGCATGGATATGAACTGTTTTTTCTCAACATAGTTTAAAGATTTTACCTTTTCCTCGCCGATTAGCACTTTAACACACTTCAATTCATCACAAGGAACACTATTATTCTCCATTTTCACTAAAAATCTTTAAAAAAGAATTTTTTTTCAACTCAATATTGCGAGTTTCATTCGCTCAAGTAAACACACAGAGTAAACATTGAAATGTGAAGTGCACTGCAAATGTATCGCCCGAACGCCCCCACTCTCCACAACTTCACACTGAAAGCCAGGCTTCTGCGTTCCATATTAATTGCTATATAAACAATCGTAGTTATATTTCGTTAAAGAACATTTTGCCACAGGTTAGAAAGGGAGCGATCGTCTTTTCGAAAGCCCGGTAAAAAGCCCACGCGTGCGAGAGAGACGACTAATCGACAGCAATATCGCACAGTTTTGCCGCGTGTTGACGTTCGAGGTCACGACCTGTGTATATTGTATAACAGAGGAGCGCGCCGGAAATTTGAAATAGTTTGAAACAGTTTACGTGTTATTTTATTAGTTGATATTATTGATTGAGCAGTTTGATAGGGCAAGCCTGGCTTCTCGGCTTCTATGGAGGCTTCGCTACTGAGTACTGTGTACACAAAACTGAGATTAGGAGAGAAGCTCTTTAGTTGAATATATTGGGTGTCTGTCGGCATAGGTTTCATTTTACCAACTTCATATGTTATTACGTTATCTGATGTAAATAATTGGAAATTAAGTGGACTGTGTGATTTTATCTCTATTTGATGGAATAGTTCGTGGCATCGTTGGGTTTCTAATTATAAGGTAGATATGGTCAACAAACGTACAAAAGCTTTGTTTCAGTTTTTATGAATTTTATTTAAACAAATACGAGAGCGGTGTAGCTCGCCGTGAGATTTCATCACGGCAAGGGAGCAAAACGTGTACGAGTTCTTTGAGGACAAATGAATCTGTTATGGGAAATTTTACGTGCTGACTTACCACGTATCCGGTGAAGCGGTGAAGAATAACTTCGTGGGCAAACTTAAATGTCTGAGTAGTAGTTGAAGGATTGCGGCATACTCTTTTCCGCCTACAAACACTATAGGTAATGAGGAGCCCTGTGCACAGCAGTGAGACTGCTACTTTAGTTTTTATACCTTTAATGATACTTATAAATCAGTTTGTCATTTAAGATTTTTGTATTTTTGAGTTTATATTATCAGACAAATCAAGATTTTTGTGACAGTCTTGGTTTCATAGATCACATGAGATATGTAAATGAACAGGCTGTTGCGAAAAAATACTTTAAATATCAAAGATAGCAGATTTTACTTAACACGTTCACCGCGGCACTGATTTATCTATACTTTCCATTACTACGCTTCGGGGCGTTTTGAACCTAGTCCTAAACCAGACATTGTGGCGGCACTGGGCTTGTTAAACCCCGCCGCCCTTAGGAGACTAAAATCGTGTTTTTGGCGTGAAGTCAAATAAAAACATGGATTTTTGTTATTATCATTATTAACAATGAATGGATAAACTTAAATCTGCCGCCGCCTGTGGTTGGGTTAATTAGTTTAGAATCTGTAGGTAAAATAAAATGTGGGATCTTATACGCCCCGTACCGCACTGAATAAGTGCAGTATTTCATATAGTTTAGTGATGGGAAATAAAAATATCGGTAAACTTTATTTTAATTGTATTTATTAAAAAAAAAGATAAGTAGTACTTACTCACTTTTCAACTGAGACTTTGGCTTATAAGAGAACAAAAGGTATGTATGTTTAAAATATCTTAATGAGAAGTTATGACTTGCATATTTCCTGCTAGTACAGTTTATTTTGTCAAACATATGGGTGTTTTTCATTAAAACAGGTCAAAGAATAATATTTTTTGCAGCCAGTGCATTCTGTGGGATTTTTCTTCACTTTTTTGTCAGCCTGACGACTTGGCAAGAAGGTACGGAGTTTTAATATAACATCCGACACATCTCTTCTTCTTCGAACCCTTTTCGAGATGATGTGTTTTGTTTGTTGTGGGTTCTGAAAAGATAAAATGAATATGTTGTGTTTATGTGTGTATTTTTCAAGCGCATATGTTGAAAAGTTCTTTCTGCTCAACCTACTACTAGGAGATAAAAGCGTATTTATATTCTAACTTTTGTAAATAATAGCTGGTGCTGGAGCAGAATAATAAATTGCAAAAATATGGTTCTACAGGGACGACATACAGTACCCGCCTCAGTGAAATCATACAGAACTAATGCCCTCATTTACCACCCGTATCTTCTTCATCACTGTCTTTTAAATCTAACTTTTTACGGCAACGTTTCGACATATCGTCGCGTGCGTAGTCTCGAATGCGATGCACAACACTGGCCCCGTGAAGCTAGCACAGGGTGCGGTACGAGGTACACGGGGATACACGGTGTTTCCAACCTTGTTCCGCACTGTATTAAATTTTTTATTTATCAGTACGGCACAAGGTTTAAAAAACCCGGTATTAAAGTACCTACTTTAATAATTCTGTGATTAAAATTTCTTTAATGTTCTGTTTAATTGTTTTGTGGTATACCTATACCACAGAACTCGGAATCAATAGCACATCTCAGATATATATATATTTATCTCTTTCCTACACTGATCCAAGTAGAAGTTACGCCTTCCGCACGACAGAGAAGTTTATGTTTTTCCTTGCCGCACCACAGGCGAGACATGGACAAGGTGTTTTAGGCCCTGTTTCGCACTGAACGTGTTAAACAAAGGTTCATTTTATTTTACTTTTCAAAGGCGATAATCAAACTGAATAAGCATAAACATAAGCATTATTATTTATTTTTACATATATATTAATTGCAATTTGAAGTGTCGATTTACCACGTTCTCGGCGGTGAAAGAAAACCTGCATATCTGAGAAGTTCCCCAGTTGAGGTGATCGCACGTTAGGTTCAGCGCAGCGAACACTTTTTTGGCCAAAAGCTCTGTGGCCTGTGCCCAGTAGTGACATGTATGTAGGCTGCTACTTTTTTAGTTTTAATGGGGCAATTATGCTGTTTTTATTTCATTCATATTTTCGGAGAATATTAACGGTTGCAAAGATTCGAAAGAATAGAACTTATCATCGCTATCATTACAACCTATCAAAAGTCCACTGAACTGAACATAGGTCTCCCCCATAAATTGTCAAATAGGCTGGATATTTGCTATAGTTGCCACGCTTGGCAGGCGGGTTGGCAATCGCAGCCTTTATTATTTTGAACTGTTGTCAGGAAGATGATGTTGCCCATCTCCTGCCATCATCCCATTTCTTTTCGTCTATCGCCTCTTAGGACACACACGGTACGATATGAGGTGGCGGATTCTCTTTCGCCACAACAAGGCGAACATTTCTGCTTCCGATCATGAGTGTAGTTCTTCCAACGTTCACTGCGAATAGAGACAGGGGAGGCTGAGTTGTTTAACGTCCTGATGTCATAGTTTATGAAGACTACAATCAACTTTAACTAATAATGTTTGGTCCGATCTACGCAGGACGAGCTTACAGTATCTTGAAGTCTTGCAGTAGTATGCTTGGGTTTGAAGTTAGGATGTTTTAATTTCAATAGCCTCGGGAATCATCCTTGGTAGGAATCGGTGTTCTATTTCGAGAATTTGTTGTCTATCAGATCTGATATAATGGTTGGGACGATACTGAACATGTTGACATACTTCAGACTTCTCGGAGCGTCGGTGCTTCACATCAGCAATATGTTTTTTACGCAAATTTTTATGGAACTTTCTTCCAAAGATGTGTTTTGTACAACCCGATTAAATAAAAGTTAAATGTAACGTGATTTATTAAATTTGTTTTATTACATGTGTAGTATTCATCATTATCAGATCTGGATTTATGAAATTTTATAGTCTACTCGAACGTAGAAAAATATCAGAATCTATTTTATGGTGCCAATCAATATTAAATGGGAACAATGATATGAATCAAATATCGCATATAAGACCATGAATTCATCATTATTTTGTTAAAACTAAATCAACTTTGAATGTAAAGAGTAAATAATAATAGTAAATTTTGATTCCAACAGAATTTATCTTTCTTATGGATACATCGGAAGACACGTCCAATATAAAAAATTGTAGATGTTTCTAGACATATGATATTAATGCAATTCTGAAAAACTTATTTCTTCACGTGTTCCTGTAGGATATTATATATATGCCAATTATCAATCATCTAGGTCCAATAGTCTTTGGGAATTCTAAAAAAATTCTTTGACAAACTGACATAGATACACAGACACAGAAGTGACTCTAAAAGTGATCGAATTTTGCTAAATTTGGCGCGGAATAGCATTTAATGATGTTTCTAAATTGAAGACCACGCGAGCGATGCCGCGGTAAAAACTACTAAATAAATAAATCAATTAAAACTATCGAAATTCAAATCATACGCACCCTACTTTACGAGCGACAATAATATCAATGAATTTGTAACGCGATGCTATACATTGAAAACAACACCAACACACGACGCACCCGCGGTAGGCCTCTTTGATGTCCTTTGCAGGCGCAGTGCCGCCCGCGCATACCCGCCTGTGCACCGCGCTCTCATTTCAGTTTTCAGTCAACTGCGATAAGCCAGGAGTGACGTCGTATTGCTTATGTTTCTGCGTGTGTATCGCCGCCTGTTGATAGTTATGGTAATTATGTACCAATAATCTAATGTCGAGTACCCAGCAATGGTGAGATTTTATGTCTTGTCTGGTGAAAACTTAGACGGTGCGAGACGAGTGTGCGCAGAAGAAGAACACCTAAAATCGTTGCGCTGGGGCGGTATCTCTGCTCCCCAAATTCCTAGCACTGATTTAATATCACGGACGTATCAGCGCTTACGTGATCATGGCCAGTCCCGGCTTCCCAGCCATGCCAGAGGCAGGGCCGGCCACCCTGTCCAGACACATTGAAGACGCCATATTGGATCATTTCCAACGACACCCGAGAAGGAGCACCTGGCAAGCCGCTCGTCGGTTTGGCGTAAGCAAGTATATGGTATGGAAGCTTCTTCATTCAATGAATATGCATCTATACCATTTCTCACGCGTGCAAGCTTTGCATGCTCCGGACCATGGACCACGCAAGGAGTTTTGTCATTATCTGCAGGACCATGCGCTGGCTAACATCTTGTGGAGCGACGTGTCAGACCATATGCCAAGGCAAATCATGAACAGATCTCACTGCATGATCGGTTAAACGTGAACCGAGCCATTCGGCGTGGTGGGCGTTAAAATCGCCGAGGATCACGACCTCTGCGGATGGGATCTGCTGTAGCACGGAATCTGTAGCCATTTGACGTGGTCGATGAGTCGGTCAGTTTCGGCATTACCGCTATGGGACCTATAGAGGCACCCGTAGACGCGCGGATGGTCGTCGCTGTCTACGCGTAACCAAAGGATGGACAGGTCCGAACCTTCAAGACTGCCGAGGCGTCGAGAACAGATGTCCTCTCTGACGTATACGCAAACTCCAGCCCGAGGCACAAAGGAGTGTTCCAATTTGTACCCCGGGTAGGAGAGATACGAAGTATCAGCCGGAGAGGACACCTGCGTCTCGGTCAGAAAGAGCAAAGCTGGCTTCGCCGTCTCGAGATGGTAGTGGACGGCGTCTAGGTTCGAGTGAAGCCCCCTGATGTTGCAGAAATTCACGGATAGCGTGGCAGGGGTCGCCTTGGTCTTGTTGCTCCGAGCAGTTATTTTCTTGAGCGGAATTTTGCCCCCCCCCCCCCTCAGAATAAGCGGGGCAGCCTGAGCACCACGAAGTGCTGGTACCCTCCTAGGGTAGTCTTACATTTAGGTAGGTCACCTGCACTCACCAGACGAAACGCAGAAGTAGAGCTTCCACTTCACGCCGGTATTCTGTGAGGTCGTGGTACCACCCCGGCTCGAGCCGGCCCATACGTGTAACAGCAAAGCTGCCGCGTGGCTCTACCACTGTTAAGCCACATACTCGCGCAAACACACACAGTGTTTCTAGTTAGTTTGTGACGCTCGTTACGGAAGCGTCGTTCTATTTCGATGGATAGATGTCATCCACCATCTCCGTTGGCGAGAACGATGACGTATATTTCTTTTTTATAACATTGGTACAATTAGCTTCTTTTTTTTTTAATTAATTTGCCACAGTTGCATTAACCACTGTATTTCAAACGCGAGCGACCTAGTGCGGAGCGTCGCGATTAATTTCGCGAGTAGAGCAGTGTGTGGCCAGAGAGGGTAACTTCGCGGCAGCTCGAGGAGTAGAGCGAGGAGCATAGTGTGGCTGAGGCAATATACTATAGGTACCACACGGAGCGTTAGGTCTTGGAGATCTCCCTTTTTCTTTCCAAGGCCAACATTATAATATAGTTTAATTTGCGAAATAAGTAGTTTAAATTTATAATATATGGCCACCAGAGGTGCGCCGATGATGTGCGAGCTTTAGAGCACTGCCGACATTTGCCTATAATCCGCAACGACTTTCTCCTATAACTTTTGATGATTCTAAGTATAAGGCACGCAATCCTTGCCAACAATTTTAAAATTTTAAACATGGTGTTAACGAAAATCCTGTGGACGATAAAATCGATACCTCCTTGGAATAGATAGTCGTCGCTGATAGACAAGTTACCGAATTCGAGGATTATCATGTCCCTGTCTGCGAACCTCAGATAAGTCTTCACGTGGTAGAGCCATGCTGCAGTTATATTACTGGTATAGTTGTAGCACGAATAGGTCGACTCGACCGGGGAGGACCACGCTCTCACAGAATACCAGCGTAAAATAGCAGCTTAATGCTGCTGTGTTTCGTATGGTGAGTGTAGAGAACCGGATACCCTTTTTACTGGAAACGAGGCATTCCATCTTAGTTCTCACGGGTGACAACGCATCTGCATTTTGATTCGTAATCGAGGATAGATGTAGATGTCTATGGGCCACAGCAACCACTTACCGTCAGGTGGACTGTGTGCTCGTTTGTCACCCTTATCCTATAAAAAAAATCTATAAAATTATATAATATTATCTTCTTCCAGCTGCAGAATCCTCTCAACAGTCCTTCCTGGCGCGTGCGTCAAATATTGCCAGGTCGAGTCGTCGAATGTGTAACCAATCCTCCGTCGAAAATTCTTAACACCCCTTGTCACATTGTCACCATCGAAGCCAGGACTGATACCGTTTTTTGTATCGTTGCTTTTTATTGCGGCGAAGGTTGTAATGCGATGTATTTAGTCAGGGCGACTCCCTGCCTACGCGAGGCGGGTATGCGTTTGCCACACTTAATAGACAAGCTTGCAAGAACAGTTTTTTTATTATTAAATTGTAATTAGGAATATACTACTGCCTGTGTCCTGTTCCTCTGTCACCCCTTACAACTTCCACGGGATGTTATGGGGTAGTGGATTTTCTATCGCTACAACTACATAGCATTAAAGATTCCTTTCGGTTGTTATAGTTATTCTACTCTATGGTAATGAACAAAACTGCATATTAGCAGATCAAAAAACCAAAACTAAACATTGGCTTCTATAATATAAATATGCGTATTTTGTAGTAGGCAGTTTTTTCTTTCTTTGCAGTTCAGCTTCAGACCAATAATTATTACACAATTTCAGACTACAACAGCAGCTGCAGCACACCACTACAATTATCCTTGATGAAAATAAAAGACTTGCCAATAGAAAAATATAAGATACAATACAAATTGATTAGATATATAATAATTTAGCTATCTCAGCATGAAAGACAATAGACCTATAATAATCAAAGAATGTTATGGCTTCCGATAAATGACAGTACAACATCCCATTTACACCTGACGTAAGACACCCAGATCAGTGAAGGATGGCAGTTTATTATAACTGCAATCCGTCAAATCTGGCAATCTAGAAAAGTCCTTTCTACAACAGAAAAAACCCCTGTCCATCAGTAACTTGTTCATAATCATCAAAAAAGCTCTTCACAATTCAGCTACTGATCATGGGCCTCCCACAATGAATACCACAAAACACGATACTGAGAAACGTGCATCCCTTACCAGATCATTACGCCATTTAGTGGGAGGCTGCTCTAAACTTCACTAACCAGTATGAAGCTACCAATCGAGAACCTTTCTTCACTGTTAAGCATGGCAAATACTTCCTGCAATAAAGGCACAGGCCTTTCCCAGAATATGGTAGCTGCCAAGCATTATTCGAATACAAAACATAGGTTACAATATTTCATTATAAAAGCTGTGGCTAACAACTATAAAAAACGATAATAGGTCCCTTGCCCTAGTGATTTATGAACGAAAACAATTAACAATTAGGTAAATTTATTTTAAAAAGAAATAACTAATTTGCTAAATATAAACAGTATCAAGAATACTATAAATATTATATAATAACACATTAGGTAAAACTCTGAGTATATATCACAACATCATTTAAATAAATATAATAGTATGAAGGAAGACATTTTAAGTAGTAGGGCAATATAAAAAATATATTTAATTATGAATATATGTGTATACTAATATCAAAAGGCACATTATTATAACTTTAATTGTATCACTTGTATAAGTTAAATTTTCCTAAGATAAAACATATGCTGAATCACAATAGTTCAAGTTTTCTTTCCAAGTATTGTGCCATATCACTTTAAACATTATTTTTTAATACTCTTTTCTCAATTTAAATACCAATTTTTATTGTATCCTGCACCACATCTATTTTCACAATTATATAGTTTTTTGTAATACTATTTAAAGATTAATTACAAAATAGCTTATTGCTTTTTTCCTGTAAACATTTAAAATAATGCCATTTAAGGGCAATAACTTTTCACATTTAGTGTCATTAAACTAATCAATCATTATACATGCCATCCAGTAAGAAGTCCATTCTTTTATAATGCCTATTTTTCCAAGCTTCCTGACCTTTCGTCAGTGCCAAATAACCTATTACTGCAAACATAGGCACTACCAGCATTGTAATTACAATTGGCATTATCATATCAGGATGACTGTGAGGATTCTTTGGGATCTTAATATTATGACCATCTTTGGAAAAAGTCTGATCAGAAATGATCAAAGTTATCTGATCTAGTGCTTCACTAGATAAAACTGATGGCTTTTTAGGCACATTAGTATTTTTCTCTGCAACAGTTTCTAGTGATTTATCTGTAGTATTTATCGACTTCGCAGGTAATGTAGTATTTTTAGAATCATAAGTACTTTCTTTAGAACTTTTAATATCTTTGTATGCATTAGATGTGTTACTAAATTCTCTGTTACTACCATTCCCAGGGATCTGAATATCTTCCACAGAACTGTACACTACTCCCTTTCGTGCTACAACAGATTTCTCTTTATTTTTATCCATTTCATTATCCAAGTTCAAAAGAATATTATGTTTATCTTTTGAAGCTGCACAATATCAACCGCTGCATTAGGTATTAAAGAACCTCCTTCGCTTACTAAATTCATTTTAGTTTTATTGTAATCTTCGTAAAAAGATGCGTTTAAAATAGTTTTGATTGATTTAACTCTGCTCTCCGAAGTTATGTTAAATCCATTAATGTAATAGGGAATGTACACAATATAACACAAAACAAAGAATATTAGCATTTTGTAAAATGTTTACCAAAATGAAACTATTTCGTAAGCAAAATTTTTCAGTAAACATTGAAGTTATGCATTGAATTTGAACTGCACAAATTTTAAGTAAAATTATTGTAAAATAAAAAATTAAAAATAAAATAAATATTTTTCATTTTTTTAATTAAGATTTTTGGCTTGGATGCTTGTCCTTTAAGCCATGTCTTTTGTCTTCACTGCTTCACAATATGTTGATGCCTCAGAGTAATTACCCGCATAGAGAGAGTCCTAAAATAATAACAAAATTATTGTAGCTGAACTCTATACATCATAGTATAACGACAAACAGTATACAATCACTACCTACGTTTTTTCGGAAACAAAATTATTTTAATAATAAGTTTAAGTGCAATATTTTTGCCTTACCGGTGATATGAAATATCATTAGTTTTTATATGAATAGCGATCCGCCGCGGCTTCACACCGGTGATTTCCGTATCTCGACACCTACCGGGTCTAATTGTGAATTTAAGCAATTCAGGACCCACACAGACACACACAATTTTTTTTATCAAAATCATTCCAGCCATTTAGAAGGAGTTCAGTGAGAAACACATGTACAGAAGATTCAGAAGAATTATATATGTATAAAGATTATTATGATTAAGGTTTTAAGGGCTTTCTTAAATCACACCTTGGGGAAAAAATTCAAGTGCTGGCCATCTAGGGTAAATAGTGTTCTTTACTGGCCATACTGAACTGTTTTACGTCAAATATATGTCATTATAATTTTATAATATAATATTTTTAGTCTATGATTTTTAGTTGGTAATAGTGTTAGTGCAAATAGATTTGTGCTGGGTAATTTCAAAGATTTTGTTATAACCACTACGTTTTAGTATTTTATATATCTCTTTGCTACAAATTATTTTTCGCTATAGAATACAATTATTCTTTTACATCGAAAGTGACTTCTAATTCTCTCGGATCTCGGATTTCAGAGAAATTGTTACCTTGGACTATAGGTAGTACCAATACCAAGTATGAATATGTTTTTGATTTATTATTTATATAAGTGATAGAATATTGATGAAATTTGGTCAAAGCAAAAAATGATGTCTATGAAGATTAAAATTGGAATATGTAACACAATAATGATACAGAGGTCTTAGCATTTATTTAAAAGGTACATAATATTTCTATTAAAGCATTTAAAAAAAATTAATATCAGCTGTTGCTGTCATGAAAAATATTTGCTGATGTTGCTACGGTTTTTTGTAATAAAATACTGTATATATATAATTATATTCATTTTAAAGCTGTGAATTTTTATGCTGTGAACATAGATACAGTTTGTGATTAGATAGAAAGCACCTTTTAAAAATTTTGGGGTTTTTATTTTATACAATCTGTTAGTACATTTATGTTAAGACAATTCAGATTGTTTTTTTTTAGTTTAAATCATTAAAAATTAAAATTCCAAAATCATAAGCTTATCCTGTAAATGATATAATAAAGTAAGGTACATAGGTATACTTAGCAAAACTTATATTTCTTTATGTGTGTACAGATGAAATACAATTACAATATAAGTGAAGTAATTACAAAAAAATGGAATTGACATAGCTTATTTAACTATTGAATGATGAGTGCTCAAAGTGGATGTGTGAGCTGTAATGGGGGATCAGAATTGTATGATGTTAAGCATGATGCTGATTGTTCAGAAGAAGATGCACAGATCCAATTGGCTCCTCATGTACAGGCATATTTGGCACACAATAATTCTACAACCAACTGCTGTGGATTTGCCATTCCTATTGCATTTGAAAGAGCTGCCCCTGGAACCTGGTGGAATCCCAGATTTGATTCAGAAATTCTTGAAGGTCAATATAGGAGCAGTTCATTTAGACAAATTAGATTAAGATTTAGGTACATGGTAAACTTTTTAATTTTTGAATTTACATAAGTCTAACAATTGATTTTAAGTGCTGCTTTTTCTTTTTCAGATTTGCACTTTTATACATTTTAATATTTTCTATATCATGGTTTGTTTACTTTGTTGTTCTTGGCTTACACGGTGTAACAGTAAAGTGGTCATTTCTATGTTCAATATTTTCTGGAGTTGTCTTGATAACTTGTGTGATGCTGTTTGTCACATTTACAGATATTTATAAGATCTTCACATTTAAACTCTCTTTGGTTATGGCACTGGCTCTGTGTACTCTCAGCCTGTCTCTAGTTACTTTGACAACACAACTGGAAACATCTGTATCCCAAGTGGCAGATATAAGTCAATCAGGGCATTTTACAATTTCTGTTGAAATTCTACTTATCATATATACACTGACACCGTTGCCACTGTTTGCCTGTGTTATTATAGGAATTTTATACTCAATTTCATTTGAAATTCTAAATATAGTTCTGCATCTATCTGACCAAGAATGGCAGTACCCTGGAATGTTTGTAAGAGTTTTACTCCAACTTTGCGTGCACATAATTGGTGTGCATATTTATTTGATGACATTTGTTAGAATGCGTGGCACATTTATGAAAGTGGGACAGAGTTTATTAGTAAGAAGGCAGTTGGAGATGGAAAAGCTACTAAAAGAAAAAATGATACACTCTGTCATGCCTCCAAAACTTGCCAGTTGGTTAATGGAAGAACAAGTTTTAGATTGTGAGACAAATTTCAAGTCTCCACTTAATCCAAGAACATCAAATCCTGGAGCTTCTGATATCAAATCTTTATTCAGACCTTTTAATATGAGTTGTATGGAAAATGTCAGTATATTGTTTGCTGATATTGTGGGTTTCACAAGGATGTCTAGTAACAAAGGTGCTGAAGAATTGGTAAATATATTGAATGATTTGTTTGAAAAATTTGATGAACTATGCCTCATTCATGGTTGCGAAAAGATATCCACTCTGGGAGATTGTTACTACTGTGTCTCTGGGTGTCCAGAGCCAAGACCTGATCATGCAGCATGCTGTGTAGAAATGGGGTTAGGTGAGTATTTAGGTATAATATTTGTGTTGCTACTTTAAGAACAAAATACCAAAGTAATGTCTTAACTTTTAGGTATGATAGAAGCGATACAAGAGTTCGATAGAGAGCGTGGTGAGGGTGTTAATATGAGAGTTGGGGTTCATACTGGTACAGTTTTATGCGGAATTGTTGGTACACGTAGGTTTAAATTTGATGTGTGGAGTAATGATGTGACTTTCGCAAATAAAATGGAATCAACAGGCCAACCTGGTAGAGTGCATATATCAGAAGAAACAAGTAAATTTCTAAGTGGTTCCTATGTTTTGGAAGAAGGCGACGAGGTATTTGGTGGGTTAATTTTCACTTTTTCATGCATAAGTAACCTTTAATTATTTACTTACTTTTTATTTAAAAGAATTGAATGTGTTCAGGTCATAAAACTTACTTCATTGAGGGGCGTCAGCTAAACTCTCCATATGATCATGATCAGTGTATTACACCTTCAAATCCTATTAACCTTCGCCTTATTATATCTCCTGCAGTCTCGCCGCAGTCCAACCTTTCCTTTAACCATTCTCCCTTGCCACTTTCTGTGAGAACACATGATGTATTGACTGATGACAAGAATGGCACAAGCAATAATTTCCTATCCCCTAATCCATTAAAATTTCGTACGAAGGCAAGTTCCCTGCCCAGTATTCTGGATTCTGATGCAGAGTTAGATGAGAAAAGGGAAAAAGGTTTCATGGAAGAAAATGATGATTCATCAAAAAGCCCGACTTCAGTTGGTAAGTTTTATATGTTCATAATTTAAACATTTAAAGTTATAGGTAAAGTACTAATATTAAATATTGGTAATTTTCAAAACCTAGTTGTATTTACTATTGTAGCAACTAGTTGAATTTATTATATACTAATTGCTTCAATTGACCTTAACGTTTCGTTTTTGCGTATTATCTGCCAGTTCCAATTTAATGTACTCCTATACAATAATAATTGATACCCTCTAGATGAAGTGACGGCCTGAAAAGACATGCTAAGTTGATGGATCGAGGTGGCTCAGAACAGTGTTTCATAGTATTCCTTGGGGGAGGCCTAGGTTTAGCCGTTGTCTTGTGAAGGGTTGTAATGATAATGAGCCGTGATGGTGAATTGATCTCAGCTTGTTAAGCTGCAAAAAATGATTATCTTACGATAAAAAGTATTATTAAAATAAAATTTTATAATTTGTTTCTTATGGTTAAAAATATATTCCATTTGTCTTAACAGTTTGGTTTGTCAAATTTTTCATTAAAACATAACATGTGTTGTGTGTTTGAATAGTCATACGATGATTATGTACAAAACATGGACAGTAGTGCTTATTTATCGAAAGTGTCTCTTATCAGTGGCATAAGGCACAAGTCACAGATAAGATATATCATGACAATTGCCCGAAGGTGATGCTCCCGTCACATCACGACACTGTTAACGTTTTTGTAATCGGCATCATCACCAATTTGCTTAAATACGATGTGTTATATGTAGAGATTTCGTACGTAAAACGTCGTGAATCTTTGTTATTACCTTTAAAATTTTAATGGATTCGGTACTTTAAAAGCTGCTTTTATTACAAGTACTAAAGTATATTTAGAGATTTAAAGATAGTTGATGACAAGTAATTACTTCTAAATCTCTTCTCTTTAAAATTGTAGGTAATTTTGATTTACGATGCAAGAAACCATTCTTTTCTGCAAAAATATTTTTATTTGCGTTCCGAAGAGAGAAATTCAGAATAATCTTCAAATTATGTATGTATTTTATCCCTGTAGTGGCGGCGAAAGAGAATCCACTACTCGACCACTATGGATTACCATTGCGTGGGTGTAGTACCCACGCAATGGTATTCCATAGAGTGCGCATTCGCCGAGAGTAAAATTGAACATGTTCAATTCAAATGGCGGCGAATTCAAATCGCGGCGAATGAATCTAATCGCTGCGAATAGCCTGTCACACATAGCGAATTCTCGCTGCGAGTGCCTAATCGCAGCGAGTATTCGCTATGTGTGACCGAGGCTTAATTACTTCCCGGCGAGATCCAATGATCCATTCTACACACACGTCATTTCGTGTGATAAAGGGCTTACCCTTTTATCCTTAGCCAACGAGCAATGACAAGGCCCGGCAGTACAGAGCATTTCCGACTGGGATACCCTATGGAGGGAAAAGGAGCTCCACGGGACGTTCTGTTTGGCTCTACATGAGCCTTTCCTAGACACAATTGCCTCCTTTTACTGGCTACGTTTTGGTGACCTCTTCGGAGAAACGGAGGGATTTGTCTTTGCAATACAAGATCAGGTTATTAAGACCAACAACCATCGGAGATACATCCTAAGGGATGGCACCGTCGACATCTGTCGCCATCCCGGTGAATCACTTAGGTATGTCATCTCGGTTGTACGGCGCTTTCTAACTAGGTATAAGTATTTGCACAGACACAACCTAGTAGCCAGGATCCTACATCAATAGCTCACCCTGAATTACGGTCTCGTGGATCGGAAACTGCACTATTATAAGTATTTGCCGGAAACCGTTCGCGAAAATGACCGCGCCAGGTTCTACTGGAACCGGGCCATCATTACACAAGACTATTCTAGCAAATAAGTCTGATATTGTGCCGATGGACCGGGCACAGTCAAGTATATTTTTGGTCGACATTACCATTCCATATGACGAGAACCTCGTGAAAGCCGAAACAAATAAGCGAATAAAATATCAGGATCTGGGTCACGAGGTGACCGACATGTGGGTGGTCTGCCGGCCGAAATTATTCCTGTAGTCGTCTCTGTAAACGGGCTAATCCCGGTCAGCCTCTTGGATCATCAGCGGCTCTGGAACTCGTGACGGACCGCTCCGGACTCAAATGCAGAAGGCGATGCTTCTCGATAGCGCTCGCATAGTCCGCCGGTTTCTTTCCCTTTCCCCCTAACCGTCGGCCGTTTGGTCACCCCTGCCGAGGGCTTACATCTGGTTGGGTTTTTATTTAATTATATATTATTTATTTATTTTACTATGTTTAATGTATATTTATAATTTTAATTTATATATTTATTCAGTCCAACCAGATGAGAATAATACTGGGTGTTACAAACTACCCGTAAAGCCGAAAGGAGGTTAAATGGGGCCTTATAACGAGTCCAATAACAATATTTAAAAACCGTAGTAACGCAGTACAACATACCCCAAAAAATTATTTTCACTGATGTGCAAACCCTATTTCAGTAAAATTAAAGAGTAAACTACGCAGAATGTACCTACATTTCTACCTAATTCGCGGATCGACAAAAATTTTAAAATACCTAACCTAACGAAACAACCTAAACGAACACTTACTTTTTCATAATAAACGTCAAATTTACAGAAACGGCTCAAAGTGTGCTCCGCCTTGTTCAATACACAACCTCTCTCGTCGGGATATGGCTTGTGTGGCATTTCGCACCATCGTCGGTGTTCTTGATGCGAAAACCGATCTAACACGCTTTTCCATCTCGGCAACCGTTGGGCAATCGGAGAAATCGCTCTGTCCTTCACATAACTCCACAAAAAGAAGTCCAAGGGTGTGAGGTCCGGAGAACGAGCAGGCCATAGCACCGGTCCCCCGAAGCCGATCCATCCTCGCGGAAAGCGAACGTTAAGATGTTCTCGTACGTTGCGAGCAAAATGTACCGGAGCTCCATCAATACACAACAAAACACCATGTTTCTTTGGTTCTCAAAGTAATCCCAGTCAGCCACAGGAAAGTCGTCAATCGCCTCTTCGAATTCCGTTTGTAAAAACGTTAGATAGTTGCTACCGTTCAGACGTGATGGCATAATGACGGGATCGATGACATGCCCGTCATAAAGGCCAGCCCACACATTAAGCCGCCACTGGTGTTGGAATCTGCCCTGCCGTGAAGTATGTGGATTCACGCAGCCCAAACCTGATCGTTATGCATATTTAAAAGTCTTGACCTCGTGAATGTTGCCTCGTCCGTCCAAAGAACATAGTTTACGTAATTAGGGTTTTCCTCTAACTGCCTGAGGTACCACTCGCAGAAGTTCCTTTTGGGTGCAAAATCGGAGGGTATCAGCTCCTGTGTCCGTACGATAGTCCGATAGTGATAAGGGTGACGATTGTCGTCACGAAGAATTCGCGAAACTGCAACATGGTTTATACCGAATCTTGTTCCGGCTCGCCTCGTATTTGTGGTCGGCTCTTCTTCAAAATGCTCTAACACTAATTCAGCCTGCCTGGCGTCGACTGTGCTTGGACGTCCACTTCCAGTAGACCGATGAAAAGAGCCGGTGGAATGTAGTCGTCTTGACATGTTCAGAAAACACTGGTACGAAGGCAGCCGTCGCTGTTCAGTGGGGGGTCTACCATCGATAAATCGTTGCCGATACAGTTCGCGACCACGATTTAAATTGCTATCTTCATGGCCTACGCATAACATCATATCGTAATATTCCGAGTTAGAAAGCATCGTTATCTTGCAAAAATGTTGGAAAAAAAATCGAAACAGTTGTAGGATATCGATTAGAAGATTTGAAGTTGACAACATATATTTTTTTCCAACTTGACATTTTTTGAAGCCAGTACTTGAGTATAATGAAATCCTTGTATTGAGGTAGCAAACATTTATGAATGAAAAATAGAAAAACTATTAAAGTAGACAATTATTAGGTAAAATAGGTACGTAGGCCTCTCTGTTAAATAATCTGGTTCCCTGACATGACAGCTTACTAGGGTTGACAAAATTTTTGGCTTTGATAATTAATTATATTTTTTACGGGGTATTTTGTAACACGTTGTATATAAATACCCCATAATAATAGTAATAAAAATTAAGTTTACCAACCCGCCTGCCAACGTGGCAACTATGGCAAATATCTCTTACTAGGTAATGTATGGGGGAGGCCTATGTTCAGCAATGAATTTTTGAATGAATTTTGGAAGGTAATTAAATGTTTTGAAATAACAAGATTTAACGATGTATTACTGCATTATAACAAGAGGAATGTTAAAAGCAGAGCTCTGAAATAGATCCATGGTAAAGGTTCACATGTTCCAATCATTTCACTTCCTACTTATTAAAACAGCATCTTATAACAAAACTTTGCAATACAAATCGAAAAAGTTTCAAGATCGAAACCATGTAAGTACTTTATTTTCGACACTGTTAAACTATTTTCATTTTCATTATGTAACAGTTCTGGAATGTCTACTTCATAAAGTTAAAGTGTGGTTATGGGTGTGGTTGGATTGGAGTGACGTTGCTTTCAGATTTTAAACAGTATTTGTAAACATTACACTTGTTGCTTATTTATTTTAGTTGTCATCAACTTTATAGTGGAACATTATAATCTTAAAACATTTTTAAATATTGATATATGATTTATGTACATTTATATTTATGATAGATCACAAAATAAAATGAAAATATAACCAAGAGAAACTATCTATTATTATTCAAACTCAAAACTATCTAAAATGTATAATATTTCTCTAAAGAAGTAAACAGTGAGACTGTATTTCGCAAAGGTCAAACTTCAAATTGTGTTAATATCTATGATATTATATCATCAGTAGCACTTACCCGCTAAGTGATTGCTCCATAAACATTGTGCTCCCGTAACATCTCATATTTACTAAGATGACGAGTTGCAAAACAAACAAGAGCTCGCTGTTTGGAAATGGACTGTTATTTTTGGCCATAACAGTTTTACGTTTTCTCGATTATTGGGATGTAGAACCGGTGGATCTTAGATAATTCCGGATGTTGACTATTATTAGCCATAAACAATTTCACGTTAGCGTTATACCCGTTTTATTTCAGGGAGTTACGGCAAATATACTAACAAACTGAAGAATTGGAAGGTACCCAGGTTTCTTAGGAAACATTCGGATACACCGCTCCACGAGATGAAAAAGCAGAATTTCAGCGACAAAACTATACATTTTCTAGAAAGGGGCGATGAAAACATTTCTCAGTCGAACAATGGCTACCGTCAAGTGCCTATCGTGATAGAATCTCCAGACAATAAGACGTACAGGCCTGCTCAAAGTAGTAGTAAGATTCATATACCACAGGGTCAAGAGATGGCTTCGTTTGAGAAGGAGATTATCGATATCCGATCGTATTTAAGTCAGTCTAGATGCAGTATGTCGCCATTTGCTAGAAGTAGCAGTTACAGATCGCAGTACGGACGGCCGAATATCGAGGTAATTTTTTTAAATAAATTTTTGGTCAATAGAGTAAAAAGTACGTGGGAGATCGAGCATCGCTCGGTGTTTGAAAGAAAATATATTTTCTCAAGGATGACACCTATGTAAATAAACTTGGGAAGGAAAACATGTAAATACAAAATTACATCCAAATCATTAGAGTCGTTTCCGAGAAGCCAATTATTATGTATACATCTTGCTGTAAGTTTTGGGTTTGATCCCCGCCGGCACCAATCAAATTAATTAATGGAATCAGGCGTTACTTAGCGGAAATCCATTATCTTAAGTGACCGCTAAGAATTCTTAGCGGTTAGCCACCGCAGAGTCTACTTCACCTGAGGATGCCTCGTGTAGAGACGAAACACGTGTCCTATTTTCGTCGGTGGTGGGTTGTTCCTCGTGTAGTGGTGCTGGGATTAGTGGTGACGGGGATTAGTGGAGACGGGGATAGTGCACGCAATTGAGGGGGGGCGGAAAGTGCTCTTCAAACTAGGTAAGAGACACATCATTTTATTTCATTGAGCGGATGTGAGCTAAGTAATTTTTACCAACTTTAACCAATGAAATTGTTGATTGCAATTTTAAGTGCTGATTTACCACGTGCGCGGCGGTGAAGGAATACATCGTGAGGAAACTTGCATGTCTGAGAAATAAACAAAATATTTCGAAGACGTCAAGTCCGAGAACAAAAACCCTCTCGTAATTAGGCTGTAACTTTACTTTTTTATATACGTTTACATACATCGATATTTGGTGGAAAAGACTGACTGATTAATTATGATAGAGTGCTAGTAATTCTAAGGAATTTCTGAATATCTTGCTTAGTTGGGCTTTTTTATTGAACTTACAGCTTTCGTGAATCTCGGTTTTCTAAATTTGTAACTTATAAAAACTAGCGATCCGCCCCGGCTTCGCACGGGTGATTTCTGAATCTCGACAATAGCGCCGTCTACCGGGTCCAATTGCGAATCTAAACCATTCTCGAATCAACTTAATCAAACACACAAAATTTCATCAAATCGGTCAAGTCGGCCTTTTAGGTATTCAGTCACACACGGACAGAAGAACTAAGAACTATATTTTTTTTTAAATATAGGATAAGGGTGACAAACGAGCACACAGTACACCTGATGGTAAGTGGTTGCTGTGGTCCATAGACATCTACATCTATTCTCGTTTGCGAATTAAAATGCAGATGTCAGCCGTGAGGACTAAGATGGAATGCCTCTTTTCCAGTAAAAAGGGTCTCTGGTTCTCTACACTCACCATACGAAATACAACAGCAGTATTAAGTTGCTATTTTGCTATGGTATTCTGTGAGAGCGTGGTCCTTTTTAATGGAAACAAGACATTCCATCTTATTCTTCAGGAGTGACTACGTTAGATTTAGATAAGACAAGGATAAATTTAGATTTTAGATGTCTATGAGCCGCAGCATCCAATTACCATCAGGTGGACTGTATGCTCGTTTGTCATCCTTATTCAATAAAAAAAAAGAATCGAATTTTACACTTAAATTTGAACTACAAACTTTCAAGAAGTCATAATCGAACTCATAGGTTTTCATAGACAATTTCGTGTTTCAACTGGGACTTTACAAAGTCAAAATTTGTGTCAATAATTGTGACCTAGACTGTAATTAAACTAAGTTCGTATGTCCCTTCAATCTTATCATATTTTTTTAATAAAAGTGATATCTCCAAACCGTAAACCGTTCTGTACACGTCTGTCCTCTGTGCTGTATACGTAATGCAATTATTTATCGTGCTCGTATACCCCGAGAAATATGTGATTGAGTAAACCTACATATTATGTAGAAACAACGCTCTGCGCTGGTGTACTAGGGCACCCTAATGAACTAGGGCACAAAGACAGCAAGCGAGTTATAATTTGATTGTTGGCTTTTTTCATATTAGTCTTTCATTGAATACGAGCTGCTCGTGCTTTCCAGTAAACTGTGAACTATGACGCATTATGATGAAACATGTATATTGTCTCTCGACACACGGGAAATATCTGGCGTAAGAGAATCTTCTACATATCGTCCCGTAATTGTCGTAAGAGGTGACAGTGAGAAATGAAACTACAGCATTTTCCTGATAAAAACTCAAAAATAGTCAATCCGCTTGCTAAGCGTGGCAACTGTGGCAAATATCCCCTCTATTAGGCAATTCCAGTGGGAGGTAGTGGACTTTTCATAAGGTGTAATGAATGAATGAATGGGCAATGATTTAAAAGCAATCCATAATTAGTTGTTTATATTTTGCATACAAAAAAATGACAGCCTGTTCTTCCAAAACATACTTTTATCCATACAAATAAATAAAATTGAAATGTCTGTTTGTAATGTAAAAATAACAGCTTTTAACTAAATGCATATGAAAGTATATAATACGATACTTGTAACAAAAAACAATTATTAAAATTTTTGTCTGTCTATCTGTTTAGACCGATTTTGACGGGACTTTCACTGGCAGTGAGACCTGGTAACTTAGGCTACTTTTATTTTAGTAAAAGAATTAGAAATTGCGAACAAAATCCGATTCAAATAGGAAAGTATAATAATAAATTACTGAAAATTATTCTATGTGAACCTGCTACAATTATTTATTGGCCATACAAATACTTGTTCTGTGCGGGATTCGAACCAGCGGCACTCGGCGCGGCGCCGCAACTCAATGTAAGCCACTACGCTACGGAGCAGTCAATAGCGCGTAACAATTTACACGTGTCCGCTGTAACGTTTAATGCTATAAGATCGGTGTTATCTATACGGTGTCAAAGACCTAAAACCGACTGCTTGTAGTTTTATACTAATGTTGTCTCTGGCTGATATTTGTACAAAAATCGTGGTGAATACTCAGTATTAAGAATCAGGCCGGTAATCGGAGACAATCTCGTGTTTAACCTTCTCGTGTCCGATGTAACGCTTTTACGATAAGATCGGAGGTACCTAGAGTAGAACGCAGTGTCGGAGTCACACAGGCAGTTTGACCCGATTAATCAATTTGTGTTTTTAAACAATTTTATGGAGTTTATCAAAGATGCAGAATTTAGATACTTTCAGATTTATATATAGGGTGGAAAAAACGAAGCGGACATGGAGGGAAAGTACATCAAATATTGAAGATATCGAATTTCACTCGAAGGAAACATTCCTTTGTTTTCAAAATAAGAATAACCACATTTAAACAGTTTTTAAAAAGCTTACCTGAGCCGGAAATCGCACCAACTAAAAATGCAAAAAAATATAGACAGTAGCTATTGTAGTAAACCAATAGATGAGTAGACCAAGAAATCTAACAATTCGTACATATCGACTCGAACTAACGTTCTAACTTAGACTGTTAGTTTTAAAAGTCAAACGACCTTGTATCATTTTCTTAAAGAAAAAAATGTATGAAGTTTAATAGTGCCAGTTTAATAAATCCCATTTTTTAGACGAGACAAGTTTAAAAATAGAACGTTTTAATGTGTGGGACTGTAATTTTGAAATCGGAATGAACATATCGGTTACATGTTGTTATTTTGTTTAGTTTGCTGGTTGTGTTTGTTTTCCCGCTATTTTATAATCCTAATGGCTTATCAGGAACAATTTGTTTTGTTAGAAGCTTACTTTTTAATCCACAAAAGTCCAAGGTTAAGGTTAGGGACTGCAAAACTAAAAAAAGTGTATCTATTTCATTCGAACCCTCGTGAACCTCTCCTAGAACTTGCATTTTAGACTTAATATAGTGATAATAGACTTACTTCAAAAATATAAGAAAAGCTACATATATTTAAATTCTTTATAATTTACAAAAGAAACTATTTTGGTTTCGGTAAAATAGTACCAACAAGACAAGTAAAATAAAATTAAACCTTCGCAGCTGACTTACGGGCGGTTTTTAACTTACTTTTCTATCTTTTCTCGATTATAAGACACTGCCTGCTACCAGAACGTAAATTTAAAACGTAAAAATTTATTTCTTTTTAAATAATCTAATAGAAATCACTCACATGACATATACGATCTTGCACACGTTTTAATATATCACTATCAATACTAACAATATTTATTTCGAAATCAAAATATTCGCGAAATTTTTGTTCAAGTAATTCAACAAATGCGATAAATTTTTTGAGGTGTATATGTATATGTATGAGATATCTATCTCCCACATTAAAATAATAAATTATAATAATTTACCAATTACATTGAACAAAGAGTGTACCTATCATACCTAGAGCAGTTGTATGAAGCTTTTGTCTCTGTTCTGTTTCTTTAATCGTGTGGTACATATGTTTCGTTTCATTCATTATACTAGTGACAAAACGTTTCGTTTCACCTTATGGCCAATTGCCGTATTTTGTGATACGGCAATGAGAGACCTGCCGTATGCCGTATGCCGTATGCCGTATTTTCTGAAAAAAGTCGTGAATTGCCGTATTATACGGCATTTGCCGTATCAATGGCAACGCTGCCTCGCATAGACTGCCAAAAAATGGCTCCAGCTTCAATCGGGTCCGACAACCGACTAGTGTGAAGGTGATCTGAGGCGCCTGCACCCGATTAAAATACGTCGCCCGACACCCGTCAAGTGGGAACTAGCTCTAATGGTTATATGTATAGGTGTGATGGAAAGCGGTAAGGGAAAGACTTATTAAGAAGTTGAGGGATATATTTTCGGCATGTTAGTTGTAAGCGTCGTCGGTAATGAACTTGATACCGGTCGAATTTTGCGTAACGCCAATATTGTGTTAGTTGCGTGCTATATCAACATAAGTTAAATTGTACGTATAATTCGATTTATTGCTAAAAGGCCATGCCGATATTGATTACGATATAAAGTCATCATATTTGCAAAAAATATGAAATTGTCTACATTTTAAATCATTTATGCATTAATATTTGCCATTAGGATAATAAAAGAAAACAACACTTTCCGCAATCAATTTTATGGACATTTAGACATAAAATGGTGATTACATCTATTTTGTATCTGTTGGAATCTCTATCGTATCACCGCGCCTGTTCTTTTTTTCTTTTTTATAGGATAAGGGTGACAAGCGAGCACACAGTCCACTTGATGGTAAGTGGTTGCTGTGGCACATAGACATCTACATCTATCCTCGTTTGCGAATCAAAATGTAGATGCGTTATCAGCCGTGAGGACTAAGATGGAATGCCTCTTTTCCAGTAAAAAGGGTCTCCGGTTCTCTACATTTACCATACGAAACACAGCAGCATTAAGCTGCTATTTTACGCTGGTATTCTGTGAGAGCGTGGTCCTTCACCGGTCAAGCCGACCCATTCGTGCTACAACTATACAATTAATACAGTTGCAGCATGGCTCTATCACGGTTAAAAACATGTTCTCCAGGAGACAGTCCGTTTTTTTATTAAACTATTATAATTAATATATTTTTTCGTACGTACATGATTTGCTCAAAAACAAACAACGACGGAAGTGTCATAATATTAGTCTCCTCGAAAAGGTCATACATATATAATAAAAAGTGATATATTTCTATTAACAAACGTTTAAAATAACTGTAAACTTTTAAAATAACTATACCTATAATATGTTCCACTGGTTGGTTCTAAAATATTTCAGCCGAGCTTCCATAGAACATTGTTTATAATGTTTATGTCATAAAACGCTAATTAAAAACGCACTTTATGATGTCGATCGTGTTTCTTCGTTAATTTTTCTTCTGTTCATTTTATATGACACTGGAACTATTTTTGACGTTGATCGAGTAAGTATTAATCATAACCGCATAATTCTGGAACAATTTTACATAATTTTAAAGTAAAGTTACAGCCTGTATACTGCTGGACACAAGCTTCCTTTCATTTCTGAGAAGGTTATGGGTCAATTAGTCTGCCGCTCTGCTCCAGTGCGTGTTGGCGGACTTAACATGTCCTCGAAATAATTAATGACTTCGTAATTATATGACTTATATAAGAATGAAAAAAACATGCGTGAGTGTCGTGGAACACTCGGTTGGAACGATGTTCCTTTCGTAGTATATTATTATTGATAAACGTATTATATTATTGATTAACAAATACAAATAAATGAATTACTAGCGTCTATTAGAATGAAGCGTCATTTAAAATAATATTTCTTTCATGGCAAGATAAGAAAAAGTGCGAGGAAGATGGATATTATTCCATCTCGCTTCCTTATAGCCGCCAAGTCGTGACGGAAAAATCTTACACTTTTTCTCGCCTAGCCCCCATCCGCCAAATTTACCGTCTGATAAGGAACTTCGTTCCATAAGTTAAAAGTTACAGCCTATATGCGTCCCAATGCTGGGCACAGGCCTCCTCTCAATTCTGAGAGGGTTTTAGGGCAAGGGAGTTTCCGCCGCGCTGCCCCAATGCGTGTTGGCGGACTTCACATGTTCTCGAAATATTTCTCGGAAGGTTTCCTCACGATGTTTTCCTTCATCGCCGAGCACGTAGTAAATCAGCACTTAATAATTTCATTGGTGCCTGAGGGGATCGAACCCGGGTTGCTCGCGTACTGTGATATTTACAGCGAGCGCTAAGCCCCTGAGCTACCACGGCTCTGAAATAATTACTACCCACTTATTTGTATATTACTTACCGATGTAATATTATTACCATTATTTGTATTTGAACATTATAATGATTTCTAGAATCCAGTGAGTCGAGCACGTAGTTCAACTCTGGCAACACAGGCAGAGTTAATGCGGCCAAAGGACCGTCGGCTAAATCTTCCCATACCGTCAACACAATCTCGCGTACAGGACGACGTCGTTAGCCTATGCCCCTCCGTCAACAGTCGGAAGGATTCTGGCATTAGGAGCACTAGTCGGAGGTCCAGCATTCAACAACAGGTAAGGTTTTATGTAAGAAAGAATTATGATGATATATAATGAGGTCATGTGAGAGACGTAACAATTTTTCCCCAGCTGCAAACCTCACCTTCAGGGCTCATTAATAAACAAGGCTGAGCCGATCGATATTATACTGATATAAGTTATTATCGTAAATTATATTAATTTGATAATCTTTAATACCGCAGTCTAGTAATGTTAAGCAGAGTAACTAATGGAGGATTTTGGCTTTGTGCTCGTGCAAACTTGTTATAAGTAGTTACAGAGGACACTTAATAAATAACTAGGTTACAAAATTATCACCACCACTACCACCACCACTACCACCACCACCACAACAGCATCGTCATCATGCTTATCACCACAACCACCACATCATTATCATCATCATCATCATCACCACCATCACCACCACCACCACCACCACCACCACAGCCCTTTAGAATTTACGTAAACACAAACATTTTGTTTTAGTTCCTAATAATATTATATACTATTATTATCATACATAATATAATAAAAAAAGATAGTATCAGATAACTGTATTATAATCAAAGTAACTTGCTTAGTGGCAGCACTTTATAAAGTAGCGAAGTGTTAATATCAAAACTTATATACAATAAGTTCCAAATAGATATAATGGTTAGCTTATTCATAAAATCATAGTTGTATCCACTTTTATCATTAGAATGCCACTGTCAAAAACTTAATCATCGTGCTTAAGTAATTTGTTGTAAATGTTAGTTCGTCGCTAATATAGTTACCGGTAAAATTTTTGCTCCGGCCAACACCACTAAAGTGTTTCAAAGTTTATTTATACAAAATAATTTTATAGTATTGCCATATGTGTAATAAATACTAATAGTGGGTCAACTCCAAGATACAAACTAATTACTACCTTACAAAACTAGTTACGTTCCGCAGCTTTACCTGATTCGTCGTGATGGAAACATAGGCTTGTGCTGGTAGGTACCTACCTAATTTTACTATATTTTACCTATATAGCAGTATCTCTGGTATTCCGCTTAAAATATTGGATAGGGGGTTGAACAGAATGAATAAAATAGGTTAAAATTATATGTTGGTTCTGTTTATTCAACGCACGCCGGTTCGTTACAGATGTGTAATCGACAAATATTTATAACATTTGTTATTGTTTTCTTTTTCTTTTGTTGAATTTAATGATATAATGAATTCTCATCCGTACATATAATTCAATTAAAAATCGCGATGGAAAGCAATCACATGGTTATAAGAATTCAATTTTACGAGTAATATCATTCCGCTTCATACCGCGCCTCATCGTTTCTCCGTCTAGTCTCCTAGTTGACTCACTATTAGTATTTATTACACGTATGATATTGTAAAGGTATTTTTTAATTTTTTCACTTTTAAAAAACAAAACAAATATTTTTTTTGTTATTTAAAAATGCTGTTTTTATGTAAAAATTGTCTATAATATTATGTTTATTTATAAATGCCCGAGTGAATGGCCCCCACATTCCATACGGCTGTAAAGGATGGATGGAATCATCCATCCTTTACAGTCTATAAAAGTAGCAGAGGAGCTGCTGAACGTAGGCCTCCCCAATAGATTAACTCGTAGGGGGGATTTTGACATAGTACCATGGCCTGCAAGTAGGGTGGCAGCTGTAGTTTTTTTATTATTTCGAGTTGTTATTAGGATAACGCTGCTCCTCATTTCCTGTTTCAGTTTCGCTCTGTCCACTATATTATATCCACTGACAAGAGTGTCCACTGATTATATCCACTGCCAAGAGATAAAATTATCTTGTCCTTATACCAAAGCACGGCAACGGGGAGATAACGAGTTTGACCGTTTGACATAACGAGTAGACATATATCCCCGTCCGTAGCATGGAGCCAAATGAAAGTTAAAAAATTATGCTTTTTTGATATTTGAAAGGGACAATTTTATTCTAGTTCATTGGACGTGGGTTTCAGTTTATATTCATACAAAAATCTATCTAAGTCTATCTCCCATTTTATTTACTGTGGGTATTATATCCACCGGTGTGCCCATGCTCGAAGGGTGGATAAAACTAAGCGAGGGGATAAACATTTTCTCCTTTCCACGGGGATAAAATTGTCTCCTGCCCATGTTAGCCGTGCTGGATATTACTTTTACAAGAATTCACCGACTAGCATGCATAAATTGAATGATTTGCCCATACTCATCTCTTTGGGCTTGGCGCGTTAGTAAGGTCAGAACTAATACCTTCGCACTGTTGATACCGCTCCCAATTATCAGTCCGTGCAAGTGGGATTGGCCCTTCGTGAATGGATATACCGAAAATCGTCGGTCGACGAAATTTAGTTTATTAATCCTGTTGATTTATGGTAAGACGTCACTTGTTGTAACGTATTCCTTACAAAACAAAACAAGACCCCGTCAGTATATTTAATCCTTAAAGTTGAATATTTTTTTTTACAGATTTTCGCACTTAATCAAGCAGCGCTAGCGACGTCACAGAATGATATAATGCAGCATAGAGTATCTGGTTATTACACTTCAAGCCAGTCCTCCTTAAATGAACTGGCTTCAAAGAGTCGACTACCAGCGCCACTGAATGAGCAACAGGTGCAATCTCTGCAGAAGCTACGAAAGCAATCTGACCTTCAGCTTATTCGATGCGTTCAAGACAATTCTAGATCAGGAATAAGCTATTTCGTTCAGCCACCTTTAAATAGGTTCACACTATTCTTTAAATCACCAGAAATGGAAAGGCATTACCGGGACATGGCGCACAGAAGCGACGACAGTGAAGATTTTCCACCTACCCTCACTACATCTAGATTCAACACCGCCCTAGATATCCTTGTATCAGTAATCATCTTCATAGCGGTTACTATGTCCATATTTATACTATACTGTGAATGGAGGCGATCGCTTGGTTGGGTAATATTCTTTTTCCTTATAGAAACTGTGGCCATGTCCCTTTGTATATATCGCCATTACTTAAAGTATAAAACGAAGAACGAGCCTCTGGTCACGAATACGATTCAGCGATCGGTTAAAATATTTAGGAAGCTATCTGACTGGCTCCCCTGGCATTTGTCTGGTAGTCTCTTGATTAGTCTACCTATTTTGGCCGTCCTCATAAACTTTTCATGCAAAAGCACTACAATGACAATATTAAAAGGGGAACAGTCTTTTTATGTGTACCTTCTATGCATCGGAATAGTGCAGTTCTGTAATTTCACTCAGATGAGTTGGCTCGTTAAAAATACTCTAGTGACGCTGTATGCAGGCCTCTTCTTATTTTTTACCGTGTTAGGTTGTCGCGAGGTTAACACTCAGTTAATTGACGAAGATATTAGTTTGAGTCCTCAAATTGTTGGTCACAACACCACCTTTTTGAACACGATGAACGCGTCTTTTGACGACTGGTTGGGAAGTAACGGTACGGAAGGATTTGAAGGCATACGACATAAAATGCACTTGACAGAATTGTACTTGGATATCGCCCTGCTGCTGATGCTTGTTTGGTTCTTAAATAGAGAATTTGAAATCAGTTACCGACTAAGTTTTTATAGCAATGTTGTTGCGAATCTCGATAAGCAGAAAGTCCAGAACATGAGGAATCAAGCGGACTGGCTGCTGCACAATATCATACCGCGCCATGTGGCTGATCAATTGAAAAACACCGCAAAGTATTCTGAAAATCACAAAGACGTGGGGATAATATTTGCGAGTATAGTAAATTTTAATGAGATGTATGACGAGTCTTACTTAAAGGGAAAGGAATATTTGCGAGTGCTTAACGAACTGATCGCTGATTTTGATGAATTATTAGAAAGACCACAGTTTCAACACGTTGAAAAAATAAAGACGATCGGTAGTACATTTATGGCTGCCAGCGGTCTCAACCCCGACTTGCGGTACGCATCTCGTGGCACTTACGACCACTTGTATCAGTTGATGGACTTTGCGCTTGAAATGCAGAAAGTCGTTGATAATTTCAATCAGGATTTACTTGAATTCGATTTTATACTTCGGATTGGCTACAACTTCGGTGACGTCACGGCTGGCGTTATAGGCACCACGAAGTTGTATTATGATATATGGGGTGATGCGGTTAATATAGCATCGAGAATGGATTCTACTGGCGTCGCTAAGCGCATCCAGGTTGGCGAGGCCTGTATTCCCGTGTTGTCCGCAAAATATGAGTTCGAACCTCGTGGCAGCGTCTATGTTAAAGGTAAGGATAACATGAACGTATACCTCGTTTCCGGTAAGAAGGACGCCTAGATAAGATAGTTATTTATGAAGAAACGTAGTATCTGTGATTTAATTATTTATATTTTATACATTGACAATATAAAACGGGACACTATTTGTATGATAAAAGATACCATGTCTGTATCCTATTTATTGCGAGTATTACATTAAAATGTAATTTTCAAAGAAATACTCTAGCGTGTTGAAGTCCTCTTTACTTATTGTTGTTATAAGACGGAGAAAAAGTGTAATAAATGTGGCATTTCCACCTGAAACTTTCATTGTCATTTTAAAAAAGAAGACGCGGGTAGCTTTGAAACAGAAATAACACGGACCTATGAACAAACACATGAATTCGTAGCGCTACGTTTGTTTTCTTTTATCTGTGAAACATAATCGTGGTTATACTTTACCCTCTGTGATTTCTTTTTAGTGAAAACTTTTTCACTTGCTTATTATTGCTTGCCTAAATAAATATACGACCAGTGTTCTAGTCCGATATTAACATTGGATAATCCGATCTTTTAGCCAATGTTTATTATAAACTAATTTTTCTATATAATTTATAATACTATCGAGAATTAATATAAAATCGCTTAATTTCAATGCAGATTAAAATATTTGGTATATATTTGTCGTTTAGGCGATAAAATATGTGTAGTGAGATTTATATAACATACGAATATTTCTTAATTCTAGCGTAAAGAAAAATATTTTGTAGATAGAAATGAAGTGACAACTATGTAATTGCAGCTAATTCTATTTGGTGTTATTAGGCTAACCAATATATTAGTGATCTATTTATAGTAACTCAAATAAAGGTACTAATGTTTATATTATAGAAAGTAGAATAGTTTTTATGTATTTGTGCGAAAACTTCAACGTTATCTGTAATTTATATGGTTTTGATGTTTAAAAGTAACACTATTATTCTTGGTCTCTGTAGATTGTAATTCCTGGCAGCTTTTACTTTGAATTATTTAATTGTGGATAGATAAATTATACCATTTCTTTTAAACGGGACCTTTATAGAATGACTGTGAATTTTATACTTTACATATCTTTATATCTGTACATGTGTTAAACATAAACCATTTTCTGCACTATTTATTTGCGTGGTTGTGATGTTGTATGGTTTTCTAAGCTTATAAAATAATGTTAAAACTTAATTAAAGCATTTTGTTGAACGTAAATTTTTCTGATTCTTTAGCCGACTGCCCCAAAAGGAGGCTAATGTTTTTCGGGTGTATGTATGTATATGTATTTCTTTGGCACGTTCTGTAGTTTAAACGGCTTAAGGGATTCCAACATATGGGGTGTCGAGAGATTCGTCTTAGTTGTGGAAGTGATATAAATATTTTCTCTTTTCCGTAAACTTTATTACGCAGTCGGGTTTTTTCAAGTTACTGTTTTATCCATTGAACTTGTTTTTACTTTGACATTTATTATGTAGGTATATTCCATTGTCAATGCCAGCCATCGACAATAAAACGTTCCTATTTTAAAAATATAACGATGGCGTTAAAGGTAAATTCATTCGAACCTTCAGCCGGATCTCCGTATTGGCGGTGTCTATTAATTATATATAGAAATAAACAGTCAGTTAGTTCGACTTGGCTAACTTGGTCACACTTAGTAAATGTGGTGATGACTAGTCGTCGCCACCGTTGATTAACTTGGCTCAACATTTTAGTATTTATGTGTATTGGAATGTTGGATGAATATTGGCATTATGCAAATTGCACTATTTATAGTTTTTTCATTACTTATCTAAAATTTTAACTCAAACGAGATCTCAGAATGACTAATTGAATAAAAAAAAGTGGTGGTAAAGTCTAATATAAATGCTGGTTGTTGTAACAATGGAATAGAGTGTACTGTAATAAGTTTATTAAAATATATTATGACATAAAATCTCTTAGGAAAAGTTTATAATTTTATGTATTAGGTAAACAGTGTGATAAAAATTCTATGCTGCCATTAATGCAGCAACATGTAATTAAACTATTATAATTAATTTAAATAATATAATCATCATTTTTCAGAAAGGGATTTAACATTTTAACCCTAATGATAGTATATTATATTTATAGTTAATTTCTTAAAATATTCTTGGAGATTTCTCTGAGAATTAAAGTATGAACTATTATTTATTTATAATAAAATTATGGATATATCGATAAATGTATGCATTGTTTGTCGTTCTAATATTTTCAAAAATTTCGGACAAAGAATGTCGTCCGGCTTTCCTCAGACTTATGAAAAATGCCTTACTATATTATACATTCCACTTGTATTTAACTAATAGCGAAATGTCTATTTTCTACTTGAAAAATAAATACAACTGCTTCTTTAATGCGGTGAAGTCAGAGTCGTAAAGGATTTGTATTTACAATAATGGACCAAATTTAAATACCTTTAAGTATAAAATGCTCTCTTTACAATAAAATTACTTTAAATATGTTCACATAATTGGAATGCATAAAAGGTAGAAATAATGTGAGAAATTGTGAACTTATTAACTATATATTATTTAATATGCTGTAAACATTCGCCACAGAGTATTCATATTTACATTCGAAGCGTAGCGACGTTATTAAAAATAAAAATAATAATTATATTTCACATCGCCAAGTAGAATGACGTATCACACAATTGTATTTTACTGGTTGTAATGTAACATGTGTTTCTGAGACTTTGATATTATATAAAATTTTTGTAGCACTGGATAATTTGTAATCTCATTTGTAATATTAACGTCGAATTTATGTCATCTATATACCTGTTAGTAAAATAATTGAGTAAATGTATGGAATGAAACGTCTCTAACTGTAACTATATTATTATGGTCGTCATACACCATATAGGTAATTTCCTTTAACGTTTCAGTATCGGGATGATTGTAAATAGTATAATAAAATGAATTGTTCTAAAGATGGGACTTAGCTGGATCGTTTTTTATTAAATGGACAGTCGTTTTGAAACAACACTAGTTTAAAAAATAAAGGAACTATAATTACTCCTTTTTAAAGTTTGCAAAGTAAAGAATATACCATAATATGTATGATTATTAGAAAGCGTTGACTCGCCTCTCTTCTAATCTTCAGCATCTTTAAGTTCTCATTGTTGATCTAGATCTCATATCCTCATCGTCATTTTTGAGTTTACAATATTAACGCGATATAGGCACATAGCCGTATTAGAAAAATAATTCATTATGATTCAGACTTTTGTAAAACGTTAAGAAGTTAAAAATCGTGTCAAATGTACTTTTATATATATTATGTAGAGTTTCTGATTTTAAATTTTTGAATATTTTCTCGTTGATTTGCTGCAGATTTGAAATGTAATAGGAGTTTTACTTCAAAATGTTCTTAAAATTTTCTTCTTTGTACTACATGTCACTGATATAATAATAATAATATAAGAGTTTTGTTGTTGTGTAGCTTCATGTCAAAAATAATAAGTTAATTTACATATCGACAAGAATAGTCAAGCAATAGATGGACTATTGTATCCATGTTAGTCTGTAACAAGACATTCAAGGTCTATAACATTTTATTTATAACTAATAAAGAAGTAAATAAAATTAAGGCTTTATATTAATGTGTAATGTTTACAAAATAGTGCTCATGATGCGTTGCTAATTTATATGCGTGCCAATATATTATACCACTTTTGATATGCTGTAACGATACATAAGTCTATAGCAATAAGGTATATTTCTGTGTTGCACAAATTATTACGACAAGGTAGCTTACTGTGTAGTTGCTTTTTAAGTCTGGCTTCACGTTGACTCCAATAAAATGATAGCTGGTAGCATTATATGACGATTGGTTAGACCCAGGAAGGACCACACTGCGTTGAATACATCACAACAAAATTGCTTTGTTTTTTCGTAAAGGGCTTTTTGTTGCCGTGACATTCCGTTTTAATCGTCGGGGGTGACTGATCTACATAATGATTGGTATCGGGACTCAGATGGGGCTGTCGATGTCGAAGAGGTTAATGGAAAGAGGACCAATGGACCGTAAAAATTAAATGTTATCAGTTTTTATTTTAATAAAAAGGAATTGAGGGGAGAAATATTAACTATCACTTTTTAAATGTTCTTACGCAATAACAATTGGCGATATACCTTTATACCGAAGCAATTGTTAGTATTAGAGGAACTGTCAGGCAGATTAAAATAGGGTTTGGATTTGACTTCCGCAAAAGTCAAATCCATAGCCAATAAATGTTATCGGAAAATATACAAAATGTCAACACAATACTTTGTTTTCATTAGAAAATAATAGCTGTTACTCGCCTGATACGTTGCCGTGAAATAAACTCAGCTCGGTGCCTCGGAAAGCACGTAAATCCTCTTCGATAGTGACGGATTGCCGTCCCATCGGATTTTGAGAGTGCGGAAATAGAGTGTGTTCTGCGCGATAGCTAGTCTCTGTTGAAACTGGCCGTTCGGTACTTAGGACGATTCGCGAACACACCAAAATATTTACAGATAACCGTTAAATGTCAGGTCATGCCTCTTTGAAGTTAAACTATAACAGGCACAATTTTTGGAACGAAGTTCCTTATCGGACGGTACGGATTTGGCGGATGGGGGCTAGGCGACAAAAAGTGTAAGATTTTTCCGTCACGGCCCCTCCTGTAATGTAGATGGCCTTGGCAGCTATAAGGAAGCGATGTGGAATAATATCCATCTCCCTCGCACTTTTTCTTATCTTGCCATGAAAGATTTTTTTTTTAAATGACGCTTCATTTTAATAGACGCTAGTCATTCATTTATTTGTATTTGTTAATCAATAATATAATACGTTTATCAATAATAATATACTACTAAAGGAACTTCGTTCCAACCGAGTGTTCCACGACACTCACGCATGTTTTTTTAAATTACTGTCAAATGAGTTTACAATACACCTGATGGTAAATGACTCCTCCTATAATCCCTTAGTCGATTTTAAACAAAGTCCAAAGATATGCTTTCACCACCAAGGACTAAGATGAAAAGCCTCACAGCCTGTTATTATAGTGGCTCCATGGTGGCTCCTTTACTCTTCATACCGGAACATAGTAGGTACACAGTTTCTCGGTGGCAGAAAATAGGTATTACTAACTTAGTTGGGCTTCTAGGCAGATAAGGCCCTACCTTTACTAAAAATACAAACATAGCTGTAAAAGTGATTGAGCAACGAATTGTCGGCTATAAATTAATTATTAATTTCTGTAGCTATTACTGTGAGACAGACCTATGCACAGCTCTTTTCACATGATTACAACGGCGAAAAATGAGTCGAAAAATGGAGTCTACGTTGAAACCTGTACATGGAGAGGGCCTACAGCAATTGTTAAGTCACATTAGAATAATGCCTTATGTATATTATTGTTTTGTGTTTTATATATTTAAGAGGCATATTCCGAATTTCGTTTTAATACCTATCTGAAAACTTAATATACCTTATGATGATCTAAAATGAGTTTTAATGTTTATAAATACCTATATTCATTTTATTATATTTTATTACTATAAATACTTAGTATCTATATTGGTCTAGTGGTCGTAAGCGCGAATATGATAATATGGTCTCGGGTCCGAATCCCGGGTCAGACCAACATCAGTTATTGAATTTTTCTGTCAAGAAATGCTGAGGCCCGGAGTCAGGAATTTGGCGGTGTTTCACCCCCGTCTCCCGGAAAACCCGTAAAGCCGTAGGTCCTGAGGCTGATCTCTCTTGGGTCGTGTCGGATTGCCGTTGCTTCGGACTATGAGTGTGGGAGGATAAAGAGTGTGCATGCACACTCGTTCATCTGCGTTGAGACTGGATGCTGTGAACGAAATTAGGTCCGGAAGGAAATTTTTAAGTACTTAAAATAATATTATATTGGTAGATTTTCATTATTCCGTAACCATCTGCTGAATATGAGCCTCTCCTATTGTAAGGAATATTTTCAATAATCGCAGTACTAAACGTCTCGAACCTTCAGCGCTGTTTTCATCTCCGGTCTTTACATCTGGCTTCCATTAGATAGTGACATCTATCGCCATGAGATTTTTAGCATATCCCATAGTCGCCACTTAAAACATTTGCAGGAACAAATATGATAGTGGATTCCATTACGCCGTCACCAAGCGGCAACGTCGACAACCACACGGGAGCCAGAAAATTGTTGAATCCTTTAATTGGTGAACCAACAGTGAATTAACATTGTCATCAACATGATGACCATCACCATCATTTGGTAAATTGTTTATTGCCAGACGTACCTCGTACGTAGTCACGTTGAGAATTTTTTCTATGAATGTCAAATGATGAATAAGTGATTCCTGACGAATTATTAATTTATTAATTTTGATACAAAATACAGACAAAACATGACAAAAATAATGATTCTACAGTGTTGAATCAGTCACAGTATAAAATATGTGCATACGAATTTAATATGCAATGAAATATTCTATTATCGAAAAAATATTCTATACTACTAGATCGGAAATTCAGAACTAAAACTATGTCACAGCTGTGGATCGCGAGCACGCGCCCCGTCGCGTTGACGGAGCGGGTAGCTGGCACGGCAAATATGCCACGCAGTTGTATTTTCATTTACTACAGTATAAGTAGCGGCACGAAAGTCTAGCGGTGGCCGTTATTGCGCATAAGTCGCGCTGATTGGCTCGTGCGTATCGTTCGCACGCGCTGTTGGCTCCAGTCGCATTCGTGCAATTCAATTCGTGAGCGTCCCTCCACGTTTCGTTCAGCGCCCTACTAGAAACTAGATAAGAGTTGGCGAGCAGCGAGAAGCAAGTGTATAGTTCCGATAGTTTTGTCGCTGGACTATAAACGAGTGCACTCAGATCCGCACTGTAGAGTAAAATAAGCGCTGGTTGATCTCTCGGCGTGAGTTCTGACCGCCAAGCGAGCATCGCTGAGCGAGTTTAATCTTTGATATCTCTTGTCGCTGCCATAAACTAGTGGAGAGAGAGTTCTCGCCGGTAGAATGTACAGCCAGCGATCAACTATTAATATATGTATCTCATTTATTGACACGGGATCTATATTTATTGTTCGTTTCTTGAGCGAGAAAATAGTCGATAGCTAATAAGCTTCCTCGTCGGTGATGGGACAAGTCCCTTACCGTTTTTACGCAAATATGAAATAAAGATTAATTAATCTCAGTTATATTATGTTATATTCGAGATTGTACAACCAGTGATGATCTATGGACCTGAGACGTGGTCCTTCACTGCTGGCCGTATGAGGAATCTCAAGGTCACTCGGCGAGCTACGGAGAGGGCTATGCTTGGGGTTTCTCTGCGTGATAGACTTAAAAACGAGGATATCTGCAATAGAACCAGAATAACCTACATAGCCCAACGGATTAGTAAGTTGAAGTGGCAATGGGCCGACCATATAGCTCGATATATATCTAAAATAGAGCAGAGGTATTTTGAGGATGAAATACTCATTTTTCGAACAAGTGGAAAATAAAAAATTGTCTTTCTTTTTTGTTATGTAAGAATCTATATTGAATAAAAACATTTTATTCTATTATAATCGATTTAAAAGTACCTACATATACTAGTAACGTTTTTAACTTTACTAGTATCCTGTTAAGGACTCGACCGAGTACTTTATATACTACACACACTATAATTAAACTTTAAATGCTTGTGCTAGTAGTGGTTCATACTAATAGGCGACTGGTGGATTCGAACCTACGACTTTTTAGTTTCAAAGTTTGTATCCTTAACCATTAGGTTACTATCGCTTGTTATTATTGTATGTTATTAATGTTTTTATACATTTTAAATGTGCTCCTTGATTAAACTTTGCATTAGGTATTATTTGTAAAAGTTAATGAGAGAGTGTGTTCATGGGGTTGTCGCTCCATGCGAAGTCGTCGCTTGAAAAGGCGTAGATCATCCAATAAAAAAGATTGAGCAGCGCAAACGAAGCTGGAAAGAGGATGCGGGCAGCTTTATCGATGTGCGACACGCTGTTTATGTGGCCACGTTTACCTAATAAAAATTGAAAAAATACAATGAAATTAGTGAAGGAAATAATACGAATACGAGTAAGGATAAGATACAAGATGGCCAAAATTTTCAATCGTTAGATAAAAGTTATTCGTAGGAAACAATACAACATAAATTAAAAATTACCTACAGTTGTTTCAGTAAATAAGCCGTGTAAATTGGCGGTGTAAAGAATATGCACTACCCCATATCGTCACGTGGGTGTCGTAAGAGAAAATAATAAAAACTGCGGTTAGCAACCCGCTTGCCAGACGTGTCAACTATGGCAAAATCCCCCCTATGAGACAATCTATGGGGGAGGTCTATGTTCAGCTGTGTACTTTTAGAGGCTGTAATGGGTGGAAATAAAATAGTTCAATTATTTCACTTTTATATTCAGTCAGGTTATAATTTATTTGATGGATAACTTTAATCTGACGATTGAAATAAGTCCTAAGATGAAAAGAGAAAAAACGTGTGTCTTCAAGGAAAGAGACTAAAGCCGCGTATCGATTATGCAACCAATCCAAGAGTTCGAACATTGGCGCGCGCTCCAGCCGCGCGAAATGGATACCGCTTTGGAACGCGCGCCAAATTGTTCGTTGGAACGCTCAAACTTGGAGCGGGCCGCTCCATCTGGTGTCGGTTTTTTACCGCGCATCAAAGTAGGTAGTTAAGTTTTGGCGCGCGCGCCAGTTGGGACGGTTGTTTTCATTATTCGTGTGTTTGTTGCGTTCCGAGCTATGGATAACCAAAGTTGCCGTAAATTGATAAAATTATATCAAATATTCAAAATAACTGCTGTGGGATAGCAAAAGTCGTTTTATCATAATAAAGCGCTCAGAGAAGATGCATGGAACTATGAAAGCGGCAGTTGTTTGTATACGACCGACATCCATGTTGAACGGCAGCCGTGACCTACCTGCCGCGCGCGGAGAGAAGATCTATGGGATGAAATAGCAAAAAAACTCATATGATAGTAAAATTTTAGGTTTATTTAGAAATTGAAACGCAGTACAATTGAAATCTAAATAAATGTAACTGTATAATGAAGTTAAGCTTAATTATAATTTTTACTTCTTGATTTTTATGACGAAAAAAATCATTAGATATCTGAGTACATGTACAATCCATACATTCATATCTATCTGTAAAAAGTTGTGTCTGTAATTTTAATATCTCCTGCAAAAAGCATGTCCAATGGACAGGGAGCTATAATATTATAAAGGATGCTCAAGCCAAATTAGCGGCTTTCAGTATTTTCGTCGGTCTTTTTGTCTGTCTCTCTGTGTATTCATGATTCACGCAAACACTGAACGAACTTCCATAAAATTAGGTACGAAAATACAAAAAGTAGCTTACGTGGGTAGTAACTAACCTTGGGCAAACATAAAGCCTACATTTTATGCGATTACAAAATTGTAAAAAGGAAAGTTATGTTTTTCTTTAGAAGTTAACCCTAGAACCCTACACTATCCGGCGTACTTGTTATTCCTACACACTGCCTTTTTTTAATACACTTTCTTCTATTCCTTCTTCTACGTAATTTACGAATAACAAGCAGAGCTACAACATACGCGGCCGCTTTCATCTGCGGTGAAGGAAAACATCTTTAATTTAATAAATAACAATGTGAAAGTAAGCAAAGTAGGTTGGTACACGATTAATTTCCAACACCGAAATTAATATAGGATTTATTGTTAAGAACAATCGTTGTCCATAAACAAATGTTCGTCGTTTCTCGTACCAAATTTAGTCCACGATCTGTTTTTAATATTTAGTTCTAGACGATTTCAATAACTTGTAATAACTTGCCTGCCTCTATTTGCCGCTGACGTCGGTAGCGGTCATCCCCTGCCAGACAGTAAAGCAGCTGTCTCCAACGAGGTACCCTTCTTTCAGTTTGCGTAGTGCGTTCCATAGTAAGGCGGACGAAAGTTTGTTCCGGCGGAGGAGGTAAATCTTCGCCTCCGTTGGTGCAGTTGCCTTGTGTAGGTAAAATGTTCTGGAAAAAATTAAGGAAATGATTCATCATTACGTTTTAATGGAGTGTATTCATTTGCAGGGAGTATTGAAAGTTAAGGAAGTTATTAGGAAGCAAAGTTATGTTATTTCTCGTTAAGAAAACTATTTTATAGTAGTCGGTACAATTTCTCTAAAGGTAAAAGTACTACGGATGTAAGCATTGCACTTTTCAATCTCATATTTTGAAGCTTGGGAGAGTTAACGATGCTATAGGTGCTATTTTTGTGATCATGATACACTTAGGGTTGCCACCTTTTTTTGAAGAAATATATAATTTTTCCCAAAAAAGATGCAAAAAATACTTTCGGGAAATTCAGAAAAAAAGTACAATTTTTAATTTTTATGTATTTTTCCATAGATATTTGTTATTGCTCTTCGCTTTTGGCATCTATGATCTATTACCTTTAAAATAATTATAGGAATCCGAGCAATTTAGATTCATATTAAAATAAATTAACAATTCATTTTTAATTAAATTAATACCTATACGCTCTATTTCTTTCTTCTTTCCATTTTACATTCATGTCGGAAAAAACTCTTTCCGTACAACTTACTTGTTTCAGAGTCACAGTTAACATAAAAAAGCGCGACAGTTGAATTAGGGATAAAAATATAGTATTTTTCGTACTATATTATTTTTCTATAATATAATTATGGTACAATTTACTGAAATATAGTATGATACTATATATTAAACCCTAGATACACTATTAAACAAATTAAGACATTATGTAGTTGATTCCACAGTCTTTCGTTCCACAGCCTTGTCAAGAACACTTAGTACCGCTCCGTATGCAGTAAAAAGATAAGTCTGTTAACATATGTGAATACGGCGAGATTGGTTTATTTCAGCTATTATCACTATGTTATGTCCTATGGATTTTTATTGTGGGGATATTTATACTACAGAAAAGTCTAATATTGTTAATAGTTACCAAGACATGTTAGTAATGATCAAGGAATTCACTCAGAGACCTGTTTTAAATAAACAATTGTTGAATCACAATTCATTTTATACAATATTATTTATGTAATATGTAAATGAGTGATCCCCGTAATATCAACACGCGCAATAAATTTAAGCTTGCTAAAGTACAAATTCATTAAAACTAGCGGCTAATTTTTGGGTAGATGTACCTATAATTATTTATAACAAGAGATGTAACATTACTGATTTGCCTTTCCATAAGTTCAAAGTGCATGTTAAAAACAAATTAGATGACTAAGAGCTTTCTTAGGCTATTTTTACTTAGGTATATATTTTTAAGGTTAAATTATAACTGTTGGGAGAAAAATAGTCTTTTTGTGAATTTTTTGGCGCTTCTCCTCACAAGGTCTCCCTAGGTCTCCCAAGCAGCGCTGCTATTGATACGGATTTTTTTCCCAGAAAATACGGCATACGGCAAGCCTCTTATTGCCGTATCACAAAATACGGCAATTAGCCATAAGGTGAAACTAAACGTTTAGTTTTAGTTAGTATTAGTACACTAGTGACTAGTGTAATGAGTGAAACTAAATATATGTACAAAGCTAGGTACACTGCTATAACTGCGCTAGGTATGATAGGTACACACTATATTTCAGTCAATTGTTCTATATATTATAGAAAAATAATATAGTACGAAAAATACTATATTTTTATCCCTAATTCAACTGTCGCGCTTTTTTATATTAACTGTGACTGGAAGTCTGGAACAAGTAAGTTTTACAGAAAAAAAATTCCGTCACGAATGTAAAATGGAAAGAAGAAAGAAATAGAGCATGTGTTATTATTAATAAATATCAATCTAAATAGCTCAGATTCCTATACTTACTTTAAAGGTAATATATCATTGGTGGCCATAGCAAATAACAAATATATATGGAAATATACCGAAAGATTAAAAATGAATGTGTACTTTATTCCTGAATTTCCCAAAAGTACTATATTTTTGCATCTTTTTTGGGAAAAATACTATATTTGTTCATAAAAAAGGTGGCAACCCCAGTACGCACACTCTTTGTCCAAGGGTACACTACTAAAAGCTTGAAGCGCGTGTCTGCGTGAGCGCTGGCGGCTCGTCATGTAGTCACGTACAGAGAGAAACCGGTTTATACCAGCTCGGCGAGCGCTCAAGTTCAGGGCGTACGCTTTGCGCGTCGTGTTTGTTTTTGTTTCACGTTTTCATTTAATAATAGTAAATTATAGAAAACGCGTAAATATGGCTTACTGTTCTGTCCAGTGTGTATGAACAATAATAGAACAAATATATACACTATATCTAATATATATATAATACAAACATGAATCTAAAGTGATAGAAACGATAAGAAATCTTTACGGAGAAGAAACAAATGGGGAATAGACATTTTTAAAGTAAATAATTAAAAATACTATGGCAAACCAGACTGTGACATACGGCAACTCAAACTTTTTACGATGGCAACACTGCTCCCAAAGTTCCTGCATCTGCAGTGGCATTGGGGACTTGTTGAAACGATGGCGTAGCTTTTGTCTTTCAAAAAGTGCTTTGTAAACGTTAATTTTGAATAAAAATATTTGACTTTGACTATGAACATTGTAGCGAAAATGCAGTTATTAATATTAAACATTATATTTTACATAAGATTGTTAATTTTTGAACAATATATAAAACACATGTCTTATACGTGGTAGAGCCATGCTGCAGCCATATGTGTATCTGGTATAGTTGTAGCACGAATGTAAAATAGCAGCTTAACGCTGCTGTGTTTCGTATGGTGAGTGTAGAGAACCGGAGAGCCCTTTTACTGGAAACGAGGCATTCCACCTTAGTCCTCACGGGTGACAACACATCTGCATTTTGATTCGTAATCGAGGATAGAGGTAGATGTCTATGGGCTACAGCAACCATTTACCATCAGGTGGACTGTGTGCTCGTTTGTCACCCTTATCCTATAAAAAAAAAACACATAATAAAGTAGCTGTACCAAAACGTTGAGGTACCGAAATATTAGTGGATTTCAACAGATTTTATTACCTCCTGCTCATTGTTGGCCTTCGAACTTTCGATTATTTGGAACATGTCAGCGTTGTTGAAAATCAATGGGGAAAGAATCTTCTGCCAGTTTGGCGAGGCCTATATTTATCAGTAAAATTTTTTTTGATCCTCATCATCAGTAACAGATGATGAATATTAAAATCATACAATCATGTTTACGCAAGCACGCTTTTTCTTAACTTAATGTATTTGTTTTAATGTATAGTGTTATTAACTAGTTCTTTTAGTAGAGTCTATTCTTACGTTTTAAGGTTTACGCACCAAGTTTGTAGCAGATCTGGATGAACTGCGCCGGCGCACCGCCAGCTGTCTGGCAACGAAGGCGTCGCCTCCTACTTCTTCAATAAGTTCCTCCCACTCTGAATCGTCAATTACAATTTCTCCTGAGCCAACCTGAAAACGCATTAAGTAATAGATTTTATGAAAATAAGTTATTTGCGATAGAAACATATATAGAAACGTATAATATTTAAATGGGAGATTGTATTTTGATAGAAGATTTTTCATGTGGTAGAGCCAACCGTGTAGTGGCTGTGTAAGAATATCCACTACCCAATATCGTCCCGTGAGTGTAGTAAGAGGCGACAGAGGGAAACAAACTAGGAGATGGGCAGCAGCATCTTCCTAATAACAAATAGAAAAATAAAAACTGAGATTGCCAACCCGCCTGCCAAGCGTGGCAACTGTGGCAAAATCCCCCTATGAGGAAATCTATGGAGAGGCCTATGTTAAGCAGTGGACTTTTATAGGCTGTAATGGATGGATGGAGAGCCATGCCGCAGCAATATTATGTTTGTAGCACGAATGGGTCAGCTCGACCGGGAAGCGCCACGCTCTCACAATAGCAACGTCAAATAGCAGTTTAATGCTGCTGAGTTTCGTATGGTGAATTTAGAGAGCCGGAGACCCTTTTTACTGGAAACGAGGTATTCCACTATGACTGTGTGTTCCTTTGTCACTGTTTTTCTATAAAAAAGATTCATTATATAGGAATTTAATAAAGGGAAATATATTTTATTTTTATTTTCATATCATTTCTCCTCATAGCGAATCCTTCAAATCCATTGCTAAACATAAGGCTTTTCCTAATATGTGTAAATAAATAGCCCTAAATGGTAGTTGGATGATTTGGCTTACTGGGCAGACAGGTTGGCAAGGACAAAACCGTATTTAAAATTTGGGTGCAATGTTTTTGTAAAGTTGGACCAGTCGTCGACAATACCAGTCGTACCACGGCACGTCAGGTTGGCATTTGAAGAAAATACTGCAATATACCCTTTGTATTTTTTACAAGTTATTAAATTTTGACACAAATACAAACATCTAAACCCGGAGCAATTTTTTGTAGACCATACAAATTATTGTTCCGATAGATTGGAAATAGCGGCCTGCAGTGTCGAAACCATATGCCCCTCCGCAGCCGAGCTCTTAAATAATATATAAATATATTTGCCGCCTCTGAGGCGCAGTGGCTTAGCAATGAGTTGCTGCGCTAAGGGCCGCGGGTTCGAATCCCGCACGGAACAAATATTTGTATGGCCTACAAATAATTGTTCCGGGTCTGGATGTTTGTCCTTGTGAAATTTAAGTATGTAAACTGCCCCCACGATACAGGAGAAAATCCTAGTGTGGAGGTAACGTTTTTTAAAAAAAAATTTGCTCATTTACCTTGGTAAAGTAATGTACTCCAGCAAATTCTAACAACGTAGCGATACAATAGAAGAAACTCATGAGTAAAAACCAGTCCAAAGCAGTAGCGTAACGCACTTTCGGGAGATCGGTCCGCGAGTCCAAACTGATTGTTGACAAAGTTAAAACTGTTGTTATTCCAAGACCTACCCGATCTGAGGTAGCCTGAAAGTATAACGAAATATCGATAGTTCATTTAGGATTATGTGAAACACTTTTACTTTTGGCAGATATAATACAGCTGTAGCATGTGCTAAAGAAAAAAAAAACAGCTTTAAGTTTACTATTTATATTTACGTTTGCGGCACGAATTGGTCAGTGCGACTGGCGAAGGACCACGTACGCACACAATACCAATGATACCAACATAAAATGACAGCATAATTCTGCTGTATTTCGCACGGTAAGTAAACAGAAACGGAAAACTTTACTGGTAACGAGGCATTCGGAAATGACACCGTACTATGTTTTGATTCTTAATCCAGGATAGATGTAGGTGTCTATAGGCCACAGCATGTACTTACCATCTAGCGAACTGCGTGCTCGTTTGGTTATGATTAAATTAAATTTTAAATTAAATGTGTTATACTTGTGTTCTCACACCGCGCGGCTGCCCAGACATCCTACATATTTGTATTGTCATGTGTCCGAGATGGACGTTGAAACAGTAGCAGCTGCCGCTACTTATTTTAATTAGTTTATAATATAAATATTATTGAAATGTAGACCATAACAGAGTGGTGAAAAAAAAGGAAGTTGTTCTATTTCGGTGTATGTTAACTATACACCGAAATAGAACAAGGTAAGTTTATAGAGCATCGGCGTTCGGCGATCATGTAGTCGCGCGCACGATCATGGCCGAAATTCCTTTGATGTTTGTTCGAAAAACCGACACAGCGGCCATTACGCTCGATCATTACCGATCATGGGCAGTTATAGGCGATTATGCTCTCTACACGATCGTGATCGCTAGAATTCGTCCATCATGGCCGATGGTGTATAGGGCCCATTACGTACGTTTTTTAACAAAAAAGTATTTTTCTCTTGTAAGTATTTAGGTACTTTTGATATTTATTTTTGAGTTTTTATTCAAGTATGGCCTCTTAAAAAGCCAAAAGGTACTGCATAGCATGCGGGTGCTTAAATAACAATAGGAATGTCGACTTTTCATTCTTTACTGTTCCTAAGGATACCGTAAGGTAAGATATTATTATTTATAGGTAGATCTAGATAACTAGGTACCTAGTTACTGACGCCATAGTTACAGATTTATTATTTAATTAGCTACCCGACCACATCTTCCTGGTTTTGATTTTTTCGCTTATAATGCCAATGACCTTAAAAATGGTTCCGTGTAAATAGACCTCCCAGTACTAGTGACTGCCTACTAATGCAAGATCAGCATATACTGGTTTTTAGTTTGACATTTGGTCGATAAAAGAAAGAGATTAAAAATAACAGCACTTCTCATTGCCACTCTTTCATTAATAATGAAGTCGCATGTCGCATGTTTGTAAATAGCAAAAAATGTTAAACAGACAAGTGACGGTTCGAAACCCGTACGGAACAAGTATTTGTATAGCCTACAAATAATTGGTCCGGGTCTAGATGTTTGTTCTTGTGCAATTTATATTTGTTAACTGCCTCCACGATACAGGAGAAAATCCAAGTGTGGGGGTAACGTTTTTTAACAAAATAAAAAAATACTAATACATTGCATAACACCTCGGTGTATTCTACTATATACCAACTAATATCAAAGGATTCAATTTGTTTTCTCACAACAGCTAACCCTACAGTAGGGGCGGCCTTAACAAAGGCGCGTAACGGGCTAAGTGATACAGACACTCGCACTCAGACGTAAGGTGCATTTTGATTTAATACACGCGCCGTATTAATTTTTGTTTCGACGTAGGCTAATTTCACGAAGGTCACTTCCGAGTCGTGCAAAGTATTATGAACATTAGCGACGTTGTAACTAGGTTTAAACTCATAAGTTTGCTACCAGAGAGTGATCCTTCTGTTTTTGTGACAGGGTGACACTGAAAGTTCTTAGAAAATCAAAAACTGAACAAACTAGCAAGTTATTAGTTTTATTATATCTTTTCAAATTAGTATCCATTTACGTCAATATGATCCATCCGATGCATCCGAGGCATCCGATGGAACCACTGAGAAAAGCACTTTGCCCACTCGTCCTTAGGGGTCTATTCGACGGCATTTTGAAACGCAGCCACTGCTTCCTCGGCGTCCATAAAACGTTTTCCTCGAAGTTTTACTTTTATTTTCGGAAATAAATAAAAATCACAAGGTGCGAGGTCGGGGCTATAGGGCGGGTGACCCAGTAATTCCACGTCTGACGTCGCCAAGTAGTCGATTGTTTGCTTGGCGGTGTGCGACGAGGCGTTGTCGTGGTGAAGGAGGATCCTACTGCGAGGTCGTTTCTCCCGAACTTTTTCCAAGACAAGTGGCAAACAATTATTAGTGTACCACTTTACAGTAACTGTTTTCGATCCTCTAAAACAATTGTTGCGTAATGTCCTGTCCTTCGGACCGGATCCAACCGGATGGAGGCCACCATCTTTTTCCACGCTTCGACCTCTCTTCACTTTAGTTGGCAACTCCTCGGAAGGAAACACCCAGACAGCAGACTGTCTCTTAGTTTCAGGATCATAACAATAAAACCAGCTTTCGTCACCCGTAAGTATGTATGTCGAACACAGCATTTGAGTCACCTTTCACGACACCAATCAACACGACGGAGTTTTGGGCCTCTATCAAATTATGAGGTATCCACCGGGCACAAAGCTTCCTGACCGCTAAATGTTCATGGAGGATTTTGTGCACTTGACTCATACCGATGCCTAAGCTTGTCCGAATCTGCTGATAAGTCACTCTTTTGTCAGTCTCTATCATACGCCGCACAAAACTGATATTATTTTCAGTCGTCGCCGTAGAAGGCCATCCTCACGCAGATCATCGGTGAGATTAGTGCGACCAAGTTTAAACTCATTAAACCAGTTGTAAACAGTGGCACGAGATGGGGCTTCATCGTGAAAGGCCAATCGAAGTCTATCATAACTTTCTTGTTGACTTAAATGACATCGAAAGTCATAAAAAATCATTGTACGAAAATTTTCTCGCGTTAAATTCATGCTGACGTGACACAGACAATATTCAATTTGCCGCCAAATCGTAAACAAACGACAAATTATTAAAATACATACACAATGATAAGAGTTCCATTTTCAAAATTCGAACTTATTTTTTTATTATATCGTTTACAAGTGGCCAGTTCTAAAAACTTTCAGTGTCGCCCTCGTATTCTGTGGTTATACCAGTTCTAATACTATCTTTATTATTAATATCATAAACGTAATAGTATATAATAGAGTGAAATAGCGAGTTAGAGACTTCATTTATATATAAAAGCCCCAGAATTCCTGTGTAGACAAAAAAAAAATAACTTCAAAATCTTCAATCGAACCGAAACAACAGCGACTGTACTGCTGCGTGGCGGTATAGATTATACAGTGTATATACAGTTTCTAATATTCTTGTCGGAAAACAAAAGTTAAATGTACTATATTACATATGACTTAAAGAAGACATACCTCGCGATGAATCCAGAACGAAACCCAAGAAAGAACTACAATGAGTATGCAGGGCACGTACACTTGAATGAGGAAATAGCCTGTATGGCGCTGAAGATTGAACGACACTTGGAGCACAGAGAAATCACCTGTGAAAGGAAATAGAATACGTTATTGCTATGAATGCAAGCAGTATATTAATGTACATTCTACAAATATTTCATTATTCATACAAATATACATTCTGAAAAAGTTTTTTTACAATTAGTTATGAAAAGAGTGTTAAGTAAAGGAATGTCATGCTTTTGGAAATAAAATGAACCTGTTTAAATATGTACATAAAGAAATGATTATTCTCTTAAATTAAATACCTTATTTTCATTGAACTGATAAAGGGAAAGGAAGTATTAAGCTTTCTTGTAGGCTCGAGGAACAGTCTCGTACCGGTAAGAGGGTAGAGCGGCTCCTTACAGATAGAGTGTCGACTTTTTAAGACGTAGGAAGTCGAGAAATGCAAGCAGCTCAGGAACGTGTTATGTGCCATTCCTTGGAATTGGAAAAGTTGTGGGTTCGAATCCAACATTAGATAATTTTTATGCATTTAAAGATTTCTGTTATAGTTACGGAACTTTATAAATTCATAAGATTACAGTTAGAATTACAGCCCCGTACAAGTCCACTACCGAACATAGGCCTCCCCGTTGATTGTTGTTGTTCCATGTTGTTACGCTCGGCAGGCCGGTTTTATTAGGAAGAGGCTGCTGCTTAGCTCCTGATTTATTTCTCTCAGTCGCCACTTACGATATGCATGGGATAATAATATAATGTTTTTTTTACGCCGCCATTACATTTGCTTGCATTGGCTTTCACTAAAATTTAATGTAATAATAGCGACATTTATCAAAAATTAAATAACTATTTCGTTTAATTACTAATCAAATAAACTAATAATGAGTAGGTAACTGATATACTTAATTATAATATTACTAAATTACCTCCTTATTCGTGCTGCATCAAAAATTGTCTGACTTAAATATCCAGACCGGTGGCCATTATCGGGATGATTTGCAGAATTACTTTGCAGAATGATTAACTAAATTGTTATATGGATATGTTTAGTGTCTATCGACATAGTAATAAGGTAATTAACTCTAAGCCATACGAGAGCCGGGTTGCTCGTATAAAATTACATGGCATGGGAACAAAACGTGTATGATTCCCTCAATGACTCAATGACCAATAAAACTGATAATGGCAATTTTATTTGCTGATTTACCGCGTGTTCGGTGGTGAAGCATAACATAGTAGGTAAAGCTAGATGTCTGAAAAGTTAAAATAACCCGGCCAAGTGCGAGTCTGACTTGCGCATGAAGGATTCCGTAATATAAACACGTTTCTTGTAGGGTAGCCCTCTTTAATTTTTAATTTATTTTTATTATTTGTTGTTATAGCGGCAACAGAAATACACATTCTGTGAAAATTTCAACTGTCTACCTATTAAGGATCATGAGATACAGCCCGCTGACAGACAGACGGACGGAGAGCGGAGGTTTAGTAATAGGGTCCTGTTGGTTACCCTTCGGGTACGGAATCTTAAAAATATTTCGAAGCATATGAAAACCGCCAACACGCAATGGAGCAATGCGGTGGACTTTTTCCCAGATGTGAGACGTATGTAACCTACATATCGCGGGTCTCAAACCATAGGGGCGTAAAACCGTTACTTTACAGGAGAGACAAAAAATTTAATAACTTTTCTTGTCATTGAGCCAGCTCGTTGTGTTTTTGCATGTACCCCTACATATTTACACTTCAGTTACTATGGGATGATTGATTTTAAGGTATTTCCTCTATAACACTAGTTTTTGGTCCTTACGACTATTTGGTATGACGGCGAAACGGTAAAAGTACGTCAAAATTCACCTAAAATGCTTGGAATTTATGGAGGTAAAACATTTTTCCTTAAATAATTAATAATTGTACCAATAGTAATTTTAAACTAGTTGGTGATTTTAAATATTGCAATTTTGGAATGAGAAACCATCAAAATTATCGTTATTTTCGTGTTTTAAAAAAAATATACGCCTGTTTGGCTTGTCACTAATATTGAGAGGTGATGGGTTTCAAAGTATTTATAAGCTATTTTTTGCGACAAATACGAAAAAAACACAATACTTTCTGGATGAAAAAAAAAATAGAACAAAAATAAGCATATAAAAATAAAATTTATTCATAAATCTTGATATAATTATTTAAAATGACATAAAATCACTTCTAAAAATTAATTTTTATTCATAATTCAAAAGAACATAATTATTTGAAATTAAACAAAAACATTTTGAGAACAGATTTGAGATTTAAAATTTAATGTGACATGAGATTTTCATAAAAAATAAAATCTAAGTCCTTTTGTTTCTAGGTCGACGTCGTAATAAGACGCTCTTGTTGCAGCATGGGTTAACTCTTCGTCATTATTATTAGCTTCTATCTCCAAATTTTCGTTTTCTACAACGGGCGAATTTTCGTAATAGCTGTGTTAATTCCTTGGAATATTTCCATCCTTACACATAGCCATCAAGTCTTTATTTTTAACTTGTTTTAATGAAAGTGGTTCTGAGTACAAATTTATTTCCATAGAAGAATAATAGTCCTACCGAGTTTTTGCTAAACCTTACCTCCTTATTATTTTTTTCAGTAATGGAATTTGAAGAAAAGCAAATCGAGAACATCTTTCATCACTTATATTCATCTGACGTTTGCCCATTTTAAAAGCGTTCCATCCGTGGGTTTTATTGTGTTTCCAACAGAGATATCTCGCATTGCCTTAAGGTCTTTAAATTTTAAATGATCCATCACCTCAATTTAATATGTTCTTTATACTCTCTCTGATTCTCTTTCTGTTCTTCTTCGGGTAAATGCTCAAACTTATGACACTAACTTTGGTCTTTTCTCTGCTTGTGAAATCCATATATTTTTTCCAGGATCTATTCTTTGTATGAAAACTTGCAGATAGAATCCATAATATTATCCAATGTTGTTAACGTAACTTATTGAATCAGCCTCTTCTTAATGACTTTGACTAATGGAGCTTACTGATTCTGTCACTGCTATTTTAAAAGACTATTCTGGGTTGTCCATTGTATTTAGTGGAGAGGGTTGAATATAAGATAATGATGTAATTGGTGATATTAGTGGAGGCTGACTTTCAACATCTGTAGAAATTTAATTAGGGTATGCTATAGAATCATCATCATCAGAATCTCACACTGTTTCTGGTAATGTTTTATTATTTGTGTTGGATGTGATGGTTGGTGTTTCTAATATGCTAGGTCTTAACAATGGCTGCACAGAAGGGATTGGTGTAGAAAGTGGTGTAAGTTGTCTACTTTGAACTGAAGAAGCTCTTTAAGCGGCATTTCGTTGGTTACTTAATACTGACATTGGTGTCAAATGCGAGGCTAATGAAACATATAAAAAGTAAGAATAGAATATTTTTTTATTCAATATAGATTACAAGTAATTCTTATTAAGTATTTTTTTTACTTTTACCACTGGTTCGGAAAATGCCCCTGTTCTGGGAAGAACCAAAAAAGAAACCCAGCGGGACTTTTTTTTCAAAATATATCATGCAATAATATGTAATTATGTTGTACAAAACTTATTCAAGAAACAGCTTGTAAGCAATCACCTCATTCCCAAAGGTTACTATCAACCAAGTATTCATTTATATTATAATAACCATTTTTCTACAGTTTTTGTTTAATAAATTCTTTAAACTTGGTAATTGAGAGACCTTGTATATTTTCTGGTACTTTGTTGTTTTAATAACTGACTCTGTTGACGAAATCTTGAGACAGTAATACTAAAATATGTAGACGTATGTACATACATCTGCTGTGATGACTAAATATCCTCAGGATCATGTGGACATTGGCGGTCGCATGCGCATACGTCTTTATCACGTCAAATCTGCCCCAATAAGATATAACATTGCTCTTACGTCTCCTATACGGCTATATGGCCTAAAAATAATTTCATACAATCTAGCTTACATGTTTCTTATAGTAAAATCCAATGGCATTAAAAAAAAAATCGCATTTTTGCATATACGCCCCTATGGTTTGAGACCCACGATATCCTTTCAAGTTTCCTTTTTATTTTAATTGAGACTATAAAAACGTTTTTACGTTTTTTATGTAATTTTGTGGCATTCCTTGGAGATGTTCAGCAGTGGACTTGTGAAAGGCTGTAAAGATGATGATGATAAAAACGTTTATTATTTATTAAGATAGCTTACATATTTCAGAGATATTAGAGATATTAAGATTTTTGGGACAGACCGGTTTTGTTTATATTATGTGAAGGCGTTCATTCGGTGATGAAAAAGGTGAGGGAAACGGTGTGTGGTATATGTAGTATTAGTATTGTTCTTTATTTTATTTGATTACTTTTAACGGGAATATTATAACAGTTTTTATTGTATGAATGAAAGATTCATATTTTCGGAGATATTATATTTTTGTTTTTATATATAACTATTAACTAGCGATCCGCTACGGCTTCGCACGGGTGATTTCTGGATTTCGACTAGGTCCAATTGTGAATCCATACCATCCAGGAATCCACTTAAACACACACAAAAAAAATCATCATAATCGGTCCAGCCGTTAAGAAGGAGTTTAGTGACAAAGAACATGAAGAATTATGTATATAATTCTTAATATTACGAGTATAATATAAATCACCAATTTGCCTACTGAGCGTGGCGATTATAGCAAATTCTCCCAACTGTGGGAATCTTTCCCATTTATTTTCCTGCCGATTGATTGTCCTGCAAAAGACTCTTCAGTAACGGGCTCGTGATAAAAAAAACGAAGATTTTTTTAATAAAATGATTATAAATATGGCAGCTTTTTCCAGCAATATCAGTTAATGTAAAATTCGTGAAGCGTAAAAGCCGATTCGTGTCGTTGCAAGGAGTCTAGAATCGCTGTACACAAGCCAGACATTTGCGTCTGAGAGGAAATGAAATCATATTTTGTATTGGAAATCAAATGTAAGGTTTATTTCGGTAGGCAATTTAGATAAAAAACGAGAAAGTGACATGTAAATCTAAGAGCATCCATTGAAAGCTTTTAGTAATTGTGTCAAATACGTAACATCGTAGAAAGTATCTAAAGTAGGCGAAAAACTCGGAAATCTACGAAGAAGAAATATAGGTTCCGAGTTAGCATATTTTTTGCAAATCATATTCTTAATCATAATCATATTTACTTATATATGTTACGGCTAAAAGCTGAAGTGCGGTTACACCTAGTTCTAGCCGGCTAGAACTAGGTGCGGCCAGCAGTAGTTAGTTAAATTTGGGTGTACTGTTAAATTTGTAAAAACACGGATATACGTATCAAGTAATATCAGCGACAGTAGGTTAAGGTGCGGTTGGAGTGGCCCTTGGGCCACCCTAAACCGCAGATATTTATCTAATTTATAAATTATATATGATAATAAGTTAACCTACCGCAATAGGCTGCACCTAGTAGTAGCCGGCTAAACCTAATTGTATCCGCACTTTGGCTTTTAGCCGTAACATATACGTAAGACATATAATGTTGTAGATTGAAAAAAAAATTTAACATACGAAATTTTATTATCTTACGTCGAAGAAATAAATAGTATTTCATTTCAATCACGTAACGAGACGAGAGCGGTCATTATCCTTTCCTGAATAGAATATTTTTTTATTCAACAATAGAATGTAAAAAATAATATAATATAGTAGTAGTAGTAGAAGTAATTAACTGTCTGGCGGAAATGGAAAGTAAAAAGTTTAAGGAAGCCATCAAACTTATGAACATGGGGGGAAACTTTGCACAGCTTTCGTTTATTACCACACTGTAAGGTAAACAAGAGTGGTTTGCCACTAATCCGCGTGATTATGATAGAGTTTTTCCTTTATTTAGTTGCCAATCTATCGGGGGCAACAAGGTCTTATGTGCATTTTTATATCAGTGACTTTGACAAAAATGAGTTCACAGTGCACCTAATGGTAAGTGAATGCTGCGGCCCATGGATCTATTCTCGATTAAGAATCTAAACACATAGATATTGTTTACCAAGATGGAATGTCTCGGAATCATTAAAAAGGGCATTTTGTTTTCGTCACACACCATACCAATATTTACGCATTCGTACTGCAGCCTAAATACTAACTACTACTAACTGCAGTGCGATTGTACCACTACTAGTAATTTTTTTAGTCGTCCCTTGAGGCACCAATGTGATGATGATGAAATTCCCTAATGTTACCACACGGTAATCATCCAAAAAAATATTATTATACTTAAAATTTTTATATCTACATACATTTAAAATGTTAGTAAATTTGCAGGTTTAAAATATGCTTAGGTTATTAATAGCTGCTAGCATCAGGGTAAAAACACTCGAGTCCAAGCTTCTCACAATAGCTTTCGTCCACTAATCACGTTAGCGCGCCAGCAAGCGATATCCGCTTATACCTACCGTCTAATGTGATTCCCAATTTGTTCACGCGTAAATTTTGCTTTACGCTAGTGTATTGTGTAGTGTTTAATAGTAAAAAATCTGCACCGTCGTAAATTGGGCATAATTCACATTTATACACATAATTTTAGGGTAACTTTTTATAAAGATATTGCAATGTATATAATACATTTTGAAGTTTTTAAAAATCTTCTTTAACAGTGTTCTTTAACTTACTTCTGAATAGCCTTTTATGTAGAATGCGCCAAATAGATTAGTTCAAAAAACATCACGCACTCGACCCGAGTAGGAAAATTGGTAATAATGTGATTTTCAAATCTAGGTATATGTCACAGTGGAAATTAGTATTTAGTAAAAACAAGTTTCTCCTAGTTGAAACCAGTTTTTACTAATTGCTTTTTTATAACTTGAATTTCCTAGCAATATAACTAAGATATTATGTTGCTTAACAAATTTATATACATGATAAAACTAGTTTTTTCTTTAAAAGTGAATTTTGAATGTTTATGGAATAAAATCAATGTGTTTAGAAAGTATTTAATTAATTGTATTAAAACGCATGCGTTTCAACACTTTAGGTCTCACAATAACACCATTGTTTATTTTGTCGTCCAGTCTTCTTTTTTTAATCGTTATATTAAAAAAAATCCCTCTGTGGTATTGCTAACATTAGAAATTACAGATACAATAATACGAATAATAACCGCATAACCGTAAGAATTCATAATAATAGGCTATCGGCGTGGAATGATTGAATTGAAGAAATCTGCTGCTCTGTCTCCACCTTATAATGAATAACCTTTTTTCATATAAAGACGAAATCCTTCATATTATCGTAGCAATACTAAGAAAATAATGTTACCGCAAAGTACTTTCTGTTTGTATAGGCATTGTAATAAAGAAATTAATCGTTCTTGTTTGTGTCGACCTTCCCAGATAATTAATAAATTTTATCCTAAAAATAGGATATTAGTTAATGAGGTGCTTGACTATTTCTATTAAATATTATATTTCTTACCTTCTCTTCTTGTAAAGGTGAAGTTCCGATATGGAAAACTAATGAGATCGAACTGTGAAAGCGTCATGCCGGGCACAAAATTTACGCTTTGCGAATTCTGCCATTGGTATACCAACTGCTGGTTAGAGTATGCGTCTAGAAAATAATAATTCTTAAATTATTTTATCAAAACAAATTCATGGAAAGCATATTGTATATTTGAAGAATAGCAAGAGAGACGAAAGAGGTGTCATCAATGTTGATGAAAAAAAAGGATTTAATTCTTTTAGAATAATAATCTATTTATCATTCAATCAATCAATAAAATTATGTCAATATGTTACCAAATATTATTAGGTCCTTACATATGAAATTGGCGTTTTGTCGAAGTGGCCGCTTTGATCTCAAATATCTGGCGTTTGGTTATGAATTCCAAATTCAAATTTATTTCAAATTTAGGCTTGTGTATTTGTGTTTCGAACTTAGTGATTCATTTGTTTTCGCGCCATTTGATTTTTCTTAGACATCGTTCTGTTCATAATATGGAAAACTTAAAATATCGCGTTATTTACGAATACGAGTTCCACCGTGGCACCAGCGCTGCAGAAACAGCTCGAAGGATTAATAATGTGTATGGAGAAGCTACTGTTAAAGAAACACGGTACGTTTTTGGTTCCAACGTTTTCGTTCTGGAAATTTCGACCTACAGAACAAACCCTGTCTGTCATTGTCAACTAGCGTTTCTAGCCTAGTTGATAATGAAGGATTAAAAGTGATCGCGAAGCGGTTCCACAGCAAATCACGTCAGAGTTAGCGGTAGGCTTCGGTGTGAGCGATAAAACAATTTTAACTCACTTGAAACAAATTGAAAAGTGAAAAAGTTCGAAAAATGGGTACCGCATGAATTGAGTGAGGCACACCAACAAACACACGTCGAATGCTGCGTTACATTACTCAACCGTCACAATAACGAGGGGATTTTGAATCGTAGCGTTACTTGTGATAAAAAATTCTGTACGATAACCGGAAATCTTTATCACATTCGTTGAACCCAGAAGAACCTGCTAAATCCTGCCCCAAACGAAAGTTGACTCAGAAAAAGGTACTGGTAAGTGTCTGGTGGACTAGGCTGGTGTCATCGACCAGAGCTTCCTAAGATCTGATCAAACGATTATGGTAGATCAGAATGATATGATTAAGCCTTGGATATATTTGGGGACAAAAGAAGCGGCATGTTGCGCAACTTGTCGCTCAACAACTACGTGGAATGTCACGAGACATATGTCGCGGAACATTTTACAGGCCACACTAGTTATGCTCACAGAAATGTCGCCCGAGGAGGTTGTGGCGATTAGTGCTGCGTACATAGTACTTATTTCGGGAGTGAACCGTAAGCGAAAGAGAAGGTGGTGGACGTGGAATTTCTTACTACAACGAGAAGAAAGAAGATTTAAATTTTAAGTGATCTCCGAATGTCTGACTTTGAATCTGAATGATCTTTTGTGAATTTTACTCGAATGTTAACATCTGATTTTGAAACTTTATAACAAATGATCGGATCTTTCATACAACCAAACAGAATACAATACTACGACGCGCTGTTGGCCCTCATATCACACTTGCCATTGCATTAAGATGATTGTACTCGTATTAAGATGAGCGATGGTAGCTTAGATGGTTAGCGCTCGCTGTTCACAGTGCGCGAGGAAACCGGGTTCGATCCCCTCCGGCACCAATGAAATTGTTAATTGCAATTTTAAGTGCCAATTTACCACGTGCTCAGCGGCCTTCACCGCCGAGCACAAGAAGAAACCAACATCGTAAGGAAACCTGCATGTCTGAGAAATAAGAAAAAAAATATTTTCGAAGACATGTGAAGTTCGCTAACACGCATTGGGGCAGCGCGGCGGACACTTCCTTGCCTTAAAACCCTCTCAGAAATGAGGGGAGGCCTGTGCCCAGCAGTGGGACGTATATTGGCTGTAACATTAACTTTTAACTTTATTGCATTAAGATACTTGTCGACTGGAGATTCTTATACTTCCTTGTCGTACACTTTTCGAGTGTCGTAACAACTGATCGAATAGTACCAGAAGTTTGTGGTTTGAAGTATCCTACAACAAAACATGACTCTTGTAAAGCTCAGATTTCGTTTCCCCATACTACTGACATGTTGTAAGGCAAGTTGCGCACACGACTACACCCGGTAACAAATGTCGCGACGCTGACGCGGGACACGTGCGCTCGCTCTCGGAGCGGGAACAAGCAACATGTTCCGAGTCACGTAAAATGTTGCGGGTTACTGTGCAACGTTGCATCGTCACGTAGATTGAGTGTTCCGCGTCATGTTGCGGGACAAAATGTCCCCTAGTGTATCCGGGGCTTTAAAGGTAGCTTTAGGTTTACTGCCATACGTACTAAAGAAGGTGATATATCTAAAGACAGAAGGGAAAGAAATATTAAACCACGTACTACAAAATGGACAATGGCCATGGTAAAACTTAAAGTCACAGATTAAATAATATTACTCAAAGTACATAGAATTCGTAGCTCTGAAGTAAAACTATTAAATATAATAATGTTTATATATATTTTAAACAATACTCTTAAATATTGTTTTTTATGTTTGGCCCTTTTGCAAATACATAAGTAGGCGTAAATACTTACAACTTCCAAGAATAAGGGGACAAGACTGTCTGTCCATTGGAAAATTACGCAACTCCATCGGACATTTCGCTTTAATTGTCAATCTGTAAATTATGAAATCGTCTGTTTAAGCGACACTAAAATGAGTTTAAAAGGATTACATTTAAAGCCTTTGTAAAACACTTTGTTCCCTAAAGCATCAATTGACGATCAATTCCACCTAAACCGATTACAAATTCAATGACATTAATCTATGAAAGACCATTGAACAATTTTGCAATAGCAGCTGCTTTTAATGCTGCAGCTGAATTAAAAAAATAATTTGAAGCGACAGTAGCATAAATCATTAAGGGTACAGACTACGACATTCAAAAGTTGCGAGTTCTATTCCGTTATTCGTCTACTATCGCGATCCACTCCTAGCACAAGAATTTTAAGCTTAGCGTTAAAAGCTAATACTTTTAAAAGCACTGCTAGTATTCTCCAAAAATATTTCTTTTATATTCTTTTTATGTTTTTTATTTTTATTTTTAATTAAAAAAAAACATAACCTCCACACTAGGACTTTGTCCTGTATCGTGGGGGCAGTATAGATACATTTTTTTTTATGGAATAAAGGTGACAAACGAGCACACAGCCCACCTGATGGTAAGTGGTTGCTGTGGCCCATAGACATCTACATCCATCCTCGATTACGAATCAAAATGCAAGATGCGTTGTCACCCATGAGGACTAAGATAGAATGCCTTGTTTCCAGTAAAAAATGGTCTCCGGTTCTCCACACTCACCATACGAAACACAGCAGCGTTATGCTGCTATTTTACGCTGGTATTCTGTGAGAGCGTGGTCCTTCTCCGGTCGAGCCGACCGATTCGTGCTACAACTATACTACTAATATAGCTGCAGCATGGTTCTACCACGTAAATTACACAAGGACAAACGTCGAAGTTATATTATAATTAGTAATTTCATATTATCAATTTATAGCCCGGTGGAATTCATGTAGTAAGAGGTGACAGAGGGAAACTGAAACAATAGATCGGCAGCAGAATTTTCCTGATAACAACTCATAGTAATAAAAAAAACTACGGTTGCTAACCCGCTTGCCTACCGTGGCGACTATAGCAAAATCTAATATGTGATAATCAATGGGGAGGTCGATGTTCGGCAGTGGGCTTTAATGGGTAATTATAATGGATGTATGAATGAATTCATACTATGTTAATAAACGCACCGTAACGTGTCTAAACGAATAAAAGTAGCATCTTAAAATTTCGTTTGTTTTTTAATATTAATTCTTTTTTCGCCTTAGTCCAAGTACGTTTTACTTTGTACCTTTCTGTGGGACTCAGTGTCTATTGTCTGCTCACTAAGAGTCGTTTAATATAGTCTATTTTTAAGTACCATGTTAAAAATATATACATATAATAATGTGACTGATTTGACCGACTCTGAGTGCAGCATTAACTTTCTGTAGGCGGGACCCAATTGCAAATTATAAAACGAAAGAAAATTAACGGGTTAATTATGTTTTTCCGGTTCAGTTCCGTTGGTTAAAAATAAAACGTTATCATTTTTACGGTCTGTGTTATGGTTTAGAAAACTTCAAAAGGTTTTTGAATATAGTTAAGAAAACTTTAAAAAGTTTTTGAATATAGTTAAGAAAACTTTTAAAAAGTTTTTGAGTATAGTTAAGAAAACTTTAAAAAAAGGTTTTTGAATATAGTTAAGAAAACTTTAAAAAGTTTTTGAGTATAGTTAAGAAAACTTTAAAAAAAGGTTTTTGAATATAGTTAAGAAAACTTTAAAAAGTTCTTGAACATAGTTAAGAAAACTTTAAAAGGACGACGAGTAAATGGAAGCATCTTCTTTAATAAATGAATACATATAAATTAAAACACCAATTTTCTAAGAATGACGAATGTTGCAGACATCAACCTAATCGTCTAAAATTAAAGGGAAATAAATATGCGACCCGGATTTGTACGTACCCTCCTCCCGTTACAAGACAAGAGTCTTATGCCGGTCTGAAGCATCTATACTCTTAGTTATTTTCATCGTAAGATCTTTCAATTTGTCATAATTTATTCGCCAAACTTAAATAAAATTTATTGCGATTTGCAGCAAAAATGATACGCTCGAGTAACAGGAGTATGGCATTTTTCATTTTAAACTGGGACTTAATTTTCTTTAACGTCTATAAAATTAATGATCGTCTCTCTGTTTAAATTTAATTTGACTTTTTTTTCTGATTAGTTATTACTCTGACAATTATTTTTATACAAAAATAAGGAAATCAAATGCAAAATTATCTGATATCCTATACTTTAAGCGCGTAATGATGTATGCGCTATGTTACATTAAAAGCGTCGTATTGGTAAGTTTTAAAAAATGGACTGAAATGTGCTCAATGAATGCTATCTATGTGCCGCATTGGAAAAAAAAAATTTCTTTGGGTATGATTGGCAGAGAATGCCATATAGCGTTAAATTGGGCGGACTCGTACCCTTTATTTAAAAAGGTTTTTACATTAAATAATAAATAAATAAACTTTATAGTAAAATAACATACTTATTAAATAAACATTACGAGTACAAACATTATAGAAAAATGAGTATTATTTTACCTCATAGAATACAGTATATCACCATGTTGGCTGATCCTTAAAAGCTTGTTAGGGACGGTAATAGTGTGCACGTAGGAGTGCTTTCCATTGTAGAAGTACGTGTCGGGTCGCCATATTCTTTCCAGCATTTTGATGGACAGGGATAAAGAACGAATCGGTCCGAGAAACGACAGGCGCGTGTCACGCCAATACTGCCTAAAGTAACAGTCCATTGAATAATCCTGTGGGGCAAAAAGTATGTTATAAGTCTGCCTTCCAAAAAAAGTAAATTATGGCACTTCATTTAGAAAGAAAAGAAAGAAAGAAAGATATATTTATTTGACCATTTCTTTACTATTTTGGCGGGCACGGTTCTTGAATGTCAAATATATCCTTTAATATTTCTCATACATTATAACATCTCCTATGCGAAATGTCATGCTAATTATTGGTTGATATAAATAGAAATATTTTTTTAAACTTGTGTGAATTGTTGAGAAATCGAAAAATTTCATTTTGCTTCTTTTTATGACTTGAGTTATCACTTATCACTTAAAGTTTGATTGGAAACTGAGATTTAAAATAATTTGTATGGTTTGAATATCTTGTTACTCTTTATATCTTGTAAAATCACGAATCTAAAAGTTCGAATCGAAAAGTTCCCTGTCAAAATACCTAATAAGTATTGGTAAAAAGAAACAAATTTTATGTTATTTTTGTTTTTAAATATATTGAAGAATAAACTATGGAAGATTAAATATTTTTGCAGGCAAAATATTTTCTGGACTATCATTGAATTATTTTTGCAAGCGTAAAGTTCAAGACTTTTATGGACCGATACTGAAATATATTTGATGAAGCTTCAGATTTGCTTGAAATATAATGTATTCTTTATAGTATTGTTTGAGACCATTATACATTCTTAATTTTATTATGAAAACGGTAAAAACATATTCGTACTGACCATGTCGAGTTCTGACACCGGTCCCATACTCCTTATTAATATATTTGTTTGTACAACTGTAGGGTATCCTGCAAAGCAAAAATGTCATGTTAGTTTTTAGCGATAATGAAGTCTTTTGGTAAGGATAGGTTGTGTCGGAGGACTTGCACTGATTAAAACCCCATGGTGTCCCACCTTCGTCGCATATCGGTGGGGTCATGGAAATCCTTTAGCACACAACCACAAGTTCACCAAGACCAAACATTTATTGGGGGCCCCACCTAGGGATAGGACTTCCTTGATTTTCTTAGCAAGGCGAGCAGGAACGTATAGTGCTTTTTACACGGCCTTCATCTTAACCCGCGTAACGAAACCCTCCGAATCCGCCTCGAGGAGGCCACTAAGAAAAGAAGTAAGAATGTTCATGGAAATACAAGCCTTCTTGACCCCATGCGGATCTAGATTTTGACCACCACCGACCTTATTTTAGTCGCAGAGGACAGGGATGGCGGTGAATCGTGATAAAACCAGCACTCCCTCCCCCCGCAGCTCCAACACCGCCACGTTAGTAATACGGCTTCGCTAGCCTCAAAGAGAAAAGTGCGTGTGATGCCATACCAACATTCCTCTTTTCCCACGACTCCACCTCAGCTGTAGTGGGCTGAGGTGAGGAATGGTGAGGAAATTGTTAAAAACTTGGATTAATAGTAATTAATAAAAACATGCGTGAGTGTCGTGGAACACTCGGTCGAAATAAAGTTCCTTCCGTAGTATATTATTATTAGTATTATATATTAATTATTAGTATTAGCGTCTATTAAAATGAAGCGTCATTTAAAATAATATTTATTTCATGGCAAGATAAGAAAAAGTGCGAGGGAGATGGATGTTATTTCATCTCGCTCGCACTATAGAAAGGGGTCGTGACGGAAAAATCTTACACTTTTACTCGCGATAAGGAACTTCGTTCCAAAACTTCGTTCCAATAAAACAATTTAGAATCCGCGAGTAGTCCCTTTACATTAAGCATTCAGAGTTTATTTGACCGCAATATTCCACTGCGGTTTGGTAGAATATGCATGCCTTCGATTCATCTTGAACATGCAGATTTTTTCACTTTACTGTGGATCCGTTACTTAATTTGAATAAAGTATTTTCGAATAAACAATTCGTTTATATTTCTTTGGAATGTAGTCCGTTTTGCTTTGGTGTGGTTTGGCGAGTTTTGTGGTTATATTTGCTCATATAAAAATACTTATATTGGCTATGTAGCACTAAAGTCGAAACGATTGCCTGTGGAGTGCGGGGTAATGGGTTATGACTTCAAACACAAGTTGGGGAGCAATGGCGAAATTGAGTCTTTTATCTTATTTTTAAGCATTTTCTTGTAATTATATGTACGCCACGCTGCAGTCTGTCAGTCAGCTGCAGAGGAAGGACCACACTCTCACAGAATAGCGTAAATCGCAGCACAATACTTGTGTGTTTCGTATTATGATTGTAAATAAACGTTGAGGAAAACTGTATGCTGGAGTACGTTTTCATCATGACATTGCCCCTGCCCATCAATGTTGCAGGCGCTGCTCTCCAAACTGCTGGGTTTCAGTTGATGCAGCACCCACCATATTCTCAGGACCTAGCTCCAAGGGTTTTTTAAGTCATTTTCTTTTCGCACACCTGAAAAAGCACTTGCGTCGTATAAAATTCGCCGGCGAAGATTTGGTGATGTGTGCTGTAGAGGCCTTTTTCGAGTCCCAGAATCAAGCCTTTTCTCCAAGGGAATTAACCAACTTGCAAAACGCTATTCAAGGTGTATTAGCTTAAAAGGTGACTACGTAGAAAAATAAATATAATTTACAATTTACATATACTTATCCTAGAGTTTCATTGCGTTTCCAAAAAACTTATTGATCAACCTAGTACATTTACAAAAGTTTAGACAGTAAAATGAGATGTGTTGATGTACATTTACTATTAATAACCACGATAACTATCAAATGTATTAAAATATATATTAAATTAACCATACCCTTTCCATGCGTTGGTAGCTGTGAATTTTCATAGTTCTTTAATAAGTTCTCTAATACCAAAGTAATGTTCTTGGACACAGCATCGTTAATGCTCCTTTTATAATTATTCTTATTCGACACGTGTATGTTTTTGTAATCATGGGTCTCGTTTAAATAATTGGTGAATAAAAAATCATCCGATACGTCACTCCAATGAAGGCTTGTGTCATTTTTAGTGGTTGCCAATAATGTCGGAATGTCTTGCGCTGCGTTGCCGTCACGGGAATTCAGGGATGTGAGTGCTATTGGAAATGTTCCATTTTTAGTCGTCAAGTAGATTGCTCCTTTCGCGTCAACCTCCAAACATCTGTGCACAATAAACAAGTTAAACTTGATGTTATTATATTAATAAAATTTTTGGTCTATTCTTCTATGAAACCCCTGAGTATGTATTTAGTTTTACATAATACTACCTGCTACCCGGCGTGTTACTGCCGCAGAAGAAGTAATTGTGTAAATATCGTTTTAAATTTGGAAAAGTTGTATTGTTTAATTAGGAATGATGATACATTAATTGAAATTGAATGAAGTATAACTTTAAAATAAATTTGTTGTTGCGATACGCGCGCCACCTACTGTAAGTTAATTGTACTAAGCCTATAACCTTCGCGCAAGTGCAAGCAATAAGTTTACAAAGTTTTACCGCAATCTGATGAACTCTTCTAAATTTAAAACGACGTTTCCGCAATTATTTCTTTTGTGGCTGCAACGCAACGCGCCGGGTACCAGATAGTCTAATATACAGGGTTATTTTGCAATAACCGGCCAAATTTGCAGAGAAGGTTCAGAATAATTGAAATAGGCAAATGGTGAAGAAAAATTAATAAAAAAAATTCAAACAGTCTGTCCTTTTTATCTTTTAAATTCAAAATGCGTGGTAATGCATTATTTTAACTGATTGTCATTCAGAAATATCTATTTTACTACACACGTACACATTCGTAGCAAAACGCGAATTGAATCAGACACAGAGGAGCGCGCGTACGAGTAGTTGTTGCCCATAAATCACATTCAATTTGGGATAATTTCAAATAAAAGCAAAAGCCTTATTTACTCGTATTTTCAAAAACTACAATAATAGTATATTATTATTTATATATTTGAACTTAAGTTTAAAATTTGGCTACTCTTTGAAAAATAACTCTGTATAAAAATTTATGTTTGTTTGTTCGTATTTTATCTACTGCCCTACCGTTTATCAGATTGCGGTAAAACTTTGTCAACTTATTGCTTGCACTTGCGTGAAGGTTATAGACATAGTACAATTAACTTATAATGGTGGCGCGTGTATCGTACTGACCATTTATTTGAAAGTTATAGATCATTTAATTTCAATGATTGTATAATCGTTCCTAATGAAACATTACCTGTATAGGTCTACGGCTGGATATGGACCTCTCTCGTTGCAGAAAGGTTGCTTTAATCGTCACGCTTTTGCAGACGGTTTCCGAACGCGAAGACGACGTCCAGTTTAGCCTAATCTAGTTGGCCTAACCTAATCGAAATGGATGCACTGTCACCTCGACGACGGAATTCATAAGATCTGTCTGGCATTTATCATAGACGCCTCTTACTACACTCACAGGATGAAATAGAAAAACAGTTCTGTCTAGTATAGAATTCAAAACGATGATTGTATCTTCATTTAAAATACCAGTAATGAACCGTTTTCCTTGTAGTGGTTTCAGTCAGTATTCTCTATTGTAAAAAAGATGAATAACTGAATATAATTCAGCCGGCACGGTAGCAGTTGTTTTGTAAACAAGCGACGAGAATATGGCGCTAGTATTTTAAAATACAAATTATTTCGAAAATATCGACGACCGTAAATAACTGAGCTATAATTGAACGTGCGTTCTGAGTAATTGCTTGAAATTAGCATGCATTTTGTATAATTGGTAAATATTAGACATTCATATGAGAATAATATGTTGCAGGGGTATTCATTGTTGTAACCGTACGTAAGAACGTTTACTGGCAGCAAGCCCAGTCCCTATTATATTTGGTTTATGTTAAACAGACGTTTTATGGCCATTGTTTTCATGTTTTATTTTTGTGTATTAAAAAAAAAAGGTTTTAGATATGGAAGACATTAAAATATTTTTGTATAAAATTAATGTACAAACTGATAAAAATAACTAAACATCCTTCAATACTGCCATTACACGGTTAATATAAGGCCAGTATTGAAGGATTTTTATAATAAGAAAGAACCAGGAGGACTCGGAGTGAGGGACTAACTTCCAAGGATTAGTGAGTTGGAGTGCCAAGCCAGTATATAGCAAAAAAATTACGAATTAGAAGTTGGCACCGGCAGGGGTTTTGGGTCAAAAAAAAAACTGCGTTACTACTACAGTACTCGTAATCCCACCCATAGATGAAGTTACTGCCGTGGCAATATTTAATTTTTCAGGCAATTTTTAAGGGAGGCATATCTTTATATAAAATAAAAAAACTATAATTTAATACCAATAGTCGATTTTCTATATATATATCAGTAAAAATAATGATATTTTTTTCTAAAAACCTTTGAATTTTTTTTTACACATATTTGTCAAACTTTTAAATTAAATTTGACTAGAGTATTGCATAGTTATCACTTTTTGAAACGAACGCTTAATTTCAAGGTTAGAAAAATAGGCCTATAATGGTGCATTTCTTAGAGTGGCATATACATATTTACCATGTTGGATAGTTGCGTTAGTGAGCGCAGAACCAATACTTTCGCCAGTGGCGGATTTTCCTTAAGGCAAATTAGGCACGTGCCCAGAGGCGCAAGGTTAGAAAGGGGCGCGCGCGGAAGTTTTTTAACGAATAAATCTAAGTACCTACTTACATAAAATAAAAAAATATACTTTCTATAGGGATGTACAGCTTCCATAGCGCGTTCCATCTACTTGATTACTCCTACATCGCCCTCACTCTCTTATCACGTTTTTCATTCACGCCCACCTGTTACGAGTCTTAATTATTTTGCAACTAAACTTTATTATAAATTACAACATAATTAAAAATATTTAAATAAGCAAAATAAATAGTTATAATTCATAATATATGGGCGCTGGAGGGGCGCCGATGAGGTGCTAGCTTAGGGCGCTGTCGACATTTTATCCGCTTCTGACTATCGCACTGCTATGGATTTTGTGCCACTTGCAAGTGACATTGACAGTTGGAAAAAAGCTGGCATATTCCCCTTTACCCCCATAAGCTAAGGGGGTAAAGGGGTAAAGTTGGTTGTAGCCTATCATAAGTCAGCTAATTATATGCTCCGCAAAGTTACTAGTAACAGCTCTGTGTTTCTTCATTTTTACGTCAAAAATGAAGTAAGTACATTACATCAATATCTTTAAAACTTTTAAAGTTTTAACATCTAAGTATAGGTATAAATTTATGTAGGTACATACATTCATAGAACTTCTAAATCTTGACTGACAACATTTCAGATCTCCATAATTACAGTATTGCTGCGGCGCACACGTTACACTCGTACTGATCAGACTTAACCAGAGAGCAGAGTAAGGGTCATAGCGAGGGTAAGGAAATGAAATACATTTCCTAGACCGTATGAAATCTCGCCTGCGGTCTCGGCAGGATTAAATGTATGCTTTAAGCAACGTACAGTTAACGTAAATATATAATAGCATAGTCATTTAGCTTTGAGCGAATATTATGCTAAAGCAATTGATTACATAATTTAACTTAGTTATAAAGGATAGAATTAGTGCAACTTATTTATCTTTTCAATAAACAGAGCAACTATATACAAAAAATACTACAACTATATTTTGTAGGTTATTAATCATTATTAATAATTATGAGATAAAACCTAAACTATTATAATGTTTATTGATAACATTTATAATAAAAAGTCAAACTTTTACGGGATTACATAAAACATCAGAATGTTACCAGATAATATATTAATTAGAATTTCAAAACTGATTGCAATTGCAACACTCAACAAGCTTAATGGTTAAAACATTAACTTAAAAAACGCAACTGCGTAAAACAGTTTATTGAAAAGTGAATACCTTCTGAATTATTTTTTACGTCAATAAGACCTTAAGAGTTAATAAGATTATAAGTTTTGAAAATTTAAGTGAGAATGGTTGCTAACCAACTTCAAATCGTTGTAGATCCTAAACGGCCTTTAAAAATGAAAAATTATTAGAGAAACCTAAAGATGATTTTCAAAGACCTATCCCCACTTGACATAGTTCGTTGACTTTAACTTTTTCCTTCTCACAATATGGCTGACTGTTGTCATATTGAATTTTGATTACTGCCATGTCTTTGGTGACACTCGCAAGATTAAAACTAATAACAAACTGATTGACGTAAGAATCATCAAAATCGGCCCACGCGTTTGGTCTCCAGAGCGCCACAAAGGAACAAACACATTACCCTCCTTTGCGTCGCGCAGTCTGGTAAACATTTAGGGTTCTATGATGTTAATAGAAGTGGGGAAATTCATTTATCTTTTTTCAATAAACACAGCGAATATGTGCAGTAGTAGCCTATCGATGCACATTCATTGGGCCATAATTGAAATCTGACACGCGTTGATTGCGCCTTATCTGTATGAACGGTCTTGATTGCCGACTTCTTCGAGTCAATATGTTTCCGTTCTAGTTACCTATATGAAAGATGGGGAACATTTATTTTCTGCATGGCGTGAACCACTCGTTTATCATCATAAATAAATTTATTTGTACTAACATTAATATAAATGTTAATGTCGAATTGTTTAAAGCAATATCTTGTTACCGTTACCGTTACAGTCTAATAAAGTTGACTGCTGAACATAGGTCTCCCCCATAGATTGCCTCATAGGAAATATTTGCCACGCTTGGCAAGCGGGTTGGCAACCGCAGTTTTTTATTTTTAGTCGTTATTAGGAAAACGCTGCTGCCCATCTCCTGATTTGGTTCCCTCTGTCGCCTCTTACGACACCCACGGGATGATATGGGGTAGTGGATATTCTTACACTGCCACTACACGGTTTATACATGTAAAGGAACGGGTCTGGTATATTCAGCAGTTGATGAGAAAAAGAAAGGAATAAAGACAATAATGTAACGAGATATAAATGTTATTCAAGAAGGATAACACTACTTCAATTGACTTTGTATATTTAAAACACATTTTTGAACGTGCTTTTTTGTGTTTGCCGGGCACAGTCCCTCATGAAAGTTGGTCTTTCTTTTTCTTTCAGTGTTGCTGACAGTCGAGTATAAGGACTACGTAATTGTAAGCAGCTACTATATCTATAACCACTTTCCTTAACATCAAGTGACAAACAAACTAAAACTGATTGTATTGGCCACTGCAGCCCGTGTAACCCCAGATTAGAGCACCGATTTTGAAACGTGTGAATTTTTTATTCCCTAAAATAAAATAATAGCTGAAAGGGTTATAGTTTTCGTCGCCAGAAGATGCGCTAGCCACGTTTAAATATTTATTTCAAAAATTGGTTTAGGCGCAGGAAATGTTATAAAGATGTTGGTGAAGAGTTCTTTGTAAAGATTTAATAATAAAAACTTTAACCAAAGATTTTATTTATGTTTTGCAGTTTTTCAAGCTTTCTGAGTGGCTCACGTTTATGGTTGTTAGAAATCGACATAATTATCGACTAATGATAACTAAGAAGCCATCCTAGAATAATAATTTATCTGCACAGCGTGGTGATTAGAGCACAGTTCGATATGAAGCATTCCTCCCTACCAGTTCAAGGGGTGGTCAGACACGGTGACGGTGAAACTCATTTATTTTAATTCTTGCCTAATATGTATTGTTTTGTAGTTGATTGATTACGAAGTGACCGATATTTGACACGTGAAAGATCAAGGAGAGTTCACACATGTTGTGACATGAGAACATTTACTATAAATGTATGATGTTAAAAATCTGGGTACCAATGTGTTTTTAAATGGGGAAGAACTGAGCCCTGTTGAATCCACTGTTTTTCTTGGCATCACTCTCGACGCAAAGCTTCAGTGGGGCCCCCATATATCCAAACTAGCAAGCAGACTAAGTACTGCAGCCTATGCTGTAAAAAAGATTAGAGGTCTCACTAGTGTCGAGACAGCTAGACTAGTTTATTTCAGTTATTTCCATAGCATAATGTCTTATGGGATTTTGCTATGGAAATGCAACTGATTCAGAAACTATTTTTGTTTTACAGAAGAGGCCATTAGAGCTATTTACAACCTAAAACCGAGAGAGTCTCTTGAGATAAATTTAAAGAAATAAATATATTAACTTTGGCCTCTCAGTATATTTACGAAAATTTAATGTATGTTCACAAAAACAAAGGTAGTTTTAGTAAAAAAAGTGATATACATTCTGTAAACACTAGGAACAAGCACAAGCTAGTGATACCAGTTTCTCGACTCCACAGAGTCAGTAATTCATTCTTGGGGCAATGTATACGATATTACAACAAGGTCCCGGAAAGTGTACAGGCTCTCTCTATTACCAAGTTTAAATGTTTTATTATCTGAAACTGTATAAAAAGGGTTATTATAATATAAATTAGTACATGATTGATAATAACCCCTGGGAATGAGGTGGTCACTACCAAGCAGTTTCTAAAATAAATTTTGTACTTAAATAGTTTGTACAACCATTAATGTAAAATTTACTTTAAAAAAAAAGTCCCGCTGGGTTTCTTGCTGGTTCTTCCCAGGACAGAGGTTTTTTTTTCGAACCAGTGGTAAAGTAAAAATGACCTTCAATAAGAATTACATGTAATCTATATTGAATAAAAAATTATTCTATTCTATTCTATTCTATTCTATTTGTCCCGACAGCCAATTTATTTATTTTTATAATATAGTAGCGACTTGATTAGTTTCACTCCAAATTCAAGCCGGACTTTTTATAGTTATAGTGTAATATAAAATTTATAAATAGCTCTACTAAAGCGACACCTTTCGGATCCAGATTTTGTACTTTTCTTTTATGGCGCTTATAAGTTATAAGCTTATAACCAACATAATAATATTGTAAATATGACAAATTTTGGCCTTAAGGCTGGGTGTTCCTGTTTTTGTCCGTTTTAAAATTGGTTTTCGATAGCCAAATTATTACATTTAGAATTTGAAAAAAAAATTTAGAAGCATTCTTTCTCCTTACGATGTAACTGGTCAATACACGATACAATACAATTTTCTCGATAGAAAAATTACCTAACTACGTTCAATTTGCAGTTTTATTACAAACCAAATTTCATTTTAAACAAGTACTAATACTCCTTTTTTTCTATAAAAAATATCAATTTATAGGTAATTAATTTTGGAATCAATTCCACCCCATCGTTTTTTTTTCATTACATTTGTTTAAAAAAATATCGATTATTCAAGTCTATTTTATCCCACGGGACGTTGCCGAGGTAAGACCTGTGCCAAATTTTTGCGTGCGCACTTCTCTTCTGCTACGTAAATAATATTTAGGAAATAAAATAAATTGTAAATAACTATAATTTTATGGAACTTATATAGACTATAGTTACGCTTTTGTTTGTGTGTTTATTTCTCATTGTATAAATATTTTTGTTTATAACTTTAAAACAATATTTTTGTGATTATTTTGTAAAACCACGATCATATGCGCAGCCCGACTCAATCTTTGCGACGACCGCTTGTAAATACCTAATGCGCTTGGAACTCAGCCTTAAAATGAAGTTTATAATTGATTATAGTGCTATACAAACATGGCTACAGTGCCCCTCTTAAATCGGATAGGCTGTTTTTCACATTATTGAATATCTAATAAAGGTTGATTCTTGTAGCGCTTTGTTAATTCAGTTGCTGTGTCAAAATGAGTATAATACCAAATGTAGAAAGTAACATTGAATATAAAATGATATGTTAAAATAATTGAATTTTGTTAAATATTATATATGTACTAGGAAAAAAATCTATGCACTTTGTACCTACGTATGATGATCGGTCTTTAGATTTAACTAGCTGTTCCCTGCTGTTGATTTCATGGGCATTAATTTTTCTGCGCGGAACCCCAATCATTTAAAAGTAGCTTAAGTTACTCCTTATAACATCTGCTATCTGCTTGTGAAAGTCCTGCCAAAATCGGTCCAGCCATTTCGGAGATTAGCCGAAACAAACAGACAGACAGACAGACAGAAAGACAGACAGGCAACATTTAAAAAAAATGTTGTTCTGTTGTAAGTACCGTATATATAACTTCATATGCATTTAGTAAAAAGCTGTTATTTTGACATTACAAATTTACAAACAGACACTTCTATTTTATTTATTTGTATAGATATTTTGAAATACTTTTTTGTAGTGTATGTAAGACTAGCCAATTTGAGCTGGACATGGTTAGGTATAGTGGACAAGTATGAGCGCAAATACAGTTGCACTCCCTATTTTCTCACTCGCATAGTCCGATGGTGGGGGTGGCGGGTGGGGATACGACGCAATTGGGCACGGCTCTACGTGCTTTTTTGACCACAAGTGGGCTTTAACGGACTGATGGAGAAGAAGGAGAAAAATATTAATAAGGAATATAAAGGATACAAGTGAAATTTGAAAATTGTTGAAATAATAAAACCTAAATTAATAAATCTATTGTGACTCAAAATTACTAATTTATTTGTTGATACAGTTATACATTGTATATACTTGTAAGTGCTATGCTTTCACAAAGAGTCATCTTTCAACCTAAGTTCTAACTGTTGTTTCTGTAATGTGTGTTCAGTAGTTTCCCGCCGTTCGCAACCTCTGATAATAGTTATTTAAGCTGAAAGTGAAATCTATGTTGCAAGATAAACTGGTGAAACTTTTCTTAACTCTTACTCTCAATCCAAGGAAGTCCTACAAGATATTATTGTGTAGTCGCCCTAAGATTTTTAAGCATAATTTTTTTTAACGAGTTTAGACTCTAAATTACTCTTAAATCAGTCAGTAGTATAATACTAATCACGCTAGCTAGTGACGATAGAATAATAACAAACAAGTTTTAATTATTTATATTTCATGAATTTAAATAAATGAATACCCCCTAAGAATAGAGGTTTGTAATTAATGTTGAAAAGGAGATAATCGTTTTTGGGCCCACTAGAAATTCGTCGTTGACGCCGCAAAGGGGCGAACCTCAATTTTTAAAAAATTACAGGAGAGCAAGAAAGCATTTATTATTCCCCGATTACTGGCTTTTTTAATCAGAAAATTAAATATATTAGACTTAGTGGAAAACTACAAATAAGATTATTGTAACGTAACTTATTTTTTATTACACATAAAAAAAGATACCAATTTATTGTAGTAAACGGCCTAAAGACTTTATGAAAATGTAACCGGAATCATAAAATCTGAAAAAAAAGTTTTTTTGATATTCGTGCATTGGCTAATGTAATATGAAAATAAATGCGTATAAAGAAGAACGAACTACTAAAAAAATTTACCATCAACCTTAAAGTACCTATAAACCTTTCTTTTATACTATTAATTATTGACCAGAGCACTATTTTAACTTATAATACTGGTGAAAAGTACTAGACAATCACTTTTAGTTTGTTTTTAGGTTATTGTGACATTCATATTTTAATTGTTAATTTCTCAGTATTCCAGTTAGATACGATTAAACTAATATTACTATTGTAATCTATTGGTTATAAGGAATAAATCGACACGTGTTTCATTAAGTTACGGTGGTGGGCCCATTCTTCATACAAAAAGAAATTGTCTTCTTTGTAAAAATTTACGAGTTTCCTTTCAGTAATTGTATTTTTTTTATAACAACGCCCAAAAAAGTACGAAAGACGGCAATGACGAGGTAGAGGACTCTCTCAACTACAAGTACCCTCATCTTTTATAAAAGTGTGGCAAATTGTGAACATCGATCGTACTTCTGATATTGCAGCGTTTGCTTCTATATCTTGATAACTTCATCAAATAAATTCATGACAGCTCTTGAACTTTGATTTCCAAGCATTTTATTTAACACTAGTGACCCGCTACGGTTTTGCCTGGATAGGATCTATTAATGTGGCGTTCTTTAGATTTGACATAATTAAAGACCATTTATTTTATCAATTTTTCGTTCTATAAAAAAAAAACTCTTCAAGTTTTTCAGATAAATTATAGCCTATATCCCCCCTAACATTACTCTCTAATCGGTTCATAAATTTTTATCACAATCGGTTCAGCCATTCCCAAGATTAGCGCGGACAGACAGACAGACAAATTTTTATAATGGTTGTTTATGTCTTAATATAATTCAAATAACCTTAGCGTTCGCGAGCGAGCTTAATAGAAGTCAGTTATTCTAGTATATTACTGACAGACACTTCAATTTTATTTTTAAGTATATACTAGTTTTACGCTCCGCGCTGTTCCCCGCGTCCATGTTATAACGTCCAGACAGTCATGACCCACACTTACAATGAGATCGCATAATGCAGAGAGCTCAAACTATCACATCGAAACTTTCTCGTATTTCAGAATGAAAATAATCGCAGATTTTAAGTTACCTTTCGAATCGACAAAATCGCTCTAACAATCTGCTTCTTCGTACTCCTGTACATGCATCTTCCTTCTTAAATAAATAATTTGTCGTGCTTAATTCCTTTTTTCCCTCAAAAACTTACTCTAAGCTTCTCGTCCTTTCTTGTAACTATCCTACTTTCCTTAACTGTAACCATCTTGTGCTTTTAATTTAATTTAATTGTATAATTTATGTACACCTTCTAAGTCATTCGTTGTGAACAATTATTTGCGTAATGAGGTTGTCTGGAAAAAATTGCTTCCAGAGCGATAAGACCGCCTATTGCAACTTTTCTATTTACTTCATTTTGTTTTTGTTTCAAAGTACATTAGTATACACGAAAGGATATATTGATTGATTGAAAACCACATCAAAATAGTATACAATTATTATCATTTACTTTATTTACAGAGTACCTTTAGTAAGTTTCAAGTCAATCGCCCCGTAAAATAAAAAGTTTCATACAAACTGTAACACCCTATTTCACCTTAGGGGTTGAATATTTTCATAAATCCTTTCTAAGTGGATGCTTAAGTCATAAAAGGCAGTAAGTAGCAAGGCACAGAACAGGGGTGTCTTTCAAGATGTTTCAGTCGTCTAATTCGGTAATCCGTGAGCGTGTGCGATAAAAGTTTCTATTTGCCAAAGGTCATTTCTAGTGTTTAGTGTCTACATGCCGACGGATAAATTGGACAGCCTAACAGAATTTAGGGATTGTCTCAGTTCGGTGAGTGCTATTGTAAGCAATGACAATATTGAATCAAGTTACATACTCGGAGACTTTAATGCTCATCTTACTAAGTTATTTTATAAGGAACTAATAGGTTTAGGTAATATCTTAAAATTGTCTTGTGCAGATGTTGATATGTTAGGGATAGGTTCCGATACGTAATACGTTCGTAAGCGAGGCTAGTGGGTCGAGACAGTAGCTTGACCACTATGTAGTCACCGAATCTGCTTTAGGGTCTATCGTAAATATTTATGCATGTTATATGCTCTGATCCTGATTATCCTTTAATTTTCGAAATTAACATAAATATAATAAAACCGAAAATTCAGAATGTGAATAGTTTATTAAGGAACAAAATTGTGTGGTGTAAGAGGAATCCCGAACAAGTTGATGTATAATAAGGGGTGTCATGAAAATTTACGACTTATACTTTTCCTAATGAGTTTAATTAATGCGCTAATTATATGTGTAATAATTTGAATCATAGATTAATTATTATGGATAAAATGTACAATGATATTCCGCGGTTAGTTATGCTGGAAAACAATTTAAAAAGAAAAAAACCAGTAGTCGGGCGATTCAGGCATGTGAATGAAGCTCACATGGAGGCCAGGTGTAAATTTTAGTTATGGGTATGGCATGGAAAGCCTAAATCGGGCACTGTACATGATGAGATGATGGAAAGGCGTAAAACTTTCAAATCTTGTTTAAAATGGTGTCAGAACTATGAATATCAGGTAAAAATGGACACTGTTGCCTCACTACATTCAAAACATGATTTTCGTACCTTTTGTAAGTCCACCAATAAGCTAACTAGTAAACCGAGCCTCCCTGTGAGTGTAGATGATATTTATGAACCGAAACTTATAGCTGATATGTTTGTGTATTACTTTGCTGTGAAGTCACCATTCGGACCAACGCAGTCTGAGTTCGATGCTGGGTCAAAGCGTCAGGATCTGTCTACTAAAATTATAGCTAAAGATGTTAATAATGTTATAAAATCTATGTCAGGAGACACATCTCGAGCAACTACGATACGCCGGGCCTCACCAGCCATGTGCTACCTACGTATAGAACATTCGTAATTGTCTACCGAAATAACTAAAACTTTGGTGGTGCCAGTTGTGAAAAATAAAACCGGTGATTTAAGTGACAAAGCTCACTGGCCACGACTGTTGCTAAAGTGCCTGATGGTCTGATCGATTTTAAATTAGAGAAATTTCTGAAGCTACACAATAACCAGTTTAGTTTCAGGTCGGGACTTTCCACAAAAACTGGCATATTGTGCTTGAAGCAGACTGTCAAGTATTATACAGACCGACAAACATCCATCTATGCCTGTTTCCTCGATTTGTCGAAAGCATTTGACTTGGTTAGCTAAGACATTTTGTGGCAGAAATTGGTTAGTATAAAGTGGCCTGCTGAATTAAATAATATATTTAAATATTGGTATTTAAACCAGGTCAATGTCGTGCGATGCTCGAATGCTTTTTGTGAATCTTACGGGTTAGAGTGCGGGGTCACACAAGGGAGTTTGACATCACCCAAACTCTTCAACTTGTACATTAATGCTCTGGTAGAGGAGCTCAGCGGTAGTCGTGTCGGCTGCCATATTGAAAAAGTATGTTTGAATAATATTAGCTACATGGACGATATGGTGCTGCTGAGTGCCTCTGTCTGTGGTCTAAGTAAATTGCTAGGCATCTGTGAGATATATGCTGCTAGTCATGGACTAAAATACAATGTGAGAAAAAGTGAATTTATAATATTTATCTTTAAGGCCAGAATGGAATCCCTCTGAAGAGAGTGCAATATTTTAAGTATCTTGGACATTCGGTAACCTCTGACCTGAAAGACAATTTAGATATTGATAGGGAGCGCAGGTCTTTGTCTGTAAGAGCTAATATGATAGCCGGCAAGTTTGCTCGTTGTACAACTGAAGATAAAATCACTACACGAGCAGCCTCTAGGTGAATTACTCTCAACAGCAGTAGAGCGCCCTGCGCGTGCTATATATGCACAATCTAGTAGCCAGGATTCTAAAGCAGGAGCTCGCTCTGAAATACGGTCTCGTGGATCGGAAACTGCCTTATTGTAAGTATTTGCCGGAAGCCGTGCTCGAAAATGATCGCGCAAGGCTCTACTGGGACCGGGCTATCATCGCAAGGACAATTCTTGCGAATAAGCCTGATATTTTGCTGATGGACCGGGCACAGTCAAGGATGGATATTTTTGGTCGATATTACCATTCCGTATGACGAGAACCTCGTGAAAGACGAAACGGGTAAGCAAAAAAAATATCTAGCGCAATATATCTATAATTAGCGCATTCATTAAACTAATTAGGAAAAAGTATAAGTCGTAATTTTTTTTATTTATATATTATGTAATATATATAGAAAATTTAATATATAGATAACGTGCTTAATAGTAATGAGCGGACTAAGAAAAATCACTAGTAATAATATTAATAATGCGAAATAACTCAGTTTGTTTGACTGTTTGTTACTTTTTTATGCCTGCTGAACAGATTTTGATAAGGCAAGGAGATAGACTGACTGCCTGTTGAGGAAATATCTTTTACTGCGAGAAAATACCTTATTCTTAAGGGAAAATTCAATTTAATATGATAAAACTAGTAAGTATATTCGTGGGGTGGGCAGGCACAGGCAGGAAGGCCAGGCGGGACGCATATTCATGTCAGCCTAGGCCATCGTGTCTGTGCTTTAGATGAAAGGAACAATTTGATGAAAGGAATTCTTAATCTTATTTTTGAATGAAAGATTGTTTTACTTTTATTTTCATTTATTTATTACATTTTATGAATTTTTGTTAAAAATATTTTCAAGTTCCAAATTGATATCCAAAGAGCACTATTGTGTGGATATCTTGATTATTGATTATAGGTACTCGTATTTATTGACGATACTAAATCGTACGCGAACGCAAAAATGTTGCTACATAAGAATATAATATTAATTATTTTTACTTTAAGGTTTGCTGATGATAAAACGTCAGAGAGGACACAAAGGTGACCCACAACTACTACGGCACTTGGCCACGGTGGCCGGAAGTATTCAAAATGGTCTAAAATATATCCAAAAGTCATCAACACATGTCCAATATACGGTAAATACTTTTGTATAACACACTGCAGCTCCAACATTAGCTTAGTTGTATGGAATTTCTCGTTGCGCTTGCTTGATGTTTTAGAGTTGATTGTATTTCCTTGTATTCGCCAATTATAGAAAATACATTGGCGATTATAAAACACAGGTTCGATGCGTAGTCTTCGTGTTCTCTTACATTTGTTATATTATGAAAAACAGTGAATGAATCTGATATTATCGCAAGAAAGTGACCAAATATAACCATAAGTCCAGCGAAGCGTGGGTAGTCACTTGAAGAAATTTTCGCTAAAGCGTAAACAAGGATTATTAACAAATTGTTGAAAAATGGTAAATTAATATTCTTGATCGGCAAAAAGTTTATTATCTTTTTGAAATTGTTACTATTCGTTGGTTCGGTCAAGTGACATTTTGGAAGTACTATTTTCATTGTACTTTGTGTTAATTAAAATAAAGCCAGCTTATAATATGCAACGTTGGCCATTACACTACGCAAATATTTACTTAATTTTAAGAAGGTTAATTTATTGCAATAAGCATATTCTTGAATTTTATATCTTTTTGATGCGGACCATTTTTACACATTTGTTTTGACAAATTCAGATACTGACAGTTAGTTGTTATCTTATTTTTCTTTTCGGGTTTATTTTATTTTTTCATCTAAAGATTAAAGTAGAGTAAAGTTACAGCCTATATAAGTCCCTATAGAAGTAGTTAATTCTAGTGTTGATTTTATGAATGTCACTTCTTCTAAATTATGTTCGGTATATATTGTGAAGCTACAGTCAATATGTTAATTTCTTTAAACAATTCTTTCAGACTCTCGCGAGTTTAAATTGTAAATTTCTCGTATAGCTCTTTACTGAATGACGAATACAGATTCAATGTCTGATGATTTGCCCCACAAAAGTATTTCATATGACAATAGACTATGAAAATAACTGAAGTAGAAGTAGACCAGTCTTGTTGTATCGATGTAAGTTAAGTGCCTAATTTTTCTTATAGCGAAAGCAGCTGAACGTGGTAACTATGGCAAGTATAGGTACTTCTGCACAAATGTGACTCTATCACCTTTATGAGGCAATCTATGGGGAGGTCTATGTTCAGTAGTGGATTTTGATGGGCTGTGATAATGATTTAGTAGGCTGTAACGGTAAAGGTAACTAAAATATTAATGAATTTTGAGTTGACAGATCTCATAGAGTATTCTGGGTTAACATACATACTCATATATTATCATAATATGTGCTTCGCATCGTATTCTGATTGATGCAATTTCGTTATTATGATTTCATTAGTTAGGGGCAACCTCAAATCGCGCTCATTAAACTTAGTGATTACATTCTATTCCATGCTGATTTTCTTAAATCTAATTTAGTTTTCGGCCTGAAATATTTATAGAAATCGTGCGTCTATTCTATTTTTAACTGACTTCAAAAAAAGGAGGAGGTACTCAATTCGACTGTATTTTTTATGTTTGTTACCTCAGAACTTTTTGCTAAGTGAACCGATTATGACGTTTTTTTTTATTTGAAAGCTGGTACTTCTCATGTGATCCCATATAAATTTGATCAAAATCAGACCAGTACTTTTAGAGTTATCCTTAATAATGCGTATTTAATTGACTTCGACTACATTGATGATGTTCTCATTTTATTAACCAATTTCAAAAAAAGGAGGAGGTACTCAATTCGACTGTATTTTTTTTGTGTGTAACCTCAGAACTTTTCTCTAAACGAAAGCTGGTGCTTCTCGTGTAGTCCCATATAAATTTGATCAAGATCTGACCAGTAGTTTTTGAGTTATCCTTAATAATGCGTATTTAGTTGACTTCAACTACATTGATGATGTTCTCATTTTATTTATATTGAAGCCGGTTGTACAAATTTTTTAATTTTACCACTTATTATGTTCATTTTATAAAAAAGTTAAAAGTAACGTTACAGCCTTTAAACACCACTTCTGAGCAAAGGGCCTTCTCTTATTTCACTTGTATTCAAAATATTCTTTTAATTTCTCGGACATGCAGGTTTCCTCAAGATGTTTTCCTTCGTCGCCGAGCATGTGGTAAATCAGCTTTTATAATTGCAAAAAATTAACAATTTCAGTGTTGCCGGCGGGGATCTAACCCGGGTCGTACAGTGAATTAACACACAGCCAGTTAATTTTTTAATAATTCGTAATGTTGAAGTTATTTCATGCAATATTATTTATTGAGAGGAAGAATTTATTTCTTTCCTTGCTTTTAAATTATAATTTTCATAACTTAGGTACTAAGTATGTATAGTAATAAAATATTTTATAATAAATATAAATAATAAATACTTATAATTCTGAACGTAGCAAGAAAAATATCTGCCATTTGTCCTATTTTTTATCACTTTTTATTTTATTACTAGCTTTTGCTCGCGACTTCGTCCGTGTAGAGTTCGGTTATATCGCGCCCATGTGTGATAAAGAGTCTGCTGGTACAAGCCACAATTATAAATGGATGTCGCGGGCAAAAGCTAGTAAACTACAAAACTTCTTTATACACCACATTTTTCAGACTACTGGGCGAGCTTACGCGTGAGCAAGCCACATAGAATTACCCGTGTGAAAAACAATTTTCTCTCAAGTCTATACCCGCAAGTTTTAATGTCTGCACTTGTGATTTGTTTATGGTCATTGCAAAGCAGACTTTGAGGGGAAACTGTATTCGTTTGAATTCAAAGGGAAGATCATTCGGGATCAAGGGAATTCCTGGTACAAATACAGTTTCCCCTTGCGCATATCCAGTTATAATTGTGGCTTCCACTACATTGCGATTTAACGCTTTTACTTTTAGTCTGGTTCCGTTGCACAGTTGAGGAGGTTTTAAATTTCGCAACAACATAACAGGAGTGCCCACGCGCAGAATAAGCTTATGATGTGGAAGACTCGATGGTTTCAGTGAATTAAGAAATTCGACAGGGTAGTTAATTGCATCATCTGTGTTGACCACAGAGTCTATTGACGTTTACACCATTTCTTCCCCTCAAAAGACATTAACGGTATATCGTTAATTGCCGCTGCTTGGTCGTTTTGCGGGGTTAGTATGGCACCATTCCATTGGCTTATCGTGGATATGAGCAATATCTGGGTAAATTTTGGATATTAACTCCTGTAACGTAAATACAACTATGCACAAATTATCAGGGATGAGTATCATTCGGTCATTTATCGGGTAATCACCGTTGCCGATTTCAAGTAGGAGATTCGCAAATCCACCAGCAGACTCTTTTTCTCCTAAGTGTACCCGCATATTTTTCGAGAGCTTGAGGATTTTAATTAGAGGCAATAAAGTGGATATCTTAAGACACGCCTTAACTTCATCTGCTCTAGTTCCTTTTGGCACTACTGGTAGGGTCTGTCTAAAATCTCCAGTCAGCAAAACCGTTACACCACCCATTAACTTCTTATTTCCTCTTATATCTTGTAGAGTTCTGTTTAAAGCCTCTACGCCACCCTTATGAGCCATGGTTATTTCATCCCACACTCTCATTTTCGTATGTTTTAATACATCAGAAAAATTACTTTGTTTCGATATATTACAAATGGGAGTATGAGCTGTTGTTAAATTGGGTGATAACTTGAAGGTAGCATGAGCAGTTCGTCTACCCTCAAGCAGTGTAGCTGCGATCCCAGAAGAAGCCACAGCCAAAGCAATTCCGCGAGTACTTCTAACTTCTGCTAATAGCAAATTTATGAGGAATGTTTTGCCTGTTCCACCGGGAGCATTTAAAAAGAATATTCTACCCTCATTTGATTCATATTTTGTTAATTTGATTGTAAACTGCTTTTTGTTCGTCATTCAGTGATCCTTCATTATTTTTAACTGTGTTTTCTAATGATGCTGAGTCGTAACTTGTCTCTTTAAGAAACTCTCTATTTTCAAATTGTTGTTCTTTGCTTGGATGAGGTAACCCATACTCTTTTAGTAGCCGACCACCCAACGCTAATACGGTATCTTCTATTACCGAAAGGCATTTGTTAAATACCACATCTGTTATGTGCTCTACATCCACATCTCCCTGTCTTTCTAATTGCCTTTTAAAATCTTCAGATAGGTATTCTTTGAATTTCTCCCAAAGGCTTAAAGGGTCTGATACTTGGCAGAACACTAAAATAATCTTAAAAAGATCCCGAATCATTTGCGGTGATTGGCAAAGTGCTGTCTCTTCCATTGCTGCGAACAAATACTGATCATCTTCAAGCAAGCCGAGAGCTTTGCACGCTGATTGGAACGTGGAATATACACGACCATCTACAGTTTTTAACGCTTCAAACGAAATTGGGCCCCGGATCTCATGAAGAAGCATGCGAAGGTGATAGCATTCTGTATTATTCGGATGCACAGTATAAACCCAGCCCAGAACGTGCTCTTTTTTGACCCCCGGCCAGCCTTCAACGTTTGCTCCTCTCTTTCTCTTTTGGAACTTTCTTTTATCCCAAACGTAGTATGCAGGTACTTCTAGGTAGAGCAATGTTTTTGCAAAGTTATCCACTTTACACAAATCGAAAAAGGATAGGAGTGTGGTTGTTGGAGGACTATTCACTCTTTAACTCAGATTTTGCTCATTAAAATAAACCCTTTGCCCATTTTCCAAATGAACAGCGAGGTGGACTACGGGAGGGAAACGCTCATGAATGGGAAATTCAAGGATTCGCCATACTGCCTCTGATGAACTTATATATCTTCCACTTGTGTAGGTTTTAACTTCATCCTTCTCATTCTCTAAAGCAGACGTATTTTATTGATTTCACCGAATGACAATATTTCACATTTAACTGAGCGTTAAATGTTTTTAATAATACTGGATTATAAGGGACTACCCAGCGATTATCTATGGTTGACTGCCTCGTTGGTCTAGTGGTTATAGTAGTGCGACTGCTGATCATGAAGTCCTGGGTTCGAATCCCGGGTCGGGCAAAAAAAAATCAGTTATTGAGCTTTTCCATCAAGAAATTCTCCTGGAGTCAGGAAGTTGGCGGTGTCTCACCCCCATGCCTCGGAAAGCACGTAAAGCTGTTGGTCCTGCGCCGTGCCTCCGGTCGTGTCAGTTTACCGTCCCATCGGTCTATGAGAGTGAGGGAATAGAGACTGCACCTGTGGTTGCGCATACACTTGGGCACTATAATCCTCACTATAATCCACATTGTGGCTGGCCGCCGTGACCGAAATTCGGTCTGGAGGACATTATTATCAACAGAGAACCCACCGTCATCTAGTAAACGTCTCTTGTACTGCGGATAACCGTCTTCACCAGTTTGAGTTTCCCTTATGAGAGCCCTGGGGTATCGTTTACTGCACATGTTATCTTTCATACATGGTAACTTTCGATATAAAGTTCCACATGGACCATGTATCATATTACATTTAACGATTTCGTGAAGCTCTGGGTCACGTTTGGGATCCGGTATTTTAGCACAAATTATATTGTCGATTTGATGCGGAGTAATACGTTTGTGAAGCCATAAAAGAATATGAATATGTGGAAGACCTCTCTTTTGCCATTCCGTTGAGTACATATAGCATCGCACTTCACCAAATATTTTGCCCTTTGTCAATAAGTTCATGATCTTTTTCACCTTTAGTCGAAACACCCTTGAAATTATATCGTGTCTATCATGAGATTGTTGTCCTTGAAGCAATTGCTCTTTTATCTCATCCCAGCGAGGATTGCATGTGAAAGTGATAAAAAGATCAGGCCGGCCGTAATTCCTAACATAGGTCATAGCGTCCTGTGTTCTTTCGTGCATATACCTAGGTCCCTCCGTAAAAGATGATGGAAGGACAACCATTTGTCCTAGTTGGTTGGCTTGTGCGTCTTGTTGTCCAATAGCATCTTTTAAATAGGTGTAACTAAAAAAATAGTTATCTTCTCCTTCTTTAATCATTATTCTGTACGAATAGAAACTTGCAGAAGAGACAGTTTTATTAAGTGGCAACTTAGTTGTGGGATCGCGTTGTAGTATGTTGATTGAATACCCATCATCCCCCCAGCAAAACATCAATGGATACTGTAGCGCATCATATGTTCGATGTATCTCACTAATACGCTGAAGTGAATAACTTCGGCTCTCGAGGATGATATCCCTTCGATCAAATTGTTTATCCACTAACACTAAAGCCACTTCATTTGTAGTTGGTGCATTGTACCTACCTCTATGTTCTTCTGGTGGTTTTTAATCAGCATGTATGACAACTTTGTATGACTCTGAAGGAGGGCTTTATCAACCGCGCTTTTCAGATCTTTTATATACGGGTTCACTTGATGCAGCATATTCTGCAAATGTTTGATTAAATTTGGCTTTAAGTTAGGAAATTTAGAACATCGAATCTTTGCTTCTCGATCATCTTCACCTACAAAATATATTTGAAAATACTGAGCGTCATGTTCGGCTTCTGGTAATATACTTCCAATTAAATGGTAGACCTGGCCTTGTACTTTAAAAGTCGGTGAAAAACCATCTGCTGTTACCTGTTTACCACCAAAGGAAGTCACCTGGAAACAGGCATTATATTTACGGATATTACCCATATCTGTCATTGGTCATGATCTGGGTGTAGATCATTAATCAAACTAAAGAGTGGTTCAAGCAGTTGTTTCAACCTATCAAGTTGCACTTTCCAGCACTGCAACACATACCAGGTGTCTTATACTTCCATTTCAGCGCATTGCACCTTTATCTTTCTTGTGCACTTTTTAATTGACTTTTTCTTGTGTAATTAGTAAATCTCGACCTTCGTTTATTTTTCTTTTTTCATATTTTAATGTCGACGATACACAGATAATTCACTGTTAACAAAAGATGTAACAGTTAAATGGTCAAGCTCTAAAAAATGATCACGCTCTTCGACAGATAACTCCATGCGACGCTCTGTAGTTTTCTTCGCAACAATATGCAGATAGGCATCAAAATGTCCATTAGATAAATCATGGCTAAATCGTAATCGCCTTACTGGACAGATACCTGTTCCGGACTCTGTGTATAGCAGACCGTTTCGATATACTTCAAACCGAAACGGAAATATTAATCCTGCAGCTACCAATTCACAAAGTCCACCGTAAGTTTAATTTTTTAACATATCGGCTGAATATTCATTTGCTGTTGAATAATTATCGCCACAAATCTAACAATTTGTGAACGCACCACCATCGCATTTTCTTGGGTTTCGTACATTAAAAATGAAATAGTACGAAACAAACAGGCGCCGTCACCTATAATGGGGACGACAGTATGTTCTTCCATTTTTCCTTAAATATTAAGTGTTTCTGTAGTCATTTTTTCAGTGAGAAAAAATACTTCTATCAACAATACCTAATCACAAAGCAAATACGAATTCCAAGTTTGAGCAGTGATTGTAAGAAAGACAAAATCTAGCAACTAATCCGAAACCCGAAGCAAATCTTAAACCGTAAGCAAGCAAACAAAGTCGAAGTCTAGTCAAATATCCGTTAACAGTGAATAGGTACTGTATGTGGTACAAGTTGAATCGCTCATTCACCATTCAGTTTATATTAGTTCGAAAAATACAACGTTACCGCGTTCTAAAATGATACCAACGCCATCTATTGGTAGGGATTGGAACTTGAAGATCAATACTAAATATGTAGGTACCTAAGTATTTCTTTTGGTTTTGCCATTTTATTAATTTGTAAAAAATATATTTGGTTTGGTTGTTTATTTTCATAGTTTTTTAATTTTTAAATTAGTTTTTTTGTTCAGGTGTAATTTTGTGCAAATTTTTTGTACACATCTTCTTGTCTATTTTGTTTTATGTTTTTGTGCAATAAAATTATATTCTATTCCATTCTAATAAATTAAGTTTAAAATATTTATCAATATCATTTACGTTATTTACGACCCAAAAACCTTAAAAATGACACCCAAGTCGACCAACCCATGATGATTTTTACATACAAACATACATCCATCCATCCTTCCATCCATGTTGGTTTCAAACCATAATCGATGCCATTTTCGTAATTAACGTCCCAAAAAACCATAAAACGACACCCATATTGACATTTCAACCACATCGGATCATCATACCCCACAGGGGATGATGGTACGTATTTTCCGTTTGCTACGTTGGACTTTCAAATAGTTGTTGTTTTCGTAATCAGCGAACCGATAAACTATAAAAACGATACCCATGTTGATTTTCAGAATTTGTCACCCCTTATCCACCGTAAGTTTCATTTTTTAACATATCGGCTGAATATTCATTTGCTGTTGAATAATTATCGCTATTTCTGTCGTGGGTCATAACTGAAAACCTAGGCCAATCATTTACCACAAATCTAACAACTATTTGTGAACGCACCACCATCGCATTTTCTTGGGTTCCGTACATTAAAAATGAAAGAGCACTTAACAGACAGGCGCCGTCACATATAATGGGTACGACAGTATGTTCTTACATTTTTCCTTTAATATTAAGAGTTTCTGTAGTCATTTTTTCAGTGAGAAAAAATACTTCTATCAACAATAACTAATCACAAAGCACGTAATTGTTTATTTCTAATTGTTAACCTAAAAACAAAGTTTCAGGCTTCTAGCTCTAAAAATGACGGATTTCCATACAAACTTTCAACCCCTTTTTCACCCCCTTAGGGGGCGAATTTTCAAAAATCCTTTCTTAGTGTATGCTTACGTCATTACAACTGTCTGTATGCCAAATTTCAGCGAAATACGTTCGATTCGATCGAGCGTTGATAGATGAGTCATTCAGGTTTGCCTTTTATAATTGAATTCATTAATTGATTTTAAACTAACTTCCCGATGAGCTTTTAGACATAGCTAGAATCGGATGACAATGTAAGAATATGAAAAAACCGTGGTCATATAAAAATAATACTACATAATTTTTAAAAATTTCACGTGTTTATGTCATTCTAACAAAATAACAATCACGTAGGATGATATTGTATATGTAGGAGAAAGGGGGTTGGCCATGCTGAATAAGAAGTCAGGGATCACAAGATAATATTTTGTTTCATTAATTATAAATAGCACCAGGGCACTTTTATAATTAATGATAATAATTAATTTCAAATTAATTATCCGTGAACGTCTAGGATAAGTTAGCTTGGTACAACCAGTGCACCGAGTCACGCCAGGGCCAAGACTGCCCGCTCCATCGTTTTTTTTTTTTTGCGCCCAATGCAAAGGCACCCTCCGGAAGCGGGGGAGGGAGGTGGTGAATGCTCCTAGCATACCACGCAGCCGGCTGCATGGTTATGTGGGACTTACTTTGAAGAAGTGTCTTACCCACTAAACGGACTGGCGTTGGCTTTTGAAGCCTTTCTGCCGAATCGCACGTGACCCCCTTTAGAGAAAAGGGGGCGCAGTTCGCTCCGTCGCTGCGCGGTCGTTTTATATCCGTTGCAAAACAAGTCGAGTATTGGGGCGGTGGGGGAAATCGAGTGGCGCGCCGGGTGGCGTGATCGTGTCGTTTACAATTTTTGCTGTACGACGACACCGCCGTCATGCCGTCATATACAATATGTTTTGTCAACATATTTGATAGGCTGAGCACAAAATTAATGGCAGCATTCAATATAAATAATTTTCAATTTCCCAAAAAATAAGGCTTTAAAATGATTTTAAACAAAAATACTACGCTGAAAGTATACTTAGCACGAGATAATATTAACTTTACAGTCATAGAGCAACACGGATTACCGGCGGATCGGAGGGGGGTTGCAATGCGCAGGCGTTCCCCTATGTCAAAGTATAAGTCCACGCGATCCTATGCGTAAAATAAAACTAGTTGCAGCCGCACTGAACACTAAACTAAATCTAATTGTGCGGATGAATCAGCGTCCTACAAAAATGCCTAATTATTCAGTTGTAGGCTGCGAAAAGAGATCTGCCACGTCAAAATTAAAAAAGTTCGTGTTACCTTCCATACGTAAGTAATTTTTAATCACACATTTGCTATTTATTTCTTTTAAAACTTAAAAATTACAATAATAACGGTTGTGATGTTTCGGATTTGTTTACCAACACATTCCGCTCGCCCTCATACAATATGCAGATCGTTCGTGCGTCTGATCCGAGTCTATATCTAAGTTGTCGCTGTTATCAAGCGATACTGTTATAATGTATGTGTGTGTGAAATTATTACTTTATTATTTTAATTGTTATGTGTGAGTTTCATAGTAACAGACGATTGTATTTGTGTGCGCAGATTTCCCCCGCAAAAAACGACAGATATATCGGTGAAAAACGCTATGGCTACTCCCCTCCGGTCCACCGGTGGCCCGTGTTGCTTTATGTTCACAGTTCTTGAAATAGTTAGTTGTGATATTATATATGTTACGGCTAAAACCCGAAGTACGGTTACACCTAGTTCGAGCCGGCTAGAACTAGGTGCGGCCAGCACTAGTTGGTTATATTTAGGTGTACTGTTAAATTTGTAAAAATACGGAAAAACGTATCAAGTAATATCAGCGACAGTAGGTTAAGGTACGGTTTATCTGATTTATAAATTATGTATGATACATCAACCGCAATCGACTACACCTAGTATTAGCCGGCTACACCTAGGTGTATCCACACTTCAGCTTTTAGCCGTAACATATATACATTTTTTTTAAAATATGAAACGATAGGGAACGGTGTAAGTATTATTACACTGTTCCTATCGTTGGCAGCTTGCAATAAAAACAGACATTTATTTTCACTGATGTGAAGGGTAAATAATTCTTTAGAGAGAAACGCTATGCGGTTCAGTTAAACAAGGCGCAGATGTGTGTCATGCCGAAAAATAAAAATTTCATTTTGTTGTTCTGAGGACAGAACAAAGAAAGGCTTTAATTGTATATGCTTCCCATCTTTTTAAGTTATGTGAGATTAAATATTTAATGCTAATTGTTAATATTTCTAAACATTAAACAAAATTATTCGTAGAATAAAGTCATAGATATTTTTATGGTAAAACCTATGTGAAATTTCTAACATGAAAGCCAAATAGGACAGGATCCCTTATCAGCTTGTATTACATAAGAAATACAAAATATAATTAAACAAAACAGACGACTTGACTTAGAGAACTGGGAATATTAATAGATGGCTCTAAAACCAATACAGGTGCAGGATCTGGAACTTTTCAGATCTTAACATTCATATATGTACACTGCTAGGTACTCACAATACAGTCTTTCGTGCTGAATGTATGGGTTTAATACAGGCGACGACAGCGATAACTGCTAGGGAAGTAAAGGATAGGACAACTCTATTCAAATACTGACCAATATCATGACCGTACAAGCCCAGAACAACCACATGATGAACTCAGGACAATACGAATGCCATCAACGTTTAAATGAGGTATGTAAATTCAACATTTGATCTTGTATTATATCATAGGTCACAGTGGTTCCAGAGACAACGACGCTGTCGAAAAGCTAAGTAGAGGTGAATCTGCATTAGGTGCCAAAGGGCCAGAACCAATTAATTATACCGATTCCTTTCGAACATGTTCTTGTACTGGTGCGTAAACACTTATAACCAGAATGCTCAATATTGTACTACTACTATAAACAGGCGCATCCCCAAGGCGCTAATACGACTAAAGAAACCACAGATCCGGATGACTAAAGAAACCACAGATCAGGAAACCAGTGCTATTACAGGACATAGTTTTTTAAACAAGCAGTTATTTACCGTAGGTTACAGACAGTCCCCTATGCAGGGCTTGCACGAGGGAAGAAGAATTGGAGGCACACGTGCTGCTTGCATGTCCATAGGTCTTCACTTACAGGGCTAAATATCTCGGCGTGTCGAAGTCGCTCCCCGAAGTCGTCAGTAACATTAAGGGTTTGCTAAACTTCTTTGAGGAGATATCATGTCTCAAATAACTAAATTATTCCTAACCACTTCCTTTGGACGTGGTGAGGCGGAAAATAGCTCGTTGTAAACTAAAACCTTTGTGCTGTTTTCAACTGTTGCAAAAGTTTTTTTGTTAAATTAGTAAAATAGCTTAAGGAAAAATTGTATGTGAATCACAAAGCTAAATGGAAAACGAATCTCACGCGAAGTCCATATTTTTCAAACCTGGTGGAGAAACGCTGCAGCTATATTAATTGTATAGTTGTAGCACAAATGGGTCAGCTCTACCGGGGAAGGACCACGCTCTCACTGAACACCAGCGTAAAATAGCAGCTTAATGCTGCTGTGTATCGTATGGTCAGTGTAGAGAACCGGAGACCCTTTTTACTGGAAAAGAGGCATTCCATCTTAGTCCTCACGCCTGACAACGCATCTGCATTTTGATTCTTAGTCGAGTATAGATGTAGATGTCTATGGGCCACAGAAATCACTTACCATCAGGTGGACTGTATGCTCGCTTGTCACCCTTATCCTATAAAAAAAAGATTAACAGACGCGCTGATTTTCAAACTTCTGCTTTGTTCGCTACCCAAAATGAACACCTTGCCCAGTGGAAGATTTCCCCTTTTCCATCCATCCATCCATTACAGCCTATAAAGGTCTACTGCTGAACATAGGCTTCCCCCATTTGCCCCTTTTTTATTATTTTAAGTTGTTATCAGGAAGACGCTGCTGCCTATCTCCTGTTCCTGTTTCCCTCTGTCGCCTCTTAGGACACGCACGGGATAATATGGGTTTGTGGATATTCTTACACCTTCACTACACGGTAAACCCCTTTTCATTTACAGCTTAAGGAGGGCGTAGTTGGATATATCGTATTTGAATATGCATATGAAATTTTTATCGTCAGGGAATTCATGCCTGAATTCTCACTTTTTGACTAAAATACTTAAGTACTTTTTAATATACTTAGGATTTTCAAATTGTTTATCATTCAAAATAAATAATTGTGTAGTAACCGAAAATGATGAAAATCTGTCGGAGCGTGACCCGGTGAGTTAATTCTAATCTAATTCCATAGTACTTGTGCTAACATATAATTTTTTACCTTCTAAATTTATCTAAATAGGTTTTTTCATACGCTGAACAAAGCTGGGTTGCCCAGTTACAAGTTAATTGTATTTGATTGCTACAAGTGCTCGGGCATTGTCGTGGAGGTAATAAACCTGATTACGTTGTATGCGATTTTTAATAATAGAGCATTGGCAGAATCCGGCAGTGCAAAGCGTTTCTGACCGGGAAACCTTAAGGAGGGAGAAGGAGCTCCATAAAATGTGTTTGTGCGGTACAGGATCAGGTTATTAAGACTAACAACTATCGGAGATACATCCTAAAGGATGGCACCGTCGACATTTGTTGAGCTTGTCGCCATCCCGAGAAGTCACTTAGGCATGTCATTTCCGGTTGTACGACGCTTTCAAATGATGAGCATTTGCACAGATAGAGCCTACTCTTTTTTACAAGGCCGGCAACGCATCTGCAATTCTCCTGGTGTTGCAGTTGTTCATGGGCGGCGGTAGTCACTTACCAACAAGTGAGCCGCATGCTCGTTTGCCCCCTCTCCTATAAAAAAATAGTAGCAAAGACACCAGAAGACTTCAAATCTTCTGGAGTAGGTGACACCAGAAGATTTGAAGTACGGTCTTGTGAATTAACTGCCTTATTACAAGAACTTGCAGAAAGGCGTGCTCGATAATGACTGCATTAATTTCTACTGCGACCGGGTCATTATCACAGACTGGACTATTCTTACGAATAAACCTGATATTGTGATGATGTACCGAATACAGTCGTCGAAGCTACCATTCCATATGACGACAACTTCGTGCATACCGAAACAGATCATCATTCATTATTATTATTATAGTCTACCAAAGTCCACTCCTGAACATAGGCCTTCTCATAAATTAACTCATATCTTATATCCTAGATGTTACTAGGAAGACGCTGCTACCTATCTCCTGGTATGCTTCCTCCTGTCGCCTCTTATGGCACCCACAAAACGATATGGGATATTGGACATTCTTACACCGCTACTACACGGATTACCGAGTGTCTGAGAGTCTACTTCGTTGAAACTGACGACCTGGCTCACGAGGTGACCGTTATATTGTAATCATATTATATTGTAAAATAATGAAATGTTTGACATTATCATTAATATCAACATCAAAATATATAAAATGTCATAACTAATAAAAAAAAATTAACTACCTACTACCACGTTACTACTGACTAAATTTTGCTACATGTAACGAAAATGTGAAATGTACTATTAATAACGTTTATTGTATTAAAATTATAATAAATAAATATTATCCTTATGTATTTTATTGTTACGTCGTTTGATTAGCAGAAATCTATAGATTACAAACTAATAAGAAGTATTACATTGTAGTAAAAAATATTATTTGGAAGTATTGGTTAAGTACTTTAATCCTAAATTTTAATTAACCCAAAATATTATTACTTTTCTTTATCAACTTGGAAAATGTCACTGCTGGTCAGCGACCTCTCTCATTGTAGAGCTTAGCTTTAATCGTTAAGCTTGACAAGTGGATTAACGATTGCAGTACTAGACGTCTCAAACCTCTGACACTGCTCCCGTTCGGCGACCTGGGTGTTTTTATGTGGTGGTTCATGAGATGGTACACCGCCATCTATCGGACACCATAAGATATCTGTGGCATTTTATAGAATAGATTCGTCTATAGAATCGAATCTTACGACGATCACAATACGAAATGAGATGGTGAATTAGCTTACGTCACTATCACACGCCTAAACCGTAGTATTAATTTTTATATAACAAGGTATAACTGTTTAAACCAATAAGTCTAGCAAACCAATCTTACATATTTTCGACGTTCGCTGATGGATTTTCTTAAAAAAAACAATTTAGAATATCTCGTAAGTCGCTTTGTAATTTTTCGATAACCTGCTTCATTAAGCCTCTTCCATCGTGTTTCTTATTCCAGTTTAATACGGAATAAATTGCCCTGGATTTAAGGTAAGTATTACAAACAGTAGTGCTTTCGTTATTCGTTATTTCGTTATTCGTACAATAAATGGTTGCATTTATAACGTATTTTTAGATTTCATACCTTAAAAAACGATGTAAAATGAAACTGACTACGTTCGAGGATTTTGCACAAGTTTTAAAGAAAGCCTACATCAATTTAGACAATCGTAGTTAGTAGAAAGTTACAATGATTTTACACATCAATGTACGTAGGTATTGTAACATAGCTAAAATTCTAATCTAATGTTTTTTTAAATTCATTTTTACAGCTTATAAATTACTGTACTTATTGTAATGTCTGTCTAAACGGAGGTTAACCATTTACGCAGGACAGCATTATTATAGTGTCCTAGTGTAAGATCAAGCAGAGGCACACTCTATTCCATCACTCTCATAGTCCGATGGGACGGCAATCTGATACGATCGGAGAGAGGTCAGGCGCAGGACTAACGGCTTTACATGGTTTTCGAGGGTGAAACACCGACATTTTTCTGACTGACAATTTTTCGACAGCAATGTTTTGTCGCATGAAATCGTATCTAACAATAATATTGAACGTAATATAAATGATATAAAAAGCACATTGTCAGAAAGATAAATGATTGTTGAACTTATTTTTTTTTAAATTGATAAGTTGCTATTTTTATATAATATAGATTTATCAAGACCGCATGGAGGGGTAAACACGATAACTTTTGAAAATATCAATTGTTTAGCTCAATCTATAAAATATTCCAAAAACCAAAGATACATATTTGGCCAAGGTTATTATTTATATAATATATTTTATTATATTTAAGAAAGTACATACGTAGGTTTATATTAGGTCCTTACATATAAATTCGCGTCTTGTGGAGGAATATAAAGTCAATTTTTTTTGTAAAATATATTTAATTAATCAAAGTATGCACCGTTGTTATCTATGCACTTTTGCCATCTCATAGGTAGTTCATTGATCCCTTTACTAAAAAACCATGGGGCGAGAATCAATAAACTCTTTGAAGGCGGTTTGGACTGCCGCATCGGAGCTGAATTTTTTCCTTGTAAAAGTTGTCCAAATTCCGGAAAAATGGTAATCTGTTGGAGCAAGCCTGGGAGTACGGTGGATGTCGCAGACATTCCAATTGTAGATCATCTTCTAGTCTTGCGTTATCGTGAAACAGCAGTGGCCTAGAGCGATTGACCAATCTCGGTTGTTTAGCAGCTAGGTATAGCTAGTTAGCTAGTAGCAGCTAGGTGTAAAGAAGACTTCATGGTTTGCAGTTGCTGACAATAGATATCTGCCGTAATCGTTTGGCCAGATTTTAGAAAGCTGTAGTGAACGACACCGGCGCTAGTCCACCAAACACTCACAAGTAACTTTTTCTGAGTCAACTTTCGTTTAGGGCAGGATTTGGCTGGGTCTCCAGGGTTCAGCCATTGCGACGAGCGCTTCCGATTATCGTACAGTATCCACTTTTCTTCACAAGTAATGATTCGATTTAAAATCCCTTCATTATTGTGTCGGTCGAGCAAAGTAACACAGCAGTCGACGCGTGTTTGCAAGTTCGATTCACTCAATTCATGAGGTACCCATCGTTCAAGTTTTTTTACTTTCCCGAAGTTTTTTTACTTTGCTTCAAGTGGATTAATACAGTTTTATCACTTACCCCGAAACCTTCAGCTATCTCTGAAGTGCTTTGTGATGGATCCGCTTCCACAATAGCCTTTAATTCTTCATTTTCCACTTTGGTCTCCGGCAGTCCACGGGGTTGTTTCTGAAGGTCGAAATTTCCAGAACGAAAACGTTGAAACCAAAAACGTACCGTGTTTTCTTTTGCGACACCAGCGCCGTACACATCATTAATCCTTCGAGCTGTTTCTGCAGCACTGGTGCCACGGTAGAACTCGTACTCGTAAATATACCGATATTTCATGTTTTCCATTGTGCGGTAATAAACGACGCCAAAGAATAAAATAACGAGGAAAAAACAAATGAATGACTGTTTGCAAAACTCAAATGTACCAGCTAAATGAGTTTATAAATTTGAATTTGGAATTCTTAACCAAAGAGGAGATATTTCAGATCAAAGTGGTCAGTACGACAAAACGCTAATTTCATATGTAAGGACCTAATATATAAATATACTTATACGTCTTGGACTTTATGGAGTGACCTGAAGGTGTACTTCGGTGAATGCTACTGGAACTCCTCGAAGAGTAGAACTAGATGTACCGAGTTTGGCCTCGTTTTGTTAGTTATGATGAGACCTTACCTCCGGATTTGATAGAGTGACCTGGAGGTGTACTTCGGTGAATGCTACTGGAACTCCTCGAAGAGTAGAACTAGGTGTCCCGAGTTTGGGCTCGTTTTGTTAGTTATGAATAGACCTTACCTCCGGACTTGATGAATTGACTTGAAGGTGTACTTCAGTAACTGCTACTGGAACTCTTTGACGAATAGAACTACAATTTACAAATTTTTTTAAATTTTTTCACGATCTTATGAGTCGAGCACTTTTTGATTTTCCAAGCTTTTTTTATAATTTGAAATTTGACATAAAATTATCGGAAAATTGGAAGTATAGTAATAATTATACAGTTTTTAGTGAAAACATGTGTGTAATTATGTTATACGTAATTTTTGTAATGCGCAATTGGATTTACCAATAGTTTATTATTTGTATAATTATTGGTAGGATCTATTAATGTGGCGTTATTCAGATTTAAGATAATCGTCAAATAACATTTATATTATTAATTTTTCGATATCTTAAAAAAATCTCAAAAATTTTCGAATTTAATTTAGCCCAGATCATACCTGGCATTGCTCTTTATCAGTTTGTCAAGTAACGTTACAATGGGTTTAGCTATTCCGAAGATTAGCCTGGACGGACAGACATACACCCTTAACTTTTCTTTGAAGTATGGTGCTTTCCCACCACTCAGGCGTAAAGCTTTTGTCATTCCTCTTCCAAAATTCACCGAGTTCAGCCTTCTTTCTCATTTTAGACCAATTTCTACTATTATTTTCAAAAACGGTATTCTCTCATCATATCATTCTGGATTTCGCCTTGGGCATAGCACAACAACCGCTCTTCTCAAGGTTATTGAAGATATTCGAGAGGGTTTGGAAAATTCCAAATTAACAGTTCTTGTTTTAATAGATTTTTCTAACGCATTTAATACTGTCGACCACTCTATCTTGCTAGCTCTACTCTCTCACTTGAATATCTCGTCTTCAGCCCAGGATTGGTTCTCATCATATCTTTGAGGGCACCAACAACAGGCCGTGCGTTCTGGCCATAATATCTCCAATTGAAGTGATGTATTAACCAGTGACCCTCAAGGTGGTATTCTCTCACCTCTTCTATTTTCAATTGTTATCAATCTTTTCACATTAAACCTCAAGTGCTCTTATCATCTGTTTGCCTATGATCTCCAACTATATGCACAAGCGGAATCATCCAATATTAATAATTCAATAGGGTTACTAAATGACGATTTACATTATATCTTTGAATGGTCCACTGTGTTTGAAATTAACGCGAATCCTTCTAAAAGACAAGCGATCATTTTAGATACCGTGAAACCTGGCAACTTTCCTTTTTTTGGAAGGACTTAAAAGTTTAGGACCAATTTTTCAACAAAAAATGTACTGTCAGACTGGGCGTCAATGTTAAATGTGACATTATATTCTTCATAGATTTGGTATTTATTAGTGATTTAAACAAATACTAACATTAAATAGACAAAATACTCGAAAATAAAAAATGGCAAAGTTAACCTCACTTTGTGGCAACTTTGCCATCAGGGTTTATAATGAAAATAATAGGATTTGACTTGAAGGTTGAAGGTAAGTTTACCTCATAATATAATACACAACACTCAGAGTTATGATTTGCTCCTTTAATTGTGTTGCAAATAGCAAAGTTTACGCTTGTGGCAAAGTTGCCCTCCCATTTTTAAATTTTTCATACTAACTTGAAAATATGTGTCAAGTAGTCAAAGTTCCTTGATTACGTACTTTACTTAATTTTTTTATTTAAATCTTGTCAGAACAAAAATACTCTCGTCTAAAATTTAAAATCAAATTGGTGCAATAATAAGCTTAAATGAATTATAGTATAGATAAAAAATGATTGTCACAATCATTTTTAACAAGTATTCTTTTTTTTATAAGTCATCATCATTTTATTACGGGCCGTAATAAAATGATGTCAGGTAAAAAATAATTAATAATTATTTTAATCAATCTAAATATTGTATTCCCACAATAACAAAACATTCATAATCATAAAAATGACAGTTTTTTATGCTTTCTAGACGTGGTAGAGCCATGCCGCAGCTATATTAGTAGTATAGTTGTAGTACGAATGGGTCGGCTCGACCGGGGAAGGACCACGCCCTCACAGAATACCAGCGTAAAATAGCAGCTTAACACTGCTGTGTTTCGTATGGTGAGTGTAGAGAACCGGAGACCCTTTTTACTGGAAAAGAGGCATTCCATCTTAGTCCTCACGGGTGACAACGCATCTGCATTTTGATTCTTTATTGAAGATAGATGTAGATGTCTATGGGTCATAGCAACCACTTACCATCAGGTGAACTGTGTGCTCGTTTGTCACCCTATCCTATAAAAAAATTAATATCAATACACTAAGTTGAAATTTAAAAAAATACTGAGTAGTAATAAAATTATTAATACCCGACAACGCAGTAAAAATAATATAGATTTCTCTTTTCTTTTCCTTCACTTTTGAAAAAGATGATGATGAATTGACGACTCATTTGGTAAAATCGGTCTAATGGGCTGCTAAGGTAAATCATGCAAACGTGGAAGAGCCACGCTGCAGCTATATTATGGTTGTAGCATGAATGTAGCATCTTAGTCCTCAGGGATGACAACGCATCTGCATTTTAATTCTTAATCGAGGATAAATGTAGATATCTATGGGCCACATTATCAACTTACCATAAGGTGTGTGCTCGTTTGTCACAAATATTCTATAAAAAAACATCGATACAAACATACATACATAGAATGTCAAGTACAGAACCCTTTTTTTAAATAGTCGTAATCGGTTAAAATATAGGTTGAAAGTGACAACCCTTGGTTGTAGCAAAACATGGCAAAGTAACTGTCACATCATGGCATCACTAGTATGGTAACTTTGCCAAGTTAGTTTTATAGATAAATGTTAAGACCAACATGTTAAAAACAATATATTACATTTGATAACCATTAATTTAACATTACTACAAAGATATAGATACCTACATTAAGTATCTCAAACAAAATCAACAAAGTTCTGGAGCACTGAACAAAGAGGTTAAAATAAAATGCCAAAATTAACTCTCATGTTGCCATATCGAAAGCAGTGATGTCAATTAGTTATCGTATTTTCATCCAAAAAATGGAATATCTCGAAAAACGTTACGTTTTCCGTGTTAATCGTAATTTTGTACCAGTACACCCCTGATGGCAAAGTTAACTTTCATTGGTAAAGTTGCCAGACTTGACTCTAGCTCTAGATACTTATCCAAATTAGATATCTGCACTTTGCCGTTTATTTCGTACAACAACAATGCTATCTCATACTCGCCACATGTTAAGAATCTTGGTCTGTACGTTGATAGCTGTATTTCATGGTACAAGCAGATCCAGTAGGTAAGCCGCAAAGTTACTGCAACATTGCGATTTTTTATCGCCTGAAAAATTTCCTTTCTACCGCTACAAAAGTTTTGCTTGTTCAATCTCTTATTCCGCCGATAATAGACTATGTAGATGTGTGTTGCACAGATTTATCTCAACAGCATCTTAACACATTGGATCGTCTCCTCAATAACTGTATCAGATATATTTATGGTCTTCGTAAATATGACCATGTATCTTCTTTTCGTACTCGGCTTAATTGGCCGCCTATCCGTTTCACTATCCTGAACGATCCTTGTGCTCCTGAGTATTTGAAATCTAAATTTCAGTACCTAGGAGATACTCATAATTGTTTTCTCCGTTCTTCGGATAATCTAAAGTTGCTAACGCCTTTACACCGTACTTGTTATATGTCCCACTCTTTCGCTCTTACGGCTATAAGACTCTGGAACGAAATACCACTTGACATTAAAAAAGCTTCCAACAAGTTTCTTTTTAAAAACAAAGTTCGTGAACATTTTAGTAAAGCATTGCAAGTGTGAATTAACTCTTTTTCCTAAAGAATGATTCTATCGTCACATATTTTCCTTATATATCATGGCATAGAATATATATATATATATATATATATATATATATATATATATATATATATATATATATATATATATATATATATATATATTCTGGTTTATTCCAACTTCGTTGCCTTTTTTTCTCATTATTAGTTTACCTTTGCTGCACTACCTCCCATATGTTTATCTCAGCTTAGCCTAATGGTTGACTGGGAGAGAATGCCTTAAGGCATTAAGGCCGCCATAAGTACGATTTTATTTTTTGTGCACGAAAGTTTAATAAATTAATAAATACAGACAGCCAGATTTTAAAAAAAATTGGGTATGCATGTCTTAATAGAATGAAAATAACCCCCTCAGCTCAATAAAAGACAGTTATTTCGATATTATAGACAGACTTCGATTTTATTTATAGGTTAACAAGTTACGAAAACTATAAGACGTCTTCTTACAACTATATCATGTTTGTAAACAGAAACTACAATTTATTGTTTCATACTCAGTAAATTCATGTACGTAAAGAAATACAAAAAACCAATGAATTATTCTTTATTTTATTAACACTTATATGGTACTAAGCGATATAAAATTACTTTTTTTGCTATTTAATTGCTCGCTAGTTAAATTTACATCTTAATGATGATCACAATCGCGTTAAGTATCTACCCTTACAAGAGCAACCCGCCATTTTGACAGTTTGCCAATTATCGAGCGATGAATGACGAGAGTCAATGTCAACCAGCACTCGCCACTACTTGCTGCAACCGGCTATCGATCATTAAGCAAAGGTGAATCAAAAGATGACACCGACGACGCTTTAGTTCAATAATTTATAGCTATAACCAAAGAGTATATTACGTTTTAGCTATAACGTGTGCGTTGACATATAATAATCAAAGTTTTTTTTATTGTTCCTCTCTTACACCCGTATCTATAAAGAAGTAATTACTTGTTGCTAAGTAATTTCTTAATTAAGTCATTACTTAAGGTTAGAATTCTTAATTACAAAATCTCATTCTATAGTTGAGTAACGTACATTACTTACTTGAGCAAATGCCCAAGTAACACTCGATGCTTGGTGGTTGTTTCAGTGTGGCAACACTTTGTGACTGCGTTTAGTTTCATGAAAAGGCAAACGTAAGCTAAATTATTTTTACAGAATCTTGCAATAATATCTTTAATATTACTTTATTTGATATTTATAATAGCAATAACGTTGTATAAAATAGTTTATATTGTAAAAAAGTTTATTATATCATCATTGTCATTTAATTTTGTCAGTACAAAAAGAATGCTTGGAAAAACAAAACGTTTGACATGTTAAAACCCTTGTAAATTTAAATGTCCACTTTTTACACATGGATTATATGCCGACACGTGATTTTTTACTTAGAAAGATTATACATACATTCATTGCTGTCAATTATTACCGTAAACTAATTTACTCTGAAATCAAAAACGTTTTGTCGGCGAGTTGAATTTTTCTTTAAATATATTTCCATAAATCACGTAAATGAAAGGAAACGAAATCTCTTTTTAAAACAATCTTCCGAATAGTCACGAAATGGATCCACATCACGAAAGTAAACTTTGGGATTTCTAGGTTCAGCAACTTCTATCTCATCTAATATAATATCATCATCTATGTTGTCTACAACAGCAAAACCGTTTCAATGCTATCCAAAGTTTCCATTTTATGCAAAATAACCTCAAAGTAGTGCTTAAGTAAAGGAAATGGTGACTATTACTTATTGAGAATTCTAACTTTTGACAGTTCTAACTTGGAGCAATTACTTAACTATAGAATACAATCGTTACTTAAGTAATTACATTTACTCAAGTAATTACTTTTACTTGTATATAAATACGGGTGTTAAGTAATAGGGAACTTATAAAAGTTGTCTGCGTGACCTAATGTGTTACAGGTCACAGCATAATAGGAACAGCAACCTCTACAATTTTTGAACGAATTAAAAGAAATCAGGGGATTACACAAAAAAATGCAAAACACAAGATAGACGCCAATATTCACTCGTGTAAATTATTTAATTGCCTTATAAGCCAATCGAAATTCTCTTTATAATGTAGAATAGATTACCTATTTTACATCTCAAGGATATAAATTACGAAAAGTATAACATTAAATTTATTAATTATAACCAGAGAACAAACAAAATATAGAACGGAGAAAAATATACAATACTTTCATTAATACTTTATGTTATTTAAAATTATATTTGCAATTATTACCGAGCCCTATAATTGATGATCTTGAAAACAACAAACATGAAGCCTCTAATCAAGGAAGCTTGTGTTGTGAGATGTCTCTAATGAAGGAAGTATAATATACTCGCTGATTGTTTGTAAGTTTTAACTTTCTTGTTTATTTTAAAATGCAATATACAATTAAATGTATATAAAAATATAGTCGTTAGAGGCGAAAGAGAGAAACAAACCATGAGATGGGCAGCAGCGTCTTCCTAATAACATATTTAAAAAAAAACTACTAACCCGCCTGCCAAGCTTGGCGACTATGAGAAACATTACTTATGAGCAACGACATAAAGAAACGGCCTCCAATTCCCGGTTATTACTGGCTACGGTGCGACCATGTTAACAGCGGGGCAGGGGTGACGCTGAGCTAAATTGTTCTCTTACCGGGGGGCGGCATTACGACAATAGACCTCTTTAGGAAGAGGAATATTGTCCACAAGTGTCTCGTTGACATCTTGGTGAAGATTGGAAGTATGTCGACATGGGCTTGCCTACCTTATTACCAATCGGTATATTTGTTGAAGGCCATACGGGCTACTAACCTCGCCACATCCCGATAAGGAAGTAGAGGAGATATATAGGGATATCTTTAGAGCCATGCCTCCTGACGGTATTAATGGTAGACTTCAACGTAAAACTGGGTACAAGAAAGGTCAGTGAGCTAAAGCTAATAAAATTGGAATTGGGCAAGGGGGTCAACAGATTGCAGAAAAACCTAAAATCACACTCTTAAAAGTCCAAAGTCTTTGCTAGAGATCTGTCTACCGGGTAGAGTCAATTGTCCAAGTTGAAAACCAACGGGACATTTGAGATTGTGAGCATCTACGGACAGCTGTTTACATCGTTGTTGGAACACACAAGTGAGTAACGCCCTAAGAGTAAGTCTCACTGACACTACTTTCATGATATTCCGGACGTCACTCTGAGCGAGATTAGAATGGCTTTCTCGGACCTTAAAAACGGCAATGGTCCGGGCGAGGATGCAATTACAGGGGTGCTTTTTATGGAGCCGTGGTAGCTCAGGGGCTAAGCGCTCGCTGTAAATATCACAGTACGCGAGCAACCCGGGTTCGAACCCCGCCAGCACCAATGAAATTGTTAATTACAATTTTAAATGCTGATTTACCACGTGCTCTACGGTGAAGGAAAACACCGTGAGGAAACCTACATGTCTAAGAAATTAAAAATATTCCGAAGACATGTGAAGTCCAGCAACAAGCATTGGGGCAGCGCGTTGGACTTTTTCTAGCCCTTAATATCTTCTCAAAAATGAGAGGAGGCCTGTGCCCAGAAGTGGAACGTCGAAACGGAAGTCTTTAAAAGTTCTTCAATTGCGTTCTCCATGGTGGCACTGATCTGGAGACGTGTAGCAGAAGTGCGGTGTTCTTTTTCTTCAAGAAAAGCGACAATGCACTATTGTATAACTAAGACCGATTTCCCTTCAGAGTCGCGTTTACTTGCTATTTCGAGAGTATTTACTTATTGTCTCGTCGCAGTCTTGATGATTTGGAGCCTCCCGAACAAGCTGGTGTTCGAAAAGGCTTTAGTACCACAGAAAACATACAAACCTTTTGAAAAATTGTACAGAAGACCGAAGGGTACAATCTGTATTTTTGTCTTGCGTATGTGGACTAGGAGATAGTTTTTGACTCCGTCGAAATTTAGAAGCTGCTACAGTTCGTTCCACCGTGTCTAGTTCACTATCGATATATCGTTGATAAAGTGTTTGTGTAGTAAAGTTGCCATAACCCTCTCAGTAATGAGAGGACGCCTGTGCTCAGCTATGGGATTTATATAAAAATAAAAATTGCTGTTTTTTAGCAATTTTAATTTTTTATTATTTTTATAGGATAGGGTGACAAACGAGCACACAGTCCACCTGATGGTAAGTGGTTGCTGTGGCCCATAGACATCTACATCTATCCTCGTTTGCGAATTAAAATGCAGATGCGTTTTCACCCGTGAGGACTAAGATGGAATGCCTCTTTTCCAGTAAAAAGGGTCTCCGGTTCTCTACACTCACCATACGAAACAATACTACAATAATACGAGTAATCAAGCAATCCGAATACAGAATCAAAATACAAAACCTATCCAATTGCAAAGGGGTGTAAGACAAGGTGACATTATATCTACGAACCACTGAATTAGAAGACAATTTCAAGCTTCTGGATTGAAAAGGATGAAGTATCAACATCAAGGGCGAGTAAATCACTCACCTTCGATTTTGCGTCGATATAGTCATTACGGCAGAATCGCTGGAGGACCTCCGCAGTATTCTCAATGACTTCAATAGCGTCTTTCAACGGATAGGTAGGTATTAAAACAAACATGGACAAAACAAAAGACATGTGTAAGGTCTATGTTGCATCTATGTCAGTAGTTATTTGAGCACTACGCTCAAAGTTGTCGATGAGTTACAAGGTTACTCATACTTGTCTAGTGTCCGACTAGGTAAGTCCAATTTCGACCGAGAAGTCAATCGAATCCAATTCAGCAGGGCAGCGTTCGGGAGATTACGACACATCTTCACGTCACGTATGACTCAAAACTTCATAACAAGTGTGAACAAATAGTGCGTGTCGCCCTTGTAGACATAAATATCTGAGATGTGTTCCCTTACTGCTGGCTGTATGAGAAAGTTCAAGGTCACTCAAAGAGCTAAGGAGGGCGTATGCTATGCTCAGAGTGATACCGAATGATGAACCGATGGGGACGAAAGGTTCTCAAGTAGCAGCCGGGAAGCGAAGTGTAGGAAGTCCCCTACTAGATGAAGTTAAGACCTGGTAAGAGATGCAAGAAGTTGATGGATGCAGGTGTGTATGTATTTTGAATCTTTTGAGGAGGTTTATGTTCAGCAGTGAACTTGTAGTGGGCTGTGATGATATTGATGATGAATTTATTCTAGAAGAATTCAGAATAGATAGATTCTAGTTATGTATATAAAATATTTTTTTACATTTGTTTAAAGCAAAATTTAGAAAGAAAGGGGATTGATCGGCAGCGGTGAAAAGAGCGTATTTCAGAGGCTATATCGCTGAAATGATGATCCAGTCCAGAAAATCGTATACCAGCACCATAAATTAAATGGGCAATAATCTGCAAAGAACAGACAGAAATGGGGAGTAATGGTGTCGGGGACCAAGATTTGCTGATTTGCTGATTGCAAGATTGCTGAGCCAATGTATTATTATTGTTTCAATAATATTGGTGATTTAGTAGATATCAGAAATATCAAATGCAGTTTTAGGGTTCCGTACCCAAAGGGTAATCAACGGGATCCTATTACTAAGCCTCCGCTGTCCGTCCGTTCGTCCGTCCGTCCGTCCCTCCGTCTGTCCGTATCCGTCTGGGCTGTATCTCATGATCCGTAATAGGTAAACAGTTGAAATTTTCACAGAATGTGTATTTTTGTTGTCGCTATAACAACAAATAATAAAAATTAAAATAAATTAAAAATTAAAATTTGCTCCCCTACTAGAAACGTGTATTACGATGGTACGGACCCTTCATCCGACTCGCACTTGGCCGGTTATTATTACGTAATAACTTTTTATAAACTGTTCCATCAATTTCACATTTTATTACTAAAAACGGTTGACCTTTTTGATTGAGAAATGCGAAGAGAAACGAGTTAATACCACGCATGGAAGCATTAGAATATAAAGTATATAAATTGAAAAGGCTTGTGTGAATACCGGAGGCGGTCGCTTGTTGCACTGCATACGAATTCAATAAGGTAAATACCCTATCTCACTTCAATACGCAGTATCTCAGACTCTACGTGCTTATCGCAACGGCGATGTCTATATAAGGACCTTTCGAGTGCCGACCCTATTCATCTTAGTATTTAAACAAGCGCCTTTCAGCGATCGCTGTTTTGTTGTCAAAAATTTACAACGCATCAATAAATATTTAAGAGTTATTAAGATATTTTTAATGAAACTGTTCAGTCACAGGAAACACAACGTAGTGTAGCGTAGGTACTATGACGAAGCAATGTAAATGGAATATTAAATGATATCCTCCATATATGGAGTCCACGTGTCTTCATGAAATGTAGAAATAATATCTAATTAGTTCAGTAATATCATACTATATTTGTAGAAGAAGACACCATTCACGTCACTGAACTCTTTAAATACAAGTACGCTGGACTGGCATACAAAATGCTTATGCCGATTTGAAGCGCCCTCATTGTCCGTACCGGGAACTAAAATAGACATAATAATTATGACAAAGTCTGTTGTATTATTTAAATCGTATCTCTCTATTTTTAATTTTTAAACTAAAAAATGAAAGTATTTTATGTGGTTTGATTATGTTTGATTTTAGTTACATAATAAGAATTATTTTTAGTAATAATGAGAGTGCGTAATATGTAAAACTCGTTACCAAAAGGAAAGTGGGATAACATTCCACAAGTAAATGAATTTGCAGCTTATATTAAGCAAATTAAAACTATTTGATAATATAGGTACTTAAAAATCTGTTACTAATCTTAATATCGTAATTACCAACATGTTTGGCTTTATATTACAGAGTTTTGATAAACAATAAAATTCAATAGGGTTGTCGAGTTCCTTGTCTATAATACATATCGATGTTCTTTTCTACCCATATCTGTTCACAACTAAGGTCGCCGACAACAGATAATAATCAAATGTTTATTAATTAACAGGTTTCTAACTGAAACTAGACTAAAATTATGGCTAAAAACCACAAAAATTGTGAATTGGCGTCCGAGACAAAATGATTATCTTTGTTCTAAACGCTTCACAGACGACTGTTTTATTGGACATGAGAAACGCACCACTTTGAAAAAGTGCAGTATACCCAAAATATTTTCTGGCAGTACCAGTACCAGTAAGTATAAAAGTATTTGATTATTATTTCGAATGTTTTTATTTCTTCTCTCCTTATTTTTCAGGGGCCATAGCCAAGTGTAGAAAGGTCGCCTGATGATGACTTTGTGTTTACAAGACGTAAGTTTTATTAATTCTGAATAATTATTATGACCGATTTATTGTATCAAGGGAATACATTTATATTGGAACTGCATAATTATTAATGGCCTTAGTGAGTTTGCGTGAGTTTAGGTGAGAAATAACTCCTCCTGAACGGGTTCCCGCTTTGTCGTGGCGGGAGGAGGGTCCTCGCTGGTGGGGCCGCGGATGTGTTAGAAAGCGTTTCCGTGGCCCTGTCAGTGTGTGGCATCATGGGGTTTTAGTAGGTGCAAGTCCGACATAATCCGTTCTTGCCCCCGCAATGCAGGTATGTGCAGGCATTTTCTCATTTGAAACCCGGAACAAAATCCGTTCTGTAGTTACGAATAAAACGTACATAGATCAACGCAGCGTCGATCTTGTTTTTATATGAGTTATAAAGCTTGCATATAAGGCCTAGGTATAAATGATACATTTATTTATTGTATGGCATTATATTAATATGATACATAAATAGAATAGACGTTACGGGTAGGCCTGGGTATAGAATGTTTGTCGATATATTTTTTCACTCTGTCTTATCTCTATTATTAGTTCCGTGGACGTTCCCTTCTGCTGTCAGCGCCAAAATGGCGAAAATCAAATCACCTCATTATGTCACGGTGTATAGCCAGTCCATATATAGAGATCAGTGATTCACGTGTTTTTAGATGGAACCACGTAACACGGACCCTACCTATGTACCTCCGTCATAATTACTATATATAAGTCTTCAATTCAATAAAGAGAGAGAGAGAGAGTTGTTAAACTGCATCAGTGAGTTTAATTTCTTGCCTTGCTCCCCACATCGCAGTAGTTTTATCCTTCTCAATCAAATCAAATTGATGAAATTATTGTCTTCCTATTACAATATAAATATTATACAATAAACTTAGCATAGCAGTAAAGTTAGATAAATGACAATATCACTGCCGTGTTACGCCTTCTCTCTGTTTAAAAGGTCATAAATATGATCTAACTCTTACGAGCTTAAATCTGGGAAAACATATTTTTACTTTTCGCTTCGAAAGCCTTAATATTATAATTTTTTTTAAAGTAAGACCCTTGAAAACCATTAAAATGTCCATCACTTAGTCCAAAGGTTATTTGGATTATGATCTGATCAGTTTTGACTTCCAAAATATAACAGACAGACATAATCTTCATTCTGTGTTGATATTGACAGCTTGTTTGACAGCCATGCATCAAAAGTGTTTTAATCTGAGAGCTGGCGATGAATTTTGGGAAGGTCGTTTTGGCAAGTTGAAATTGTGAAAAAATATAAGAAACTTGAAAAACTTAGTGATGAAACCAAATCTGACGTTAAAAATCAGAATATTATCCGAAAGGGAACAATACCTTACTATTTTCCACCCAAAAAGACCGATATTGACCTGGTTACGTTGAGCCCCGCTGATCCTGTTACACGCAAAAATGTTAAATCTAAGAAAAAGGGCACTATCCCACACTACTTTCCCGTAATTAATAAAAATGATTTATTTCGAGGATAAATTACAATATTTTAATATCATGCATCAGAACATAGCTAGTATATTATCAAAACAATCGCTGTTGGGATTAACGTTGCGTGAACTATTTGGAAAAGATAAAATCCAAGAAATAATATGCCTTTCAGAAACTATTTTAAAAGCTTGTTACACAAACTATTTAAAAATAAATGGCTATACCTTGCCCGCTGCTTTTTGTAGGTATAAGAATAGAGGTGGTATGTGTATCTTGACTAAAACAATATTAATTTCACCGAACTCACACACTTACAAACATATGCTATGCAAAAAGTTTTTTAGGTATGTGGCATAGAAATACATTTTCACAAGCTAATTGTTATTTGTATTTACAGAACCCCTTCCTCTGACTCTATCATATTTCTAAATAAATTGACGTCTTTTATTTAGAAATATGATAGGTCAAATTTCAAAATTGTTATAGTAGGTGATTTTAATATAAATACCTTGAAACCTGGCAGCCTGACATGCCACTTAAAAGATCTATGCAATAACTATAATTTGAAACTCCATATCGATGTTCCAACTTGAAAAGAGTCGCGTATAGATCATATCCTCAGTAATGTGAAGGACGCTACTGCTCATGTATTGCCTCTTTGTCTGTCGGATCATGAAACAGCGCAACTACTGAGTATTCCGATCCAAAAAAATATTCTTAAAACGGAAAAAATCCTACTACTCATTCAAAAAATACTATTCTTTATAAAATATTAAAAAAATTAAGGAATGCTTGTATAGCCTCTCTTGGTCTGAAGTATATAGTGAACCTAACTTGAATATAGCCTTCAATAACTTTCATTCGAACTTCAGGTTGTTTTACAATTTGTGTTTCCCAACTAAAAAAGTAAAGGTTAATAACTCAAATAAAAACAATCACATGTGGTTTAGTAAAGACTTACTAAAAAGTTGTAACACAAAGAGAAAACTCCGATATAACTATTATACACATAAATCAGCAATCAATAGACAGAAATATTTTACATATTCAAATATCCTAAAAAAATGTATAAATAAATCTAAGAGACTTGCAAACATTATATTTATTCAAAATAGCAATAATAAATGTAAAGCAACGTGGTCAATAATAAAAAATGAAATAGGTATAACACAAAGCGAAGCTACTATTCACAGTCTAAAAATTGACGACTCCGACATAGCAAACCCGGAAGAAATATCCCAAATATTTAATAATTACTTTACAAACATCGGAAACAGTAATATTAATAATGTACTCGTAAACAATGGCGAAGGCTCTAATATTAAGAATAATTTTAATTTACACACAATGTTCCTTAAGCCGATGTCAATAAATGAAATAAAATTAGAGGTAATGGCCTTAAATAAAACCAACTCTATAGGTGACGATGGCAGAAATACACAAATATTGAAGTCATGCATTGATGATATAATTGACATATTGACTCATCTTATCAATTTGTCATCCGCGGTCGATTTTCGAGAGGCGTACTGCGCGTTTCAAAATAGCCTCTTCCAATATGCTCCTCATTTGCTCTAGTTTGTGGGAGACTATTTCATCATCGTCTGAATCAACCACATCTGGAATATCCACGGCGGCATCCACGTGTGCAGGTTGCTCTGCAATTAGTGGCGCCGCATTACCAGCTGTAGCATTTTCATCCGATGAGGGAACAGCCTCACGTCGTAGTCGTTCGAGTTCGGCGTCACCAAATATATTGGAGCGCAGGATATACCGAACTCGGTCTGCCAGGTTTTGCTCCGTTACATGAAGAATTTAATCTTAAAATTAAAAAAAAAGATATTTCTTAATAACCAATCACAGCGCGAGGAGCTTAGGCCCCCATCCGCTGTCGGCATGCTTCGATAAGCTATCTTTCTCGCACTTATAGCTACGTATAAGACTTTTTTGTCGTATTCATACTTTATTCACGTCTGGGAATTGTTTAAAACCGCTAAATTCGTCTGGCGATTTGCAGGTATTATTAAAAATTACTCAATAAATACGTGATTAAAATGGAAATGCCCAATTTTGGTCATGAAACGCCCAACAATTTGCATTTGTTAAAAAAATACATCTTTTTTATTGTTATTAGTCGCAACAGTTTTGCACAAAAAAGTACCGAAAAGATAAAAATAAAATTAGGTAAATCCGTAATTCATTAGTTTGTGGATAAAATAAAAAGTGTCGCCAATTACAAACCTCCTTAAAAAAAAATCGATTCTCTTTTTTTCGATCGATTTTTATGGTGTCATTATTATAATGCTAATATTATTTTTCGATAATTATTATGATGTGATGATAATTAAACAAGCAAATTGCTAGTTGATCTACCATGAAGTCTTTAGAGCATAACAAAAAACGCCACTGCACAATTTAACAGTTATTATTATCTGTTCTTAAAAATACATTTAAAATAGAATTTAAATAAATAAAAGAAAACATTTTGTGATTCCTCTTTTTTATGGAATTATAAATCGAATAAAAAATCGATATCGATTTATCAATTTTATGTCTGTTAAGTGACAACATCGTATCTGACAACTAGGCCCCTGTCATGTGAATCGCAATTAGACACATCAGTCATAAAGTATATTTAATATATTATATTATAATTAGTGGCAATGATTCTGGTAGAAGTGCAATTTAAAAGTATTGTTGGCATTGTATTGTCCGCCGTCGAACGGTAGGATGCTATACTCATGTTATGACAGTAATATGGTATTTGAGTTGGGCACGGCATCAGACTTTTGCCTCCTGCTCAATTCCTGGATGATGTACTGATTGTGTATGATACAAATGATGTATAAGACTAAATAATAAAATACCTTACATATCTAATCAAAACTTGATTATTTGTATATGTATTACAGTAAAATTATTGTTAAAAAACTGTATTTGTGAAAATAAAAAACTTTATATCTTAATAATCCGCACTTTTTTGAAACCAATTCCTTAAGCATTTCATTCTTTTAATTGCATATTATCATTTCCATATGCTTTTATATGTGTGCACCCATGGCCGAAGTGTTCAACGGTGGGCATTCCCCTTTGAGATTGCCAAAAGTATATTTTTTGGGAATTAAAAAAAAATATTTTTGGAGAGGTCTGGTAATACTTTATAACCGACAAAAATGTCTGGAATATTTTTTTGAATTATATAAAAACTAAATTAAAAGATAAAAAAGAAATCAAGTTGCCAAAAAAACATTTTTTTGGATTTTTTTTTTGTAAATTCTGCAAATCAAAATTCCAAAAATTTTTTTAATGTTATATGCTGCGCAGTAACGAAAATATAATTTCATCAACGGATTCGCCAATTGATGAAATTATATTTTTTCACAATTTCAACTTGCCGGAAGGACCTTCCCAAAATTCGTCGCCAGCTCTCAGACTATTTATTGAATTTAAATATTAATGAGAACGTATTTTGTTATCTCTCTATTTTTGTTTATTTCATGTAATACGATTTATACTTAGTGTGATATAAAGATGTATTGTATTGTATTATACATGATTCTGAAAACATAAAACCTTTTCTATTTTTGCACAGGTAAATTAGAATGATTATGTGACTTACAATCTATTTTTGTTACATAGATACACTGATACACACATTAATTTTATAACATCGCTCTAATTGCGTCGGGGATAAAAACAGTCGAATTAAGAACCTTCTCTCCTCCTTTCTTGAAGTTGGCTGAAGCTACCCTCCACTAGAAATTACTCCGGTATCGTGGAGTATCGTTTCACATACAAATATTAGGTCCTTACATATGAAATTAGCGTTTTGTACGGAAGGAATATAAAGTCAATTTTTTTGTCAAATATATTTAATTAATCAAAGTATGCACCGTTGTTACATATGCACTTTTGCCATTTCATAGGTAGTTCATTGATCCCTTTACTAAAAACCATGGGGCGAGAATCACTTTGAAGGCGGTTTGACTGCCGCATCGGAGTTGAATTTTTTCCTTGTAAGAAGTTGTCCAAATTCCGGAAAAATGGTAATCTGTTGGAGCAAGGTCCGGGAGTACGGTGAATGTCGCAGACATTCCAATTGTAGCTCATCTAACTTAGTGGTTGTTTGTTGTGCAGTGTGGTCTTGCGTTGTCGTGAAGCAGCAGTGGCCTAGAGCGATTGACCAATCTCGGTTGTTTAGCAGCTAGGTATAGCTAGCTAGCTAGTAGCAGCTAGGTGTAAAGAAGACTTCATGGTTTGCAGTTGCTGACAATAGATATCTGCCGTAATCGTTTGGCCAGATTTTAGAAAGCTGTAGTGAACGACACCGGCGCTAGTCCACCAAACACTCACAAGTAACTTTTTCTGAGTCAATTTTCGTTTAGGGCAGGATTTGGCTGGGTCTCCAGGGCTCAGCCATTGCGACGAGCGCTTCCGATTATCGTACAGTATCCACTTTTCATCACAAGTAATGATTCGATTTAAAATCCCTTCATTATTGTGTCGGTTGAACAAAGTAACACAGCAGTCGACGCGTGTTTGCAAGTTCGATTCACTCAATTCATGAGGTACCCATCGTTCAAGTTTTTTTACTTTCCCGATTTGCTTCAAGTGGATTAATACAGTTTTATCACTTACCCCGAAGCCTGCAGCTATCTCTGAAGTGCTTTGTGATGGATCCGCTTCCACAATAGCCTTTGATTCTTCATTTTCCACTTTGGTCTCCGGCCGTCCACGGGGTTGGTTCTGAAGGTCGAAATTTCCAGAACGAAAACGTTGAAACCAAAAACGTACCGTGCTTTCTTTTGCGACACCAGCGCCGTACACATCATTAATCCTTCGAGCTGTTTCTGCAGCACTGGTGCCACGGTAGAACTCGTACTCGTAAATATACCGATATTTCATGTTTACCATTGTGCGGTAATAAGCGACGCCAAAGAAAAAATAATGAGGAAAAACAAATGAATGACTGTTTTCAAAACTCAAATGTACCAGCTAAATGAATTTATAAATTTGAATTTGGAATTCTTAACCAAAGAGGAGATATTTCAGATCAAAGTGGTCAGTACGACAAAACGCTAATTTCATATGTAAGGATCTAATATTATATTTCTAATTTTTTTATAGTATAGGGTAACAAACGAGCACATAGTCCATCTGATGGTAAGTGGTTGCTGTGAACCATAGACATCTACATCTATCACCGATTACGAATCAAAATGCAGATGCGTCGTCACCCGTGAGGACTAAGATGGAATGCCTCGGTTCCAGTAAAAAGGGTCTCCGGTTCTCTACACTCACCATACGAAACACAGCAGCGTTACGCTGCTATTTTACGCTGGGATTCTGTGAGAGTGTGGTCCTTCCCCGGTCGAGCCAACCCATTCGTACTACAACTATACCACTAATGTAGCTGCAGCATGGCTCTACCACGTAAATATATCGAAACATACCCTCAGTGAAAAGCCCGAACATATTGTGTGTGGCGTATCGTCACGTATGCCGTAATTTTTTTGTGGTCGCTGCTTAGATTTCTGAGCTCACTTTAATTAATACGCTCTCTTTTTCTATCTAGAAGTCCATGCAGGTGGAAGGACTCCTTTTCTGCCCAGGAAAACGTTCGGATTAGTCCACTCTCTTATCTATTTCTGCCGCGAAACATCAGTGTTTGTACTGCTGTGTTCCAGTCAGCAGAAAATGATGTACCAGTATAATTCCAGACTGTAAGGCATTCTTTCTTAGTTCTCAGGTGTCACAATGCATATGTTCTTTGTTTAAAGTTGGTTGCAGGCTGGCAGTAGCCACTTACCATCAATTGGATTGTAAGTTCGTTTATCACTTAAACTTTATTACAAAAGGATACTCTAATAAGAGGGCGTGTGTTTGTTAAGCACGCCTGACGCTACGCTCCGCTGAACGCTCAGTCCGCTGAACGCTGAACTGAGGCCTTAATCTAAACTTTAGGCGCTGATCTACCGAGCCGTCTCAAGCCGTCGAAGACTACTTCTTCTAAAAATAACTGAATATTTTGCTTAAGGCCAGGTTGGACAAGAATATCGTATTTTAGGCATGATTTAGATATTCAAGAATTGATACTTCTTGAAATAGTATATGATCGGAAAAAATAAGCATACATGATACATGAAATAACCAATTAAACTCTTAAGCAAATGGATTTTTTAAATATTTTATATTAATGGAGATAAAAAAAGTGATAATTTAATTATCGTGGGGAGAGTTCTCATCTTTTTAAGCCATAACCATACAAAATTTTTCGATACTATGAAGGACATGTTAGTTAGTAAATTAGATTTATAATCGCTGTATTTTTATTTAGATCCTTTATTTCCTGATAATAAGTAACAACGCTTCAAATAAGTAACTTTTTGTACACCGAGTGACGCACGCTTACTTCGTGCTGGACAAAAATATGGAGAAAACTAGAAAAAGTAAAAGCCATTAAACGTAGGAAATCCTCGCCTTTAATAGATGTAGTAACTTTAAAAGATTTTATAGAAAACAAGTGAATTACCAGGCTAACCATTATACATGCCAAACATTTTGAAATTTGATCTGGTGCATGATGGATCGACTTTGGCCTGTCTCCAATAAAACTATCTAATCTGTAAACTACAAACGTATTATGACGTTCTAAGTAATAATTTTTTTTTGAGTATTTTGCGCTTTGTAGTGCATCGAACTAAAATTTACCATAGTACCAACATCTAGCACCAGTATGTGTACTCGATTCCGCATTTTCTTATGGATATAATGTAACAGGTGGGTAACAATTTAAATTAAGAACGTGATGCCCTACTATAGCATTAAACCTGTATTCTGTGCCTTCTGTGCAGCATTAGTACCAGTGTGGAAATCATATTCGAAAATAACACAAATTTCCAATGTTTCCAATGTACGCGAAAATAGTATTAAAATATAATACACATAGTGATAAAGTGGAGGCAAAGTTACAGCAGCAGTTAGTCTGTCGCCCCATTGGCACAGCAGTTTGTTAACGTCAACATTGAAAGGTTCAGCAAAGTTCCTGTTTACAGCAACCATCGCTCGGTAACGTGTCGCGACGCTTCCTGCCCGCTCTCGCAGTCACAATACAAGTGATAGATTAGGCTCGCGACATTATTGCAATATGACACCTAACGTATGTCCGTATGTTATAGCTGTCGCTTATAGATAATGTCGAAGGATTAAATATTTACTACTATCTCAAGCTTAATCTCGATAAATAAATATTTTATATAAAACGGACGAGTTTATGACTAGTAGAGGGAACTTTTAAAATAATATTTTGTTTTAAAACATGTCTTTACACAATAACTATAACTGAATGTAACATATTATCAACTTCATTTATTTTTAAAACACTTCTTTATCATCAGCTCATAAAAGTGTAGGCTGCACATGGGCCTGTCCCGTTGTTGGGTGGAGAAGGACATTAAAGAGGGTTAATAATCTTCCACTCACAAGATGTCGCTAGTTGACACTCAGGTGAAGTTTTTTGTTACACAATGTCATTTAATTGAGAAGTTAGATGGCGACATAAACGAATCCCAAAACTAATTTCATTCAGTGGGTGTCATAGAAAGAAAGAAAGAAGAAAGAAATAACTTTATTTGGCACATACATTATAACAAAGAAAAATAAATTAAGTAAAACAGAAAAAATATATTTTTCATCTTAACTAAAATATTTAAAAAAAAAGTAATATGCACCAAAATGGAATAAGATGTGACTATGGAAATGCCAAATAGATAATAGGCGTTAAATAACCAGAGTTGCCAGTGTCAAAGGTACGATTCGTCTGGTACTGTGATTGTCAATCTGTCTGCAAAGCTAGACGATTAAGGCAAATCGTCTTCAGAGTCATGTCCAACAGTGAACTTTTATATTTATATATATTTTTATATATAACTGATAATGTAGAAGAATAAATCTTATAACCATAATAGAAAGAAGAGTGAATCCTATATCCATAAGAACCTTCAGGGCTCAGGGTTAAGCACTCACCGCAAAATTTAACCTAAGTTCGATCCCGCCATTTTAAATTATTATTTTAAATGCTAGTTTACCACGTGCTTGGCGGTGAAGGAAAACGTCGCGAGGAAACTTGCATGTAGAAGAAAAAATATATCGAGGACATATGAATACGCACTGGAGTAAGCTGGCGGATTAATACGGGAGAGAAATTAGATTTAAGTTATAAGTTTGCTTTTTTTGCACACAATCATACAAAATGTTCGTTGCGAAACCGTGTTGTAGCGGTATTAAAAGAATATCCCGTGTGTTTCGTAAGAGGCGGCAGAGGAAACAAGTCAGGAGATAAGTAGTAGCGAAAAAATAAAAAGCAGCGGTTGCCAACCAGTCTGCCAAACGTTGTAGCTTTAAAATTGTAAAGCCTCAGAAGCAATCTATGTGGGAGGCCGTGGAACTTGACAGGACGTAACGGTAACGATAACGGTTCGTTGACAATGTACACTATGATATAAAAGCGTTAAGCAACTACGAGTAAGATTGAACCCTGTCCTACTTTAACATGTTACGACATCTTTTCATAAGCCTCTTCCTCCTACAGTTTGTCTATGAAAAGATTACGTACGTACACCCCTCCCCACACACACAAAACAGAGGGGGAGAGAGAGAGAGACCAGTTTATTATGTTTTAAGATTAAGATTTTTACACTCGACACTCGACACTCCACAATCCATTCAGCGAGGAAACGCTAGCGTTTTTGGTCAGAACCAAAAGTTTTTCGTCAGTTCCTCGCTGAATGGATATTATTAGCTTCAGGTCAAGAAAATAAGTAGACGTCTTTCACCAACAGTGACAACCAGTCGTGAAAATTTACTTAAGAAACATCATCGCGCGTAGACAAGATATACAGACCGGTAGTCATTCCACCACATAACACAAATGTACTATAGCCATTTATTCCAGAAACTAATTTTTGATCCATTTGCTGAATTTATCAGTCGCAAATTTTATTTTAACTTTTTACAATTTTACTTTCTAATTTCTAGACGTATTTGATTTCGAATTCAAACTTCCTTTTAAAAACTTGTAAAAAATAAACGTTTCCAGTTCTCTTTATGCTTTGATTTGGCCGAGCTTCGATTTTTCTGATTAAAGGTAGTGGCTTCTGTGTCTATGTATATTTCTGTAGTGATAAGAGTGCATGGCAATGATTAATTTTGCTTGAATCTTTATTTATTTTACTTTGTGGTGTAGACGCCACGGGTTTAAACATCCTCTTCGATTCATGAATGTTATAAAAGTTGCATAGAAAAATTCCAGGTAATTTCGTTGTTTTATAAAAACGTACTTTAAATAAACGCACAATAGCTATATATAATAGCATAATTATATATACGGCTGATTAATAATTTTTAATATATAAATACCTACTATACCTGTTAAATATGGCAACTATGGGCCATCAAACTTGCATAACATATAATATACAACATAAATTATCACACCTGTCACCAAGAAGGGTAGGCAGAAACTACGGACTTCCATTTGGAAAGATCCTGACATACCTCTATCGCTTCTTTCGCATCTACAAATCTACATATATGACGAGCACTTGATAAATCAGCTCTAAAAATTGCAATTAACAACCTACTTGCAGGGACAGCTAAACAAACAACGAAATACAAGTAAGAAAAACAAATGGCGAAAAATCGAATATTATAAAACCATTGTTGCTGACTTTCTATCATAAAGTGATTAGAATTATTATGGTAGGGATATTAAAATAAAATAAAATAGCGAACTCATTATAATTAGTTCAATGGAGAGTGTAAAATATTATAGTTCATACAGAATATATAATATTTGAAGTGCTATTAAAAAATATACACCATTACTGTAATATTAAAAATAATTTTATTTTGTCAAAATCTATACGTATTAATGAAGTGTATGTCTGTAATATTGAAATAACGGGCTTCTATTAAGCTCAGGGGGTTATTTGCATGGCAATAAGACATAAATAACCATTTAAAAAAATTGTCTCTGTACGGGTTAATCTTCGGAATGGCTAAACCGATTGTGATGAATCTTGACGAACAGATAGAGAGCAATGTCAGGAAGGCTATAGGCTATATTTTATCTGAAAAACTTTTTTTAAAAACAAAACGAAAATTTGTTAAAATAAATGGTCTTTGATTATCTTAAATCTAAATAACAATACATTAATACATCCTATCCAGGCGAAGCCTTACTTACGCGAAGAAAGTTCTCTAAGTAGTGTTAAGTTATGTCTATATTTTATATATATTTTTGGGTTAAGGTATATATTGCTATGGGCCAATGTCAATTTTTAAGTCCTTGATGTCTGAAATAAAGTTATTGTATGGTATTGTATTGTATTGTTGATAAACTTCGAGTTTTTTCTATTCATTTATCATTATTAATCTTTAAAATTTTATTCAGAAAATTAGTTTTAAATAAAGTGATCTACGATAAACGATTTGAATAGGTACTGTTTTAAACATTATCTACTGAAATATTATTTGGTTATATAGAACTAGGAAAGATATAATAAACCTGTTCATTTAAATTAACTATAATTGCTATTAAGGAATTTATTGTTTCGTTAGTCGCATTAAATACTCATAATCTATTGACTAATCTGCTAACATGTAGATTTAAAGTTGAGAATGCGACTAACCTGAGTTCGATCGCTATCGTCGTCAGATTGCGATGGAAAGGAGCGTCAAAGGTATGATGAGACGCATAGTACAGCGATCGTGCAATTCGCCTACCAAGCGTGGTAATTAGGACATCTACGACTTTTTCTGCCACCAGGGCGGCGCGGCGCCACTTAAGGCGACACATCGAAAACCGTTGAAGCGGGCTATCGCCGGACTGACCCGAGTGAAACATAATTTCTATAAAAACTTCAAAAACGCCGTCATAAGGTCTAAAATTGCGTAGCGCCCGCGACGATAAAGACCGCTTAGAAATCGCTTAGAATCTTAAAATATTTAAAAAAAATTATTGATTTAAGTAATCAAAATAATGAGCAAGTAAATTACGAATATTGATGTTATGAATGTATTTGAGTGATTCCCAAGCATATAGATTAAGTAATTTCGTTGTAATTTCAACTATAGTGATTTTTTAGAGGTGTTTTCGCAAATAATTATGATCGAGTCAAAATTATACAATCGTGTTTTTGAACAAGTAAATTCAAGATAAAGACATGAATTTACCTATATCAAAATTCCAGTTTCGTTAGTCGTGTCATACTCCTATACTATTCGATGAAAGGAGGTGCATTTTTCGCGGTGTCGCCTTAAAATGAGATGTAATATTTTGACAGATTTCATAGTGGGGAAGTTAACTAGTTCGAAAAATGTAAAGGTTAATATTTCCTTCTGTACCATTAGTTATATTTTATATTAATTAGATTAAAAATAAATAAAAAAAAACACAATTATTCATAAAAGTGGAAAAATTACAATAAAGAGTTAAAAATGTGCAAAATATTAAAGAGCAAACCACTGAGGCATTTTTTTGTGTAGTACTAGAATACTTTAGAAACAGATAAGCTTTTCATCGTCACTTAATTTGGCATGTCACCCACTTGTAGAGTTTTTGTGTCCACGTAATTTAAGTCAATGTTTTACCCTGCCACTGAAAAAAATGCATGTTATATGTCACGATAGTCACATTTAACAAAGAAGACTTTATTAAATACTAGCGACCCGCCCCGACTTCGCCTAGATAGGATCTATTAATGTCACGTTATTTAGATTTGGGATAATCAATGGTCATTTCTTTTATCAATTTTTCTTTTTTTCAACAAAAAAAAACTTCAAGTTTTTCTGATAGAATATAGCCTAGATCCATCCTGGTATTGTTCTCTATCTGTATGAAAAATTTCATTGCAATCGGATCAGCTATTCCGAAGATTAGACCGGACAGACAGATAGACAAAAATGTTAAAATGGTTGTGTATGTCTTAATAGTATGCAAATAACCCCTTGAGCTAAGTAGAAGCCAGTTATTTCAATATTACAGACAAACACTTCAATTTTATTTATGCGTATAGATAGATTAGTACTCATTACATTGCTCAGCCGCAATTTTATTGGTATTTGATATGAGAAAAGTTTATGAATAATTTTACGCTCAAAATTATGAAACTCCGTCTTATGGTGGCGAATGGGAAATTAATTCATCATCCCATTTTGTCTTATTGGTGTCGCAACTATGGGAATGGCCCGGGTATGTGGACGAGAAAACACGCGTCAAAGCTCATCTGGTCCGACGATCACCAATTCATCTGATAAGCATGTAGATTAAGGCCTTCCAACAATTGGAGAGGCATTTGTCTACTAGTGGTGTTTCGGGTCAAAAAAGAAAGAATTATTAAATGAAATGAAAATAAATTATTTTGTATAATTAACTCTAGATTCATAAATAGTCATAACATATAATAATACATATATGTATAATATGAATATAAATAGTTGAAGAGGTTCCGCATTTATAATTAATTTATTTAATTAATTTTAAGAATTATAAAAAATGTACATACATTGTAAATCTAATAAAAATGATATGTAAGTTTATATTAAAAATAATAATTATAAGTATTTCGGAAAAGAATGTGGTATAAAATTATCTAAATAATCATCTTTCGTCGTTTTGCTCATTAAATCCTTAAATCTGATTTCAATGTGGCACATCGTTGAGATTAACCTAAATCCTAAATGATAAATTAATAGTAATCTCGCTGAGTCGCGTCTGATTTTATTTCGTCTTGTATTATTTGATTTATTGCTACAAAAATTATTTTTGTTTGATTTCTGAACAATTGTACGTTATTTTTTAAATATTTTGTAACGATATGAGTTAGTTTGTCCAGGTGAGCTAACACACCACGTAGAATATCGACTATAGTTTTCAGTAAAATCTAAGAAATTCTGTCAAAGACTTCAGATAGACAGCTATTCATTTCATTTATAATATAACATTTAAAATAGACGTTTTATATATTGCATTATAATAAATAGGTTACCTGCAACACAGGTTTTTTTAAACTTACGACAAGCACCAGTCTCTCAAAAAGTTAAGTTTTATTCCGGCACTTCTGTAATATATAGCACTAAGACTATTGTGAAGAGGAAATAAATGGGTTCAATTATTCACTCACATTACCATGCAGTGGCGGTGTAAGAATATCCACTATCCCATATCATCCCGTGGGTGTCGTAAGAGGCGGCAGAGGGAAACAAATCAGGAGATGGGCAGCAGCGTCTTCCTAATAACGACTAAAGATAAAAAACTGCGGTTGCCATACCGATGCCAAGCATGTCAACTATGGCAAATATTGACATGCCCTATGAGGCAATTTATGGGGTAGACCTATGTTCAGCAGTGGACTTTAATAGACTGCAACGGTATTCATTCACTTATTCATTAGAAAAACACGATAATGATGCAATAATATTAAAAATACCTATTTTCTGCAGTTGCCAACCCGCTAGCCAAGCCTGGCAACTATGGCAAATATCCCCTCTATGAGGCAATCTATGGGGTAGACACTATGTCCAGCAGTGGACTTTTGATAGGCTGTATTGGTCGGTCGGTCGGTTGGTTGATTGGTATTCTAGAAATATAATATTATCTACCGGATTTAATAAGAGGGGGTAGCATGACCTTATCAAGTCGACAGTAAATCCCAACGTCTCCGCTTCACGTCGTGTGCAAAAAAATTACATATTAACAACTCTTGACCCTGTAGTAGCTAGTGTGTAATAATATTCACTACCCCATATCAACCAGTTGGTGTCGGAAACAAACCAGAAGATGGGCAGCAGCGTTCAATAAAAAAATAATAAATTGCGGTTGCCAACCCGACTGCCTACCGTAGGAGCTATGGCGAATGTCCCCTTTATGAGACAACCTATGGGAAGGCCTATATTCAAATGTGGACTTTGTTATATTGTTTTATATGAATGAATAAAAATATTTAAATTAAGTGATTAAAGTAACTATAAATAGACAAACTAAAAACTATTTAAAATTGATTAAACATAGACAGTTGACAACATTACACTCATCTATTGTTTTTTTTTATTAAAAAAACTAAAACGATATAACACATAGTTTATTTTAACTTAAACCGTGATCTTTATACACAAAAATAACGAATTGAAACTTGTCACGAAATCGTGTTTTATTTAAGCTACCGGAAACTTGAGAAGATTTATATGTTATACTTTAATCTATTCACCAGTGAATTTTTTTCCCTTGAATAATCTATTATAATGAAAAATTTTATACTACTTTTCTCAATTCAGTCCTCAAAAATAAACCTTATTTATTTTTATAATTATGATATGATCAAAGTATACTAAAATTTTATACTCACCCAAACAGAAGTACTAGGGAAACTCCGACGAAATAGTTAAATTTCGCTATTCTTCTCATATTAAGTACGATGATTTTAAAAAGTACAGTTCTTGTGTCACGTGAGTTTAGTCGACACATGTGTGGCACCACAGTAGGCGGCGGATATTCATCGTTCCTCTAAGGTCCGCGCTACAGACTCGCTCCAAGTCTCGTGGACTTATCTTGACTACGCATGCGTTACAGAGCTACTGAGCGTAGATGAAAGACCACGAAAATATTATGTGGACCTTAAATGGCGAAAATATTATCTTTTGGATAACATTTTAAATAACACTTTTAATCGAGTTTAAAAATGGGTTCTAATTTCATGTTTCCCCGAAAACTATTGCATTATATTCCACTACCCATTTAAATTTGAATAAAAATTTCCATCTCTATAGGTAGGGAAAATATGGAATAAAGAATGCTCAATAAAGAATTTAGACTACATTCCAGTTGTTGCTTTGAGCTTGTGCTATTCCTTAGACCACTCAAAAGGCTTTCAAACTAACAAAAAATAATTTCCACATAATAACTTTGGTAGTCGGTGCGAAGACATGGTGTAGTTAGTATGTAGAATAATTAAAGCCCCGACTTAGTTTTTTACAATTGATTTATATTACGGATTTACAAATTTTTAGGTGCGAGGTGAGGCTGGATTCTTCTTCACCTGTAGTATGTCTCTAACTACTATTCTTGGTAAAAATATTAATTTGTTCATTAGTTCATTACAGCCTTTCCTTTCAGTTCCAAAAGATTGCTAAACATATGCCTTACCCGACGATAATCCTCCATAAATAAACCTCTTCAGTGTTATTTTTTTTATTTACTCCATTTTTATTCAAGGGGGATTTGGCTTTATAATTGCCATGCTTCGCGGGCGGGTTGTCAACTGCAGTTTTTTATTATTTTCAGTTGTTATCAGGAAGATGCTGCTGCCCATTTCTTGTATATTTCCCTCTGTCACTTCTTACGTCACCGACGGCATGACATGCGATAGTGGATTCTTTTACGTCACCACACACGGCTTATAACAACCAATATAAAGTTAAAACAATAATGCTTGCTATAGCTACTTGAACTCATTTCATTAGTTTTATATAGATCACAGCCTCATTCTTTATAAATAATTAGCTTGTCCTTTATGTTTAACTTAGCCAAAGTTAATATGTGCACACAATATAGATAATTACATTTTATTTGCAGCGATAATTTTAAGACAATCAAGCGTTGCAAAATGTTAACATTTTGTGAAACTATAACGATCAAATACCACGATCTGAGGCCATGCAATTGCTACTGTGAGCAGGTTCGACACCACACTCCTTCAATTTAATGGAAATTTCCAATCCGTTGAGTGATCTCCTCAATTTTAGAAAATCCACTCTATTTGGCGCTGATATAAGCTTCGTGATTACTGCATTTTAAACGATGTAAATGGCTTGAAAAGAATTCTTTATTTTCTTTAATTACAAACATGCATATTATAATAATATGTTTTACGCGGAATAAATAAAGATTATTGAAATACGGAATTCCCTTATTAAACAAATAACAATTATTATTCAAACACTTTAGGAAAATCGTTTTTAATTTCTAGACGATTTCAAAAAATGGAGGAGGTTCTTAGTTCGAAGTAATAGTATGTATGATACGCGATATCTTCGTCAATTTTAAACCGATTTTGAAGTTTCTTTTTAATTCAATTTCTTAATAATTAAGAATAATAAATAATAATATCTTAATAAATAATAATAAATAATCTTAATAATCAAGCTTTTTAGAGGCCAAATTGGCCTCTAAAAAGCTTGGCGTGCTCAGCAGAGCGGGACAGTATTTCATGCCGGCACACCGCTTGCAACTTTACAAGGCGCAGGTTCGGCCTCACATGGATGAATACTGATCCCATCTCCCATCCCAGCGAATGATGTTTTTAATGTCACTCTTAACACTACTTTATATTTCTTACCCTGAGCTTGTAATATTTCGTAGGAGTGGACTAGATTCAAAATTTTACTTCTAATGACAAGTAAAAACCGACTTCAATAAACCAAAAAGTACTTAATGATTTCACATTCCGAAGTTGGGGTTTTAATTTTTTTTAATAGTATAAGTGTGACGAAAGAGCACACAGTCCACTTGATGGTAAGTGGATGTTGTGGCCCATAGATATATCTACATTTATCCTAGATCAAGAATCAAAATGCAAATGCGTTGTCACCCCTGAGGACTGACATGCTCTCTCTTATCTGCACTCACCATACGAAACACAGCAGCATTAAACTGCTATTTTACGCTGGTATTATGAGAAAGACCACGCTCTCACATACTACCCCCGTCGATCCGACCCATTCGTGTTACAACCATAATATAGCTGCAGTGTGGCTCTACCACGTGATGATTCTTCTACTCTTATACACTATGTTTTTAGTTTTTTTAATCGGCTTTGAGTCGGCTTTAATTTTTTTATAAAAGCTAAATTTTTTCTCTTTGTGTCTGTTCAATTTGCCTTTCTTAAATGAAGACCGTTCTTTATAAGATTAAGGGCTGATTTTTCAATCGCCAATTAAAATTTATTAATAGGATATAATACAATAAAAACAAATTAAAAACCCAGTTGTATGAATAAAATAGTTCTATTGCACTTTTATATTTAGTCGGATTATAATTTATTTAATAAATAACTTTTACGATTGAAAAATCAGTCCTAAGTGTGACAAACGAACACACAATATATCTAACAAAAAGTGGATGCTGTGGCTCATAGATACTTAGGTACATCTTTTCAAGTTTGGGGCTAGTTGTATTGTGATCTCGATATCTCAGGCACGGTATCTTCGACCTTATTGATTCAGCGTGCATTGAACATGGATGGGATAGGACGAGTGAGTAGCTCTATGTTTTTCCGTTTACTTGAGGTACTATAATATCTCTTGCGCAATTTGTAATTTTCGACATGATTCAGAAGTTGTCGCCGTGTTCAAATGCGGGTAGAAGGACATATTTTTCATTTCTCAACACAATCCTACCTGTTGGTATGCGGTGATGAATACCTAGATGGTAAATCGCAATGTCTTAGCGTAACAAAAGCCTATTCACTCTTGCTTTGAAGATCCCTAGATTGTATTGGGAAGGAAAGACAAACGCCGGCAAATTATTCCAATCCTTTGCAGTACGCATTACGAAAGACGAACCAAACTGTTTTTTTTTTGGTTCTATGTGTGGAATATCGACAACAAAGAGGTTAAGATCCGCCGACAGCCTGATTGTTCGATGGTGGAAAGGAGAGGGAGGAAATAAAGCATGTGATTGTTACTGTCAAATCGAAACGAACGAAAAACCACTTACAATACATTTCAAGTTTCTTCCTTGATTTATTTGTGTTTTTAAATCGTTTATTCTAATTTCACTAACATTAATACATATGCATGCTATAATATTCAAAATGAAACGATAATATTATTCTTAAAAAAATATTGAAGTTTTCAACAAAGTGAAGAAATTTTGTTGGAAAAGAAAAGTAAAATAATGAATTGATAAAAATGAAAAATCTAAGCGTTTCGATTTAATGAATTTTTTTAAAAGTGGTTGATTGAAATGGTAATTTCACTTTATCTGTGTCTGTAATCGGAAAGAGTCAAAGTTATTGTATATTTTATGATGAATTTATTATCTGCGTTTTTCTGGAACACTGTGAAAATTAATCTTTAATTATAAAAACAATGAGAGGACGCATAAAAATATTTTATCAGCAATGGTATAATGTTAGCTCATTTACGTAGGTTATTTTTATAATATTAGAATGACAGGTAGATGAGAATCTAATAGCCCACTTGATGGTAAGTAGCTACTGCAGCTTTTGAACAACTGCAACCCACTTCTAACAAAAGACGCAACAGATGCTTCTATTATCCTTGAGGTCTAAAATGAATTTCCTCACAGCTTATAATTATACTGGTTTTCTTACCACCAAAACTGGAACACAGCAGTGGATGCACTGACGTATGGCAGTAGAAATAGGTAAGAAGGTAGTACCTAACAAGACGGACTCATCGACAGAAAAGAAACCCTACCTCTTATAACAAATCTCGTCTTAAAACAACATTTATCTACTTATTTTAAATCAATCCACGTTTTAACAACTACTATTTATATAGAAACATTTTGTCGTTTTATGTTACACGATTGCGAATGATTAAGCTTAATAATATTCCGTAAGAACGAGGAATTTTCAAAGTAAAACAACCATGAAAATACCGCTTGTATTATTCGCATAGTTCACATTGAATACATTGCGAGGGGACAAACGCTACTTTGAGCGAGAATAGTTCCAAGCGCTCTCTAAATGACCACATCATTATCTCAAGTAGGCATTTTATTCTAAAAGTACTTGTTTTGGCTTCATAGTTACTCACTAGCATGTCGTAGATCATGGGTTAAATTTATTGTTAACCCAATTTTTTCGTAATTTGGGTTTGTCCCTGTGGCACTGATACCGCATCCAAGCCACGCAAAAGAGTTGAAAGAATACGTGTATCCAGGGAAATAACCGGGTATACGGGTAATGCAACGTTATTAAGTAAAGTTAATGTCCAAATACATAGGCATACTGAAAGTTCTGCGCTCCCGGTCGCACATAAATGTTTGAATTTCAAATGTTATATTTTTTTAAACATAAGAAACTAATAAATAAAAAAAAGTAATTCTCAATAGATCAAATTAAACTTGCGTTTTTTACTTCCAAACGGGTCCTACGGGCATGATCCCACTTTCTGATCAAAAGACAGTTTGTGCTGAGTGGTACACCACCATTTGTTTGCCCAGTCTCTTTGAAAACGTTAGGCAAACATGACCAAGAATTTGTATGCTATCACACAATGACAATGCTTCAGCGCAAACCACGAACGAGACAAAGTTATTTTTGGCTTCTGAAGAACCCAACTTTATAGTGTCGTAGTTAATATATATAAGTGTGAGTGGATATAAAACTACTAAAATATTAGATGATTATAAAAAGCTTGTTTGAAAAAACATATAAGACGAGCTCATACTCTTGACAGTTTCGGGTCAACGCTATAATATAAAGAGAGATGAAATTATTTAAACTAGCTTAATATTTAAAGCTAAGTCCAATTGAGGACTTTGCAGGTTTTCTAATTATAAATAGAAAATTAAAACAATTTATTATTTATTAAATTTATCATAATTGCAGAATCATATATTAACTATACATATCATCATCATCTATTTTAAGTCCAGTGCTGGGCATAGCTACCAAAGACGCGGTATCTGCCAGGCATTTCTAGAATAAAATATCCATTACAAGCTTAGATGTGCGGGTTGCTAAGATCAGCTTATACCCTCGCCCTAGTAATGCTGATTCCTATTCCTATTCCCAATTTGTAGTATTTGAGGATGGCATGGCAGAGCTTTTTAAAATAAACAAAAAATAAAAATAATATAAATAATATGTATACGTCTCGTATATTTCTTAAACATTTATATAGTCATAATTAAACCACGTAGTAGTTCATGGGTAGTTTATTGATGGATAGTGTTTTTTTTTAATTTTAATACTTCATTAGTTACTTGAAGTAAATATCAAAAATAGATACTATCGAGAAAGAATAATATTTTTAGCCAATATTAGGTGCTACGAAATGCTACGACGTGCTACGACGCGTAGACGTTTGTAAATTTTCGCGCACAAATAGCATAAGGAAACATCAAAACCGTGTTGAAAAGTTGTTCAGCTTCTACGAACGATATAAGGTGTTTTAGATTACTAATTGATGATTCAGACGTATTTATGTTAAAAGAAGATCTCATCGTTTGAGAATTAAAAGTTATTCATCATCATCATTACTGTTCTTTACAAGTACACTGCTGATCATAGGCTCTCCCCACGAACAATCCCCCACCCCACCCATCAACTTCCTGTATGTCTTACAAGTTAATCACTCTATCTAGTTGGGGGCTGACCTACACTTCGCTTAATTGTACGAAGCTGAGACTCAAGAAATAATTTTTCCCGTTAGTTGTAGGTTCTTCGAATTGAATGACCGGTCCATTGCCATTTCGTTCATTGATCCACAAGATCAAAATTATTATAATACTATAATTATAATTTACTAAAATTCGCTAAAATTATGACTATCATCATCAGATCTTACCAACTTTTAGCTGCTGTACATAGACCTCATAATAGAGTACCAGCACTCGAGACGTCAATGCATCGAGCTAAACGCTTAATGCTTAACCCTTCATGGCCTCCATTCCAGGACTTCCCTGCTCCGACAGGGACAGACACTCCTATTTCAGTCACCTTAGTTTTCTGACCGATTTAATCGTATCCTATGCTTCAAAGAGAATCCAAGCGTATTTCTCTCAGATGAACATGAACTCTTTAGTGGCGTTTTACATTCCACTGACGGAGTAAAATTTTTACTTTTTGCTCCCGGAATACCTACGTAAAATAGCAGCTTTATGCTGCTGTGTTTCTTATGGAGAATGTGGAGAAACGGAGACCTTTTTTACTTGGAACGAGGCATTCCATCTTAGTCCTCAAGGGTGATAACGCATCAGCATTTTCATTCTTAATCCAGGATACTCGTAGATGTAGAGGTATTCGAGCCACTGCATACACATATTCTATAAAAAACGTTTGTGTTCATATTCTATAAAAAAATAGCGACATGCATGAGTGGCTCGATAGAATTGATATTCGAAAATAAAGTGAATTTTCAATTTTGCCATCGTTAAAGTAAAAAAGAAAAATCGTCAATATGCTTGATGATAATATGTCTTTTTATCTATCTTTTAATTTTTATTTGGAGTTATAAGTAAATATACTTTATTATTCTTATTAGAGTTATACAATTTTTAGAGTTTACAATTACAATTTTTAAATTTCTTTTATTATTATATTAATATAACTAGCTGTTCGCCGTGACTTCGCCCGCGTGTAATTTTTATTTAATATTTTTATTTTTTTTGCGCGGAACCCTAATTCTTTTTCTGAAATAAAATTAGCCTAAGTTACTCCTTATAACATCAGTGAAAGTCCCATCAAAATCGATCCAGCCATTTCGGAGATTAGCTGGAACAAACAGACAGACAAACAAAAATTAAAAAAAATTGTGTTTTTGTTATATGTACCGTATAAAATTTCATATGCATTTAGTAAAAAGCTGTTATTTTGACATTACAAACAGACACTTCAATTTTATTTATTTGTATAGACTAGCGGCCCGCCCCGGCTTCACCCTATAGAGTTTAATAGAAGCTAGATATTTCAATATTACAGACAGACACTTTAATTTTATGTATTTGTATAGATAAATAATAAAAATTAAAACAATAACTAAAAATTATCAAAAATACCTACTCTTCGCGGTATAGTTCCAAGAAAGGTTGCCTGCGTTTGCTCGCTGAATGGCCATACTTATCCTTTGCACGAGAAAAGATCCAGAACTTATTTTAAGTTAAGTACAATATATTGAACTTTAAAATAGCTAACTTTATAAATATTTTATTAATTTACATAAAGATGTAATAAATAAAAAATGTAACTAAAATTCTAGCATCAAACTTCGTATAAACAAAGCTAGATCCATTATCACCTCAAATGTTGCTTCAAAAGTGATGCTCAAATCGGCTACTTTCCCGAACGTTTAGGTACTTTAAATTACCGCTATTTCGTTGCCTTACGTGCCTTTACGAAGTTAAGATTTCATTCCCCTGCTAAATGGCTATATAATGTTTTATATTACCTAAAATATTATTCAAATCTTTTCCGTATTTAAGGCTCGGTTTAAAATATATAAAAAATTATGCATTAAGTGGACTTTCTCTATCTAATACTTACTACTTATTAATTGTATATTAAATAACAATTGTATGTTTAGGATGTATATATAATTTTTAAGACATAGACTACTAGAAAATAAAAATAAAACTTCGGTTGCAAATCCGCCTGCCAAACGTGCCAACTATGTCAAATATCCCCTTTATAAGGCAATCTATGGGCAGCCTATTTTCAGCAGTTAACTTTTCTAAGCTGTAATGACAATGATGATGTAACTGCATTCCCTAAAGAGATCACATTTTTTTTTCATAGAATTAGGTTGACAAACGAGCACACAGTTCACCTGATGGTAAGTGAATGCAGTGACCCATATACATCTACATTTATATTCGATTGAGAATCAAAATGCATATGCGTTGTCAACCCTGAGGACTAAGATGGAATGCCTCGTTTCCACTAAACGGGTCTACGGATGTCTACACTCACCATACGAAACACAGCAGCATTTAGCTGCTATTTTACGCTAGTATTCTGTGAGAGCGTGGTCCCACCCCGATCGAGCCGACCCATTCATGTTACAACCATAATATAGCTGCAGCGTGGCTCTACCACGTATAAAACATCCAGGAATAGATTAAAATACCGATAGAGAAGAAGCAGACATCATGCGGTGTTGATAGATATTATTACAGGCTCTCCTTAAACTTCTTGCAAATGAGTTATTATGCCTTTTTCGTTATATTGATTATATATTTTGTCTATAAACTTACTTAATTTCACGTCATTATGTAAATATATCTTAAAGTTCTTATCGTAAAAGGTGTATTCATCTAGCAATTGAATAGGTAGACTTAAATTATAAAAAGTGTGCAAGGGAAAAGGTGAATAAAGGAAATAGTGATGTTTAATTGTTTTAAATGATCTCTGATCTAAAACCTTCATTTTAAAAATACTGTCAACAGATTTTTCGAGTATTGATGTGAGATGTGACGCCCTTATAACATGTGCAGCAACTGGTGTGGAAAAGATAAGATCAAACAGACTGGAGTCAGATATATGTTTGACGGAAAAAGAAAAAAACCCACTCAGATATATTAATACAAGATTTGATCCGACGTATTGTTCCAATCGATTGGTTTTCATATTTAATATAACGAGCGTATTTATTAAGATTATATAGGATTTTAAATAAATCAGAAGTATTGCTGTTTTTTTTCTAAAAACGGGTAAAAATAAGGTTTAGGTTACGCCAGAAACATAACTTTTGCTCCTCTTTTAACAATTATTAGGAATATGACTGTTCCAGATTATGTACATAAATTAAGGGGGTTAAATCTGTAAAAGTTGTAAAATCTGTTGTTAGTTTTATTCAACGTTTCGTTTGACGACTCTGTAAAGCAGTGGCTAAGTTGCTTACGGTGCTGAGGACTGTGGGTTCGACTCCTGTTGCATTCAACAAATAGTTTAACGGCCTTATGGCGCAACGGCAACGTCAATTGCGGCGTTGAGGACTCGAGGTTCGACTCCCGCACAAATCAATTATTTGTACAGCCTGTGTGATTGTTTCGAGTCTGGATGTTTGTCCATGGGTAAATTATATTTGATATACACGTGAAATTTTAGGTGTGTATTCGTAGATACTCAAATATTTATTAGAAAATGTCCTATTTTATTTTAAAATATTTTAAATAATAAACACACTGAAAAGGGCAATAAGTAAGTTTACTCAAAAGAGAAATGAACAATACACGATGTGTGGTTAATTTTCGATTTATATCAGCCTTACTTTTTATCGTTGAATATCGCTTACCTTCTTAAATTAAGTATTAATTATATCTATATCTGTCTCTTTCTATTGTCATTCAGTGAAGAGAAAGATAGCAACTTGACAGCAGCAATGCTTAAATTGCGATTGATTTTATGAGTAAGGCCGCATGTTTTTAAATTATATAAGTGAAATACAGTCAACATCCTATAAACAGTTGCCACAGGATACGACGACTATATGAAGCGAAATGCTGACTTCGGAGATGTGGAAGCAGCTAATCAGAGAGCGGACGAGGCCGACGGCTACAAATAACATCCGGCGTGTGCCACTTTCTACGCCGAGTAACGCAGCGATATATGAAATAGTTTGCGTTCTCTCTAGTCAGAGTTGTGGTGGCGGACTTGAGTGATGGTGCGCATGCTTATTCGCATATTTATTAGAATTATTAGAGTAAGCAAATTTTTGATAGCAAATTATACATGTAACTAAAACCCTGTAGTTCCTGTTAAGTGCATTATCAGAATCAGTATTCAAACATATAGAAATAACTTTACTTCAGAAAACTCGACTATTGTTTTACATTATGGTCGAGTTTTCTGAAGTAAAGTTATTTCTATACGTTTTAATACTGATTCTGATTACGCACTTAACAGGAACCACAGGGATTTGTTACATGTGTTATAATGAAATCTTGACATACAAAGATATATTATATTGACAGGCATACACTTTCATTTATACAGGACTCAGTATTCAAGTGGCTAAGCATTTGTAAGCTTACTCCATAGGGCTTTTGTCAGATTTTCATTATGTTTTTTTCCATATCATCGTTTTAAAAGACTGTCAAGTAATAAGCCTCAATAAATTTAACTGAATTCCTAGAGGGAGGATTTATGTTGAGTTTCGAATATGTATGTTCTATGTATATTTGTGATTTTCTTTAGCCTAAATAAGAACATATTTTGAAGAGTGTCATTATTTCACCTTTATCTTCAGAGTTTTATAGGCTGTAATAATCAGGGCTGATTTACCCACAGGTTAACTAGGCGCTAGGTTCGAAGAGGTGCTGAGCTTGCCATTGCAAGCACCATTAATGTACAGAATACAATTTGGTATCATATTCTTAATAAATAATAGAGTAAGTGTCGCAAGTATTTTTCTTGTTGCTTTTTCTTTATTTTTCGTACAAATCACATAAATAGACAGTAAAAATAACACTTATTTGATACATTTCGTCTTTCCTTGACTGACTGGACGTGATTCAAAGATTTTAAACTGCTCAAGCTCTCCTCTCTATCTCTAATTTTATTAACGTGTTTTGCCAAGACTGTCCAAGAGAACTTCTGTCAGCCATCTTTATTTATGGTACGAAACAATTAAATAGATTGTAGAAATAAGACTTTGAATTATTTGGTACCTTTCGTCTTTCGTTGACTGACTGGACGTGATTCTAAGATTTAATCTGTACAAGCTAGAAACTGTTCAAGCTCTCTTCTCTACCTCTAATTTTATTAAGGTGTTCTATAATTTAGCCACTGCTAGCTCTTAAAATTTCTTAAGAGTCTCAATGTGGGTGTAGCGTTTTCAGCAGGATATGTCCACTAGTATTGATCATAATTTTGTCGTCCAACGGATCTGATCTGGTCTGGTCGAGGGTGAAGCTTAAGCTCTTTAGAATATTTTCTAATTGTTATCGAGTCAGATTTGAGTTGTTCGTACCATATGACCAGAAATAGAGTCTTGCTGGAACGTTCACGGTACATTTTTGATAAGTGTATCACTGTGACGAGAGATGAGGCTTCACTAAACTATACAAGACAGTCTCCTGATAAACTTTGGCCTAGGTGTTTAGTTTTTTTTCGCAAAAATAAAGCTTTGCGAATTTTTGGTAGGTCAAAACTTTTCCAATAAGTTGCGAGGCTTTTTTTAGCTGTGAGTATACACTTTGTTATTTTGCTAGTTGTAGCAGTTGTAGTGTTCTTCGTATTATTTTCATCTGTATTCCAAATTTGAATTAAAAATATAATTTTTAAATTGTACGCATAACGAACTTTGCTGTACGCATAACTAATGTTCGGTCTTTTGGATGAATTTTCCCAAATTATTTGGTCTCGAGTTCCTCGTTTGGCAACCCGACGAACATTTGAAGTTGACATATTTCCAAATATATCTTAAGATAACTATGAGTATGGTATGTTAGCTCTAATATAAATCATTTGTATGCGTTGCAAACAAATTAGACAATGATCTTAACTATAGGACCGGTAAATAGTTGTTGATACCCTGAAAGCTGTGGGTCCATTGTCGACCATGAACCATTCTTAAAGCGTTATTAGCTTTTGAAAATAAGATTTAATTTTATCAAGCTGTAGTTTCTTGCGCTTACGTCAAATTGGTTTTCGTTAAGTTTAGCTTAATTTGTTTTAGATTTGTTCTTAGAAAACTTTAAAGTAAAATTTATAATATTGGTAAACCGAATTTCGACCGAAGTCAACAAGCAATTATTATTTAAAATCATTTTATTTTTTATTAACCCGTAAAAGTCCACAGCTGGGATATGGGCTTCACCAGATTGTAGGGATTACGATCGCAGTGCTAGAACTCTCGCATCTTTGTCTCTTCTTCCCGTCATCTGGATATTTAAAATAAATAGTTATATGGTTACCTATCGGAAGCTAAAGTCGCGAATAAGATCTTTTCTGGTATACTCCTTAGTCGCTCCTTACGACACCCACAGGACGAAATTGGCTGATAAATTCTTATATGCCACCACCAGGCAATATTACATTATTAATCCTTCATTATTACTTATAGAAGCTTATCCATAATGTCTTTTTAATAGCCGAATAATTTCATTGGAAGTAAAAAATGAAGTACAACTAATTAGGTATAGCAGAGCTTATATGCATCACTGCAGTGTACAAGCCTATTCTGTAATGAGAGGGAGCATAATCCGAGCATAATCCGCTATTCAAGCGCCCGTTGGCAAATATCTCATTTGCTTAGGAAATTAACACGCCAATATAATCGGAAATGACTTCGTGAAACCTTTATTTTAATAACAGAAAAATATATATTAATTTTACTACATCACAGTTACACCGTTGTAATGCATTCTTTAAATAATATATTTTATTTCAATCTACTATATATTAACACATTTTTAAACATAGTGTACTTCAAAACGTTAAGAAGTTTATTGTGTTTAAATATTCGCATTGAAATAGATTTGGGCGGGACAACATTCTTACAGAGATTTGCGAAGTTTAAAAAGCCGCGAGAAGCCACCATTGTGGGCGAATGTAGCGCACGCGCGACGCCACTCCGTGCTTTGCAGCCGCTGTGATCGCTCACGCCAATCTCCGACACGAAACAGCGACCGTGATCACGATAACTTGTCTCACGGCGCGCCGTCTGTGCGGTAATCGATGGAGAGTTAGGTAAATATGCGGAGAGTACACGGGTCGGAGGTGGTGCACCAGGCGGCGATGCAGTGGTGAGCTATGAGCAGGGAGCCGGGCTCTTCCGTTGCGCGATGAGCGCGCGTTGCGCGTCCCGCGCGCGGTTTCATTATCAACACACTCAATGCTTCGCGCGCCTAATCATGCTGCCTCTCGTTATCACTTTAACACAGGCTCAGTAAGTCTTTCAAAGTTTTAGTAACTTTTTATATTCATTATTACAATATATCAGGTATAATAATTTATATTGCACAAAAATATTAATGTACTTTTTACTTTTAAAATTCGCCAAAGAACCAGTAATTAAAATAAACTTTCAAACTATGCCACTAATTTTTTTTTTGCGTAAATTATTACCTTAGGAAGTAATATTCTTCATGAAAGTTATACATTATTTAAGTGTAGTTGAAAAATTATAAAAATCATAAATTCTTAATTAATAAAATACTTAGAAAAATAAACAGGAAGATTTTTATGTGTGAGAATGTCTGTCTAAATTTTTTCCGACGGCCGTCGGCAAGTGCACTGAACCCATAACAGAACTTTAATTCTTATATTTTTTTACGATAGTACAGAAATAACTACGTTATCCACCTGTTCCTGAGCCTAGAAATTTATATTATATTGTAATCATTAAAATTGAAAGATATTTTTCTTAAAAATTTATTAAATTATTACAATTATGGCATGTATCTTGAATTTTATTTTTTAATACTAAATTAATGTTAACGGAATGAAACTTGTTGAACAGTGCAGATTAATGTAAAGCCGACCGTCTAAGGCTCTAAGGGCTTTAGCAAAACGTCGTAACTTAATTTCATATTGGATTTAGGCAATCCTCGCACTAAATGGCAATTATGTCTCAAGCACAGTAAAATCCCATTTAGGTAAACGTAGTGTGGCTATAATTTTCATTGGATGTGTGCTATCATTGATATTATTATGTTTTGAATTTGTCATTTAGTTTAAAAATTGGTGTTTATTTTTTTAAAAACAAGGAGCAAAGCGCTTACTGTAAATTTCACAGTATGCGAGCAATTCGGATTCTATCCCCGCCGGCACAAATGAAATTATTTTAAATTGCTAATGTGCCGCGTGCTCGCCGGTGAAGGAAAACATCGTGAGGAAACCTGCATCTTGCATGTCTGAGGAATAAAAACATTTAGAAGTCCGCCAACAAGTACATGAGCAGCACGGCGGTCTGTTTGCTCCATAACCGCTCAGAAATGAGAGGAAGGAGACCTGAGTCTAGCAGTAGAACGTATAAACAGGCGGTGAATTTACTTTTTTACTTAAAAATTTAAATTAACACATTTTTCGTATTATTACAGCTGATAAAACGAAAAAAATAATCCATATAAATAGTTAGCCACTCAGGTCTTTCATTTATATTGTCTACGAATACTTCGATTTTATTAAAAACATTCTAAACTTTAGTTTTCAAACTTCCTACTAAAGCAAGACTATATAATATGTGTAATTTATGAATTGTGAAGCATAATTTTAATTTTCCTTCAGATTGGAGCGTGCGGTGATGGTCGATCGTCTGGAGAACGTTACTCATACGATATCTCGCATACTGGACGGCTACGATATAAGATTGCGCCCGAACTTTGGTGGTAAGAGTCTAAATACAGTAAGGACAACAATTATATTCTAATAAACAGTAATGTTTTTTTATAGGATAAGGGAAACAAACGAGCACACAGTCCACCTGATGGTAAGTGGTTGCTGTGGCCCATAGACATCTACAGCTATCCTCGATTACGAATCAAAATGCAGATGCGTTGTCACCCGTGAGGACTAAGATGGAATGTCTCGTTTCCAGTAAAAAAGGTATTCGGTTCTGTTCACTTATCATACGAAACACAGCAGCGTTAAGCTGCTATTTTACGCTAGTATTCTGTGAGAGCGTGGTCCTTCCCTGGTCGAGCCGACCTATTCGTGCTACAACTATACCAGCAATATAGCTACAGCATGGCTCTACCACGTAAAATTTATAAAAATAATTTTAAACACTTAATAAGGTACGGCAGTAGTTTACGCAGTAGTATGTGTGTTTTAATTTCTACAACAGAATTTTGAATATATTGCTCAAAATATTAGCAACATAATAAAGACTTTTAAACTGTGTAGTGGCAGCATAAGTATATCCACTAACCCATATCCCTGTGAGGCCATCTATGGGAGAGGCCTATGTTCAGCAGTGACTTGACTCAGACTTTAGATAGGCTGTAATGGTATGGTAATGCTAAAGACTTACTTTTTCTTTAATCAAAGTAAAAAGTAAATTCTAAGTTGAGCAAATATAGATTTAAGGACACTTTATTAATGCTGTAAAATGTCATATATTTTGCTTCAATCTTAAATCTAATATGTACACAGGGGTAAAATATAACAAGCGCAAGGAACGGAGAAATAGCATCTTGCACGTATGTAATCATATCGGCCTACTTGCTTCGTCTGTGTACGTCATATGTGTAATGAGTACTTATTCGTAATACAGTATCCGTCCTAGTAGTTTATTGTGACATCTTATATATTTTTTTATTAAATAGATAGAATTTGGTCGGTTAACATGACACGATTTGTCAGCGGTCTTCCGCCTCACTTGTATGACTGCTTCACTTTACCTCGTTGCATAAAATGTTATTGCTTTTAGGCGATCCGCTGTACGTTGGAATGGATTTGACCATCGCCAGTTTCGACGCTATTTCGGAGGTGAACATGGTATGTAAATATATGTTTGTTTACTCCTTAATCTTAAAAAAATTAATTGAGCTAGAGTTGTAGCGTATGTTTTCAAAGGTACTAATGAAAATATAATTAACTGTTTAAAGTCGGCTCCGTGGCGTAGTGGCTTAGTAGTGAGCTGCGGCGAATCCCGTTCGGATCAAGTATTTATATGGAATAGAAATAATTGTTCCGGGTCTGGACGTATGTCGTTGTGTAATTTATGTTTGTGAACTGCCTTCACGATACAGGAGAAAATCCTAGTGTGGTGGATGGAACGTTTTTTAAAAAAAAAACAGTCTATTATGTGTAATGTGTAAATGTTCGTCCAACTGTTGGCTGGCACGGGCCACCTCTAATTCCTGTAAAGGATTTTCTCCTTAAAATTGTTATTAAAACCGTCAAAGGCGCGAAACATCTATCTAGTATTGGGTTCGGAATCCATTTACCAAATGTGACAATTATGTAAAATCGGGTCTCATTACCCTCCCCTGAGGGACACTCATGTCCAATAGTGGCTGTTTACAGGCAAGAAAGGAAAAAGAATGATAATGTATTATGATATGATTATATATATATATATATATATATATATATATATATATATATATATATATATATATATAAATCATAGTGCAATATAGATAGATTGTTAATAAAACAATATAGTAATGAACTAGTTACATTCGCACTAGGGTAGCACGGCAGACCTCGGTTGATATGAGAAAAGAGTAAATGATAAAAGAGGAGAAGAAATAAAAGGCTTAAATTAGTAGTAGTAGGAAGTATGTACTTTTTTATGTTGCTCATAAATTAAACATTTGATTCTAGTCTATTTTGAGAACAATCTAGAACTAATTATAAAAACTTTCTTGGTTACTTATTTGAGTAACAATCTATGCAAATAAATAAAATTGAGGTGTCTGTTTGTAATATAAAAGTAACAACTTTTTAATAAATACATATGAAATTATATACGGTACTTATAACAAAAAAACAATTTTAAATTTTTTGTCTGTCTGTCTGTTTGTACCGGCTAATCTCCGAAACGCCTGGACCGATTTTGACGGGACTTTCACTGGCAGATAGCTGATGTTATAATATAACTTACGCTACTTTTATTTTAGAAAAATAATTAGGATTCAGCGCAAAAAATTAATACCCATGAAATTGTGAAGTATATTAAAATAATAAATTATAAATTATTAAAAACTATGCGTACGAAATTACGGGCACAGCTAGTATAAGAAATAACTTTGAGCGCAACCTCACATTATGTTTACTATGTGATCAGTGTTTTGAGGCCGCACGACTATAAGCGCCCAAAAAAGGCATTAGTAGAGAGTTTCACTCAAACAGATATTCTTACAGCTTATTATAAGTTCCATTCACAATGTTAAAGACCTTGTTAAAATTCCGCATTCTCGAGTCGATCGCCGTAATTCATTATGCTTTTAATAGCTTCAAAAAGAGAGCAAGGCCGGCCACTTGACATAGATGCTACGACGGTGACCGTACGCTGTATCAGCCAATCGAAGGCCTTTACTCTAACTCCACTCGACGGTGGCCCGCGAAGAGGTCGCCATCCACTTATTGGGTTATCAAAGAAACTTACTTTATTACATTAGAAAATTCAGGATTGTAATGAAGAGTGAGTCACATTGAAGCTTATTATATATTATACAGCTTTAAAAAAAGAACAGATTTTAAGCTGACCTTATCGTTTACATCAAATAGAAAACTACAATCAAATTGAATAAGCATATCATCGTAGCCTAATGGATAAATAAACGAAAGTGGCAATGAGCCGGCCATATAGCTCGAAGAAACAACAACAGATGGGCAAGAGGAAAAGTTTTCGGGTGGCGGTCTCTTACCGGTAAATTAAGTGTAGGGCGGCCGCCCACTAGATAGAGTGACGACTTGGTAAGCCATGTAGGAAGTTGATGGATACAGGTGGCTTAGGATCGTGTTTTGTGGCGTTACTTAGGAGGCCTGTGGATAATATGAATAGGAGGTATGAAGGTTACTCTGGTTCTACTGTGGATATATCCACATTTCGAATACTATCACGTAAAAAGACCCCTCTCCATAGCTTGCAGAACAACCTTGAGTTTCCTCATATGACAGTCTTGTTTTTAAGTTTTGATATACGTAATGTACGTAGATAACACGTAACGAGAAAATGTTCCCTCTCGAACGCCGCCCAACCGAATTGGATCCGTCAATTGACCTCTCGATCGAAGTTGGACTTACCTTGTCGAACAATTTTGTTAAACATACTCATCAATAACTTCGAGCGTAGTGTTCCGAAAAACTAAAGTATAGGTGTGACATGGACTTTACACATAGCTTTTGTCTTGCCCTTATTGAGCATGCTGCTAAGGTCCTCCAGTGATTCTGCCAGAAATATTATCCTAATTAGTTTTAATTAGTTATTTTTCACAGGATTACACGATTACTCTCTATCTGAATCAATACTGGAAAGACGAAAGACTGGCCTTTGGACTGTCAAACGAGGTTCTAACCTTGTCTGGTGATTTTGCTGATAAAATTTGGGTGCCAGACACTTTTTTTGCCAATGATAAGAATAGGTAATTGCGTAACATTTTAATACTTTACCTACCTACTTTTCTTCCTTCGTCGTTTAGTTGCTTCTTTTTATTTTACATTGCTTTGAAATAAACACTTTAAATAAACATCATCGTGTTTTAAACCTTATTGAAGATTGTATATTATAACATTTATATATGATACAGTCATGATCATCATTATTACACTTTATTAAATTCCACAGCTGAACATAGGCTTCCCAAATAGATTGCTTCATAGGGAGGATATTAGCCATAGTTGCCACGCTCGGCAGGCGAGGAATTAGTAAAGAGCTGCGAGACTGCAGTTTTTTTTATTTGGAGTTGTTATTAGGAAGATGCTGCTGTCCCTCTCCTGTTTCAGTTTCCCTCTATCGCTTCTTAAACATCACCTGTAGTTAATTCTTTTACACCGCCACTACACGGCGAATAATCTAAGCGGGTAAGGGTACCTATATAACCTATTCGCACATACCATAAATATTGTGATCGCACAATACCTAGAGTATCAAACTTCAAATAAATTGACATCTATTTTTGTGGATGTTATCGCGTTTTATTCCACTTAGAATGTAACTCAGGTGTAAATTTAACTCGCCTTGGGTTGCATAGCCAAGCTCGTAAGATATTTTTAGTAGGTCTGTATTTACTCCGCATCTAATTACAGCTTCCTCCATGATGTGACGGAGCGTAATAAGCTCGTTCGTCTGGGCGGCGAAGGTAGCATCACCTACGGGATGCGATTCACCGCGACACTAGCCTGCATGATGGATCTGCACTACTACCCCCTCGACAGCCAGAATTGCACCGTCGAGATTGAAAGCTGTGTGACTCTATACACTTGATATACATTCTAATGTACTTTAGCGTCACTCAGCAGTTAATGAGTGATAGTGGAAATTCATCGAAATATTTCTGGAATACACAAAATATACTAAGTGACAAAAAAAAGGTCAACTCGATTGGGGATAGACTATTCTCTCACGTACAAGCGTTAAGTTAAAGTTAAAGTTACTCGTAAAAGTGAAAGTTACAGCCTAAACAAGTCTCACGGCTGGGCACATGCCTCCTCTCATTTCTGAGAGGGTTTTAAGGCAAGAAAATGTCTGCGGCGCTGCCCCAGTGCGTGTTGGCGAACTTCACATGTCTTCGAAATATTTTTTTTATTATTTCTCCAACATGCAGGTTTCTTCGCGATGTTTTCTTTCACCACTGAGTACGTGGTAAATGAGCACTTCAAATTGCGATTAACAATTTCATTGGCGCCGGCGGAGATCGAACCCGGGTTGCTCGCGTACTGTGAAATTTACAGCGAGCGCTTAGCCCCTGAGCTGCCGCGGCTCTAATACAAGTATGCTTGTATTAGAGCCGTGTATAAAGCGTACTGTGTTGCAATGCTGTTGAATTTTGTGGTAACAAAATACCCATTTAACCCTTACGAATCATTTTTAATCCTCAGGGGTTACAATGAACCTGCATTTTGAATTGTAATCGATAATAGATGTAGGTGTTTATAGGTCTAAGCATCAATCTACCATCTGGTGACCTGTGTGCTCGTTTGTGATCATTACTTGTATAAAAAAGTATTGTCAAACAATAATGGAAAAAGTATCGACCAATTCTGTTATTTAAGCTTTATCGTAGTGTATTTCATTATAAGATCATAACTTTCTTTTTATACGTTCTAGTCCATTTTTTAGATATTGATGTATTTTTGTTTTTTGATAATATAGTATAAATCAATAAAAGTTTTTGAATACTTAGCTAAAAACAATATTTACTGGATTACATCAACACTTTTTTTTAATAGAAAGTTTATAACTATAATACAATATGAGTTGTGACATTTCTACATAATATTAAAATCTTTATAATAATATTGTTTTATATTTTTAAATACACATTTTTATATAATATTAGGTCCTTACATATGAAATTCGCGTTTTGTACGGAAGGAATATATTATAGTCAATTTTTTTTGTAAAATATATTTAATTTATCAAAGTATGCACCGTTGTTATCTATGCACTTTTGCTATCTCATGGATAGTTCATTGATCCCTTTACTAAAAAAAACATGGGGGTGAGAATCAATAAACTCTTTGAAGGCGGTTTGGACTGCCGCATCGGAGTTGAATTTTTTTCCTTGTAAGAAGTTGTCCGAATTCCGGGTAAAATGGTAATCTGTTGGAGCAAGGTCCGGGGAGTAAGTTGAATGTCGCAGACATTCTAATTGTAGCTCATCTAACTTAGTGGTTGTTTGTTGTGCAGTGTGTGGTCTTGCGTTGTCGTGAAGCAGCAGTGGCCTAGAGCGATTGACCAATCTCGGATGTTTAGCAGCTAGTTCTTCCTTCATGGTTTGCAGTTGCTGACAACAGATATCTGCCGTAATCGTTTCGCCAGATTTTAGAAAGCTATAGTGAAAGACACCGGCGCTAGTCCACCAAACACTCACAAGTAACTTTTTCTGAGTCAATTTTCGTTTAGGGCAGGATTTGGCTGGGTCTCCAGGGTTCAGCCATTGCGACGAGCGCTTCCGATTATCGTACAGTATCCACTTTTCATCACAAGTAATGATTCGACTTAAAATCTCTTCATTATTGTGTCGGTTGAGCAAAGTAACACAGCAGTCGACGCGTGTTTGCAAGTTCGATTCACTCAATTCATGAGGTACCCATCGTTCAAGTTTTTTTACTTTCCCGATTTGCTTCAAGTGGATTAATACAGTTTTATCACTTACCCCAAAGTCTGCAGCTATCTCTGAAGTGCTTTGTGATGGATCCACTTCCACAATAGCCTTTAATACTTCATTTTCCACTTTGGTCTCCGGTCGTCCACGGGGTTGGTTCTGAAGGTCGAAATTTCCAGAACGAAAACGTTGAAACCAAAAACGTACCGTGCTTTTTTTTGCGACACCATCACCACACACATCATTAATCCTTCGAGCTGTTTCTGCAGCACTGGTGCCACGGTAGAACTCGTACTCGTAAATATACCGATATTTCATGTTTTCCATTGTGCGGTAATAAGCGACACCAAAGAATAAAATATTGAGGAAAAAACAAATGAATGACTGTTTTCAAAACTCAAATGTACGAGCTAAATGAATATATAAATTTGAATTTGGAATTCTGAAGCAAACAGGAGATATTTCAGATCAAAGTGGTCAGTACGACAAAACGCTAATTTCATATGTAAGGACCTAATAGTATATTATGCTAACGAATGTATAACCATGCAGATGGATACACTGTCTCTGACGTGGTCATGTACTGGAAAGAGACTCCAGTGAGAGGTGTCGAAGATGCCGAACTGCCTCAGTTTACAGTACTAGGATATGAAACCAATGACAGAAAGGTTAGTCACAATACAATTGTAATCAATAAAAATGAAAATTGAAATATATTATTCTTATTTTTTTCTCTAAGTTAAGATAAATAACCGAACGACTACTATTTTTACTAAGCTGTAATCGAGTATAATTTGCTGTGATTGCCGAATTTGGAAGGGCTGGTAATCACATACCAAGCGCCTCGCTGACATTATTCTTATATATACAATTTGACATTTACTCTTATCCCTATATTGGGTACAATACATAGTCCTTGAAATACGTCTCTGACGCCAAAATCATACCGACTAGGTTACTATAATTTAATAATTAATATCTTATAAGGTCATGCAGGGCTATTCCGCCTAAAAAAATGACGTGTGAAATTCAAATCTTTGCCATTTCGGTACAGCAAGTAATAACAAATGAGTAAATGCATCATAAAAAGCATTTATGTGTTAATGATTGCGCTGTATTACTTCTGTAGAAAATCAATATTTTATGTAACAACCAAGGAATTTTATTAAAAATTCTGGAAAACGGTGGAAATACCCCGCTTTTCTGACTTTTGATTTTATCTCTGCCATCTATGAATCTATTTAAAAAATACTTAGTGGCTCATAAAATTCACGGCGGAATACATACTATTCTAAGCTTTACAATAACCTAGGAGGATCTAAATTCCTTAAAAATCGTTTAAAAAAAATGTGGGGCTATTACGCCGAGCCTCCATACATGCTAGTGATGTGCCGAATAATTCGACAAATTTTAATGAGTTTCAAATTGTTAAGTTATTGACAAATGTTTTATTTTATTTTAAGGGCTAATCGTAGTTTTAATAAGAAGTACACTAGTAGTAATTGTACTAAACGGTGATTATTGTTTTAAGGATGGCAAAATAAAACAAAATTAGGTAGGTAATATTTAAAATACAATACAAATTCTGAAATTAATAAAGAAGCTTCCTTGCGTGTCAAAGGAAAGATTTTTTTCCACAATTAGCCATACGTTTTTCAAGTTCAGATGAAAATAAGAGTACCTCGGATGACCGGCAGAGACGTTAAAACTATTTAGTGTTGACATTTTATTGCTTCGTACATCTTCTAAAGCTTTTTGAATTGTTAGTTCTGAATACGTCTTTTCTCTTTTCCGCTTGTAATGACAGACCATCTACAACAATAAATTGGCATGATAATATGAAAATGAGCATAGGTACAATGCAAGTTAAATGAACAAACGTAACGTATTTTGAAATATCATCGTCATCATCATCAACCTTTTGTCAGTCCACTGCTGGACATAGGCCTCCGTCATGGCTTAGCACTTCGTAGTTTTTCGTGGATGCTATGCCCACAATTGTTATTCTGATATTGCAATGTATTAAACGATTCGTTTTTAAACGTAACGTTGGTCACTTTATCAACTTTGTGCAACATTCATCATGACAGCGTTTCACGCCCCACTCGGCTAGTAAAAGTTAAATTGAAAAAATCTTTATTTCGTTAACACATTACAGTGCACTCGAAATAAGTAAAAAATATACATTATAATTTACCGTACATTTCAGAATATGTAATATTAAATAACTATAAATCAGAAAGTATTGGTCCCATATCAATTCATCGTTATTTTTTCGACACTAGGACATCACTGACTTTTTTCAATATCGTACTAAAATGATGGGGCTATTACGGCATATAATTTTGGTTGGAATAATCCCCCATCTTAGAATTTGTGGGGCTAATATGTCGCATCAAATAACTCGGTAAAAAAAAAGCGCAGAGTAAAACTGAATAGCACAAAAGAATTTCTTGTTTCTCAAATAGTCATTTAACTTTACAAACATCAAATAATTATAAATTTTACTCACTTTTGAAACCAAATCCGTGGAGTTTGACTTTCACTACACTTGTCAAAAATCGCGTCCTAAACAAACAAGGCTGTCGATCAAACATTTAACACGTTAGCAGTGCCATCTAAATGTCGATCTACGAAAAAGAGTATTCGCTATCCGCCCATAAATGCTGCTATTAATAAATCATTTATTTATAAAAGTTACAGCCAAACGACGGATTAACACCGCCGACGGAATAGCCCCGCATGACCCTACATAAATATTCAGTAACTTCATGTTTTACGTAATACAAACAAAAATTATAAAAGTAAAAAAAAGAAAGAATACCATAATACTTCGAACTAAAAATATATCACATAAACATTTTGTTGATTAAGGTCGTATAAATCTAGTGCACGTATCTAACAGCGTTAAAAACTTAAATAACAAATTCCTTAACACTATTCAGAGTTGTGTACCTATACATTAATGTCTTGAACATTCCAGGAGAAGTTGGCAACGGGCGTCTATCAACGCTTATCTCTAAGTTTTAAGCTACGCAGGAACATAGGCTACTTTGTCTTCCAAACTTACTTACCGAGCATTTTAATAGTGATGCTCTCATGGGTATCTTTTTGGATTAATCATGAGGCTACGTCGGCGAGAGTTGCACTAGGTATGAGTTAGATCCTCTCTGAATTATTTATGTAAAACTATTATCGTTATTATCGCGAGCCTTTTTTAAAGGCTTCTGCTGGACATAGATCTTTTTAAAAATACGCTAGCAAGTGTGCATTTCATACACATATCCGAATGTCATTCAACTGGATATAACACGTGCAGGTACGCTTGTCATTTACAAAATAAGCTTCGATACTTATCCCTTACATCCCGTGTAAAACTGTATTAGAATATTATAAATAATATTAAGGATGTAAATTAATTAATTTAATAAATTATAAAGTCTGTAGTAATAGTAAATATTTTATTAAAATAACAAATGAGTTCGCAAACAAGACAAAGAGATGCTGCAGTAAACATTTCTTAGGATATCTGGGTCAAGCTTCAAAAAAGAAGGATTGAAATACCGTGTTTTTTCGTAGTAATCTGTAAAAATTAGAGATGTAAACATTGCTAGATGAGAACTGCTGCTTGATGGCTGGAATAGAAGGAGAATGAAAGGGTGGTATGAAGTTACCACCCTTTCATTCATTTTCATTCAAGCGGACTCATAATTATATAAGTTATTCTATCATCCAGTAAATGTGGACTTTTCACTAGATTGCACTAGAAACAGGCAGTGCTGTAGGTATTATATATGTTTGTCTTTTCCGTGCGACCTGCAATAGCCTGAACGGCTCGCCGAATTTGTGTGTGTAGTGTTGCTTTCCGTTACCGTTACAGCTTCTTAAAGTCTACTGCTGAACATAGGCCTCCCCATAGATTGCCTCATAGGGAGGATATATGCCATAGTTGCCACGCTTGGCAAGCGGATTGGCAACCGCAGTTATTTTTAGTCGTTATTAAGAAGACGCTGCTGCGCATCTCCTGAATTGTTTCACTCGCCTCTTGCGACACCCACGGGATGATATGGGGTAGTGAATATTCTTACCCTGCCACTACACGGTCCGGTGTGTGGTGTCGCTTAATTTGTCTTTATCACTGAAGTTTTGAAAGCTACATTTTGTGGTAATACCAAAATAACGCTAAAAACGATAAGTGCTGGCGGAAGCGCATTCATGTTAAATTATTGATTAATAATAATGTCAGATCACTAAAATTGTTTCTTTATTTATTTATAACTAGCTGATATGCTACTTCGTCCGCGTTGCTTACACACGTCACTGAACACACAGTGCTTATAAAAATCGTTGTATCTTAAAACTTTAATAACTTTATATTAAAGGAAGATATCGCAATAATATTTTTTTAGATAAGGGCCAAGTTTCTAAGAAATAAAACTTAGAAAACCTAATTGAAATCTATCCTGTAGTTTTCCCGTGATTCGCGCACAACTGCAAAGCTCTATCATTTTGACGTGACAACGTCTTATAAATTGGTTTGCCGGGTGACACTTCAAGAAACTGCGTTACGCTCCGCTCACGTTATGCGCTCACAATGAGAGCGAGTGAGAGGCACGCGTCCCTTCCACTCGGGCATGGTTAGCCCGCCTAAGAGCGAGAGAGACAGACATAATAAAATTATTTTACCACTCAAAGTCGTTGTCACGTAAAACTTTCGCCCGTATACCGACTTTACAGGCAACCAATTTTTTATTTATATAGATAATAATTCGCTTGTTCTCTCTAGGTATAACAACGGTACTTACAATGACAACAATAAGTACAGGAGTGCGTAGCAGTTTGCCGCGAATCTCGTATGTAAAGGCGATCGACATTTACCTAGTGATGTGCTTTGTATTCGTGTTTGCGGCATTACTCGAATATGCAGCTGTCAATTACACGTACTGGGGAGCACGAGCACGGAAAAGAGCTAAGTTAAAGAACCGCGACCAGCTGTCTAGTAGCACTAGTATGGAGAAAGACTTAAAGTGTTCCAGTGGTAAGAATCATTCAAAATAAGAATTAGATTTTATACGTTAAGAGTAAGTAATAGAAAATTTTATTATTGTTATTTCATTCGTATCAAAACAATTTTTCAGTTAACAAAAATAAGTGTAAGTTAGTACGAAGAATAGATTTTACACAGTTTTCTCTTTTCTTATTATCTCCAACTCTTGTTATACTCGTATCATATTGAATCGTCTATTTTAAAAGAAATTGATCTCTTTTATAATAGTAAAGATTTTTTATTACCAGACTGTATTTCTGTTTCTCAGTTAGCCCTTAACACCTAAATTAGTCGTGTGATTTCGACAAGTGATACCACAATAATTTTTTCATATTTGTACATAGTTCCATAACTGTATAAGTATACAAAGTACATGGTACACGGTGAGACGTTCGGACTAGAGAGTGCTTCTGTGTATCCCGATTTTCAGATAAAAAAGTCGGTCTCACGGTCGGACTGCACGTCAGTTGTGAAAACTTCTTAGCTTCACAAACTTGTTAACATGATTTTTATATATATGTATCTGAGCGTGACGGTCACGCGACTTCAGTGCATTTTCCCCATCCCAAAAGTGCCCAACGTGCCTAAAGAAGTTTTCATTGCAAAGTTTTGTTTGTTTTCCAGGTACGCACAGCAACGAGGAGATCATAGCTCTCCGCGAGGTGTCGGGCGGCGGCCGCGTGTCTCCGCTGCTGGGGCTGCGCACGCGGCCGCTGCCGCCGCTGGCCGGCGCGCCGCCCTCGCTGCGCCTGCAGCGGGACCACTCGCACCTGCGCTACCGAACCCGACCGCATTCCAGGAACTCTAGGAGTTAGTTAACACTTCCATACCTAACAATAAATAAATTCTCACGCCCGTCACTCAGGGGGCTGGGCAGAGACTATGGACTTCCAATTGACGCAATCATGACATATCAGTGCTCGTCGGTCTTGGGTACTCTTAATCGGTGTGGTCGGTAGGATCGATGATAGGTAATTTTGAAATATTTTCTCTGAATTAATACGCTGAGTGGTGTGCTTATTAACTTTATTGAAGTATTTATTATTAATGGGTTAACTCAATGTCTCGTCACAGTCAACTCTAAATGATTTTAGAAATTGTGACAGATGCTAACATAGTGCTAGGGCAGGGCATCCTCCTTATATATAAAAAATGTCCTTTAAGAACTACAAAAAATCTTGAACCATTAAAACATCTGAACGGAAAAAATTGGCATGGTCAATTTTGTGGTTATCTATGAGTTTTCATAAAAATTAACAATCTTCTATGTTAATTAGACATTCTTCTAAAATGCCAAATCGTATCGGTTTTAAGATACCGGTTGCCAAATATACGAGTTTAAAATACCGGTTTAAAATATGAAATGTCAAGTTGAAGCTTCTATTATTACTTTAAGCGTAACAGGATAATCCAAAAAATATAGTTTTGTGACTTTCACTCCATAAAGTCTGAAGTGTGTCTACAGTTTACAAGATGAGTGCGAGACGAGATGTAAGGGAAAGTTAGTGTTTTCTTGTTGGTAGAGGTTGGTGATCTAAGTCTTCATTCGATGCCACTCATCTTCATAGTCTTCGGGGATAAGCTGCTCGAAGCTCGAAGTATTGAGAATGGAATTCAGTATCAAAGTGTTTGATGGGATCGGTATGTTCCCTTGAAACAAGTCAGTGTTCGTCCCATTTAGGTTTCGGTTTCAGTTTTGATTCTTGTATCAGAACTGCTAAACAGTGGTTCCTCTGCGGTATTTTCGAAACTTTTTAACCTCTAGGGAGTACAAAATTTTGCCATGGACACAATATAAAAATTTTAAAAAAATTATGAGAATAAGTTTAATATTTTAATTGAAATTTCGATAAGTAATCCTACATACAAACAAGATTTGCGATATATGATTTACGAAATCGTATAATAATTAGTCTAAAATTTATTTCTATATTGACGTTATTTGCAATCGATGTATGGTTTTAAATGATTTAAAATCGTTCCAAAACACGACGTCTAGACGTCATTCTGTATCGAATGAGCTATCGCACATATTTTTAAGAACGGGTACAAGAATTAACACGTTTTTGAACTTGTTGAGTAGACTAATAATTATTACAATATTTCTATTTCTAGATGGAACGGGCGGCAAACCCAAAGTAATGCACGCACTACGCCGCGGCGCCAACGTTATTAAAGCATCAATGCCCAAGATACGAGACGTCAATGTAATAGATACGTATTCCAGAGTCGTCTTCCCCATATGTTTTCTTATTTTTAATACTGTGTACTGGGTATTTTATATATTCGATTAATAAGGTATATTTCCAACTATGTAATGTAAAATAAGTAACAAAGCTATATTTATATTATATATTAAAACCATTAGAATTGAAGGCTTGTTATGTTGTGTTGTGTCTCACTTTTACAAATAACAATACAAGCAAGTAAAGAAAATGTTGACGTGAAAGTTTTCTATTCGCATTTCATATACGAGTAGTTTCATTTATCTACATAAAGTCAAAGAAGTATATAAGTCCCGATGCTAGTCATAGGCCTCTTCGCACTCCTGGAACGATTTAAGAGCAATGAAGGGTCCGTCTCGCTGCTTTAATACGTGTTATCAGACTTCATATGTCCTCGAAATGGTATTTTTTTCAGGTTTTCCCCACGATGTTTTCCTTTACCACTGAGTACCGAGTGGAAAACAGCACTTAACCTTGCAATTTATAATTAAATTAAAACTAATTTTAAGGATTTTATTGCGTTTAATTTTATTTTTAATTCTCGATGTTTCGGGGCTTTACAGCCATGGATCTTGAACATGTTCACAGACTGCAAACTTCCTTTATTACATAGGATACGCAAAAAGATCTATAAAATCTCGCGTAAAAGGACATATAGTCGACGAGAAGCACCGACGCTCCGGTAAGTCTGCAGTCTGTGAACATTTTCAAGATCGTTTCCGCCATAACGTCCGATTTGATGGAACACAAATCCTCGCAAAAGAACAGCGATTCCTATCAAGGTGATTTGCGAAGATATTCAAATTAGAAAAAAAACATCCTAATTTCAATAGAGAAGATGGATGGACCCAAGCATACCACTGCAAGACTTGAAGATACTGTAAACTCATTCTGCGTAGATCAGACTAAAAATTTATATTAAAAAACTGAAGGTAGCCGGGTTAACTATGACATCGGGACGTCAAAAACCTTAGTCCCCCCCGTGACCATGGATGCTGTAATGCACCCGAAACGTCTGGAATAAAAAAAAACGCGATAACATGCGTAAAATTAGTTTCATTTAATGTGTAGTATTTGCGTAAATATAAGAAATAATTTTGCAATTTATAATTTTATTATAGATGGCGATTTCATGGAAATTTTAAATAGAGTACTTATCCTCAGAGCTAACACTACTTAAATTATATTCTATTGAATATTTTTTAAGAGTTATATTTAAGAGTTATTTAACAATTATTTCATAAGTGGAAATGACATTAATCTAAGAACAATTAATGTTAACTCCAAAGTACCGAATACTTACTCATTATTTATGAACCCAACGACTCCTTTCGATATTAATAATATAATTAATTCATTAAAGGATACAAATAGCGCAGGTTATTATGACGTTAGCACAAAGGTATTAAAAAGTGTATCAACCATCATCTCACCCGTTTTATCCTACATCGTAAATTCCGCCTCTGGAATATTCCCAAATAAATTAAAAAAACGGTATTTCAATCTGTATTTAAGAAAAATGATAAGAGTTATGTTGCAAATTATAGACCCATAGCACTCATACCGACATTCCCTAAAATTTTTGAAAAGGTAATAAGTCAAAACCTTAATGATTTGAAAGATATAAAATCTTCACAGAGAAACAAGTCGGATTTCTAAAGAATAAAAGTATAAATTTAGCTGTCTTTCAATTTCTACGTACTGTAATGTCAAGCCTTAATAATAAGCACTTAGTATCTGCTCTATATATGGATTTAACTAAAGCTTTTGACTATGTTAATCACAGTATCCTCATAAGTAAATTAGAAGCGTACGGAGTCCGAGGAAATGTCCTCAATCTCCTAAAAACATACCTAATAGGTCGACCACAATGTACAAAAATTACGCGTATATGCTCAAAAACGTATAGACAAATAGTACATTCATCGTCATATCGTGAAGTAACTCAAGGAGTACCCCAGGGAAGTATTCTTGGTCCATTATTATTCCTTGTTTATATAAACGATTTACCAAATTATATAAATCAAGATATGGTACTATTTGCAGACGATAGCACAGTGATGATTACAAGCACAAGCAAAAATCAAATGATATCTGACATAAATCAAACACTGGACATAATAATTCAATGGTTATCAAATAATAATTTATTAATTAATCTAAATAAAACAAATTTACTACATTCAGAAATATGAAAAATAATTTAATAAATCTTAATATATGCTACATATATTAAGATTTATTACATACAACGGACAACAAATTAATGTAGTCGATAATGCAAAAATTTTAGGCCTCAATCTCGATTCAAACTTAAAATGAAAATCTCAAGTGGAAGATATTTGTACTAAACTCAACCAGTTCTCTTATGCACTTTATAGACTTGGAACAATTGTGAATCAATCTGCAGTCATCACTGCGTACCACGGTTATGTAGAATCAGTGTTAAGGTATGGTGTCATCTTTTGGGGTAACTCTGTAGACAATAAAATGGTATTTAGAGCCCAAAAGAGATGTGTAAGGGCCATTGTGAAGTTAAAACAGACGGATAGTTGTAAACCATTTTTTATTAGTCTGAAACAGTTAACACTTCCATGCTTTTATATATATGAGGTAGCCGTCTTTGTTATTACGCATATTTCTTTGTTTGAGAGCCTACACAGTAAACGTAATAATCACAATATATTTTCATCAAAAACCAGCCCAATTTAACAACAGTATATTTTGTATGGCCCCTCGAATTTATAACCATTTATTATTACACATTTTGAGATGCTCCAACATAGATAAGTTTAAAATACTATTGAAGCAATTTCTTGTTATTAGGCATACTACAGTGTGAAAAAATATCTCGAAGACAAATATGAAATTCAAAAATTGACTGTTACATGACTCAGAATAACTAAATTGATTTGACTTATATAATAGTATCTAAATTGACTTACCGCTATTATTTTTGATTATGTATCATGTGAACTCCAATTATAACTAGAGCATGTTTAAGTAATTTAATATAAAAGTAATAAAATGTGATGAATATTGCATGCTAAATGGCGGAATATAGCTGTACTAAATGTTTGTTCTATAAGTGATAAACTGCGTAAACACCAACTGTATCAACCTATATTCGCAATAAACGATTTGAATTTGAATATATTTCATTTATACATTTGATTTCTATTGAAATCAAACAATTTTAAAGTACTGCGCACGATTTTAACTGTCAAGGAGAAGTTGTTGATTCTGGATTCAGTTTGAGACTTTTAAGAAAATAATATAGTAGTCTGATGTCAGTGTCAAAGAGATACAAACCAATAAATCAATTGTAGCCGTACTTTGACACCTATTCACCTACATTGTTTAGATCGTACTGTAAAAACACTTTTGTTGAGCACCACCTTGCTTTTGATGGACGTAGTATCCAAGATAAGCTAAGTGCCAAATATTTTTTGTGCAAAATTGTATGATATTAATATTACAAGATATTATTTAATTAGTTTAAATAAAATATATTTATATGTCATATTAAAAGCTGATAACTTATCAAATAAATGCATATACTTATTATATACTATAAAACTATAAATGTATTGTTGTAAAATGCTCATTAGCCGTTTAAGTTTTTTGTAAATTTATAATTACATACCTATAGTTATCGTTCGTATCATTTTAAGTAAAGCTCTAATGTATGCAACTCATTGTTTATAATTAAACACACATTAAACAATAAAAATGTTAATAGTGTATTAAATAAAATATTATGTCAAAATATAGTATGTTCTTCTTTGATTAATAACTCTTTAACCATAGACTTAGAATATATTCTGGCGTATCTAGACAACCCAAAGACCTGAAAACCCGTGACAAATTTTGATTCGTATTGTGTGTGTTAGCTATAAAGACTATCGATAAATTATTGCAGTGCGACCATAATACTACAAATAGAAGGGTGCGGTAAAAAGGTTCAACAAAATTAGTGGGTATGGTGACTGTAGAGATCCGGAGACCCTTTTAGTGGATACGAGGCATTCCATCTTAGTCCTTAGGGAAGACAAGGCACCTGCATTTTGATTCTTAATTCTTAATCAAGGATAGATGTAGATGTCTATGGGTTACAGCATCCACTTACCATCAGGTGGGCTGTGTGCTCGCTTGTCACCCTTATTCTTTGAAGAAAATTATTACAGGAAGTTTCCTGTAATAATTTTCTTGTAAAGTTTCCTGTAACTTCAAAAATTAACTGATTATTAACGTAGTAATTCTAAAAAAATAAATTACAATAATATATCTTTTATTTATTCAATAAATATGTTACCGGGAATAAGCTGAACCTGCCCACCTTTTATTGAATTTTAATACTACGAGGGGTGATCCAAAAGTAATGATAATCGGTTACTTCAGGTCCGCATAAAAATCCAAAAAAAAATTTTTGCTTGCTTATATACTCACTACGTCAGCCTAAAAAAATCATATAAATAGATCACGATTTCCGGGAGATAAATTCATTTGAATACGAACTGTCAAAGAGATAACATCAACATGGAGAAAAACGAAATTAGAGCTGTCATCAAGTACCTCTGTTTGAAAAAAATGTCTTCAAAAGACATACACAGTGACTTAGTGGAAACATTGGGGGACTCTGCTCCTCCATATTCTACAGTTGCACGCTGGGCCAAGGAGCTTAAACTGGGCAGAACATCCACTGAAGATGAACATCGCGAAGGACGCCCATCCACGTCCCTCACTGAAGACAACGTGAAAAAGTCGAAGATGTTGTGTTGGAGATCGAAGAGTGACCATCAGGCATTTAGCTGAGGTCACAGGGATCTAATATGGCAGCGTTCAAAGAATCCTTGCGAACGAGTTGCATATGAAAAGGTCTCTGCGCGTTGGGTACCCAGAATGTTAACCGACGAGCAAAGAAAAATCGAGTTGACATTTCGAGGGTCAATCTCGAAAAGTTCCAAGCAGATCAAGAAAATTTTTGTTCTGTTTTGTGACTATGGACGAGACCTGGATCCACCATTTTGATCCTGAAACGAAACAACAATCGATGACTTGGAAGGAGCCTCTCACCGACGCCAAAGAAATTCAAAGTTTCAAGTTCGGCGGGAAAGGTTATGGCATCTGTTTTTGGAACACCTAAGGCATAATTATGGTGGAATATTTGGAAAAGGGAGCCACTATTACGGGCTCTTACTACGCAGACCAAATAAGAAGATTACGGGAGGCCATTAGGAAAAGACGCGGCAAACTGCGAGCTGGAGGCTGTTTCACCAAGACAACGCACCGGCTCGCCGCAGTTGCGATGGCTGCCATTCAAGAAACGGATTCGAACTGCTCGAACACCCTCCCTATTCGCCAGATCTAGCTCCTAGTGATTTCTACCTCTTTCCTCGGCTCAAGGAACGCCTGAGGCAAGAAATTCGAAGACGATAGCGAAGTAATGGCCGCTGTTGAAGCGTTTTGGGAGGGTCAAGACAAAGAATTTTTTTCAAAGGGAATCCTGGGTTTAGAAAAAAGATGGACTAAATGTATTGATTTGTTAGGAGACTGTAGAAAAATAAATTATTATTTTAACTTTAATTACCGTGTTTTATTTTCATTATCATTACTTTTGGATCACCCCTCGTACACGTATAAAATCCCATTAATTCCCCCATTAAAATTAAACAATTTTACCTAAGACAAAGATCACAAAGTTGTAGTTTGGAGCCATGAGCCTTGGAGAAAAGTGTTTATTGTGTCAAACGTGTTTGCTAAATTTTCTCCGTAAAATTGTAATTATATTGGTGTTATTTTCGTTTCAATCTGTATTTTTTCCCATATTTTAAACAAATTACTGAATAGTCCCTAAAGATTATTGGGCAAAAGTCGCACCGCGCGGATCGGAACCGTTACTATCCGCAAAGGAAAAATTGTAAAAAGTGGTATAATGTTCGCGAATAGTTGAGTATTATATATCAAAATACGCGGGAAAGCACGCCTTATGTAATAGTAGAAAAACCAAACACGTGACCTCGGTATTTTCGTGGCTGACTAAATCGAGAACCATAAGCGTGCGGGTGGTTTTGAAATTGCCTAAGACTGTATTTTCAAGATCTATAAGCAGAATCAGTCGGAGACCAATATCCTGGTCTTCAGGAACGATTTAGAGAAAGTGGACTTAGTGCAACATGACACTATCTCCTAGTGACCCACCGACCCTCCCGGCAGCAGCCGAGGATGTGACGAATATAGACAGCTTTACATCAGTTATAAACAAACTTACTGAATGTGTGAATGTGGCACTTAATGACGGAAAAAGTGTTGTCGCCGATTACAAGCGACTAATTACAAGCGCAATAGCGGAGGTTAGAAGGGCGACAAGAACCCTCAGCACTGTCATCTCACCACCAGGGCCTTCAATTACGAAGTTTAAGTCAGAGATAGCCAGTTGCTTTCGAGAGGAAATAGCTGCATTGAGGAAGTCTGTGACATCCACTATATCAGCCTCCCAAGGCACAAATGCGACCGCCATATGCACAGGTGGTAGCTACTGCTGGCGGTAAGCCATCTGTCATAAGTAGACCAGCTGCCACAGTCCCTCCACTAGCCAGCAAACCAGCCATTATATTCAGCAGCAAAAGAAGTTAAAACAAGATAGGAGTAATGGAAGCTTTTAAAAAGAACGTTACATACAGGGATACAAATTACGCTCCTGCGCGCATACAACGCGTTTCCAATAATAAATTAAGAATCGAATTTGATAGTGAACAGCAGAGGGAGGACACACTGAGGCGACTTCAAAGCAAACCGGAGGTAAGAGCTGAGCCTGTACGCAAGCTCAGACCAATGATTATTTTAAAAGGTATTTCTAGGGATGTGCCAGCCGAGGAACTCTCAGAGATTATCCGTAAACAGAACTCTGAAATTACTGAACTGATGGTCGATAATGAAAATTTTAAACTGCGATTTCAACGGCATAACAGAAATGAAAAACTGTACAATGCAGTGTTTCTTACTGAGCCTAAGTTATACAGAAAAATGCTAAAGATGGAACGTGTCTCCGTTGACTACCAGCGCATACACGTTGCAGATTTCTCGCCCTTTATACAATGCCGTAAATGCCTACAGTTCGGGCACATGAGTTCCAAATGCACCGCTTTAGAGATCGTATGTGCTCACTGTGCAAGTACTGAGCATCAGGTGGTTAATTGCCCCAATAAAGAAAATCAGCACAGTGTTAAATGTTTTAATTGCGTCTCGTTTCGTACTAAATTTAAAACCAATAGTGATACTAAACACACGGCCAACTCTAATATCTGTCCTCGTCTGCGAGCCATGAGAGAGAATTAATAATCGAGTCGATTAGGCCTATTAAAAACCTACGTATAGTACAGTGCAACATTGACAAATCCAGGAATAGTTACCATGAACTATTACACTCTTTCATGGTCGGAGACTTCGATTTGGTGCTGGTGTCGGAGCCCTATGTGGGGGCTAACACTGAGCTTAAGCCAGTACACGTAGTAGATATCTATCAGTTTTCATCGGATACCAGAGTAAAGGCATGCATCTTAGCAAAAGCGAAATGTGGGAAACTCTCACTCAATATTCTAACCCTAACCTCAGTGTTATTAAGCTTACTACTGGAAACCGCAATATGAATATAGCGTCTGTGTACATAGAACCAGTAATCGATGAGTACAACACTCTCGATCGGCTAGACGCCTTTATTAAGGCGACAGGCGATTCCCTCAAGGTCGTAGGTGGTGATTTTAATGAGTGGCACCCCCTCTGGGGTAGCAATAGAAGCAACAAACGAGGTGATGATTTGGCGGATTTTCTACTTAGTAATGACCTGGCCATATGTAATAAAGGGAGAACCCCTACCTTTGAAACCGTCTCTCATGGCCGAGTTGGCACCTCCATAATCGACCTTACTTTGGTCTCGGACTCTATTTACGATTACGTCACAGACTGGCAAGTAAGTTTCAGCATTTGCCCATCGTCGCAACACAATGCTTTAGAATACACTATTAATCTCCAAACACCTAACAGTCCCTCACATTACACAAACAATACCTCCACCTTTTTATATAAGTCGAATAAAGCCTGCTGGCCTCTTTTAAGGAGACCTTACACACTCAAATAGCTAGGTCGGATATTCTCACAATTGACATCTCCACTCTCAAAAAACATAAACTAGAAACACTAATTGATACTGTGACCGAAATTATCCATTCAGCTTGTCGCGAAAGTATGCATTATAAAAGGTCAGAAAGTAAATTCAAAGCCCTATGGTGGTCCGAAGAACTGGAAGTTATGAAGCGTGAATTAATAGGCTTACATTGAAAGCTTCATACCTTTAAACGGCAGGGCTCCCTCTAGATGGCATAATATCCTAAAGAAATGCAAAAAAGATCGAATACTCCAACAAGTTAAAAACAGAGTCCACTAAACATTTTAGAGAGTTTTGTAATTTACAAATTAAAGAAAATGTCTGTTCGCTCATCAACAGGCTCCTTAAAGTCACCGCACCCCGACGATTTCCAGACACTTTAAAATCGAATGGCAAGTTCACTTCTTCTGCCAAAGAAACAGTTGAGGCATTGCTCAACCATTTCTACCCAGATGATTCTGATAATACTGAACCCCGATATCATTGGCTCAGAGCAAACTTGACTAAGCTACTTGACACTGACGATAACCCACCATTCACTGAGGAGGAGGTGTTGGAGTGTCTCGAGCAAATGAACTCCAAGAAAGCTCCCGGTATTGACCGTTTTACTTCAGACATATGCCACCAGTTCAGCATGAATTATCCCAAAGTAATTACTGACATTCTCAACCGATGTTTAACACTGCAGCATTTCCCCAAACAGTGGAAGGTGGCTTATGTCAAGATTATCCTCAAGCCAGGGAAGAAAGATTACGGAGAGCTGGGCTCTTTTCGACAAATAGGTCTTCTACCCATTTTTGGAATGCTTTTAGAGAAATTATTCATCAAAAGGGTTACCCACTGCGCATCTCAAAATGGAAAGATAAAACGTCGCCAGTTTAGTTTTCGTGCGCAAACGAACACCATAGAAGCCATTAACACTGCATTGGATCTGGTCTGAAGGGCAAAAGAAAACAAACAGTTAGCGGTAGCCATCTCTCTCGACATCAAAGCTGCTTTTGACAGCGCTTGGTGGCCAGCACTTTTCAATCGACTACGGTACATTGCATGTCCAAACAACATATTCGGACTAATCATGAGCTATTTTCAAGATCGCGTGCTCGTCTTGGATCATGCTGGTGAACGCGTTAACAAGACTATGTCGATACAAGGTTCCACATACGGTCCAGCGCTGTGGAATATTATACTTGATGAGTTATTGGACATGAAATTTCCGGAAGGATGCCATGTGCAAGCTTTTGCAGATGATGTCCTACTCATAATCACAGCTGATAACATTCACAAAATACAAACCATCGCTAACCAAGCCTTATCTATTGCAAATGAATGGGGAACTGGCGTGAAGCTAACATTCGGACCTTCCAAGACCCAAATGCTAGCGTTCACGCCAAAGGCTAAAAGTGCACAAATTGAAATGGCCGGAGATACTCTTACTTTCAAACAGGAATTGAAATACTTGGGAGTCATTCTTGACGAGAAGCTTCTATTTACCAGTCATATCCGGTAAGTCATCAGTAAGGCGACCCGAATTTTTAACACCCTCTGTATCTTCTCAATACCAACTTGGGGAGCTCACCCTGAAAATATCCGTATCATTTACCAGCAAGTGATTGAACCAACAGTCACATATACTGCAGGTATCTGAGGACACATTGTTCACAAGAAGTACATCAGGAAGAGCTTAAAAATAATGCAGAGAGGATTTGCAATAAGAGCCATTAGGGGTTTCTGTACTGTGTCAACGCCTGCTGCCATAGCCCTGGCAGACATTTTACCGCTAGATTTAAAAGTAAAAGAAGTTCATATCATCGAACGAACGAAACTCACCGAAACATTTAGTTACACGCCCGCCGATATAACTATTGAAAAATCTACGCCCTTCCACAAACTTCTCCACCCAGCGCACAGAATCAATGTTAAGTCCAAATTGGTGTATAATCAAGAACAAGTTGATGCATAGGCTGAACCAAACACTACTCTTATCTTCACAGACGGCAGCAAGCAGGATGACGGACTCGTTGGTGCTGCCTTCGTCTGCTGCAATCTCAACAAAACGTTTACTACAGAGCTTTTCGCTATTCTTAATGCATGCAAATGGGCAATCTCCAACCACTTTCCTCATATTATCATATATTCGGACTATCTCTCCACCATAAAAGCAATCAGCAACAGAAGCAACACACACACACAATTGTAACACAGTTATACATCATATTATGTACACACACAAGACATGCAATAGAGGCAGAATAGACCTGGCTTGGGTCAAAAGTCATGTTGGCATCACTGGTAACGAGGCAGCTGACTTAGCGGCTAATGCCGGGGCCAGGTTACACAAAAAACCGGATTACTTTGCTATGCCCATCTCTTACGTTAAGCACAGAATCAAAAAAGACAACCTAACCGCGTAGCAAGCAAGATATGATAGCGCGGAACAAGGCCGATACACTAGAGAACTATTTACCTAGCTCAGAACACATTAAAAAACTTAGATCCTTAATCTCCACAAGTTTTCATATGACTCTTACAAATCACGGATTTCATAAATCTTATTTATATAGATTTAAAATCACAGACGACGACAAGTGCCCATGCGACGGCACCTCGTCTCAATCGCTGGCCTATCTCTTAGAACAATGTTCTGCTTTCTCTAAGCATAGGTTTAATCACGAGATAATTTGCAACAACCTCAGTGTGTCACCCTATATCTTATTAGAATTGATGGAAAAGGAAGCAACTTTGGAATCGTTTAATAAATTTATCAAAATAATTGTAAAAATTCTCAATCACTTTAACAAAACACATGATGACAGTAGTAGATGATATTTGTTAGTTGTAATAAAAAAAGTCTTAGTTTTAATAATATCACGCAGAGAAACTCCGAGCATATCCCTCTCCATAGCTCGCTGAGCGACCTTGAGCTTCCTCATCCGGCCAGCAGTGAAGGACCACGTCTCAGTTCCGTAGGTCGTCACTGACAACACACACTGGTTGTATAGTTTTGTTTTCAAGTTTTGAGGTATACCTGACGAGAAGATGTGCCGTAATTTCCCGAACGCTGTCCAGCCGAGTTGAATCCGTCGATTGACCATTGGTCGAAGTTGGACTTACCTAATGGGACTATTTGTCCCAGGTAAACATACTCGTCAACAACTTCGAGCTTAGTGCTCCCAACAACTACCAGCATAGGTGTGACATGGACGTTATACATGATTTTTATTTTAACTATGAGTAGAACTGCATTGGTAGTAATCGAACCGATCAAAACGTAAATTTTATAAAACGTAAGCAAACCCAAATTCGATCCGCGCCGACACCACTAGTATTGTAATTGCAATTTGAAGTTTCGATTTACCACGTTCTCGGTGGTAAAGGAAAATATCGCGAGGAAACCTGCATATCTGAGAAGTTAAAAAATATTTCGGAAATTATTTTTAGGTATATGTGAATTCGGTCATCTCGCGTTGGAATCAACTCAATCAACTCTTTTTTGTCCTAAAACTCGCTGCGGCCTGTGTTGAGGTAGTGGGATGTACTCGTATGTAGGCTGCTACTATTTTATTTTTAATAGGGCCATCCACTGCTGATCATAGGCTTCTCCCATTGTTTGTCAAATAGGCCGAATATTTGCAGTAGTAGCCACGCTTGGCAAGCGGGTTGACAACCACAGCTTTTTATTACTTTGCGCTGTTATCAGGAAGATGATGCCACCCATCTCCTGTTTCAGACACCCATGAGACGAAATGGGGTATTGGTTTCTATTTCGCCGCCTCTACATTGCTAATATATTTCAACTCCCGTTCATTTTTTTTTATAGTATAAGGGTGACAAACGAGCACACGGTCCACCTGATGGTAAGTGGTTGCTGTGGCCCATACACATCTACATCTATCCTCGATTGCGAATCCAAATGCAGATGCGTTGTCACCCGTGAGGACTAAGATGGAATGCCTCGTTTCCAGTAAAAAGGGTCTCCGGTTCTCTACACTCACCATACGAAACACAGCAGCATTAAGCTGCTATTTTACGCTGGTATTCTGTGAGAGCGTGGTCCTACCCCGGTCGAGCCGACCCATTCATGCTACAACTATACTATTAATATAGATGTAGCATGGCTCTACCACGTAAAAATCATCATTTCGATTCCCCCATAGATTGCGAAATAAGTAGGATATTTGTCGTTGTTGCCACGATTGGCAGGCGGGTTGCCAACTGCATCTTTTTTATTATTTTGAGCTGTAATCAGAAAGACACTGCTGCCCATCTTCTCTATATTTCTACTCCCGTTCATGATAATAGTTCCTCTCACACGTTCATCGCGAATAGAACTACATTTATGAAATTTAGAAGTCTACTCGAATGTAAAAAAAAATATCGACATCTATTTTATGGTGCTAATCAATATTCAATGTAGCCAATGGCCAAATATCTATACATATAATAAATCTGTAGTAAAGTCGTGTCTGTAATTCTAATATATTCTTGAAAAAACAAGTCCAGGGGACTAATGAAAGGGTTCTGAAGCCAAATTAGTGATTTTTAGAATTTTTGTCTGTCTGTCTGTCTGTCTTTCTGTCTGTCTGTCTGCCTGTCTGTCTGTGTATTCCGGATTCACGCAAAAACTACTGGACTGATTTACATGAAATTTTGTATGTAGGTTTACGGAACTTCGAAAAAAGAAGGTTAAGTATTTTCCTTACATTAGATGTTAATTTTCTATTATATCTTAGTTTTAGGCGGTATGACGGGTTTTTTCAAATAAATACCATATTTATAAATAAAGATTAAAATATAGTTATAGACTTGGTAAAATAATTTGAAACTACACTGATTTATTATCCAAACAGCGCCATCTGTCATCAAATGGAAAAAGTAGTATATTTTGCCTTCAGTTACATAGTTATAAAGTAAATAATATAAATAAGTTACAAAAATTTAAATAATTGAATTTTTAAAATTATTTAAAAATTCTAACGTTTAGTTTTTTAGTATTCTTGTTATTTTATTTTAAAAGTGTAATAATTTCAATAGATAAAAATGACGTACATATCAAAAATATGAAAATTGATAAGGTTTTTCTTAGAGTATTTAAAATAGCTTGCTTATTCAACACTCAAAGAGATTTTTATATTCTTCGCTTCTATCGCTGATATTACTAGATACCTAGATAGTATAGTTTTGGCTTTCTTTATTTCATCTAATAATAGCGCCATCTACTTACTTCTAAATAAACTAAAATGGTTAGTAATGATAAAATGAAATAATAGAATGCTGCTGAATATACGATGTAAATATTTAATTGAAAATTCGTTCGTGGCATCGTTGGATGTGTAATTACTAGGTAGGTAGATGTGGTCAACAATCATGCAAAAGCTTAGTTTCAGTTTTTATGAATTGTATTTAAACAAATACGAGAGCCGTGTAGTTCGCCATGAGATTTCATCATGGCACGGGAGCAAAACGTGTACGATTCCCTCGAGGATGAATCTGTTGATTGATGTAACATGTATGTAAGCTGCTACTTTTTTACTTTTCATTCATATTTTCGGGTATGTTCTTTTTTGTTTTTGCTCTACCGTAAATATTAAGGGTTGCAAAGATGAGTAGAACTTATTATCGTCAGCCTATCAAAAGTCTACTAAAATTAACATAGGCCTCCCCCATAAATTGTCAAGTGGCTGGATATTTGCTATAGTTGCCACGCTTGGTAGGCGGGTTGGCCACTATTATTATTTTGATCTGTTGTCAGGATGATATTACGCTGCCCATCTCCTGTTTATTTTCCTATGTCGCCTCTTACAATGTGACTGTATGAGGTGGCAGATTCTCTTTCACCGCCACAACAAAGCGAACATTTTTCTACTCCCGTTCATGAGTTTAGTGCTTCCCACGTTCACTGTGAATAAAATTTATAAGGAATAAAACAAATTTTAAGGATTTTTTTTTTGCGTTTAATTTTAACTTTTTTAATTTCCGATGTTTTGGGCACTTTACAGCACCCATGGTAACGGAAGGACTGAGGTGTTTGACCACCTTATGTCATAGTAAGAATATAATAGAATAGAATAGAATAGATGTAGTAGTATTAAAGTTGGTAAAAATTACTGCAGTAGTATGTTTGGGTTTGAATTTAATTTTATTAATTATGGGGTCCTTAGCAAATGGCAGCACTTAGCCATCTTTCCTATTTAAATTAGGATGTTTTTGAATTTCAATAGCCTCTCAAATCATCATTGGTAGGAATCGGTGTTCTAATGCAAAGATTTGTTGTCTATCAGATCCGATATGAAGGTTGGGACAATACTAAACATATCACTGACGTATGACATGACATACTTTAGACTTCCCGGAGCGTCGGTGCTTCACATTAACGATATGTTCCTTTACGCGGGTTTTTATGGAACTTTCATCCAAAGATGCGTAAAAACCCCTCGTAAAAAAAGTTGAAATTAAACGTGATAAAATCCGTGACATTAGTTTTATTCCATGTGTAGTATGTACATTATTATTGAACTGCATTTATGAAATATTAAAGTCTACTCGAACGTAAAAAAATATCTACATCTATTTTATGGTACTAATCTATATTAAATAGGATCAATAATATGAATTAAATATTTCAAATAAACATTATACCGTAAATTGATAGAAGACCATGAAATTCATCATTATTTAGTTAAAACTAAATTGACTTTAATTATGAATGAATGTAAAGACTAAAATGTAAATAATAATAATACATTTTGATTCAAAGACAATTTACCTTTCTTCTGGATACATCGGAAGACACGCCCGATATAAAAATAGTAGATGTTTCTAGACATATACGAGTACATATATGCACGTGTTCCTGTAGCTATTATATCTGTGCCAAATACAAATCATCTACGTCTAATAGTCTTTTAAAATTTTTGACAGACATAGAGACACAGATACCGAGGTATACTTGGCAAGTGTGTTTCGATATTTTCTCTATTTTCAGAACTTCTAATGCTTTCAATGTTTCAATGTTCATTATAATAGTTTAAACAAAAGTACTCAGTAATGAACGATTTTCAAATTTTTTGAGATTTTTACTGGCATCATTTAAAAATCTAGAGCGGGGACGTCCCTTAAAATCTGCTGCTCGGAGCCATGGCCACCCTAACCCCTCTAAATAATATGTATAATTGCTTTTTATTGTATTCCAATAGAGAGTTGATTAAAAAAGTGTATTTGTAAATTTAATTATGAATATAAAAAATTTATATTAGGAAACAAATTTTATTCATTGAGAAATAACATTAAGTAAAATAGGTACCCTAAAGAATATCGAACACTAGCTTATCCCAGATAATGCGCGCACGCACGCACTACACATACTCACTGCACATACTCACCACACACATACACGCGCACACACACGCACACACTTTTAATCTTTATGTATGCGATCTTATAAGTATCAAAAAAAATTGTAATGGAAGAGCGGTGTCCCCTAACACAGGTATTGATATACTTAAAAGGAGACCCCAGCCTATATTGTACGCCTCCGCCGGAGGCTCTACGCGGGATCGTGAGGTCCATGGCCCTTTACGGGCCCCGGTGTGGCGCGTGGTTTGGCGCGGCTTGCCGTCCACCACCTAAACGCGCCCCAAAGGGTGGTTGCCGATGGTTCGGCTACCGCACGATCTCCCGCGAGGCGGCGAGCCTCCTTGCTGGATTGCCGCCATGGGATCTGGAGGCGATAGTCCTCGCGCCCGCACGAATGGCGCGCGGAGGCACTATGCCGGGGAAACCCGCTGCCGCGGCAAGTTGTCGCGCAGCGGACAGACTCCGGCATGATCTCATGGCGACATGGAGAGCGACTGTCGCAACCCCGTGCTGGGCACGCCACTATAGCGGCGATAAGACCCTCTTTGAGGAGTGGCGAGAGACGCCACGGTGTCCTCACCTTCCGCCTGACGCAGGTCCTCACCGGACACGGTGTGTTCGGGAGGTTCCTGCACCGAATCGGGCGGGAGGAAACGCCCAGTGCCCACTGCGAGGATCGACCGGAGGACACGGTGGAGCACACCGTGGAGTGTGCCCTGCTTGGCGAGCACCGCCGTGTACTCGTAGCGGCGATAGGCGGCGGCGACTCGCGTCCGGCCCTGGTCGAAGCCATGGTCCGGAGCGAGACGGAATGGGATGCCGTCACCACCTTCTGCGAAGCAGTGATGCTAGCGAAGGAGGTGGCGGAGCGGGAGAAGGAAAGAGCAACAGCTCTTCCCGGCCGCCGCGGAGACGCCGGGCGTCGGGGCTACGTCGTGGCCCCTGACCACCGTAGGCGCGGACCTGTGGACGGCGAGCAATGGGTAGCTCGCCGTCCGTCCGTCTAACGACGACAGGCCGTGTCGACGGCGCGTTTTGTTCCACGCGCGCCTCAAAGAGCTGTCAGCAGCGTGAAGGGGCCGCAAGGGTTGACGCCTGCCGGGGCTGCGGGCTGTTCGAAAGAGATACCGCGGCTCCGGAACGTAAGGGCACTGAAGGAACACGGATGGTTTTAGTCAGTAAAGTCTGACACTCCTTCCGCTCCACCCACAGCGAAAGGCGTCATTAGATGATTTTCCATCCGCAAAAAAAAAAAAAAAGCCTAGTTATTGTATTTAAATTTAAGATACTGAATAAAGAATTTTGAATTTTTGATTTTTTTTTTGAATCCCGTGGCTCTGTTCGCTTGGACTTCGTTTTATTAAAAAAAATCTATAATTTAGATGATTATTTCTTTACCAACATCATTAGTGTTCAACGCCAATATCTGTCATGCTGCAGCTATATTATGGTTGTAGCGCGAATGGGTCAGTTCGACCGGGGTAGGACCACGCTCTCAAAGAATACCAGCTTGAAATAGCAGCTTAATGCTGCTGCATTTTGTATGGTAAGTATAGAGAACCGGAAAATATTTTTACTGGAAACGAGGCATTCCATCTTAGACCTCACGGCTGACAACGCATCTGCATTTTGATTCTTAAATGAGGATAAATGTATATGTCCATGGGCCACAGCATTCTCCTAACATCAGGTGGACGGTGTGCTCGTTTGTCACCCTTATTCTATAAAAATATTCTATAATTTAATATTATATACATAAATATACTTCAGGAGTATTTCTTCCATAATTAGTTACAATTAAAATTAAATGATATTTACATTAAACAATTTATAAAATAAAATATATACTAGAACTATGAACCTAAAATTAAAAACCTTAAAAAATATATTGTAATAACTAAAATATATTATTAAAAAGGAGTCCCTTTAGGCAAGGTTCCGAAGATACTGGCAGCGTTCCCCCTTTGAATAGCTAAACTAATTCTTTGTCCGAGGTAGCTGCCAGCTCTTCGGTCTCCTGTGACGTCGACTAACCTTTTTGCTATCTCCTTAAAAAGCCTTATAGCGCTAGGCCCCACGGACCAAGGGTCTCGACACCGAATGGGACAAAAACATATTCGGAGCCTAGACCCCTGTATTTGCATGCTTTAGCTTTTTCAGCCGCTTCACAAGCCGCACCAGCTCTGTTGTTGGTTCCATGTAGATGGGAAGGGGCCAGTGTGTCTGAACAGGTAACCAGCACCCGGCCCATCTTCCGTGGAATCAAACTCATACCATCCGGTCTCTTGCTATCATCTCTTGCAATACCAGACGGCTCAAGTAGACTTGGCACGTTGACGGTGGCAAGGGACCAGCGTATGATATCGTTAAGTGCTGCATGTCTCGAGAAGCGGCCTGCACTTTTTTTGGCATGACAGTCCGTGATGTCCTAGCTTGTCGACGTCACTGCCACACGGACATTTATGAGGAGCGCAGATCGGAACCCCAAGCCGTAGACAGGTTGCGATTCGGAGCGTGTCAGGCTCAAGAAATGTTCCTGTATTTGACGAAGGGTACGCGTGAAGCCAGTAGCCGGCCTCATGCGTACCCACGGCCAAAAGCCTAGCACGCGCCGAACCTGTACTACAGCTCAAAAGATTGTCATAAGTCAATTTACAGTTTATGTCGTCCCAGCTCCTCTGTGAATTTGGAGAAACTGGAAAATTTTGACCTGGGCATGCAATTAAGAAAGCGTTTCTAGCTTCTTCCAGGCCAGCAATCTCAAAGTTTTAAGGGGATGCCCTTAAAATTTTACTTATGAGATTTGCTGAACTATGGAAAGAAGATAGGAAGGCTGGTAAAGAGACGCTGGAAATTTTGCGAATTCCTAAACCACCATAACGGATGGGTAGGGATGCTTGGGTCCAAGATTGCTCGTTCAGGTGCATATTAAGAATCGATTCTAAACTAATTTTGATTAAGTTATCTACTTGTGTCAAGAGATCTGGGTGATTCCAAAAGGAGCAGCAACGGAGCACATACGTAAATTTTGGGACGAAAAGACAGAATTTTAAGATGCAAAGTGCATAATGTGGACTAATTTCAAGGAGACGGTCAGCAGAATTTTGAAATTTAGTAATTGAATTATTAATATATTCAGAAATAGATTCATTAAAAATTGGAGAACCTAAAAGGTAAAGGGAATTACTGTTAACTATTGTATTATTTGGAGCCAAAATATAAAATTTTTGTTTTACGTCATTTAAATTTAAGTTGCAGTTATTTATAAAAAGTTCGCATTTGCTAAAATTAAGCTCCAAACCAATGGCTTCAAATTTATTTTTGATTAAAAAAAGGTCCGAAAACACAGTATCCACATCACCTCCTAGCGTTCCGTCGTCCAAATACCAAACGTTGAAATTAGAATTAAAATTTTTGATTATCGGATTTATAGCCAAACTAAAAATTGCAGGCCCAAGGGGATCACCCTGTTGACAACCTACTTCCGAGGACAGTTCATTAGAACGATATAACAATTTTGTTGGGTCAGTGTAACTGAGAAGAAGATAATTGTATATTTCCGGTATATGTTGTTTTATTTCAGTCAGCAGGGTATCCTTATTTACCGAATTGAATGCATTTTTGACATCAATTTTGAGCAACACGTCAGGATGTCCGTAAGTTAAGAAAGAGCGTAGGGCATGGACGGCTGCATCACACCCTCCTTTTACACCGAAGCCGAACTGTACGGGTTCAAATTCCGAATTTAATTTTGTTATTTAATTTTGGAAAAAAATGTCGAACAGCAATTTTGGAGGCCAGGCGTAGTAGTGTTGATCCAACAGCAATTGGTCTCACACCTCCGTCCTTTTTTGTGAGGGCAATGAGGTTCGCGCCGAAAACAATGGGAACAATTTCTGGATTGACATTACCGGAATACATAAAGTTGATTAATTTAGTGATCGAATTTACAAGTTGCTCGCCTGCATCACCCACAGAGTGCGATGTTAAGTCTTTCAGATGTTGGGGTGAGATTCCATCCAAACCTGCAGCCGAACCTGGTTTAAAAGATAAAATGACACCTGTAACATCTTTGTTTTGAATTTGAAGGCATGCTTGCCCTGCTGTTGTTCGGTCGAGAAAATATGGGTTTACTGGAGCTGGAGGATGTTTTGTCTGTAAGGCCTGAAGGGTGTCAGGGGTATCTGGTGATAGCACGTCGTTGGAGAACAGAAGACGAGCGGCACCTTTGAGATCTCCGTCACAGATTTTGTTTTCGATGAGTTTGTTGCGATTACGAGGGGCATCATATTTGATTAGAGGTGCGGGAGAAGGTGAGGAGCTTACAGCACAGTTATTTTTAATCTTTTGTGTCAAGGATAAATCAGTTCATCAGTTTTTATTATATGTAGTGTGCTGTATGAAAATAAAAATAGGTTCTGCCAGTCTTGAGTACAATTGCTTATGTAACATTTCTGGATTAATTGTGACAAATGTGTAGGAACGGTTATTCGAGCTCCTCGAGGATTCTTTAACTATCGGTATACTATTTTTCAAATAAGATATGTGTGGAAGGAGTTGAATCGTTGGCTATAAGTAGGCGCACTCGGAATAATGGGATGGATGTCTCTAAAGTAAACTGTTTTGGCTAATACATTTCTGTGTGTTTTTTAATGTATGTTGAGGCCTTTCAAAGATTTGAATGACTTGTTGCACTGTGTACATGTATGGGTCGCGTTCGACGCCATCACAAGATTGGGTCACAGACTGCATTCACAACAAAATACAATCACAAAAAGAATAACTTAAAGCAAATTTAAAAACACAATAAAGTAACTTAAAAAGTACACTGAAAATATAAAAAAGTCAAAGTCCAAATATGACGGTTGCTTGTTTTATTTTTATAGTTTGCTTATTAACAAGACGCATGCGTCGTTACGTAGGTGCGTCACAGGATGGTCCTGCAATTGGACGCTGCAGTGGAAGAGATCTAGCGACGCATGCCTTCGCTAGTACAACCGATGGCGGCTTTAGCAACCGTGTCTTGAGATTATCACACGCGGATTAGAAGTCATTAAAGACTGAACAGGCACTGAGCCTGCTTGTCACTTTTTTGTCCAGACCGCAATATATATTTCAGAAATCCTTTGTTGCGAATTGTTTCGTTACATTTGTCATAAGTCACCATCTTGAAATATTTTTATATCTCGTAGTTGATTTGAGATTATAATATCTAAATTCAGATTATAAATCACTGTTATATTATTTATATTTATGTCAATAATAAACGTTTTCCTTGTAGACTAAAATTTTACAATTAAAATATATAGTTATTTTTATTAAAATATTTAGACATAATAAATACAGTTGTCACCTGTCACGTTTATTTTTTTATCAAGGAGTTATCTCATATAAATTTAAAGAAAAAATCCAACCCAAGCGTATGGAAAAAAAATGAAGATTTTAATATACCTATTAAATGACATTCTAGATAATATTCCTCACAAGGGTAAAATAATTAAACTTTTAATAATTAGCTGGTGTTTACTTGTAAGTCTTCTATACATTATGTCTTATCACCAACTTCAATAAGTGGATATAATTTTTTTATTTATTTTTTAAGTCTGTTCGACTTTTTGTTAAAACCATATTTTCTTCACAACCCATTCTCTCTTTTATTACCTTCTATGCTATGTAATCCAATAGCGCTATAGTAGACCAGACTATATAAAATTTATTTGACTTTGAAAAAGGAGGAGCTTCAATATTCGACGCGTATGTTTTCATGTAGTATGTTCACCGATTTCTCGGAAACAGGTGATGATTTTCCTTTCATTAAATAGGCTATACCTCAAGGATGGCTATTTATTTAATTATTTTATTAAGAAAATGAAGATTTTTCTTTTTCAATGAAAAAATTAAAACGTTTATTTTATTAAGCGACTGTTTTATTTAAATTAACTATTTACAATGCGATTCCTTGCATCTGGAAAGATGTAGTACATTAATATAGTTTGCAGATTAAAAAATAAAATATACTTTTCAGATTTTTGACACTTTTTATAGTGACGCAATAAGCATAGTTTATAAAAAAAAAAGTAATAGGCCCCTAACTGAGAGGATGTTTTTTCAATAAAGTTAAAGCTTTTATGTGCATCATAAATCAGAGTAGGAAAACCCCACTATTAGCGCATTTTCACGAGAATGTGACACTATTGTATTTATCTTATAATATAATAAAAACTAATATGTTATTACGAACGTAAGGTAACAATTACTATTCTACTGCTGCGTAAGTAACAGACGAACATTAGAAATTAAAGTTATTTGTACCCATCAACATCGTGCAGAACTTTAAAATTGTCACTCCATCTAGTGAAGGGTAACTGTATACACATTTTGTTCGAACGAAGCTACAACAAAAGCTTTCTTTTGCACTGACTTACCTAATGAGGAGTGTTAAGAAGAAACGTAGCGATATCTCTTAATGTGAATAAAAACAATTGAGAACTTATTTAGTACTGAATCCACATCTGCCGGTGTATTCGCCATCGCCACGCCCTTGCACCCCAAAATTAGCTTCCTTTCACAGGTCTGGATGGTAATTCCGCCATCTACTGGAAGCTATAAAATTTTCCAAGACTGATGATAGATGTCGTTTTTATATCTTTTATATAAACATTTAAAACCATTTAGCTTTTAAATTTATATAAAAAAGCCTATAAGCTTATTTTTAAAAAGTTTCTTTTTAAATTTATTTAAAAATATTTTAATTGTGTCAATATCCAGATTTTAACGTTTCTTTTGCAAAATAGAATCATAATACTATTAGAAATGAAAATATTTAAAAGTTGAAAAACCGTTAATGCAACAGAACTTAAGTGACATTTCCATGCATGTGACTACTTTTATCTATACATTTAAATTAAATTGAAGTGTCTGTCTATAATATCGAAATAACTTCCTTATATTGAGCTAAGAGGGTTATTTGTGTGCCATAAGGAGATGAATAACCTTTTTTAAAATGTTTGTCTGTCTGTCTTTTATGGCCAATCCTCGGAATGGCTTCAACGATTGTAATGAAACTTTACGAACAGATAGAGAGCAATGTCAGGAGTGATGAATATGACCTTGATATTCATATTTTATCCGAAATACTTAGAGATTTTTTTGATTAACGAAAAATTTATAAAATTAATGGTCTTAGATTTTCTTAAATCTAAATAACGCCAATTAATAGATCCCAGCCAGGCGAAGCCGGGACGGGTCGCTAGTTAACTATATAATTCGAGAAATTAAATTAAGCTCGTGTCAAAAGATGAAAATGTAAATAACCTTGAACAGCATCCTCATTATAAAATAGACATGGAGTTTCAATTTGGAGTTATTATTTCACTATACATACATCAGTACTTCAATCTATTTTCATCGAGTGTTATTCCGAGTATCCGATGTAATACAAATGTGTAAGTATAAAAACGAACTTATAGGTGCTACCTCTCTAGGGGTGGGTGGTCTCCATTCATCGATGAGGCGCAGACTGCGCGGGGCTTCGCGAGCGCAAGGGGGGAGGAGTAAAGGTTCCAGATTATCTAGTACCTAGCCAACCAAGCGACGAGAGCACATCTTTTGTTGGGCTTGACTAAACAAATTACTGTATTTTTTAAGAAAAGGAGAATAGTGCGACAAATTTCGCTCTTAACGGTGTAGTGTTCGGCTCTTGGAAGTTAGCGTGATTTTCCTGTGATTTTGTTTTGTATTTCTGAAAATGTTGCCTCGGGACATTTTTAAGGTACGTATTATTTTTTAACTGACATAAAACAATGATCGATGCTCTAACTTATGTATTTATTTAAATCAACCCTAACAGCTAACAGAACACATTCCCAAACGCCAACACACAATCTTAACATTCATTTACATTTACTTTTAAATTTCTTTATAAATTATAATGAATAAAATGCCGAAAACGGTTTTAACGATGCTATTTTTTTCTTAAAGATATGTTTAAAGAACGACACGCAATTTTCTCGAAACTAAATTTTAAATTGAATGCTTATTTTATAAATAAAATTTTAGCTAATCCTACGTTGTTTAAAATATAGTTTCATGAGCATAGCCGTGGGCGGCAGCGGTTTTGGATTTCGGCCGTTCTCAGGGCGCAGGGCATTATAAGCGGGGGCGGGCGTAGGCGATCCGCGCACTTCTACCCCCTCCCGTATTGATCGTTCAATTTTCATAAGTACTCTGTAAATATTGTCGGTATACATTGTTGTGATGTTTAGATAATTATTATAATTTTAAAATACTATTTGAAATATTCGTGATTAAAACAAATAATATTTATTTCACAATCGTAAAAAGCTCCGGTAAGACTAGTTTATCTAAAACTACAAATCTCAAACAGAACTCCTATAACATTAAATTTCCTTAAATTAAGTATTGTCTATTATCACTATATGGTTTAAATGAATTTCGAATCAAAACCTTTTCATGCTTGCAATTGTCCTTAATAATATATTTTTTAAGTTTCAACATTTTTTCTTGAATTAAATGTTGTTTTTATATTATTTGTAATATAAAAATAACATTTAATACTAGAAGTATTTTATTAACAAATGGTTTAAGCTGCGTCGGTCTTAAATAATTTATTAATATAAACATATCCCGATAAGGCGGGTGCGGTCTAAAAATAAACCCAGCTTTTGCGTCAGTTGTTTAATACACTTGTTATTGATATAAGTCCTCTTCTCAATGTAATTACTTTATTTATTTAAGTTCTTTATTATTGTTGAGTGATGAATATTTTTGATCACTACTACTACTACTACCAATGCTATAATAAATTAAAAGTTTAATATCGAACGGTTAGTCGAATTTCAACGGTGATTTTATTTGTTTATTACAATGTTTGTTAATTACGACATTTTAGTACCTATTCATAAAAGACAAAATTAAAACTGCACGATTATAAAACTAAAATTACTTGCCAATAAGTTATGCCACAAAAATGCATGTATTTTAATTAGTATTTAATGAAATATTGAAGTCAAACTTCTTTCGTAGTTGAGAAATTTAGTACGGTATTTTAAAAAATACGCCACGTTATCTTGTAACGTTTCACCGCCGGGGCTGCATAAGTATACTATTATTTAACCTACTTATGTAAAATATAAAATAAAAGAAGAATGATATGTCGTAAAGAAGTTTCACTTCATACGTGTGTACACAATTACACGCAAATTTTTTTATAAAGTGTTTGTTTAATGCTTATAAATAAATTAAAATAACAATATCAGATTATATGAGGCACATTTAAAAATATTTAAGTATATATTAATTTAATATAGCCTTAAATATTTTTAAATGTGCCATACGATTCTCCTAGTGCTAATATCATTTTAATAATATCCTGAATGAGTGACATAAAATTAGTAAAACAGTTCTTGTATTATGTAAAAGCTATGCATATAACAAATTATAGTTTAAAAAACTAAAGAAACACGCTAAAGATAAAATTATTTTATCTTATCCTGGTGATCCTGATCAGGATACTAGGATTAATTTATAAAATTATTGTATGTCATCGGTCCTTGATACGAGTGCAAATTTTGAAGTCAATCGGCTGTCTACCATTTGGTGATAATTACATTAAAATATTCCGTTACATAAATTGATAGATAGATACACGCTAATAAAAGCGTGTTAAAAATAATTAGCATTTAAATTAGCAACCCTATTGAAGGCAAAGGAATATTACTATTATATTTAACATATTCGTTTAACGCACTGCGGGTATCATTTATGTATTTAATGGTAATTATTTAAGGTTTCGTAACGAAAAACTGAGCCAGAGATAACTACGTAGAATGCGCGGGCTGGTGCGTCGTGAATGAAAAGCGAATCAACAAGTAGCTCGTATCATTGGTTTCAACCAGCGCATGCGTTTTGAGAACTCATCTTAGAGTTTTTTTTTTTCAATATGGCGTCTATAATAACTGCGTTCTACCCAACCTGTACATAACAGTCATAGAAGATGTTCTTCAGCGCTTATTTGCTTTTATATCTAGTTATTGATTAATTGATAAACGTGGGAGGCAACATTTTTTTCTATGGCAAGTATATTGTATATTATATAAATATTATTTCTATATCGGGTGTTAGACGTAGACCTCTCCCGCTGTAAGAAGGGTTTTCCTTAAGCAACATCACATAATCATAATATTTAGATTTGAAAATTTAATTCATTCGTTACATCTTATCAAAGTCCACTGCAGGACATGGACCTCCCATAGATTGCTTCATTAGTGGAATATTTGCCATAGTTGCCACGTCACATAGTTGGCAGGCGGGTTGGCAACCGCAGTTTTAATTAACCCCCGAAAACAGAGGGGTGTTATTTGTTTGTAGTGTGTATCTATGTATCTGTGTATATGTGTCAGTCTGTTGCATCATAGCTCCTGATAGATGAACCGATTTCGATTGTTTTTTTTTTGTTTGCAAGGTGCCTTAATCGAGAGTGTTCTTAGCTATGTTTCAAGAAAATCTGCTCTTTTTGTTTCGGGGGTTTTGAATTTTTTTAGTTTTAGTTATTTTATACTTGTTATTAGGAGGGCGTTTTTGCCCATCTTCTAGTTTGTTCTCCTCTTAGAATAGTATAGAATAGAATGATTTTTTATTCAATATTGATTATTACATAATACTTATTGAAAGTCATTTTTTATTTATTTACCACTGGTTCGGAAAATCTCTCTCTGTTGTCTCTTACCACACCCACGGGACGATTTGGGGTAGTGGATAATCTTACACCGTCACTACACGGTGAAATGGTTAGTTTTAGCCATTGTTTAATAAGAAAATTTTGTATCTTAATTTATTTAAAATAAATTTTACTTAATGAGTATTATAGCCCGTAAACAAAACACGGCCAGCGTGGTACATACGACGAGTATGTAGCGGAAGTTGAAGGCGTCCAGATCTAGTACAGTATACAAAACTCATACGTAATTAAATTATATCACATGACAAAGACACAAGTGGTAAAATTAAAAAATTTGTACAACCGACTTCAATATAAATTATTAAGGATAACTTAAAACTACTGTACAGACATTGATGAAATTTATATGGGACCACATGAGAAGCACCAGCTTTCAAAAAAGAATCATCAAAATCGGTTCACCTATAAAAATGTTTTGAGGTAAGACACATAAATTTAAAAAAAATACAGTCAAATTACTCAATTACATGAGGTACTCACCTCCTCCTTTTTGAAGTCGGTTAAAAATAGTTAAATACCAAGCAACAAACTATCAAACCGATACATTCGGTTTCATAAACGTACGTTATTAAGTTGTAAAAATTGTTAGTTAATTATAAATTAATTGAGAACGATACATGGACATGGTCTGCTCAAAACGTTACTCCGACAATTAGTGTCTCAAGAAATCTTTAGAGCTTACAGTAGTGTTCGCGACGATATAATGATTAAAACAATATACTTATTGATTAAATTAAAAACATTATTCAGTGACGCTATTAAGTGCAAAGTGCAAAGAACGTTATTTATAAGATTTTTATAATCATATTAGTGTATAGATGGAGCATTATTTGTAGTAGTTTGTACAAATAATGCTAATAATCAGAGCGCGGTATACAGTAGAGAAATCGGTCGGCTGTATAGCGTAAGACCCGAAAATATTGAAAATGATTTTTATGTTTTAAAATAATTGTAAACATCTTTATTTTAGATTGAGGTTTAGTTTAGTTTAGTTTAGTTTACGACGGGCTGCTTTCCGCAACTCCACGTCTAAGCGCGTATTTTGCGTGTGGGCAGGAATAATGTAATTATTCGAGCCATGAGATCTCCCCGAAGAAGTTCAACATTCCTTTGATGTTGTGTGCAACTTCGGGGAGTGATCCCGGCGTGCCGAGATGTTTAGTCCTGTATGTAGCGACCTTCGAACATTTCAGCAACACGTGGCTCGCCATTTCTTCTACATATACAACATGAAGCGACTTTAACTCGAAGCGGGGTTAGCTCCAGCATCGCTTCTAAGGCTGCTGTTGGCGTAGTCCTTAAGCAGTCTGTGGCAGCCATACATGCCAGTCTCTGGTAGCGCTGAAGCTTCTTTATAGTGGTGGCTTCATTTGTCTTGGTCCACCATACCAGAGCGCCGTATGTGCTCATGGGCGGAATTACAGTTTTGTACAGTCACAGTATAATTTTTGGCGTCAAACCCCATCTTTTGCCAATCATGTTTCTACATTGCCAGAAAGTTATACTAGCTTTGTTGATTTTGTTTTCTATGTGTTTATTCCAGTTAAGTTTGCTGGTCAAGGTAAAACCTAAATATTTTACCTCTGAGGATAGCTGGAATTTTGTGCTGAAAAGACTTGGGAGATGATAGTTATTCAGCATTCGTTTTTGTGTGAACATTACTAGAACCGTTTTATTTGGATTGACGGTTAAATCGTATTCCCCGCACCATCTCTCCACTATACGGAGAGCCGCTTGGGTCAGGTCGCACACCATGCTTGCTGTCTTTCCAGAGACCAGTATTGTCAGGTCATCAGCATAACCTACTGTGTAGAAGTGATTGGCATTTAATTTGGTGATGAGTTCATTAATTACCATATTCCACAGGAGAGGTGAAAGAACCCCACCCTGCGGGCAGCCTTTCTTAATCTGGATTGTTTGAGATTCACCAGCAATCTTTATTGTTATTGTACTTAGCATGTGTACTATCCAGTAAATCAGTGCCGGTTCAACTTTATGTCTACTGAGTGCACCTTTTATGCTGGAGAAGTTCGTTCTGTCAAAAGCACCTTCTATATCTATGAAGGAACCTAGAAATATTTCTTTGTTTTGGATGGCCTCTTCAATCTTTGTTATTACCTGGTGAAGTGTAGCGGTAAGTTCAATAGCGCCGACCCCCTTAATTCCCTTTCACACATTCTCTCCATCGTCTTTAGGAGAAAAAATGTGAGGCTAATGGGTCTGTAGGATTTATGGTCTGTGTAGTCGCTCTCACCTGGTTTGGGTATGAATGTGACTTTCACTTCCCTCCATCCCTTAGGAACATATTTAAGAGCCAGACAGGCTCTCATTATGGCAACAAGTCTGACTATTAGGACTTTACCGCCCCACTGTAGGAGTGCCGGGAATATACCGTCAGGTCCTGCCGCCTTATAGGGGAGGAGACTGTGAATGGCCCAATGGACTTTATTCATCGTTACCACTTTCTGTGCTAAATTCCAGTCTTCTGCTGTTGGTGTCAGTATATCTTCATGCCGGTTTGCCTCCTGAGTTACGCAGCAACCTGGGAAGTGGGTTTCAATTAGGATGCGTTGGGCTTCATCCGGCGATGTTGAGTAGCTACCGTTGGGTTTCTTTAGAGAGATGGATCCCGGCATGTTCTGTTTAGCTAGGATATTCCTTATACTATTCGCTTTGTCGCAGGTTTCTATGTTGCCACAGAATTTACGCCACCCTGTCGAGCGTCGATACCTGATACATTTTTTGTATTCGGACTTAGCTTTCTTGTATAGTAGCCAGTCTTTATCCATTGAGGTATTCATGGCCTTATTTAGGGCTTTCCTTACCTTCTTACGTTTTCTATCTAGTTCTTTACCCCACACAGTTTCTTTACCTCAGCATGCCTTGGTGGAGTGATTTCTGGACATAATTCATGGTAGCTGTCCATCATGGCTTTAGTAACAGCTGCTGCCTGTTCTTCTAGGAGCGACTGATCTGCTATAGTATTTGTCCCCTCAAAACCCGCGAGCGAAGACGTCAGCCTATTAAGGTATTTTGTTTTATCCGTCTTGCGGGGATTTCTCCATGGTGGTGTAGCGGGGATATCGACCTGAAGTGCGAAGGAGATCCATCTATGGTCTGAGCATGAGGCCTCTTTTGACACATGCCATCCCGTAATTAGTTTAGCCGCTCCTTCTGTTGCAAGTGTGAGGTCGATTATTGTGCGACAACGTTTGTTTATGAAAGTTGGTTCAGAACCTGTGTTTAAAATGGTTAGGTTAGTGCTAAATAGATATTCAACTAACACCTTACCTCGTTCATTCGGTTTTTCCATTCCCCAGAGGGGATGATGCGCGTTGGAGTCCGTCCCGATCACAACCTCTAGTCCGGTCCCCTCGCAGAAATTCACCAGCCTGACGAGGTCATAAGGGGGAGGAGTGTCTCCCTCCGGCATGTAGACCGAGGCGACGACTAATCTTCCCTCCCGTGTATATTGTATTGCCACGGCATACATGTCTCTGGAACAGAAATCTGTAAATGTTTGTGCACAGCTGCTATCTTTAGTAGTGTAAATACACGCTCTAGGTTTGTCGTGTTCAGAGCTGTAGAATAGCTTACCTTTTAGGTTGTTGAGGCCTTTGATTTTACCAGCCCCAACCCACGACTCCTGGATTAAGACTATGGTCGTCCTTTGACCCTCCAACCACTTGCGTAATTGAGCCGACGCAGTTTCGCTGTGGTGGAGGTTGGCCTACACTAGGCTAGTTTTGGACGAAGGGCACACCATCATTGATCGCGTCCTCCCCGTCCTCGCCCAAAAATAAGCCTGCCAGCAGATCTTGGGTTTCATCGTCAGCTACCGAGTCGGAAGTGGTCGGCAAAATGCAGTCCTCTTCGTCACTCAGTGAGCTGCCGCTGAGCCCGATCTCTACTGGGGGCTTCGGCTCAGTTGTGCAGGTCGTTTTTTCACTGGACTTGGCATCCAGTGATTCCGCTGTACCAGTAACCATGGCCCCGGTATCCATGACTTCTGGGTTGTTTACTGCCTCTTTGCTTGGTGGAGTGTCAAAGAATTTACCTCCACGACCCTGGAATTTAACGTATACCGCCCCACATACACATGCGAGACGGCGTCCGGCTTTCATCAGGGTCGGGATATGATCCTCCGGCACCGAAACAACGAGGAACCACCCGTCTGCTTATCTGCCTTGAGTAGCAGCCAGTCCCTGATGTTAACCCAGCGGTTCTGGTACCCCAGCACACGACCAATGTCGCGTGAGTCTTTCCAGGCTCCCTGGGCATCAGGGATAAGGATACCACATTTGACTCTTTGTGGTATCTCCAACTGTTTCTTTATGATCAGCGAGGTATTGGATTTAAGGTCGAGGGTAGCAATATTCCCCTTCAACCAATCCAGAGCCTTCTGATCGTCGCACCACAGCTTCAGGACACCATCCGTGTAAACGGGTTTGCCTCTAAAAACTGGGCCCGATGCATCAGTGTCCTGGCTACTCCAGGCCTCGCTGATCATCTTCCTCTTCTTCTTCTTCTTCGAGGATGTCGTCAGCTACTTCCTTCGTTATGTGACAAATCTGCTTTAGCAGGGGAAGCGTAGCTTGTTCTTGCAGCCTTTGGTTGCTGTTCGAGTCGCACTTTTTTGTGCTCACCTCTCGGCGAGGTGGACTCTTCAAGCATCCTTTTGGCTGCTCTTTCCTTCTTCCCAGGACGCTTGGCTGCTCGCTGCTTCCTGGCGGATATCTTAGGGCTGGTCCCCGCGGCCGCGACTTTCATTTGGGCTGAATTTTTATCCTTCCCAGTTTCAGCGCGGCTACTGGTTCCAGCTCCAAGCACCTCAGTTAGAGTAGCTTGCCCAGCCTCCTTGGTTTTAATTTTAGAAGCAGCCAGCGCGGCTCGTTCTCTTCGGCCTTTTTCCCGCTGCTTCTTATTCTTCTTTTTGGCCTTTACTACTGCCTACAGGGAAAGACCCTCCTGATAGTCCGTCAGGTCGGCAAGTCACCTTTTTGGGTGCCTTGCCTTTCCCGTTACGGCTCACTACTTGCCAGGCAGCAGAAAAAAGGTCGTCCGTTCTCTGGGGCTCCGCAGGAGTTTTGTTACTCGCGGGCCCTTGCTCCTTTTTCGCGTCCAGCTCCTCAGGTTTGGAACTGGTTTTGGAAACGTCCAGCGCGGAAGTTGTCCCCTTTGTGGGGCCACCTACGCTGGATGTTACTACTGTCCGTGGAACTGTCGGTTTAATGGCGGTTCCCCCTTGTTCATTGGTGTCTCTGGTAAGCACCTCTGACACCTTTCCCTCTTTCCTACTGGGCCTTAAATTGTCCATATTAATTTTGTGTTTAAAATTCGTCCCCCCGGCTTCCCACCTTCCATGGAGCCCGCACCTTTGAGAACGCCCTACTTTAAAAAAGAAATTCAGGCGTTAGGATCACCGGGGGATTATAGGGACGCGAAGTTGGCTCACAGCGCGACATCGGGAGCTCGATCTAGCTGGTAGACGGGGCTGAAAAGGCCCATCCCCACTACTCGAATAAACTGTCACTTGCTCCGTCAGCATGACCTTTACCATCACCCAGCCCCTTATCAGGAAAACTAGGCAGGCCCTACATCCCTCGCCTGCGACTCTCTGACGGGGCGCTTGGCCATTTCCCCATCTGTGGCTAGCAGATAGGGCCACCGTTTAGCTTGAAATCCGGACCAAAGAGGGCGTGTTACCTCTCGCCACTATATACCCCAGCGACGATCTGCTCAACCCCCCAGGACTCCTTCATCTTCGCGTACGGCGCTCGACTGCGCAGGTCCTAGCGCAGGTGGGTGTGTTAGTCCACCGGATACATCCACTCTCTCCGGCGGAACCACCCCTCCTCCTTTCTCATCCGGGCTTGGGACCGCCAATGGCGGAGTTGAATTGACGGAGAGTAGATTTAGGTTAATATTTTAAGAAAATAAAAGGTTATTTCGCGTAGTGTAAATTATTTCCCAAATAAAGCTAAGTCAAGTAGCCAATATGCCCAAAAATGGTAAAAATGTAGAATATTTTTGTGTATATCTTTTTAAAACTTTTACTTCTTGGGAAAGTATTGTAAAACTCTAATAGATAATTAAATTAACTATCTAGTCAAATATAACACTCTGGAATAAGTAATAAATGTATATTGTAAAAATTGTTAAATGTATTATTTTAATAGTCAAAATAAAGGGGCAAATACAGGCAATGGCAAGCGGCTCACTTTACGGTAAAGCTCCGGAGTACGTGGCTCCGGGCTCAGTTCATCATCTCCTTAAAGGATCTCCTAAGTGTGTGTTGTTTGTGGATTAGCAGTGGTCCCAAACAGCCGCCGGTACGACATACTCCGCTAAGCGTCGAGTCCGTATACTCCGCGAGGCGTCGAGGTCACCGGCCCTTAGGCAGATTCTTGGCACTCAAGCGCGTTCCGTGCCTTGTGTGTTAGTCGCGTGCGCGAGTGCTCTCAAGCACTTCCCCCAACCCTTTCTTAAAGAAAGGGGTAGGCAGTGCCCCAAGTGTTGCGACCATCATATTCGCTCCCACCCGAACCGAACGTCGTACGTCGCGTAATACGCTATTAGCTACGTTAGGTAGGGTCATAGACGGACACACTCACAACAAATAACCAACGTAAACTACAATGACCGGCAAGGGGAAGGGGGAGCCCCCCCCACCCCCTCGCGTTAGGAAACCCCCGGACAGACCCGGGGTATTGGATCGGCCACTTTTGGTGAGGGACCTATCGAACCCGGAACGTTCCAGGGTCGTAGGCGCCTTCAGCCAAATACCTACTAGGAAACCTGCGTCGCCGAACAAAGAACCCGCAACGAGCGCCGCGCTCACGCCCACCGTGCCTGAGCGCATGAGTGATCGGGAACCGGCGCCCCTACCACAGCGGGGCAAGAAAACCGCACGCAGGCATACTCCGCCGGAAACCGACGCATCACTTTACGAAAAGAAGCAATGCGTCGGAAACTCATCATCATCGTCATCGTCATCCTCCTTCCGGATCGGAGGACGAAGACAGCCTAACCGGGAAGGACTTAGGACATACGCCTCACCGCCGAAGTCGCTGTCCCTCTGAAACCAACCCCTCCTCACCCGGCCGCAGAAGCAACATGGACGCAGCTGAGTTCGAGTTTGAGCAGGAGGAGGGTGTCCCATGGTGACACAACATCTCATGCAACGATTGCCACCGCGGGACAATCCTCATCAAACCCATCAGGCCTACCACATGACGATGGACAAAGGCCTCCACCAGTTATGCCCAACTGGCGCAGCGATGCCAGCAGTACCAAGGTCAAAGACACCAGAAGCGCCACAACCTCAAAAGGAGGTAGAAAAGGCACGTCATCCGCCCATTATAGTAGAATGCCTCCCGGATTGGACGAGCATTTCGAAATATTGAATAAGAAGCTCGGACAGCCTCCTAATGCCTGTCCGTTCGGGAAGGGGTTCGATTCCCCACAGAGCCCGGAAGAATTCCAAGCAACCAAAGATACCTAACTGAACTCACCGAAAAGGTACCAGAATTGTCCTGGTACTGCTACACCCCGGTAGAGGAGAAGCTCATCAAAGTGGGCATCCGGGGCTGCCAGTGGCACGGATACCGTCATAGAAGAGGCTATCAGGCCAGAGGATTCTCATTAAATATGTGAGGGCAATCCCACCCGTAGGGCAGACCTGGATGCCTCACTATGCGCAGCTGGACCACTTAAACTTAGAACAACTCAACATGTTGTACAAAATCGACGAACCTCTACGAGGGGTCGCTGGCAGAAGTGGCAAGGACGAGTGGGACCGGCCCAATGCCACCGCTGCCAGGCTTTTGGCCACGCCTCAACCAACTGCCACAGACCAATTAAGTGTGTCCGCTGCGCCGGGGAACACGCCGCAAGCCAATGCCCTAGGGGTAGGGACGAAGAGCCTACATGCGCTAATTGCGCCAAAGGCCATACCGCAAACGACCGTCGCTGCCCAGTCCTGAGGAGGGTTGCGAGGAAGCAGGGGATTACCCTGCCGGGACTGCTTCCGGAGGACCCGAGGAGGGCCCCCCAGAGTCGCCCGAGAACGGTTGAGATCCAACCAGACGGGTGGGCAACCATCAGAGGGAGGGGGAGGCAAACAGCACCCCCCCCCCCACCCGCCCCCATAACACCAATGGAAACGGTGGAACCCGTCACAGTAAGGGCAACCACCGGGGCGACTCTGCAGCCCCCCGCTAACGACGCCACGGAGCGTCAGCCTCCAAGAAGAGGGGAAGGGGAAAAGAGAAGAAGGAGCAGCCTCCTCAGGCTGCAACCTCAACCCCTACCCCAATGGTAACGATAGCCTCGCAGGCGCAGGTTACCAGGAGAGAAGCAAAGAAAGCCACCGATGGTAGAGCGCCAGAAAGGGCTCTATCTGAAAATAGAGCCCGCTCTACACATAGAGCGCGCTCTACCATAAATAAAGAAACAAAAACCCAGCCGAGACCAGTACCAACTACAACAACTAGACAGCCAACCGCCAACACAGACACCATGGATGCTATCCAGAGGCTGGTTGGCATCGCCATAGAGGTCGGTAGCCAGGTTCTGGCCGACATCAGAGCCGGCGCCGACCCTATAACCGCAGTGATGAGGGCACTAGCGCAGCTACTGGCTCGGCACTACGGTGGCGGCGAATAACATGAACCTGCGCCTGCTCTACTGGAACCCGGACGGTATCCAGCAGAAGCTCCATGAACTCCGTACTGTCGCTCAACATCAAGACATACATATAATCTTGCTGGGAGAGACAAAGTTGAGGCCATCTACGCACATCAAGATGCCCAACTACCAAATTTACAGGAGGGACGAGGTCAATGCTCAGGAACCGCCTATAGAGCACGGCGGTTCTAGTGAGAAAGGACATCGTCCACCCAGAGCTTGAATTACCGTCATACCAATCGACGCTCTATCGGCATAAAAATGGAGGCGGCGGGCGAGGAACTGAGGATCTTCGCAGCATACCGCCCGCCGGGACTCCATTTACTCCTCAGACATCCGGACGATCATGGAAGGCGCACCTACCATCATCGCGGGGACCTAACAAAACACCCGGCCTGGGGATCAAGAATGATCACCCCGCCGGGTCGTGAACTCTACGAAGACGCAGATCGCAACAACGTATTGGGTCCCGGGCCACACACGTTCCGGCTGACCACAGAAAAAGTCCGGATGTACTGGACATCGTGCTCGCTAGGAACGTCAACTGCCCGATAGTGGTAGAGGTGCTGTATGATCTGAGTTCTCAGCACCTCCCGATACTGATTACCCTTGGCCTCAAGGCAGTGACGACGCTGCCCAGAGCCTTTAACACCAAGATCAACTGGGCTCTACCAGCAACACCTGCAGGAGAGACCTCCGGTATACAGAGATCAACTCAGCGGACGACGTAGAGGCCGCTGCAACTAGAATCACAAAATCAATACAAGAAGCCCTCAACGCGGCCTCTACGATCGTCCCTCTGACGAATCGCAGAGACGAGCTGCCACGAGAGTTAAGTGTGCAGCTCAACCGAAAACGCGCGCTGAGGAAGCTCTGGGCACGTTCTCGCTGCCCACTAATAAAAACAAGACTAAATAAACTGACGGATGAGCTGTCGGTTGCAATCCAGGCCCACCGTGGAAAGGCCTGGGAGCGACGCATATGGAAAGCCGAAGATCAGGAAGCGTCGCTCTACAAATTGAACCGACAGCTAACTAAGACTAAACCCCCCGTCTGCCCGCTGACCAACAATGCGGGCGGGCGTTGTTACGAGGCCAAAGGTAGAGCGGATATCCTAGCCGAGCACTTCGAGGAGCAATTTATGCCGAACCCAGCAAGTGCGGAGTACATGGAGCTTCACGCCCAAAAGGAGAGCCGCGTGTTAGGAGTTCTCGTCGTCGCCACCGCTTGCAGGAGGTGGTTCATCTCCCCGCTGAACTGCGGAGGACAGTAACCTGCCTGCAACCGAGGAAGGCGCCAGGGCGACCGGGTCACGAACGCTGCACTTCGACAGCTGCCCCATAGAGCCATTGTAGAGCTGGGACGACTCTACAATGGCATACGGACCACACTTCCCGGAGGACTGGAAAATCGGCAAGGTCATAGTTCTGCCGAAACCGGAAGGAGGACAGGCGTAGAGCAGTTATAGACCTATAACGCTGCTGTCGCACATAGCCAAACTATTCGAAAGAATTACACTAAGAAGAATCCGCCCGTGCATACAACTTCGGGCGGAGCAACACGGTTTTAGGAGCGGACACTCCACAGCAACACAGCTGTCCAGAGTGCTGCACCACCTGGCGGCCGAACACAATCGGGATCGCACATCGTTGGGCGTCTTCCTCGATATCGAGAAGGCGTTCGACAGGGTGTGGCACTCTGGCCTACTCTACAAGATGATACACCAGACGAGTGTCCCTCCGGCTATGCTGCGGCTAGTGGCGTCATTTCTAGCCGACCGGAGCTTCTACGTCTGTGTCGAAGATGCCGAATCCGCAGTAAAACCCATAAGAGCTGGCGTACCACAGGGCAGCTGTCTTTCGCCAATCCTGTACGCGGCGTATACAAATGATATCCCTACACTGGCAGGACATTTACGCGAATGGGAGGACGATGTAGAGCTGGCGCTATATGCGGACGATAGCGCCTACTTCACCTCGTCCAGAAGAGCCCATCTCGCCGCCGCCAAAATGCAGCGCCTGCTGGACCTGCTGCCACCGTGGTTGGATGAGTGGAGGATGGCCGTAAATGTTGGGAAGACGGCCGCTCTCCTCACCCGCCGATATAGAAACTTTCCGCCCCCGTTGACGCTAAGAGGCCAGGAGATTGCGTACGAAAAGGCCGTGACTTACCTTGGATGCCGGATAGATAGGATGCTGCGCATGACCGCGCACGTCGACATCGTCGTCCGCAATGCCAGAAGTGCGCGGGCGATGCTCCGTCCAGTCCTGGCATCCAAGCTATCCATCAAGACAAAAATAAAAATATATAAAATGTATATTAGACCAAAGATTACCTACGCCGCTCCGGCCTGGTACGCACTCCTAAGCGAACGGCAGAGGCAGCGGCTGCAGGTTCAGCAGAACTACTCATTACGAACTATCGTCGGTGCAGGTCGCTACGTCCGGAATGACGTCATCGCGGCCAACCTAAGGATAGAAAGCATCCAGGAATTCGTGGCCCGTCTGGCGCGCGGTTTATTTGACCGCGCAGACAACGGGCCACATGAACACTTGAACAACTTAGCACCTTTACATGCTCGGCCACCGGACGGGCGACCTCTACGAGAACTCTCTCTATAGCGATTAGAGGTCGGTAATAATCCACAATGCCGCAGACAGGCCAACTCAGACACCCATAGGACAATTCAGCCTATAATTGACCCAACCGCCTGAATAGGCAGATTGAACCACCGTATCGGCCTACAGCTTCTATGTAGGCCATACAAGAACCAACCCAAAACTGGGAAAATTTTTCGACCAAAAGTGACCGGGAACCGAACCCCGAACTTTGAAAATGGACCAACAACGCCATAACGGCTCCCGACCGGTGCATAGTGATGCACCGCGAGGTTCAGGTAAAGGGACATGCCTGAGGCCCGAGACCTGCTGTGTGCTAGCACACATGCAGACGACAATGTATAGTTAAATCATAAATCTCTAAGTGTGTGTTGTTTGTGGATTAGCAGTGGTCCCAAGCAACCGCCGGTACGACATACTCCGCCGATCGTTGAGTCCGCATACTCCGTGAGGCGTCGAGGTCACCGGCCCTTAGTGAGTTCTTAGGCACCAGAGCGTTCTCGTGCCCTAGGTGTCTAGTCGCGCCCTAGAGTGCCATCTTAGCACTTCCCCCAACCCTTTCGTACGAAAGGGGTAGGCAGTGCGCCACAGTGTTGAAGCCAACGTATCACCACCCACCACCTACCATTCGCGCCGCGCTTCATCGTCGGCTCGGAGGTAAGGTAACATCAGATAGGACATAACTGCATCGCTGTATCATTACACAGTAGGGACTGTTAGGACAACATGACGGGTGAAGGAAGCCCCACCCCGCGCGTTAGGAAACCCCCGGACAGACCCGGGGTATTGGATCGGCCACTTTTGGTGAGGGACCTATCGAACCCGGAACGTTCCAGGGTCGTAGGCGCCTTCAGCCAAATACCAACTAGAAAACCTGCGTCGCCGAACAAGGAACCCGCAACGAGCGGCGCCACGCCCACCGTGCCTGAGCGCACGGTGATCGGGAACCGGCGCCCTACCACAGCAGGGCAAAACCGCACGCAGGCATACTCGCCGGAAACCGACGCATCGCTTTATGAAAAGAAACAATGCGTCGGAAATTCATCATCTTCGTCATCGTCATCCTCCTCGTCCGGATCGGAGGACGAAGACAGCCCAACCGGGGAAGGACTTAGAACATACGCCTCACCGCCGAAGTCGCCGTCCCCTCTGAAACCAACCCCCCCCCCTCCTCACCCGGCCGCAGGAGCAACATGGACGCAGCCGAGTTCGAGTTTGTGCAGGGAGGAGAGGAGTCCCACGGTTGGGACACAACATCCTACGCAACGATTGCCACCGCGGGACAATCCATATCAAATCCATCAGGCCCACCACATGACGATGGACAAAGGCCCTCGACCAGTTATGCCCAACTGGCAGCGATGCCAGCAGTACCCAGGTCAAAGACACCAGAAGCGCCACAGCCTCAACAGGAGGTAGAAAAGGCACGCCACCCGCCCATTATAGTAGAATGCCTCCCGGACTGGACGAGGCATTTCGAAATATTGAACAAAAAGCTCGGACAGCCTCCTAACGCCCGTCCATTCGGAAAGGGGGTTCGATTCACCCCACAGAGCCCGGAAGAATTCCGGGCAATCCAGAAATACCTAACCGAACTCACCGAAAAGGTACCAGAATTGTCCTGGTACTGCTACACCCCGGTAGAGGAGAAGCCCACTAAGGTGGGCATCCGGGGAGCTGCCAGTGGGCACGGATACCGTCAAAATAGAAGAGGCTATCAGGGCCAGAGGATTCCCCATTAAATATGTGAGGGCAATCCCACCCCGTAGGGGCAGACCTGGATGCCTCTACTATGCGCAGCTGGACCACCTAAACCTAGAACAACTCAATATGCTGTACAAAATCGACGAACTCCTCTACATGAGGGGGGTCGTCATAGAAGCCTGGCAAGACAGTGGGACCGGCCCAATGCCACCGCTGCCAGGCTTGGCCACGCTCAACCAACTGCCACAGACCAATTGAATGTGTCCGCTGCGCCGGGGAACACGCCAAGCCAATGCCCTAGGGGTAGGGACAGAGAGCCACATGCGCTAGTGCGCCAAGAGCCACCAAACGACCGTCGCTGCCCAGTCCTGAGGAGTTGCGAGCAGGGATTACACTGCCGGGACTGCTTCCGGAGGACTTGAGGAGGGTCCCCAGAGTCGCCTGAGAACGGTTGAGATCCAACCAGACGGGTGGGCAACCATCAGAGGAGGGGAGGCAAACAGCCCCCACCACCCCCATGCACCAATGGAAACGGTGGAACCCGTCACAGTAAGGGCAACCACCAGGCGCTCTCACAGCCCGCTAACGACGCCACGGGCGTCAGCCCTCCAAGAAGAGGAAGCGGGGAAAAGAAGAAGAAGGGCAGCCTCCTCCTCAGGCTGCAACCTCTACCCTACCCCAATGGTAACGATAGTCTCGCAGGCGCAGGTTACCAGGAGAGAAACAAAATACCGATGGTAGAGCGCCAGAAAGGGGCTCTATCTGAAAAGAGCCCGCTCTACTCATAGAGCGCGCCTACCATAAGAAAAGAAATAAAACCCAGCCGAGACCAGTACCAGCTACAACATCAAGACCAGCCAACGCCAACACAGACACCATGGATGCTATCCAGAGGCTGGTTGGCATCGCCATTGAGGTCGGTAGCCAGGTTCTGGCCGACATCAGACCGGCGCCGACCTATAACCGCAGTGATGAGGGCACTAGCGCAGCTACTGGCTCGGCACTACGGTGGCGGCGAATAATACGAACCTGCACGCCTGCTCTACTGGAACCCGGACGGTATCCAGCAGAAGCTCCATGAACTCCGTACTGTCGCTCAACATCAAGACATTCACATAATCTTGCTGGGAGAGACAAAGTTGGGCCATCTACGCACATCAAGATGCCCAACTACCAAATTTACAGGAGGACGAGGTCAGTGTCAGGGAACCGCCTATAGAGGCACGGCGGTTCTGATGAAAGGACATCGTCCACCTTCGGTACATCGCCCGCAAATCGCGGCTCTAAACAAAGTGGCGGGCGAGGGCCAGGATCTTCGCATACGCCCGCCAGACCCATTTACTCCTCAGACATCCGGACGATCATGGAAGGCTGGCACCGACCATCATCGCGGGGACCTAAATACAAAACACCCGGCCTGGGGATCACAGGATGATCACCCCGCCGGGTCGTGAACTCTACGAAGACGCAGATCGCCAACAACTACGACGTGGTCCTGAGGAGCCCACACGTTCCGGCTGACCACGAAAACGTCCGGATGTACTGGACATCGTGCTCGCTAGGAACGTCAACTGCCCGATAGTGGTAGAGGTGCTGTATGACCTGGTTCTCAGCACCTCCGATACTGATTACCTTGGCCTCAAGGCGGTGACGACGCTGCCCGTAGCCTTTAACACCAAGATCAACTGGAGGCTCTACCAGCAACACCTGCAGGAGAGACCTCCGGTATACGAAGATCAACTCAGCGGACGACGTGAGGCCGCTGCAGTAAATCACAAAATCACAAGAAGCCCTCAACGCGGCCTCTACGATCGTCCCTCTGACGAATCGCAGAGACGAGCTGCCACGAGAGCTAAGTGTGCAGCTCAACCGAAAACGCGCGCTGAGGAAGCTCTGGGCACGTTCTCGCTGCCCACTAATAAAAACGAGATTAAACAAACTGACGGATGAGCTGTCGGTTGCAATCCAGGCCCACCGTGGAAAGGCCTGGGAGCGACGCATATGGAAAGCCGAAGATCAGGAAGCGTCGCTCTACAAATTGAACCGACAGCTAACTAAGACTAGACCCCCCGTCTGCCCGCTGACCAACAATGCGGGCAACGAGGCCAAAGGTGGAGCGGATATCTAGCCGAGCACTTCGAGGAGCAATTTATGCCGAACCCAGCAAGTGCGGGTACATGGAGCTTCACGCCCAAAGGAGAGCCGCAGAGGTTCCTGTCGTCGCCAGCGCGCACACGGAGGTGGTTCATCTCCCCTGAACTGCGGAGGACAGTAACCTGCCTGCAACCGAGGAAGGCGCCGGGGCACGACTCAGGTCTGAACGCTGCTTCGACAGCTGCCCCATAGAGCCATTGTAGAGCTGGGACGACTCTACAATGGCATACGCGGACTTCACACTTCCCGGGACTGGAAAATCGGCAGGTCATGGTTCTGCCGAAACCCGGGAAGGACAGGCGTAGAGCAGCTAGTTATAGACCCATAACGCTGCTGTCGCACGCATAGCAAACTATTCGAAAGAATTACACTGAAGAATCCGCCCGTGCATACAACTTCGGGCGGAGCAACACGGTTTAGGAGCGGACCTCCACAGCAACACAGCTGTCCAGAGTGCTGCACCACCTGGCGAACACAATCGGAACGCATCGTTGGGCGTCTTCTCTCGATATCGAGAAGGCGTTCGACGAGGGTGTTAACGCTCACCTCACAAGAGATGATACACCAGACGAGTGTCCTCCGGCTATGCTGCGGCTAGTGGCGTCATTTCTAGCCGACCGGAGCTTCTACGTCTGTGTCGAAGATGCCGAATCGCAGTAAAACCCATAAAGCTGGCGTACCACGGGCAGCTGTCTTTCGCCGATCCTGTACGCGGCGTATACAAATGATATCCCTACACTGGCAGGACACTTACGCGAATGGGAGGACGATGTAGAGCTGGCGCTATGCGGACGATAGCGCCTACTCACCTCGTCCAGAAGAGCCCATCTCGCCGCCGCCAAATGCAGCGCCTGCTGGACCTGCCACCGTGGCTGGATGAGTGGGAGGATGGCCGTAAATGTTGGGAAGACGGCCGCTCCTCACCCGCCGATATAGGAACTTTCCGCCCCGTTGACGCTAAGAGGCCAGAGATTGCGTACGAAAGGCCGTGACCTACCTTGGATGCCGGATAGATGGGATGCTGCGCATGACCGCGCACGTCGACATCGTCGTCCGCAATGCCAGAAGTGCGGGCGATGCTCCGTCCAGTCCTGGCATCCAAGCAATTAAGACCAAAATTAAAATATACAAGATGTACATAAGACCTAAGATCACCATAACGCTGCTCCGGCCTGGTACGCACTCCTAAGCGAACGACAGAAGGCGGCTGCGGTCCCGCAAATCTCATTACGAACTATCGTCGGTGCAGGTCGCTACGTCCGGAATGACGTCATCGCGGCCAACCCAAGGATAGAAAGCATCCAGGGAATTCGTGGCCCGTCTGGCGCGCGGTTTATTTGACCGCGCAGACAGCAGGCCTCGCATATCTAAACAACCTAGCACCTTTTATGCTCGGCCACCGGACGGGCGACCTCCTAAAGAACTCCTCTCTATAGCGATTAGAGAGTCGAGTAACAACCCACAATGCCGCAGACAGGCCAACTCAGACACCCCGGGACAATCCAGCCTATAAATAACCCAACCGCAGGCGGATTCAGAACCACGTATCGGCCTACACAGCTTCTATAGGCCATACAAAAAAACCAATACAAAACTGGAAAAATTTTTTTCGACCAAAAGCGACCGGGGAACCGAACCCGAACTTTTGAAAAATGGACCATAACGCCATAACGGCTCACGATGGTGCATAGTGATGCACCGCGAATTCAGGTAAAGGGACATGCGAGGCCGAGACCTGCTGTGTGCTAAATGGCACACATGCAGACGACAATGTATAGTTAAATCATACACCCGGCCTTGATAGCGCGGATGCCATCCAAAGATTGGTAGGCATAGCCATAGTGGTCGACACCCAGGTCCTGGCCGATATAAGAGCCGGGACAGACCCAATTACTACTATTATGAAAGCACTGACGCAGCTACTGGCTCGGCATTACGAAGGCGAGTAACCTGCACCTACTCTACTGGAACCCGGACGGGATACATCAGAAGATCCATCAACTCCGTACAGTCGCTCTACAACAGGAAATCCAAGTGATACCAGACCATTGATGATTGAGACCATCCACGCATCTGAAGCTGCCTAGTTACCATATCTACAGGCGGGACGAGGTCAATCCTCAGGGGACCGCCTATAGAGGCACGGCGGTTCTAGTGAGGAGAGACATCGTCCATCAAGAGCTAGACCTGCCAGACTACCAATCGATGCTCTCTGTCGGCATAAAAATGGAGATGGCGGGCGAGTAACTAAGGATCTTTGCAGCATACCGCCCGCCAGGGATTCCATTCTGCTCCTCAGACATCCTACCATCGTCGCGGGGGATCTAAATGCGAAACACCCGGCCTGGGGATCCAAAGTTCCAAAGTGATCAACCCGCCGGGTCGTGAACTCTACGAAGACGCTGAGAACAACAACAACGAACAACGACGTTTTAGGTCCCGAAGAACCAACGCACGTCCCTACGGACCACCGAAAATGTCCGGATGTATTGGACATCGTGCTCTCTAGAAACGTCAACTGTCCGATAGTGATAGAGGTGCTGTATGACTTCTCAGCACCTCTCGATCTTAATCATCTCAAGGCGGTGACTACCTTGCCCAGAGCTTTTAAGACCAAGATTGACTAGAGGCTCTACCAAAAACATCTACAGGAAATGCCTCCAGTACACACGCCGATTAAGTCAGCAGACGACGGCGGATCAACATGGGTTCAGGCGGGACCACTTATAAGCATGACAGCTGATCAGGGTGCTGCACTAACTTGCAGCCGAGCATAACCGCGGCCGCATATCGTTGGGCGTCGTCTTTCTCGACATAGAGCAGGCGTTCGATAGGGTGTGGCACTCTGGATTACTCTATAAATTGGAAGCACAAACAAGTATCCCTCCTGCTATGTTGCGGCTAGTGGTGTCATTTCTTGCAGAGAGGAAGTTCTACGGCTGTGTAGAGGATGCCGAGTCCGCAGCGAAGCCCATAAGAGCCGGCGTGCCGCAGGGCAGCTGTCTGTCGCCGATCCTGTACGCGGCTTCCATACCAACATCCCAACCCTGGCAGGACATCTACGCGAATGGGAGGACGACGTAGAGCTATACGCGGACGATAGCACTTACTTCACATCCTCTAGAAGAGCCCACATAGCCACTGCCAGGATGCAGCGTCTGCTGGACCTGTTGCCACCATGGCTGGACGAGTGGAGGATGGCCACCAACGTTGGTAAGATGACCGCTCTGCTCACCCGCCGCCTCAGAAACCTAGCATCTCCTTTGACGCCAAAGGGCCAAGAGATCACGTACGAGAAGGCCGTGATCTATCTTGGATGCCGGATCGACAGGATGCTACGCATGATCGCGCACGTCGATCTCGTCGTCCGCAACACCAGAGGTGCCAGGGCGATGCTTCGTCCCGTCCTGGCACCCAAGTTACCGCTGAAGATCAAGCTGAAACTATATAAGTTATACATAAGACTGAGACTAACATACGCTGCTCCAGTCGACCAACAGAAGCGGCGGCTGCAGGTCCAGCAGAACTTATCACTACGTACCATCGTCGGTACCATTCCGGACGTAGCAACCTGTTGCTACGACAACTTTTAAACTTACAAACTTACAATACAAGTACAAATAAATGAGTTAATAATAATCGTTTTCGTTATAATATAATTATTTAGACGTCACCAATTACCATGTAAGCTAACACACTTCTTTTCATCACACCGGCTCCACTCATTTTTATGTTCCCTTTTTTTTATAGGCACCAGAATAACTTTTGTTTTCATACACGTTCGTATACCCTTGTTTCTTGTATACCTTCGTATTTAGGTAATTGAATAATGCTCCTTCCAACCATTCTTCAACCCGTAAGCCCATTACTGGACATATGCCTCCAAAATCGCGCACAACCGACAATCGCAGTTTTTTATTATTTCGAGTTGTTGTCAGATTGTTGTTTTTTACGTGGCAGAGTCATGCTGCAGCTATCTTAGTAGTATAGTTGTAGCACAAATGGGTCGGCTCGGCCGGGGAAGGACCGCGCTCTCACAGAATACCAGCGTAAAATAGCAGCTCAACGCCGCTGTGTTTCGTATGGTGTGTGCAGAGAACCGGAGACCTTTTTTAATGGAAACGAGGCATTCTATCTTAGCCCTCACGGGTGAAAACGCAACTGCATTTTAATTCGTAATCGAGGATAGATGTTGATGTCTATGGGCCACAGTAACCACTTACTAAGATGCTGCCGACAATCTCCAGTTTCAGTTGCCTTCTCCATCTGTCTACTTTTTGCGATACCTACGGATCTAAGGGGGTAGTCGATTCTTTCATTACAAATAGCATATCCACATCATCGCTAATATTTTCTATTCAAGTGAATTACCTACTTATTTTTTACAATATAATAGATAGAATTTGTTACTGAATGGCTATTAACTGTTATATATTGTTTATCAAGTAGGTGAAGTGAGCCGACACTATGACTGATCGTCGTGGAATAGAATTGCACAACACCGCGCAGGTCACCTAGGCTTCCAGCGTAAGCGAAGACCCGTTCACCATGCCGCCCTTAGTATTCTATGTCACCTGTTCCGTCTTCGTGTGCTTATGTGGTAAGGCCTTTGTATTTGTTCTTGTTATTTTAAAATTTTACTAAAAAAATAAAAATTGAAAATTTTGGGACTACTTCGCTTGAGTTGAATGAAGTACAAAAGCGTGACTGGCCTTGATGCTTAAATTAGAACTTTTTTTGTGATTTCGTATTGTTATTTTCGCTTGTTAATTGTACGGTCGGTGAAATTTTACACCGTAATGTCAACATTTTTTATTATATGCTTGAATCATATCACGACAGTTAAGGATAATTCTAGTTAAGTTATATCATTCCAGGCTTTTTGCCTACAAAAAGTGACATAAATTCTTTTTACGCCAGCAAGCGCAGATGAACTCGCGCCCCTCGCAATTCCACGGCCTGCTAATGCTACCGCTGACCCGGCGGACACGCGCTCTGTCGGCCGCGTGCCACCTTACCAGCCGCCGGCCGTCGGCGTAGTGCCAGTGCAGATACAAATACCAGGCTTCCGACCACACAGCCCCTACACAAGAGTCGACGCATGGCACCGTAAGTAAAACACAGAATTTCGCTAGATTTTTTAACAATAAATAAACAACAGCAGTTTTCGTAATTGGCAAAAATGTGATAGATACTTTTAAATAAACATGATATACTATAAAAATACTTCAAACTCTGCAGCATGACAGAGCTTTGCGACGTTAAAAGTTCGAGGCTTAATAACTTTGCTACGAAAAGTTTTTCATCACATACAAGTCTTTTCGCATTTCTAAATAAGGGTAATAATGATAACAGTCCAGGCCATTCCAGTAAGTGGATATAGTCCATAGACCTACTACCTATCCTCGATTAAGAATCATAAAGCAGATTCGTTGTTGCTGAGGACTAATATGGAGTGCCTTATTATCAGTAAGTTAACGGGGTCAACGGTTCTCGTTACCCGCCATACGTAACATACCGGCATTAAGCTGCTATTTTACGTAGGTATTCTGTGAGAGCATCATCTTATTCATCATATATCATCTATAAAAACTGACCTATTCATGCTGCAGCTGTAATACGTCTGCTGAGCAGCTCTTTCACATAACCATTTCTGTCAACCGCATATCATATACTTGACATCTAGCAGCCCCAGGCAATACTATCAGAGCCAGTAAATATTCGATTTTTATATATTTCTCTCTCAAGTTGAAATTTTTCGTATTCATTTTCTTACGTCAGGATCACTATAAAGCTTAACACTCAGACACTATATGCAGTTTCAGTCTGTACGAGTTATTTGATCTGCAACGCTTGAGATTATGTCATCATTAGGCAGTGGAATAGTTATCCAATAGTCAACTTTTACGGAACACATAAAACGCATCTTGTTGTATTTTGATGATAGATTAAGCAAAGTCAATATCACACTTACGGTTGTTGTTAAAACATTACGCTCATAGTTGTTAACAAATATACCTGAGACAAAATGTACGACTAGGCCTAGGACAAAATGCACGAACATTCCAACTTCGACCCAGAGGTTGTTCGACAGGTTCAACTCTCCCAGGCATCGTTTGAGAGATTACGACACATCCCACGTATCCTCAAAACCTTTAAACAAGAGTGTAAAACGAGTGCGAGAATGTTGCCAGTGATGACATATGGACCTGAGACGTGGTTTTTCACTTCTGTTAGCATGAGGATATCAAAATTGAAAGGTTCAAGAGTGGCAGCTTCGTAACAGTTAGTAGAAAGTAGGGCATCCCACCACTAGATGATGTAACGACCTGGTAAGACTAATACTGGAAGTCGAAGAGTACAGATGGTTCAGTACGTGTTTTGTGGAATTCCTTGGGGGAGGCAGTGGATTTGTGAAGGCCAGTAATGATGATAGTGATTATGAGATAATATGAAGTCATCACAACGTGGTAATTTAAAACTTTAAATATTTGGAAAGTAAATAAAACTATTTTTACATTAGATCGACCCTTGGCACACGATTCAGTTGTTGTATCGGAGGACTTTGACGACGATGCCGATGACGGTGGCTGCCATCATCCGTGTGCCCCGGAACACTTTTCATGTCAGGTAATTCAAATTAAAGAATACTTACGTATAATTAAATATAGGTACGTAAAGTGAAGAAAATGGAAAACTTAATTGAAATCCTAACGACGTACTTGATGAATGTTACTAATCAATTTGAATGAAATAATTAAGCTTATGAGCCTAAAAGAATAGGACGTACCAGTAAAGTTCTGATAGATACATTATATCTATGTGCTGTTTTGAGAGGTTAGTATTAGACTGCCTCTTAAAACAAAGTGATGCTGGACGATATGTATGATGTTATATTTACATGTATTATTATTTGCAATTTTAATATATCTATATTGTATAAGGTATAATATATACATAATATGTTTTATTTATGTATTAATATATATTATATGTGTAGAAATCTTATATATAAAGTTTTGCTTGTTCAATCTCTTATTCTGCCAATAATAGACTATGTAGATGTGTGTTGCACAGACTTATCTCTACAGCATCTTAACACATTGGATCGTCTCTTCAATAACTGCATCAGATGCATTTATGGTCTTCGTAAATATGACCATGTATCTTCTTTTCGTACTCAGTCACTCTTTCGCTCTTACGGCTACAAGAATCTGGAACGAAATACCACTTGACATTAAAAAAGCTTCCAACAAGTTTCTTTTTAAAAACAAAGTTCGTGAACATTTTAGTAAAGCATTGCAAGTGTGAATTAACGCTTTTTCCTAAATAATGATTCTATTGTCACATATTTTCCTTATTTATCATGGCACAGATATATGTGTATATATATGTATATAATATAATGTATTTAAGTAGATTTATGTATGTGTGTACGTCTGTATTTATATATTTACATTTTATGATATATGTATAGAATACCTTCTATATATATATATGGTTTATTCGAACTTCGTTACCATTTTTTCTCATTATTAGTTTACTTTTGCTGCACTACCTCCCATATGTTTATCTCTGCTTAGTCTAATGGAGAGAATGCCTTAAAGCATTAAGACCGCATAAAGTTAAAAAATAAATATATATACATAATATAAATATCGCTGTATGTATGTATGTATGTATTGGCACCTGCCACAATATTTCATCACGCCACGGGTTGACTGGCAGAGAATGTCGTTAACCATTAAATCTGCTATTTGTCACCTTATTTATAAAGTTCATACCAATAAAGTTTAAATAATCAAAAATTAAGTAAAGTTCCATACTTAGTATACTGAAAGAATATAATAACATGTTTTGAAGTACGTTCAAATTACTACTTTTATTATACTGAAGTACTGAGAGGACCCGAGAATAGGTAGCAAGATCTGAACCCAGAAGAAGCTTATGAAAGATGTTAGACGTAGTAAAGACCTATTTGATGAATAAATTAATAAACACCATGAGAATTATATCTTAAATATTGTAGATCTCTTGCATTTGCATACCGATGGAGAAGCGTTGCGATGGAGTGGCTGAATGTGCAGAAGCGGAAGACGAGCAAGGTTGTGCACGTTCATGCGACGAAAACGAAAATCGAACCATATGCCATGGCACCAACGTCTGTATTTCTCTGGATTGGATCTGCGATGGTGATAACGATTGTGGCGACTTCTCTGATGAAACTCGTTGCGGTAAGACAGAAACAAGTATATCTCAACAAAATGCATGCAAAAAAATTGCATTTAAAATGGTTCCAATAAATTATTAATATATGAAATTAATGTATTAAAATTTTAAATGAGTAACTGCACCCACCTAAAATTAATGTATGCACACTAGTCAAGCAATATACTTAAGTAAGAATAATACTTAAGTCTGCAAAATAACGGAAGAATAAGGCGTCATCAATTTAATAACCTTCTGTCCATTTCTATAGATTGTTAACGTCCTCAGAATATTTGGTCACGGTGGTGGGACTCAACGTAGACTAGCCAAAACGTTGAGGCTGACCGCCGCCGAGGCTCCAGTTGAGCATCTTCCTAATAACAAATCAAAATAATAAAAAACTGCGGTTACCAACTCGCCTGCCGAACTTGACAACCATGTCTATGTCCATGTCCGTCCAACCTTACTATCTATGGGGAAAGCCATCGAATTCTGGTACAGTAGTACAAGGCAGTGGGTTCAGCAGTAGAATTTTAATACGTTGTAATGATGATTATGACATTAAACTGACCGCTCCGCGACGCAGCGGCTTAGCATCTAGTTGCGGCGCTAAGGGCCGCGGGTTCAAATCCCGCACAGGACAAGTATTTGTATGGCCTTCAAATAACTATGTGCAATTTATGTTTGTAAACTGCCTCTACGATACAGTAGAAAATCCTAGTGTGGGGATAATGTTTTACAAAAAGAAAAAAAACGTATTTATCAATATTATCACTGCTATTATCATTATCATCAAAAATCATGTCATCTTTTGTATAGTAGACTTATTTATCAACACGTATATCTCACAACAGACGGCGCTTTGAACTGTACATCAGAGAAATTTCAATGCTCAAACGGATTGTGCATTCACAAAGAGTGGGTGTGCGACGGCGACAATGACTGCCGCGACAATTCCGACGAGATGAACTGTCCCAAAGCCAAGTAAGTAACAATTTTATAATGAATTACTTTTCTGAACAGCAACTTTTGAGTTCTAGGATATGGATGCATTCATACGTAGTAGCGTCATGGTATGATGGCATCAGTTTAAATCGGTGACGAATCGGTGATCACGCTCGCGGAGGATACCAACGTGAAATTGTAGCATAATGCTTTCGCATTGTGAGTGACAAGAATAGAAGACCTCTTTTACAGGCAACGAAACATTCCATCTTTGTCCTCAGATGTGACACCATCGTTGATTCTTAATATATAATCTGCATTCTTAATAAATTATGTAGGTTACTTTGGACTAAAACATCCACTTACAATGAGGTAGACAATGTACTTGTTTTCATTTACCATGAGGTGGGCTATGTGCTCGTTTGCCCATACTGCTATGAATGTCTAATTATTAATTTTTATTTTTTTAATTTAATTATTATACCACCGTAAAATTGTACACAACTGAAAGAGACATACAAATACGCGAACGGTAAGGAATGGTATTCAAACTAGGAATACTCCTGTGTGCTTAACTTATATCGAGGGTATTCTGGCAGAACCAAATAAGTGCAACAATTTTAAAAATTTAGTTCGAAACATAGGATACCTACTTAGTTTTCGTTGCATTTTCTATCTGGCAGAACCATATAACTGCCGAAGCTTTCACAACGGTTTTTTCTTCTGGGTAAAGAGAATATCTAGCATTTTTTCTATAAATTTAAAAGCAAAAAGTGATATGGACTCTTAAAAAACAAAATAAAAGCTTATTACAGTGACAACGGAATAAAAAATTACTTTCTTTACCTACAAAAACACTTATAGATAATTGTATTTTATATTAAAAGGTAAAACAAATTATTGGATCTTATTTGTTTCTCATTGGTAAACCGAACAGAACAGAATAAGCGAGTTTGTTTTGTTTTGCATGCTACAAGTAATGCAATTTGATCCTCTTCTACAGAGATAAGGCTTACTTAGTCTGTTTTGCTTGCTAATGTTTTTGTATATTAGTGTAATCAAAAGTCGTCGCGTGCGCACGTGTTTATTTCATCGAGATCTTAATTCGAATAATTACTGTGTTATATTATGTGAATCTGTGTAAAATGGTTTCCAGAGGAAAGAAGATTGTATCGTTGATAATCAATGACAGTGCAATACAAGGTAATTTTAATTTACATACGTAATTTAATTTTTAGGTTATAATTTTGTTTCATCAAACGAACAACGATGGACTTTCCAGACGTCGATCAGGTATGTATTTCTGCATTAGTACATACCTTTATTATGATAATATATAGAAAAACATTTCAGCTAAAAGCATATCAGCCATTCACTGCTGGGAATAGGTCTCCTCAATAGTCATGCATACCTATTGTCATGTATCGGTATGAAAGACGAGCCGAGAGATTACTCTTACCTTAACCACTGTGAGCGTATTTTTTACTATTACCTCCCAGTTAATAAAAATGTCTAGTTATTTACAATGCCTTGTATTTTTTTAGGTCGTCAATCAGTATCAAGAGTTATACGGAATGAATATATCAGTGACGAAATCGAAATAGAGATGGAAAGCTCATTTGGCGATGTATCTGATAACGAAGATCCCACCTATTTACCTCCTCTTCCCAACCGAGACATGAATCATGATGGTGACTTAATTACTCCTCAGCATTTACTAGGAGAAGGTTTACAGCCAAATAATTATGGAGTCGATGGTTTGTTAGAAAAAATAATATTCAATTACTACGGGAATAAAATAAAAAACAAAAAGAGTCGTCAAAAATTGCTAATTCAATATTACAGGAAATTTTAAATAATATGTGGAAAAAAGTTAAACCTATGAAAAGGTGGAGAAAATCTAATCCTGAATGTTGGGCAGTAAACGTAACAAAAAGAAGAAAAGCTGATGGTTAGCCCTACAAGTCTCGCTCTAAAGAGCGGCCAGCAAAGATTCCAAAGGACATAAAGTGTTCTGAATGTAAGTACAAATATTCTGATAACTTTGATGAGAACGCTAGAAACGAAATATGTCGACATTACTAGCAGCTTGATTTCGTCGGTAGAAAAAATTCATTCTTTCCCATATAGAAGTAAACCGTCCTAAGCGAGTACTTGCTGTGAGAAATAAACGTGAAAAAGAGCTTACATAAAAAATGCTACTTTACAAACAATGATGCAAAAGTACAAGTTTGTCAAATGTTTTTATACGAAAACTCTTAACATAGGGCCATCTGTAATCTTTGACGCTGTAAACAAACGTAATAGTATTGGTGCTTTTGATGCAATTGACAGTATAGGAGTTATGCCAAGAAAAAAACCAAGAAGCAGCAAATGAGCTCACTTATCGAAGAGTATTTGCTACGGAATACAATTTTAGGTTTTTGTGCCGAAAAAAAATCAATGTACAATTTGTACAAATTATGTAAAGACTGACGAAGAGAAAAAAGGATTATTAGAAGAAAATTATAAAGAGCATATCCAGAGGAAAAATCTTTGTAATGCGGAAAAAATAGACAAGGAAAGAGCTAACAAAGATTTCATTCGATCTGCAGGCTGTACTTCAGATCCCTCACTGAAAAGTGAGCCTGTTGTATTATTCTCGAAAGCTGTGCGTGTTTAATCTCACTGTTTATGAAGCAGGTCTGCCCAATAATGCATACTGTTTTCTATGGTCCGAACTGAACGGTAAAAAGGTAGCTGAGAAATTGGAACGATTTTATTACATTATTTAACTGAATGTATTCCAGCAAATGTAACTGAAATAAGCCTTTTTTCTGATACTTGCTCAGGTCAAAATAGGAATCAATATGTGGCAGCAATTCTTTTGTGGGCTGTTCAGAATATTGAACATTTACAGATTATAGAGCAAAATTTTTAGAATCCGGACATACATACATGGAGGACGATTCTACACAGAGTGCTATTGAATTACAAAAGAAAGAAACATCAGTATATTCAATGCAAGACTGGATTTCAATATGCGAACGTGCAAGGCGTAGGAAAATACATACTGTTCAACAGAAGAAGATAGTCAAGGAGCCATATAAAACAAAAGAGTTTAAATACCATAAGTTTTATGATTTAAAAGATCTGGCTTCTAAGATTATTCATAAAAAAATAAGGACAAGGAAGTAAATAAAGTACAGTGGCTTAAAATCATACGACTGAGGTTTGTAAAGGGAGAGAAAAGAATTTACTTCAATTATGACATGAGTGAGACTTTTAATTACTTTGACGTTACAGGTAAACAAGGAAAAACTAGAGCTACACGAACAAAAAGAAAGGAACAGGATGAATTTCCAACTGAGTTAAAAAAATGTATAAAGAATCATTATCTATATCCGAAGCAAAAAAAGGATTTACTAAATTTGGTTAAAAAATATAATACCAGAAGAATTGGAGCCTTGATATAAAAATCTGAAGACGGTTAGTGTTCCTGAAGAGGCTGAAGAGGAGGATGAGATGTCTTGCGAGGAAACTATTACGTAATTTCCTTTACTCGTATTTTTTCTTGATAGTATTTTTAAGTGCTATTTTATCTACAGTATTAAAATGTTTAAACTTAAGAAAGCTTACGTTAAATAAAATAAATATCATCGCCTATTTTTTTAATGCAGTAATTCCCAAAAAAATTACAGGTAGAAACAGATAACTGAGAAAAAAATAATTCTACCGCCTCAATTGGAATATTATTTCAATTTATTTTAACATTTAATACGGAACAGTGAACTGTTCCCAATATAGTACGTAAAAATTAATGTGTGCTTAAGAGATTTACAGCTTATTTGCGTATTTCAGCTAAAACAAAATAACTGCAATACCTTCACGCCAACTTTCCCCTTTTTTTAAACTTTTTATGACAATTATTGCATAAATTAATGTATCAAAACAATCTTAAATAATGTATCTAAGTACAAGTAGTGAACATTTTCTGTAATTATGCTTCGTTGTTGATCTATGATCATCCTAAACTTTAAATGCCTTTTTCTCAATATAACAGTATCGCTACTTATCCGGTTCCCCCAGAATACCCTCGATATATTATATAATATATACTACGTACCAAGTATTGATGAAATTGGTTGTCATGACACTGTATATTACAATAATTTTCTTGCGGAAGTATCACATAAGATACGAGTAGTTGTTACCTACAGCACTAATTAGCAGAAGTTGGGTAATTGTGAGAAAATGATAACATTAATTTACCCAAAAAGTTTATAACATTGTCGTAATAGTAATAACACCCTTGATACCTCTGTATTTATGATAACGATCCTCGAAATTCATTTTTGTCTTTAAAATAAAGGTAAAATATAAACTATTTCAAAGACCATTACCAATATAAATTGACGTACTATTACTACACGGAAAGCTTTAGAAATCGTGAATGGGGTAAATGATTATAAACGTATCGTGATATCCCACCAAAAACAGAAAGTTGAGGTTGTTGCCTCTAGTAGGAATTATGTTTTTCTTGAAGAACTTTCAATTTAAATTTAAATATTCTACTAAATATACTTGCTACAATCAATTTTCTTTCTCGCTTTGGATTTCATATTAACATATTTATTCTCTACCCACTACCGTGGTAAGAATTACTACAAGTGGCGACAGAAGGAAATAAACTAGGAAGTGGGCCACAGTATCTTCTTAAAGTTAAAAAGTTAAAGTTACAGCCTATATACGTCCCACTGCTGGGCACAGGCCTCCTCTAATTTCTGAGAGGGTTTTAGGGCAAGAAGTCTGCGGCGCTGCCCCAATGCGTGTTGGCGAACTTCACATGTCTTCGAAATATTTTTTTTATTATTTCTCAGACATGCAGGTTTCTTCGCGATTTTTTCTTTCACCATTGAGTACGTGGTATCTAGTATCTTCTTATTATTATTAAAAAAAATAAAAAACTACGGTTGCCAACCCGCCTGCCAAGCGCGGCAAATTTTAAAAATACCCCCCCCCTCCCCATAAGGCAATCAATGGGGGATGCCTGTGTCTGGCAGTGGACGTTTGATAGGTTCTAGTCTCCTCCATCATAATGATGATCGTCAACTAGCGTCTCGCCGGTCTCTAGTCTCCTCCTTCATAATCATTATGATGAAGGAGGAGACTGTACATGCGCGTCATTACGCGCGCATGTGTAAAGTGCATACGCGTAAATGATTTGTTTTATATAATGTGACGCTAAAAGAGTATAAAAAATTCGTACAAGTGAAGCCAACTTGGAAAAGAATAGAAACCACTTAAGTTAATTGCACTTATCGCCCCTTGCTTTCCCCTCCGTCTATATATACGACCCCCTCAGTTCATTTGTGTGACGCGTTAATTTACGCTCAACTGAATCAATAATTCACAATACTACTACGATCTCACGCGGTGCTGTTTTTTAATAAACCTAATTGAATATAGCGACAAGAATGCTACCACGGAATACTTTTTTCAGTAGTATTTTTGATTCTTTTTCCTTTTTAAAGAGCGCGCGTTTACTTGGTAGTACTGGTAGGGTCCTTTTCCGCCTAGGTGACCATTTGGTTAGATATCATACCATCTTACTTATTTCCGCCAAAAATAGCAGTTACTGCACTGCTGTGTTCGGGTCTAAAAGGTATAGAGAGCCAGTAACATTACAGGCTGGTATGTATTCAATCTTAGTCCTCAGAGGTAGCAACCCATCGACGAATTAACGACCGCTGAGAATTCAGACGTCGACGGAAAGTCATACATAACACTGACCCGCTCCTATCTGTTTTAATGCGATCATACGGTAAAGCTAGTATTGAAGATATGCCATCTTCATCACAGCCAGTGAAAATGGAAGTCTCTGCTACGGTTATTTTGGCGGAAAAGCAGGCTAATTATACCCCCTTATCTTATAAGGAGGCCACTGCAATTTCATCGAATAACCCGGTGATTGAACTTGTTCGTGATGAGGGGCCGAGCGATATTCATGTTTACTTAGATGAAGAACGGGAAAAAGACGACTGGACTTTAGTGCGAAATAAGCGCGCAAAAAGCAAGTTTATTGCCACCACTATTTCACCGATGAATGAAATCGTCGTGCAGGCCTCACAAGGTGCATTAACCGACACAACTACGCGTACGAGTTCTGCAGTAAAACAAAAAACGCAACTATTGAAGGAAGATGATGCATTAATTTCCTCTGGAAATAAGCCTGCTACTATGGCAGAGATGGTCAGTCAAAGTAAATGGAAGGAATGTGAATCAAATAACGGTTGGGTAACGGTGCAAAGGAGGAAATATAACTATAAAAATCGTTTTGTAGGTGAGAAAGGCACATGTACGGATATTCAGAAGTTTATGGCGGCTGATATCTATGTCTCGTTATTTATGAACAATGCCCAGTAGATACGCAAGAGGAGAACATAATTTCCTACATAAATTATAAAACTAAGGTTAAAGTGTCGCTTCGTAAAATTAATTCAAAACAGCAGAAAGAATACAGCTCCTATAAGGTTATTGTGCCTAAACATAAGCTACCCATGTTCATGGACTCGAGTCTATGGCCTGATGGTATATCTTTTCGTCGCTTTATTGAATTTCGCAGTCGTAATGTAAACAGAGACAAATATTTGGTTAATGTGTTTAAACCCTGAAAGAAATGAATAGTACTTACTCTTACAGACACAACATTTATATCTTTTAACTGTAAAAATCTAAAAAGATCTATGGAGTATATTACTATGTTGAGTCAGAAGACGGACGTCATTGCGCTACATGAAACTTGGTTACCACCCCGTGAAATATCAGAACTTAGTGGTTTAAATAAAGAATTTAGCTACTAAGGAAAGTCACCTGTTGATACCTCTAAGAAAATTCTACGCGGGCGACCGTACGGAGATGTCGCGTTATTGTGGAATAAACTGAAGCTTGACTGCGTTTCTATCGTTCCGTGTAAAAGTGACCATATTACTGCGATTAAAATATGCACGTTGGACCGGTCCATGCTTGTAACTTTCAGCAGTCAGTTGGCTTTACATGCCGACTGACTGCTCAGAAAACTTATTAGTAAAATTGCGTCAATAATTGAAAGTAGTAGTATTGAGTCCGTATACATTTTAGGAGATTTTAATGCTCATCCAAGACAGTTCTTTGGGAATGAATTTTTTTGTAAAGATCAAAATTGGAATTGTATTGACCTTAATATTTTGGGATTGACTTCAGATACCTATACTTTTGTTAGTGAGGCACACGGCAGTCGAAGATGGTTGGATCACTGCATAGTAACTGAAGCCGCGCAAGGTTCAGTGGTCTCGGTCAAAGTTCATTACGAGGTGTACTGGTCTGATCACTTCCCTTTAGAGGTCAGTTGTAGTATGTCAACCGTGACATTCGGCCGATTCGGCTGCCGAGTGCATCCTGTGACAACTCCAGCAAAGTCGTTTGTGGGAATCGGGATGACCGCCAGATACAGAGCTACACGAAGTGTGTACAATGAATTGTTGAGGGAAATTTATTTTCCCTATGAATTAAACTCTTTTTGTGATGCTGTATGTACAAATAAATGTTTAGAGCACTTAACTATAATAGATAAGAAAGGGCAGCCGGCCTATTGCGGGGTGGAACAAACATGTTCGGGATGCTCATCGGGATGTCAGGCAAAAGTTTCTAAATTGGGTTTGCTATGGTAAGCCTCGTAGTGTTCTTCTGTATAATGACATGTGTGAATCTAGAAAACTATTCAAAAATAAACTTAACTACTGTCAGAACAACTAGGTAATGATTAAAAGTAATATTTTGGCATCTTAACATAAAGATAAAGATTTTCGGGGTTTTAAGTTCAACCTTCTAATTGTAATGCTAAGGGTGGGGAAAGTGTGAATGCGGATGCGGTTTTACCCGACGTGCCGTTTCGCATTACTGCTAAAGAAGTGTTCTTAGTAATAAAGGGTACGACGCGAGGCTAGTCGCCGGGGCACGACGGCCTCAGCATAGAGCAAACGGGGTCGCTCTTACGAGAGTGTCGAGTGTCTTCAAGTGCCTTGGCCACATAGTTACCGCAGACTCGAAGGATGACAGTGATATAGAAAGAGAAAGGAGGGCGATGGCAGTCCGCTGCAACATGTTGGCCCGCAGATTTGCTAGGTGTAACGCAGAAGTTAAAATTTGACTGTTTAAAGCATTCTGCCAAACAATGTGCACGTGTAATCTGTGGGTTAACTATACGCAGCGGGCTATCAATGCTCTCCAAGTTCAATATAATAATGCCTTCAGAGTGAATGAATGAATGAATGAATGAATGAATGAATATACTTTATTGTACACCACAAACAAATATACAAATAACATAACAAAAAGCAGATTATATGTAAAATTTGGCGGCCTTATTGCTACATAGAGATCTCTTCCAGGCAACCAAGAGGCAAAGAGTGATGTTGGGACTCCCGCAATTTTGCAGTGCATCAAGGATGTTTGTTCTAGCGCATACTGACGGCTTTCACGCTGTAATACGCCAACGAATCGCGTCTCTTTGCGCAGAGGGCAACGGAGCTCCAACACTATTCTGAAGATCATTAGTGATAAGCCAGACTGTCCAGTCATGAGGCACTGGGTATACACACATACGAGTATAACAAGGGTCACAAACTGGCCGGGAAAATATTAAAATTTATGTCATAGTGTAGTTTTTATTCTGTTTTACTAACATAATTTGTAAGTTCAAATTTTGTACTAACCTCTTATTGACCAAAAGTCTGAAATATATTTAAAAAAAATATTATTTATTTACCTACACTGCAAAATAATAAAGGCTCATACAACACAGCAGCATTGAGCTGCTGTTTTACGCTGGTATTCTTTGAAAGGGTGGTCCTTCTGATCGCATCGCCTTACCACGTAAAAACCTTACACCTGGTGATTATTTACACAAGTAAAATTAAATAACATTAATAGATTTGACTGTACATTAATAGTAAATATACAAAGAGACGTGAAAAAATTATTTATAAATAAGTATACTTTTTAATTAATTGATTGATTTTTATAAAAATAAGTTTCTCAAAATAAAAATTGCATACAGCGAAGCTATCTTGACCAGTTTTTTCCACCCGCTGAGTTTGTGCGGGGGCTTGCGAGCTGGGAGATCAATATGAGCGGAGTTAAGGGACGAATGAAAAGGGGTGGAGGGATGGAGAAAAAGGGGTGGTTGGGAACATACCAGGGTATCCGGGGTGAGCAGGTGCCATAGAAACGCGCCCACGCGCAAATCGGAGCCGCGTGAAACTACCGCGTTGTCCCTCTTCCGTTGGCGACTCGTTCATACTACGTATGTTGTTCCCTGGAAAGCCCAGTCGCCTTTACTCGACTTTATTTTGTAGGACCGAGGGTTCGAATCCTAAACAAAACAAGTATTTATATTAGGGTTTATAATTCGTTTGGTTTATATGGCCTCCAAATAAATAGTTCCATTTATAGATTAGCTGTCCTTGTAAAAACACAGGCGGAAATCCGACTGTGGAGGTAATATTTTTAAAAACTTAATACCCAAGTTCACTAGATTGTTCTAATTCATTTTTGTATTAGAACAATCTAGTACACAGGTCAGATATTTGATCTAAAAGTTTCAAGTGTATTACATATTACACAAAGGCATACAATCTTATAAACCTACCCTTATCTGATGAAACACTTTCGCAGTGAGATCGGGGGTCGGCTTATGAAAATGTAGGATATGTAGCTGCGATCTTTGGTTATATTTAAAATCGTATCCGTTCTAAGTTATGCTTGCCAGTTGGCGCGTTTGTAGAAAGGTGAAGGTTCAGCTGTGGATTTCATTCTTCCATTGAAAATAAACGACTCAAGGTTAAAGTATTATTACTTTGCATAATAACGTTTACATTATATGCATAATGTCCTGTACAGTACTTTTGATTTGAAACCATATTGATCGATGTAAATGTTAACGTATCGTTCACGTTTTACGCATGCTAAAATTAAAAACTCAAGTGTTATATTATATAAACAAGCTTTTTACCCGCGGCTTCGCTCGCGTTTTTCCACTATTATATATATATATATATATATATATATATATATATATATATATATATATATATATATATATATATATATATATATATAATATACTTTTAATTAAAGAATATTATTAATTCTGCTCTAATAGTCTAATAATCTAATAAATTCTTGTAATATTATTAATACCTCAGTGTCTGTTGGTCGCAGAATTTTTTTTTTGAATTCTCAGAGACTATAACGTAGGTGATTGAAATTTGGCATAGATATATGTTGCATACTACAGGAACACGTGATTATAAGAGTAAAAGTAAAAAAGTAAAGTGGCAGCTTACATACGTCTCACGTAAGATCAGGGCTCCTCATTACCTATAGCGTTTTGTGGGCAAGAAAGAGTCTATCGCAATGCTTCAATGCTTATTAGCGGTTTTCAGGTGCCCACGATTTTTTTAACTATTCAGATATCCTTACGAAGTTATTTTTCACCACTTCACTGAACACGCAGTAAATCAGCACATAAAATTTCCTATACCAATTTAATTGGCCCTCGCGGGAATCTTGAAATCTTACGGCGAACTACACGGCTCTCGTATTTGTTTAAAGAAAATTCATAAAAACTGAAAAGCAACTTTTGCACGATTGTGGACCACATTTACCTAATAATTATTTATCTAACAATGTCACAACACTATTCCTTAATGGAATAAAGATAAAAATCTCACAGTGCGCTTAATTTTCAACTACTTACATCAGATAACTTAATAACAAATGAAATTTTACGTGGTAGAGCCATGCTGCAGCTATATTACTAGTATAGTTGTAGCACGAATGGGTCGGCTCGACCGGGGAAGGACCACGCTCTCACAGAATACCAGCGTAAAATAGCATCTTAACACTGCTATGTTTCGTGTGGTCAGTGTAGAGAACCAGAGATCCTTTTTACTGGAAACGAGGCATTCCATGTAAGTCCTCACGGGTGACAACGCATCTGCATTTTGCTCGTAATAGATGTAGATGTCTATATGCCACAGCAACCACTTATCATCAATTCAATTCAATTCAATTTATTTATTTATCTCTTCACAACTTACTGGCTGGTTAACAATAACGATGCACATGGTACACCCTCATCCTATAAAAAAAAAAAAAGTTAGTGAAATTATTGCTATGACAGCCAACATATAGAGCAAAGCGCTCCTCTCTTAATCACAGTTTTGTGTACACAGAATCCAGTATAACAGTTTAGTAAGTGCTAAACGTGGCAATTACGGAAACGATCCCGATGATGGCCACCCGGAATTTTAAGTCTGACAATTTTTGATGCTGCAAGAATAAGTATTCAGTGGCATTCTTTTCATCAATTAGGTACTTATTATTGAAGTGAAACTTATTTATCGACGTAGTGGAGAAATTTAATACGGTATAACAGTAGACACTAAGAAGTTTCCGAAAAAAAAATGTTCAACTATGATGAACTCAAAGTAATTATATCAAAATTTTGTCACTGATATAACACTTGAAACAGAGGATCCAGCACAAAGTGATGTCTTTGGTAAAAACAATGATGAATGCATTTGCTAACCAATATCTGCATTATGAAGATTTTAATATTTCAATTCCCTTGTCACTCAATGAAGAAACTGAGAGTTGTGCGCCTGCAAATAAACCAGACCAATCTTCTCCTGTTGAAAATGCAGCTCAAATGACCACAAGTCCAAGTCCTTTGTCGCACAATAAATATTCAGTAATTCATGAATACAATTACAACAGTATTATGCAAACAAAACACGATTTCTTTCCTCATTAACACCTGTTAATGGGGAAACAAATACTCAACCACCAGAAAATGGGGACACAGGTGGTAAATTTAAAATTTTGTACAAATGACTTCAATATGAATACAATTTATTGTTGATTTTTATAAAACCCCTCGACCGATTTCGATAAAATTTTAATGGGATCACCATCTCCAAAAACCACCATTTTCCAAATCGGTTCAGGCGTCTTTGAGTAATCGGTGTACATACATAAAAAAAAGACTCCGACGAATTGAGAACCTCCTCCTTTTTCGATATCGTTTGAAAAATAAAGATATATATTAAACGCCATGACTGTTATTTCATCTGGTAGTAGGAGTCTTAAAAAATATTTGGTATACATACAAGTCCACGGAAATGTAAAAAAGCTGTAGTGCCAAGATAAAGCCTAGCGATTTCTGAGAAGTTTAGACTAGTAATTAAATACTTCGTTGGTTAAAAGAAGCAGAGGCAAAAAATCTAAAACTGAAATGCAAGAAAAATAATGGGACAGACGTTTTGAGTCAAAATTATTGAAAAAAAATTAAGATAGATTTAATGTTTTCTTATATTTACGCGAAGACTACACATTAAATTAAACTATTTTTACGGATTATATCGCGTTTAATTTTAACTTTTTAATTCCCGACGTTTCGGGTGCTTTACAGCACCCATGGTCACGGTGGGGACTGAGGTGTTTGACGTCCCGATGTCATAGTTAACCCGGCTACCTTCAGTTTTTTAATATAAATTTTTAGTCCGATCTACGCAGAATGAACTTACAGTATCTTCAAGTCTTGCAGTGGTATGCTTGGGTTGGGATTTAATTTTGTTAATCATAGGATCCCAAGCAGATGGCAGCACCCATCCATCTTCTCTATTGAAATTACGATGTTTTTTAATTTCAATAGCCTCGCGAATCATCCTTGGTAGGAATCTGTGTTCTTTTGCGAGGATTTGTGGTCTATCAAATCTAATGTAATGGCGGGGACGATCTTGAACATGTTCACAAACTGCAGACGTCCCGATATGTCAGTGCTTCAAGTCAGCTATATGTTCTTTTACACGGGTTTTTATAGATCTTTTGTTTGTCCTATGTAAGAGAGACCACATTCACAATCCAGCTTGTACACTCCTGCATCTTGTAGAGGGATATGACGGACGGACACTTGACGGATGGTAAAAATTGACTAATCTTCTTCGGCGGCTTGAAGTATGTTTTAATGGAAGCTGTAGCCAACCTTGTCTGTAACTCCTCTGACATAGGCCCTCGTGCTCTCTGAAACAAAGATTTTCCCATGGTAGCTAACTGTGATGGATGATGGTGCGATTCACCATTTAAATATCGGTTGGTATGAGTCTTTTTCCTATATATAAAAAAAATATTAAAAAACTGAAGGTAGCCGGGCTAACTATGACATCGGGACGTCAAACACCTCAGTCCCCCCCGTGACCATGGGTGCTGTAAAGCACCCGGAACGTCGGGAAGTTAAAATTAAACGCGATATAATCCGTAAACATTAGTTTAATTTAATAAGATAGATTTGTTCAAAAATAGAATAATATATAATTATAATTTTGTAGGATATTTTTGTTTTTCATTTCCCTTCTAACATTTGAATAAAATTATTAATTTGTTTACAATGACTCTGAAATATCATCATTGTTATAATTTACCCACAGACATATAAAGAGTGGCAGACCAAACATTAATCTAACTCGATATTCTCTGGGTATAAGAAGTGTAGATTATTTATCAATAAAGTCTTAACGAATAGAACAACCCATCTATTCCTATGATTATTGTAAAAGGCGACTAAAGGAGTATTTTAATGATTATAATTCTGTAAATACATACTCGTTACGGTTGTTATCATATCGTTATATATCGGTTTTCAAATAATACCAGCAACCGGCCCTAGTTTTAATAACAACACTACCTATGTGTGCGTAATGGCTACGCAATTTTTAGCGAATGTTTGGTCTGCTACTATATTATATGTCTGTGAATTTGCCCCAGTATTGCTTTCATATTGCAACTGTCGCAAGTTTTGTGAGTAACACTTCCACCTGAAACCAGCATAAAATAATAGTGACAATTAAGCATACAATTAGGCGTATTTATGCAAAGAACACAATTTTCATGGTTTACATTTACCCCAATTAAAAAAAAAGATTTTAAATCAATGGGGCAATTGAAAACAGTCAATTTCAAAAATATATATAATCCTTAACCTAACTATTACTATCGCATAGCATTTGCAATATGTTCCATTACTATTTGGTACATTTTCATGATCACACATATATTTGCTATGTTTATATTATGGGAATTGAAAACAGCTCGTTAGGTGTTTTACTCATTTTCTCGACTATGGAATAAAATTCGTCGTGTTTGTTTGAGAAATTAAAACTATTTCGAAGACATGTGAGAGACAAGAGCAGTGGAGCAGAATTTCCGTGTTCCATAAATAACGATTAATTCCAGCTCAGAACATATAGAAGGTTATGCCTAACAATGCGGTGTAAATAGATTGTTATATACTCATTTCAAGTAAGAAGTATGAAGTACTTTAAGAAATGAGCCGTAGCTCAGGGCTAAGCACTCGCTGTAAATTTCACAGTACGTGAGCAAAAGTGCTGATTTACCACGTGCTCGGCGGTGAAGGAAAACATCGTGAAGAAACCTATATGTCTGAGAAATAATAAAAAAAATATTTCGAAGACATTTGAAGTTCGCCAACACGCATTGGGGCAGCGCGGTGGACATTTCCTTGCCCTATAACCCTCTCTGAAATGAGAGGAGGCCTGTACCCAGCTGTGGGACGTATATAGTCTGTAATATACTTTAACTTGAACTTTTTTAACATTTCAAACAATCAAATTAAACATTTGATTCAGATGCGGTGAGAAGCAGTTCAGGTGCGCTACGGGCGAGTGCCTCGCTAAACACTGGCGATGCGACAAGGAACCCGACTGTCCTGACAACTCTGACGAAGCCGATTGCCGTAATAATGCATTTCTTTTAATGTTTCATTACGGTTATATATATAACAGTAATGCATAATATACATACATTTCCTGCTTTGCATCCTCTGTCGCCTCTTAAAACACACGCTGGACTATATGGGGTAATAGATATACTTACACTGTCATTACACGGTAACTCTGCACCCTTTTTAAGTATATTGCGCCACGGAGGAGTGTAAGATTTGGCATAGTTAAATTTCACACTCCTCCATTTAAATGGAGAAAAAGAGCAGACAGATAAAGCTTATTTATAATATGTGCTACAAATATATTAAATTAAATTAAATAAAACATAAATTGCTTACGTTCATACTGCCATTGTATCACAGTAAGTACAAGCACATGTATGTTATTACTCTTATGGCTGATTTACACGTATTAAATTGTCAAATAATTAAGTAAATTTTAACTTTTTAAGTGATATAATTCATGTAAAGTTTAGTGTGCAAGTAAACAAGTATAATAGAATTATTTTTATTTTTTGGTTATGTTTGTGGGCGTACCTAATTGACATATTAGGACATACACGATTTAGGTAAATGCATAACTTTGGAGGAGCGTCACGTTACTATGTTTGGAGACTATTTATAATATATTGAAATGGACAATAGATACATACTATGATACTACAGTATAGTTTGTTCAAGAACACTACAAGAAAAAAAATGTTTCCAGTAGCGAGTGATTCTAGTGCACATCGCATTAGAGTATCTCTAATCAGTATCTTATGACATCCGTATTGCACATAAATACCCTTTTTATCTTCTCCTGCTAGTTTATGAAACATAATTTAAAATTAAAAATTTTATACAACCGACTTCAATATAAATTATTAAGAATAACTCAAAAAGCTTTCAAATAAAAAAAGAATCATCGAAATCGGTTCACGTAGAACAAAGTTATGAGTTAACACACATAAAAAAATCATACAGTCGAATTGAGTACCTCCTCTTTTTTGAAGTCAATAGAAAATTCACTTGAGCCATATTCATCTTCTAACCCCTAGTCTTTTAAGTATTTTCACTTCTCCGACTATTTCATCCCTCATTTCGCCAGAAATCTCACTACTTAATTATTAATAAATCACAGAATTAATTACAGAAATGGACATCCATATTGGACAAACTAAAGAGCTTAGTATTGATAACATGTAAACTTTAAAATTTATTTAAATTATTTGACTACTTAATACGTGTAAATCAATCTTTAAGCATAAAAGGTAGTGATCAATACTTTTTCCTAAGGCCAATGTCATATTGTCGGCAAAGGATTTTAATGTTGTCAACAAATAATTACAGACAGATTGACTGAATAACCTGTGGATGATTTCAAATGTACCTTTCTCGATAGTGTATGTCATGGCAAAAATCGTTTATTTTATATTTTGTACATTATATCTGTCTTAGATTATTATTAATAGGTCTAAGGATAATTAATCTGCAAAAACTAATCTGCATATGAAAGTGAAATACTCTTGCTTAATATACAAACCCAAATATTTAATGAATTTAGACCACTAGGCGACCTCTACTTATTATTTAATTTAATCCAAATTTGTAAATTTGTATGAAAGTGATTATTGACAATATATTAAATATAAAAACTTCCTATGGCTATGATAACCAGATACATTTTGTATCACAACAGCACTAGACTTCCTGCAGTGCAGCGAAAATGAGATACAGTGCAATAACAAGAAGTGTGTGAGGAAGGACTTCCAGTGCGACGGCGACAATGACTGCGGCGATTGGACCGATGAAGACTCTTGCCCTATTCTACCTGGCAGTTGCAATACTGGAGAATTCAAGTAAGTTGAAATTGGAGCAGACAAGAAGATTAAAAATAAAAATAGAAAGAGATAAAACTATATTTTAAAGGATAAATGTAGCAACTTTTTCGGAAAATATCAACCTCACAAAAATAAATAATAATGGACTATGAAATTCGTTTTTATTTAAAGGTGTAGCGACGGTAAATGTATTCCCGATCGTTGGCGATGTGATGCGGAAAGGGATTGTGCCGATGGAGACGATGAATTGAACTGTGAACCGTACGGAATGAGGAACTGCACCTCCGATGAACACACCTGTGCCGACCGACGTTGCATTTTGGTAAGTTAACCCTTTCGCTTTCCCGTGCACTACATATAGGTAATTGCTATTGTCTTACCATTGTGTCTGAAAACCGGACAGTGAAAGTGTAAATTATAGTCCATTCGATACGTTAGCCCTGCAGTTGGAACTGATTTAGAAACATGGGCATTTAAAGTGGATTTTTTTATAAATCAATAAATGACATCAAGAAAAATTATAGTTACGCAACTACTTGTACGAAATAATTTAATCAGCTCGGTAGCGCAGTGGCATAGAGGCACCTACGCGTTTTGTTGTGGTTCTACCGCTGCTATACAAGTATTTGTATATCCTATATTGTGTTTGTCTATATTCTCGTCCATGTACAGTTTATGCGGCTAAAATATTTCCACAATACAGGAGAACATTTATGGCTAAAACTAGGTGTGACCGGTTGCAAGTATAATATTTAAAATGACTCTGACTTCTATTAACTTTGGTTAAGGTGCGGCAACAGGCAACGGCTAAGCCGCGGATATTTAATTCGAACAAATCGAATACACCTAAGTTAAAGGAACCACATTTGGCTGCACTTAGTTGTAGCCGGCTAAACCTATGTGCGTGCGCACTTCGGTTTTTAGCCGTAACATATATATCTTCCTACAGAAAACATGGATGTGTGACGGAGTACGTGACTGCACCAACGGCGAGGATGAAACAAACTGCGAAGTAACCTGTGAGGAGGATCAGTACATGTGCAAATCTCTATACAACTCCGCGTTCAGGAACTGTGTGAATAGGAAGCATGTTTGTGATGGCATGAAGGACTGTCCTAGGGGAGACGATGAAGAGAACTGCCCAAAGGAAAGAACATGTTCAGCTGAGGACAAATGCGAGAGGCAATGCATTACAATGTATGATGGGCGTCCGGCTTGCTCATGTCCACTGGGCTACTTGTTGGCTGAGAATGGTTATAGGTAATCTCTTAAACATTCGGCACACATATTTAAATACTAGGGCCCGTATTAATAAACGTTACTCAACGACGAACTCAAGTGCGTAATTATTTGATACGCCCTCATTACGAAATCAGCATCTCAAGATCGTTGCTAATTAATAAACACATAAAAACAGTATCTCAAAACGCTGTTTTTAGGAATATTGTTCTGTGACTTGCAGTCAAGTATACACACATGAGAGTCGAGTTTCGTTTATTAATCAGTGGGGCACTCAGCTGATATCGTAAACCTAAACCGCATCTTGAGATATGTTTATTAATAAGATCATAACCTTAAGATTGTACTCAAGTGCGTGTACTTGAGCTGAGTAACGTTTATTAATAGCCTTAAATGTCCTTCACTAGATGGGGTGACGACCTGGTAAGAGATACAGGAAGTCGATGGTTGCAGATGGCTCAGGACCGTGCTTTGTGATATTTCTTGGGGGAGACTTACGTTCAGCAGTGGTCTTGTGATGGGCTGTAATATTGATAATGATGATGATATTTAAATACAACTTCTGGTACCGAGATCACCATTAACTGCCTGCTGAACAAGTAGGTGATGATGATCATGATGATACCTCCGTGATACCACCTCCTATACCTATAATTAATATATATTTTAATAAACCAGTTTAATATTTTTTTATTGTTGGTATTTAAAGAATTACTAGTTATTCAAATTAAAAACTTCACCTGCATGCGGCACGCTGCACGAATAAAATAAAAATACAATGCAAATGCAAATAGATATTGAAACAGTAAGGATATTTTCAGTTGCCGCGACATCGACGAATGTATGTACGAACAGGACCCAGTGTGCTCTCAAACATGTTCCAACACTCCCGGCAGCTTCCAATGCGGTTGTATGACTGGATATGTTCTAAGACCAGATCGAAGATCTTGTAAGCCATTAGGGGAATCACCTACACTATTATTTTCCAATCGCGTTGGCATTAGACAGGTATGCATCACATTTATATATATATATCTCACATCTCGTAGGTAAGACTTATAGGCTAGTGGAGTATTGAAGAAGCGGCATTCGCCACTCTGGCTACCATAGTAGGGCCGCGGATATTATATATATATATATAATAGTTTAAAATCTATTCGTAAATGATTTGGATATTATGACCTATGTAACAGAAGTTGTCAATAGCTGAGGATACTGTAATATTGTAGTGTCATAAGTATTAGCGAAAACATGAAAAGTCCTTCGTTCACCTTCTTTCTAGTGCTGATGTATTAGAGAAAGGGGTGTTTTAGAAGGGTAAGCGAACAAGTGGCTATATAATACATACGAGTATAATTATTTTATGACATAAAAAATAGATGACATATTTGAGATACCACATAAAAAAAATATTTCACAAGCAAAATAATAAACCTTACACTCGAACCAGAACTGTGATTCGACGAACGTCGTGAATCGCTCGGGCAATCGCCTATTTCTAAGTAGGTACCTAACTGTTCAGTAATATGTTAATGGGACCAAAGCATGGGTCTAGTTCCTATACTATACGACCTAAGTAACGGTCTTAGAGATTAGGGTAATTTCGTGAACTGAACAATACTGTTTCTGGCACTGTCACCTCTTTCTTAATCTGTCTCAAGCAAAGGGACATTCGCCTTGACTATTTCCGTTGCAATGTAGTAGTGAGTAGCCTTGAAAACATGTTTCTTCGAACACTGGAGCTACGACTTAATAGCCGAATACTTTGGACCTTAGAGTATACATAAGCCTTTATACCAAAGAAAACTCTGCCATCAAAACGGAGAATACATTAAGTAGGTACACTATTTTTAGATTTAGATTTCACTTCGATTAAAAAAAATAGAATAATCCCGAACTTATTTTTGTTACAAAATAACTCCAAGGGCAGATTTGGTTGTTATATGTCCTAAATATCTTTATGACCTAATTTGAATTTCAATGATTATTTATCCCAATCAGGTATGGCTAACTGGTGAAAATTATATGCCGATACTAAAAGGCCTCCACAACGCAGTTGCGCTGGATTATCACTATGAAAATAATCTCATATTTTGGACGGAAAACAACATGAGAGTTATAAGGGTCGTCGAATTGACTAACAACACTATGAAAGGTAATTTTATATCGATTGCGAATTATTTATAACTGGCAAGATTATATTTTAATTATTTTATTATGATATAAATATATATGATATTTCACATCTGTCCGATCCCAGCAACTACCTCTGCAAAATCGGAAGTCAACAATACGTGTGTATTACTACAATCGAATAAATACCAAATAGTGTAAATATAAAGATGTATTCAATTTCAACTTATTTTAGTAGACTTTTTAGCGGTGTTTACCTGTAAGTAATTGTGCAATTAGTATAAGACTTTATTACACATTTAGATTTAGTATGTTAAATTGTAACAATTGTAGGTAGACCTTTTTTAAATAAATAAAATAAAATAAATAAAAATAGACTTCAAAACAGGTTTTCAATTTGACTGTATTTTTATTTGTATGTATGTTACGCGATATCTTAGTCAATTGTAAATCAATTTTAATGACTTTTTTACTAAATAGGACTTCAGAGTTCGTTCTATATTAATTTGGGGAAAACTTTCCACTCTGAAAGATTCTCTTATCTATTACGAAACATTAGCGACTTGAGATTACAAATCAGTCGCAAAATCTAAACTTAATATTATGTATTTGAGCATTTTCACAGACTTTTATCCATTGCTCTATACAAATTGTTATTTTACGAGTATGGTACGTCGTCTTGCTTTTTCTATTCTTAATTCTTGGGAATAAGTTATAGCAAACCTTATGTATAATGTACAGGAAAGGAACTTTGATTAGCCATATTTTTTTTAAGGAAAGCTATAATTGACTATTTCATATCCCTCCTCAAATTTGGCTTTTAAAAGCTTAGCTCCGAATGTTTCTTGACAAGCTCTAAATCCATTTTTTTTCATAAATATGCGTCTTAACTTTTTCCGGCTAATTATTTGCTCTTGAAATGATTGCCCATCACACGCAAAATTTGATTCGTTAAGCAATTTGATGCCTAGGTGGTTTTTCACTACTCCATCTCCATTTACGTCCGTGGTTCATTCCTTTTACAATAATAACTCTTTTAATTATGATTTTCAAATATTTTTAATAACTTCATTAATAGATTTTCAAATATTTTTAATAACTTCATTAATAGAAATAAAGTTAAGTAAAGAATTTCATCAAAATATACTACTAATACATTAAATAAATGGAAAAAACTGTAATACATAAAAAAATTAAAATACTTACGGTTTTCCTATACTGGGGTGCTGAGGCACCACACGTCATTCGTTGGCACCTCCACACAGCGCGACTGTTGACGCTAGTCCGATTAATTAGTAGTGGACGATACTAAACTATAACAGACGAAAGCTGAAATATGTAGGTATAGCATAAGCAGAATTATTTAAGAAACAGACCTTCCTGGGGTGCCCTAGCACCCCGTGTAGGGTTCTAGGGTTAACATACATTTATATATAATTACCATAAAATAACACCATATTTCGACACACATTCAAACATAGTTTAAAACATTAGGGCACACGGCGATCGCCAGCGAACGCGAGGGGCGTTTTGCCCTTTTCCGATAGTGGTTCTAGCCGAGGTTGAGAAGCCTCACTCCAATAGCAGGGGCTGGGGTGTTTCGGGACTGCAGTCGCCGCCGGCAGAATCGGCGCACTCAATAGCTCGTAGGACCTCGCTTACGAGTCTATTTCGATGAAGTTGTAAAGGCCCCAGGGTCAACAACATACACATTCAGAGAAAAAAAACATATTTCGAATGAAGAACATATTCGAGTTCTACGATAATGTAGAAAACAAACCTATTTTACAATTTTCAAATGATAAAAATAGTTACAAAATGTGCTTAATTTGATTTACTTAAAAATATACGTTTTCCAGATGTTATAAAATGGGGACTAGAAACGCCTGCTGGGGTGGCAGTGGACTGGATACATGATTTGCTATTTTGGACGGACTCGGGAACTAGAAGAGTTGAAGTGGCAACACTCGATGGAAGTAAAAGGGCGGTGTTGGCAGCGAATGATCTAGACAAACCGAGAGCTATAGCCGTGCACCCTGGCGACGCTTTGGTGTTTTGGACAGACTGGGGTAAATTTAATACATTATACAAAGAAAAATCCTCTTAATAATTAAAAAAGTAAAGTTACAGCCTATATACCTCCCACGGCTGATATCAGGTCTCCTCTCATTTCGATGAAATCGAACCCGGGCCAGTTGTCCGCGTAATGTGAAATTTACATCGAACGCTCAGCCCCTAAGCTACCACGGCTCGGCTATACATGTTCATAATTACTAATTTACAATAACATACAATAGTACACAGAACTTGCCCTAAGCTTAAGATTACTTACATCCCGACCCAATAGCAAATGTTAAGAGGATTGTGAAGTGCCGATACGCGGCGCGAGTAGGTATTTTCTACCGACTTCAAAAAGGAGGAGTTACTCAATTCGACTGTATGTTTTTTTATGTGTGTTACCTCATAACTTTTTTCTGGGTGAACCGATTTCGATGATTCGTTTTTTATTTGAAAGCTGGTGCTTTTAAATTGATTAAGGTCTGACCAATAGTTTTTGAGTTATTCTTAATAATTTATATTGAAGTCGGTTGTACAAAATTTTTAATTTTTAATTATCAAAAATGCTATCTGTTTCATACCGCTTCCTCCGTATCGCCGTATCGTGCGATACAGACAGTTGCAAGTCTTAAGGGCAATTGCCTACATTTCCTTTTTAAAACATTGTTTCGGACGATAACGTTTTCACCCGCTTGGTCTCATTAGATTCAGTACACCTTAATCTAAGTCTGTACGTTTTTCTTTTTTAGTAATTCAGTTACGTTTAATTTTTAAAAAAAACTCTCGAGGAAGTTTTTAAGTCAAAAACATAGATATTTAGATGCTAATAACATATATCGTACGCAATATTTCTTTAAAATAAAAACGTACGGACCTAGTTTTTCATTAACTTAATAATATTATCAACATTGTTTTTATTAAAAAAAAAGTTATTTAAAATATTGTACCACCCTTTTACCTATTTCTGCTGCCAAGTAACAGTAATAATATTATTTTCAGGACTTAAGGGAAATAAATCCAGTATGTACTGGCTTTCTTTTCATATTTCGGAGCTGACAACGTATCTTTTTAAACTGATTGCAGATGTATACCACTTTCCATCAAGTAGACTAATATCTCGTTTGTTATATTATAAATAGCCTATTTCTAACCGACTTCAGAAAAGGAGGAGGTTTTCAAGTCGGATGCTTATATATGTATATTTTTAATGTACATATAGACAGATTTGCAGAATTCTTTTTGTTCGAAAGATGTTTATTCCGAAATAGTCCTATTTCAATTTCGTAAAGATCTGATGACGAGTTGCGGAGACAGACAAAGGAACTGTTCAGCCAGCAAATCAACCGCGATTGCTGCTATCGCATATCTATGCATTGTTTATCGCATATCGCACTACATAACATCACGCCTGTACCCTCTAAAGGGGTACGCAAATGTGTTCAGTATACCACCCTCATTTCTGTCAAAGTTTTATATTAAAGTCGGTTTTACAAAAAAAAATATTTTACCACTTGTGTCATCTTAAATTTAAGAAGCTGGTTCCTTTGTTTTGCTAGTATAATTCATTTTACTGCTTACTTAACTTCCACTTTTAAATGGCATTTACATTATATTAAATAAATGTTAACAGGACCCAATCCGAAGATAGAGAGAGCTGACATGGACGGCAACAGAAGAAAGACTGTTATCGTGGATCAGATATTTTGGCCTAACGGACTCACAATAGATTATATCGAATCGAGAATATACTGGGCTGACGCTAAACATCATGTTATTGAGAAAGCTTCTTTTGATGGTCGAGATAGAAAAAGGGTATTGAAATAATAATGATAATATGAAAATCGAATAACAAATCTATGTAATTAAGAGTTTAATTTCTAACTAACCGTAAACTTATATTTCAGGTTACAAATAAAGGTCTGCCTCATCCATTTGCGTTAACGTTATTTGAGGATGCTATTTATTGGACGGATTGGCACACAAAGAGCATATCAACTGTGAATAAAAACACTGGAATGGGAATACAGACGGTCCACGCGAGTCTCAATGTTCCAATGGATATACACAGGTAAGGATCATTAAATAGCAACTCTCAACCCAACATTCCGTTCATGGGAATCATAAACAGATAATCAAAAGCCTTAAATACGCTATCAACCATATGTTTTTCGAAAACGATGTCTATACCTGTCACGTTATGCAGGCTGGTTGACGAACAAAGAATCTACACCTCCTCATTTTAGTAATGCTACTTATTATCACTAGTTTGTTTGAGTTTTTTTTTTTATAGAATAAGGGTGGCAAACGAGCACACAGTCCATCTGATGACAAGTGGATGCTGTAGCCCACAGACACCTGTATCTATCCTTGACAAATAATTAAAATGACTAGACTTATGAACTAGATGCATTGTCACATTTGAGGACTAAGAATGTCTCGTTATCACTAATAAAAGTCTCCGATTCACTCACCGTACTCACCATACGAAACACAGAGATATTGAGCTGCTATTTTACGCTAGTATTCAGGAAAATATGGTACTTCCTCAGTCGAGCAAACTCATTCATGCAGCAACCATAATACCAGATGACCATAATGCCAGAGGTCGTCCGTTAAACATCTATGTGCACCTCCTGCAGGGGAAGTTGACATTTGGTGATTTTTTTTATACTCGGTGTTATGATATATTCTCTGCTTTACTAAATGTATTCATTCTTTTAGTTACCACCCCACGCGACAAATCCTAACTTATAGAAATCGATGTGGTGATAACAACGGCGGGTGCTCACATCTCTGTCTTCCAAACAGTGACAATTATTCTTGCCGGTGTCCAGCTGGATTCAACTTGAATGCTAATGGGTAATTTTTGAAATAAAACCATTTTATGTGAAGCAAAATTTCTACTTCAAGAAGATAATAAAAAAATGTAAATGACTCTTATTTTTATTCTTAGCCGAACCTGTGAAGAGACACCAGAGAAACTCCTTTTATATGCTCGCAGAAAAGACATAAGACTTAAGCAGTTATATCCTCGAAAACAAATAGACTCTTTGGATACGGTATGTCATTTACAGAATAATTTAAATTCAAAGTATTTTAAAAGATTTTATCCAAGTAAAGGCAATGAATAAATGAAATAACGATCATGTTTTTTTATTTACAGGTTATTCCAGTAGAAAACATTAAATCTGCTGTGGCTTTAGACTGGGATCACAATACTAATTCAATCTTCTGGACGGATGTTGAGAAAGACACAATTAATCGCGCATTTCTTAATGGATCCAATCAAACAGTTCTTGTTACCTCAAACCTCAGTAAGAGTTCTTTAAATTCAGTACATCATGTTTGAAACACCTAAAATAACATTCAGTTTCTTTATGCTCAATTTACGACATAACTTCATTATTTAAGTCATCGTTGTAAAAAAAAAGATATAACCGAACTTAATAGAATTGTAACGAATTATAATATTATAATAATTTCTTATTTACCTAGTATCACCCGCTGGTTTGGCATATGATTGGATGACTGATAAAATATATTGGACTGATGCTGGAACTAATAGAATTGAAGTTGCAAACGCCGACGGTACTATGAGAGGACTTCTAGCCTGGCAGAATATCGATAAGCCGAGAGACATTGTTTTAGATCCTAAAGGTAATACCTACATTTTGAAATTTTTGTTTCTGTTTTTAACCGGTAACTCACTAGTCGTAATTGTCAATATTTCAGCTAGACTGGTAATTTTTTGTCATTTTCATATCAAGCTATACTATTAACACTTAACACAAGTATATTCCTTTAGGAAATTTCATGAACGACATGTATTATTTACTAAATACAGTAACGCTGATATTTAAAGTTTAAACCAAATTTATAAGCAGAACGGGGTAGAAAAAACTCACTATTCGCATTAATCTGAAAGAAGATCCTCATTAAAATGATTTGCATATATACATATTATTACTTTATTGTCTACAGGAGGCGTTATGTATTGGTCTGACTGGGGTTCTTCCCCGTGTATAGAACGCGCTGATATGGATGGCGGTAATAGAAAAAAGTTTTTATTCGGCGACATGACATGGCCAAACGGATTAGCTCTAGATCTTGAAAACCATCGCATTTACTGGACCGACGGTGGAAACCGAACTATAGAATTCGCAAATCTTGATGGAACCGGTCGGACTATATTAATAGGTAATAGCAGATTAAACTAGTTCTATAATTATGTTAGTTACGTTACTGTACGTATTTCGGAGTTTCCTGTGATTCTCTGAGTTTTTATTTCCCCAGGACGCTACTATAATGTAATAAAACAAAATTTCTTAGTCAACTTTATTAAATATAAAGGCAACTTATGAAAGAGGTTTTAAGGCATCCACTTTAATATTTTTATTATTATAGCTCAACATCTTCCACATCCATTTGGTTTGGATTTGTATGGTGACGAAGTTCTGTGGACGGATTGGGAAACGAAATCAATTCAAGCAGCTAATAAGTATACTGGTAAAAATCGACGCACCTTAGGAGCTGGTGTCGAAGGTTTGATGGACGTGAGGGTGTTTCATAATGAAAGAAAAGCTGTGGCTAATCGGTAAGTTGGGAGCATAATTAGAACTCCAAGAAAAGTGCTTTAATATGTGACATTATACATTTTACAATGTTTTTTATTTAGGTGTAATAAAAACAACGGCGGGTGTTCCCATCTCTGTCTACTGAAACCTAAGGGACGAACTTGTGCGTGTCCTACAGGAATAAAACTAAATGTAAGTAGATCAATATCTGAATTAAGAAATAAGCAAGCAAATTATTATTTATAACAAAAATCTTAACTATAATGATATATTTTTTACTCATAAAATAAAAACGTTCGTTAGAATGCGCTTCAAACAAATACATAATATATTATGTTATTTCATCATGTTAGATTATTATTATAAAATAGAACCAATTGACACTCAGGGGATGAAGATGAAACTAGCGATTCCTTGCATTTGAAAATTCGTCTAGCCAATGTTATTCAGTAGCATAAACGGCTTGACGGATTTTCAATAAGGTTAACGAGTTTCGAGTGCATTTCAGCATGCATGATCAAGGCAAATCATCCTTCAGAGACAGTCGAGTAGAAAGTATCTCTCAGTTTATTATTTTTAAAAGTTTATCTTACAAGTGCTACCTGTTAATACTTTACGCAAAAGTTGCTGAGAGTATATGACTATGATAAAGTCTTTGATTCCGTCGAAATTAAGACGATGCTACAATCTCTTCAGCGGTATCAGATTGTTCTTACAGAAGGTTAGGTTGCCTTAACGTATACAGAAACAGAAAACAAAACCGAATAATTTGTAGAAAGTACACTTTTAGAATAACAGGGCGACGTACGACTGCTTTGGTAGATATTATTAAGATACTAGACTTGAAAGACGGTATTGACAACTACCGAGCGCACATTCATACCGGGAATTGCAAGTAATATATTCGGAGTTGTTGTCGAGTATGTTGTTTGATTACGTAGGTGCAATTTCAAGGTTAGATCAATCGACGATCCCACTCTAATATGATCAAACAGATAAGACCTGCAGGGAGTAGAAAATTCACGTGGCTTAGAACCGTACTATCGTGAGAGGCCTTTGTGCAGTGGGATTTGATGGGCTGCAACGATGATATTGAATGTTTGGAAAGTTTTTGGAGGTGTATCTATATGATATTTACGACTGTTTGTGCTTGAAATAAATATTAATGTTTACATTTTCTTGTATCAATTTTTTACTAAACTGGTTGCTTTAACGTTCTGCAGCAGGATGGAAGGACGTGTCCAGATGGTCCGAAAAACTATTTGATATTTGCACACCGCATCGACATACGGGTAGTGTCTTTAGATGTCCCGTATCTTGTCGATGTTGTTATGCCATTGCCTCCGCTGAAAAATGCTTTAGGCGTTGACGTCGATCAAAGAACAGGTGAGATTTTAGTTTTATAAAAATAAAGATTTATGCAATTATCTATTAACAATTTTAGTACGAGTATAAATATATAAGTATTCGCGCCGCATCGTCCTCGCGTTCTAAGTATATTATTTAAGTAGATGCAATTTTAACTTCTGTAGCAATTATTCTGACTTACGTGTAGGTACGTTTGATTTGTTAAGCTAAGTAAGCTAGTAACAGTACTAAGTTTCACCAGATTTTTTTTGCCTTTAAGGTTCATATTACTTTCTTAAAAATTTATTTGTGCTTCAATAAGTGATATACTAAAAACTTAAAATACTTTTTACTTTTAGTTTTTGGTTTTGGAAATATATTTACAATTGATATTTATTTTTTGTTCTAATAATGAAAGTTCTTTAAGGTTTGATTTATTGGAGTGACACTGGCGAAAGAAAAATACAGCGTTCTAATAAACATGGTGAAAATATCGAAACCATTTTTGATCACGGTGTGCATACGTGTGATGGTATCGCTATTGACTCTGCTGGACGAAAGGTTTGTTAAATAAAATTAAAAAATTAACAGTTTAATAAAAGCTTCACTAAAACCATCATGCTTTATGAATATACATATGAATATGAATATTTCGCAGATTTACTGGACTGATGGGGCCGAAATAGCATTGAAGTTGCAGAATTAGATGGGAGTAATAGAAAACTTTTAATTTGGACTGGATTAGGTATTAATAAAATTAATTTTGTCGTAAATTTTTTGTTTTCGTTATTTAACACAATGCAATATATTATTGACAGATTCTCCACGAGCAATTTCGCTGCATTATGAGCACGGCTACATGTTTTGGTCCGATTGGGGAACAACTGCTAAGATTGAAAGAGCAGATATGAATGGCAAAAACAGGTATATAAATATTTTTGAATATTTGCGTGATAAGAGCTACGCTGAAGCCGTATTATGGATGCAGCACGAAGGGGTAAGGGCGTAGAGTACCAGTATAAGCAAAAGGTTTTTTATTTGATGAGTGTCGCGACCTTTTTTTTGGTAACGAGGCATTCATTCATTATTCGATTTTCATTCTTAATTGATAACTATGGGTCCCAGCTCACCATCAGATGGAATGTGCGCTCGATTGGCACACATATTAAAAAATACATTAATTCTTATCGTATAATATAAAATCATTTCATTATTGATAATGTTTCGTTTATTTCACAGACGCGTTATTGTAGAAACTAATATCAAGTGGCCCAATGGTCTCGCAATAGACAGAATTGAAAGTCGTCTTTTTTGGAACGATGCTAAAGTTCTAACCATTGAAAGTTCAGATTTTGACGGGAAAGACCGTCGGCTTTTGATGAGCGAAGTCCCTTATCCTTACGGGCTCGTCATAGTAGGTCAGCATATTTACTGGACAGACTGGAAAACAAAGGCACTTCATAGAGCAGATAAAACAAATGGAGAACACAAATTGATAATTCGAGAAAATTTGGAAGGACTCATGGATATACGCGCTGTTAAAGTTAGTACCACGATTTCAATTTATATTTATGTTCAGTTAATAACATTAATTGTTTTCATATTTTAAATAAAAATTGTGTTACTTATAAAGAACTATAATTGATGCCCTTTAATATAGTAGCATGTTGCATTCTTATGTTCTCTGTCTCTTTCACTCTTATTATTCTTACAACGTTAAGGTGAACTTGCCTTCCTTATCTCCTTTTTCTACTTTGTACGTTTGGAAGGTCCAAACGTACTCGTACCATAAACGGGTTTTTGTTGACCACATCACCGTACAAAATTTGCTTTGATTTTTCTTCATTTGGATGCATTTTGGATTTACAAGGTATTTATTTAAAATTAATTTTTTCAGAGTGACGAGGCTTTTACAGACGTTTGTGGTGAAAATAACGGTGGTTGTTCCCATCTCTGTTTAAGAACACCCGAAGGTTATTCGTGCGAATGTCCAACAGGAATGCTATTTGAAAATGAAACAGTACCCAATCCAAAAATCTGTAAGCCTCATCCCGACAACTTCTTGGTGATTGCCACTAGAGCGACTATGACGATGATATCATTGGACACACCAGAAAATTGGGACATAACGCTTCCTGTGAAGAATATTTCAAATGCCATCGCTGTTGACTACCATTGGGAGGAAAAGCTTATATTCTTTACAGACGTTGGAAATGACGTAATCAGGTTCGTTACAATTGACATGGTCTCTTTTGCACGTATTGTTTTTGCTTAGGTATAACCTGTACATCCGACCCGTATCGATCGTTTGATATCTGTCCTGTCGTATCGGATTGTCACTCCATCGGACTATGAGAGTCAAAGCACTCTGTGTATGAGAGTGAGGGAATAAAGAATGCACTTGTGCTTGTGCACACACACGTACACTATAACCCTGTCATGCGCAGATGACTAGTCTTCGTTGAGACTGGCCGCCGTAATCGAAATTCAGTGTGGAAAACATTATTATTAGTATGTATATAGTCAAGTACGATTTTTGTAATATTAATAAAATGTTTTCATTAAATATTTAATCGATGTTGAAATTCATTTCAAGTAAGAGTTAAAAAAGGTATACTCAATTTTACAAATAGTTACCGATATACAATATCTTATACAACAAGAACGAAAAAATTATGCGATAAATCATCTACACATATTAGCATATCCTTTCTAATAAAAATTAAGTAGCATAAAAGTACGAATTTAAAAACTAGTTTTTACGGATTTTATCTCTTATATTAACTTATTTTATATTTCTAACGTTTCGAGTACTTTACAGCATCCATGGTCACGGGAGGACTGAGGTGTTCGACGTCTCAATGTTATAGATAATCACGGCTACCTTCAGATTAAAATTATTAATTTTTGGTCCGATCTACGTACTATGAACTTATAGTATCTTGAAGTCCAGCAGTTGTATGCTCGGGTTGAGATTTAATTGTATTAATTATAGGCCTATCCAGCCATCTTTTCTATTTTTTGATTTTAATAGCCTCGCGAAATGGGCTCCCCGAGTAGTGATGCAATTGGATCACAAGTTTTCTCTCAGGCAGGATCATTAAAGTCGTAGTCGACGATGCATGCTCCGACTTCAAGCATGTGGAAATTCGAAGGGAAGGCCAAATTGGCCTCTAAAAAACTTGGCGTGCTTTGTAAAGCGGGACAGTATTTCATGCCGGCATACCGCTTGCAACTTTACAAGGCGCATGTTTGGCCTCACATTAATACTGTTCTCACCTCTGGGCCGAGGCTTGTCAATGCCAGCTCCTTCCACTTGATCGCATCCAGCGCAATGCGGTTCAAATCGTCGGCGACCGAGCTCTTTCTGATCATCTCTTTGCGTATTCTATCGCATCTACCACGGGGAGTGCTCAGAGCATCTATACCATCTGAATGATTGGCGATCCACCACTGTGCGATTTACAAGAAGTTTTCTTCCTCGCACAACTTCCTTGTGGAATCGACTACCACCAGCAATTTTTCCGGACCGATACGACTTAGGGACCTTCAAGAAAAGAGCCTACTCTTTTTTAAAAGGCCGGCTACGCATCTGCAATTCCCCTGGTGTTGCAGTTGTTCATGGGCGGCAGTAGTCACTTACCAAAAAGTGAGCAACATGCTCGTTTGCCCTCTATTATATATAAAAAACATCATCGGAAGGAATCGGTGTTCTTTAATGAGGATTTATGGTCTATCAAATCTGATGTAGTGACGGGGCGATCCTATACGTGTTCACAGACTGCAAACTTTCCGGAGTGTCTCAACGACGTGACAATGGCTGTTGTGAAGTACTCGAAACGTCGGGAATATAAAATAAGTTAAAATATACGCGATAAAATCCGTAAAATCTAGTTTTATTAAAACGAGTAATATTCGCGTAAACATAAGAAATCATTATTTTCAAGTTGTCGAAACGGGGGAAGGACCACGCGTATCGTATAGTGAGATATCCGTATGGTGAGTGTAGAGAACTAGAGACCTTTTTACTGGCCCTGGTACTGGTGTTTATTTTACTGAAACGAGGCATTCCATCTTAGTCCTCAGTAGTTAATTGAGGATAGATGTAGATGTCTATGGGCCACAACATCCACTTACCATCAGGTGGACTGTGTGCTCGTTTGTCAAAATTATTCTATATATATCCCTGGTATTTGTCAACCCCATATAACATGTAACTGCAACCAAATCGATGTACTCATCCGTACAGTGCCAAGACTCTCGACACATTGACTAATATTCTCATAACCTCTATTCCATATTATGTGCGTGTTACCCAATCTTATTTAGTTATTGTTGCTTCCAATTTCAGATCTATCAATATGAAAAATATGAGTGACACTAAAGTTTTGATCGATAGTAGTCTAAATACACCAAACGGTATAGGTGTAGATTGGATAGCAAATAATCTATATTGGACCGATAATGATTACAAGGTATGAAAGATTTTTTCCTTTTAAGTATACATGAAAATGTAAAAAAATAATTTATAATAGTTTTAAGTGCTAAATGCACATTAAACACATCTTAGACACATGTTTGAAAGTCATAAGTAATGCATCTACAAGAAATAGTTCTAATTCTTCTACTTACATTAAAACACAAAGCGATTAGGAAATCAAACTTACATGTATATTATTCATCCAGTTTCAGTCATACTGCCAAGGTTTTAAAAACTTATTCATAAGGAACTAAATTTTATTTCAAATTTGTTTTGTACTCATTAAAAATTATGATTTTAGGTGGTTGAGGTGGCGCGGTTGGACGGATCCTGCCGGAAAACGTTGATTACTGATTTAACAGAGCCGCGAGCGCTAGCACTTTTTCCAGCTAAAGGGTATATTAAAATTCTAGTACAAAATTAATAAAACTTCTTCATAATCAACCCTTAAGTCCAATTTGATGATTGGCCTCTCCCGTTATGTAGAATTTGTCTAAATAGCGTGCTTATCGGAAAGATTTGCGATCACAATGCCAGACGTCTCACACTTTTGACGCTGTTCCCCGCGAATAAAACTAGTTTTATGGTTTTCATCGCATTTATTTTTTTAAATGAGATAATATACATACACGTATATATATATATATATATATATATAAACGGTCAAGGTTAAAATTATTTAAAATTAAATCCTTTAAACACAATAAAAATAGTTTTATCTGAACTGTGTAGTATTTGCTTAAATTTTCTTATAAAATCATTATTATCGTACAATATATAAACTATCAAAGGGCGTGGAAATAAAGAAAGGAAGATAAGTAGTGAAAGAGTATGAAATACACCAACTTTTCTCCCATCTTCACACACACACACACACACGACATTTATAAGTCAAGTTTAACTGCACGCGATGCACCCTTTCTTACATGAGGATCATCATGGGTACCCGACTGCTATAAGGGAAGCAGGCAGGTTATGTCGGACTCTTACCAACTAAAATCCCACGGTAGTTGCCTTCAACATCAACAAAGGGTCACGAGTTCATTTTAAACGCGACTGCGGCCGCTTATTGGACAGGCTTAATTCAAAGTATGGGCGATGAACCCTAGACTAATTATTAAGTTCTACTGAAACTGGCGGAAATTTTAGAATATTATAATTAATTATTGGTTTGTTTTTTATATTTTATAGCTCAAATATAAAGAATTTTTAAATATTTTCTTACAACTTAATACTATTAATAGGTATTTATACTGGAGCGATTGGGGCGAGACGCCGAAGATAGAGAGGGCTTTCTTAGACGGTAGTCTAAGAAAAGCAATCGTGAACCATGATCTAGGTTTCCCTAATGGCCTAGCTATTGACTACAAAGAACGTAGACTATACTGGACGGATGCTTTAAAAGATAGGATCGATACATCCGATCTCAACGGTCAACACCGGGTGCAGTTGGTACCTAATGCGAAAAACCCCTTTGGAATGACACAGGTAATGAGAAAGTTATATTTTATATATAAAAATTACGTGTCACATTGTTTGTACGCGATGAACTCTTAAACTACTGAACTGATTTCTATGATACTTTGCACACTGTGTGCAGTTTGGTCCAACTTGAAAGATAGGATAGTTTTTATCCCGATAAGTGACCCTCAATATTTTTTTATTGCGAATTTAAGGATTTCATATAGGAAGGGTCGTCGGAAAAGGCAGAACGACGTCTACCTGACTAGCTAGTATTTATTTATAATTTATTGTTTTCGCTGTTACAAAAAGATACAAAGGGCGTATTTAAGCATATATAGGTATTCTCTACCAGTTGACATTTCCAGCAAGCTTATAATAACAATAACTACCCTTTGTTTTGTTAATAAAACATAAGGGCGTCCTAAATTTTTTTATAGGATTTAACCCTTTATCTTATGACAAATGAGCTAGTAGTCCATCTGATAATAAATTGCCCTATTGTATAAAGACTATAAACTTCAAAAATAAAGAAAATGGGCAGTTCGGGATTCAAATTAAATGGCACTCTACACCCAGCCCAATATAGCCCTTATAAATCAATTTTGAATAATTTAACTTGTAATATATTTTTAAACCGTAATTAATTTTTAAATTGATATTTATAGTGGACATAAAACCCAATCGATAGTGGACATAAAATGCAGTCAGTTGGCTTTTAAAATTTTGTAAGTCTTTAAATTATGGCACTCTACTCACATTTCTTCTAGGCCTATGCCTATATATAGCGTATATACATTTTGGCCTAAGTCTATATACGCTGGTGGCTGGTTGGGTTGTCACACACATAACAAACATAACATATTACACATACTGCTGCTAAGAGTCATACATTTGTATGGGATTTGGGACCCAGACACATTCCTAGGCAGAAATGGCGCCCTTCTGGCAGTTGTCCCACCGCCGACGAGGAAGCGATTAGCTATCAACTATTTTCTCGCTCAAGAAACGAACAATAGATCCCTGTTCACTCTGCCGACGAGAACTTTCTCTCCACTAGTTTGTTGCAGCGAGAAGAGCTATCAAAGATAAAACTCGCTCAGCAATGCTCGCTTGGCGGTCAGAACTCACTCAAGCCGAAAACCTAACCAGCGGTCATTTTATTCTACAGTGCGGATCTGAGTGCACTCGCTTATAGCCCAGCGAGAAAACTATTGGAACTGCATACTGGCTTCTCGCTGCTCGCCAACTCTTATCTAGTTTCTCTACTCGCTTCTCGTTCATCGTTGACAATGGCACAAGTGCCTCTACCTAACGTTTCTTTTGTTTCATCATCATCATTACAGCCCTTCACAAGTCCACTGCTGAACATAGGCCTCCCCCAAGGAATGCCACAAAGCACGGTCCTGAGCCACCTGCATCCATCGACTTCCTGCAGGTCGTCACCCATGTAGTGGGGGACGCCCTACACTTCGTCCGCCGGTACGAGGCCGCCACTCGAGAACCTTTTTCCCCATCGGTTGTCGGTTCTTCGAGCTATATGGCCAGCCCTTTGCCACTTCAGCTTAATAATCCGTTGGCTATGTCGGTCACTTTGGTTCTACTGCGGATATCCTCATTTCTAAGTTTATCACGCAGAGAAACTCCGAGCATAGCCCTCTCCATAGCTCGCTGAGCGACCTTGAGCTTCCTCATCCGGCCAGCAGTGAAGGACCACGTCTCAGTTCCATAGGTCATCACTGGCAACACGCACTGGTTATACAGTCTCGTTTTCAAGTTTTGAAGTATACCTGACGAGAAGATGTGCCGTAATTTTCCGAACGCTGCCCGGCTGGGTTGAACTCGGCTGAGTTGAATCCGTCGATTGACCTTTCGGTCGAAGTTGAACTTACCTAGTCGGACTATTTGTCCCTGGTAAACATACTCGTCAACAACTTCGAGCTTAGTGCTCCCAACAACTACCAGCATAGGTGTGACATGGACGTTATACAGGATCTTTGTTTTGTCCATGTTCATCTTAAGACCTATCCGTTGGGAGGCACTATTGAGGTCATTGAGCATAGTGTAGCAGTCGAACTTGACAGGATTGTTCGCATTTTTTCTGACCATATGGAAAGGTCCAGCAAGAAATTAGATATCAAAATAACCTTTCTATTTTCAGTTCAACGATCACCTTTACTGGACAAATTGGTTCAACAAATCAGTGCTGCGAGCTGACAAGAAGACAGGAAAAAATTTCACAGCGATAAGAACTGATCTGGATATGTCAATGGAGATAAAGTCTGTGTCAGCGGACAAACAACGCGGCTGGAACCCTTGCAAGGAAGATAATGGAGGTTGTACGCATCTCTGCCTATTCCGGGAACATGACTACGTCTGCGCTTGTCCAGATGAACCGGACAGTCGTCAGTGTATTATGGGTAACTATATAAACACATATTTGTCTCGACAATAGAATGGAATACAATAGAATAATTTTTTATAAAATTTATTTTGTAAATAGTTTATACAACTATTACATATTATTAGAGACAATATTATTAGAGTTGATTGTTTGAACCTTCCTGAGCTGTTTCCGCGATTATGTTACCTTTTACCTAATCATCTTTTACGACACGCATTTTTTGTTATAAGTCCCACATAAACATGGTACCTATAATCCCAAGACCAACATGAAACCTTTTGAAACTTTGACCTTTTGGGTCTAAAAGGCTTACTTCGCCCGATATGAAATTGACCGATACAAATAATGAGTCTCGACTGGGATATGAAGTTGAAGCTCGTTCAGAAGATTCAGAAAGCCCAGGTTTATTTATTCTGGAACTTGTATTTGCAGCTCCAAAGTTACGAGTCGATTTGAGCATACCATCTCATTATCCATCCTACTACGATTACATGGACCCTGAGGTTGCCAATAAGCCACCGGAGCCAACGCCATCATCTGAAAGAAGTATCGGCGCCATGATAATTGGTATTATACTAATCGCCTGTGTCGTGCTTGGCGCCTCGACCATCATTTTTATCTGCGGTAAGGACATGTATAATTAATATTTTTAATTAAATGAAACAAATTTGTAAATAACATGAGTACATTTGTATCTTTTGTAGTGCTTTTAGATTAAAACAAGTTCGCGACACCATTTATAATTCGAATTCTTCAAAGACATAAAAATGTGTACCTAAATGAATAAGTTACTTCAATAGGCACGATTCAACCGTTTAGTGGCGGTGTAAGAATATCCACTACCCCATATCATCCCGTGGGTGTCGTAAGAGGCGACAGAGGGAAACAAATTAGGAAATGGGCAGCAACGTCTTCCTAATAACGACTAAAAATAAAAATAAACTGTAGTTGCCTACCCGCTTGCCAAGCGTGGAAACTATGGCAAATATGCTCCCTATAAGGTAATCTATGGGGGATGTATATGTTCAGCAGCGGACTTTGATAGGCTGTAACGGTACCGGCAATAGGCACGACTATTTAGGCTACGGTTATTGTGGATACGAGTTCTGACGAAAATGTGTTCTGACGAATTCGTCAGAACAAACAAACGACGCACACGTCAGAACATGCACGACGTCGTCAGAGCAACTCGAGCGTTCAAACATTTTTGATTTTTTCGTGCTACCTGCATCTGTTTTGGGTGTTTTCGTGCGTTTAATTTCGAGTGATTTGGTTATTTAAACATGGATAACGATAAATTGAGTCTTGTGCATGAGAACAGTTGTTTGTGGGATGTGGATCAGAACTGATTGACACGCTCAGTTTTTCAACCATTTAACCATAACTTCATTAACTGAATTTCAAGAAAATAAAATTCATCAAGTTCATCCATCTTTGCTGAGCGGCAGAAACGTACTGACTATCAGAATATCAGAAAACGCGTACAGTGTTATCGTCTTGTTCTGACGAGGATTTCGGACGTACTCGTCCGAACACATATTCGTCCGAATTCGTATGCACAGTAACCATACTTAGGCGAATTTACTACTTAGGCTTTTATAAACTTTTTAGGCATTACATAAACTACGCTCCTGCGATGCAAATATAAACATACGTTATCTCTTAGCCTATATTTTCACACATGTTGCTACCTAAATGTGATTATTTGAACTGTTTGTCAAACTGAGTTTATTCAAAATGCCTTTTCTTTAAATAGTTTGGTACGTATTCCGGTAAAATTTAATTATATAAATATGGATGTTTTATACATGTTTTAGTTTGTCTTTTCAACATACTTATTTTAGTCAAAGCATGTGACGTAACCGCTACATACTAGTGTCAACGTCATCGCCGTGTGCAAAACTTAGTCTCTCGTAGTTACATTTTTCGGCAGCGACTCTCTAGCGACGCGTAGACCTACGCTTCGCTAGAGAACAAACTCAAATCGCTTGTAAATATCTGAAAATATATGTGTGTGAATGTCGTTATATTTTAATATAACAGCATAAAGCATCTTGATAACTCCATATAAAAGATTTCAAATATCACGCTTTGTTTTTTTTTACGATACAGTTATGATAATATCATCTTGTACATTATACATTAATACCGTTTAATTTTTATAAAACGATGCAATTAGAAAGGACTTAAATATTTATTTTATACAATTGTAAAGCATGAATATTTATTTAGTTTTAATATCCAAATTTATTATCGTATAGTAAAACTACACACTGGTCGAGGAGGCGACTTAAAAGAAAACTACCGAGAGTCGGGCGGTCACATCTCATTCCACAATCCGAACTACAGCTGCGCGAGTGGCAGCAGTGGCCAAGAACCACCTGAAAGACGTCCGAACCGCTTCCAAGGCATATTCAAATATGACAAGAGCCAGGTTAGTACCACACAGAATTAAAAATCTTATACAGAGTACTAGCAGCAAAGTAGACATAGTAGAAGTCGTGTTGTTTTATAGGATAAGGGTGACAAACGAGCACACAGTCCACCTGATGGTAAGCGGTTGCTGTGGCCCATAGACATCTACATCTATCCTTGATTACGAATCAAGATGCAGATGCGTTGTCACCCGTGAGAACTAAGATGGAATGCCTCGTTTCCGGTAAAAAGGGTCTCCGGTTCTCTACACTCACCACCGACTCTTCCACGTCTCGTGTTTGAAACATAAAATACATTTTGGAGACTAATAAAATGTATATATATAAAAAGGATATCCTGAGCGACTGATTCATCTATCAACGCACAGCCCAAACCGCTAGACGTGGAAGTCTGAAATTCGGTTCTGAGACCCTCAGAGTGTGAAATAAGATGTTACAATTTGTACAACTTTAGGTTGACGTGTAAGTTGTATAACTAAACGATATCTCTATTGGTGATAGATAGTATGCTTTATTTTTGCCTATCTGTTCACTGCTAAGCAAAAGTGTAGCTGTACTGTACCCGCTGTAGTGGTGACCGTAAGTTTTTGATGGACTTTCACAATCTGTAAGTCACCATGATCAGAATCAGCGCAGGCGAAGGGTCTCGATATCTTTGGATTTAGTGTGGAAATATTTTTTCCGCCCACCTGTTCCTGTCGCCATGCAGCATTGCATCCATGTCTGTGGGCCGGTTTGAAGAGTATGGAGAGCCAGTATAATCATTACTTACAGACTTAATAAACTCAGAAGTAATAAAGGCAACATAGACAAAGGTTACCACTTACCATCAGGTGAAAAAGTATTAATGTCTGTGTTTTATTTATTAATGTAAATTGTAACATGGATATCGTATGATTTTGATACAGGAGCGAGTAACAAACGTATATATTCCGGAAGGCACAAGTTTGCTGCCACCCCCGCCACCTCCTCACCGACAACCGCCCAAACGTTCATCACATGAAGACTTCGAACCTGTCACCTTGCATCCGTATGCTTGAATATGACAAACCCATAAAGGTGATATCACATTAACGTACGAGTAAACTTTGTTTAACAAATAATATACTAATAATTCGCAAGCAAAGCAAAAGCAATCAAATTGCCACGTAAACCCACATTCCAAATATACATTTGGTATGCAAACGTTCCAGATTCTTAAATTTTAGGAATACGTCAAGTCGTCGTTAATGTGATAGAACCATATTAGTAACTTGAAAAACGTAACAGAGCATTCAATTAGCAAGAATAGCTAGTTGTAGAGGACGTACATAAAATTAGAGCGAATGTTAGCTAGTTTGCGATTATTATTAATGGTCTAGAAACGTCGTACAAGTTGTGACATGCGGAACAATACGCACGCCACAAAATATCTATGATATTTGATAACGAAAAAAGAAATAAAAATATATCTTACACAAACATCGACACATCAACACCTAATATCGTCAATTCCAGATATCAATAAAATGGAAATATACGTAGATATATACAGTAAGCTGTTTGTTAATTATAATCAGAGGACACATTTAAATAGGCTAAAATTTGTAGGTTTTTACCTGTCTTGGCGTACTTTAAATTTAACCTTGCAGAATTTGCTCAGAGTAATCACTAGCATACATATACTGTACCTAATTACTCTAAGAAAATTTATATTAGTCGGTGACAGTTTTCCGTCAAATACTTATGTTTATAGTAAACAGTCACAACCTTGTGTCCTAACAGTCGGAAAATTGACGTTATTGTTATCGTTTCTAGAGCGTGAATATCGTGTAGAATTTAGATAAGTCTAGAAGACAAACAATTAAACGTGTAAATAGACGTGTTTATTGATATTGTTTAAGGATTGCGTTTGTGTTACAATTTGATTGTACTCGGATGAATAAAGTCTGGATCGTTGTTAGTTCCTTGATTATTTTTACTGTTATATTTCGTTTTTCTACGATACTAGATGAATGAACTCACCGCACGGTTAAGCCTTGATTTTTTTTCTACGTAGTTCATTCAGCGCAGTATCGTAGTTTAATTATGAAATAATATCGTAAGATTAAAGTGTCTAGATGTAATTTATTAAAAAAAATAGAATAACAATACAAACTACGTATTATTTTTCATAAAAGTCTATAATCCTTATCCTGTTGGCTCACGGGAAAGGTGCCAGGACGAAAATTGCAGTATATATTTATATAAAAATTATAACTATTTATATGGTATGGTATATATAGAGGTCTCGGAATGTTTTTATTATACGAGTATATATTAATTTCTATAGTGAATGTGAGTTGTGAGTGTAATCTCCGGCCTCGTATTGCTGTTAATGGATGGTTGCTGCCTATATTTAATTAAATGTATTGGTAAATTTATAACTCGCTGAAATCAACTGAAGAGTTTCAACGAAAATTATAATTAGATAAACGATTTATTTTCTGATTCGTTTCTTAATAATGTTTCTAGTAATGGTTACTTCACCACGTTAAATATGGTGACAATAAAATATCAATGTAAATAATTAGTTTAAATAACGATGTTTTTGTCAAACATTCGGTGATCGGTAATAACTGTTCACATGTATTGTAAATATTTTTTTTTTTAATTTCATATGTTAAAATATAGCCTTGTATATTTTGACAAATAAATGTAAATAGCTACAGATGCGTAGTAACGCCATGAACATTACACGTTTCATATCAGAGTTAATTTATTTAATAATTAAATATTTAGATTTTTATCTTAAAATATGCTTTGGAGTTTCCTACTAATTATACAAGTACACCTCATGATACTTCTGTTGTGGAACTTAAACTTAAAAAATCGTTATTTTTGTGAATTATATTGACGCCACCAAATGGGCGTTGTGTAAAGTTTCAACAGGGTGTTTTAATCTAAGGTAGACAGACTAATGACGAATAATAACGGTTATAGACAAAAAATACCTTTTTATATTGCTTGATTGTATTCCTCTTTCTGTATCAGTTTTTCCATGCATTTATTCATTAAGAGCCTAGTGTGTTTTTATGTTACACTATAACAGATCTATACCTAAATTTTAATCAATGTTGATTCGAACATATTAAAAATATTACTGTGGATCTTTTACAAAATGGTTAGTTTAAAATAACACCTTTATGTTATTTTATTATATATATATATATGTATATAAAGACATAACACATAATGTATATATATACATATATATATAAGTATATTTACAGTTTATATAATAACTGTAAATATCTAATTACGTTTAGAGCAAAGAGTGATACAACATTAACATAAATTATTTAAATAAATGTTTGTTGCGTTATTCAAAGTTTATCCAAATAATAATTATGTAAGTCTTGCGTGTTAATTAATATCAACAGTGTATAAAATACACAGCTTAGCTAAACAAGACCATTCAAGACTCGATCTATTCCATTTCAATTTGCTGTTTGCGAACTAACCATGTGTATTTTCAGTTATTTTATGATATCATTTAACAGATATTTTTACCTTTAATTTTAGTACTACACTTAGGCAACATGAACTCGTGTAAGATCGAATTAAAGAGGATCGAGCTGCCTACAACTAGATTAGTGTTTTCTATGTTTTCAAATAGTTTTAAAAATATAAAATACTTTCGTTGTCTGCATAGCTTATAAGGGAAAGGAATATGAGAGCTGTGATAACAGATGCTTTGGGAATAATAGAGTGGATACGGTGGCAGTAATACCCATCAGTTTATTTTGTCACTTAAATATTTGTAAAGGCATTCGTCATAATAAATGCACAAAAATTATCATGCGCACAAAGCGTTCTTTCTTCAATTTTTGGAGATCTCTTTATTTATTATTATTAGAATTATTAAAAAAAACAATTCATGACATTAATCACCGTGCGATATGTGTGCCAAATTTGAAACATTGGTAATATTTTTATTAATTAGCGTTTAATATTATTTAATTTTAATTAGAGATAAGGTAACGAATAAACAGCTTTTACACCTTCAATGCCTCCTGTAAACGGGGTGTTAAAACTGTTGTCCGATTTATTATTGTACTGCGGATTTAAGTATAGATATTATTCAAATATTTGAGTCTTTTATTTATCTGTTATCCTTACACTTCCATTGCCCATAGGCCTCCCCATAAAGTGCCTCATAAGGGGGATAATGCCATAGTCTCCATGCTTGGTTTGGCAGGTGGCTTAGCAACCGCAGTTTTTTTCTAGTTTTTATTAGGAAGACACTGCAGCTCGTCTCCTCGCTTGTTTCCCTGTGTCGCTTCTTATGGATAAGGGACGATATGGGGTAACAGTTATTCCTACACCGCCACTACACCGTTGATTATACAATTAATCATTCGAATATTTTTCCAAATACAGTTTGGATTTTAGAAACAAAACGTGTTTTTTTTTCTATAAAGTCAAATTTAAAATCAAATATAAATATTAAATAAAAAAATAAAAAATGTGCTGTGTAATTTTAAGCAAAGCACTTTTAGAAAGTCTAATGCTATACAATGCCGCCATCGCTTTAACAATTCCCTACTGCGGGGAGACCTTATGAGAAGAAGCGGCAACAAACTCACAACAGTTATTAGGTATACTCTTTGCACCTCATAAGTAGACTATTTTCTTCGCAACAGTTACAATTTAATCTTACAAAATATATACATAAGTTATAAAAGTCTAAGGAAACGAATTATGCCCACGAATTCTTATAGATAGATAGATAGATAAAGCATTTATTTGTTTCTCCAATCACACACGTAAAGTTTGTGACTAAACTAAGTACATCGTAACGTATTACAAAAAAATTTACATAACCTTAAGATCTAAATGTACACACACACACACACAGTGTTGCAGATTAACAAATGTGTCCTAGCTCAGCGATTAATATTGCTCAGTGAGCAAACACTGATTTCCTGACTGACTTTAATTGACTTTCACCCTCGAGATGACGAGATAATAGTATAATTAGTGAAAATATGTATGAATGATGTGTCCTTTCAGCCCTCCGACTTGCATCTTGGGTTAAAATTTAGTAAAATTACTGAAGGGGTGTGTAAGTGTCAGATTGCGTACCAGTTAAGGCGAAATAGTATCGTGGTCATGAAGATTCTTAGGGGTGAAGCAGAGCGGACGGGCGACCGGCGCGGGGCCCCTCGCTGACCCGGCCAGCTGCGAGCAATAGCGATAAGCTACAGATCGCACTTTCATAAATATAGGATTATTTCAACACCCACTAATAGTTGAATATATGTATAATACGTAGTATACAAATATATTGTGTACTACGTATTATACATGTAAATATATGTTGATATAACCAGCGTTTATTTATAAAATAGTTTCAGATTGACGGCTCCGTGGCGCAGTGGCTCAGCAATGAGTTGTAGCGCTGGGGACCGCGGGTTCGAATTCCGCACGGAACAAGTATTGGTGTCATACAAATAATTGTTACGGGTCTGATGTGTTGTCCTCAGAAATTTATGTATGTAAACTGCCCCACGGTACAGAAGAAAATCCTTGTGGAGGTAACGTTTTTCATAAAGTAGAAAGTACGTTTTCATAAAAAGTTTTTATGAAAACGTACTTTTACGTAATTGGGTGCACTAAAAGAGATATGATGTGTGAGTGATGATAGTCGGCCTCGATAACAACCTACCTGACTGCTGATGATGATGCTGACTAGTTATTTGTATGATGTATATCTTTTAATTTATTGGATTTTATATACCCATCTAATGTGTTATATTTATAATAATATTATACTGTGAATTAATTTTAAAATAAAATAATATTAGGTTGGCATAGGTATTATAGACAGGTTGTACCTGATATGATGACCTGTACCTATGTCTATGCTTATTACGAGTCGACGTATACTTACTTTCAACATGAAAATAAACCACATATACTGAGGTATATAACTACTTTATTGTCATTTTGAAAAGTAATTATTTTATTTGAACACCACCGTCCAAGACGCTTCTTGTAAACTAATAAGTACCATCTAATTTTTTAATTTTATCACTTGGAATGTTCCTAGGCATACTCAAGTGTAATTTACAAGTATATCTGTTACATATGACCCTCTTACATATAAGAAACTTTTACTTATCAGTTCGTATTTATAAATATACTTAGTACATTTACATGTTTATTACTTGTCACTAGCACACTGTTTTAGTGGATACTAGGACTAAGGACGGCATCCATACAGGTTATACCTAAAACCGGTTTTAAAAATGCAAAAACGAAAAAAAAAACTGATTTTACAGGAAAAACTGGTATATCTGGTTTTATTATATTTATTATATACAAAAGCGCACAGCCTTTTGCGTGTCAATCATAGGCTAGAAATTATTTTCACTACCTCTCAATGGCATACCACGGTTTCGGCGGAATCTACCAACTGGGAGAATTTGCGTATGGTAAAGTTGACCAGTTTTGCCTCCATTTTTCCAAAAGTCGTCATCTTTTTGGACATATATAACTTCCATTTTTCGTTTTCTCCCATATCCTGAAAACGCATCTCTGCTTGCCCGTCACTGTAGTTGCCCTTGAGCCGATAGTACCAGTTACTATTTTTATTTATAGTAACTGGCCATTCTTTTGTTGAACTTTAATTTGAACTTGTTTTGTTTAATAGCATTTTCCATGCCGTTTTTGAAGGCAGCACAGGGCATTTGACCTCAACGATTGTATTTTCTCTATGACTCCATCCGGAGTGGCACCAATGTAAGGAAATTCATGGTCCACAAAAGTCCACATTCCTCAATCCGTAAGTTTTCTTGGCTGCTCAGTTGCTGAAGCGCGAATTTTCATTGCTGAGTCCATGTGCCACTGATGCGATAGATGAAATATTTGATTTATATAAAATGTTGTTCACGAGAGCAGCAAAATTTTTTTTCTTTATTATTGCTCCAAAGTTTGAAGCAGTTATCATCAACTCCTGATTTGTAACCATTCAGTGCTTTCGCGTTGCAGTGTCGTCCGTTTTTGTATTCCCGTCACAAACCAGTGTATTCAGATTCGTCATAAAATCTGCAGACGCTGCACTATAGTCTTCGACAGACATATCTGGCGCAGCTACTCGTCCACCATAGTCATTTTGTTTTCGAAAAGTTTAGTTGTATTTTTTTTCTTTCACCGATGCGCGCTGCGGACGACTGGCGGGACGCGGGAGCGGCGATATGCTCCTGCTTGGCCCGCGCAATTTTATTGCACTATATTTATTTTGATATTTCTTTTTAAAATTAAATATACTCTTTATTGAAAAATAAACCCATAAATCTCCCATGTATTTACTGGTGAACACATAGACAGAATTTAATTGAAATTACTTTAATTATATTCGAATAAAACTGCTTTTACCTTAACAGAATTACCTAAAATTGCAGATTTTGAGAAAACATTGCGATTTTTTGTATCGAGCCAAATCTGTCAATCGTGTTTTGGCCATCATAATTCACTAAGAAATATCTTTAATTTTCATAATGATTTTAAAAGGCGAATTCGTAGTTTTTAATGAAAATTGATTTTCTGCGCTCCCATAACACATGAAAATCTGTTTTGGTGCCCATTTCACCTTAAAGCTAATACCTATAAGGCTTACACACAGCTATTCTCACAACATTTCTTTTACGTGGTAGAGCCATGCTGCAGCTATATTAATAGTATAGTTGTAGCACGAATGGGTCGGCTCGACCGGGGAAGGACCACGCTCTCACAGAATACCAGCGTAAAATAGCAGCTTAATGCTGCTGTGTTTCGTATGGTGAGTGTAGAGAACCGGAGAACCTTTTTACTTGAAAAGAGGCATCTTAGTCCTCACGGCTGACAACACATCTGCATTTAAATTCGCAAACGAAGATAGATGTAGATGTCTATGGGCCACAGCAACCACTTACCATCAGGTGGACTGTGTGCTCGTTTGTCACCCTTATTCTATAAAAAAAAGCCATGATGAGTTAGTAGAAAGAAAATGCGATGGTTTATAGCTGGCAAACGAAGTGTTTGTGAATACCTAGTTGTGCAACCACAAGACCATAGGGTTGTTAGGGTTTGTACCTAGAGGGGGCTGCATAAGCATTAGGCAGTATCCAGTAACTGTAGAGCCATCGCTTTTGGTTGCATGAGATATCAGGCAGAGCTCATAGGAGCGGCCACTTCACTATATTATTCAACAAAAATTATTATTAATAATTGAGTTGAGTATTGCGTTGATTGTTGGGTTGAGTGTCCTCCCAACCGAATTTCTGTCACAGCGGTCAGCCTCAACGAAGACTATACGTGAGGGTAATATGGTCATCCGGATAATATGGTCACTTTCTTATAACTCAAAAATTACAACCTTGTTTGCGTATATGACTCTGTGATACGATAGCTCTTCATCAGTCAATCAAATAATAAAAGGTCAAATTGGCGTTGCTTTACCGACGCCATTTTGACTGTTGACACTCGTAAATATTTTAATCAATTTTAGTATTGCGTAGTGTAGTTAGTTTTACTTAGTTGATTTTTCGAAGTGTTTCTAATTATTTTCAAAGCTTGTCTGCTATTTTTTTCTTAATATATTAGTTATAGTATACGACGTAATACGACGTACGTAATATATAAAAATTAATGTTTGTTTTTTCGTATTTTATGCGCTGCCATACCGTTCATCAGATTGCGCTAAAACTTTGTCAACATATTGCTTGCACTTGCGCGAACGTACAATTAACTTACAGTAGGTGACTCGCGTATCGTACCGACAATTTTTTTTTAAATTATAATATATATATATATCATTCCATTTTAGTAATTTATTATCATTCCTAATTACTCTTCCAAAAAAACTATATTTACACAATTATTTCTTCTGCGGCGGCAACGCGCCGGGTACCAGCTAGTACATAATAAAAATCCTCATTACAATATAAATAATATTTTTATTTCAATAAGCGTTTAATGTACACACATACATATTTTAAATATTTACACCTAGTCAACATACGAATATATAACGTAACACTTAAATATAGTTCGCAGGCAACACATACAAAACAACTACTATTACTAGAGAAAATAAATAATTAAATCGTTTCAATCAGTTTAACATTAAAATACTAAAAATCTCAGAGGAATAATCTTTTAACACATAGTTCACGGTTTGAACTACACAAGTTTGTTACAAAAAATTCTATTCGAAATACGCTTTAAGTTGGAATGATTATTTCTTATAATTATTTTATGTCATCAATTACCTACATCTTATATCGATTACGTAAACCGATTACATTTTTTTTACTTTAATACAATCAAAAATATAGGCCCGGTAGAGAACGTGTAGTTGTCAGCAAAAAGTTACTTAAGTACAACAAACAAGTTATTAACGATATAGTCGTAGGTATAAATCAAAAACTCTTTAATTTTATAAAAATAAATATTATAATAGAACATTATTAAATAATGTTTATTAGGACTAGAACAATGTTCAAACTGAAATATTTAAGAGATTCGCATCAGATACAAGTTTTGTAGTCAGGTACTGTGATAAAGAAAGAGAACAAAAATAACGGACAAGAAAAAATACTAGGCAAAACCTGCATTAACATTTTACAAAAAGAAAACAAAATCAACAAAATAATCGGCCAGTAACACTGGATTAAAATACTCTAAAACGTCATCTTAACATAATTAATTGTTACATTGGCACTATCAAAGTGAGTGCAGTTACAAATTTATTTATACCTTAGAACTATGAATAAAATTGAGATCAAAACAAACAAATAGCTATTTACGATAATTGGATGAAATTTAGCAAAAACGATCTTATTAATATCCTTCACAATTCACAAAGCCTTCTGTCTTTACAGCCTGATATTACTTCTAAAAGGGTGATAGTACTTATATTGGTAGTTTCACTATTACCTTTTTTTTAAATATTTTTCTAAATTCTAAAAACAAGTAAGTAAGTCCTCAATATATTTCGTCTTCTGTCGAGCATTTAATAAATTGGCAAAAATTACCACTCCAATTTTGGTGGCACTGAAACAGGAAAAACGAATTTAAGTTGAGCGCCTAGTCCCTAAGCTACAACTGGTTAATTTATTTGAATATAGCAAGCATGTTAATTTAATTGAACATAGCAAGTTGATTATAACTATTTATTATATATTTACATAACACTCAAATAACACTATAATAATCAAATGCGTATTCAAAAACAGATGAAATATTTTAAAAATATAAAAAGAATTATTTAATAAGTTTATTCGTTTTTGCTAATCAACGTCCAATTGATATCTATGTTGTATCACACACAATAAATGTCACATATCAAGTAACAAACAAGCGAAATGAAGGCGGCCCATAGATTTAGGCCCGTATCAATAAACGTTACTCAACGACGAACTCAAGTGCGTAATCATTTGATACGCCCTCATTACGAAATCAGCATCTCAAGATCGTTGCTAATTAATAAACACATAAAAACAGTATCTCAAAACGCTGTACTTAGGAATACTGTTTTACGACTTGCACTCAAGTATACACACTTGAGAGTCGAGTTTCGTTTATTAATCAGTGTGGCACTAAGCTGATATCGTAAACCTAAGCCGCATCTTGAGATATGTTTATTAATAAGATCATAACCTCAAGATTGTACTCAAGTGCGTGTACTTGAGCTGAGTAACGTTTATTAATACGGGCCTTAGTGACGACCTTGTAAGTGATGTAGGAAGTCGATGGCTCGATGGTCCTTCATTATCCTTAGGAGAGTGATGTTCACCAGTGGACTTATGATGGGGCTGTAATGATTATAATGACGAAATAATGTTATCAAACCTATTTTGAGGGGATATTACATATTTTGTTATAAATTTGATATGGTATTATTATACATAATATAGGTCGGAGAAAAGTTTCTTCGTATCTTGTTTGTATAAAATTGAAGAAAAATCTGTTCGGTTGTACTGTTTGTATCTGGCTGGTTTTAATATAAATACATAATATAGGAAATTAAGAACAAGAAAAATAAAAAGTAAAAAACACTTGCCCGCCATTTTTCAATTGTTTTTCTGTCCGCCAAAATGAGTGCATCTAACGAAGAAATCTATACATTCTGAAGTTTTATCACAAAAAAGGGAAAAATGCGACTCATGCCGCGAAAAAAATTTGTGACGTTTATGGACCTAACGCAATGCCAGTAAGAGTAGCACAAAGTTGATTCCAGCGTTTTCAGTCCGGGAATTTTGATGTCAAAGATGCAGCTCGCTCTGGTCGCCCTCATACGGATAAAGTCAATGCCATTTTTGAAAAAGTGGAGCTAGATCGGCATTTTAGTAGTTATGACATATCCGAGGAATTGAGGATTGACCACAAAAGTTTTGACCCATTTGAAAAAGTCTGGCTATACAGAAAAGCTCGATATTTGGGTACCACACGAGCTCACTGAAAGAAACCTAATGAATCGTATACTCATTTGCGATTCTCCATTAAAACGTAATGAAACCGAACCATTTTTGAAAATATTGATCACTGTTGATGAAAAGTGAATCACCTACGACAAGAACGTGCGAAAAAGATCATAGTCAAAGGGTAGTCAAGCTCCACAGACTGTAGCGAAACCCGAATTAACACGTAATAAGATGATGCTGTGTGTATAGTGGGATTGAAAGGGCATCGTTTATTTTGAGCTTTTACCGCCGGGCAAAACCATCGATTTGGATCTTTACTGCCAACAACTAATGAGACTCAAGCAAGAAATTGAGAAAAAACGGCCGAAATTGATCAACAGAAAAGGAGTGGTCTTTCATCATGATAACGCCAGACCACACACATCTTTGGCCACTCAGCAAAAATAGAGAGAACTTGGTTGGGAAGTGTTAATGCATCCACCATATAGGCCTGACCTACCCTCAGATTTTCACCTGTTTCGGTCTCTTCAGAATTCTTTGGGTAGTGTTACGTTAACATCAAGAGAGGACTGTCAAAACTACTTGTCGCATTTTTTTGATCAAAACTCCCAAGATTTCTACAACAACGGGATACCTACAAGATGGCAACAAGTTATCGAACAAAATGGCACATATATATATATATATTAAACTTTGAAAAAAAAATGTCCTGAATTTGTATATAAAATACGAAGAAACCTTTTCCCCGACCTTATATAACGTTTTACAGTAATAATTACCGATAGTATTGAAGGAAGAAAAGGCAAGTGAAATGACACAACATAGTATTATCTATGCAAAAATAATAAATATTAGTTACGTTCTAAAACGTACATCTTTCTATTATAATATATAATATAAATTATGGGTATTTGGAGAGGTAAAAAATAATAAAACATGTCACTGAGAATGTATCAAAATATCAAAATTATCGCATTTCTTTGGAATAGTGTCCCTGTAAACATTTCGAGTATGAAAATTTTACTATAAAATATGTAATGAACGAGCTAAGATATTTCTTTAATTTATGTTTTTTTATTTTATTTATTTAAAGCCAATATTATTCAATAACATGAGTAGGCTAACGAACAAAAGTTTTAAATGTCGAGCAGTGAGTACCTACTGAATATAGAATAGAGAGTCTATATTTCATTATTTATATAAGAATAATTATATTATTCCTACACACGACGACACACGAACGAAAAAGCGTAGGTTATTTATATTTATGACCACAGAACAAAATATTTATATGTCAAAAGTAATTTATTCGTCAGCCTTGCTTGAAAAAAATATATTCTAGTCAATTTCATTGACTTTAAGTAAAAGACAACCGTAACATATTAAAAACATTTGTGCTAAGTTTAATGATAGCGTTTGAGCTCTGGGAAAACTTCCAGGAGAACGAGTTCGAATATTTCCTGAAAAAAAAAGAATTGATTAGTTACACGTAACAGAAATACATACAGACAACATTCTTTTATTTCCACTTATAACGTTTTCAGTATGTGATGCGCCTTGCTTATTAATTATTAGTGACTAGTGATACGCACCGGCTTCGCACGGATGATTTCTGGATCTCGACAACAACGCCACCTACCGAGCCTAATTGTGAATAGTTTAGATCATCCAGGGACCCACTCAAACACACACAAAAAATTTCATCAAAATCGGTCCAACCGTTTTACGAGTTTTAACGAGACTAACGGACAGTAATTAATTTTTAGGGTTCCGTACCCATAGGGTAACCAACGGGACCCTATTACTAAGCCTCTTCTGTCCGTCCGTCCGTTTGTCTGTCAGCGGGCTGTATCTCATGATCAGTAATAGATAAACAGTTGAAATTTTCACAGAATGTGTATTTCTGTTGCCGCTATAACAACAAATAAAAAATTAAAGAGGGCTCCCTTACTAGAAACGTGTATTACGATAGTACGGAACCCTTCATGCGCGAGTCCGACTCGCACGTTGCCGAAATAGTTAGAAACGCGACCTTTAACTTTTTTAATTTTTAAGTGTTTAATCCCTTAGGTTTTAAATATGTATACAATTCTGTAGACTTAATAGATCTGAAAATCTTTAGTATAAAATAAAGAAAAAGAAGCGTCCTTCTTCTATATTTAACTTATATGTTTAAAACTTTTTATACACATGGTATATACGCGGACTAAATGTTTGAGGTATTCTCTACCAGTCTGCCTTGAATGAGGCAGAGATAGAATGAAGCATAATACATATTTTAGATCACGTAGTAAAGCCATGCTGCAGCACTAATGTGTTTCGTATGGTGAGTGTAGAGAACCGGAAATCCTTTTTACAGGATAATACATAATTATAATCAAATAACAAATTAATTTTATTGTTTATGAGCCTTTTCGCTGCCGGATACTCTTTACAAGAATGCGCTAATGGCGTACGTTAATTATAATATCTTGCCTATCACTACACTGGACAGATGGATTGGTAAGGGTAGAGCCGACACCATCGTAACAAGGGTTATATTCGTTTATTGTAGCCCAGATTATTACATTTACTATGTATTATTCCGATTGTGCCTAATCAGCATTTCTTCGTTTATATAAATTCCTTATTATTGTTTAAATATTAATTAATTTGTCTTATATTATTTTTTAAATCCACGGAAGAAAACAGTACGGTAATGTGTTAGTGTTAGGCTGTAACCTTTGCATGCTTTTCTACCCCCTTATCAACTGGCCAGAGAAGCCTAATGAGCTAATAACCTAAAATATAAAAAAAATGATAATTTTAGTGAAATTAGCACCACTTGTCACATTAATCAATTACCGTTGCAAACAATTTTAGTAGCGCGGAACAGTTTTAGCCAATCGTCGACAACTTATATCCAATTTTAGAACAGAGATCGCGTGATATTTATATGATACAAAATGTTAAAGTTTGCGGAAAAATGCGCCGGAGTTTATTGCGCGATAATGTCTGGTAGAGTAGTGTGATAAAAACGAATGACAAATCTGTGCTTCGAATCGATTTATTTTGTGGTTATATTAAAAAAAAAGTATCCTATCAAAGAAATTAGTGCTAGTGTTAACGTAACGTAACGCCTTTACAAGGATGTCTATTTTGTATAGTGTAATAGCTAACAAAAAAAATATAATCCATAAATACGCTACTTGCGATGGAAACTTTATGGATATTGTGAATGAAGTGTTGTCAAAAATATCGTTTAAAAATAATAAAATGACATACATTCATGGACAGTATTTGTTTAATTATGTAATTGAAAATGAATACGTATACTTCTGTGTCACGGACAGGGTGCGTATAATTTAATTAAAATTCACTGGCTAACATTAAGAGTGACAAACAAGTTAACAGTCCACGTAATGGTAAGTGGTTACTGAAGCCCATGGACGCCTGTCATTAACTTCAATCAAAGCTGACAGATGTGTTGTCACCCTAGAGCTCTAACATGAATCTCTGACAGCCTGTTATAATACTGGCTCTTTTCAAACATCTTTATAGAAATATCCCATATTAAGGTATACAAAATGGATGCTTAATAATTTAATTAAAACAAAAACTAAAAGTAAAAAAACTAAATATAAAAACTACTTACTTCTATTTATTAATATATGTTAATTATATGTCTTATATGTGAAAACATTTATATACTTTTTTTCATTAGACTTGTCAACGATCAAGAGCGTTTCTTTTCCTAAATGAAATTAAGAGAAGTTTCACTCATAAGAATACAGAAGATTTTACTAGTATTTTAGAAACAGAAATGTCGCGGTACAGCCAAGACTATAGTCATATAAAAATTTTGGACGGAGAACTGGATGAAATTAATAAGATCGATGTTGAAAGCAGCGGTAAGTTGACAGATTGACAATGTATTAATGGTTACTTTGATGCGATTGCTTTGATGATAATTAAATGTCAAAAATCCGTGAATTTCATTTTGGCATTATAAAAGTCGCCAAGATTTATTCCAGGAAGATCTTATGGCCTCCAACAGACAACGAAATAACCATCTCGTTTATGCTAGACCGGTGAAGGGAAGCATCAACAAGTACGTCGTCTGATAATACGTTGACCAATCCGCCAGCCGCGTGTGGGTTAAGGCAAAGTCTTCCTACCATTGATGATTGATGATGAACTAATTCAACATATACAATTGTATGCCACATATATTTTTAATGAAATTGAGATGACAAACAAACTGACAATCCAACTGATGGTATTTATCTACTGTAGCCCATAAACACACCAACTTCACCTCAGTGGACAGTAAGATGCAACGTCTCATAGCCTATATGTATACTGTCCCTACCCAAGGGCGTCACCAAGGGGGGGCAGGGAGAGGCAGCTGCCCTGCCCCCGAGACTCAAAAAAAATGTAGTAAAATTCAAAGCAACCACTTTCATTTATTGTACAGTCAAGAGCTCGTAGAGCTTTACATATTGGAAGTTGTACCGTTCTTATTACAAAAAGAATAGAATAATTCCCACATAAGTCGGAAGTCGGCGCTAAGACAGTAATAATGTCCTCCAGACTGAATTCCGGTCACGGCGGCCAGCCTCAACGGAGACTAGCCATCTGCATCTGACCGGAGAGAGATGAGGCGCAGGACCAGGTTTTACATGATTTCCGAGGCACAGGGGTGAGAGACCGCCAACTTCCTGACTCCGGGCAGCTACTGAGAATTTCTTGATGGAATAACTCTATAACTGATTTTTTTGGCCTGACCTGGGATTTGAACCTGGGACCTCATGATCAGCAGTCGTACTACTACAACCACTAGACCAACGAGGCAGTTAATCCAGAACCTAAAAGTAAATTTAAGTATAGTTAAATGTGAAAACATTTTTATACTTTTTTCATTAGACTTGTCAACGATCAAGAGCATTTCTTTTCCTAAATGAAATTAAGAGAAGTTTCACTCATAAGAATACAGAAGTCACGAGCTATGACAGTATTGAAGAATTAAAGCCCCGACTTCAGGAGCTGTTATGTCAGTAGCAGCCCAGAGTCACAAAGTTGGCGGTGTTTCACACCCGTGCCTCGGAAAGCATGTAAGGCCCGTGTCCTGCGCCTGATCTCTTTCCGGTCATGTCGAATTACGGTCCTATCGGACTGTGAGAGAGGTGATGTGCTCACGTGTACGAGTGTTAGTAAGTACGTGTTCTTGTGCATACACTCGGTCACAAACATCCTGTCATGCGCAGATGGCTAGTTTCCGTTGTGAGAGAAATTCGGTCTGGGGGACAGTTATTTATTTATTCTTTATTGCAACCTTATCAAATAAAAGATGCCTATTGGCATTCTCTACTAGTCAACGCTGAGTGTAGTGAGAACAAGTGGCAGGTGCAATTATTTATTCGTAATCATAAAAGAAAATAACATCATTACTATAATAATACATAAGCATTTAAAATCGCAATTAACAATTTCATTGGTGCCGGCGGGGATCAAACCCGGGTTATTCAAGTAAAGAGAAATTTACAGCGAGCGCTTAGCCCCTGAGCCTCCACAGGTCTATAAGATATTTCCATTATCCATGCAGTAAACCTATAAAAGTCCATTGCTCAACATAGACCTTCCATCATTGTCAAAAATTGGAAGAGAAGGCTAAATTGGGCTGCCTGACCTTTTCGTTATTACAATTTAATGAGAATTGCAACCAATTCTCTTACGTATTTATCCGAATATGACTTTGTCTTGGAACTGTACTATTATTTAAATGGTAAATCTGGTATTTAATAAAATTTTGATATTTAATAATATTTACATTATTACAGAGAGTATACTTGGTGAGAAAATTTTACTAATCAAAAATGAAGATGATAGCTTGGAATTTAGTGTAAGTTTATTTTTTATCTAAATAATATTCTACAATAGGCAACCACCTAATTGCATTGTTTTATTTCAGACAATAACATCCGTGGGAGAACCTCCGCAGAAAATTACTGTATCCATCGAAAGTAACAATTTCCGTACAATAATTGTCATCGCCTTAATTATCATAGTGTTTATAATGTACATTTTAGGACCTTTAATATTAATAACTATTATAGGTGTATTTTTAATAGATACAGTTAATCGAAAAAATATAAAATTTTAATATGCCATATTTTACTTTTAATGAATAAAACAAATGTAATCTAAAAGTATCTTATTAACTTTTTATATTAATACCTTTCATTATTTTAAAAACAATAATGGTATTAATTAAAACAAAACGTTTGACAAGCTAAAAATAATATTAATATAAATTAGAAAACGATTAAATAATGTGTTTGATGGTTAAATGTACCATGAATAGACAATCTTTTGAAATGTGTATGTCATTTTCTGCTATGATTTTTTTAAATGAGGCGACAAAGGCAAATGAAATAAGCTGCGGTTGCTAACCTGCATAGTTACCACGCTTGGCAGCGAGGTAACTATGAGGAAATCTATTGGAGAGGCCTATCTTCAGCAGTAGAGTTTTTGGTTTCGTATGGCGAGTGTAGAGAACCGGAGACCCATTTTACTGGAAACGAGGCATTTCTCAATGGTGACATTGCATCTGCATTTTAATTCTTAATCGAGGATAGATGTAGATGTCTATGGGCCGCAGCAACCACTTATGATCATATGGACTGTGTGCTCGCTTGTCACCCTTATTTTATAAAAGAAATAAATCGTTTTAGTACCGTTTCGATGTATCGAACTCGTGCATAATTAGTACATGAGTAGTTGGATTTTGCTACGGTGGAGTTTTGGTAGGCTGTAATGCAAAAAAATCTATAACCTTTTAAATAAACTGAAGACTATTTAAACCGATCTCTTATTAAAACCTTAGTTGACAAGAAAATACATGCTTTGGTAACCGTTACCGTTACAGCCTATTAAAGTCCACTACTGAACATAGGCCCCATAGATTGCCTCATAGGGGGGATATTTGATATAGTTGCCACGATTAGCAAGCGGGTTGGAAACCGCAGTTTTTTATTTTTAGTCGTTATTAGGAAGACGCTGCTGCCCATCTCCAGATTTGTTTCTCTTTGTCGCCTCTTACGACACCCACGGGATGATATGGGGTAGTGGTTATTCTAACACCGCCACTACACAGCGAACGTGTGTACGTGAATACGTAATTGAAAAGTGGATAAGAATTAGACTTGCTACGATTTGGATTCGCTATTCGGCCATACGCCGAATACCGAATATTCTGCGGGCTTCCTAGACGAATAGTCGAATATCAGGAAAAAGTATTCAGCCGGGAAGGATAGTGTTTATTCAGAGCGTCTTTGCTCTGAAGCTGGGATTGTCTACTAGAAGAAAAAGAGTAAACTACTGCTCGAAAATGCAGAAAAATTAAATCTTCTATTTCTAAATTTTAATTCAAGTGCATAGACATTTATTTGATAGTTTTTTTTTGTTAATTTTTATAATATGTATGTTGATTATGTACCTATGACTACTTTAATCATACAAAACAAATCAATATTTTCATTTTACCAATTATCTGACTACAACAAAATAATTCATTTAAGTAATCGGTATTTGGCCGAATAGGATAAAAGCAGCCGAATAGGTCAAATACCGAATAATAGCCGAATATACTTTAATTAATAGAATCAGGCGTTACTGTGCGGAAATCCATTATATTAAAGTTGAGAAAATTATTTTCCAACTTTAATATAATGGATTTCCAAAGAAAATATAATGGATTGGCAAAGTAAATTTTTCCAACTCGAATATTCTTTGCAAATAAAAGCCGCGTATCGATTATGCGCTGCAATAGGTCGAACATTGGCTCGCGTTCCAGCCGCGTGAAATGGATACCGCCTTGGAACGCGCGCGAAATTGTTTGTTGGAACGCTGAAACGTTTTCATTATTCGTGTGCTTGTTGCGTTCCGAGCTATGCATAACCAAAGTTGCTGTAAATTGATTATCAAGTTACAGCAACGCTTTGCTTAGTTAATATACTTCGAACATTTGGAACGCGTTCATGGCGCGCGCGCCAGGAGCGCGTAATTATATAATATAATGTATGCTCACGTAGAAGAGCTGCTTGTTGTGCGTGGTGTGCTGCAGCGTGTGGAAGAGCTTGCGGGCGCCGCGCGCGGCGGCGGGCGCGCCCACCAGCGAGCCCAGCGCGCGCGCCAGGAGCACGTAATTATATAATATAATGTATGCTCACGTAGAAGAGCTGCTTGTTGTGCGTGGTGTGCTGCAGCGTGTGGAAGAGCTTGCGGGCGCCGCGCGCGGCGGCGGGCGCGCCCACCAGCGAGCCCAGCGCGCGCGCCAGGAGCACGTAATTATATAATATAATGTATGCTCACGTAGAAGAGCTGCTTGTTGTGCGTGGTGTGCTGCAGCGTGTGGAAGAGCTTGCGGGCGCCGCGCGCGGCGGCGGGCGCGCCCACCAGCGAGCCCAGCGCGCGCGCCAGGAGCACGTAATTATATAATATAATGTATGCTCACGTAGAAGAGCTGCTTTGTTGTGTGCTGCAGCGTGGAAGAGCTTGGGCGCCTGCGCGGCGCGGCGGGCGCGCCCACCAGCGAGCCCAGCGCGCGCGCCAGGAGCACGTAATTATATAATATAATGTATGCTCACGTAGAAGAGCTGCTTGTTGTGCGTGGTGTGCTGCAGCGTGTGGAAGAGTTTGCGCGGCGCGCGCGCGCGGCGGCGGCGCGCCCACCAGCGAGCCCAGCGCGCGCCAGGAGCACGTAATTATATAATATAATGTATGCTCACGTAGAAGAGCTGCTTGTTGTGCGTGGTGTGCTGCAGCGTGTGGAAGAGCTTGCGGGCGCCGCGCGCGGCGGCGGGCGCGCCCACCAGCGAGCCCAGCGCGCGCGCCACGCCCTCCGCCAGCTGCTGCAGCGCCAGCGCGCGCGCCACCTCTGCACGTAGGGTTGTCACCTCACGGTTTATGACAAACGACCACACAGTCCACCTGATAGTAAGTGGATGCTACGGTCCATACACATCTACATCTGTTCTCAAAATAAGAATCAAAATGCAGATGCGTTGTCATCGTCCAGTCGTGTCATCACGTTTCCAGTAAAAAGGGTCTCCGGTTCTCTACGAAACCATTCGTATGGTTTCGTAGAGAACCAGAGACACAGCATTATGCTGCTATTTTACGCTGATATTCTGTGGCAGCTTGGTCGTACTCCGGTCGAGCCGACCTCATCGTGCTACAACCATAATATAGTTGCACCATGGCACCCACCATTGAAGTAATACTATGTACTATGCACTGGAAGACTACAACTGAGCTTTAAATAATGACAAATGCTTATCCCAATTGTTATTCAGTGAAATCAGCTAAAAGAACACACTCTTCTACATCAACCCCAGAGTTCACTTTTAGAAACGGATAATCCTATAGCAGCAGGAAGCATCTGTTACTCTTTCGCGATCTAGTTTTTTACATCTAACATATTAAATTATGTAACATAGGCCACAAGAAGTCTTGGCATTTTCCAGTCACTTTTTACGACACCTTAATAACATTTTTGGAGAATAACTTGCCTTTATCGCGAATGTTTCTTTTCGGAGAGCTGTCACTGAGAACACCGCCTGGCCACCAAGATTTGAGCACTAAACTTATATAGTAATGTAACATGTGCTCTGAAAACAGCCAAGATATTGTCTCCTTGATTTGTCTGCAATAAAAAAAGGTATTTGAAGATAAATAGATAATAAACATGGTACACAGCACTTAAATAAACAAAGGAATTTCAAAACGAGATGTGAAGTTGTGATTTTTGAATATTTTTGCCTATATATCAAAATTTACATTATAATCATCATCATCATTACAGCCCTTCACAAGTCCACTGCTGATCATAGGCCTCCCCCAAGGAATGCCACAAAGCGCGGTCCCGAGCCACCTGCATCCATTGACTTCCTGCATGTCTTACCAGGTCGTCACTCCATCTAGTGGGGCGACGCCCTACACTTAGTCTGCCAGTACGAGGCTGCTACTCGAGAACCTTTCTTCCCCATTGGTTGTCGGTTCTTCGAGCTATATAATGGCCCATTACTCAGCTTACTAAGCCGTTGGGCTATGTCGGCTACTCTGGTTCTACTGCGGATGTCCTCGTTTTTAAGTCTATCATGCAGAGAAACCCCGAGCATAGCCCTCTTCATAGCTCGCTAAGCGACTTTGAGCTTCCTCATACGGCCAGCAGTGAAGGACCACGTCTCAGATCCATAGGTCATCACTGGCAACACGCATTGGTTGAACAATCTTGTTTTGAGGTTTTGAGGTATGCATGACGAGAAGATGTGTCGTAATCTCCGGACCGCTGCCCAGTCGAGTTGAATTCGTCGATTGACCTCTCGGTCGAAGTTGGACTTACCTAGTCGGACTATTTGTACCAGGTATGGACCATGTAAACATATTTGTCAAGAACTTCGAGCTTAGTGCTCCCAACAACTACCGCCATAGATGTAATATGGACTTTACACATGACTTTTGTTTTGTCCATGTTCATCTTAAGACCTATCCGTTGGGAAACACTATTGAGGCCATTGAGCATAGTGCTTCCAGTGATTCTACCATAAGGACTATATCGTCGGCAAATCGAAGGTGAGTGATGTACTCGCCATTGACGTTAATACCGTATCCTTTCCAGTCCAGTAGCTTGAAAACGTCTCCCAATGAAGCGGTGAAGAGTTTCGGGGATATTACGTCACTCTGTCTTACACCTCTCTGCAGTTGGATAGGTTTCGTACGCTGGTTCTGTACTCAGATAGCCATTGTAGCCCTACTGTACAAACACTTCAGCACATTCATATACCGACAGTCAACTTGGCATCGCTGAAGGGATTCCAACATCGCCCAAATTTCGACGGAATCAAACTAAGCATTTGCAAGACAAAGTGGCAGATTGTACTCCTCGGTCTTCTATTCAATTGGCCGAAGGGTATGTATGTGGTCTATAGTGCAAAAGCCTTTTCGGAAACCGTCTCGTTTGAGACGCTGGAAGTCGTCGAGTCTGCGCGCGAGACGATTCGTATAGATTTTTGAAAACAGCACGTAGACGCGGCTCAGAAGGGAGTAGTCTTCGGTCTGTAGTTCTTCAAGAGAGCGTTGTCGCCTTTCTTGAAGAACAAGACCACCGCACTTCTGCTCTACGCCTCCGGAGTAGTGCCACCATGGAGGACGGAATTAAAGAGCTTCTAAAGGACTTCAAGTACCGGTTTTCCACCCGCTTTCAGAAGCTCCGCTATAATTTCATCTCCGCCTGGGGACTTGCCGTTTTCAAGGTGCTGGAGACCCATTCTAATCTCGCTTAGACTGACGTCCGGGATATCATCGGAATAGTGTCGGATAAGACTTGCTCTTGGATCGTTACTCACACTTGCGTGTGGCTCCAACGATGACGTGTACAGCTGCCATAGAACCTCTCAATCTCACTCAAAATCTCAGGTGTCCCGGAAACAATGCTGCCACATTTGGTGTTCAGCTTCGACAGTTGGCTCTTTCTGGCAGACAGATCTCTGACAGACGTGTACAAATAGGTACGACATTTTCCAAATCCATCAAGACAATGATGTTAATATCCATTTTTAACGATTTTAAAAACACAAAATAAAAATAAAAAAAACGCTAACCCCAAATGTAGTAGTACCAAATTATATGTTAGTCCTATAGATAAACTAAGTGTCTCGGAGGTTTAACTTTAGTACCACAGTTAATACTTGAATTAGAGATAATTTTCGTTTTATAATAACGTTTTACTTTTATCACAGTAAAGGTAATTAAACAATAACCATTCACAAGGCTTCATAGCAACTTAAACTTTAATCTGCTCTTCTGGAAAATTAACAATCCTGTAATTAGCACGTTTGTCTTCTAGGCAATCGATATTATTGTTGTTATATAAGTACAAAATACCTAATAAGAAAGCATTTTATACCTATTTATGGTCCTGCCATAAGTGATTTGGACAAACGTCACCAACGTTTTCCTAAGCCATCGAAACACGCCGCGCATGTCGAAAACTTCACTCAACAAAGCATACAGAGGTTCTGCTATGCTGTCTCTTTCTTCGACCATTGGTCCCGCTCCTACAAAATAAGTAAATAAATATTTCATACCTTGCTATTTTATATTGTGAATGAATAGTGTGTGCTATTTCAACGTTGACCAGCCAGATGCAGATGGATGGATGGAGCCGTGGTAGCTTACGGCTAAGCGTCGGGGACCGACGACGAGAATGAAATTGTTAATTTATAATTTATAATATAACACACACACACACACACACACAGTTGTCTGTGTTGTTTTCTATGATCAGTATTATTAATTGAACACTAGGTGTCGCCGGTGAATTTATAATATAAAATTAAATCACGATGTAGAGAGTGTCCTGCCGGACCAATAAGTAGGTTTAAGATTTTTGAATTCTTGAGCTAATACATGCACTACGTCCACCATACATTTGGAGTTTCATTTCTAATGAACACATTTAGTATTGGTGAAGATTTTTGAAAGTGTGAAGCTATACAGTTACCTAATTATTATTATTTGTGGAAATTCTGCATTTTTCTCTCGCAGTTTGGCAACGCCTCATGCACCATCTGATTTTGTGATTGTTTTGTTCTATATTATTCTTTTCCCCTGAGTAATATCAGCAAGGAATATACTATTCTCTAGTGTGAGAACATCAGAGTGAACGAAAGTACGGAAGCTTCATACAAGCGTCTCGCAACGCAAGCACACAAGCGCGGAGTTCATCTACAGCAGCACACAGAAAAAAATAACATGATACTAAGTACTGACGATGCGGGCTGGATCCAAATATGTATAACAGTAAGAAATTATTTTTTCGTAATGTTAATTAATTTATATACTAAGCTTCATTACGATTACGAGTATTTATATAGGACCGAGTATTACCGTTAATGAATTTGTTTTTATGTCCAAGTTATAAGTTATAACATCCAGACGCCAGGTAGTCATAAACTCCGCTTATTATTAGGGCGCATAGTACGGAGAGCTCACACTGTCACATTCAAACTTACTCATATTTTGGAATAATAACTTTCGTAGATTTTAAGTTAGACTTTGGAAAGAAATAATCGTTGCGGTAGTTTTTGCGTGAAGTGCAAACAAACATTTACAATATACTATTTTATAATCGTATAATATATTATAGAATAACTTATATATTTTAAATTATGTTGTTAAGTAAATCTTTTAAAACTGGTCGTATTTCAATCTATAATAATAATATCAACTTATGAACTCAACCCAGGCCAGCCACACGGTACGACAATTCAAAATCACGACACTGTTTCCGCAGTCTCGTTTACTCTGTTAATACGAAACGTAGATAAATTAAAACAATATTTTTATTTTGTATGGAAAATTTTATGCGCGAATTTTAAAAAGTCGTTGGTTTTAAAGATAGGAATTACGGTCTGAGAGTTCTTGGTACATCATTTTTATAGTGTTGAATTTCGTCGTGTAGTTACGATGTAAGAGAATTCATCACTCCATCATTCAACAAAGAGCTGCTGCAGAATGCTACGGAATATGTCAGGTAGATTATATGGTCTCCGAGTTAGCAACGTCAAGGATGCGAGGCGTTCGGAATGGAAAATCAGTCGTCCCATCGATTTCATATGTATGGTACTAATGGCGAAATAAGAAATTTAAAATTATCCTCCCGACTCCATAGAGAGGTTTATGTCCAACAGTCGACTGTTACAGGCTGATTATTAAGAAGAACGAAGTAAATAATATTCAGAACGATGAGATGTCCAAGATTAGATAGAGAGTAGATCTGTCTGACAATATTATAGATTACGACCTATTTAAATATTTTTAGGCAAGGTTAAACCTAAAAGTGGATTGGTTACCATTATTATATATAATTCATAACTAAGTGCTTATTCCCTGAGTTATAACCTAAATTATGTATTTAAAACCTATAATATTTCCGTTTTTAATTAATAATCGTTTAAAGATATTTGATACCTAAAAATAGCAACATCGAAAAAAGTTAATTAAAATGCTAATTAACTTCTTGAAGAATTTATAAAACGTCATTTTGATCTTTACTATTTTCGCATTACAAAATTGCCGCCGACGCAGTTATTCCCCGCTATAAATAAATAGGAGAAAGTGCCAACGAAATAATTATTTACGTGTTCATGTTTATGTGGGTGTACGATATTGAGATAACGATTCAAAACTAGTACCAATAAATATAATTGGGTTTATTATTTACGGGTTAACAGTACACAGTTGAGCTTTTCTTATAGTGCACAGGCTTTGCCATAATCGCTATGGTTGATAGGCAGATTGGTAATCGTAATATCATATTTCTCGCATCTTTGATGCTGCTTCAAGTCGCTGGTCATTATACTGCCATCTTTCAAAGTCTACGAGATATATCGGGTATTTGCTTACATCGCTTTTGTGATGAGTGATAACATATGAAAGGGTTCTGTTATATATATATGCTGCATTTATCTAAACTATTACATTTCAATACTTTTCAATCATTATCCGGCTACATATTTTTGTAATCATTTTAATAACTAATAACCTGGATTAAAAATAATTTACAAATTTTATCGCATTTAACTTTTTTAAATCCCGACGTTTCGCGTACTATACACCGATGTCAATCACCAATATCAACGTCGGTATGGAACGCAACCTTTGACCATAGACACGAACAATAAACAACGCACTGTATATAATCTGTGAAAATAAACACTGGACGAACCGAACCTACATTCAAAGTATTATCGAAAGGTATACATTTTGCAATAACACCGCGAAGAAACCTGTACGAAGAAATTATCTGTAGCGTTGGGGATCGTTTGTTTAAAAACAATGTGGGGAAGGAAGATTTGGAGACCATACGTCAAGACATTTCGTCCTTGTTACGTCGAAGTTCGGTGCCGAAACTAAATCTCCCCAAAGAAGAATTTAAAGCGTTGAACTACTTACGCAACAGATCAGAGCTACGGTAGTTATGGATACGTCAGATTATGGTTTTAAAATACAACAACTTTTTTCGGCCAAAAGTACGTCCAAAAAGTTCAAAACAGAACCCACTCCGAACAACAGTACAGAGTATAGAAGTACTCCGAAAAATTAAATCTTGACGTGAATTCGATAATACTACCATGCCAAACCACCGAAGTTGTATGGGTTAACAAAAATACACAAAGCAAACGCTCCACTGCGTCCAATAGTGAGCCAAATCTATTCACCAACTTATAAATTGGCTCAACACTAAAAAATACTGTCACCGCTGAGAGGACACACAAGCACACACAAAAGATTCATACCATTTTGTCAGCGAGATAAAAGTCTTACTACATCTTGCTGACAATCAAACTACGGTCAGTTTTAATGTCCAGTCACTATTTACATGTCTATCTATTGAAGACGGTAGCGAAGCCTCCATAGAAGCCGAGAAGCCGGGCTTGCCCTATCAAACTGCTCAATCAATAATATCAACTAATAAAATAACTCGTAAACTGTTTCACTAATAAAATAACTCGTAAACTGTTTCAAACTATTTCAAATTTCCCGCGCGCTTCTCTGTCGATGTCGCTGACCTGTTCTATACACAGGCCTTATAAACGTCAACACGCGGCAAAACTGCGCGATTAGGTTGTCATGAAAATTAGTCGTCTCTCTCGCACGCGTGGGCTTTTACCGGGCTTTCGAGAAGACGATCGCTCCCTTTCTAACCTGTGGTAAAATGTTCTATAATGAAATATAACTACGATTGTTTATATAGCATTTGTACGTAGCGAAAAGCCCGGCTTTTAGTGTGAAGTCATTAGTCAAGCGCGGGCGATACTTTGTGTTCACTTCACATTTCAATGTTTACTCTGTGTGTTTACTTGAGCGAATAAATATTGCGAGTTGAAAATTTATGCTTTTTATAGATTTTAGTGAAAATGGAGGATAATAGTGTTCCTTGTGATAAATTGAAGTGTGTTAAAGTGCTAATCGGCGAGGAAAAGGTAAAATCGAAAAAGAGAAAAGGTAATTTTTTATAAAACTGCTACAAACAACAAAACCATATCTTGGGCTTGCCCTAGTTTGTAGCCCTAGCTTCGCCACTGATTGAAGACTGCATCTCAATTGTGACAATGAAGCTAGAAGAAAATAACATGCACGCAGAATATTCAGTATTACTTAGGCATTGCCTCACAACTGACTATCTATTGTGGAAGGAAGCGTTCTACAATCAAGTAGATGAGTGTCGATGGGCTGTAGGCTATATAAGTTTCGCACGACAACAAGCTTCGTGTCCCGCGCCTACGTCACAGTGACCGAGTGAAACAGGCTACTTCCATAAGAACATCCTACAAGCTGCCGAAGAAGATTAGTCAGTTCTTACCATCCGTCAATACCGTCAATCCGTCAAATTCTTAATATCCTTCTACAAGATGCCATCGTGTACGTGTTTCTTCGGTCGAGCCCAATATTTTGTGCAAAGAACAATAACTGGACAATTACTCAGTGCTCAGTGGCGTTGTGCGTCATTGCTGCCGTCAGGTTGCACCGGCCCACCGACCCATTGTCCCTTTGTTTGTGATTAGTATCTACTTAGTGTCCCACGCTCTCCCGATTTCCAGTAAACCGGAAGTAGTTTATTGCACACACTCGCCGCCTCAGAGGCGGATATTCTATTGTTTTAATTTTTGTGTTCGCTTGTCGCTTTAGGCGACAGCTAGGTACACACCCTAGCGTACCAACGCGCTAGGCACACACCTCCCCCGCCGTAAGTGTTTTTCGTTAAACATTAACAAGATGGCGGCTATAATGATAGCCGAACTCACCGACTTCTTCCGCCCCGACGTTTGGGCAACCTTTTTAGTGCAGCGAGATATGCCCACTGCTGAAAGTCCGATCGTGCGTATCGACGACCCCATGTCGCCGAGCACGGGACCTGCGACACCTGTGTCCGTAGACACTATTTATGACGTCGCGTCCTCCGCGCCTTCTGCGTTCTCCACCCGTTCTCCCCGGCGTTCTCGGACGCCGAGTCGGGTTCTGAGATGGAGTTAGACATAGCCAAACCCGCCAAGCCCGAAGACGAGGGCTTCACCCTAGTTTCAGGCAAAAAGCGTAAGCGCCCCGCCGCAAAAAAGAGAAACGAGCCTCACTCGGCCCCTTCGTTCCCCAACGCCACTCCAGCTAAAAAGACCGCGCCTTCAGCGCGCTCCAAAACGGCCAAAGTTTCGACTAAAACCGCGAACCCGAAACCGGCCTCGGAGCGAAAGGAAAAGCCGCCGCCCCCCATTATCCTTTAGGACAAGTCCCGCTGGAGTAACCTATCCAAGTGGATAGACTCCAAAAATCCAAATCTTCTGCCCACAACGGTGGCCAGGGCATTCGCATCCATGTCTCGACGACGGATGACTTCCGCGCTTTAACTGCGCATCTCAAAGCTCAGAAACTGAGCTTTCACACCTACTCCTTCGCGGAGGAACAGACCTGCGCGTTGTCGTTCGCGGGTTACCAAGGAGCTCGACACCGAACATGTTTTCGGCGATCTTAAATCGCAGAACCTCCCTGTCAGAGAAATGCACAGAATGTACCACCCCACTGACAAGAAAAGATACCTTGACCTTTGCCTAGTCATATTGGCCCTGTCTCTAGAAGGCAAAGAAATCTTCAACGTCCGCCGCATCTGTAACTCACGGGGATTGCAGTCGAGGCTCCACGTAACAGGGGCATCGTTGGCCAATGTCACCGATGCCAGCTTTACGGCCACTCGGCCAAAAACTGTTACGCCCGGCCTAGATGCGTTAAGTGTCTAGGCGATCACGGTACACCCGAGTGCAGCCGAACATCCAGCGAATTTTCGCGGTTGTACCAAAGCGCCGCGCTGGAAGAGGTGCGAAAGAGTAGACCGGCGCGGACGAGCGGCTAGCGCCAGCAGGTCCCGTCCTCGGCAACCTGCCCCTTCAGTCGCATCGATCCCGGTGTCCCAACCCGCGCTCTCTCAGGCTATCGCCAAACCCGCCCCCGTTAAAGGGACTTCCGGGCAAGGCGTTAGCCCTTCGGTCCCTTCAGCACCCAAAACTGGGTATGTATGGGTAAAGCCCCCGGCGATTGTAAACGCGGCCGCCTCACGCCCAGCGCCCTCTCCCAGGCTCAGAAGCCCAAAACCGCCCCTCAGGCATCTTCAACCTTCGCTGCTGACTTTTCGTTAGTCTGCAGCTTCATCAGCAACATAAATGTTGTCGAAGTCACCTCTCTGGCCCGCAAACTTCGCGAGGCCAAGACCACCCAAGATAAGCTCAGTGCCACCATTGAGCATATGCACTCTCATCGACGCGATTGGCTCTTTCCAGTGCGCCTAAGTCGACCTTTTATAAACCAGAATGGCAGTACAACATACAGGTAAAACCAAACCTAGCTCTCTGACTGTCGCGTTCTTTAACGCAAACGGCATCAGAGATCAAAAGGAAGAAACCGTGTACTTTATACGCGATCATGATGTCGACATCATAGCACTTACGGGCCATCCGCCCATCATAATTGCATCGGCATATTTGCCACCACTAAAACATGTATTAGAAGCCGACATCTCGGCTCTACTAGATCTAGGCCCCAGCGTATTAATCGCGGAAGACCTAAACAGTAAACACCTTAGTTGGAATTCTAACGTTAATAATCGTAACGGAAACGTTTTATGTGACCTCACGGAGAGACTCAACTTCGACGTTATCGCTCCCGAGAGTCCAACTCGCTATCCTTTTTCTTTAAACCAACTACCGGACGTCCTTGATGTAGCGTTACTAAAAGATATCCGGCTTAATATATTAACTCGATCGAATCTTTCATCGAATTAACCTGACCACAGGCCGGTCATATTACAACTGGGCCAGTCGGCAGGTGAGGTCCCTCAAACCAAAACCATCGTGGACTGGCGTAAACTCGAGGTCAAGCTCGAGTCTACGAACTCCCAGCATTTAGACACCATACCGGACAAGATAGACACGCCGGAGGAAACCAATAGCGCAATAGGAAGCGATTAGCGCCCTATCGACTCACCTCAATTCAGCGGTCAAAGAATGCTCCCGTAAGATTCGTGTGTCGAGTGATCGGTACACGAAGCTTCCGGCAGATCTTCGACAACTGATTAGTGCGAAGAACACCGCGCTAAAATCTTACGACCGTTATCGCACTGAAAATAACAAAATTCGATCTAGCCTTGGACGATCTCGATAAAGCCGAATGCCTAGCCGACAGTCTAGAGACCCAGTGTACACCATCCAGCGTACCAACAGATCCCACTCACCTACTAGAGGTAGAAGTGGAAGTATAACGTACCACCAGCGGGCGAACCACTCGATCCTGTGACTTTTGACGAAGTCACAGAAACCATAAAAAGCCTTAAGAATAGATCAGCCCCTGGGCCAGACGGCATTAGCAACAAGGTGATCAAATGTCTTCCGGCACCACTAATTCACCTCCTCGTAGGAACCTTCAACGCGCTTCTCTCGAGCTGCCCTTTCCCGGATATCTGGAAAGAAGCAGTCGTAATAGGGATCCCAAATCCTGGGAAACCGCGAAATCGACCCACTAGCTACAAGCCCATCAGTCTACTCAAGACATTGGGTAAATTATACGAGCGCATCATTCTAAAGCGCCTCCGTGACTTCACTGTAATTAACAGACATCTACCCGACGAGCAGTTTGGCTTTAAAGCCGAAGACTCGTGCACTCACCAAATTCATCGCCTAACAGAATATATTCTGTCTGGCTTTAATCACCACCCGACAAAGAAAAGGTCTCGAAACACCGGAGCCCTCGTCTTCGATGTCGCAAAGGCATTTAATAAGGTCTGGCACGACGGCTTGCTTTACAAGCTGTATAAACTTAACGTGCCACATAGGCTCGTGCACATCATTCAGCAGAGCCTTCCGTACGAACAGCTCCTTTCGCTATCGAGTAGAGGGAACCCGTTCCACGAAACGTCCTGTCCCCACTCCTCTTCACACTCTTCACGAGTGATATCCTTAAGGACCCAATGGTAAACACTGCCCTCTTCGCCGACGATACGGCACTCTTTGTATCAGATTACAATAGGGATAGTCTTACTTTGAAACTCCAAAAGCTATCAATCGCTTAGGCGAATGGTTCCGCCTATGGAGAATCGAAGTGAATCCCGAAAAAAGTGTAGCAATATACTTTCAACGGAGTTCAACGTCAAAAAAGATTCGAGGACCAAAAGCAAAGTTAGATATCATTTCCCTATACGGCCGCCCCATCCCTTGGGAAGATTGGGCCAAATATCTGGGAGTCACGTTCGACGTCCGGCATGAGTTTCGCAAAACACATAAGTGTAGTTCGCAACAGAGCCAAGACAGTCATCAGCCGTCTCCACCCTCTTGTTACCAGGAAGAGTAAGTTGTCGCTAAGACACAAACTCCTCCTGTACAAAACCTGCGTTAGACCTATTATGTCATACGCAAGTGTATCGGTGGTATCATTGGAATTCAGATCTGCACAATGATTGCCAACTTCCCACTATCTCCGAATACTTCAAGATGTCTCAGCGCTACTTTGATAGCGCTGAATCCATCCAAACCCGCTAGTGGCAAACGCAACCAACTACGTCCCGATACCAAAAGTCGCACGGACTCTCCGTAGACCGCGTAACGTACTTATAGAACAACCACGCTCTGTTATACAGGGCTTCGAAATGTCTTTTAAAAACTATTTAGAAATTACAACTGTATTTTATTATAGAAAGACACAAATTAAGAATTGAATTTGAGAGGCGAGTATTTGGATGAGAGTGTATGACGGACTGACTGGTATTGCTAATCTTGAAAATGAGAAAGTACTGAAGCTACTAAGAGTGCTGACTGTGTGTTTTGTCAGCGGATCCCTATAAAAGGGATCTATAACAACCCCCTGTTAAGAGGAAACTCACCCTTGAGTGAGTTTACGGCTACCTATGCGTAGCTGTGGTTGATCAGCGTGATGATGACTTTCTGTATTTTCTTTGTTAAAATTAAAATGCTCTCTGAAAGACTTTCCTCTCTTACAAATTATATAGGTTATAAAAGATATGCAAAGTGCTACAGATATAAGACTTATTATAGAGAAACTAACATTATACAAATTTGGACTTTCTAGGGTGTCTAGTCGTTTGATAATCTGATCGGAATCAGTGTCGTACGATTTTAAATTTTCTAAATTCAAGGTTTTTACATTTATAGAAGACGTAAGGTTAACTGAAAATTTGTTGTTACTTAACTTACAACAGCTATCATTAATTATATTAAAACCGAATATATTCCGGGAACATTTATACTAGGGTAGAGCTTAGTTTCTAATTTCAGATTCTTATGAAAGCTACAATCAGGTGGAATTGTGAGTAAACCCGTACCGATAGAGTGTATTCGGTTAAATTGTTACTACACCCATTGATAACTTAGTGGGTTTGGTTTGAACAAAACCCATTTGTTGTTGTATAGTTTATGCCATATATCCAGATCACCGAAATAAGTCTAAATGGACAGTTATCTGGGATTGATATCAAGGCCGTCATAATTTCTATTTCACAGGGTACATTATTGGATACTGTAGCTACATCTATAACATCACAAAGGTAGGTATTTGTCGGGATATTTTACAATTATTTATGTCTTGTAGATAAACATAACTTGTTTTATCTTTGCTTAGCGCTACAAACTTTCAGGGATGATCATGGCAAAAGAGTTTGCTCGATCTTGAGCATGGAGTTGGCAAGGGTAGGTTTTTATATATATTATATTCTAACAAACTAACTAAGGGTAATTTTATGATAAAAATAAGCTTATTGTCTAAATAATAACATACTAAATCGGCAATGTTAATTAAAGTATGAATGTTGCTTAATTCTAGAGATATTGGAAAATCTTGTATTTTGGCATAATTCTTAGGTTACTAATTATATCATTATACATTTGAGTTGGGCTTAGTATAGATGGATGTAAGGTGTTGGTTTTTACAAATAAAATTGAGTTTAACAAATCTTCAACTTTGAAGGACATTGTAAGTAAATTAGATAGCAAGGTATTTAAAACATTTGATAGTTTCGTTTGAAAACTGAGTATATTTAACATTTCAGATGCGTTTTTAACAGTAGAAGATAAGAGTTCAGTGGCGCTATTTAACTTTATTTGATTGTCATTTAGTTCCTCCAGGGTTATTAACATTAGAAATAGCGGATTTAGAAACTAAGATATGCCTTTTGATAGATTCTGCTAGTTTATTTTCATTATTAAACAGAGCATGAATAGCTTTGTTGTAGTTTTCAGCGTCATCTTCATCCAGTGTACCGAAAATGTGTTTAAATACCGTGCCAATACCTGAGAACCAGGCAGATCTCTTGGACATACCGTTTAAGATAATATGAAATCGCATTAAAATCTCTTAAGATGTCGTTGTAAAGTGCTTCTAGGGTTGTAACATATTTTCACACTGAGTATAATCTATTTCGGCACTCTCACGACACTGAAATCGGACTATTTTAAATACTTCATGAATGTTTTCCAAATGATGTTGGATTGGATGTACGTCTACTGGTATAACGATGTGAAATTGATCATTAATTATCCTCAATGTACCAACAGGGTCGAAGAATATACCAGGGCTCTTGTCGATGCGTTCAACATATTGACCATTGCCGGTTGCAAGAATAATAGCACAAAATGCGATGGTGGTTCTGTAAATAATAATTAAAAGCTTACTAAGTCTAGATTGTATAATAATGTGTATATAATGTAAAAGGAAAGTGTATAAATTAATTGTAAGTATTAAAATATATGTCTTAAAACGAATGTAATTTTGATATTTAAGAACTTATCTCATGAGCGAGTTTTACTTCGTCAAGTGGTGTTTAACATGGCGTCTGTTAATAAGGAGAGTAAGGGTATTATTACTGTGGACCTTGACGACTTTGTAAGGCCCTTCCAAATAGGGAGAGGGCTTTGCAGACGAAGATGATTCTGATGTAGACGTAATCTCTATTTTATATTTGACCGTGCGAGTTTCTGTCGTAGTATGTTTTAGACCTTTCTTTTGAAATTTGTATATTTTGTAGGGCTTTCTCTCGAGAAATCTTTAATCGATGCTGGAGCATTTAATGTAATCAGGATAGGTAACGTTACCTTTGATTCGAAAATAGCATCAGGAACATACGGCTTATGACCAAAAAGTTCGTAAGGAGTGAACTGAGTTGTTGTATGGACGTTACTGTTGTAGGCTAACATTGCTGTATAGACGTATTTGTGCCAATCGGTTTGGTTTTCGTTCACGAAGGACTTAAGATACTCTTTCAAAGTGGCATGGCTCCTTTCGAGAGCACCTTGAGTCTGGGGATGATATGGAGAAGACCATATCTGTCTTATTTTAAAAATTCACATGTGCGTTTGAAAAGGTCAGCCGTAAAATTTGTTCCTTGATCGGTGATTATTGATTTGGGATCCCAAATTGTGAAATGAAGTGAACTAGAGCTTCATGTTTCTTCTGCGGTGACATTGGAAATGGATAGGCTGTAGAAAATTTGGTTAGATCATCTTGGAGTGAGTATAAATCGGAGTTTGTGAAAACCCGCTTCGGGTAAGGGGCCTACTATATCTAAACTTATTTTCTCAAATGGGCGAGTAGAAGTGGTTGTGATTTGCATAGGAGACCGGTTAATCTTGCGTAATGGTTTATTTGTTTGGCAAAGTTTGCAATTTTGTACATACCTCTCTATATCTGCGCATGTTTTCCAATAATAACGTTCTTTAATTCTATTATACATTTTATTTGATCCTAAGTGACCGGCTATTGGTATATCATGATTTTCTTTTAATTTTCGATATCTCTGTTGGTACAGGGTATATTATGGAGTTATGATGTATATTTATTGTTATATTTGTATTGTTATATAAATACATAAGCATGCCGTATATTTTGACAAACGAATGTTGTTCGAACAGATTCTTAAAATCAAAACTGCGATTTCACTGATATTACCTGAAAGTATAATGTCGTCCTAGCGGCTTTTAGGTCTTGAAGATTTCAGGATAGGAACAGTCATCAAAATAATATACTTTTAAGAAGAAGATAATAAATTTTGCCTTTAGACTCTATCTTTTAAACGAGTGAAGTTCTCGTTCTTCGTTTAAGACCTTTGTGTCACTTAAACCGGAAAGAATATCTTCAAGGTAGGGATTTGATTCGTCAAAATCGATAGATACAGGGACTAGGATTGTTTTGCAGTCACTTTTAAAAGGCTCTCATTATACTCTTTTATATAAGTATTAAATGTCTCATCCTTTTAGAAAACGTTTTAAGGAATATAGAGTAATCGTCGTTGCAGTGGGCCAAGTTATTTTCAAGTCTTTATTTGATTCATTACAGGAATTTTGTAGGATTTTGCGTCTAATGGAATTGAATCAGTGTGTTCAGGATTCAGGAGTTCCGATGGGCTGAGATCCAAGTCACCCAGTTCAATGAGTTCTTCGAGAATGTCTGAAGGAAGTTCGGAATCTTGAGTAGTTTGGGGTTCTTCGTGGAGGTGGAAGGTTGCGGATCTGAGATAGTATCATTTTGTACAACCGGATTAACAGGGAACGGGATAATGCGTCTGCGTTACTGTTAATTTTGCCCTTTTGTATTCGACCTCGTAGTCGAACTCTTCTAATTTTAGCCTCCACTAATTTTTGACGGGTCTTTGCAGTTAAATAACCACTTAAGTGGGCGGTGGTCGGTAATAATTTTAAAACGACGGCCATACAGGTATGGCCTAAATACTTTAGTACCGAAAAGAATTGCTAAGCATTCCTTTTCTGTTATACTGTAGTTACACTCTGCTTTATTTAAAGTTCTTGAAGCATAAGCGACAGGTCTATCATTCCCTATGGGACCCTGTGATAATATGGCCGAAATAGCAAAGTTTGATGCATCACAAGTCAACACGAAAGGTTTTGTGAAGTCTGGGTAGGCTAATATTGGAGCAGTAGTCAAGCAATTTTTTAGAGTTTCGAAGTAATTGTTGCTCATTTTGCCAATCGAAAGGACATTTTCTTCAGAAAGTTTGTAAGAGGTTTTGCAATTTTGGATAGATTTGGTATAAATCTTCGATAGTATGACGCTAGTCCCATGAAAGATTTGATGTCTTTTGGACATCGAGGTTGGGGAAATTGTTGAACAGCTTTAATTTTCTCTGGGTTTGGCTTTACCCTCGTTGGTAATGATATGACCAAGGTATGATACTTCCTTTCGGAGAAATTCGCACTTATCTGGCTGGAGCTTAAGATTGAAGTGTCGGAGTCTGTCAAAAACGTTAGAAAGATTATTTATGTGTGTTTGAAGATCATATGAGTAAATAACGATATCATCTAGGTAGACGAAGCACTGGAGTCCTTGTAAGCCAGATAGGGCAGTGTTCATCAACCTTTGGAATGTTGAAGGGCGTTTTTAGCCCAAAGGCATCCTTGTGAATTCAAAGTGTCCTTGCGGGACGGAGAAGGCAGTTTTAGGAGCATCCTTTTCGGACATTCTTATCTGGTGGAAGCCAGAAGCAAGATCTAAAGTGCTAAAGTATTTACATTTCCTAACTGGTCAAAATTTCTGTTATGTTGGGTATCGGATAGGAATCTCCTATAGTGATGTCGTTCAGACGACGGTAATCTATGACTACGCGCCATTTACGTTGCCCGGACGCATCGGTTTTCTTTGGTACTATCCAAATTGGTGATGACCAGGGTGATGTCGAAGGTTTGATGATGCCATCGTCAAGCATTTTATTTATTTGGCGTTCTACTTCTGGCTTATGAATGTCAGGAAGCGGTAAGACTTAGTGTTAATGGTATAGAAGATGAAGTAGGAATTTCGTGTTGCAAGACGTTTGTGTTAGTTAATTTGTCGCCAGGCAGATGAAAATATCAGGTAAGTACAGCAAAGATCGCATAGTGCTTCTTTCTCTTTGTTTAGAGTGTGACAATCTTAAGAGATTTAGAGTTTGATCGGTGCGAGTAAGGGCGTTATTTCGTGAACCGTCCGAAGAAGTATAAAAGATTTGATGATTATATTTATTTTCCAAAGGTTGTAGCGTTAATTTTAGATCGGAATCGACGATTAATTCGCTTTCAGGTATTTACAACGGAAATATTAATTCTTGAATTTGACTTCACTTTACGATGCAGTTAGCTATTAGGGCGAGTCTACGGGGTTCTGATCGAGAACAAGTCCTTCTTTAATGTCCGGATTTCTAACAGAACACTCTATGATAGTTTCACATCGAGGTGCAATAGTATAGACTGGCTTAGTGAAACAGAGCTCTATTTCATCTTTATATATTTTTAGGGTGTTGTTGTCATAATTAATTTTGCAATTTAATTTGATAAGGAAGTCGCTACCGATGATTCCATCATACGGCAAATCAAACGCCGGAAGTACGTAGAAGTTATGTTGGTAGGAACAAAATTCAATTGGGATGTGACCAAGGGATGTAACAGAGTCATTTCCTATACCAATTATTTCTATAGTATTGTTGTTTATTTCAGGCATTTTTTCTACAGCAGAATCTTTAATAATACTGATAGCTGCGCCGGTATCGACGAGCAAGGATAAGGATTTCGACGAGACAGAAGTTTGAACTTTTATAAAAGGTAAGTATTTTTTTGATGGATTTGTAGAGATGTTATATATTTTAATATTGTTTTCTTTTTTTCAGATGCAGGAGACGAAATACTCTTCGATATGACGCCGTTGATAGGCTGTTTGGTAATTGAAGTAGAATTGTTAATTTTCAATCTGTCGGTTTGGGGCTGGATACCCTGTCGGTTAGATTGACTTGGAACGGAATAGATGCAGGAGACGAAATATTCTTCGATATGACGCCGTTGATAGGCTGTTTGGTAATGGAAGTAGCATTATTAACTTTCAATCTGTCGGTTTGGGGCTGGATACCCTGTCGGTTAGATTGAGTTGGAACGGGAATAGAAAATGAGCGAAATGCTGTGTTATGATTGGCAATGGGTGAGTATCGGCTTCGCTATTTAGTCTTCCGTGCGATACTGGACGGAAATCCTCCGCGTTTAAATGATGGTTGGTGTTATCGACATTTTGATCGTCTGCAATAGCAGCATTGATATACTGATTACGATTCGGGAAAGTGTGAGGCGGTGGACCATTATTATTGTAGTTATTGCGATTAACATTATTACTATAATTGTTTTGAACATTACCAAATCGTCGTCGATTATTAGACTCGCGTTTGCGGCATGTTTCTAATGTATGACCGGGTATTTTACAATATCGGCACACTGGATAATCAGTTCTGAACATAGAGGAAGACCCAGCTGAATTATTAAAGGCCTCTCTCGCGTGGTTGTTTGGTTTTGTTGAAAATTACGACTAGTAAAGCGTCTTTGGTTTGAATCCTGGGTATTTGTTTGACTAAGATGGCGTCGAGTCACCTGGAATATTTTTCTTCAGACACGGCAAAATTAATAGCATCATTGAGCGTATCGGGATCGCGGCATCGAACTACTGTTGATAGACGAGTTTGCCAACCACGAAAGTGTGTAACGCTAAGTCCTGCATTGCCGCGAGACGGCCTGCCAGTTCTCCCTTTTTTTTAGTAGGTATTGATATATTTATTTCTGTTAATAATTTAGACAAACACGTCTCTATTCGTAGGGCGTACTGGTTGACCGTTTCGTTATTGGACTGACGACATTCTTGTAGGTCTGAGAGCAGTGCAGCGTAATGTTTTCTGTCACCGAATTGGGATTTAAGAAAGTCTTCTAACTGTGACCAAGATTCAAATATTTTAATCGAGCACGCACTTTCAGCGTCCTTCTAATTGACTAAGTATGTATTTTAAAAGAATATCCTGTTGTTGATCTGACGCGAGGTTCATAGCATTACTACAGTTATTAATAAATGGCATTAATTTTTCTCGGTTGCCGTCAAACTTACTTATAAATTTACAAAGAATATTGAGATCGATGTTTGGTGTCGAAATAACCGGTGTAGGTTCGTCTTTAGGCATTGTGACGGACGAGGTTAGTCAAAACAAAGATAAGGTACTCGGCGTTTCGCGTGGGAGTAGTAGCGATAAGGCGTTGCACTGGTCTCGAATACAAGCAATGGCACACAATTAAAATATAATATTTAAAAGACACTTGATATACAATGAATTATGCTAAAATGAATGAATGACAGTGTAATTGAAATATGAATTAATTTTGTATTTATTTTTTTTGATTTGACTGTTTAAATAAATTAACTTATATTTTGTAAAGTTTATAAAATATTCAGTATTATTCACAATATTTAAGACTGTATCATTATAATATTCGTATAAAACTGGAGCGGACTTACAGGAACATGTCGGTTTATGTACTTTATTTTTTTTGATCAGGATTCAGGAACACGGCGACAGCGTAGAAAACAGCGAAAGTGTGCAGCACTGCTGACTTCGTAGACTCGGTTTGCGAATGATGTGCAGATGCTGGGTGGTATTCTTCTACTTTCTTTTCTTTTCTTTCAGTTGTGTGACTTCTAGCATAAATTTTCATGCGGCCAGGCGGGTATCGTTTTCGGAAGTTCAGCGAAGAAACGAGTTTTAAGCGGTAAGTATTTATAGAGATCACAACACAGAATGTTTTAGTAATTGCACAATTGAGTCCTCAGAGGCACCAAGGACCTTTTATAGATCCACCGCTGCCACCAATGTTATACGGGCTTCACGAAATGTCTTTTAAAAAACTATTTAGAAATTACAACTGTATTTTATTATAGAAAGACACAAATTAAGAATTGAATTTGAGAGGCGAGTATTTCGGATGAGAGTGTATGACGGACTGACTGGTATTGCTAATCTTGAAAATGAGAAAGTACTGAAGCTACTAAGAGAGTGCTGACCGTGCTTTGTGTCAGCGGATCCCTATAAAAGGGGATCTATAACAGCTCGCTCGATCCTGTCGATCCAAACGTCGCAGGCACAACAAACACTGACACTACACCCACACCAAATGGGACAAGCACAAGTAGGATAACGGATGGGGCGCGTCGCAACCGTAGGCGGGCACGATGCGTTCCAGCGCACACCGCGTACACACCGTACACCCGCGTACCTGGCCGGTTCTCACCGCCCAGAACATCGACCGACGGCTCAAAAAACCTCAAGAGAGGGGACACGATGATTGGTAACAATACCAATTCATAAACCATCATCATCCTCATCCTCATCTTCATTGCCTTTCCCTTTTTAAATAGCAGGTGTGTCAGATGAAGCTGTAAGAGCCGCATAAGCTAAGGAGTGTACAAGCTTGATTGTGAATGTGGCCTCTCTCACATAGGACAAAAAAAAGATCCACAAAACTCGCGTAAAATAACATATCACTGAAAAATCATCCTAATTTCAATACAGAAGATGGCTGGGTGCTACCATCTGCTTGGGATCCCATAATTAATAAAATTAAATCTAAGCCCAAGTATACTACTGCAAGACTTCAAGATACTGTAAGCTCGTGGACATAGATCGGACCAAAAATTAAAATTTGAACATAGCCTTCGTTAACTATGACATCAGGACGTCAAACACCTCAGTGCCCCCCTCCCCTCCGTGACCATGGCTAAAGTTGTAAAGTGTCCGGGACGTAAACGTCGGGAATTAAACGCGATAAAATACGAAAAATTAAAATTAAACGATAAAATACGTAAAATTAGTTTTATGCCATGGGTAGTATCCGCGTAAATATAAGAAATCATTAACTAATAATCTATTAAAACAACTATAGCCATTAGTAAATGTTACCTCGCATTGAATTCGTTAAATTTTTGTTGGACGGCTCTGCGCCGTTGCCGTCCAAGTATAACGACATTTCGTCCTCGTCCGCTGATAAATGCGCGAACATTTCCTTTTCTTGCGACGACCTGTTTGTTGCGTCACTACTTGTACTAAAAATAAATAAACCATATGTAAGCATTTCCTCAAAAGATCATGTCCAGCAGTGTAATTATACAAACAAATGAAGATGAAAAAGAAGGATAAAGAAGAATAAAATTGACAACTATTTTAATCTACAGATAAAAATACATGAACTATTAAATACACTTCTAATAAATCATACCTTTTAAATAATGTAGAAAACGAAAATTTATTCTTCTTTGGTAGATCGCCCTGTCTTAAATACTCGGAAGTTGGATTTAGGAATGTATATAAAGCCTCACTTTGGTTTAAACGGTCATCTTCCAGCACGAACTACAAATATAATCAAAATTGTTAATTATATAAAATATTTTATTTTCACATTTTATTACGACGGTCGTCGATCACTAATAAAAAAACTAGATACACGATCAGTGACAAAAAATGTCCTTACCGAATGAGCGCCCACTCGAACATTTGGGTGCGCTTCTAATTTGTACGTAGCTTTGTGAATACAACTTTAGGCAATGCATTTAAGGTTGAATTTACATTAAAAAACAATTAGCGACAGTTTTTAGAGAACTTTTGCATGGGATTGTGTATCTAGTTTTTTATTAGTGATCGATGACGACGGTACTTACTTCAAGATACTTCTGAATCAGTGTTTTAGCCTTTTCCAAAGAGTTTCTATCGTTTTTCCCGAAAAGAAATTTAAATGTATTAGAAGGTAGTTCTAAATTTTTGAGCTCTGAACACATCGGCCTTAGTTTTCTGTGTAAATCCTATAAATTGAGAAAAATATATCAGAATTATTTCCTTTTAGTAAGATTCAGAGTAGAATCAATAACCGGCCAAGTGCGAGTCGAACTCGCGCATGAAGGGTTCCGCACCACCGTAATGCACGTTTCTAGTAGGAGTGGAAAATTTCAACTGTCTACCTATTACGGATCATGAGATACAGCCCGCTGACAGACCGACGCGACGGACGGACGGACGGACGGTCCCGTTGGTTACCCTTTGGGTACGGAACCCTAAAAAGTAGATCCACTGCTTTAAAATCTGCATCGGCATTGCAGTCTTCTAGATATTACTGCAACCTGACGCATACTTAAAAGGGCCAATAGTGAACATAAAATGGTTTTTGACATTTTAGATTTTTATACAACAAAGATATCAATATCAAATTAAAACAACATGGCACTGAAAAGATGCATTCATGTTTTTGTTCTTAGGCATCTAGACAAGTCGAGAAATATATGGCGTTATTTCCCATCTAAACATACGATCAACAGTGAATAGGGCATTTGCGATCGCAGTACCAAACGCCATACGTTGAAAACTTTATCTTAAACGTACCTTCATGATACAGATTTTTATTAAAGAAATATCCCTAATGAAAAAAGTTCCTGAGTATTATTAGTTAGCCATTTAATTTTGTTATTGTCCTTAGTCGTATACTTGGCATATAAAAATCTATTGTTTTATGTAAAGACAGGGTCTTAAAAATATTAAAATAATCCGTTGTTTTATTTTCTTAAATACTAGTTATGAAGTTTTTTGTCCGGATTTTTGAATCAATTTTTTGTCAGTCTAAATTGAACAAAAATTTGTTGTGTATTTTTTTAATAAAATAGATCGACAGAATGAATTTCAGATAAGGCGATGTTAAGTAATATAAAGCTCGCGTGAAAGCAAAAAAAAAATCAAACTTTTAATTACTCTCTCGAATTTTAAACATAAACAAGCATAATATGTAACTAAAATTTTTCACAAAAAGGGTTCATATTCCGCCAGCATAATTATTAAAACTAGATGATAGAAACTGATTCTAAATAAAATACAATTTAGGACTTAAAATAAAACATCAATTACACAAGACAAGTACCTGAAACTCATTGAGAGTTCTAAGCAGCACCCAGCCAGTAGATATCTGCTCGGGCCTTTCCTCTTCGCCAGTGGGCTCCTGCTCCGCCATATGCACCACTATCACAAACTGAGGCGGCTTCGATTCATCTATTATCTGTATAATTTACTTTTGGTTAAATTATTCATCATATATAATAAATAATGTTAGATTTTAGTAGAAAACTCCATCGTCTCAAAAATATCTCATGTCTTCAACGGGACTTGCCCTTTTCTGTGATAGGAAGGGTTTGTAATAATCGGGCGTCAGTGCCATAAACCTCGCATCTTGGACACTACTTCTCGTAGCCGGGTTTGGTATTTTCATTCATTAATACATGAGAGCCTTAAGTTTATTGCTGAATATAGGCCTCCTACATATATTACCTTAAAAGGGGTATAATTGCCATAGTGACAACGTTTGGCAGGCAGATTGGCAACAGCAGTTTTTTTATTATTGCACTCCTCATAATGCGAAGCGTTATTAGGTAGTGCTTTCCTCTCAACACGTCAAGATCAAGCATTTTTTTGTTCTTAAAACACCTCTATCATAACCATATTGCACTTAAACGATAATATGAGTAACCGTATATCAAGAAAACACGAATTAATCTATCTTATATTTTCTAAAAAATAATTTTATATTGCCCATTTGAAAAAAATGTTTGAAAATTTTTTTTTGTATGTGGTCACGATTAACTCCCGAAAAAAATTGACGTATCGAGACCGGGTTTTTTTTATTAGCTTCAGAATTACATCAACTGGTTCCCTATTTCATATCAATAGCCTAGTACGCGTAGTTTGTTAATTAAATTATTTTCTACTTTTATAAGTTTTATTGCTATTAAAAATTTAAAGGCGCTTTCGTATTTTTTTAGCCCCTGATAGACAAAGGACAAATGTACCATACAGCCTATATCGATATTATACTTTGTGTAATTGATTTATTTTGGTAAACATTATTAATTTTTTCCTTGTAGGTTGTTTGCTGTTGTTGTTTTCCTTGTTAGACACTACCTGTTAAAATAATAGAGCGCTAAATTTAAAACACGCAAATAATATATTTTAAAAGTCAGGAATACAATTTATTTTTTTCATCAAAATTAAATGAAACGCTCATGAGGCGTGTACTTTTGAATTTTCCAAACTATTTTCCTCTTATTTCATTTCCTTCTGTCGCTTCTTACGACACCTTTGGAATGATATGGGGTTGTGGATTTTATACGCCTTCCACGGCGTAACTGGGTATTTTACATATTAAAAATACAAGATGACTTACACATACGAAATATTACGCTGTGGTTCTAAACAGTATATACCTCAGCACTATGCACAGATGCCCGCCATCTGCCGAGGTGTTCAGCCCACGTGTCGGTCCTGGCCAGGTGTGCTTCCAGCCGCATTTGTTCCCCGGCTAGTCTCTCCACTTCATTCGCTAACATCGCTAACGCCGGTGACTCTGGCTTTAAAGATGCACGCAAAGCCGCTAAAGCCTAAAAAATTAAACTCAAAACTTAGATATGGAGAGTACTAAGTAAAACTAAGGAGGATAATGTTTTTCGAATAGTATGTTAGTATGAACGTATGTCTAATTTGTTTTGCACGCTTTGTATCCTAATAAGATTAATGGATCTTAACATATGACGTGTCATTCGTCTTAGTTGTGAAAATGACATACTAGCCGTACGGTTAAAGAATGGGATTGAAAATGGCGTCGCCCCTATTCACCTCTCGCTCGCACACTGTCGCTATATATACTCACACCCGTTGCGCTGTTAAAGACTGCAAAAAAAATACGTTGCGATATGCGTTTTTCGTACGTTCTATAGCTTCAGTTCAACTTGTCATTGGAATCAATGGTAACAAAATGCCATAAACTATAAAAAATATTAGCCCGGTTTTGCTAACTTGTGAGCTACGACGCGTTCTAAGAGTTTTCTACATAATTATTCTTGATTTTGTTCGTTAATATTTTTGTATATATATTTATGTACGTGCCATTGAGACTTGAGAAACCATTTTTAAAATTTTTGTTTGTCTGTCTGTCCGAGCTGATCTTCGGAATGGCTGAACCAATTGTAAAAAAACTTCACAAACAAATAGAGAGTAATACCAAGAGTGATCTAGACTAATTTTATCCGAAAATTTTGGAGATTTTATTAAAATAGAAATATCGATAAGATATAATTATATCTTTAGATATAAATATACTTTTAACAGAAAGTAAAAACCGACTTCAAATTGTTAAAAAAGAAGTTATTTATTTGCTACCCTTAGAGGTGTAATTTTTTCTCCAAATTTATATGAAACACCCCTTGAGTATAATCTATTTAATAAAAAAAGAATCATCAAAATTAGTTCACAATATGCGAAGATATCACGTACAAAAACAAAAAAACATACACTCGAATTGAAAACCTTCTCGTTTTGAAGTCGGTCAAAAATATTAGGTCCTTACATATGAAATTGGCGTTTAGTACGAGAGGAATATAAAGTCAAATTTTTTTGTAAAATATATTTAATTAATCAAAGTATGCACCGTTGTTATCTATACACTTTGCCATCTCATACGTAGTTTATTGATCCCTTTACTAAAAAACCATGGGGCGAGAATCAATAAACTCTTTGAAGGCGGTTTGACTGCCGCATCGGTAATTTTTTCCTTGTAAGAAGTTGTCCAAATTCCGGAAAAATGGTAATCTGTTGGAGCAAGGTTCAGGAGTACGGTGGATGTCGCAGACATTCAATTGTAGCTCATCTAACTTAGTGGTTGTTTGTTGTGCAGGTGTGGTCTTGCGTTGTCGTGAAGCAGCAGTGGCCTAGAGCGATTGACCAATCTCGGTTGTTTAGTAGCTAGTTCTTCCTTCATGGTTTACAGTTGCTGACAATAGATAGGTATCTGCCGTAATCGTTTGGCCAGATTTTAGAAAGCTGTAGTGAACAACACCGGCGCTAGTCCACCAAACACTCACAAGTAAATTTTTCTGAGTCAATTTTCGTTTAGGGCAGGATTTGGCTGGGTCTCCAGGGTTCAGCCATTGCGGCAAGCGCTTCCGATTATCGTACAGTATCTACTTGTCATCACAAGTAATGATTCGATTTAAAATCCCTTCATTATTGTGTCGGTTGAGCAAAGTAACACAGCAGTCGACGCGTGTTTGCAAGTTCGATTCACTCAATTCATGAGGTACCCATCGTTCAAGTTTTTTTACTTTCCCGATTTGCTGCAAGTGGATTAATACAGTTTTATCACTTACCCCGAAGCCTGCAGCTATCTCTGAAGTGCTTTGTGATGGATCCGCTTCCACAATAGCCTTTAATTCTTCATTTTTCACTTTGGTCTTCGGCCGTCCACGGGGTTGGTTCTGAAGGTCGAAATTTCCAGAACGAAAACGTTGAAATCAAAAACGTGCCGTGCTTTCTTTTGCGACACCAGCGCAGTACACATAATTAATCCTTCGAGCTGTTTCTGCAGCACTGGTGCCACGGTAGAACTCGTACTCGTAAATATACCGATATTTCATGTTTTCCATTGTGCGGTAATAAGCGACGCCAAAGAAAAAATAATGAGGAAAAACAAATGAATGTTTTCAAAACTCAAATGCACCAGCTAAATGAATTTATAAATTTGAATTTGGAATTCTTAACCAAAGAGGAGATATTTCAGATCAAAGTGGTCAGTACGACAAAACGCTAATTTCATATGTAAGGACCTAATAAATGGTATTTAATTATTATCTAAGTCTAAATAACGCCACATTAATGGATCCCACCCTGGCGAAGCCAGAGCGGGTCGCTAGTTATAAATGTTATTTTATAAATTAATGTACCTACTTGGGTATACAATTCTTTTCAAATATTTCCCCATTAATAGAAAATTTAACGTTATAACGATATACCGTTATTAGCAGGTTTTCGCTATTGGTACAGTGTATGTTGACGGTACGGGCTCGATGAGCCGCCATTTCTAATTCCATTCTTTATCCGTACGGGGTGTAAAATTTGAATCGTTGTCTTTTCCGAAGACATTTTTACGCAGTCACGTTTTTTATTACTGTTTTAACCATATAGGGCTTGTTTAATTAAAAATAAAAATTTGTATTAACTAGAAATTCCTGTAGTAATTTTTTTAAATCAATTACTTAATTGTTCGTGGGATTATTCTTTATCGTTATCATCAACAAAAGTTGGAAGGATTTACCTAACTCGCAATTTTTAAAACGCGCCCTGGTGATCGCAATAAAAGCCACGTCATATTTTAAAGGCCACTGCCCATCACCCACCTATGTATTTTACCTATCTAGCTACCCGCCCTGGCCACACTTGGGTAGAATCTATTAGTCAAACACTATTTAGTTTTTTTTTTAATATCTCCTAGTTTTTGGGATAAAATCTAGCCTAGATCAATTGCTTTTTATCTGTTGGTGAAGTTTCATTACAATTGGTTCAGCCATTCCCAAGATAAGCCCGGATAGACAGACAAACAGACAGACAGATTTTTAAAAAAAATGATTATTCATGTCTTAATAGCATGCAAATAACCCCCTTAGCTTAATATAAGACAGTTATTTCTATATTACAGACAGACACTTCAATTTTATTTATATGTATAGATAAGATTATACCGGCATCTATTGGAGACTACAAGATCTAGATCATAGTCTAAAGGCTCTTGATCGACAGGCGAGCCATAAGATTGAGGTAAAAATTACGGCGGTTTTACTATCGTTCCTGATACACATGATTTAATTGGTAGAGCCATGCTGAAACTGTATTATGGTTGTAGCACGAATGGGTCAGCTCAGCCGGGGAAGGACCACGCTCTCACATTTTGATTCTTAATCGAGGATTGTTGTAGATGTCTATGGGCCACAGCATCCACTTACCATCAGGTAGACTGTGTGTTCGCTGAACTCGGAGTGTCCAGAGGAGAAAGTCTTATGTTATTTGGGAATTAGCCAAGAACATAATTGCATGTAATCAAAGCTGGTTTGGGGTTCATATTTTCCCTTCAATAATTTGTTATAAGCAGACAGTTTAATATTTTTATTTTTATATTATCTTGTAGTTGTTCTCTACAGATATGGGTTTTCTTTAAAAGCATAAATTCAGTTATGAATTCATGACTTTGAATACGTAATAAAAAAATTAAAAAAATTGAATACGGATTACAAATACTGGCGGCTCGGCTCGCCATCGGTGATCGATGCGCGGTCTGGTGTAGCGCCAAATTTTAAAAAACGCTGACAAGTCGCGAACCTAGCTCATCGGCTCACAAAATCGTGACCTTACCTTTTGTACGTGTTAGAGCCATGCTGAAACCATATTATGGTTGTAGCACGGATGAGTCGGATCGACCGGGGAAGGACCACGCTCTCACAGAATACCAGCATAAAATAGCAGCTTAATGCTGCTGTGTTTCGCGTATGGTGAGTGTAAAGAACCGGAGACCCTTTTTACTGGATGCGACGCATTCTATCTTTGTCCTCAGGGGTGACAACGCATCTGCATATTGATTCTTAATCGAGAATAAATGTAGATGTCTATGGGCCACAGCATCCACTTACCATCACGTGGACTGTGTGCTCGTTTGTCACCGTTATACTATAAAAAACCTGCGAGCCACTAAGACCCCATAAAATCTCGTCCGTCAATCAGGGCCCTAAAGAATAACTATTTATCTCGTCAGTGTATCAGGAACAACTAGCTGCGAGTAAGATCGCCGTAATCTTTTCCGAAAGGTTATAACTCGCCCGCCGATCAGGGCCTTAGGACACTGCTCTTAATATTTCACATACCTATGTTAGTCTCTACTCTCTAACCTCTAATAGTTTATTTCCACCTACAAGAGACCATGAAATTCTCAAATTATAACATAAAGTTTGACATTCTGTGAATGCTCTAGTAAACATTGTTTTGTATAAATAAATAACATAACAATTTCTACAGAAATAAGTCTTTGAAATTTAGTACTACCCGTGCAGTTAAAGAATGGAATTGAAAATGGCGTCGCCTTTATTCACCTCTCGATCGCACACTACCGCTATCTATACTCACACACACCGGTAAAGATTACAAAAAAACGTTGCGATATGCGTTTTTCGTACGTCCTATAACTTCAGTCAGACTTGTCGTTGGCATCAATGATAACAAAATGCCATAAACATCAAATAAAAAATCAGTCCGATTTCGCTAATTTGTGAGCTGCGAGCGTTCCGAGATTTTTCTTCAATTATTGTTGATTTTGTTCATTAATATTTTTGTATAAAATATTTACATACCATTGAGACATGAGTAACCATTTTTAAAATCTTCGGAATGGCTGAACCGATTGTAATAAACTCATAGATAAACTTCACGAACAAATAGAGAGTAATACCAGGAGTGATCTAGACCAAATTTAACCGAAAAATTGAGAGATTTTATTAAAATAGAAAAATAGCTAAGATGAAATAACTGTTTTTTTTTTATTATCTTAAGTCTAAATAAACATTAATAGATCCCACCCAGGCAAAGCCAGAGCGGGTCGCTAGTTATAAATGTTATTTTAAAACTAATGTACCTACTTGCGTATACAATTCTTTTCAAATATTTTCCCATTAATATACATTTTCAGTTAACCGAATAATATACCGTTTAACGATATACCGTTATTAGCGGGTTTTCTCTATTGGTACTGTGCATGTTGACGGTACGGGCTCGATGAGCCGCCATTTCTAATCCCATTCTTTATCCGTACGGACTGTAATGTAATGGAAGTTAAGTCCGTAAGGACTGTAATAGAATGATAATAAGAATGAGCACCTAACTGTGTATCTGGTCCTAGTTGAAACCGTGCTGATAGTTAAATTGAAGATCATAGGCGATAACTAATATTAATTTTAAATCATCTATGGAGTGGCAGATTTCTTCTTTAGCTAGTTCTACAATTAAAGCTTTATACTGGTCGCTTAACAAAAATGATGAATAATACTTTTCTTGGATTGTATCCACTACCGTACATTGAACCTCATAAAATACTTCTGGACCCTTATCGCCTAACAGGAAAGCCTCCATTCTTTTTCTAGTTTCCTACAAAGGAAGAGAAGTGTTTGGTAACAAGTGTTTAGTAACAAATATATTAGGAGACAAATGCTTGACACCAACAAAGCTTTATGAATTACCTCTTAAAGTATTTATAAGCAAGCTATAGAGCGCGCGTTAGCGAGTGTGAACAGTAAGCACGGGTATGAACAGTCTCGAAATGGACGACGTTATTGGTCACGAAAAGTCACGCGCGTAATTTTTTTCTCTTGACGGTATTTGTTTGAATTTTAAGTTATCATGGTGAAATGTGTAGTACCAAGCTGTAAAACGATTCACGGAAGCAAACTAAGAAAAAAATGATATTTATTTTTATCACAATGTATTATTTCGATAAGAAAACACTGATTTTAACAAAATTACTTAGGGTGTCAAAGGGTTTAGCGGGAGGCGCGCGACAGGGGCGACACAGCACGTGCCCCGCGGGTTTTCCCGAGCTAAAGCTAGTGCTATGCCACGTTGTACCCAAATATTTTTAATAACATGATTTTTTCGTAATAGTTATAATATAATTATAGTATTAGAAGTTAAGATACTATAGGTTAAGGTACATAATAAAAGTAAATACGGTTAAAATACTTTTCTAATTTCAGATTTCCGAAAAGCCGTGAACTGGCAAATAAATGGGTGAATAAAAAACAATAAAAGGCCCAACTGGGAGCCCAACATCAGGAATTTCGTTTCGTTTCATACATTTTACTGCTTCGTACATTTTTGAAAGCAAGGGTGGACTGGGCAACCAGTTCTTAAATTTGAGTTAAGATTACACTTATTTTAAAGAAATTAAAAACTAGCTTCGGTACTTATTTATGTAAGTACCTACGTAATTACGTGTAAATGTTCACGATTTTTTTTTAATAGTTTTTAGATGTCATTAAACAATATATTGACATTAGATTGAAATATCTTGCACGTTAAACTGCGATCAAAAAATCAAAACCACATTATATAATAAGTTAAACCGTTTTAAGGGGCAGTTAGATTTTTGTGTTTGATTAATAAACATTGTTTTATTAATATTACAAATACTTACATAATTATATTAATAACCTAAGGCATCAATCTTGGCGCATCACTATTCAACCGCTCTATGTTGATGTTCTATGATCAGATGTATCTATAAAACACCTGGTTACGATGGCATAATAGGTAATGACTAATGAGCGATACGCGCTCGATGGCTTTAGTTTGCTTATTTATACTCTAAGAATTGACCCTAAGAACAGTCATTATTATTGTTCATTACAGTTACTACCATTTTATATATATTCTTTTCTATACAATTTATTTTTACGTTTATGCACCAGAAGCTTTTATTAAAGACCGCTATTACATAACGTCATACAATTAGTTATTAAGAGAAAACATTTCGTTTTTTCTTTGAAATATTTTAAAATATTTATAAAAATTACGTGTATGTTTGTTGAACATAAGTCTATGTTTCTTTGTTCGTTTGTAACTTCCTGTAGCCTAATAAGTTTAAGAAATTTAAAGTTTAAGGACTCATTAGATTCGTCTCAATCTCCGGTGTCATAGGCTTGTTCGGAGCAGGAGTTGAATCCACGGTTCCGCAGAGACAGTCAAACGCTTAGCTATTGCGCTAGCGAGCCGTCAATTTGCCTGTTCACTTTTAAAATGAATTATTTGCAAGCATCAGCAGTGCGTTTGTGTAACTCTGGTGGGAATCGTGGTTGTCTTCGTTTCACCATTTGACGTTTGGTATTGTTTTACTGCGTAAACGTATCAGTCTCGATTATAAGCCGATCATTTTTTTATATTAATATCTTGTTTTAGGTTATAAAATAATATCATAATGAAAAATTAACGGATTTTCAAAATGATTCCCACCGACAAAGAATGCCCGATGGGAGTTTGACAATCGCACTGTTACTGTTACTAATTGTCTACCAAAATGTAGATGGCTTCAAAAGAAGAGTAATTTCTAAGAAGACGCTTTTTATTAGCTAGTGCGATTTTCTAACCAGGAATGAATCACCACTTACCATAGTCAAGCTACAATCGCACTTGATGGTAAGATAGCACTAGCTTATAATTATTAAAAACAAACATAAATATCTTACCTTATCTACTTTAATTTCTGCACTAGGTGACCTTATGTATGTGTAAAAAATCTCAGCCCCCAGCTGATGCCAACTGCTTCTTGGGCTGTGCCGCAACTCCTCGACTGCCATCCAAAATCCAACGAGCCCTTGTGAACACATGGTTTCCAAAAACATTGAGAGATACCTCCGTCCTGTCACACTTTCCATAACCTTGTGTAATGGTAATGTCTGTATAGGAATAACAATTACTTGCAGAATTTGTGGTAAACACGTTGAAGGTTCTAGATTCGAAAAATAAGCCATTAAAAATAATGATTCAAATTATTAGTCACTTCCAAGTTAAAGGTAGAAAGACTTGCAACGAATATTCGGCTATTATTCGGTATTCGGCCTATTCGGTTACTTTTATCCTATTCGGTCAAATACCGAATATCTAGGTACTATTCGGCCGAATACCGAATACTTAAGTAAGAGGTTTTATTGTAGTCAGATAATTGGTATAATGAAAATATTAATTTTATAATAATTATTTTTTCTTGTATATGTTACCTATCATACCTGTAAAATAGCAATTCTTGTATATATATATATACAAGGAAACGGAAACGGAAACGGCTCCAACGATTTTCAATAATCTCCAGTCCGATTATTATTTCCCTTTTTTTTTCTTTTTTTGTGAGAAAAACTATTATTGGGAGCCCTTTATGAACGCATCTAATTCGTATCTAAGTATATTTTTTTAAAAAAACACGAAAAAAAAAATGACAGAGCTGTAAAAAAAGAATATGGTAGGTAAGTTCGAAAAATATTATTCATATTTTATCAGTATGTAATTCGTATCTAAATATAATTTACAAAAAACACGATTTACAAAAAAAAATTCCGAGCAAAGTTCGGTCATCCACGTACCTAAAATTTAAACAAGAATTATCAGATAATAGTCAGATGTCTACGCACTCGAATTATCGTAATTAAAGTGGAACATAGTGGTGCAGAAAGACTAATTTTTCTTCATTTTCAAGCAGTAGTTTACTACTTTTCTTCTCGTAGACAATCCCAGCTTCAGAGAATAGACGCTCTGAAGAATAAACACCACTTCCCGGCCGAATACTTTTGCCTAATATTCGGTTATTCGGCCTGGAAGTCCGCAGAATATTCGGTATTCGGCGTATGGCCGAATATACTATTCGTTGCAAGTCTAGTAGAAAATGATAAAAATTATCAAATATAGATTATTTTGGGTAATTGTTACCATCATTGCCAAATTATGACAATAATTTGATAATATAACTTTGCAATATTAATTAGTGCCTTGATACTTGGTTTGTTTTAAATTTGAGAATAAATTAGATTATTACTATTCAAAAATATACAAAAAATATGTTTTTCTGAGTACAAGAAAGTAAGATGTCATTTACCAGTACCTACCCACAAAATATCTATAGAAAGTTTCATTTTAATAACAACTAAAAAGTATTACAATGGAAATTATTGTCAACTACCATATTAAAACTTCATCAAGTCATACTTTACTATCCGATTCCACCGCAGGAAAGGCACCATCCCAGCCAAGCTTTTTCAAGGCATTTTCACATTCAGCTTTAGCAATTGTCAACTGGCCAATATATCTCTTGAGTTTTTTAGCGTCCGCCAACTGCTGTCGACTTATATTATGCTGGGTTGCACTTTTTTCAAGCATATCGACATCAATGCCCTTTGCCCTTTTCATATTTTGTAAGGTTGTTGCTTGCATGATTTGGGTTACAATATCATATCTAAAAGGTAAACAAAAAGTTGTAAACCTATTGCTATTTTTATCATGGTCAAGACATATTTAAGGGCCATTGTTGAGTCGTTGTTGAATTAACAGCACTGTTAAATATAATTCATTATTGATAATTCTCACCAATAGAACTGTTGAAAACCAAAAACCAAACAAAATCAATTAATGATATTACTTTGCAATGTACAATTTACTTTTAATTCATTCAACTAAAAACTGTTAAGTAACATAAGACAAGCAAAAAAAAGTGAAAGTACTACACAAGTGCTCAATTACCGTAAACGTTTAAGTGTGTCCATATTATTACAGCTGTTGATGAGTCTTATATAATCCTCAAATGTTTTGGCATACTCATGTGTTCGTACATGCATTGCATCTACTTCTTTCTGGGCTTCCAAATACTGAATGATCTTTTGATTTATGTAATCTGGCTCTGTGACTAAATCAATTGCAGGCTGCAAAACTAAAATCAAATTGAATACATTCAGGAGTCCTAAGAAACGAAAACTCTTTTTGAACTTAGACATCTTTCAGGGTAACAGCATCTTAATTATTTCTATCACCAAGCAGCAGTGCCGTGTTCGGATATGAAGAGTAGAGAGAGAGTACAATTACAGGCTGTGAGACATTCCATCTTAATCCAAAGGGATGTCAACATATTTGTATGTGGTAAAGCCATGCTGCAGCTATACTATGGTTGCAGCATGAATGGGTCCGGAGACCCTTTTTACTGGATACGAGGCATTCCATCTTAGTCCTCAGGGGTGACAAAGCATTTTGATTCTTATCTTCTCGGGTCGAGAGAATTCCTTTCTTATCGAGGATAGATATAGATGTGTAATATGGGCCATATCATCCACTTACCATCAGATGGGATATGTGCCCGCTTGTCACCCTTATTCTATAAAAAAAAAAATATTTTACTACGCACGCACACATTCGTAAGGGTCGCTTGGTTACAAATTTAGGTACCTTGTCGCGCGTCTTCCCGCGCCCTTTCCTTCCGTTAACCATTACACAGCTGGGTACCTACGTTCGCCCAGGCGGCCGACAGCTGACAGTGTTGACCGTGACCTCATTACGTACGAGTGTCCTATTTTTTGTAATTTTTGTAGGTAGTTTCGCTTCGTTACCAATGACGGAACGAAAATATTCGAACCGCGCATACCATGAAACTATAAAACATTTTAAGCAATGAAAGTTTTCGTAGTACGCAAAGATTATACTTAAGTGAGTCTTTACCGCGGCAAGAAATTAACATACGTGTACCTACCAATCAAAGAACAATTGACAGCTAATCAAACTATTTAAGGTAGTGAGCGATAATTTCAATAGTGAATAAGAAGATAGGTATATAGCGCATGGAGGCCCTATATTATGGCCTGCAAACTCGCTGTACCTTTCACCGTTAAGACTTGCATATGTGGGGTATTATCTTATATTTTATTTTAACAGGCATGTTTACGTCAGAGGCTCAAAGTTATGAAGACCACCACAGCAAAATGATTGCTGCATTCACGGAAGTTAACAGTGCTCAAACACAGGTAATACTCGTAAGTGTAAAGAATAATTTAAGAAAACGTGCTCGTCTATGCATGGACAGAAACGGATTCCATTTTGAGGTACCAATATTAGGTATTGGGACTACTTGTGTAATTTAGATGTAAATAATTTATCCCAATTTTTTGAATACGCCATAATAATGACCACGCAGCCAGCTGCGTAGTATGCTACGAGCATTCACCACCTCCCTCCCCTTCCCGGAGGGTAGCCCGTTGCTATGGGCGCAAAAAAAAATTGACATGGTAGAGCCATGGGGAAATTAATAATAATAGTCTTCCGTATGGTGGTGAGTGCAGAGAACCGGAGACCCTTTTTACTAGAAACGTGGCAATAAATCTTAGTCCTCAGGGATGACAACGCATCCACTTTACCATCAGGCTGTGTGCTCGCTTGTCACCCTTAATCTTTATAAAAAAAAACTATTTTGCTACGCACGCACACAATCGTAAGGGTCGTTCGGTCACACGCTGTGTGCTCATTTGTCACCCCGATTGTTAAAACGATTTTGTAACTCGAGCTGAAAGTTTCGTGGCTTTGGATTAAAGCACGAGGGTGACGGAGCGTTGACTTTATTAGACGTGACCTCTCCAACGTTTAGGTTCAGTGAGCGCCTCTCACCATTCGGTGATCATTGCCAGTTTTCACTCTTGCGATCACTAAGACATCACTGAACAGTTGCCGTCTAGTCGTGATAATGAAAATCTCATTTTTTGTCAAACCATCAGGGCTCGACCAGGTCCACTTTCTGTGGGGCCGCTTTAGGAAGAAAGAGTTCATCATAAAGAGATCGTCTCTCTCATTGAAGAGTTTATCGACGGATTCAACTCGGCTGGGCAGCTTTCGGCAGATTACGACACATCTTCTCGTCAGGAAAACCTCAAAACTTCAAAACAAGATTGTTCAACCAGTGCGTGTTGCCAGTGATGACTTATTGATCTAAGACGTGGTCCTTCACTGCTGGCCGTATGAGGAAGCTCAAGGTCACTCAGCGAGCTATGGAGGAGGCTATGTTCGGGGTTTCTCTGCGTGATAGATAGACTTACAAATGAGGATATCCACAGTAGAACCAGAGTAACCGACATCGCCCAACAGATTAGTAAGCTGAAGTGGGAATGGGCCGGCCATATAGGTCGAAGAACCGACAACCGATCGGGAATAAAGGTTCTCTAGTGGCACCGGTAGACAAAGTGTATGCCGTCCCCCCGCAAGAAGGAGTGACGACCTGGTAAGTCATGCATGCAGGAAGTCGATGGATGCAGGTGGCTCAGGACCGTGCTTTATGACATTCTTGGGGAGGCCTATGTTCAGCATTGGACTTGTAAAGGGCTGTAATGATAATGATGATAATTTTTTTACTACCTAGGGGCTATTCCCTTGAACTTCTTATAGAAATTGATAAAACTGTTGAATAAATATTTTTACTAAATTAAACTAATTGTATAAAAATATTTTTGTATACATACTTTTGCAAGCTAAAATCTCTCTCAATAGGTGGGAAACTGGTGTGAGTGAGTAGCAGCGAGGCATTAGGAACATTATGAGCAACTCGCTAATCTGACGTAAGTAATGAAGTTCAGTCTCGCATGTTGCCAAGTGAGGTGCCAGGGCAAATACAGGAGGTTGGTTCAGTTCTAAACTGCAAAAAGTAAAAATTACATTAAAAGGTTATTAATTTACTGCTAAACTATATTAAGTAGTTAATTAATATCATATTTATTTTTGAAGTGAAAACTTCTTTAGCATCGTTGTGATTTGAAACTCAATGAAACGAAAAAGCGACACTAAAAAGTGACAAATATATAAATCTATAGGATGGACCTATGAGAGAATGAGATAGAATATATACTAATAATATAATAAGACGGGGAAAAAGTTTCTTTGTACTTTGTTTGTATAAAATTGAAGAAAAATGTCTTTGGTTGGCCTGTTTGTATCTGGCTGGTTTAATATCAATACATCTAGGGCATTAAAAAAAAGAAAAATAAAAACTCAAAACACTTTCCTGCCATTTTCAATTGTTTTTCTGTCAGCCAAAATGAGGGAATCTAACGTAGAAATTCGATACATTCTGAAGTATTATTACAAAAAGGGGAAAAATGCGACTTAAGACGCGAAAAAAAATTGTGACGTTAGGGACCTAATGCAGTGTCAGTAAGAGTAGCACAAAGTTGGTTCAAGCGGTTTCAGTCCGGGAATTTTGATGTCAAGGATGCAGCTCGCTCTGGTTGTCCTCATATGTATAAAGTCGATGCCATTTTTGAAAAAGTGGAGCTAGATCGGCATTTTAGTAGTTATGACATAACCGAGGAATTGAGGATTGACCATAAAACAGATTTGACCCATTTGAAAAAGTCAGGCGGCTATACAAAAGAGCTCGATATTACTCACTGAAAGAAACCTAATGAATTGTGAACTCATTTGCGATTCTCTATTGAAACGTAATGAAACTGAATCATTTTTGAAAAGATTGATCACTGGTGATGAAAAGTGGATCACCTACGACAAGAACGTGCGAAAAATATCATAGTCAAAGGGTAGTAAAGCTCTACAGACTGTAGCGAAACCCGGATTAATACACAATAAGGTGATGCTGTGTGTATAGTGGGATTGGAAGGGCATTGTTTATTATAAGCTTTTACCGCCGGGCAAAACCATCGATTCGAATCTCTACTGCCAACAACTAAAGAGACTCAAGCAAGAAATTGAGAAAAAACGGCCGGAATTGATCAACAGAAAAGGAGTGGTCTTTCATCATGATAATGTCAGAGGTAGTGTTAATGCATCCACCATATAGTCCTGACCTTGCACCCTCAGATTGTCACCTGTTTCGATCTCTTTAGAATTCTTTGGGTACGCTACCCAAAGAATTTTAATGAGGCTAGGTTAACTAATAGGACTTGTTGCATTTTTTTATCACAAATCCCAAGATTTCTGCAGCAACGGGATTATATCACTACCTACAAAATGGCAACAAGATATCGAACAAAATGGCACATATATATTATAATTAAATGTTATTAAACTTTGAAAAAAAAATGTCTTGAATTTGTATATAAAATACGAAGAAACTTTTTCCCCCACCTTAAGCAGAAGAGGATTTTTGTTTGTTTAAACACGCTAATATCTGGAACTACTAGTCCCATTTCATACATTCTTATTGTATATGATAGCCAGATTCACGAGGAATAGTATAGGCTACCTAGCATTAGGCTACACCTCTCAGCTAGCCTTAAAAATCGCCCCCGAACTGCTTTATCCGCATGCGCTGGCATAATGGTTACTGATACGTAAGTATGTACTATGTTCTACAAAAATATGGATCTTTCCTGCATCTAAAAAAAAGTCCGCAATACCATAGGCCTATTTCTTATACATAAGCCAAAATAAGGTATTTTGTGACAAAAAAAAAATACAAAATTATAACCGGCCAAGTGCGTGTCGGACTCGCGCATGACGGGTTCTGTACTATCGTAATACACGTTTCTAGTAGGGGAGCCCCTTTTAATTTTTTATTTATTTTCATTTTTATTATTTGTTGTTATAGCGGCAACAGAAAAATACATTCTGTGAAAATTTCAACTGTCTAATTACGGATCATGAGATATAGCCCGCTGACAGACAGACGGACGGACGGATGGACGGACAGCGGAGGCTTAGTAATAGGATGCCGTTGGTTACCCTTCGGGTACTAAACCCTAAAAAAGTGATTTATGAGCGTTATTATTAGGCCTTACGAACGAAAGTTACATCATCAAGACAATTTTATGAAGATAAACTTTGCTCTTTATACCATGTTATTTGGACGCAAAGTTTAAGAGATAATAAAAAAATTAAAATAATTCAACACTGTTCGTCACGCGAACGACACCTAGCCACCCGATGAGAACCGAGAGAAACCACCAGTGAACGCCTCTATAAGCGAGGCGTTATGTCGCGCGGCTCGGACGCGTGATATACGCGGGTGATACCGCGGGGAACAGCTAGTTCAGTATATAGTGTTTCCTATTATCTCGATCTCCTCTGTGTATGGTGCATTAAAAATGATTAATATAACTTTTAACTGTTAAAATAAATAATTAAAAAAATTAAAAATTTATTATCAAATAAATAAAATAAATTTTAATGAATAAAATTATCATATTCAAACCATCCTTAACAATCCATTTCATATCTTACCGATTTATATAAAATTAGTCATGTTGAGGCTACCTAGTGTCTATTTTACGGACCACTTTTAGAGTCAATCAATTTTTGTTCGATAACATTAATTTTACCTATAGAATGAAGTAGACGTCGCTATTACAAATTTAGGCTCTACATGTCAAACAATAAGGATTTATTTGCTATAAAATTAAACTTTTATCTTATATGCCGCACTTATGGTTGAAAATTATCAAATTAAATAAATCATTTGTTGTGAAATGTTTTTCTTTTGTACTTCATTTCATTTGAAGGTCTCACTTCTACCGCGTGTGAACTACACACATGTTCTTTTATATATTATGAGAAGTAATTTTTAAGAATAGTAAAACAAATATAGGCCTTCTACACCTTTTTTATTCTGATTCTCCCCCAAATCATCTTACTACTACTCATACGTAAGTCTAAATATCAATGGCAATGTTGTGTGGCATTAATATTATGCGCCCAACCATGACCTGGCACACATAGGTACATGCCACTGGTGTGGATTGGAAATGAAAATTCTTAAACATTAATATACAAGTTTATGTTTTGTTAGAGATCAAATGTTCTTTTAAATCTGGATTTTTCAGAAAACTATAGGTTAATGATATACATATACTTATATGACGGCCCTAATAATATAAAAGTATACAAAAAACATTGTGGTCGCCTTATATTTGTGTTTATATCTTTGTTACCATTAGCATTACAGCCTATTAAAGTCCACTGTCAAACATAGGCCTTCCCCATAGATTGCCTCATAAGGAGGATATTTGCCATAGTTGCCACGTTTGGCAAGCGAGTTGGCAACTGCAGTTTTTTAGTTTTAGTTGTTATTAGGAAGACGTTGCTGCCCATCTCCTGATTTGTTTCCCTCTGTCGCCTCTTACGATATCCATGGGCTAATATAGGGTAGTGGATATTTCAACATTGCCACTACATGGTATATACGTAACATCTATCATGGTATATCCATGTATTATTCAAAAATATTATTTTATGAATGAGTCCAATATTATTATTCTTAATCATAAGCCATGCGATACTTTACTAAAATTTGCAAATAATGTAAGTTAACAAAGGTGGACTTAATAATGAAAGGTAATCCTTCCCTGACTACCCTTCAGATGTCTATAAAGATTAGTTACAATAGTGTAATATGGCATTGCAAGAAACACCATCATTTGACTAACTTCAGGCATAGATGTCCTGCCGACAAGGGCTTTTGTACTTATATTTTGTGTTCTGTAGTTATTACCTAGTATTGTTAAATTTTTTTCAAATTAAGTATAACATTCAGTAAAATACTTAGATAGGCATTTTATATAATGATATGTATGCAATTACTGTAATAAAACATCAAGTTATTTTTAATTAGTAAAGGTAAATTTGACTTGATAGTTTCATTATTTAAAATTTTAAACAAATATTATTTATTTTAATCTTAAGAAAGAAAAACTAAAAACAAACAAACTTATACATTATAAAATTACTTACGCACAACTCCTGGCAATCCTTATTCGTTCAAAATGTTGTGTAACTTTAGTCACCACATCATTAGCTAATAACTTTTCAGCATCCACCCTCAACAGTCTCTCATATAATGTTTGTACAGCTCCCCAAATATGCTCCTTAAATTTATCAATTACTGGTTCCGGTTTATGAGACAATTCCTTCAACCACCTTGTTACAAAATCTCGAATAAAATAGTCAATTAAAAGTTGCAACTGGCTGTCTACAGTTCGTCCAAAAATTACAGCCAAATGAGATTTTCTTGTTGAGTTCACCCAAGAACTTTGCTCTTCCTGTAACCAAAATGTTATTTAGAGCCATCCATCCATCACAGCCTATAAAAGTCCACTGCTGAAAATAGGCCTCCCCTTAGTTTGCCTCTTAAGGGGGATATTCGCCATTGTTATAACGCTTGGCTGGCGGGTTGGCAACAGCAGATTTTTTATTTGTAGTTTTTATTAGGAAAACGCTGCTGCCTATCTCCTGGTTTGTTTCCTTCTGTGTGGATATTATTCTGTAAAAAAAACAACTGACTCATTGTACTAGTGGTTGTAAGCGCAACTGCTGATCACGTGTTCCGATAATTGGGTTTTTCTGTCCAGAAGTTCTTAGTAGTAGCCCGGACTTTAAAAATTAGCGGTGTTTCACCCCCGTGCCTCGGAAATCACGAATATCCTTTGGTCCTGCGCCTAATTTTTCTCCAGTCGTGTCAGATTGCCGTCCCATCGGACTACAATACATTCATCTCTAATATAGAGCCACTTAAATAAAAATGTGATATTTTTTATAATACACACCTTTATTGTTTCTTCCAAGAAACGTGATTCCCTTTCCGCCTTTTCCGTCAAAAATAGAGATGCCTGATGTGGCGAAGAAAGTGCAATATGTCCCCAAAAAGTTAATATAAAAACTCCAAATACAAGAAAAGCACTCAGTAATATTAAGTAGATAAAGCTCCAAAGTACAGGGAAATACCATATTATTGATAGGCAAATAGGTATTGTACAGAATATAATCCATTTCAACATGGTTATGTATCATTAATAAAAATTTAAGCAAATGATTTAAGTAAATTTATAAATTGGAAATTATTAAAATCTCATAAATCATTTTACTTTAAAACTTTTGTCTTTATCACAACAAGACAACAACAAAACCTAGTATATATATATACAGTAATCTATGAACAAAACCATAGATAAATAGATATGTAGCAAGCTAAACAAAACATTGTTTTCATTTGACAATGACATGTGTCTCATTGTTGCCAGACAGACTTATACACTTTCCCCTCAACGCCCACTTAAAATGCCCTAAATCAAATGACTTTGAAATTATCAAACGTCTGTTAACTTTCCGAATTCGTTTTGTAATAAATAAATTATACAAAATAAATTAAAAATTTTAAAAAAAAACTTGTAGTTCAAATTTTGGAATATTTTTTATAATAATTACTACAAATTATTGTGTTCAATATAAAATATACTTTATTATGATTAAAACTATCTTAGACTGTTATTGTTTTGTTAGTTTAAATTTTTTTTTCCTCAAAAGTACTTATTGACAACCATGGCCAGTTCCAGTTCGTCGGACCAAGATTTTTTATTTTTGGAAAGTGTTTATTTTAAATTTAGAAAGAAAAGTACAGTTACTGTCTCTAATATTAATAGGAAAAGAAAAAATATGTGTCATATTATCATTTATTTATAAAAACATAAAGTTTTATGAACATAGGTTTTATGATTATACCAGGATGGCACAAGAAACATTTAACTACATATTAAATTAAATAGAACATCGCTTAGTTAAGAGATGGTGTAACTGGCATGTTCAAATATCAAATACCAAGGCTATCAAAACTTCGTTATCCACATCCATTTTCATAAACACACACACCCTACACCGGCAAACGCTTAAACCCCTATGACTCGGTACAGGTAGTCAGCACCGACAAGTTTAAACCTATTTTTTTATAAGTGACCGCATAAGATAACATAGAAATATTATACCTGCACCGATCGGTACCGACCAGCACAGATTTGTCTGTACCGGAAACCTGTTTCTATATGTAAGCACCCTTAGAATATAGCTATGTACAGGACTTCTTTGTCTACGTACAGGACAGTTACCATAGATAAATATGTGGTGCGGCTGACAGCTTAGACTTAGAGGTACATACTATAGACTTAGAATATACTTACGCCAGTATATTCTAAGTCTATGGTACATATGTATGTATAGAGAGAACCTACAATCTATACAAATAAATAAAATTGAAGTGTCTGTTTGTAATATCAAAGTTACAGCTTTTTACTAAATGCATATGAAAGTATATACGGTACTTATAACAAAAATACAATTTTTAAAAATTTTGTCTGTCTGTCTGTTTGTTCCGGCTAATCTCCGAAACGGCTGGAATATCATAATAACTTGAAAATGACATCCCTATTGTAGTAGTATTATATGCGACGTTACTTTACAAGACATGACGTCTTTAATCTATAGTGATTTCCCTTGCAATATTAGGAACAATCGACATCGATATTCTCGTTTTTGTTTAGTTAATGGTAAAACCCTAAACAAAACCCGTTCTATAGTTACGAAGAAAAATGTAGATAGACTAAAGTAGCGTCGATTTATGTTTTATATGAGATATAAAGCTTGTGTCTAAGACATAAGTATTAATTGATACATTTTTATTGTATAGAATTTTTATCGATATTTCTTGGCACCCGTCTCCTATTATTAGTACCGTGGAAGCTCACTTCTGCTAACAGCGCCAAAATGGCGAAAATCAAATCGCCTCATTATGTCACGGTGTATAGCTAATTCAGCATACTTATATATATACGTCAATGATTTCAAAAGGAAGGATACGCCCATCTAAACATTTTACTTATACCTTCTTCATACAAGCAAAAGTAGCTGTCATAACTATCTGTCATAATACATACGAACTACATGGGTGCCGAGTTGCATTGGTCGATGACGTAACCAGGGTTGAGTTTCGTAGTATAGTAATTATACTGTTTTACCATTATTTCATAGTTTGTAGTATATAGTATCGTAATAAATAAAATAAATAAAAATACATTTTTTTCTCAATAATACAACTTCATAAATTAGTGGTGAAATAACCCCAGAGTAATTTAGTACCTATACTCAAATTAGGGTGTTTCGCTCTTACCCTGGTGCTTAACATTTATACAATGCTATGCCACTATACCACGCGAAAATACCATAATTTTATCCTCAGGTCGACCGACTTGTATTATTGGTGGATGATTTTGCTTTTTAATATTTACCCTACAATATCGAGATTTTTTTTATGTACGGTAACACCAAATCAGGCAACGACAGTATAGGCAGTTAGGCGGGGATTCTGTGATGTTTTACTACCCCTTTCGTTCTGACAGAGACGATATCATGTTCATAGCAATATTTTTGAATTTGCTATGAACATGATATCGTAATTCGTAATGCAATTTTATTTAAATTCAAAACAAAAACGCCGAAAACTAAATGTATAAATACACAAGACGCGTGATGCCAAAACCTCGACGCATAGGAAATAAACATGAAACGTCAAACGTGGTATAATTTTGGACAAATAGTAAGTATAAATTTATTTTCCATGTACAATATTTTTGAGAGTCTAAATCCAACCCTGCCGTAACCTTGGTAAACTTGGACCTAAACTGGCATTTTTGGGCCAACGCATTGGTGCTATTTAGTTGCGCGGATGGCCAGATCCATACGCTAGTAATATATAAGTCAATGACATAAGTATAATAGAGGTCAGTGGAGCAGCTTCGGTCCTCGGTTCAATAATCTGTGGTCAATCAAATTTTTCAACTCACAAGTTACGTTATTTAACTAATTTATTTTATTTCATTTTTTAGATGCCAATTTTGGCTAAAATTTGCAATAAAATTATCGATAAAATAAGACTGTTATAATAATAACTATTTTTGATCGGTGTGTTTAGTCATCTGCTAATCAGACGACTAATATATAATATAAGTCCACTAATTGGATGAATACAAAGACATTTAAGTAGTAGTAATAGACCGGACATCAGCAACAAAATGGTCACCTCTTACCATGGAAATACATGTACTTCGTACAACCTCTTACTTATGTCCTATAGGACATATTTCGGATTTGTGTCATTTAGTCTTAGTGACATCGTCAAAAGCTCTAGACGAATTCGTTTCCTAAATTAAAAAAATATTTTTAAAGAAAATATGCCCGATTGTGCATTAAGGTGTTGTAAGTCCCGATATGTAGCAAAAACTGAATGTGATTTCGGTTTATTATCACAGGTATAATGTATATTTAACCTATAGTTTTAAAATTTTATTATTTCTGGTAGATTGTTCTAGGACATTTATCATTATTGTAATAAGCGCCCTCTGTTATCCAGTAACGTACCAAATGAGTTAGTGATTGACAACGTTTATCGATTGGTATCTATCGATAAAAAATATTATACAGGATGCAGATTTAATCGTCTACAATATTTAAGGAGGTGGAACAGTACACGATACTGTACCCATACCAATAAAGAAATCGGGTTGGTCTGTGTCGGGGCACACGGCCGTTGGTTTTAACGTGAAACGTCTATGTCAGCCAGTACAACCAGTCAATAGCCTTCTTTTAAAAAAAATTATATAATTCTACAACACCAGGAGAATTGCAGATGCGTTGCCGCCTTTTAAAAGGAGTAAGCTCATTTCTTGAAGGTTCCTAAGTCATATCGGTGCATAAAAATCGCCGATGGTAAACGATTCCTAAGAAAACTCCTAATAAATCGCACGTTTACGTTTAAGTTTACGCTTACGTAATAACGTAAGTTTTGTTGCGATGTAGTGGCTGGAATTAATCCGAACAATTCCTCAGAGCACTCCCCGGGGTAAATACGATAGAAAATGCAAAGGGATGCAAATCTCTACGCAGCGCCAGTGAATCGATCCAATCAAAGAGAACTCGGATTCCAGCCGCTCTGCCCTCTATGCGGTCAAGTGGAAGGAGCTCGCACTGGGGAGCCCCGGCCCAGAGATGAGAACAGTATTCCATGTGAGGCCGAACCTGCGCTTGTAAAGTTGCAAACGGTGTGCAGGCATGAAATACTGTCCCGTTCTACTGAGTACGCCAAGCTTTTTAGAAGCCAATTTAGCTTTCTCTTCCAAGTGACCATGCTACTGCAGGTCATTCGATATGTCGACGACGAAGATTACGCTACTGGCTGCGGCAACAAGGGAAGTGCTCTGATATTGAGTAGATAAGACAAAGGTGTTCTTTTTAGCGGTAAACGCGCAAACTTGTGAATTTGTATAACGATTTATCGTTTATCTGTATTTATCGTGTAACGACTTTTAAGTTCAGTGCTTTCTTAAAATATGTTAGATTTAAAGTGTATTTTTGTAAAAGAAACAAATTTGAAAAACATGGAGGCGCTCTCTTATTGGATTTGACGTTTTGCGATGTGCCTTCGACGCCGATCGACCAATCATATGCTACTATTATAGCGTCTAATAGACCTAGTGACGTCATCCAAGATGCCACCAATGTGAATTGATTCTTAGTCAATGGAAATTAAATATTTTATTTCATGACATTTCATTTCATTCATGATGTTATTCATGACTTAAAAAGTTTATATGATTTTTTTGGTGTGATGGGAGTCATAATAAATAGATTTATACAATAAAAAAGCATGCTTATTCCCTATTATTATATCGTAAAGCATTATAAACTTAGTAACCTTCAACAACATAATCGATACTTTGATGTCGAAACGGTAACATTCCTAAAACCGGTTTTTACCTTACATTTATTAGCGTTCCCACTGGGGAATAGCTGAAATGTTTTCCTAATAAATACTCAGCGTAGTTATGCTATGTTTAGCTAGGGGGCGTCACACACGCGCGAGCTCAGTTATATAGTATAGATTGGCAATGGAGTGATTAGGGCGAGACCAAAATCAAAAGACACAAGAGTGCGCGTAATGTGCATGTTTGGGTGACAAATAGTGCTACACCATGCATTGCCTGCCTCACTATAATTATCGATACCTATTGCAGTATATTCGTGTCTTCTGATTTGACGCAGATGATGTAGTTGAATATTTTTACCCAACTACGGCGAAGCCAAAAGGATAGTTACAATTACAGAACGCTATGTATATATGTATCTTCATCTGTTCCCTCAGATCTTCTAAGCTACTCATCGTATATTGACAAATTAGATATCTTTAAAAGCATTGTGCCCTTTCGCGGGTTTTAAGCTACATGAAGTCACATAAAAACTAATATGGCGGCTTATTGTGGACATAATGGTACATTGAAATACATACTATTGTATGTAATTTTTTAATATTTAAAAAAACTATATATAAGAAAAACAAACTAAAAACTTAAATTATCATACAGTCCTACTCCTGGTGGTATTGTGCCAAGAACGCTGACTGCGTTTCGTTGCTGAATGGCTACACTCATTAAATAAATATTCAAATATCGTGTCTGCGATCCAATAAAAGGTGTAATTCAGAATATTCTCTTTTATAATTTGATTAAATTGAATATTCAGAATATACTTACAGTCCACCTGACGATGGTAAGTGGCTACTGCAGCCCATGGAAACTAGCAGCTAACTTCAAACTAAGAAAGTCGTTGTTACCTATTCGGACTGAGATGGAATGCCTTACAGCCTGTATTTATACCGATACTAGGTATAAATACACTTAGTTTATACATAAATTTTAAAAATTGTTTATATAAATTCACTAAAAGAAACGCTGTACTTAAAAAAATATATGCGTGTTATGATGTGTACATAAATTAAAAGTTGGTAACTAAAACCAAATTGCGATAGAAAATGTATAGTAAAAAGGTATTAAACAAGACTATGATGTCAATTTTTAGAATATTGCGAAAGATATTCAGATACCTATTGTTATTCATGTACATATTTATAATAAATAACTTATTTATATATTCTAATAGTAAAATAAGCTTCAATAATATGTAATTTTACTAATAAGTGTTTATGATTGGATGTGTTATATTTTTTCCCTTAATGCACCTCTATGTTACTGTTACAGCCTATTAAAGTGCACTACTGAACATAGGCCTCCCCCATAGATTGACCATAGTTGCTACGTTGGCAAGCGGGTTGGCAACCGCAATATTTGTATTTTTAGTCGTTATAAGGAAGCCGCTGCTGCCCATCTCCTAATTTGTATCCCTCTGTCGCCTCTTACGACACCCACGGGATGATATGGGGTAGTGGATATATTCTTACACCACCACTACACCACTACTCTATGAGAAAACATTTTTCTTCAAAGTACTTGCTGCATATATTTGCTTTTGGGAACCAATTCTTCTCTATTTATTATTTTCAACCATTTTTGTCGAATATCAATATTTTGTGAAAATCTGTCACAGCATTCACTTACTATCAGGTGAACTGTGTGCTCGTTTGTCACCCTAATTCTATTAAAAAATAATTTTTCATACGTTTAGAAGAATATTTAGCTACGTTAACTTAAAGATAAAAAATAAAATATTACTAAGTTGAATAAGGCTGCATGCAAGTATATACCTTCGCTTGTTAAGAACATTTCGATAAGATATTATCGATAATGTCAATCTCTACAAAAGTGAGGTTAAAATTAACAGAATTTCATGTATTTGTAATTATTTTAATTTCAATTGCTCTGCATTCAGATGATTTTTATTATAAAATGTGATGATATTTCCTATCCATTGAAGTACAAATTGTTCGTACCTGCTTTAAAAGACAGCATTTGGACAGCTAAACATTTCAATTGTACCTACGAGTAAAATGTATAATGTGGTGTTTCTTTCTGAGGTGAGTTATATTTAGGTACTACGCGCCTAGTCATAAGTAACTACGTCTATTAAACACTAATTTTTACTTTAAAACCTGAGATTTTGCAAATACAAGCGGGATTTATTTTGTTCACGAATGACATCAGGCTGATACAGGCTGATAGCGTAAACGTGAATGGTCTAGTCTATCTTTCTCGCTCTAACATACGCGTAAATTATGCTCTTTCTCTTTTGCATTGCCAATCTATTCTAGCGTTAGTTAGTTACTAAATCTAAGCATATATATTTAAATCTCTTTGGATGAATAGTTAATATTTATTCATCTGTCAATAATCAATCGGATGGAAGTGTCTATTCATACGATAATCGAATGATTTTTTTTATTTATACGATCATCGTCTGATTTATTTATTTTTATTCGTCAGACATATTTTTAATTTAAAAAATATTGTCAAAATTTTTCAACTGTCAAAAGCTACATATATTTACTAACTTATTTTATTTTGTTATTTAGAGGCCAATTCTGGCTTACAAATTTCAACAAAAAGATCAGTAAATATATAAGACAGTTATTATAATAATAATTTTTTGATTTCCGACATAATACTAATTTATAAAGGAAAATATTTCTGCTGCGTCGTTGTCAACTGTCAAAGCATAACGACTACATACAATTTTTATCAATATGAAATAAATACAGGGAAGTAATGTGATAATATTTCATTTATAGAGCAAAATGCTTTTATTTAGGCCGTAAATGATTGTGTTTCAGGGAAAGATGCGGGGTACAGCACATTTCAAGTCAATATGAAGCTATGTAATACAAAGACTTTTGAGTGCTGTAGAGATCTGTTTTCTCTGATTCGATTGATCTGATTCTGTTAATTTGTTGTTAAAACTTATCCGGTAGTTTGAATTGCGAGAGTTGACCTTACCAGTTTCACTATTAATTATACTCCACGTCATTTAAATTTTATTAGAAGCCGTCTTAATTTTGTTGCTCAAATGCAAAGACTTGGCTTTGGAGCACACTCCTTTAAATATTTTTGAATATTTTTTTACATATTCCCTAAATTCGACGCTAGGGTTATATGACCTTTCATGGTAAAGTTCATATAACCTTTGTCTGCTCTTATGGACTCCTGCTGTCGCCCATTCATTGAAAGCCTTCCGATTGTATAAACTTTGAATACTGAAAACCAATTTGTAAGACACCTAGCTCTGTGACATAAAGAGCATTTTTATTAATCCTAAATTTTTATTATTTAAAAGTTTCCACAGTTTGTAGGGTTATTTTTCAATAACCGACCAAATTTGCAGAGAAGGTTCAGAATAATTAATATAGGCAAATGGTGAAGAATAATTAATTTAAAAAATCTCACACATTCTGTCCTTTTTATCTTTTAAATTCAAAATGCGTGGTAATGCATTATTTTAACTGATTTTATTGCACACATACACATTCGTAAGGGTCGATCGGTAGGCAAAAACGTTGTTGCCCATAAATCACATTCAATTTGGGATAATTTCAAATAAAAGTAGAAGCTGTATTTACTCGTATTTTCAAAAACTGCAATAACTGTATATCATTATTTATATATTTGAACTTAAGTTTGAAATTCGGCTACTTTTTGTAAAATAACCCTGTATATAACGACAAACAACGTTTCAACATTAATTGATATTTTTCTATGTTATACACTGTATATAAAGCAGGACTACTTTAGAATTTGTGATGCATTAGACTTCTAGCAGGGTTATTATATTATTTATAACACTCATATACCGGCAAGGAATAAATTAGGAATCAGGAAAATCTTTAAATCAATTCGTTTTTAAATTTAATTTTATAGACAATAAAGGTCTATGGGGTGCGACCGATATCGTTGTTTGAACGAACCATCAAACCCTATATAACTTACCAGTTTAATTAATTTATTGGACCTCTTTGGTTTATTATTACCTATATCAATGTTCACTAGTTTGACATCAAAATCAATAAACTCGTCTCTCCTCAATCTCAAACAGTTTGAACTCAATCACTGTATAGAATTAATTAAATTTCCAAAACCACACCCTTTAGGTTTACAATATGTGAAAACCCTCTCCGATCTAAAAAGGGCACGTAAGTATGTATTAATTACCAAAAAGAATTAAAACATCATATTATTACTAAATATGAAAATAAAAGCAGTAATTTTTTAACTTTTAGTAACACACGTCTGGGACTACTATATCTTTAAACGTGTGGTGGTATATATATAACTTTCCTCAATTAAATAAATTTTATTTTATTTTTTACAGATTAATTTTTAATTATTTGTTTAAAAAAGATTACATGAACAGGATCATATAAGGATACTTAATAGTACCCTCACGGATCGGTCAAGATTTTTTTACATATTGTATCAAACAAAATAGACTTTTCAAAATCATTAAAATAGTACATTTGTTTTTTTTAAATATATATCTAGAATAGAAAAACCCAAGAGTTATGAATATTTTCCCATTTTGTTTTAATTTCGGTGAAAATAGAAAATTGAAACTTGTTGTGTGTACATATGTATTATACCAACATTAATGTAGGTACGTTAATATCTTTTTTTATAGAAGAGGGGGCAAACCAGCATGTGGCTCACCTGATGGTAAGTAACTACCGCCGCCCATTAACAACTACAACACTAGGGAAATTGTAGGTGGCTCTTTTCTTGGAGGCCCCTAAGTCGTATCAGTCCGGAAAATTGCTAGTGGTAAATAGTACAGTGGTGGGCCGCCAAGCATCCAGATGGTGTGGGTGGTATCACAAATTTTGTCGCGATGTGCTATGGTGAAATTTGGTGGCTGAAATAATTAATCCAACCAATTCTTCTGAGCACTTTTAATTGCGATAAAAAATGCAAAGGGGTGCATCATCTCTTCGCAGCGCCAGTGAGTCCGTCCGATCGGAAATTACATTGAGTTATAATATATATGTGCCATTTTGTTCGATTACTTGTTGCCGCCATCTTGTAGGTAGTGACACAATCCCGTTGCTGTAGAAATCCTGGGATTTTTGATCAAAAACATGCGACAAGTAGTTTTGACTGTCCTCTCTTGATAATAATAATAATAATAAATCATTTATTCTGGACCAAACTTTTAGTACATTTTTCACACCCACCAAACTGCGTAACAGTTTGTCGGCGGGATTAGCGCTTGTCTTAATACATTTGGTTCAAATACGTAAGTATACAATTTAATGGAAATAAAACAGTGTAAATAGCAGCACACCCCGGTCAGCGGACCGCGCTGACAAAATTATTTAATACTAACATTTAGCCGTCGCACCTCAGGTGCTCACTCTTTCTGACTTTCTGAATCTTTATGGGTACATCACAACATTGTTTAAATCGTTAAAATAAGGTCTAATATACGTAATTGTCAATAGTTATATTAAAACAACAACAAATTAGTTTGTATTTTCACATCTTGCGACAACTTCATTAAAGAAAACAGTTTTTAATTTATTTTTTAGTGTTCGTTTACTTATTCTAGTATTATTGTTATAGTCTAGTATTATTGTTGATGTTAACTTAACACTACCCACAGAATTCTCAAGAGACCGAAACAGGTGAAAATCTGAGGGTGCAAGGTCAGGACTATATGGTGGATGCATTAACACTTCCCAATCAAGCTCTCTCAATTTTTGCCGAGTTTCCAAAGATGTGTGTGGTCTGGCGTTATCATGATGAAAGACCGCTCCTTTTTTGTTGATCAATTCCGGCCGTTTTTCTCAATTTCTTGCTTGAGTCTCATTACTTGTTGGCAGTAGAGATCCGAATCGATGGTTTTCCTCGGCGGTAAAAGCTCATAATAAACGATGCCCTTCCAATCCCACCATACACACAGCATCACCTTATTGCGTGTTAATCCGGGTTTCGCTACAGTCTGTGGAGCTTAACTACCCTTTGACCATGATCTTTTTCGCACGTTCTTGTCATAGGTGATCCACTTTTCATCACCAGTGATCAATCTTTTAAAAATGGTTCGGTTTCATTACGTTTAAATAGAAAATCGCAAATAAGTACACGATTCATTAGGTTTCTTTCATTGAGCTCGTGTGGTACCAAAATATCGAGCTTTAGTGTGTTTTTCAAATGGGTCGAAACTGTTTTGTAGTCAATCCTCAATTCCTCGGCTATGTCGTAAACCACTAATATGCCGATCTTGCTCCACTTTTTCAAAAATGGCATCGACTTTATCTGAAATACGTGGTAATGCCTTATTTTATCTGATTGTCATTGATAAATATCTAACGCCTACTATATTACTACTTACACACACATTCGTATGAGTCGATCGGTAGGCAAAACCGTTGTGAATTGAAACGCACACAGAGGAGCGCGCGTACGCGTAGTGGTTGCCCATTAATCACATTCAATTTGGGGTAATTTCAAATAAAAGTAGAACCCTTATTTATTCGTATTTTCAAAAATTGCAATAACGGTATATCATTATTTATATGTTTTAACTTAAGTTTATTTGGCTACTCTTTGAAAAATAATCCTGTATAAGTAATTTTTAATCACATTATTGCTATTCACTTATTTTTAAACATAAAATTAACAATAATAACAGTTGTGTTGATTTTTTTGCCAACATAGGCCGCTCACCCTCATACAATAAGAAGATAGTTAGCCCTGATAAAAAATAAAGTCCCGCTAGGTTTCATGAAGGTTCTTCCCAGGACAGAGGTTTTTTTCCGAACCAGTGGTATATTAAACAAAAGAGTGACTTTCAATACCTAAGTATTATTTAATTATAAGCTATATTAAATAAAAAAGTTTCTGTGTCTGTATCGAAACCGTGGTATCTGTATTTAAATAGTGGTATAGCCTCCCCCCACCCTGTCAACATGGTGCGGAATTATATGACATACTACCCCAGGAGGGTACCAGCACCCTCTGGTGATGGAGTATCCTTCGCTGAGTGCCCCGCGTATTCGGAGGAGGGGGGGGGACTTTACCGCTACAAAAACCCCTTTGTCATATCTTTTCAATTTCAGGGCACTCCCCTAACTGCCTCAGCTAGCATCGGGATCCTCGGCGTCAACATATCGAATGATGTGCAGTTTCATGGTCACTTGGAAGAGAAGGCTGAATTGGCGTCTAAAAAATTTGGCATGTTCCTTCCACTTGACCGCATCCAGCGCAGGATGGCTCGAATCGCTGACAATCGAGTTTTTCTGATCATCTCGATTCACTGGCGCTGCAAAATGGTGTTGTATCCCTTTGCATTTTTTATCGCATCTACCATGGGGAGTGCTTTGGAATTGTTCGGATTAATTCCAGCCGCCAAATTTCACGAACGCACATCGCGACAAAACAATCAAAGGTTGAAATTGTTTAAAAAACGAAATAGTCTCGTGAGGAGTGCGGTTGTCACATTGCGATTATCACTACGATTTTTATGAAATATTAGGTACTCGATTAATATTACGTATTCGATAAAGTTTTCGATTATTATTTATGATATTATTTTAAATGATTTTAATAGAAAAAAAGCATGTATCACAATACTTACATATAGAATGTAACTCCATTATTTTGTAAAAATTTTAAGTATTTGACTGCTTTATGCACACGTTAATCGCACAGATCGGCATTTTTCAAAGAGCACCTACTTCGGCGGAAAAGATTCTTGTAATGATAAAATCGATTCCGTAAACAGTTTTTATAAACGCACTAGATTTTTAAATCATGCGAGGGGAATAATCATGCGAGGCGAGTCCATTGGGTTAAATGGTCTAAGCGCAGTTGTTATAATATTTTGTGAACAAAATATAAATCAGACTACGCTGTATGGTATAACACCTTTGTCTACTTTCATAAATTACAGGCATTAGTAGTCTGGACAAGATTTTGGCGGGAACTTGACCGGCGGCGGTTTGCTGCTCCTGTTTTGTTGTTTAAATAATGGTTTGAAGTGGATTTTGATATATAACAGTGGTGCGATTTTGTGTATTTAGTGTCTGCGCATGTGAACTATTAGTGGAAACGGTGAAACAAGTGCTTTGATGGTGATGTGATTCTCAAGATAAGGTGTCTGTCTGCTTAGGCGCCTTAAGATACCATCACCAACTGTCAGCTGTCTGCTGGCTCAAGTTGCCGTCAAAATCTCCCAAGGGCTGCACAATGTGTCGCATCAACATATTGTGAAGCACTGTACTAAGAAGGATAATTATACATTGTATTATCAGGCTCAGAAGGGCTAGAACCCAGAGCCGTAAAGCCGATTATAAAAAAAACAATTGACAATTGTCAATGTAATGTAATTTTTTTCTTATATCTATGTGTAAATGTAATGTAATGTTTTGACAGGAGTTTTGGCGGGAACTTGATCGGCGGCGGTTTGCTGCTCCTGTATTATTGTTTGAATAATGGTTTGAAGTGGATTTTAATATGTAAAAGTGGTGCGATTTTATGTATTAAGTGTCTGCGCATGTGAACCATTAGTGGAAACGGTGATACAAGTGCTCTGATGGTGATGTGATTCTCAAGATAAGGTGTCTATCTGCTTAGGCGCCTTGAGATACCATCGCCAACTGTCAACTCTCTGCTGACTCAAGTTGCCGTCAAAATCTTCCAAGGGCTACACAATGTGACGCATCAACATATTGTGAAGCAGTGTACTATGAAGGATAAATAAACATTTGGGGAAATTATAATAAACCGAATAAAAATACCTAAGACTTAGCCTAAAGGTCTAGATACCAGGCCATAAACTCCAAAAAAAAATGTTTTGACACTGGCAGAATTCTATCAAGAGAAGCCATAGTTTAAAAAAAAAAGTAAATGTAATGTCATTAATATAATACCTTCTCCGCAAAAGGAAAAAGCGCGGGAACCTTGAAACGTGATAGGCGCCTTTTTTAAACTAAAATTTAAATTTGTTTTGTTTAGTTAAAAGGCACTAAACTTTTATTGTTTTATTGTTACTGGGTTTCCTCATCATGGGGAAACGTAGAAAAAAAAAGTTGCCGGGAGAAGAAGAAGTCTTTGAAGAATCGACTGAGGAGGAAGAAATTGATACCAGTACTGAGGAAGATCCTGAGAAAGAGCAGCGCAAGTATAAGCCGTACTTTGTATCTGACTACAACAGGAGGTACCCTGAGGACTCTGTCCTCGTTGATTTTGTTGTCTTTGTCGAATCAAATGATGAAAGAAGGCCAATCGGCACGCGGGACATTATGTCACTGTCCACACATATGAAGAGGTTCAATAAAGGCATTAAATATTTGCAATCTATGAATAAATATAAAATAGGCGTTCATTTTGAAAAGCCCTCTCTAGCGAATGCATTTTTAAATAATGTTACATTTCTTATAGAGTACAAAATGAAGGCATCTATCCCAGCTGTAGGGACAGAAATCACAGTTCCCACTAATCTTTCTAATTCAAAAATGTTTGGTATGTTAACGACTTACAGGAAGATAATATGTGTTAAAAGGATAATGAGGAAATATAAGAATGACGCAGGACGCAGTTTGCTGCAGCCGACGGGCACCGTGGCCATCACGTTCGCTTCTAATGTTTTGCCGGACCACGTCGATCTTCATGGTTGGCGGTTCGTGGTAAATCAGTATATTCCACCAGTGAAGCAGTGCTACAACTGTCTGAGGTATGGCCACTTAGCAAAGTACTGTAAAAATTCTGTGAAATGCTCAATTTGTTCTGAAAATCACAGCTACAAAGATTGCCAAGTCTCTTCAGATAAAGCGATATGCATACATTGCAAAGGAAACCATCTAAGCATTTCTGGACAGTGTCCTGTTAAGAAACAAAAGATAAAAGAAAATCAGGCTAAATTACACAAAACCCCGTTTGTAGACCTTTTTAATAAAAACGAATTCCCCGAATTAAACAAAAAAAATCCTAAAGATGCTCTTATGTCACTGCTAAATAATAATGACATTATTAATATAATTTTAAATACAGTCATTAAAGTATTAACTCTTAATAAATCAAATAAACAAACCACCATATCTTCTCAGCTTGTTAAAGATGTTCTCATAGATACAATGAAACCAAAATAGATATTTCATTATTTAACATTTAATATTTTATGGACCAGTTTAACATTTTACAATGGAATGCACAGAGTTTAATTAAAAATCGCTTTCAATTTACACAATTTTTATATGAGAACACTATAGATGTTGCTCTTATATGTGAAACTTGGCTTAAACCTAAGCACAATTTTAGAGTAAAAGGTTATAATATTATACGATTAGATTCAGGTAATGATCATAATGGAGTAGCAATACTTCTACATAACAATATTGGATTTCGTGTTATCAATACATTCTCTGATGACTCATTACAAAATATAGCTGTACAAATACAATATAATGATAAATTATTAACTTTAGTTAGTGTTTACTGTCCCCCTAATTCACCAATTAATTATAATAAATCTAAATTAGATAATTTAATCCAAAGTTTGCCACAGCCAGTCTTTATAGCTGGTGATTTCAACGCCCATCACACGTTATGGGGATGTACTGAATTAGATTCACGAGGTAGAGACGTTCTTGCAAGTATAGATGACAACAATCTTGTAATCTTGAATGATGGTCAGATGACTACAGTAGGATCTCATAGATGGAGGCAGAATGCATTAGACTTGACACTTGTTTCATCTTCACTGGCTCTGTCTTGTGAGTGGCAAGTATGTGATGATGATTCTCTAGGCAGCTATCATTTTCCTGTAAAGACAAAAATTACGGTCAATAATCAAAATTTTCAAGAAACAGCTTTATCAAATAACATAAACTTAAAATTGGTAAATTGGTCAAAATATCCAAATTTAATAGAAAATTTAA